>OX421882.1:19222448-21722448 GCA_949128085.1 Cetonia aurata
GCATTTCTTGGAGCTTGTGTCATAATACAATTATTTATTTCGAGAATGCCTTTACGCATTTATAATTATGCAAAACAAGATGAATACATTATGATTTTCTATGCAGCTTTACCTACCACCACAAAACGTGTAACATATAGAGTGAATGAAGTATCAAGACGACAACCTCTAGAAATAATTCCATGGAAAGAGAGCACTTACGAAATCAAAAATAAAGGAAAAGTTATCTTATTAGAAAATTTCTTCCGAACACCTGCCGACTTAAATATTATGTTGGGATATCAAAAGCAGCCTAAAGATAGTGATGAAACTTCGTAAATGTATGAATAAAATTTATTTAAGCCTAGAATATTTTATTTAACAACAATAGTTAACAATGTTTTTACATATTTCTTTTAAGAATTTAAGATTTACACATTAGATATTGGTCATCAATGACTTTACATCAATGTTAATCTTATAAAATAATGTATAAAGTTAATTTCTGTTTGTGTAAAATCAAAAGATCAATATATCCAATTCTAAAAATTATAATTCTGTTCTATAAACATAATAAAATACGAAAATAAATATTAAAAAAGAATGCCACTTATATATTTAAATTGAGCAAATATTTTTGGTTCAACATTAATATACATTGATATAAAATCAGTGAATTACTCATAATACAGATATTAGCAACTGATTGAATTACACATTAACATGAAACATAATAAACTAGATATACTCAATAAATATAAAAGTTCTCAAATTTTAAACATATTATTTGATCTCATAAAATTTTAAAGTAACATCGACGTTTAAAGTAATCACTTGAAAAACATTGGGAATAACACAAATGCAACAAGTTTGGGACCACTATAAAAGATTGTCATACATTTTTGAAGGTTGGATTTTCCAACAAAAAGTTGTATTTTGTCTTTTTTTGCACTACTGTAAACTGATTCAAATATACCTACTTACAGAGGGTCAAACAAGTATTACATACATTTGTTCATCAATTTTAGTTTTTATATAATGGACCAGATATTCATCTTCATTCGTAATTGTAAGTTTTCTATTTTACAATATCTCAATTAAGCATTACTTTAAATAACGAAAAATAACATTCTTGTACACCTGAAGAGCAGGCGCGTGCCAACCCGGCGCTGCAACTCGTACTCGTACGTAGGACGGTCATAAAAAGGGGCGACAAAAAACAAGTGCAATATTGCATCAAACAAGGAAACCTATATAATTATTACAAGAGTACAGGAGGTGTTTTTAATATATGCGAATCAATTCTATTCCGATCGACTTATTTGTATCATATATATGGTTAAAAATAAAAGTTATAATTTGTAATTCGGTTATAATAAATTTCCTACAGTATATGGAATGCACACGTGGTTTTTCCATTTAAACAATTTCTAAAGACTGAAGTCGATTAAAGGATATTCTTTGTCGTCTACATTCGTTATAATTCCTATTCGTAATATAATTTATTCCTTTGTTGCAAATCAGTTATTCACTCCCTATTCGATTTAAGATACACTTAAGCACCTACATGTACTTCAAATTTGGTAGTTTTTTTCCGATTAAAACGTAGTGTTCGTAGTGTTAAAACAGAATAAGTATCGCTTGTACCGGGTGATTCAGTAAGGGTGGCGACCGGCTGTATCTCGGAAAGTGCTATGCCTAGAGCTTCGGGACAAAAAAATTCATAACCAATGTGGCCACCAGAAATATCCGAAAATGATTTTCATGTTCGAAATTTTACCGCTAGGTGGCGTATCTGCTATGTTCAATCATAAAATCAGTATTATCTCAGAAAATTGCAGATTGAGCTATAGTTTTGAATGGACCGTTCGAAAGCTGAGTTGATGTCCCATTATTTTGTTGAATGACTTTTTTTCGTATCTGTCATAATAAGGAGCGAGGAAGCCAATCAATTGTTCAATATGTAAATTTTAATATCTCCTGAACCATTCAACCAATCTGAAAATTTTTAGACTCGTTCGATTGAGCATTTCCTGGGTTTTTTCTAGAAAAATTGTCGTTCTAGCATTTAGTTTGAAATAGGTAAACTACAGGGTGTTTTCTGTAGTGATAACATATTTTGGTGAATTTCAAGAAAAAATTAAATGTAACCGTACTATATAATTGCCAGTGTCGCAAGCTAAATTAAATTTTTGAAATTTCAGTGAAAACCGCATCTTAATATATCTATCCGTTCTCGATTTATCGCCAAAAGAATGAAATTTGCAACAAAAATCAACTGCGGCCATGAAAGTAGGCGACGCGACGGATGGTTTCCATGGAAACTATGAAACTATCAGATTGTTTATTGCTTGTATCAGCTAAAAATAGTCAAAACTGAATGGAATAAATTATTAACGAGAATAATAACAGCAAAAAGAAAATATCTAACCAAAAATTTTAATTATAAATGTTCGGAATGTCTACCATCACTGGCAACCCACAAATTGAGTTTGTTACTTGTGGATGATAATACACTCGCGTCTACCTCGCCAATGGCAATATTTCTGACGGCTTCTCGAATACTTTGTTTTATATTATCAGGTGTTGTTGGGCGGTCTTTATATACTATATCTTTAAGTCTACTCCATGTATAAAAATCAATTACTGTGAGATCGAGGGACATCGGCGGCCAAGAAAAAATGCTACCACAGTCTATACATTCATTTGGGAACCGGTTATTTAAAAATTCCTGGACACTTCGCGCATAATGCGCCGGGAAACCATCCTGCTGAATCCACATACTCATTCTTGTCTCCAGGGAACTATCTTCGAATAATAAAGGCAATATATTTTCCAAAAAATAGCCACACCATTTAAACGCTGTTCAAAAAAGTAAGGACCAATAATTTTCCCTCCAAAATTCACACCAAACATTAACACGCCAACGATTTTGAAATTGAACTTCGCGTAACCAGTGAGGATTGCTTTCTGACCAATAGCGCATGCTGCATGGTCAAAATCGCCATCCTTTAATTCTTGATGTAAGATGACATGGTAAGGATGAAACTTACGATAACGATAGTAACAGACTCAATTTGTGGGTGGCCAGTGATGGTAAACATTCCGAACATTTATAATTAAAATTTTCGGTTAAATATTTTCTTTTTGCTGTTATTATTCTCGTTAATAATTTATTCCATTCAGTTTTGACTATTTTTGGCTGATATAAGCAATAACCAATCTGATAGTTTCGTAGTTTCCATGGAAACCATCCGTCGCGTCCGCTACTTTCATGGCCGCAGTTGATTTTTGTTACAAATTTCATTCTTTTGGCGATAAATCGAGAACGGATAGAGATATTAAGATGCGGTTTTCACTGAAATTTCAACAATTTAATTTAGCTTCCGACACTGGTAATTATATAGCACGGTTACATTTAATTTTTTCTTGAAATTCACCAAAATATGTTATCACTACGGAAAACACCCTGTAGTTTACCTATTTCAAATTAAATGCTAGAACGACAATTTTTCTAGAAAAAACCCATGAAATGCTCAATCGAGCGAGTCTAAAGAATTTCAGATTTGTTGAATGGTTCAGGAGATATTAAAATTTACATATTGAACAATTGATTGGCTTCCCAGCTCCTTATTATGGCAGATATGAAAAAAAGTCATTAAACAAAATAATGCGACATCAACTCAGCTTTCGAACGGTCCATTCAAAACTATAGCTCAACCTGCAATTTTCTGAGATAATACTGATTTTATGATTGAACATAGCAGATACGCCACCTAGCGGTCAAATTTCGAACATGAAAATAATTTTCGGATATTTCTGGTGGCCACATTGGTTATGAATTTTTTTGTCCCGAAGCTCTAGGCATAGCACTTTTCGAGATACAGCCGGTCGCCACCCTTACTGAATCACCCGGTATAAGTAAGGTAAAGCAAATGAAATATATCCCGGTGATAAATATATGAACATATGGAATTTTGCAAGAGGATTATCGAACAATGTAACAATAAATAAAATACTATTTACAGACGAATTTTTGTTCTCTTAACATAGCCGTCACAATCCAAGCGTTTCAGGGTATTGTTCACAAAAGAATAGGCTTATGATGCTCGAACACAATACCCAGCAAAATTAAATGCTTGGGGTGGGGTGTTAGATGACAACATAATTGGGCCGTTTTTCATAAGAAAAATCTAAATGCAGCAAAATATCTAAATCTTTTACAGAATAGTATAAATCCCGCTATACAACATGTAGGAGTGGTTGGCACTATCTATAGCGATTATCGACAACTATCGATAGTTTTGGCTATCAGTAAATGACTATCGATAGTCAACGATCAATATATTATTAACAGTTTTGATAAATAAATTTATTTAAATTTAATATGAACTACATATGAATCCATCGCATTGGATTCAATCAAAACTCGGCAGATACATACTTTGAAACATGTTACGATAAACAGCTTAATATATATTTTATATTAATATAATGATCTTCTGAAACACCTAATCATACTTCATAAACTCCCGAAACAGAAAAAGAAAACATTTTGGAAGAGAAAGATTACATCTCTTCATTCCCGTCGGAATAACTAGACGAAATTATAGAGCGCACTTTATCTTTAGAAGATTGTGATTTATTTGTGATTATTTTGCAGGCTATATCTGCGCTAACATTATTTAAAGATTTACTTGTGTAGAATGATAAAAATATACGTTAAGGACAAATTTTTTTTTTTGAAACAAAAATTTTAACCTGACAATTCTGGAGATTTCGCTCTCAACAATAATTGTAGTCGACACGAAAAATATATTATGGCAACTTTGAACACCCCCCAAGAAAAGACAAGTAGAAAATTATGAAGAATAGTAAATATTGTACCTTAGGTAATTACACTAATAAATATTTAGTCGATCTTACAATTAATGTGACATTATCACATATAAAAGTTGTAGGTTTTTATCAGAAAAGTTTGTAAATTATTGGTAACTATCGCTAACTATCGAGAAATGAAAATACCGATAGTATAAATAATAAATATGTCTTGCTTCCAGCAAGATATTTGCAAAGCATTTCTGACAACAGGTTGTTAACTAACTGGAGCGCTATGCACTGGCGTCCTAGATCACCTAACCTTTCCCATTTCTATGGGGGTACCTTAAGTCTAATTTATGGCTCCCGAAATAATAGACTTAACACGATAGAAGTATTGCAAGCAAACATTGTCCATCATATGGAAAATTTTCAACCTGAAAGAATTTCAAATGTTCAGAGAAATTTCTATGGAATAGGGTATTGCCTCTTTGCATTAGATTAGATCATTTTGAACACGTAATATCATAAATAGAGTGTTTATTTATCTCATCATTTATTTAAACTTCCCCAGTGAAATATCGTGTTTGGTTTAGTTTTCGCAGGAAATACATTATTTAAGTTTTAGAATAGTTTTCGCTTTATTTCCACTTTTTTTTTAAATAACACGAGAACTGTTATTTCATAAGAGTTTAAATTATTATTTCCTCATCTTTAAGAGATCGCTTTTAGATATGTGTTTATTAGAATGTTTCTTCTATTTATTTATGGAGAGCATTTATCGTCTTCTTTCCGGATGGAATTGCTTTTCTCATTTTATTATTAGTGAACCAAATTCTGAAGACTACTTCAACAGCTATGTTTTCACTAAAAGCTTGTTTTAAATTTTACATACTTCTTTTTAAGTTCTAATGTTTACAGAACTTTTGATAATAAGTGAATGGCTATTGTAACCGTTTTATGGTGTTATACGCTCTACCTTTCTATGTCAACACTTCATTCATAACTTATCTTAATATGATTAACGCAACGACACGAACATTGAATAAAGTCCCCCTCTTCCTGAATGGTTTCAACAACAGTTTGATATACAGGTTGAATCACAATATATGCGACAAACTTTAGGAGCTGATTCCTGAGGTTATTTTGATCATAAAAGTTCATAAGAACATATGTCCCAAACTGCTTATTTCTAAAGTTATACAATGTTTAATAGTAAGTTAACATAATTAATGTTTTTATTATAAATTAACAAAATAATTAGTAAAACAAAATTAACTTATAGTAACTGTTGAAAATGACCGCCCCCTATCGCAATATAAGCTTCTATCCTCCGTTGTATTGACTGGCGACTGTTCGAAAATACCAGGGATATTTGGAATTGTTTGAAAAGCTGGGATAATACGATTTCTCAGTTCATCGACATTTTCAATGAGAGTCGTATAAACTAAATATTTAAGGTGACCCCAGAGAAAAAATCCAAACTATTTAAGTCTGGAGACCGGGGAGGCTACGGTTGTCCACCGATTTGGATACGTATTGTTAAAAAACTCGCGAGCAACTAAACTAAAATGCGCTGGAGCACCGTCATGCATAAAATACATTTGTAATCTTAATTGTAAGGGAACTTCTTGCAGCAGTAGTGGTACCTCCTCTTCAAGAAAATTGCGGTATACCTCGCCATTTAACCGCATCGGTAAAAAATGTGCACCTATCAAGTGATCTCCAACAATTCCGGCCCACACATTGACAGAGAACTGATGTTGATAACGGGCATTCACTATTTCGTGCGGATTTTCTTCGGTCCATATGTGATTATTATGAAAATTAATAATCGCGATTCTATAGAGAAAGTAGCCTCGTCGGTGAAGAATATTTGAGCCAAATAGTCAGGAATTTGTGCGATTTTGTGTTGGACCCATTCACAAAAAGCCACTCTTTGCGGAAAATCTGCTGGCAAAAGTGCCTGCACCCGTTGAGTGTGATATGGATACAACACTTGATCTTTCAATATTCTTCAAACTGTGGCTTGTGTGCTTGTAGTACGATGTTCCTCAATTTCATTTAGTAACATTTCTTCAGCTTGTGGAGTTCTCACTGTAAATGAGTGCCCGTTATCAGTCGTCTGTTGTTTTAAACTTCCCATTTCACTAAGACGTTGGTGAAGACGGGCAAATATTGAATGATGCGGTATGATACGGTTCGGGTATCGTTCTTCATAAAGACGTCTAGCAGCACGCGAATTTCCATTGGCAAGACCGTAAACAAAATGCATATCACCCACCTCAGCATTCGTGTAATTCATTTTAGAAAGCAGAAACTGACAATAAACTGAATGAATACTCTGACAACTACTGTCAAATATTGAAATGACAAACAATTCCCTCTCAACACAATTTATTTTGAAGAACCAACTGTGATATTATATCGTGTTAGTCATAGTTCATAATTTATTATTAAACATTCAATAACTTTTAAACCAAACCGTTTTGGACATATACTCATATGAACTTTAATGATCAAAATAACCTCAGGAATCAGCTTTTAAATTTTGTCGCATGTATTGAGATTCACCCTGTATACTTACATTATACCGTTGTATACCTTGTTTTCTAAATTTGTAATTAGTTCATGCCTGGACGAACATTTTCTTCTGTAGAAATGCCCATAAGTTTTCAATTCAGATTGCGAAGGTGTCGCCCTCTAAAATTGGTACCAGATGTTAGAAAGTAATTGGCAATTATTGCCGCAGAAATGTTATCAAACTGTTATAACTCGATTAAAAATGTAAACGCTCCAAAATTCTCTCTGACATTTCCTCCATTTTCTATAAAGGGATACATCCATTTAGTAAAATAAAAAAAAAAAAAAAAAAGCATCATCAAATCATGAGTGGAAATCACATGTTGAGAGATATTAAAAGTTTTAGACTCATGTCCACGGGGTTACTGGTCGTAATGAATACAAAGGATTACATATGAAATATTGAACACTGCACTAAATCATTAGTTGTGTTAATTGGTAAATTTTTTTAGTGTGCACTGTGCGAGAACTTTGGGATCTTACAAAAATATTATTTTTCGTTTCCTAATATACTTACTATTAGCGAAATTATTACTTAATATTAATTGTTCCATCTTCTATTGTATATTATAAAAATAAAATTAAAGAATTAAACCAGTAAAAGGATATGTGAATACTTCTTTGATCCGTTGTACAATTTTTCTTTTTTTTTAATATATTCGAATTCTTCTTATCCTCTAATTTAAGAGGATTTACAATTAAAATATAAACAATAAATATACTATATCTCTTAAAATATTCGACAAAATAATTTTGTTCTTGATTTTGATATGTCCATTGGCTCTTTATTTTTTGATATGCTCAGCATGATATAATAAAAAAAAACTTCCGTCCTTGTTCTTTCTTCAACGAATGACGACAAGAGGCAGTTGAATATAAAAATAGCTAATACAGATCTGTTGTAACAAACGTTAAATTTCTACCACGTATTCATTATTATTGTCAGTGCCTATGACGACTTATTGCGTTAGAACGGTCCTGCAAAAGCAACATTTTTTAATTTAGTCATTCACAAAATATACAACTTCTTACATTTGGATTACTAATACTTATATGGATAAGCAGAGATGATAATTCTAAGTCTTCACTATATGCATTTCTCAACCAAATGCTCCTATAGCCAGTTCTAAGGCAAGTGACCTAGAATCAATAATTATCGAAAATAAGCTAAAAAACGGAAGGATAACTTACAGGATATGTAGCTTGTCCTATCAGATTTGGTTCGCCAAACATGTCTTCGTCATGGACAACAAATCGTAGCAAAGCGTAGTAAGGATTTGCTATATCAAATTCACATATATCATTCCATCTTGGATTAAAACCATTATCCGCTAGAAATGAGTAAATTTAAGGCTTCAATTACAAAAGAAACAACACAACTTACATATAATTTTTGTCTTTAGTTTAATCCCCGAGTCGAATTCAGCGCCGATAGCTTCCACCTCAACAAAAGGACTCGCCATACCCTTCTTGGATCTACATAAATGTCTGGCACCAATAATTCGTATTGAAATAGTGACAGGATCTACCCCAACGAGCGTATTCACATCGTAAGGATCGAAACCGTCACGTGATAGGAATTCCGGTTTCAGGATATACCCACAGTTACCGTTGTCTCTGAATTTAGCTTGATTCAATTGCATGGGTTTATCTCCAGTTTGGTAATTCAATGCGACCATCTGAGATCCTACATTCCACAACTGCATGGGATTGTAATTCGACGAATCAATTCTCTGGCCTTTCGGATAGATTCTGGAAAATTGCGCCTGATGATACCTGAGGAAGAACTTGTATTCTTGTTGGCATATCAATTTCTCCGCTTTGTTCTCGGGGAAGGAAGACATCTCGTAAAATATCGAATTCTGCTTAGCCTTCTCTAGATTGAACGAGATTGAACTGCAGTATACGATTAGATTTGACATTTCTTTTGCTACTCGGTTGGATCTTTCCATCTCTTTGTTTTGACTCTCTAAAGCGCAGGCTTTTTGGGCCGCTTCTCTTATTTTCTCTAGCCATTCTGTAGCCTAAAAATAAAAAAAAACGTAAACCACCACGGATGGGTTGTTAATGTATGGGTATCTTACTTGTTCTTTGGTTTGGACTGCTACATCAAACGATGTACAGGAAGTAGACGTAACTATTCTAAGAATCCATTCTAATCCATAATTATGTTCGTTATGAATGATATCAACAATCGCACCATTCAGGTCCAGTTGTCCTTGGAGGTAAGAGTCGGATGACTAAATTCATTAAAATGAAATCGTTATGGTGTTATTTACGAGAAACCTTGTACTTACCCTCTCATCTCCATTGTCTTGTGGATCTATCCTGTCGATTTCCTTAACGTAATTTGCGGGGAAGTAGTGTTGCTTTTTGCCACCGTAATCGCCTCTCCACCAACCTTCGCTATTTTCTGGGATTGATACGTTAGTTATTATTGCATGTTTGCAAAAAGACAATTCGTCAGATTGCTGAGCTTTATAGTCGTAAAGGGCGATTACTGTTACCTAGAAATATGATTTTTTTCATATATACAATCTCTCCCAAACTATAAAAAACATATATGACAATCTTAAGAAAAAATAAAAATAAAATTATGATTTATGATTTCTTCTATTTTCTTCAATCTTAGTCCTGGTCATGATTCCAAAATAAAATATAGTTTAGGAGTATTTGAGCAATAAATATTCGGTTTGTGTCCAATACAGGCAGCGCTCACTTAAGGACGCGGTATACCGTGTTTTGTCGCTATAGCAATACATGGAGAACATGCGTAACAAACTACATGCAGAAAAGCACTACGGAATATTAGTTGATGGCAAATTGTAGCGCGAAACATAGCGAAAGGATTGAAGAATGTCTTGCGCTAAGTTTGAAGGAATGAAAATGCGTTCTCATTATGTTCTGCATGTAGAAAAAAGGTGTATTTTTCTGACATGTTTAACTCGGAAACGTCGAAATGGTTGCATAAATTAGATGCCAAGCAAGTTAGCCAAGTGACACACTATCGCAGTTCAGCGAAGTAAATATAGATGGCAGAAGGGTAAATTCTTTTTTAATATAGAATAAGCATATATTAATATTTTTGAGGCCAATATCAATCAGTAGATCAACGGGTGGAACAGAGAAAACTACTTATAAAAGTACTCATAAATGCGCATGATCAACTAAAGGTATAGCGTGACATGTATTTTACATTTTCTGGATTTGAACAGATATGAGTATAATTATATAGGTATCTCTTTTTACATGTTGGTTTCAATTTTGCGTGTAGGCAGGCATAGGGAATGCTTGTTCTATATACGTTAGTATACAATATATAATTTCTCTGGAATAAATAATAAAGTATAATCGATATGTGATGTTGAGTAATTGTTTCGGTGTTTCTACGATACTCGGTACTCGTAACACAAGCACTAGCTCGGCCAGATGTGCTTTTCGCAGACGGTCGATGCTGTGGTGGTAGACGTTTTTTGTAACAATTTAAAAGTTATGTATTAATGTTTTATTTTATTTATATTTACATAGCTGTAAAAATACATCGGATAGGTATGCTGGAGTTACGTATTACCCTTGTTTATATATATTAATTTTTTTTAATAATGTTGCATTGTAATTTCTTAATTTTGATTGGTTTTACTTTGTTATTAACTGCCAAGTTTATTTCAGAATCTGCAACGAACATAGCTCGCATTCCAATGAATATTTGGCGGTATTTAATTTCATTCATCAGTACTTTTATACTATCGCCGCCAGATATCAGCACCTTACGCAGCTCGGTTGAATAACTATAAGATATATAAACAAGGGTATTACATACCTACGTACATCATTTAGGGATATGACAACGTCGACTAGACTAGTTGGCGTACTCCATGCGATTCTGAAGTGACATTCAGTACAATTCAATATTGGAATGCCGTTGCAAGTACATCGTTGATGCCCCTAAGCTTTCTTTATAACTTTGGCGGCTAATCTTATGCCTAATTTTTTTTTTCTAGTTTGGTTGTTTTTTTTTTTATATAATACTTGAACGTATTTTATTTTGTCTAGAGTTTATGTCATGAACAAGAAAAGCAGGGTAAAATTAAGACATTTTTCAATAACAATTAGATAAAAATGATTCTGACACACATGTTCTTCACATATAATTGTGATAGCAATTTACGATATAATTGAAATATAAATCTTCTCATGCGTGTGCAATATATTTCTAAATAATTATATCAAAAGTATTAATACCAAAGTAGCTTCTAGTAAAAGCGAAAGAAAGCTACAAAAACTTAAGTCTTAATTATTTTCATTTATTTATAAGTTAAATGATGAAAAGTTTTAATTATATAGCTTAGTATTCTTCGTAGCCATAATAAATTATTGTTAATAAAAATTCCAAAATTTGTGGAGCTGCAGGTTTCTTAATGCTCCAACAATCTGAGTTCACTAAAAAACAACGAAATGACACAAAATCATGCGTGTGATTTCCAATCTGTATAAATAAAAATCAATTGCCACATGTATGACCAAGCATCACTTGAGAACGGCTCAGCCGATTTGGCTAGAAACAATGTTTCTATGAAAGAAATTTTTTGGAAAAGCCCGAAATTTGGACGGTATTTTTATATGAAAAAAAAAAAAAATACAAATTAAAACAAAAAATTAAGAAAAAATAAAATATTAAGAAATTACATTTCCTTTTCAACGAGAAAAAGACATGAGAAATTAATGGATTGAAACTCTATTCTAAATTCCCATATCAATTCTCAATATGTACCGTTTTCAAAGTGATGTTTCATATTAATGTCATATTCTAAGTATTAAAGTTATTCCTTGGCGGACCGACAAAATAATCGTATACATGTTTACCGCTAAGCCGCTTAGCGGGCTGACAAAGTCGCACATTTGTTCGCCGCTAAACTAAATAAAACTAACATCACACATTTTGCCTTCTCTTTCGCTCTACGTCGCTTCCTTGTTTATATACTGAGGAAACAGATTGTATGCAACTTGTTATTCACGTTGGTTTGAAACCTTACTAATTTAAAATAAAAATAGGGTGGCGTCCCCTGGGCGGCCATTTAGCAAATTTCTGAGGTATATCGCGTCCTTAACGTACATAATGCGTGCAGAAATTGTTGTGCGTTAACCGGATGTACGTACACTTTGTCATCTTGAAACTACACAATAAATGTCGAAATAAAATCAATAAGTTGGAAATCAAAGTTCTATGCAATCCAATATTTATTAATATTAGTAACTTTTAATTTTTTTTCTGTTACTATGATACAAAAGTATTAAATTATACAAAATTAAAAGAAATAATGGTCTACCAACATAAGAATATAAAAATAAATAAACATACAAATAGCAATTGTAATGCAATACATCATTTTCGTCACCTGCATCATTTATGTTTACTTCACTTATACATATATTATGTTTATCTCGCCTTCCATATTTACTGTAGAAACAACTGAACCTCTTTTAGCTATTTTAGTGATTTTGATGCATTGCTTGATTATTACGTCCACAGTTAAAAGAGTTTCTTTGTTTTAATTTCTTTTCTTTGGTAATTTCTTTTGGCATAGAACCATTCGATGATAATCTCTGTTTGCTGTCTGATTGTTGAATTGAAAGGATACCGAAATATCTTCTGTAATAATTTTTTGTGGCTCAATTATAAATATTGCATTTATGTTTTTATTTTCGAAAAGTGCAGTACCTTCTTGGAATTACGCAAAACTCTTCTACACTTTGTATAGGACGTAGAGCATTACGATTGGATCTGCTATATGTTCGTATGGATATTGGGTACGTTCGTGTGGACAGAGGGTAGTAAATGAACAAGTATTCGCGTATTAGCGAACGTACGTTAAGTGGGCTGTACGTAAAGTGAGAGGTGACTGTATTTCTTACCTTAGGTTGGGAAAATGCGGTAGGATCCATGTACGAAGGAGTGCTATTGTATCCATTAGAATCTCCACCATCCTGAAAATTAAAAAAAAAAAGAAATATAAATGTAGATGAGCCATTTACAACAATATTAAGTTCAAGTTTACTGTGTTTAGTAGAATCGTAGCCGACTATTTCTTTTTATGTAATAATGCCTTTTTTAACGTTTCATCTTTTAATGCCTCCTTTAGACTTTTTTTTATCTTGAATATATTTTTTTTTGTATTATTATACATCATTCGTACATACTTTTATATCGCTTTACAATGAATGCTTAGAGTAATATTTGTTACATTAAAACTATTTATACTTTAATTTGGAAATTTAACAATTTTACAATTGTTTAAACAATAAAGAATTTTTTTGAGAGCATTTGATGTTGTACTGATGTCAAAGCGATACACCGAATTCAACAGACCGTGCAAAAGTACACATATATAAGAACATTTTTTTCCCTAAAACCTTTTAAAGTAGTAAATATAAGATATCGTGGGGATATATACAGTGAGATAGAAAATTAACATCCTTATAAAATGGAAAAATAAATTTTGGAAAAACCTGCTATTTCTATTCGATGATTAACCGAGTTTTTGTGTTTGTTTATTTGTATCATTTCTAGGATGCTTCTTGCTTCGTAATTAATTTCTTTATTTAGAATTTAATGTGTTATTAAAACTAAACGTGTGTCCATAGTATGTATTTTAGAGCTGTCAAGTTATTTTGGTATTTGTATCTTTTAATTCTGTTTTTTAAATGGTAGATATCTAGTCCCTGACAGTTGTTACAAGGGATTTTTTTGTACACAATATGGCTTTGTTGTCTTTAGGGACTTCATCTTTTAATTACGAAAATTTTGTTAATTTTTTTGGAAACTGCGGTACATAGGGTTATTGATTCTGTGTTTGGTGTATTATTATTATATTTAGTGTCATAATAATGGTGGATTTTATTGTTTAATGTTTTTTTGTTCTATTATTTCTATGGAGTAGTTATTAATATTAATATCATCATGTCTGTATTTTGAACTTGTTAAATTATTGCTTTGTTTATTAATGCAGATATTATATTTTTTATGCGTGAATTGTTGAGCCGAGTGAAAATTTAAATATTGTCCAGAAAAGGTGGGTTTATAATATAATTTTGTTTAACTTTTAAACTTTTTTCACGTATAAAATTGTAAGGTCTAGGTGTAACTTATGCTATCGTTTCTTTTTCATTTTCGTGTGTGAATTATAGTTTTGGGTAAAAATTGTTAAATATTTTATGGAAATGTTCTATTTTGTTCAGGTGGTTGAAATCAGAAAAAAAGACTCTTTCTAACGGTGTCAAAATTCAATATGGCGCCCATAAGAAATAAGAAAGTTGATGATGATCAGAAGAAAACGAAACGTCGTATAAAAATTTCAAGCACAACATTACACAGAACATTAAAAGTGGCCTTGAGAACGTGTTTTTAGTTTTTCTCTGCAAGGCCAAATAAAAGTGTAGAGGCAAAATAAGAAAATGAGATTTTTCTGTTTTTTAAAAAAATCTCAAACGTCATTTGTTCTAAGTCTACTTTCTTTGCGGGATCATAATAACCACAAAATTTAGCAACTTTGCCAAATTTAAACCTATTGTCTATCATCAATAATAAGCGAGATCTCAATGGTGAGAATCGAAAATTAATTAGCCTGTATATTTGTTTATAATATTTATTTTTATACTAGAAATAAGTTGTTGATAATGTGAATTCTAGTGCTTTTAGAAATCATTTTTGTAGAGTTTACAGCAAAAAATAACTAGATTTCATAAAGAGAGCCATGACCTAAAATTGGGCACTCTCACACAGCCAACTGTTCTCCACTTTAAGCTACATGTTAATGAGAGTTGTCAAATTCTATTGTGAAAACGATTTTTGAAGAAGTTCAAAAGGAAATACTTATTTCACTCCGAATATTATTGAAAATTTCATGTTTATTTTTTTCAATAAAAAAATTCTTATAAATCTCAGGCGCGATTTCGATCAAATTTTGTCAGCTATTGTTGTCTGTCTCACTTCTGAATGGAAGGTTTTCCAACATGCTAAGTATACAACTTTTTACGTAATTACGAGTAAAAACAAAACGAAAAAAAAAAAAAAACAAAAAGTTTTAGTTTCATTTAATATTAAACAAATAAAAAAAAAACTTTGTATTTTAAAATCCTTCATTCAATAACACTCCCACAAAGTTTTATCAAAAATCAGATTTGGGATTCCCGAGAAAGAAGAAATTTTCAACAATATATTCGGAGTCATTTTTTTTCTTTTGTCCTGTCTTAAAGTAGCATTAGATAATTTTGATGAACATGTGTTTAAAATTTCTTTCGAAACAGGCTATCTTGGGAAACAGCAAAAAAATGCCGGTTTTAGATTATAAACCCATTTAATCCAAAGTAATAATAATAATAAAGTAGTGATATCAAACTAAGGAAGTACAATGTTTCCCAATTTTAATTAACTATATTTTATTAAATAAGCTTCCATAAAATTTAATTTTCTTGAATATTATAATTACGACATTTAACCTTCAACTGGTTAGGTTGGGACATTTTTGACCGAATAGCCATGCAATTTAAAAGGTGTCATAATTCATTTTCAATTTTAAAAAACAAAAATTTCTATTCAAAAATAATTTTATTTACCATTTTTATTGGTTGTTTATTAGCATGTTACAGAATGTGAATGAAACACAGATTAGTTTTTAAAATATAGCTATTATATTTTGTCAGTTAATGTTTAATTCATATATGGATATTAAGAATCATATATCATCAATCTCTTTTGACTTGCTTTTAGTACGATTTAGATATAATTCCGTTAATTTATAGCGTGCGCTACAAATTTCTTAAAATTCCTAGAATTCTCGTTACATTAACGCCGTTCATTATGTTTCATGGCTGAGAAATTGTAGGGAACAAAAAGAGGTATAATATAGATAAGTTTTAACTTTAATGCATTTCGTTTTACAGTTATTCAAATAAGTAGTACATTTTACGGTGATGGTGATGAGAAAAAATGTTAATAGAGGTGCATGAACTATTTATTATATGCTTGAAGATCCCTATCTGACGCTCGTGTGTTTCCTTTACACTTTACACCAACAAATCCCTTAAAGGTTCCTAAGATAATTTCACGATTCAGTACCTACGTTGCCGTATAACAGGATTAAGTTAGAAGAATAATAAAAAAAGAACGATCGGAATTAAAAGTCCATGTAGCCACGAAATCCGAATCTAAATTATACCACAAAAAATCCAATCGAAGTAAATATAGTCTACGTAGTAAATATAGGGACTGTGGCGATTGACTAGGAAGCAACGTATCAAAACTTGCTTCACAGGTGGAAAGACGAGTACATTATAACATTATTCACCCTTCGGCGTGGTGGGGAAACACGATTCGTTAGATAAAGTGAGACGCGAGGGGGGACCGCGCGACCTATGCATTCCAAGCAAGGGTTAAAAAACTATAAAGGGAGTTACAGAGACTGATTTTTAAATCTATTGTGGGATCATAGTGCTCTTCTAAACAGGTTCTCCGCAGTGTGAATGTTACTATATGAGAGCAAGTGTATTGGAATCGCCCGCTGATCTGTGAATACCCTATATATTTTAAATATAAAACATGTATTTATTTTATCTGCATATAGCGGTGAGTATTAATTAATATTAATTGCATGTATTTATGTAGTAATTGTAGCAGATGGAATTAGAAAAAAATAATGTATGCTACTAGATCTACATATTACATCTCACAATTAAATAAATATGGTAATTTGTTATAAATTTAGCTAGCTACATATTTTAAAAAATTATATCCTGACCCATTAAATAATCCGAAACGGTTGATTCATTCTCTGACGAGAATGTAAAAAATAAAATTAATTAATACAATAAAATAAAAAAACATTAAACACTATGTTTCACTTGTAAACACAAAAATACTTCTGTTCATCATCTTTTATAATTTGTATCTTATAATCCACCAGAAGTTTGTTTAACAGTTTTAAGTTTTCAAGAAGTTTCTTTCCTTTGTTGCAGCTCGATTCTTTGTTACAAAATACTAGATCTGTTTCATAAATCCAATCAATACATTAACTTTTTAAATTCTGAATACTTTGTTGTTAAGATATGTTCCACTCATACCTACATATATTTACTGCTATAAGAGTTAGAACCTGTGCAAACTTTAAATGCAATCTATTTCTTGGATTTTCTTCTATTTTATTAGTTTATCAGGTTTATTTTTAAATCTTTATCAATTTAATCAACAAATAATAATAAAAAATAAAGCACCGTTTTTCTATAAAGCATAAGTGATCAAGGTGTACAGTTTGCTTTACAAGTTAAAAGTGAAAATACAGTTTTTTCCCTTATATATTAATATCATTTCTTTAAATGTAGGTAGTTCAAGAATACCAGAGAACATATAATAGCAAAGATTTTCGTCTGATAACGAATAAAATCGTTTGTGGCGATTGAATTTTTTATTTGAAACATAAATTATAGAATTTAAGTGTTTTTATTGAGGGTTTGAAGTTAGCAAGAAAATAGGAGATAAATGACATATTTCGGTTTTATAATTATTGAAATACTTAGTTTCATTTCCGGTTTTATAACAATTCCAATAACTATTTAAATAATAACGTACATAGAATTTAAATATTTATTTGTTCTTTGTGTAATTGTAATATCGTCGTTTTTTATGCCCAAAAAGCTCTTAATAATATAATTGATGATAAATTTTTCGTGTAAACCAAAACGTTGCTTATGTTTGAACAATTTTAAACGTAATAACTTTAATTCCCTTTATTTTTGCACTTCAATGAAAAACAAGAAAAAAAGAACTGAAAAATTTATTATTCAAATTTTATGGCCGTGTTTTTTGGCGATAAATCTAAAATTTTATACTTTTTGAAAATAGAAAAATGAACAAAACTGGGGAGTCCTGTATTAAATACCTTATTTACGTAATTTATTTTTTACTATATAAATAAGACAATAAATTAATTTATTTTAAAAAGCTCATATCATAATAATAGTCGAGGAATATTTAAAAATTTGTTGGTTGAAAATAGTTTTCACTGATCACCATAGAATTTTAAATTTGCAAGCAATATGTAGCCAGTGTACCTACATATAATAATCTGAGTTGGCGCAAACTCCACCTCCAGGCGCAGTATACGTCACGTGCTCGAAGAGCTGCCGAATTATAGTGATTGAACGGCGTACAATACATACTGAATTAAGATTCTTGAACAAATGGCGAAGATAGTGGGAGTACTTACTCTTCGCGTGCGAATTATGACGGTTGAGTGGAAGAACAGATGCTGCTAATTGTAGCAGTAACTGAACTCCGCCCTTTTTCCTACTGTTTGTTAATATTGTATGACAATGTAATGTAATTACTTTTGTGAGTACGGAAAACAAAGGTATAGTATTATTATTATTATTCTCCTAAATTCTTTAGGTGTGTCTCATTCCATTGAGCACGCCCTCTTGCTCTTGCGCATCCGCTAGCTCAGCTTCATTCAACTGTAGTTACCAGGTTAAAACAAATAATTAGGATTAGGCTGGTTACAACAGCGCATTTTTTCATATTAGTATAGACGAAAATTTGTTTGCTAAAGTTCTCGCGTAAAAAAAATGTAGAAATGATAAAAAATACGGCTAATTCTAGTCTCTCTTTCCGGAAAAAAATCTTTAATTTATGGTAAAGATTTACCCAACTTCTATTCGTGTTATACTAATGCCAACCCACTGCTCTTATATCAGTGATTCAAATTCTAATGAAATACTACAGTAAAAATTAAAATGAGTTGGCGGATGCGCAAAAGCAAGAGAGTGTGCGCTATAGAGTGAGACACACCCGAAGGAATAAGAAGAGTCGGTATAATTCGCACGCGAGAATATATATAGATAGTGAGAGTATCTTACAAAATTCGTAGTTTAGTATGTATGTAGTACAAATAGAATTTATGCAATTTATATCTCTACCAAACCGAATTTCAAATTTTGCGTACGTTTATGAGATAAATAGAATAACCTCATATACAGAATTGTTAGGAGAGTAGTTTTTCAATCGTTCTGTGAATACTTTAACAATGATTCTGATAGTAATTTTTGTAACTATAGTACATCATTCTGACATTTAAAGAAGAGTATTTTTTTTTACTTATTTAAAAATTAAAATTTCTCAAATTACGGTATATATACATATTTCGCAAAAATAGTTATTTACACTAGTTTATTGTTGTAATACTTTTTGGATTGAGTCGATCAAGGTTTGTCGAAATCAAAATGCATAGAAACACATCACTTCAAAGCTACGAATTTAATATATTTTAGCCAATTTAACACGAAAAAGCAATTTTTGTATAAGTATTTCAAAAACTATTAAGACTATGTTAGAATTAACTAGAAATGTTTCCTTATAATAAGGAACATGTTTCGAAAACGTCTGTGGGTATCAAGACTTAGCAATCTATTCCCAGAATTCCCAGAGATACAGTAATCTATTCTTATATTATATTAGGTCACCGGTAGAGGGATTTTCGGAAAACGTGTGCTTGTATGAAAATTACTCCTTATAACGTTAAAAGACGAATATACAATTAGTTTTTGCGTTTTGCATTATGCAATACAAACATAAAACATGCGTGAAAATGACTTTTCCACAGTCAGAATTTTATATTAATTTAATCAAATGTCCAAGTTTAGTAAAGAATTTAGTAGAATTTTTCAGTAATTTAGATATTGGTGATATTCACAATTGTAGTTAAATTGTATTAATATAAATTCCAATCTGGATAATATTATTGCATCTTAGATCCAATGAACAATAATAAAGTATTAGGTTAAAGATTTAAAAGGAAGTTCTAAACTAATAGATCTGAAGTTGAAATTCTGTCGAAACATGTAACCTGAATTTAAATAAATATTGGAACGGTTTAGAACTTAATTTTAAACCATTAATCTAATAATTAATAATATTAGTTATATTGGGTATAACAAAATATGGTGCAGATATATTTAATTTTATATATCACAGAATATTTTATGTTGTAACTTTACTGAAAAATTTAATACGGTATTATTTTTGTGATTGCAAAGTGCTATTAATATACAGCGTGTCCCCTCCTTGGGTTGCATAACTTCATAGGGTTATTCCTTGTATCAAAATTAACAAAACACTTCTAGTCAGCATAGGTCCAATTCTCAACCGTGATATGGGTGGTCAAAAGTGCTGAAAGTCACTAGTTACGGTAACTAATTTAGACGAATCATAGACGCATTTGGCTCGAATTTCGGCATGAAATGGTTGCTAAGGAACGATTAACTTAAATTACAGTCTTACTTCCACAATAATGAGCAGAAATTGTTTTAATGATTTTAATAAACAAGCAATGCTGTAAACATTTAAAGCTGCTCAAAATGGCGACCCTGGACTGCCAAACACAACTCTGCTCTTTGACTCAGTCCTCCTATCCAGTTGACATTTTCCATATTTCCACGAACTTCCTGAAATGCTCGTTGGATTTTAGCTACCAGTTCTTCTTTTGTAGCCGGCTTCTCTTGTCCATAAACGATGGTCTGAACATGGCCCCAGAGGAAAAAGTCGAGAGGAGTCAGGTCCGCCGAGCGCGGGGGCCATGCGACAGCTCCATTCCGCCCTATCCAGCGGTTTGGAAACGCAGTGTTCAAAAAGTCAGTTACCACATTTCCATAGTGTGCCGGACACCCGTCATGGACAAATCACATCCTATTACGGACGTTCAACGGGATATCTTCAAGAAGAATGGGAAGCTCTTCTTCTAAGAATCTCCTGTAGATATGGCTAGTCAATGGTCCATCAAAGATTTTCGGCCCTAGGATAACATTTCCGATGATTCCTCCCGACACATTAACCGAAAATCGGTGCTGAAATCTACTTTCTGACAAAGCATGGGGACTTTCGTCGCTCCAGATGTGCTCGTTATGTGGGTTGTTAATCCCATCACGAGTGAAGGTGGACTCATCAGCGAACAAAGCAATTGGGAGGAGATCCTGGTTCTCTAGGATACACGAGCAAAATTCTTCCCGTTTTGCATAGTGGGCAGGTAAGAGATTTTGTACTTGTTGTACGTGGTATGAATGTAGCCCATTTCTTCTTGTGCTGGTTCTCCGATTCTCAGAAACTTTATGAAGAACAGCTTCAGTGTGGGTTTTTCGCGCAGGCTCTCGCTCATTAGTCTTTTTCGGGAAGGATCCTGTTTGCCGGAGCGATATGAAACAGTTCGTGATGGTTATTATCCGACAAGGATGTCTTCGGTTCGGGTAGCGTTCTGCGTACTTTCTTGCCGCTGCTGAAGCGGTTCCTCCACAATAGCCATACAAAAATATCATGTCGACGTACTCTTCCTTCGTAAAAAGAGGCATTTTTAAATGTTCTGCGAGCGAAATCCAAAAATACAATAAAACTGCGTACATGACAACTGTCCAAAAGCCTACGTCAAGTGCAATGGATCTAAGTTACCAGTCGAGCCAAATGCGTCCATGATTCATCTAAATTAGTTACCGTAACTAGTGATTTTCAACGCTTTTGACCACACATATCTCGAAAAACGGTTGATAATTGGACCTATGCTGACTGGAAGTGTTTTGCTAATTTTGATACAAGGAATAACCCCATGAAGTATGCAACTCAACGAGGAGACAGCCTGTATAATATGCCATATGTATTATTTTTTTTTTAAGTATTGGGAGCTAGTTGTACATTTGACTTGTTTGTGCTTCTTCAGTTACAGCAACCACATTTAAATAAGCTCCTTGTATGAAAAAATTGCTTTTTTTATTTTAGAGTTTTTGCGCAATTCAAAAACATACCTAAAGTTATTCGCACATAGTATGATTCATTTCACTATTCACTAAATCGATTTTATGTACTGTGTATCATCTATACGACTTGTTTGTTTTACTGAATGGTGAGTGAATTTATTTGACCAATACAAAATTTGGTATTCTGAAGATAAACTAGAAGATGTAACGTTTATATTTTTGCGTTTTGCTTAATTTAGAATATAAATGCGCAGTTTTGCATAACACTATTATTAAATCATAATAACATAAGCTCAAATACCTAAGATTGTTTCGCAATCTACAAACTATTACTAATATCTAAATATTACGTTCAACACTTATTGTATTTTTATTATTCTTATTTTCAGGCATTATGTTTATCCTGCACTGCTGCTGCTACAACCCCCGACGATGCAAACGAGAGTGTTACTGAACCATTCGATAAATACATGCGTCCATCGGCAGAAACACACGACCAAACAGTCTCAGAAATAGCAAATGAGCAGACTCAAGTCATTAAGCAGATAATGGCGTCCCATACGCCAACAATGGAAACACCAATACTACCAGACAAACAACATGTATCACATCAAATAAATGAACAAGCCAGCAAAGTAGAACAAGGACCTTACGAAGATTTTAAAGCAAAGTGTGAGTACTACTTTAAAATTTATAACATTCAACAAAAGGAACCAGGAAACCGCGACGATATACCAAAACAAAAACCAACTACAACACATTTGTACGGATCACGATATGGTACTCAACCTCTACCGCTTCCGGCGGTATATATTGAAAATCAATTTAATTCGAAGCCTACTTCAGTGGAACCTCCCAAATTAGAAACTGTGCATGAAGGAACGTGGCATAATCAATATTACGAATATGCACCACCATATGGTATGTCTAATAGACCCAGCAATACTTTTATTGGTCATATTCCGTATGTTCCATACCCGCCAAGTGCTACAACGTTTTCACCTCCCGTTCAGCAAGTTTCTTCTGTACAATCAGAAAATCAAGCGAGCTCAAGTATGAATGTGAACTCCGCTACTTCGATTAATCATATTGGAATAATGAAAGAAGAAACCTTACCAAATAAGTATTATGAATATGTATCAGCCAATACTGAAAGTGAGAAACCCAATGTTATTAATATACCATATATTTATCCTCCTGGTTATGGAAATCAGCCATCTTTACCGTTTCCTGTATACGCTGCGAATCACTTCAATCCAAAACCTACCGTTGAGCCTTTTATAGCAGTTCCTAAAGGTGAAGCAGCAAAAGAAACGATGACACAGGGGAAATATTTTCAATACATGCCGTACAACGTTATGCCATATCCAGTGCAGTATATAACTCCAGTGTCACAAAATGCCGAAATTCAGAACGTACAAACCACACCCAGCAGTGTAAAGCAGCAGGTGACACAAGTTCAAAGTCAATATGAGAGTAATAATTTAGAACAGAAACACGTTATTCACAACTCAGGGGATAAGTCGGTCAACGTTGCTCCCTTAACACTGCAGAATGCGCTTGTAAGTGACGGAAAAAATCTGTATTATTGGTACAAATCAATGCCTGGGTATCAAGTTTACGTCAACGTGCCTACAACTGCATCTAAAGGGGCTAAACTCGAAGAACCGTTGTCAGCATCGAGTCAAATGCACAATTACGAGAGCAGAATTAAATACGCTTACGTAACACACGCGCCAAAACTGCCAGAAACTAGAACTACGACTCCGCCAACTACCACAACGGAATTAGCTCCGAGTTACGAAGTGAAGTATTCGATTAAAGATAAAGATGATTCTAAAGAATATTTCAAACACCAATTAAGATTTGTGTATCCTATACCAGTTGCAAATACACCACCCCAAAGCAACTGGCGAGTCCCTCCGTATAGTGCTTATCGTCCGCAAGATTTACAATCATCTTTGGTGCGCATGCCGTATTATGCTCCTACTTTCCAAATAATTAAAGCGTTGGATGTTCCGAATAAGTACGTTGACAAAGTTGTTGCTGTTAATAAGAAATAGCGTGTATCATTCTTATGATTTTACGTTACTACCAAAACAATTGCAAGAAGACTGATTAGCGTATAGAATTTTATTATATATATATAAATAATTAATAATCTACTTTTTATGGTATTCATTTTTATAAATCTGTATAGAATAGATATAGCAAGAAGAAACACATTACCTTATATGAACTTACAAATGTATTTACTTATACAAATTTAATTATACTCGTATTATCAATGATTATGTTTATTTAAAATATTTTTAAAAATATACTTATGGTCGGTTTGGTGCAATGAGATTGTATAGAAAATGTCAATGAATAAATAAATAATTTTATACAAGCACAGTTGCTTCACTTACCATGCTCATCCTGCCCAAAGAATCCTCTGTGATCGGGTGGCTCAGTTTCACTTTCTTGTACAAGGGAAACTGTTCGTAATAGTTTATAAGTTCCACTAAACTCTCAAATTCGGCGACACCAATAGTGTAGAGCCTGCCTTCTCTCTTAATGCGACAATGTTTAATCTTTCTGTCAGCTCTGTAACAGAATTAAAAAAAAAAAAAATGGTGTGGAAAATCCCTCTTGTGATGATTAATAAAACAAATATTAAGTTTAACATTCTTCAAGATCGCAGGAGCTTCAGAAAAAGAAGATTCAGTTATGGAATAATTTTGTTTTTAATTAATTTTAAGAGAACAATTTGTCCAAAATGTTTATGCACGTGCCGGTGATTTTTTAACGGGCTACGGTTTAAACAATTGCAGGGAATCTTATTACCTTCGTTTTATTTCTTAAAATTAATTTTGTCAAAAACAATTATCGTTGACTTAGTAATTGTTTTAGAAAAAGCTCTGTATCTTGTAAACGGTAGAAAAACGAGCCAACCCCAGCATAGGGCATCATCGCATTCTATAAACATACCACAAACAGAAATTTAAATTTATTTTTCACTAATGCAGATCTGATGGTGGTCAGTATTGACAACTTAAACTATTTATCCGTTTTTAGGCAATTTTCGTATAGCGTTAGCGACAGAAAGCCTGTTTTTCATAAATTCAGATAATTAAAATATATTTCTTCCACGACAATAATGTAAAACCGATTCTTAGTGGTCTGCACAAAATAATTTTTCAAAGATAATGATAGTAAGTGGAACATTTGTATAATCTGTGCCTAAAAACATTACCTAGAAATACATAGACAATAGTTTTGTTATCCGATTTTTGTAGTTCACTTGACAGCATCTTTCATTTCTCGATATGGCTGGTTTTTATTGTTTCTTCTTTACCCATTTGAATGTTTGAAATAAACTAAATACCATCTTCTAAACAATGCCAAACTATTCGATCATGAAGGATGATGGTATGCGCAATATCAATTTTAGCGATAGTGTTTATAAAATAAACTTATTGTTAGATATACTTAAAAAAAAAGTTTTTATTGATAAATACAATTTGTTTGCTTCTTCAATATGGTTACTTGTGAGTTACCATTGGTTGTACTGTAAAAGTGAACTGGAAAGCAATGTTGCCAAAAAAAAAAGTAATTAATTACTTCCATAGTTACAATTATAATTTAAATGGACACCTTTAATCACAAAATAATTACAAAGTTATTGAGTTGTTAAGTTGTTATTTAATTACGCAATTAAATTAACTTGCAACTAATTAATGTCCAACAATGTCTGTATATTTATATGAAAGTACAGGGTACATTTTGTGAAATTCTACAAAAATATATTTATATATCTGTTGTTGACAATTTTCATGGTTCACAATAAGGTACTTACATTTTTTATCATTGAACTATTTTTAATGTAATTATAAATATATTTTTGTAAAATTTCCATTAATGAAGACTGTCCAAATGTCTGATTTTCTAAAAATAAATTTAGAAATATCAAAAACGCCTATAATTCCCACTGACAACACAAGTTACCAAAATACATAATTATATAATAATACTATAATTATCAAAAACTTTTTGCTGGCGTTTGCCGTTTCATTTTTGCCGAAGCATTTGTGTTTGGTTAGAAGCTTTATTTTGGCTTTCGTTGCAGGATTTTTATTTAAAATTACATACTTCTATCTTATGAAAATTGTATATGAAGTTGCCATTCAATATCCCTATAACTTAAGAAACCATTTTGAATGATGTTGAATGTTGGTTTGTCAACTCAAAAAATTTGCCGTTATTGGAACAGAGATACACAATAGGCAAAAAATAGTAAATATTTTAGTATCAAACAGTGTATTTTTATCTTATATTTTCTGAGAAAACATTTCACAAAGGAAACTAATTGAAGCCGTTATTGTGTTGGATAAATAGGAACCCATGTTGTTTTGAGGAATTATAGAAATTCTTTCTTCGACATACATATTTTAACGTGTTTTGTAATTGCTTCAAATATCATGTGGTTGATGTATTGTAATTGCTTGTTCTTATCTGTTGTGGTTTTTATACTCATTACATTAAATTTACTCTTCATCTTAGCTTTGACATTTTTCGCTTGAAGGTGATCCTGTGATGGGTGGAGACTGTGGCTTGAAAACTATAACAAAAAATCAAAAGAAAAAATGAAAAAAGGTGGAGTCAGTGGTATTTCACTAGTGATTTGGTGAAGAGCATATCTTCCAAGGTTTACCTTAGCCGAAAACACTACGTTTAACACTGCTCTTCACTTGTTTTCTACTGAAGATGGCAACTTAGTTGCCGAAATACGTATTTAGATTTGTACCTTTTAATTTTTGTGGTAAGGGATTTTTTCATTTTTTCTTTTGGATTTTTGTTATACTTGAAGGTGATGTTAAATCGAAACATGTTGTGAAATAAGTATATCTTTATATACGGATTGGATTTGGGAACATCTTTGTGTTTAATCAGTTATATTAAACCACCAATCTTAGGACTTTTTATACATTATACAGGGTGTCTCCTCGTTGAGTTGCATAACTTCATAGGGTTATTCCTTGTATCAAAATTAGCAAAACACTTCCAGTCAGCATAGGTCCAATTCTCAACCGTTTTCGAGATATGGGTGCTCAAAAGCGTTGAAAATCACTAGTTACGGTAACTAATTTAGATGAATCATGGACGCATTTGGCTCGACTGGTAACTTAGATCCAATGCACTTGACGTAGGCCTTTTGTCAGTTGTCATCTAAGCAGTTTTGTTGTATTTTTGGCAGTTTGGGATTTCGCTCGCAGAACATTTAAAAATGTTTCTTTTTACGACGGAAGAGTACGCCGACATGATATTTTTGTATGGCTATTGTGGAGGAAACGCTTCAGCAGCGGCAAGAGAGTACGCATAACGCTACCCGAACCGAAGACATCCTTATCGGACAACCATCACGAACTGTTTCATATCGCTCCGGCAAACAGGATCCTTCCCGAAAAAGACTAATGAGCGAAAGCCTGCGCGAAGAAACCACACTGAAGCTGTTCTTCATGAAGTTTCTGAGAATCGTAGAACCAGCATAAGAAGAATTGCTGCCACCACAGGACAGAAAAGAGTGTCGATTCACAGGGCTTTACGTGAAAATGGGCTACATCCATACCACGTACAACAAGCACAAAATCTCTTACCTGCCGACTATGCAAAAGCGGGAAGAATTTTGCTCGTGGATCCTAGAGAACCAGGATCTCCTCCCAATTGCTGTGTTCGCTGATGAGTGCACCTTCACTCGTGATGGGATTAACAACTCACATAACGAGCACATCTGGAGCGACGCAAATCCCCATGCTTTGTCAGAAAGTAGATTTCAGCACCGATTTTCGGTTAATGTGTGGGGAGGAATCACCCGAAATGTTATTCTAGGACCGAAAATCTTTGATGGAACATTGACTAGCCATATCTACAGGAGATTCCTAGAAAAAGAGCTTCCCATTCTTCTTGAAGATATCTCCTTGAACGTCCGTAATAGGATGTGGTTTGTCCATGACGGGTGTCCGGCACACTATGGAAGAGTGGTAACCGACTTTTTGAACACTGCGTTTCCAAACCGCTGGATAGGACGGAATGGACCTGACGCCTCTCGACTTTTTCCTCTGGGGCAATGTTAAGACCATCGTTTATGGACAAGAGAAGCCGGCTTTCCAAAGAAGAACTGGTAGGTAAAATCCAACGAGCATTTCAGGAATTTCGTGGAAATATGGAAAATGTCAACTGGATAGGAGGACTGAATCAAAGAGCAGAGTTGTGTTTGGCAGTCCAGGGTCGCCATTTTGGGCAGCTTTAAATGTTTACAGCATTGCTTGTTTATTAAAATCATTAAAACAATTTCTGCTCATTATTGTGGAAGTAAGACTGTAATGTAAGTTAATCGTTCCTTAGCAACCATTTCATGCCGAAATTCGAGCCAAATGCGTCTATGATTCGTCTAAATTAGTTACCGTAACTAGTGAGTTTCAGCGCTTTTGACCACCCATATCTCGAAAACGGTTGAGAATTGGACCTATGCTGACTAGAAGTGTTTTGATACAAGGAATAACCCTATGAAGTTATGCAACCCAATGAGGGGTATATTAAAATTATAGAAATTACCAAATTCATTATATATTACTTATTAAATTATGCAATGTCATGTAAATTTTGCAATACACAGCAATATAACACAAAGAATTGAAATATCTTAATATAAAACTGTATACGTGTTCTATTTCAAATTTTCAATTTATATCACATGACACAAAACCAAGCGTTTAAAAAATAATCTAAACATATTATATTATGCGACGTTTCGTATATATATATCGTCCATAAAATTAAACTTTTATGATACCTACAATTCATTGCGGAGCTACTTCGTGAACAAATCGTCATGGCACACCTATATATTAAGGTTGCATATAAAAAAACATGTTTTCTCATGCAACACAAAACAAAAGCAGACTTGAAACATTTACTTAAAACGTTGTTGTCTCTAACGATTTTTTTTTGTTGATATATGCTACTAAAAATGACTTTAAATATTAAAAAAAAATGTTTTTATGCAACCCTGGTATAAATATGTATATACCTACAAGAGGTAATAAAGAGTAATATTTTCTGCGAAGAAGATATCTAGAGATGTTCGAAAATTAGTTCTTAAAGATAGAAATAAATTGCTGTAATAAAAATTTCTTAGGTTGTAATTGAATCACGAAATAATTAAATAAATATAATTGAATTACAATTATAAAGTAACTGAGCGTTTACAATTACAAAGTAATTTAATTACAAAATCATTTAATCCTTTCAGTAACAAATTAAATTAATTACAAAATAATTGAATGGTTAAATCATTCTGTTAATTCCATTATTTTCCTTTGTGTGGTTTAATCGATTGAAACGATTATTAAAGAAAAAAAGAAAATACTTACCTAAAACTAATGGTATAAGAGTTCGGATCATTTTCACTTAGCCTCACAAGAAAAGCACCCTCCGTTCTGATTTTCTTCAATGCCTCCTCAGCCTGCAACCGCGTGGTATGCTTATGGTACCAAGGCTTTCCCTCATGTTTATTCGGCTGCGGTACTGGTTCTTGTAGGGCGATTGAAAATTCCGCGGTGACCAATGGGTTGATGCGATAATACGTTATGAGGCTATATAAACTATCAAAATGTTTGGTGTCGGTTAGATAGTATTTCATTTGTTGTTTATCCTGTTTCGTTTTGATTCGGCAGTGATTGACGAAACCATTTCGCCAAAACGACAGACAATATTCACCGACAAAGGTAACGCTGCCCCGTACAAGGAAAGTACCGTCACCCAAATGCGAATACTGTTTTAATAATTGTTCCGCTTCATCGCGTCCTCTGGGTAACTTACCATGGAACCATTGTTCGCTGAAATGTAATTCCTCCGTTGAGACATCGTTGCGACACCGACTTAGCAATGCGCCTTCCTCTTCATCTTCAGATGATCTTTCAGATTCCTGTAATAAAAATAAAAATACTGCATGTGAAAGTACCAACAATTAGCCATTTTTTTTTCTTTTACTTACTTGCTCCTGTTTATAACTATCAGTGAAAAATAATTTATTCTGCGTTAAAGCAAAGAAGTGAGGGTTCCATTCTTTATCCACGACGTCCTCTAAATACATGATGCCGCTCTTAATCGAATTTCTGAGATCCATTTCATTACCATCGGTTTTGACCAGGAACGAATTTTCTTCTTGACCTTCTGGTAACTTTTTATGTTTTAATATAATTTTTCTACGTAATTGACTAGGTGAAGGTAATTGTCTTTCATTTTTTTCAACTGGATGTGTAAGAAGCATCTCGCCAAATACTTCCTAAAAGTAATTTCTCTATACTATAACTTCTCTTATCACGTTTTCCACTCGCAATTCACCTGCATCATAGTCGCCATTTTCCTTTGCTGAGGTAAGGAACAATTATCTTCTATGGACAAAATGACTGGATATTCTGAAGTGGCGAATGCGTGTTCCTTGATCGTTCTTATAACATCAACAAATTTAATTTTGGTAGTTAAAGTGTGGCCGTGGTAAATAAACGGCATACCGTCTGGACCGTCCCAGCAATCGAGCTCTATACATCGACAACCCATTCTTAAGCATCTTACATATGCTTCTATGGAAGACTCGCTAGAGAACTGATCACCTGTCAGGTACCTAGAATTGGTAAAAGAATTTATGCCAAATGAAAGTGGTCATTACTAGAAAGTTTTACGTATTGTGTGAAGATGCAATCCAATAATGAGAGAGAGGTTTGGTCATGTCATGATATACTTGATCTTTACTAGTATTCCACAAGTCGTTTTGCTTAGAATATAAAAAATCTAAAAACTCCGATACTGTAAAATATGGCTCCTGACAATCTCTTTGGGGATCCTAAAATTAGGGAAACATCTTTTAGACACAAAATACATCTGGAAACAGTAAATAAAGAGCACTTACTCTTAAGAAATTGCATACAAAGCTGGCGCATCGTCTTTCATTATTTCCCATTTCATCATTTTGTTCATTAATTAGGAACGACTGAAACTCCTGCAATGTAATTTGAGTACCATTCTCAGAATACACGGAGAATTTGTCAAAAATGTCTTCTACTTGCTAAAAAAAAAACACGACAGAATTATTTTCTCCAATCACTTAAGTAGGTGATTACTGTTACATTGTCATTAAACAGTAACTTTTGGTAAAGCATCGTGAAATCATCGAAGGTGACTTCGTTCCTCCTCCTAGTGTCGACTTCATTAAACAATTCTCTTAATTTATTGGTAGGAATCTTACAATTCAGTCTGGGTAAAAAGGCCTTGATTTCTTTCAAGGATACACTGCAATTTTAGAAAAACGAATCCATGCTTTGAAGCGATAAAAAATTTAACGTTACGTCTCTCTGCTGCTCTCCATTTCGTAAAACTCTCGCCTCAGCCATCCTTGGAGTTGCAAAGGGTATGGGGCACTTATTGTATCTTTGACTAGGTACCTCAAACCTTTCAACCAAACATCGCATTCTTGTTCCGAGAAGGCTGTAAATAAATGCGAGGTTTTAGGAAACTTCTTGGTTGTGAAATTATTTTTAATTTTGTATATTCTACATAACAAAAAAAAAACATAGGTACAAATAAAATGTTACTAAATCCATGTCAGATTCACTAGTGTGTAGTAACTAGAAATAATACGGTAAAAACGACTCAGAGCAGTTAATTAACGTTATTTGGGTTGCTTACCTTTGTAATCATGTAACTTCCGCGATAAAATGAAGAAACGGTATACGAAGTTCCCACCACTGCGTTGTACAAACATAATTGCATCACCCAAGCGATCAAGTGTATTTCAATCATGTATTTATTATTATTAACTAAAAGGTTAGCGCAAGTAACTCATCAATTATATTTACAAATTGTGGTCTCTAATTATAAATAGTATTTACGTTCCACAGTAAAAGTGTCTAGTTGATTTGTGAATCAGTTGTAAGCGGGCAACTCATTGCATTGAATGAGGCAGTCGCAGACAAGTATATTCAGATGATTAAGATCGTCGTATGCTTGCTTTTTTTCTGATAATATAATATAATGTGTAATACCTACGAGCTGTATTATTAAAAAAAAAAAATAGAAAACGATAGTCCTCACTGTAAAAGGACAGAAGCAATAGCAGGCTTAAAATGTTATGAAACATCTAAAAGCAGAAACGGGACGCTAAAAAATACGTGTCAAATATTTTTCGGTGCTCTATATACCTATCAATTTTATCAAAATTGCAGACATACACTTGGGCGCCTTTCCTTGTAAGTTATAATAAAGAATACGCAGCAGAAAGATTTTGAAAGATTTAAGCAGCTCAAATACCTAGGAGTACAAATAATATCGAAAAACCAAGAAGAGTGGGAAATAGAATCCTGAAGGGAAACAAAGCAGTAGGGACATTATCAAGAATTTTAAGGACAAAATTCCTATCGAGAGCAGGTAAAATTAGAGCTTACGAGACAATCATAAAACCAATTGTGGTGTAAGCCAGCGAAACATGGGTAATGACAAAGAAAGACGAACAAAAATTGGACATTTGGGAAACAAAAATTTTGAGGAAAATATTAGGAGGTGCAAGAATACCAGAAGATGAATGGAGAAGACGCACAGATAGAGAGGTAATGTACTTGTACAAGAAAGGAAAAATAACGCAAAAGGTGCGACCACAAGGACGCACTGGGTAGGTCATATTACTCGAATGTCAGACCAAAAAATTACTGTTAAAAGATTTTAATTTGAATTTTATTTACAATAAACAGACAATACAATAAATACATAGCTCCATAATGTATGTTGTACATGTATATATGTGTAGCGTTGCTGCTCGCCATCCCTCATCCTCGCCTCGGGAGCTACTATCTCGGGCTAACGGTGTTGAGGGCCTCCTAGCAGTTTCTTTCTTTAAGTACGGTCGTGGTTTAGGCTTTAACTATTAGTTTTTCTTCCTCAAAATCTGTTTTATTTCACTTTTAAATTTGTGGTACGGTAATTTGTTGTACATTTTTATTGTTGTTGTAGTTAGTGTTTGACTGTAGTTGTGGTGTTTATACTTTTCGGTTTTCAAGTGCGATACTCTGCGAGTTTTGTAGTCATGTATTTCTCTATTCGTTTGTAATCTTATGTTTGTTTTAATTTCCTTACGTCTAATTTGGTGTAGAAATAATATGTTATTTAGGTTTATTATTCCTTGTATGTTTAGTTCTTTTGTTTTTTCATAAACATGCATTGTTGGAGTTCTATAGTGTAACTTGTATATTATTTTTATAGCTTTATTTTGTTGTCCCCAAATATTTATTAGGTAGCTATTTTTTGCAGCGAATAGGGTATAGGGTGGTATAGTGGTTTTTTAAAGGAAGTAGGTATTATATGTTTAATTTTATTTAGCCGTCATTGTTCTTGCATTTTGTTCAATTAGTTTCTGTATATGTCTATTCCATTTCATGGTATTGTGTAATTGTAATCCTAAGTATGTTGTTTCACTTACTTCCTTTAATTTCTGATTGTATATTTGTATATTTATTTCTTGCTTTTCTTTTTTTTACTATATATCATATATTCAGTTTTTGTTTCATTTATAGTTAGTAAGTTATTAAAACACCATTCCTCCAAAATTTTGATATCTTCTTTTATTTTTGTTTCCATGGTTTTTGTACAGTGTCCGGAATAAAGTATACAGGTGTCGCCTGCATAAGCGTATAGTTTTCCATGGAGTGGTTGCTCAAATAGGTCATTTACGTATAATGTGTAGAGAATTGGTGGAAGATTTCCCCCTTGTGGTATTCCGTATTCTGCAGTCATAGGTTCACCAATAATGTTATTTACTTTTGTCCTTTGTTTTCCGTTGGTGATATAAGTTTTCATTAAGTTTAAGTTTCCCTCAAAACCGTAATATTGGAGTTTTTCAATTAATTTCTCTTTTGATACGGTATCGAATGCCTTATTCATATCAATATATACCACTATTACTGCTTTTCTGTGATCTAGTTCATTTTGGATAGTGTTTGTTAGGTCGTACGCCGCTGACATTGTACTTGATTTTGGCTGATTTTGGCGTATTGACTGTGATTTATTATGCTATTTTCTTGTACATGTTTCATTATTTGTTGGTGAATGCTTTTCTCGAGAATCTTATTTATTGTCGATAGCAAAGAGATAGGTCTGCAATTTTCTTCCAGGAGCTTTGCTATTTTTTAGAGTTTTTATGTATGTATGAAGTAGGCGCGAGAAGAAAAAGAGAAAGATCAAAGAAAAAGTGGTTTGGGATGTTACAGCAAAAGACCAGAAAAAAGTGAAAACAAATGGTGAAGAAAATAGAAACCCCAATAGAATATTTTCACGTATTCGTGCCAACAGTTATTTACATACATACCAAGGCTGGAAACAGTTGTTTTATGGAATCGCCAAGGCGAGCAACCAAGCGAGTTCGATAAATATGCTAGCAAGCCGTGGTGCGTACAATATTTTCATCGTGTGGTAGTCGATTCACATGATTACCACTTACTAGAGTCAATTTACTTGCACTTGTAGTGTTTCAGAATACAAATCACTCATATTTGGATGACAGATTGTTTGACAGTTAGTTTGACAATTGAACCGAGAAAAACTTCAGAATCTTCACAGAAAAGTTCGATAAGGTAACGGCAGTGACGCGTTCACAGTTCAATTCGGTAAAGTTTCGCTTTCTATCCTCGAATGAGTGTAGTAAGGTTGTACTTTCGGATGTGGTAGTCGAAAAAATAATTTTTTAATTATCAGGTTATAAGTACAAAAAGCTGGAAAATAAAATCCAATTTTACTTATAGAAATATATATACAATGTATTTACTTCATAGTACTCTATTGATTTGATAATTCATTCAATTCACTCGTGGCATGAATACGTGAGAATATTCTTTGTCATAGCGCAGGCAAAGGAAACGAATTATATTTAAAGCGCGTGTATTTTTGGCTGCGATGTGCAACAAAATATGCTACTATTTAATACACCACAGTGCATTTGATAGTTCTCAACTTTGATTTAATGATTTAAATCTTTCAACTCTACTTGCTCCCTTTTAAATATACCCGCCGGTTTCAAATGATTTAGATGATGTATTTGCGAGTAGTCTTAATTGTGGATGTAAGTATTCGGTTGCACAAATTATTGGGAATACCAAGTACAACAATTCGCGTTATTAACAATCTTTAACTCGAATTGTAAGTTGAGAGCGATAAAGAAATGGTCTTGTAGCGCTCTTATTACTACATGCGGGGAATTTTAGCTGTCAAATGTCTCAATTTTGCAGTAAAAGGAACTAAAACGTACACAATAGTGAATTAACATATTTCGAAAATATGCCGAGTTAGTGTTGACATTTCCAAAAATAACCATTATTATCGACCATCAATCATGTTTAACAAAGGCAACCGTAGCCGACATGCAGTTAATTTCCATAAGGTAATAGTTCAAGTTTACTTTTATTCCAATCTCCATAAAACTAGTAATTATGTTGTAAAATACAAATACATGGCGATATGTAAATGTGGGTATATATAGTACTTCGAAATTAAGGTTTGTACCGAAATATCATAAAACAAACACTCAGAAGACTACACTATCAGTATTTTGGTTACGTTACTAATATTTAGATTTCAACCACAGAAATTCTATAGAATATTATCTTAAACGGCTACACAATGGATTATATTACTGCATTCTCTACATAAGAATGTTTCTATTCATATTCAAAGCGTAATAGAGACGAATCTGAAACAGCATTTGATATGTGCATAAATTATGTGCTATTAAAGCACAATTTGTTAGATCAAATTTGAGCAGGACATATTATTATTATATAGGTAAGGCTATCTAATAAGAAGTCCCATTTTAATTTTAAAAGAACCCCTTATTTAATCTTAAGTAGTACAAATTCTGCGATTCCTTGTGGAAAATTATGTCCAGTAAATGCCCACCTTGACTCTGGCCGCAAATGGTTATTCTTTTGACGAAGTTTTGCATGATATTTTTACACAATTGTTGCTCTATTTGGCGTACAACAGCACGAATAGTCATTAGTTTTGAGAGCTGGAATTGTTTGCGGGGTATTCGCTTAGACTCTTTCCTTCACGTAGCCCCGGAGAAAAAAGTCTAGCAGAGTTAAATCGCACGAAATACTAAATATTGTGAACGTCTTGGGATAGATAAACCTGAGTTTTATGCGGCACTTTCAATGACATCGGCAATGTTTCGGGATAACCTGACGGTACGAGAGCAGTTTTTTAACTTGACTATAAAATGCCAAGGTCATGTAGATGTAGAAACGATGTAACATAAGCAACTGTCAAAGAAGAACCTGACAATCCATATTCCAGGTCTAATTAAGCAGCTAAAGTTAAAGAGCGTCTTCTAGGACAAAGTGGATTACAATACATCTGAAAAGTTCGCGGTGAAATAGATCAGTATAGCCACCCCAACCTTAATCTAATAATATCCCAGGAAACAGGAAGAGAGGGCGACCAAAAATTCAATGGCAAAATTATATATTACAAAATAATATGCCAAACAATTATCAAAAGTATAAAACCGCCTAATGGTCACTAGAAACAATGTTAAAACCAACAACTAAGGAATGTTGGTCCTACAAATCATCTGCAACTAGAAAACAAGCCCTTTTGTTCTTTCATCATCAATTTAGAAAATTCATAAATATTTAGTTTTATTATTACTTACAATTAGTAACGCAATTTACATTTACACATTTACATTTATTTTCTCTTGTTTCTACTTCTACAGGTTTTGGCGTGTTTTCGCTTGAGACTCAGTTTTCTTTCATTCCTTTCTATTATCTATTTTGTTCTTCTACTGTTTCAGCTTTAATGTTAGAATATCCTCTTCAACTTGCTCTTTCCATCTATTTTTTGGTCTTCTTTTTGGCCTGTTCCTGTTGTAATTTTCCTGACCATTAAGTTCTTATCTCTTCTGTGCACATGTCCGTACGATTGTATTCTCATGAATCTAATCATTCTTACTATATTTTCCCTTTCCAGTATATCACTTACGTTGTGATTTATTAACGGCCTATGCTCTCGTTCACTTATTTTTCTTTCCAAAATCTTGAGTGTTTCCTCCTCTTTTACATTCATTGTCATCGTTTCTGCTGCATATGTTATTACCGGTCGCATTAGCGTCTTGTAGATACCTATTTTAATTTTTTTACTTATCTCATTACTTTTAATATTCGCTTATTGGTGTAAAATGCTCTATAACCCTTTAGTACCTTTTTTTTTAAATCTTGGTTTTCTAAGTATGTAAATGTTTTTATTTCTTGATTATGTTGATTTTGATTTTGATTTTGATGTTGTTTATAAAAAAAAATAACTCACCATTATCAATAAAGGCATTTATTATTATTATTATTATTATTAATACATATTTAGAGTTATCTTCATTAATTTTTAGCCCTTTCTCATTTGCTACTTTAGCTATATCCTCAATTACTTTACTCAGCTCTTTCTCACTTCTTGCGGTAACTACAACATCGCCCGCATAGGCTATTATTTGTGTCATATTCGTGTCAGTTGACTCCTTTCCTCCTGATTTTTTGATGATTGCATCCAGAGTTACTGTGAACAGTAATGCAAACAACGTGTCTCCCTGACTATTCACTATCTTGGGGCACTCACATTCATAGAATTGCTGGCAAGATAGCTGGCTGCGGTTATGCCTTAAAAAGATTAAGAACACTATGCGACGTCAATGTATGTAAAATATTCTATTTCAGCAATTGTCTAAGCGTTGCAACATATGGCATAATCTGCTGGGGAGACGCATCGCAAGCAAATAGAATTTTCTTACTACAGAAACGAGCTATTAGAAATATGTTTGGCCTAGGCTACAGAGACTCTTGTAAAAGCACCTTCAAAAATAATAATTTATTAACGATACCCTCACTATATATACTTAAATGTGTCATGTATGTAAGAGAGCACATCGACGACTTTATAAGACATAAAAATAATCATGAATACACAATCCGATTCAATAACAACATTCAAGTGCCCAAAACATCGTTTATCTCTTTATGAATCAAACCCAACATATAAAGGAATCCTTTTTTACAATCATCTCCCTGAAAACATTAAACGCTCTCCCACTACATACTACTATACTATCAGTAATTTCAAGAAAAAGTTAAAATCCTTATTAGCCCATAAAGTGTACTATTCAACAGGTGAATATCTTAATGGGAGATTATAAGCCCATTCCTTTCTTCCCCGCTCTTTCATTTGCTTATTATATTTATTTTGTATTAGCTTTAGCGAATTATATAAGAATATTTTCGATTTTGTTACTAGAGTTAGCAGATATTTTTGTTTTTGTTATTAATATGAAGGTTTTTTGTTTGTTTGCATTATTTGTATTAAGTTGCATGTAGTATTATGTTTGACCTGTCCTATATCTCATAAGATCTCCAGGATAAATAAACTTATTATTATTATAACTCTTTGTAATTGTTCTGTTGTTCCTTGCCCAATACCTATCAAAGCATTCTATTGTGACTTTTACCATTTTCTCTGATTTTCGTTGGTATTTTTAGCTTTTAAGTCCTTCATTAATTCACACCTGTTCACATCATCAAACGCTTGCTTAAAATCTATAAACAAGTGAATGTCTAAATTGTGTTCGTGCGCTTTTTCAAAGATTTGTCTTATACTATGTATTGCATCTATCGTTGACTTGTCTTTTCTGAAACCGTTCACAATCTACATGGATATTTGTTAAATCTAGAACTCAGGCCCGTGCCAACCCGGTGGTGCAAGTGGTGCACGGCACCAGGGCGGCACATAGAATTGTGTAATTACATATTTTAAATAACGTGCGATGACGTGTACACAATAAAATGTAAAATGTGCTAAGAGTGCACATTTTACATTTTACATCATGACGTAACACGACTTTTAGCAAACAAAAATAATTTAATATAAACGCCGGTACTGGATCACAAACGAGCGCGTGCTTTATTTATAGTTATTGTACTTATTGTTATAAACAACAACCACTAAAAGGTTAAAATTTGGAATTAAATACACATTATTGAAATTTTGATAATTTTGAAAATGGCATATAAGCTGTCTTAAAAAAAAGTGATTTATATGTATAAATGAGGTTTATACATATATTAATTTTATGTATGTAATAAAATGAGGTTACTATGCAAAAAATAGAAAATATATTAAAAGTACCGATGTCATTCAATATAGTACAAACAAAAAAATTTCTTGATAAACTTAGAAGGAAAAAGTTTATTTTTTTTTAATTTAGAAAATTTAATCGTCGAAGTAATTGTTTATGAAAATTAAAAATATATATAGGACACGTATATTATTTTATTTATGCACGAATAAGTCATAAATTGACAATTTTACACGAATTTCTACGCCATAAACGTCTTTTTATAATGAAACGTCAAACAACGACATTATACCTAATAGAAATACTTTAAACCCTTACAAAATGAAGAGGTTTCATTCGAAACCAAAAATTGTACTTTTTATTGAACATTTATTTTAGGTAACATGCATATGTTAACAACACAATTCGAACATCTTTTATCCATATTAATATTCGGACGTACCCCCCAAATCAAGTTGGAATTTTCAAATTTAGTCAAATCAACCTTAGAAAATTCAATAAAATACATATTTTTATTTTAAATTAAAAACTCCGCATTTGTGCATAAAGTGATATATGTACCACGGCCGTAACTTGCTTTTATGGCCCTCGATGTATTTTTAAAATTATGTATTGGATCATAAAAGCAAGTTAGGTCCTTAATACATAAATAACTATTATCTATATTGTTCTTTAAATTGTTGATAAATGTAGGATATACTTATACTTAGTAGATAGGTAGAATTTGAATAGAAATATGGATAAATATGGCATGTTTGACATTATGACAAGCAAACCAATGCTTAGACTGTACCTATCTCATTAAAAAAGAATTAAAAAGTGATATTTGATTGCTCTTTTTTCTCTTTTGCCAAAAATATTGCTTACATTAATTGCATATAAGTTACGGGCCGGCAAATAATTGTTCGCACCAGGGCGGGGGAACCCAGAAACGGGCCTGCTAGAACTTTTACTAAGTATGTACTCAATCATACATAATTTATGACTAATTGCATGTACTGATAGCGGCCGACTGATATACATATAAATAGAAACAAGCCTTGTAACCTTTCTACAATTATTAAAATACAAGATCTGTGGATGCTGTTAAAAATGGGCCCTACATTTAAAGACTGTACAGTATTTGAAGAACAAACAATGTAATACTAAATAATATTTTCTGATACTGACATCAATGGGAATATAAAAATTAATTGCATATTACGTAAAAAGTCCCTGTTTCAGTTTAATTTTACGCACATATTTATATGAAATAGTCGATCGAATGGGTAGTAAAATACTTTGTTTGTGATATTAAAACACATATCTCACGTACCCTAATCAATCATCTCGCTTATTAGATCGTTTTATGGCTTTTCTCGAAACGTGTTCGAAAAGCGCGAGTAATTTACCGATCGTAAAACTTAATTGTGATATTTGCGCGAAAAATTTATAAACACCTCGCAGGAATGCCCAGCGATTTAACGGCAACTACACACTCACCGGCAAAGCTTAGAACTCTAAGTTTGAATTCCTGGCCGTAGATGATGATGAAACATTTCGAGTAGTCGTGCTTTTTGGCATCGTCCGGCCATTTTTCGAAGTCCTTCGAATTCTTTCCCAAACGGACTTCCTTCACCTCGCGCATGTTTACCGCACCATCGTAGATGGATTTGGAAGCGTTGGTACTAGGTCTGGTCCATACGATCTGCCTCGTTTCCCTTCTTATCGACAAAGTTTTCTTTTCGGCCCGTTTCCTCCACGAAAACTTCGTCACTATAGTTCCCCTTTCTAGCAGACTGATGGTTAGTTCCATTTCCGGTATGTACCCGGTACCGGAGTTGGAATTATATCCGTTGAAAGAGCTGAACATAGTATCCTATCTGAAAACACAAAATACAATTAAGATATTAAATGTTTATTGTAGGTAATTTTATGATGATACCTCACCATGTCAATTAATATTAGATTAAAACCTAATTAAGCTTAAACACAGCATGGAATTAATGATTTGATGGCGCTATATCGTTAAGCATATATATGCAGTAGGTGTGGCAATATACAATTAACCTAGATTTCGGCGATTTCCGCAAAGAGGTGACCAATTTTTGTGTGCGGATGCATTATAAGTTATTGAGCAAAAAAAAAACGTAGGATTATTTTTCTGAAACTGAAATATTTTTAAAAGCGAAACATCCTGTTTGGTTACCATCACCTTCAAAATTTTTTAGCGATAAATCACATGCATTCATATTTATGTCTACAAATTCTATTGGAGTGTTTAGAGAACAAAATTTAACATTAGCCTCAAATTTTACTTTCCAGTAACTTGCTTCCTAGGAATGTTTACAATACTAAATTACACAAACGGATCTGTATATCTTTTGCCAAACATAATAAATCAAAACATTCAACGAGTTGGGATATTTGATATAATTTTTAAGTTTTACGTAATACGAACCGATGAAAAGGACATACAAACAAAGTGAGATCATGATCATATCGGAGCAACACAAATTTGTAATTTTAGGAATGCAAGCTAGTGTAATTTATACCTACGTTCCATGGTAATAAAATAGCTTACGCTAATGTGACGATATCAGCTGATCGAATTGACAACAGGCCTTCATTTTAATATACAGTGTTCGTGAGATATACATGATGAACTATGGACATCAGTGTGCGGGGCAAAATACAGAACGCTGTACAAGTTGTACAAGAATGGACCGACGAGGAGGGTCAAAATATTAGTTCCCCAAAAACGACCATAATAGCATTCACGAGAAGGAGGAACTTAAATTATCTAGCATCGCTACAGCTCCGAAGTGCAGAAATAAAGCTGTCCGAGGAAATAAAATATTTTGGTGTCATTCTTGACTCCAAGCTTGCTTGAGAATTAAAACCAGAGTGGAGACAACACTTACACTAGAGGAAATTGCTATAAATTCACTGGCATTACATCATGTAATCTATGACCGATCATTAGAACAATGACGCCGCCTGCTTTTATGCGTGTCCCGACATGTTTCACACCACCTGTGCAGATATGGGATTGCAAGAACTAAGTTTTCTATTTCTATCATTATATTTGTATGCATATAGAATGTATTAAAATTATTGAAAGTAAACCAATTCTTTTAAGTTGAAAACGTCTGCCAAAGAGATAAGTTTTATGAGACGTTTTAATTGCGAAAATGGTCCACGAGAGAAATTAGACCGCTTGGCCTAGTTCGAAAGAAATAACTCATTCGTATCCTAAATAGTATGCGTATCAGTAGCAGTTTTCACATATGCATACAATAAATTAGCATAAACGTTCGCGCAGTATGCCTCATGCTCTTAGTTAAATGAATTTCTCTGAAGTTATCTTAATAATTCATTGATGTACACCATCATTCACGGAAGTTCGGCCAAAAAAGAAAGTTTTATAAGTACCTTATGTACGGAACTTTCCACGACTATCTACTAGCGAACGGTTTAATATGCAGCGTCTAGAGAATGTTTTGATAGGCGGCGTACCCGAACTTCGGCGGGCCCTTGTTTATAAACATTACGGCGACTCGGATAGAGGTGTCTGAGAATTGTAACAAAGGCAGTTATACAGGCTGTCTGTAAAAGGTCTTTACACACTCCTACCACATATTCCTTAGACCAAAATAAGCCGATTTAAGTAAACTTATCTTAGTCCAAAGTCGCTTACTTTGGGCGCTATGCGCCCTTAAAGTTAAAATTTTGAAATCGTTTTTTTATTATAAATATATACCTAAATATATTAAAACTCGTATTGAAAAGACCTCCGTCTTTTAGTTAATTTGATATATACCTTAAAATATTCATTTCTAACACTTAATATAATAAGTTTGATTGCATTCAACCATGATAACCTTAACATCAACTACACTAAAAGGCGTCCAAATGACGTGCGCCGTAAGATGCGTGTCGCGACGTCGCGGGGCAACTACAAAGGGGTAATCGTCGTTATGGTAACGGGTTAATTGAGGGGAAAATCGGGGGGCGAGGGGGGCGCGCCCTGTCCGCCGAATAGTCGATCGCGAGATCATTAAATCTTTGCCGTTGGCGCGGGAAAAATCGATAAAAATCGGGTGGAAAAAGGGTGCGGAAATTTCACGCCTATGCGTCCGTGAGAACTGTCAGATTCGACAATTTTGCCGTCAAAATGCTTCATCTTCGTCGAAAAAATAGAGTCCTTTACAGTCACTCGGGTGCTCGACGAATGTCAAAAGTAGCTTCTGGCGGCTCTACTTTTAACAAATATATCGAAAACAGTACTCGAAATGACCAGATTTTCGCGCGAGAATCGAAATTATAACGGCGTGTCATTGTGTCAATTTGTCCGCTATTCGTATGTAATATGGCGTCACGTCAAACGCTACCTAGCGCTCTTCGCTCTAGACGATGATTGTGATGGTTAAAATCGGTCTATTTTTTTGAAGAATGGTCCAAAAAGCTTCCGATATGTGTCAGGTTACAGAAAACTATCTTTACACAACCGAAAACACGTAATTTATGAAGATATGACATCGTTTCTGGCAAGCTGTCATTCGTGACCTCGATGCGCTAAACCCTTGAAAAGATTTATCGCATTAAACGTTCGATCGGAACCAATTTGAAAGGTTTGAGATTATTTTGAAGCTTAGAAAGCCGCAATAAAGCTATTAGTACGTCAATTTTTAAGGATCACCCCTTTTTAGATCAATTCTAATGTAAAATCAAGGTCGATATATCGAAACGTCAGATCCACCAATTTACGCTGAAAAAGCGCTTCTGGGGCCACGATGTCGTTCGAAAAACGAACAATTTACAAAGACTTTGACCTCAGGTATCTCGACAAGGCGAAAATTCGGATTAAAATGCCAAGTACAAGTATAATCCAAAGTGTACACATCGTATCAATTGGAGAGGTTAATATCATTCAAATGGAAACTCTGACATTATTTTCAAGCTTAAAAAAGGCAAGTACATCTTTATATCGCTATTAGTACGTCAATTTTTTAAAATCAGCCGCTATTTTAGTTTAGATTTGATCTGAATCATAGTCCATTTGTCAAATGTATACGTCAAGGTAAAAAAAACACAACATAAAACCAGGTTTTAAGCACCACCTATTATCAGGGGGTTTGGTCGATTGACATAAGCGCTTGGATTTCGGCAATGACGGGAGACGGGCCCGGTTTCGAATCCGAAGTTAGCGCTAATTTTTTTAAATTGTTTTTTCATTTTAACTTAATCTTTTTTGTATTTTCTGTGTATTATTCGAGTTTTTTTTAAGTGAGTTTCGAAAAAAAGGCAAAATTAATTCAAATATTAAGAAATAACAGAGATATTCCAAACTGAGGGTTTGTGAGTTTTATTCGGGATATAATTTTATATATACGCGTGCGATATAGTGCTCATTAGCAGTATTACGTATACGAATTTAATTTTTGATAATTTCCACGTTTAATTTGTGAAATATATACAGTGTGTGCGATTTTTTAATCAAGAAAAATATACAGCGTGACAATTCAAACAATTCAAAAATTAAGAAATTACACATCTTTTTCAACGAGTTGTCGAGGGCGAAACGCGGAGCGTCGAGTCTTTGAAAGTGAGAGGCAAATAAAAAAGAATCTTTTTGTATTATCTGCATATATACAGTAGCGTTCAGATAAAGGTTTCCACTATGGAAAATTTATATATTCATACAATTTTGTCAAACTTTGCATACTACGTGTGCATATGTCACTTTCACTGTTTTGCTAGATACAGGTGGCAATTTTCACGGTCAGTTATTAAAATATATACAATGTGTGTAATTTTTAATCAAGAAGAATGAATACACAGTGTGACAAAAATTAATATACAGAGTGAAAATTTCGAAGTCTAATTTTAAAATATATACAATCTATGTAATGTTTTTTTATGAAAGAATGAATATACAGAGTGAAAAATATACAGTGTGACAATTCAAACAATTAAGAAATTATACATCTTTTTCAACGAGACGCGAAGCGTCGAGTTGTTTGTCGAGGGCGAAACGCGCAGCGTTGAGTCTTTTTGAAAGTGACAGGCATTTAAAAAAGAATCTTTTTGTATTGTCTGCATATATACAGTAGTGTTCAGATAAAAGTTACCACTATAGAAAATTTATATATTCATACAATTTTGTCAAACTTTGCATACTACGTGTGCATGTCAATGTCTAATATTAAAATATGTACAATGTGTGTAATTTTAAATTAAGAAAATGGAATATACAGGGTGTACCGACGATCCCAAACCAATCACACAAACAAAATACTGCGAGACGCGAAGCGTCGAGTCCTTTTGCAAGTGAGAGGCAAGTATTAAAAAAAAAGGAATATACAGGGTGTACCGACGATCCCAAACCAATCACACAAACAAAATACTGCGAGACGCGAAGCGTCGAGTCTTTTTAGAAGTGAGAAGCAAGAAGAAAAAAAAAGGAATATACAGGGTGTACCGACGATCCCAAACCAATCACATAAACAAAATACTGCGAGACGCGAAGCGTCGAGTCTTTTTACAAATGAGAGGCAAGTATTAAAAAAAAAGGAATATGCAGGGTGTACCGACGATCCCAAACCAATCACACAAACAAAATACTGAGAGACGCGAAGCGTCGAGTCTTTTTAGAAGTGAGACGCAAGAAGAAAAAAAAGGAATATACAGGGTGTACCGACGATCCCAAACCAATCACACAAACAAAATACTGCGAGACGCGAAGCGTCGAGTCTTTTTAGAAGTGAGAAGCAAGAAGAAAAAAAAAGGAATATACAGGGTGTACCGACGATCCCAAACCAATCACATAAACAAAATACTGCGAGACGCGAAGCGTCGAGTCTTTTTACAAATGAGAGGCAAGTATTAAAAAAAAAGGAATATGCAGGGTGTACCGACGATCCCAAACCAATCACACAAACGAAATACTGCGAGACGCGAAGCGTCGAGTCTTTTTACAAGTGAGAGGCAAGTATTAAAAAAAAAGGAATATACAGGGTGTACCGACGATCCTAAACCAATCACATAAACAAAATACTGCGAGACGCGAAGTGTCGAGTCTTTTTACAAGTGAGAGGCAAGTATTAAAAAAAAAGGAATATACAGGGTGTACCGACGATCCCAAACCAGTCACAGGTGTAGACGGCAGTTAGCGTAGAGTGGTGCGGTTTAACTGGTCTGCCGAGTTGGGACGTAAGTGGTGCGTTCTAGGTGGAGCGCAGACTTTCTGCTTTTTGTTGGGTTGGGGCGTAAGTGGTGCGTTCCAGGTGGAGCGCGGGCTTTCTACTTTCTGCCGAGTTGGGGCGGTAAGCGGACATCGAACGATTGATTAGTAGGCCGGGTGAACTGGCCCGAATATCTAGTTAATAACACTAAATGGCGCTCAAATGACGTGCACCGTAAGATGCGTGTCCGCACCCCTCGAGGGGATCGCACGGGGTGGCCGTCCCTATGGTAACGCGTTAATTGAGGGGAGAAAGGGGGGCAGGGTGGGCGGGGGCGTCCGCGGTGCGTAGGCTATAGAAAGTACATTAAATCTCGACCGTTCGCGCGAAAAAGATTTTTAAAAATCGCGTCGGAATGGGGTACCGAAGTTTCGCGCCCATGCGCCGGCGACAACTGTCAGATTCGCCGATTCGGCCGTCAAAATGCCTCATCTTCTTCGAAAAAATTCAGTCGTTTAAAGTCACTCGGGTGCTCGACGAATGTCAAAATTAGCTTCTGGCGACTTTCCTTATCACGAATATACCGAAAACAGTACTCGAAATGGCGAGATTTTCGCGCGAGAATCGAAATTATAGTGCCGTGTTTATGTGTCAATTTGTCCGCTATTCGTACGTAAGATGGCCGCATGTCAGCCGTGTACCGCTCATCTCTTGACGATGATTGTGATGGTTAAAATCGGTCTATTTTTTTAAAGAATGGTCCAGAAAGCTTCCCATATGTGTCAGGTTACCGAAATTATCTTTTTACACAACCGAAAACACGTAATTTATGAAGATATGACATCGTTTCTGGCAAGCTGTCATACGTGACCTCGATGCGCTAAACCCTTGAAAAGATTGATCGCATTAAACGTTCGATCGGAACCAATTTGAAAGGTTTGAGATTATTTTGAAGCTTAAAAAACCGCGATATAGCTATTAGTACGTCAATTTTCAAGAATCACCCCTTTTTAGATCAATTCTAATGTCAAATCAAGGTCGATATATCGAAACGTCAGATTCACCATTTTACGCTGAAAAAGCGTTTCTGGGGCCACGATGTCGTTCGAAAAACGACTTTGACCTCAGGTATCTCGACAAGGCGAAAATTCGGATTAAAATGCCAAGTACAAGTATAATCCAAAGTGTACACATCGTATCAATTGGAGAGGTTAATATCATTCAAATGGAAATTCTGACATTATTTTCAAGCTTAAAAAAGGCAAGTACATCTTTATATCGCTATTAGTACGTCAATTTTTAAAATCAGCCGCTATTTTAGTTTAGATTTGATCTAAATCATAATCCATTCGTCAAATGTATACGTCAAGGTAAAAAAAACACAACATAAAACCAGGTTTTAAACATCAGCTATTATCAGGGGATTTGGCCGACTGACATAAGCCCTTGGATTTCGGCAATGACGGGAGACGGGCCCGGTTTCGAATCCGAAGTTAGCGCTAATTTGTTTAAATTGTTTTTTCATTTTATCTTAATCTTTTTGTATTTTCTGTGTATTATTCGAGTTTTTTTTTAAGTGAGTTTCGAAAAAAAGGCAAAATTAATTCAAATATTAAGAAATAACAGAGATATTCCAAAGTAAGGGTTTGTGAGTTTTATTCGAGATATAATTTTATATATACGCGTGCGATATAGTGCTCATCAAAAGTATTACATATACGAATTTAATTTTTGATAATTTCCACGTTCAATTTGTGAAATATATACAGTGTGTGCGATTTTTTAATCAAGAAAAATATATAGCGTGACAATTCCAACAATTCAAAAACTAAGAATTACACATCTTTTTCAACGAGACGCGAAGCGTCGAGTTGTCGAGGGCGAAACGCGGAGCGTCGAGTCTTTGAAAGTGAGAGGCAAATAAAAAAGAATCTTTTTGTATTATCTGCATATATACACAGTAGTGTTCAGATAAATGTTACCACTATGGAATTAAATGCTAAAGCCCATTTGGCATCGTATTCATCTGTTGTTAATTGGCTTTTTATCTATACTAACGATAGTAGAAGTATTTGACGAATTTTTTATTCAACTCGGTCACTTTTATAGTGTCGCGACTGTACAGACGATCAGCTGATCGGCATATACACTGCTTCTGTGTGTGTGTTATAAATTTAATTTAAATTTCACAACCTGTATTTCTGTATAATCTGTATTTTGGCCAAAACATTTGTTTGTAAAAAACAAATCGAATCCAATTTGCTATATTACATACAGTGTGAAATATTCGTCGTCCCTGTGGAATATTTCGTTCGTAATACGCATACGTTTCATCATGCAACGTAAGTAGCAAGTAATCGTATTTGCCTATTCTTTAAAAATAACACAGAACGCCTAAAATTCGTATTGCTATTACTAACGTATCACGTGTACCTACTTTAAATATATACTGTTTCAAATTTTGTATTCTTTTTAGTAGTTTTATACTTGTGGTGACATCTATAGGTGGCTTCCATTCTTTGAAGCATTAACGAATGTGTTCTTGCGCACAGCGCATATCACCTAATTCATTATAGATAAGATGTCGATATAGTGAAGTAAGACATAATATGTTACGTGTAATGTACCTTAAATTAATACAGTAATTACACATAAAACAAAGTCGTTCAAGGCGTAAATTTATTTACTAACATTTACTGTTATTACAGTTTACCGTTAAATTAATTTCATTTGAGAAACTCCAGGTGGCTGTGTTGTCGTAAAACGTTAAAACAAAATTTGTTAGAATAAAATTAGCGTGGCTTCACTTTTGTATAGACCGAGTTGGCGTGCGGGTGTTGTGCTCTTTTGCTTACCATATTTTTTGCATTTTTTCTAGAAACCCCTGTTAAAAGGTCATAAAAGTGCTACTCATACTATTTATTATTGTTTTATTTAGATATATAGATAGAGATAATGCCGAGAAAGAAGACGAAGCTTATATCGCGGAAAGGGGTATGGGCAGATGGACGGACTAGGACTTCGCAGCGGCAGCCGTGTTCAGACACCACCGCTGACGTTCCTGGTAAGTTGTAATCAGCTTTAAACTTATTGCTTCTTTTTTCCTTATTTATCGCCTACGATGCCTCACATCCACACACATCGATGCCAGTTAAAATTCAATATTGCAAATTGACATACTTATCGTATTTTTTTTTATTCAATAAAATTACGTCCGACATTTTATTTTTCGGATATTCGCGAACTATCGCCAACAGATAAAATGCGGTTACCGAAGGAGGTACATACAGATATATAGTAGCGTCGCTAACGGTTTTTTTACGTAGGTCTGTGCGGAAAGCTTTTATGTGCTACCATTTTTTTTTCCCTACATTGTGCGCGAAATTTAAAAAAATTCATATGCAAGTTATATTACTAGAACAAAAATTGGAACAAATTAAAACGTATTTTTTATATAATTAATATTATAACATACAGGGCCGTATTAAAAAAGAAACACAATCAATACATGTTTTTCATGCATACAATATAGGCATCTTATATACTGGAACAAATTCAAATGTATTTTTTTACCATTTCAACAAATTTCGTTGAACTTACAAATGAGTTCTTTTATGTTGTCATGATTGAGATTTCAATAACATACCTACCTATATTTACAAATTACAGGTATTCTAATATTTTTGTTCTGATCAACAATTTTATTAATATATTATTCATACATAATATAATTAATATTCTGATACAGGTCCGTATTAAAAAAAATCACAATCCGTATATATATTTCATACATAAAATTTATATGTTTGAAATTTCAGTAATACATTTTAAATTTTTAGCTAATACAATTTTTTTTGTTGACAAACAATTTTATTATTATTATTCATATATAGGTACTATAGTGAAAATTATGAGATACAGGGCCGTATTAAAAAAGACAATCCATATATAAAATTTATATGCATGTTATATACTGTAACAAATTCAAACGTATTTTTTTCCTTTTCAACAAATTTCGTTGAAATTACAAATGAATTGTTTTATATTACAGTGATTGAGATTTCAGTAATATATATTTTTAAATTTTTGCTATTACTATATTTTCTTCCTGACAGCCAATTATATTATTATTATTCATATATAATATAATGAAAATTATAAAATACAGGGCCGTATTAACAAAAAAACAATCAATAATATCCATAATATATTTCATGCCGTAAATTAATATGCATGTTATATATTGAAACAAATTCAAACGTATTTTTTAACAATTTCAACAAATTTCGTTGAACATAGAAATAAATTCTTTTATGATATCGTGGGTTGGGATTTCAGTAACATATAATTCAAAACTTTCTTATTCTGATTCTTCATATATAATATAATGAAAATGAAAATTATAATATACAGGGCCGTATTAAACAAAAATCACAATCCATATATGTTTTTTTTTCCACTTACAAATAAATTCTTTTATGTTGTTGTGGTTGAAAGTTCATATTACCAAATTTCAGTTATTCACATATTTTTATTCTGACAAACAATTTTATTATTATTATTATTCATATATAATATAATGAACATTATAAGATACAGGGTCGTATTAAAAAAAACACAATTCATATGTTTTTCATGCATACAATTAATATGCATAATTACTGGAACAATTTAAGATGTATTTTTTTACGATTCCAACAAATTTCGTTGAACTTACAAATTAATTCTTTTATGTTGTTGTGGTTGAGATTCCAGTTACAATATTTTAAAATTTTAATTATTCAAATATTTTTATTGTGACAAACAATTTTATTAATATTATTCATACATAATGTAGTTCATATTATGATACAGGGCGGTATTTAAAAAAAACAATCCAAATATATATTTCATACATAAAATTTATATGCATGTTATATACTGGAACAAACTAAAACATATTTTTTTTACCATTTCCACAAATTGTGTTGAACATACAAATACATTCTTTTATGATATCGTGGTTGGGATTTCAGTAACATATATTTTAAAATTTTACCTATTGCTGTATATTTTCTCTCTGACAAACAATTTTATTATGATTATTCATATGTAATATAATGACAATTATGATACAGGGCCGTATTAAAAAAAATTCACAATCCATATATGTTCTTCATGCATACAATTAATATGTATGTTATATACTGGAACAAATTAAAACGTATTTTTTGACCATTCCAACAAATTTTGTTGAACTTACAAATGAATTCTTTTATGTTGTGGTTGAGATTTCAGTTGCAATATTTTAAAATTTTAACTATTCAAAAATTTTTGTTTTGAAAACCAATTTTATGAATATTATTCATAGATAATACAATCAATATTACGATACAGGACCGTATTAAAAAAAAAACAATCCATATATATATTTCATACATAAAATTTATATCGATGTTACATACTGGAACAGATTAAAACGTTTTTTTTTACCATTTCAACAAATTTCGTTGAACATACAAATACATTGTTTTATGATATCGTGGTTGGGATTTTAACATGAATTTTAAAATTATACCTATTACTATGTATTTTTTTTTTTATCTGACAAACAATTTTATTCTGATTATTTATATATAATACATATGAAAATTATAAGATACAGGGGCGTATTAAACAAATATCACAATATCATCCATATATGTTTTTCATGCATACAATACATATATATGTTTACTGGAACAAATTAAAACGTATTTTTTTACAATTTCAACAAATTTCGTTCAACTTACAAATGAGTTCTTTTATATTGTCGTGCTTAAGATTTCAATAAAGATATATTTAAAAATTTCAGCTATTCCAATATTATTGTTCTGATAAACAATTTTATCATTATTCATATATAATACAATCTATATACTATTAGATATAAGCATTAAGAAGAATACCACAATTTATATACACTACCGTCCAATATTATTTACCCACCCGTATATTTGCTTATAGATTAATGTTCTTATATTATTTCCCGGTACAAGTGCATCAGTGCAATAAAACAGTTCGGCCCGGAACTTCTTAACCCCCAGATACTTATTATAGATTAATAGATGACGCCTCGCCAGTTTTCCAATTTTCCCGTTGCATATGTATGTTTCATTTGCATTATTAGGGACTTCCACCGACAACCAGCCCATGAGACCATCGACCTCTCCGGAATCCGGATATCCGGTAAGGGTTGCTGCTACAGCTGATTTGGACGCCATGACGGTGGAGCCTTCAACTTCGTCCAACACCGTAGAGCGGAACATTGTCGAAAGCGTCGAGGGGACCATCGACAATGAGGTCGCGGGGGAAAGGCCACGAGCAGACTTTCCGGACGCCCCTAAAATCCAGTTGCCTGCGGTTATCGCTCAGTGTCCGCAGGTTTATTCGGGTAATGTTGATTATTATTAAGATTCGTCCAAACAGTTAGATAATTATCATATGTTCTGTAGATTCTTCAAACGACGAGAGCAACGGAACTCCGCCGTATAAAACACCCCGTCGAAATGTCGACGACATCATTGTGGAGCCGCAAGGATCGCAAGACCTCGAGCAACAATTTCACTCGCCTCAGGCTGACGAACCGATGGCAGAGCTATTTTTGTCGCAGATTTCCTCAATCGACATCCATGATGGAGAACAGGATCCAGAACTGGAAGAGGATATTCGGATCTTTGCGGAGGAGGTCCAGCACGAATGGCAAGACGAGGAATTCGACCCTTACGCCAGAGTCGAAGTTGCCGCCTTGCCGATTGATTTCGTCGACGAGAGGAGACGCAATCAGATGGCAAACGCTAGGGACGAGGACGTCCGTCAACAAGAGGACATCCAAGCCGACGTCGAGAGGCTTCGCAATCGCGCCCAACAAGCGCCGTCCTACCTAGAGGCGACAGGACGTCGAGCCCAGTACATGCATCTGGGACGCATGGAGGGCGAATGTCGCTTTTGTCAAGCGAGATTCTTTCTGCGCGAGACGCCAACGAGAGGTATCTACAACAAGTGCTGCGAGGGCGGCCAGGTAGTACTTCCGCAACCACCGCAAGGGTTTCCAGACGAATTGCGTGAACTCTTTTCCGGCCGACATCCTTTATCAAGAGAGTTCAAGAAAAACATTATTATTTATAATAATTGTTTTCAATTTGCCAGCGTCCAGGCAAACTTAAGAGATCTGCCCGGCCAAGGACCGTATGTCTATGCCATCCAGGGGCAGATCTACCATCATTATTCGGATATCAACGTCCACCGGGATAGGTACAAGTGCGGTCCGCTCTATTTTTTGGATCCAGAGGAGGCGACACGTCAAAGAGTCAACAACGTCGCTCACTTCCACGTACACCCGGGCCTGATGCGATTGTTGGGCGACATCCTCCACGATGTTAACCCCTTCGCTAGACAGTACAGGCATCTGTACAACGTTTATCAGGAACAGAGAGGACGGAATCCTGAAGGTCCCCTTCCCAGGGCGTATTTGGAGTTCGTAATGCAACACCGCGATCCCCGTCACAGAGAGTTCGACCCAGTTCAAGTAGACGAAGTCGCAGCCGTCTTCGAATATAACGAGACCCAGATGCCCAACCCGGGCATGAGGGTATTCTTGACCGAGGAAGATCAAGGAATCCGCAACATCAACTTGGAGAGTGAATTCTGTGATCCACTCAGCTTTCCGCTGTTGTTTCCCACCGGGGAATTAGGATGGAGATGGAATCTTGGGTTCGCTCGCGAACGCGCGGGTCGTCGTAGGACGAGAGTCAGCGTGCGGCAATATTACGCTTATCGTTTGGCACATCGTCTCGGCGAAGGCGCGGACGCTTTTCCTGTCCTCAGGTTAGCCGGTAAGCTGGCGCAGAAATACACCGTGTGTGCGTATTTAAAGCTGGAAGCCAACCGAATGTCCTACATCCGAACACATCAAGACCAATTGCGCGCGGAGGAATATCAAGGTCTCGCCGACTATATTCGGACCGCGGCGGCAAACCGAAACGCAGCAGTCGGGAGGATCGTTGTCCTCCCATCGACGTACAATCTGGGTCCCAGAAGCCAGATGCAGCGTTACCAAGACGCGATGGCCGTCGTTAACGTCGTCGGATATCCTTCGATGTTCATTACGATGACATGCAATCCGAGATGGCCGGAGATCGTCGAGAACATACCTCTCAACGACGAGCCCTCAAACCATCCGATGCTGATCTGTCGCGTCTTCCGAATGAAACTAGGGCAATTGATGGAGGACCTTACCGTTCGACAGGTAATGGGCGTACCCATCGCCCACCTCTGCGTAATTGAGTTTCAAAAACGCGGGCTTCCTCACGCCCACATCCTCATTACACTCAGGAACGAGGATAAGCCGATCGACGCAGATCGAATCGATCAGCTGGTGTCCGGGGAGCTACCCGATCCTGAGACGGATAGACAGCTGTTCGACCTTGTGGGAGCTCACATGATCCACGGACCGTGCGGGGCTCACAACCCAGGTAGAGTCTGTATGGAGGACGGCAGATGCACGAAGCAGTTCCCCAAGTACTGGTGCAACGAGACCACCATTAGGAATGGCCACGTCAACCTTCGCCGAAGAAGAAACGGCAGGATCATCGAGATACGGCGTAACCACAATGTTCATCACGTGGAAAACGACTTTGTCGTTCCGTATAATCCGTACCTGTTACTTAAGTACAAAACGCACATCAACGTAGAGGTCTGCACGAGTATGGGGTGCGTCAAGTACCTGTACAAGTACTTTTTCAAAGAGTCCGACCGGGCCTTACTGAGAGTCGTTCAGGAGAACGATGAACCGAGACCGCTGGTACATGACGAGATCAGTTCGTATCTCAACGGCAGATACATGACAGCTCCAGAGGCGTCGTGGCACATTCTGGCGCTGCCATTTCACGAGATGTCTCACCACGTCGAAAGGTAAGAAACATTATCACGTCTAGACATACAGTTATCTCATCTCATCATATTTTTCAGACTATCGATACATCTGCCGGGTAGACAGCGGGTCGTGTTTAGAGAGGGGGAGGAACAAGTGGTAGCAAACCAGCAGCCCACTACACACCTTCTCCAGTGGTTCGAGACGAACCGCACGGATCCGAATGCGAGACAGTTCCTGTTCGGAGAATTTCCACTGCACTACGTCTGGGAGTGCGGCGCGAAACGTTGGAAACGACGCCAGAGGACTCACAAACCCGTCGTTCCGAGGATCTTCAACGTTTCGATCCGGAGCGGAGAGCTCTACTACCTCAGACTGCTTCTCTTGCACGTCAGAGGGGCAACATCCTTCGATGACATCAAGACCGTTGAGGGGACGGTTTGCGAGTCGTTTCAGGATGCATGCCGACTGCGAGGCCTCCTTCAGGAGGACCGAGAGTGGATCCGCAGCCTTACGGAGGCGGCACAGCGCGATATGCCCAAGCAATTGCGCCAGATGTTCGCTTACATCCTGGTCTTCGCCACGGTGGAAGATCCGCCGACGTTGTGGAATCAGTTCCGACGTCACATGTTCGAAGATTTTCTTCGACGACTGGACGAGGAGAGCGCTGAGCACGCCGCTCTCTGGAGAATCCAGTTCATCCTTCGGGCGAGCGGGAAGAGGCTGTCCGAGTTCGGACTGCCAGAACCTCCAGACCGCGATCCGGACGAAGGACAAGACCGCATCGACGTAGACGCGGAGCGCCGTCAAGGCGAGGACATGCTGGAGCGTCTCAACGCCAATCAGCGTGTTGTCTACGATGCAATTATGGCGGCCGTAGATGACGACAGGGTGCAGAGAAGGTTATTCTTTCTGAGCGGTGCTGCGGGCACGGGAAAGACCTTTCTCTACAACACCATCATTACCTGCTTGAACGCTCGAACCGTCGGAGTGTTGGCTGTCGCTTGGACGGGATTGGCGGCAGCGCTCCTCAAGCAAGGTAAAACCCTCCACAGCACTTTCAGATTACCGCTTCGCATCGTGGAGAACACCACGTCGGCGATCCGATTCCAGTCGGACGAGGCGACCGCCATCAGGGAGGCCAAGCTGATCATCTTTGACGAGGTGAGCATGACAAGCCAACTGGCGTTCGACGCTCTAGAGAAAAGCCTTCGCTTCCTCTGTGCCGACGACAGACCTTTCGGCGGCAAATGCGTCATGGTGGGCGGCGACTTCAAGCAGTGCTTGCCGATCGTCATACGGAGTGACAGGACCACTGTCGTGCAGGCGTGCGTCAAGTCCAGTCCGCATTGGACCCTCTTCGAGGAGTTGCAGTTGCGCATCAACATGAGGGTGGAGCCGGAGGAGACCGAGTTCATGTCTTGGCTGGACCGACTCGGCAACGGCATTTTAGAGGCGCCGGAGATTCCGCGGACCAATCCACGAAACATCGTTCGCATTCCCGATCGGTGTATAGTCGATAGCCCGGAGGACCTTATCCGGAAAGTCTTCGGCCCGCTGCGGCCAGGAGACGTGCCGAACAAGGCGATTTTGAGTCCGCTCAATAATGCCTGCAACGAGATTAATAACACTGTTTTAAATCTCATTACAGATACTCCCGAACGTCTCTACCTTGGTGCCGATTCGATCGTGGCCGAGTTAGAGAGTGAAGCGGATAACTTTACGCCGGAGTACCTCAACAACCTCAATCCGTCTGGATTCCCTCTCAACCGACTACGCTTGAAGGAAGGCATTGTCGTGATGCTCCTTAAGAATCTTAACGTCAGGGCCGGCCTCTGCAACGGCACCCGACTATTGATTCGAACCCTTTGCGAAAATTACATCGACGCAGAAAGAATCGGAGGCGACGGACGACTCACCGGCGAACGCGTGTTCGTCCCCAGAGTCGACTTCACGTCGGAAGGCGACCCCACGTTACCTTTCGTCCTTCGCAGACGCCAGTTTCCTCTGAAACCGGCGTACGCCCTGACCATCAACAAGGCCCAGGGGCAGACATTCGACGCGGTAGGCATCTGTCTGATGAACCCCGTTTTTCAACATGGGCAGTTGTACGTGGCCTTCTCGCGTGCGAGGAGGTTCGACCAGGTATTCGTTTATGTTAACAACACGACGAATCAGGGTAAGCTGTTGGAGAACAGCAATTCATTGTACACGCGCAACATCGTGTACAACGAAATTTTGTAATTTTCTTTTAGGTTGTATATGGTGATATTGGATTTTCGCGAGTTCTTTTTATTTTCTAGGTGATAACTTTTTGAGAGGGGTTTTTTAGTCGGTAAAAATCCGGCACTCTGTGAACATGGCCACAGTGTCTTTTGAAGATTTTCCCCCTCTCCCAAAAAAAAAAAAAGAAAAACAAACATCATAACTTTTAGAAATCCTGGCGGAGATGACGCTTTCGAACGTGGTCACGTAAATATATAAGTACCTCATTAACATTGAAGTATAGTTAATCGATTATATATATTTTTTTTTATTTTTAATAGACTGAAATTATCGGATATCGTCGCACATACACGAATTATATGGAGAATAAGAAAAAAAAAATTAAGGGAAACTCACAAACGATTTCAAAGTTTACGTCATCCTTTACTTATTCCTAAAAACAAAGGCGAAAAGTAAAATGGATGATAGTATAGCTTAGTTTTATTCACGAATCTTCATGTAAGTAACACAAGCAATTACGTAAACATTAAAAAAAAAGCTTTCCATATTTATAGAAACTTCGATGTTATTACTACTATATCAATATTTTTTATAATCATAAGCATTTCAATATTCATAACAAAAATAATCGTTTCTTCGGTATTCCTTTCTCTGATTATAATTTTTAACTTCAAATCGACAGATGCCGATAGAGGACACGTCGAGTTTTATTAAAAGTTAGTAGCCTTTGCCAAAACAAAATTATAATAAAGAAATTAAAAAAGTAAGACAAAAAGTTGAAAATTTAAACTTTGCAAACATTAAAAAATTATACATAAATATAGATAACAAATTAATAGATTAAAACTCCTTTTTAGGCGCAATAATTAAGAAAAAGGAATATACAAGGTGTATCGACAATCTCCAACAAAACACAGGTGTAGACGGGGCTTAGCAAAGAGTGGTGCAATTTGGCTGGTCTGTCGAGCTGGGGCGTAGGTGGTGCGTTCTAGATGGAGCGCGGGCTTTCTACTTTCTACAGAGTTGGTATGGTAAGCGGACATCGAACGACTGATTAGTAGGCCGGGTGAACTGGCCGGAATATCTAGTATATTCGTCTAAAACACACCTGGAACTTAAATAAACAAAGTATCAGTCAAAGAATTTGTAATTAAACATTTTATGACCCGAAACACAAAATCGCATTTGCACTGAACTATCTTAATCTGTTTATTAGTCGCATCTTATCGGTGAGATCAAACGGGAAAAGATTTTATGGCATTTCCTCTCACTCTCTTAAGCCCTCATCTATACACCGCTTACAATTAGTCATTTAAAATGTTTCATCCTGGTTTTAGTTTCATTTCTCGTAGTTTTTAAGCCGTACAATAAGTGAATAAAAGGGCTCGAAATGCCCCATGGTAAATCCATCAGTGTTGCTTAACGATCTAGCACAGTGGTTTCCAAACTTATTATGTCTGTGGACCCCATTTCACAGCAAAACCCTGACCCTGTACCCCCTATACTTAAATAATTTTATACACAGTAGCAAACCAACAAATGTAATCAGTAATCATTGTCTTAAATAGTAAATGCTCACATAAAACTCAAATATCTATAAATAACACGTTTTGATATTTAAAGTAATATTTATTGAAACTATAACCTTTGTGTTTTCAATAAAAATACAAAAACTCTTTTGTATTTTAACACTTTTAATGAGATAGATGTGCCTAATGTGATCATACAATATAGCTCAATATTTGAAGGCAGCACAGCCGAGGATTTTGCGGTATACGGAATTACATCGACTCTGTGGCAGAGGAACTCAATTTGCGCTTTAACAAGTAATCCCGTATGCCGCAAAATCCCCGGCTGCGCTGCGCTGCCATGTGCTGCTTTCAACTTGCGGCCGGCCTAACTGCGCTAAACCCACGTTTAACTAAAGCAGTTTACGGGAAAGCAGCCAACAGCTTCTGTACAGTGACCCATAATGCAGGATAAAAAATTGATGTTTGCTGTTGCAGTCAGAATTGGTCATATCCCCGTTCAAACATCGGGTTCAGGTCTTAAAAAATCAAACAAAATTGGAGTAACAAAGCAAACATCATAACCTACATTCAATTTTATAAATTAACGAGACATTACCTTAAATACGATATAAAAAAATAGATATATTTCCTGTAACTAATATGTTGTAGCATAGCCACGAGCTTTGATGACTTTCTGTAGATGTTTCGTTATAGATGTCACTAATTTAAATGAAAAAACGGCAACGCCATCTACCCGTGAGGGTAAGATGCCTGGTAGCCTCTACATCAGAAGTAGCAAAACTATCAAGCAGTAGTGGAATACAGGCACAGCCATCCCTCACCACACACATTAAATAAATGGGTTTAGTAGTGTGGTGCACTCTGGTACGCGATTGCTGTGCCTGTATTCCAATACTGCTTGATAGCTTTGCTATTTCTAATGTGGAAGCTACCAGACATCTTAGCTTCACAAGTGAATGGCATTGCACTTTCATTATTTACATCTTTATCACAGTAGTGCATTTAGTTGTCTGGTGGAGTGTTGTTGATTGTGTCTCGCATGTGGGCATGCTGATGAGAACTAATAAGTCGGAAACAGTACTGCCCACGTATGGCGTGACATATTCTGCAATCATTCCTGCTATCCGTTTTGTTTATGTCACTAATGTTTCTGTAAGATCCGGTATCATCTTGTGTAATTTTTCTATAATTTTTTTGTTAAACCTTCTGTTTTTATTTAACTATTCTTTCTCGACGCTTAATTTTTGCCCAAAGCTGTTCAATGGCTTTAATGTCGGGGTTTTGGGGTGGTGTTTCCGGTACGTGTGAAACACTATATATGATCCATATTATCTATTACCTATTATTAATTTCAAATAAGTCATTCAAATAAACAATTTTCGTCTTAAAACTTTTGCTCTGCCTTTTTTTACCGTTAGCGAGTTATACGCATAGGCTGAGTGTAAAATTTCCAATTTTTAAAAATTCATTTCACCCACTCAGTGTTTTTCAACAGAAAAAAAAAACTGCGTAGTACATACCTATAGGTAATCTGTGGAATAATCATAATTTTTTTAATTTTCCAGTTCGGGATCGTTCCTTTTTAGGTCAGAATGAAGAACTGTTAAGTATCGACAAATAAGAGCAAATTCTTCACGTCGTTTTTGTAATTTTGAAAGCTTTGGGAGCAGAGACCTTTCTCCTCCCGCCAAGTTTTATTTGTACGAGACAAGACAGAGCTATTACACCTTGTACTTCGAATTAGTTTCATTAATAAGCAAATAAGTCAGTCAAATTAGCAATATCATTCTTTGAATTGATTAAATTGGGTTGCAAAGCAGTGTCTTTGCTTTTAAGAAACTCCAGTACTGAAGCAAAGAGTGCATAAAACCGATTTCAACATGCACCCTTAGATAACCAACGAACTGCCGTGTTAAGTGCGACTATAATGTGCATCATTTTCCATGCACAGATGAGCAAAAAATCTATCATTCAGGGTATTGCTTTTGAATGTAAATGGATCATAATTACTTAATTTTTATTAAATCTTGCATGGATCTTCTGATCCTACAGCCCCAAATTCATTTTAATCAACCACCCCTCACATTGGTCCGTAGGAACCGCTTTGGCAAACACTGATCTAGCATGACTTTGTATGAAGAAGATTTTGTCAATGAGCAAATGGGCGAAAGATTAAATCTAGCGGCGTCGACAGTAAAATACACAATTCGCCGATATTAAGAAACAGACGCTTTGGAAGAGTATCGCCGTCACGAATAGCTACTCCAGCAGATGATCGTCTTCTACAATTAATAAATGAAATCGTAGAAAAAACAGAATCAGAAATGGCGAACGAATTCAATCGCGGAAGTCAGCATCCGGTTTCAGTTAGGTACTACGTTCAACAGTTTTTTTTTATATGAGAAAAATATTTAAGAAATAAAATTGAAGAACAGTAGAGTTTCAGAATAATAAATTTATTTTCATAGTATTAGTTGCTTTTTATTTTTTGATTTTTAAAACATTTATCTACTCGGCTAAACTTTTGTGGGCGGTAGTGTATATGCTATGTCTGTGTGCTTCTGTTTAATCGAGCTCTGTCTAATGAATGCGCTATTTATATGGCTAATGTAGACAGTCACACCTCATTTTATTTGTTAATTAACTTCCTATTTTGATGCGGTAGCGAATTGTACTACTTCCTGTTGGTGAAAAGAAATCACATAGCAAATTATTGAAACCTTATACTAGAACTGAACATTGGTAGAAAGCAATACAATTAAATATTTCCTTTGAAACAAGAAATATTCTTGCTCTTATTGCTATACTAAAATTTGTTTGAATCAAGAAACAATCAATTTTGTTGTAAAGAAACGCTTTTTAATCAAAACTTAGTTTGGGTGGGTAGTAAATTTATCCTTATGGGAAAACATCCTGCTATTTATAGATAATTTTTCAGGAAACGCTATAAATGCAGCGAGTCATATTTTCCGCTCATACTGATGTTTCTGATCCATTTTTCTCACTCAACATAAATTACCTCTCTACTTTATTGAAATTGTTTAAAATTTGTTTGAACCTGTTATCGTTTTGTACTCGTTTGACTACATTGTTTTATTCTCATATTGATAAAAGGGCATACTTTACAACCAACAAAAAAAATAAGAAATTATTATTTTGAATAGTAATCTTTATTTCTATTGTAGTGTAGAGACTCTTCGATCATTTGTCATGGCGTAAAATTTGTTCTTTAAAAAAAGAATTTACCGGCAGAAAACGAAAACACGAGTAGAGGCCTTCTCCGGAGCAAGAATCCAGATCTTCTTCTTTGGAGAACGGATCCAGACTTTCTTCTTTGGAGCAAACACTTGGGCTTTCTTTCTCGGTCCCAGGGAATATAGCTCTATTTATTGTATATCTAAGGAAGGATGTGACCATTGCAAACATTTTCATCAAGCACGGATGAGATCAAGTTCATATTTCTACAACTGATCTACCTCGACTTGTTACAAAATTGTGTTCATGGCCGAACCCAAAATCTAAGCTAATAGCATTGTTCGCAGAGGCAGTCCCTGACAGATTCTTACTAGACATTTCGTCTAAGCAGTAAAATAATCACGGTTGCTTAATAACGATTCTTAACAGGAGTGAGATGATCCAACAGAAATGACTAATTTGTGATTAGTTTGATCGCACTGCGAACAAGCCTAATGTTTCTACAAAGTCATTTAGATTAGCCTTGTAAAGAAGATTGTAGTTTGGGGACGATGTTTCTTCTATGTCCCATGGAAATATAGCTCTATGTAGAGCCCTTTGTCAGTTAAGACTGGCGCCAGGGGAGTTGCTTTCTGATACCATCAAAATAATTCATCATTCCATAGGCTTAAAAGATCCGAAAATAGAGATATCGGAAAAAAACCCAGTTCTGCAAGGCAACTAACCCCAAGAGAAAATTAGAAGAGTTATTAGGACAAGAAGAAGTAACGTATGATACGACGCTGGAAATTTTTAATAATATAAAAATAATAATCACTCTTGATATAGTCTTGCTTTTTACAGAATAAGGCCCTCGGTCTCGAAGCGCATAATCGAACATAATTCAACACACAAGCATACATCTGAATTGTGTAGCGAAAATTCGCCTAATAATATATACTTTGATGTTTCTGTCATGTTTCGTAACATTCTGGTAATGTAAGTTATCATTTAATGCATTATTATTGAACAAGCTGTTATATAGATAGGTATACCGGGTGTCCACACTTACGTGTGCACTATTGATAACTTTGTTATCTTTGGAGGTACAGAATCGGTCAAATGGACAAAGTAGTAATATTTTTTATGGCGCTAACAATTGTGAAAACAGAAAAACAATTGAGCGTCGCGTTCTCTAGATATTCGTCCAAAATTATTTTTTTTTAATGGAACGCCCTGTATATTTTTTTGCAATTTAAAAGAAAATTCCAAACTGAACAAAAAAGTCTTAGTACACTATTATAAAAAATATCAAATAAAATAGTTATTGAGAAATCTTTATCTTTGTTTTGTTTGCATGAAATCGATATACCCATAAAAAATTAAAGCGTCACATTGTTTAGTAGCTGTCAAATTATTTATATTTGTTGTTGTTAAAGTTACTGTGCGGAAAAAGTCCTGTTTTTACAATTTTTTCAACCGTAACAATGGCATTTACTCATTTGGAAAAGTGTGATATGTTGGAGTTGTACTTGCTGTTTAACAAAAATTCAGATAGAGCGCTAGAACGTTACATTCAGCAATTTCCTGACCGTGATGTACCAGACCGTCGCTATTTTTTAAAACTTTATCGAAGATTAAGAAGCAACGAAACAATTTTTATAAAGAAGAGGAAAAAAAATGATTTTATATTATCACAAGAGATAGAAATAAATGTGTTGGCATATTTTCAGGTACATCCAAATAATTCTGTAAGGGCTTTGTCCAGAGAATCAGGAATTTCTCGTAGCACGATCCATAAAATTCTGAAAAAATATAAATATATTCCCTTTAAATATCAGCCTGTTCAAACTCTACTTTTGGGCGATTATCAAAGACGATTAACTTTTGCTCAATGGTTTATCAATGCTTTTGAAGAAAATCACAATTTCTTTAGACACATTTTATGGAGTGATGAATCTAACTTTTCTAATCGCGGGATGTTCAATAAAAGAAATAATCATTACTGGAGTCGTGAAAACGCATTTGCTGTTTATCCTTGTAATCCCCAACACCGATTTAGTTTAAATGTTTGGTGTGGTATAATCGGATCCCGAATTGTTGGACCATTTTTCTATCGGGGTTCTTTAACAGGAGAAAGATATGTGGCATTATTGACAGAAATTTTAGAAAATTTTCTGGATGAATTAAATTTGGTAGACAGACAGATTATTTACTTTCAACAAGATGGAGCGCCCGCACATAATCACCGTGACACAAGTGAGTTATTAGAAAGATTATTTGGAAATAGATGGATTGGCACAAATGGTCCTATTCAATGGCCCGCGCGTTCACCTGACATGACGCCATTAGATTTCTTCTTGTGGGGAGCAGTAAAAAATCAAGTGTACAAATATAGATATACAACAGTGGATGAGCTTCAGGAAAGAATTTCCAACATCATTGACGACATCGACGGTAGGACAATTTTAGGAGCTACTCGTAATGTTTACAGAAGATTGATAAAATTTATTGAAATGGAAGGAGGTGTCTTTGAACATTTAATTTGAGTAATTTTCTTGACTATTTTTGTATTTATTTTTATTTATTTATTAAACTAAACGCTTTAATGAATGTGACGCTTTAATTTTCCATAGGTATATCAATTTCATGCCAACAAAGCAAAGATAAAGATTTCTCAGTAACTACTTTATTTAACATTTTTTTATAATAGTGTACTAAGACTTTTTTGTTCAGTTTGGAATTTTCTTTTAAATTGCAAAAAAAATATACAGGGCGTGCCATTAAAAAAAATAATTTTGGACGAATATCTAGAGAACGCGACGCTCAATTGTTTTTCTGTTTTCACAATTGTAACTGCCATAAAAAATTGTACTACTTTGTCCATTTGACCGATTCTGTACCTCCAAAGATAACAAAGTTATCAATAGTGCACACTTAAGTGTGGACACACGGTATAATTGCTCCAATAACATAACTTAAACTAATGCTGCAATACTTAATTAACAACTTGATTTCTACACCGGGAAAATCCTTTTTTGTTTAGCACCAGTGATTTACAATAGCACTTTTTTATCGTGAACTACACGCATGAATACACAAACACTTCGCCCATTACATTACCAGATATATGTTTGATCAAACACCTACCAACACGCATAAAATACGATAACTTCTAATTATAGTCATGAGAATGATTTCGTCCTTTTTTGTGCTTTTAATTAAATTTATTCAGAAATACCGAGTACAATAATATTAAAATATACGTATATATGTAAGCACATGAATTACATTGAAATAAAAATTGAGAAAATTTAATAAATGCATGTATTAGCTTATTTGTGTTAATTTGATAACCATAATTAGCGCAGAATGCAAAACCAAGGCGAGATGTGTAATTATAAAACCATATTTCTTTTGATGACACTTTAAAATAATTACACTATATTATAATGAATAATTGTATCAATTTGAAAGTGAATAAATGTATGGTATTATGACCATAATATAATAATTTAATAAAAAAAATTCAGAATATTATTTCATCTCAAGTAGCTTCCATACAGAAGATAAATTTATTAAGAAACCTAGCAAATGCTCCCAGGTTCGCCAATTTTGTAACTTTTATCAATCTAATATTGAAAGCCAATAGTAACAATTTTAATTTAATAATATACACTATACAAAAAGAAATAATTATTAAGAAGTACACACAGCACATAATGAAAATTGATACCATAGTTATCTTTCTAAGCTTAGAAGTTATCAATGCAAACTATTTGTGTGTACAAATGTGTAGGAATACATACACTGCCATTCAAGGAACTTGGACCAAGAGAGAAAGTTTTACGAATATGCAGCTTTAATAAGGTTTATTGCATACAGCGACGATAATCTTAACACATTCGTCTAAAACACGCCTGAGACTTAAATAAACACAGTATTAAGTACACACAAAAACTTTAATTAAATATTTTATAGGCCGGAACACAAAACCGCATCATCATAATCTGTTTATTAGACACGTTTTATCGAAGTGATCGAGCAGGTGAAGATTTTATGGCATCTCCTCTCTCTCTATCTTAAGGCCTCATCCGTATTCCGCTTGGCCATTTTGAATGTTGCTTGAATGCCTCTCACGAATAACCACCCTAGCAGATAATTGTTCCAATTTTCGCTAGAATGTAATAGTTTTCATCCTTTAAAGTAATAAATTTATTTTTTAGTAGTAGTTGGCTTTATTTTTAGATTTTTTCAACATTTGTTACCTGTCCAAACTTTTATGGATGGTAGTGTACGTCTGACATTGAATATTTATACTGTCATTGTTTGTATATCGTATAATCTCAATGTGGGAATATTAGAATAACCAAAACCAAAAAGCTTATGGGAATACAGTTTTATTTTATTAACCACACATCACGAATTTAAGATAATTTATAACATGGCAATATTGAACACCAAATCTAAAAATGAATAATGATACTAACTATATACAACGCGCTGATATTGACTGGAATAAATTCAATAAGTTTTAACCGAATTTCTTGTTTACAAAATTTCTGAAACATGTCTATTTTGGTTTACAGTTTTGCCACATTTTAGGTTGGTCTTTCTCCAACAAAAGGTGTGAGGAAATCTCATTTTCTCTTTCTTGTTCAAATATAAAGAGGTATATCTGTCGAACTCTGGTTGAAAAGATCGCTAATCAAATGGCATAATCGGGTAAAATTAAAAAATAGATATATTATGCTTAAAAGGTACCTAAGTTTTAACTTAAAGTGGATCATATGTCCCTTTTACGAGTAATAGATTTAAAATTACATTGAGAGAACAAAAACTTGACTGTATTTTAATGAAAAACAAAAAAAAAGTGAACTGTAAACTCCTAGAAAACTTTGCTTTTTGGGCATTTTTTTTTGTGGTGTTCATCAGTAGAGCTGCGATTTTTCGTCGGCGTACCTGAGGCGTCACGTTCGGGGCTTTGTAGTAATTGAATTAAAACGAAGTAATGCTAATTAAGAAAATTGTAACAATCACCTACAGATGCGTGATACTTTTCATAATTGATGAAAGTAAATGGTCATTTGCTATTTCTAGTGGATTAGACAATTAGCTCCTTGCTGACAAGCAAAGACAGAATGGTATCAGAATGGCCCACACTAACATTTCAAAAAGTACTGACCTATCTACTACTTACTTTGATATATTAGTAAATACAGTTACACTTCCCTAACGTACTTCACTGAAACACGACTATATTAACAGCAAGTGTTCCCTATTTGTTCATAGTTATGAGTTGGTGCTGTTTTCATGCAGTTAATTAGAATAATATTAAGCGATTTACAAACATTTAAAACAAAAACTGAGTTTGTGGGAGACTATACACTTTATGATATTTTCAAAACAGATTTAATAAACGCCATTATATGGTATTTATCACGCGATATCTCAGAGATACTTTTGATTTGTATTTGTTCATAGTTTTGTATATTTGTTTCGTTGATTTTTTCTTGAATGTTAGCAAAAAAAAAAAGATAACAGTTCCTTAATTAATGCTGGAAACAGAGAAATTAATTCTGAGTTCAAAACAGAATATTGTTTTAACACAATTCTCTTAAAGAGAAAATGAAATAGTTTTATTGTAAGTAAATCTTTTACCACTAGGAATTAAGGAATATTCTTAACTATTTGCTTAGTGCAAATAGATAGAGATGAATTGTCCAAGCGTAGATGTGACTGCATTACCGGCTTACGTTGCGGCCCTCTCCTGGATTGAGAGTTTGCTTGTGTCCCATAGATGGAGACAATCTAAAACCTTATTTCCATAGTAGAGAAAATTGCAGATATAGCTTGAGAATGCGATAGCGATATAAGTGAATTTGCACTCGAAGTGACGCTGATGACGCCTGGTAGGCAGAAACTCGAGTCCCCGTCTCTAGTACTATTTTTCCCCTTTGCTGGTATCATGATTCCAACAATAGACAATGAGCCCGCCTGGTGGCATTTTTCGGTTCTTGGTATTCCCCCCCTTTTCATTTCCTTTGCTGGTATCATGATTCCAACAATAGACAATGAGCCCGCCTGGTGGCATTTTTCGGTTCTTGGTATTTTTTCTTTGACTTGTACAAAGCGTTGTGATTTTAAGGGCAGTATTACTATTCTTAAAAAAGGATATGAAACTTGATTTAATTCAAGAATTCTAACATTTTGCTCCAAGACTAATGCTTTTAATGCAAGTAAACGATATTTGTAAGTGGAGACTAAAAGTAGTTTCATCCAAGTTAACCTCCTACGTCAAGATTATGCTGTTAAGACAATTTTTTTCTTGCATGAAGAAATTTTTGTCTTGCAGATATTCAAAACGTAGATTTATTTGGTCCAAGACAAATTTATTTAAGGTAAGCATGCATTTTTCTGTGTGTGTAACGTCTACAATGAAAGTGCAAATGATTTTCTTGCCACCAACAAATTATTGGAAAAATGACTTAACATTCCTCATTACTGTATTATACTATAACGGCGTATGAATAAAATAATATATTTAATTTTAATAATAAGTGAGAGTAAAATCAATTCTAAAACTGATAAATTTCAATTTGTTTCTGAATAACGTGACTTGTCCCTTGGCACTAAATTGTGCTTATTTCGTTGTAATTGCAGAGAAAAACTAGCAAGTAACATAATTAATCACAATTTAGGAAAATTGAGACAGGTAGACGCTGTAATGCCACTATTATAAAACCGATTATACCTATATTGCCAGCAGGTGTGATTTGATCGTTTTTTTATTATGTTAGTGTTAAATCACACTTAGTATGATTACTTAATTGTGTAATGCCACAGCGGTATGTATCGTACAGGTACCTAAATAGTTCCTCATCTAGTGATTTAATTAGCACCTCAGAAAAAAAAAAACTAAACATGGGACACAACCTTCTAAATATAAAATATGATCCAAATTCGAATTCTATGAAAAAAATCGTGCCAAAAATATGTTATATTTTTTAGATTTATTGGTTATCATAGCCATCTAATGGGACAACGAGATCAATAAGCTGGATTTTGACAATTTTTTGACAGGTTGGTTTTGAAACAGCCTACTACTGTCATATATATTTGGATTCGGGATAAAACCTGCATCGATTGCAATTTTTGAATACAGTGTGGTCGAGTGGTTTCAGAAAAAAATAAAAAAAAATGCGACGCCGTGTAGATGATGAGTTACAGAAAATTGTTGTTAATATATTAAGAAACTAGAGAAAAAAATTGGTCGTAGGTAACTAGTTTAGTTGAACAAACTGTACACAGTTTTGACAATTTCATTTTATTTTCTGTTCGCAGTCAGCATTTGCATTATTAGTGATAATTTAAAATGGTGCAACACTCACTGGTGCTAATCAATTGTCAACTTCCGTGAATTCGACTTGGAAACATAAAATTCGAAATTCCGATTTTAAATTTTGTATTATTTTGGATGCAAACAACTTCGTTTTAAAAAAATTTGTCTGAAGTAATAAACAATAGTGCTTCTCTCGTGAGGGATTTTTACGTCTCCCTAATTTAATAACACAGATTACTATACTGAACATAGTGAAAAAAAAAAACACCTGTATAGATACACTTTCAGAGATTTGAGCGTAACTAATCCCAAAGTTTCTCCAATTCCACATTCATACGATGACAATTTACGGTTCATGTTGTGCTAGCATAAGATACAGTATCGTTTCTACAGAAAGCTATAAAAATATAGTCACTATTAAGAATTGTCCAGTTTCTGAACATATTTTTTGAGCTCTTTTGTATCATCTAATCCAATCAATATATTCGAAAGTGCTGACCACTCCTGCACACTTTCTCCAATACATTCATCTTTATATCCATCGTATCGCTTACACTTATCTTCAATAAGATATTAATAGCCATCGAACATGCCAGCGAAACTTATCAAACAAGAAGGCGGCAGACCTTGACTGTACATATAATCTACTAATCTACCTACGCTGGAATTTTTGTCACAGAATTTTATATAAGCAGGTCACAAGCACATGAAGCTACGAGCAGAAAAGTCTCCAAATATTTGTTGTTGGCCGATAATGATGATCTAATAGTCTACTTACTTAATTAATGGATTTACTGCAGTATACTAAGGGATTACGTTGTAGGAAATTAATTTGAAAGTGTCTTTTTTTTTTTAGTAACGGATACAGATTGATCCCCTTCAAAACAATATTGAAACGATATTGTTGTAATGTAAATATATAAAAACTTATCTTTAACCATGAATTTTATTTACCTAGCTTCCAAATTAAATGACAGTGTAAATAACAATGTTGCTTCATTATTCGTTGTCATTAACAGTACTTATATTCAAAAATCCTATTAACCAGTACGTGTAGGTAAATAAAACACCAACTGTTATTCTAGGAGCTCGTGTTCGTTTACATTTTCAAGTGTTCGTTATTAAATGTCTTACTGTAATTTGCGCCAAATGTGCAAATAACGTTATCAGAGCTTGTTATATTACGCTATAGTATTAATATGTATGTACAAGCATTAACTAGGATCCACTCTCATGTAATCAAAATTTTAACTGTTGTGCATTATACATAAAATTAATGTAGCTCTGTATTATTAATACAAAACCTTGGCAATTACAGAATACCATCCCCACTTAAGTTTTAGTTTAATTTATTAATAAGTAATACATAGGTAATACTAATTTCAATTATTGTCGTTAAATAGTTATACATTACCTATTATTTTTATTAAACATTACATAAAGCAAACCAAATTACATCCTTTGTCTATTTAAAAACACATTTAAGCTACACGGCTCTTATTGAATGAGATTTCTGATTTTCTTTAAATTTTCTTTTAAACATTTTATCATGTGATATGCTGCAAATTATACTTCTCGGCAAGTTGTTAAAGAACTCGATACAGCTTGGGTGCCTTTCTGTTAGTGCTAGCTAATGAACTAGAAGCAGTAAATAAGTGATCTAGTTGGATAGTTTCGTTGTACTTACAGATCAAAAATATCTTTATTATTAAAAATGGACAATTGGCATTCATAAAGCGTATCCCTACAGTCAGAAGGCGTTCTGCTTTAAATAGCCTTCACTAATCTGCTTACCGTTTCTTGAGTAACAAACACCTTTTAAACTAGACGTTGGTTACCCCAAAATATAAATGGCCGAGTAAAGGTTCAAAATTTGCACAATACAATAACGTTTTGAGACAATTACGGGCTCTATATTTTGCCATAACTCTTATTCCAAAACAAACGGAGTTCAATCTCTTCGAGAAATCTTCTCCATGTTTGAAGTAGGTAATCTAAGTTCATAAACGAAAGTCTCTAACATTATATTATTTCCTGTTAGTTCAATTATTTTTTCGTCTAATTATGATGTATGTATGTATAGAAACGCATATTACTGTGACATGTATATTAGTGTCTATGTGTATCTAATAAGTAATGTAATAATACAATATACACAAATAAAACTGCAAATATTCATTGCGTAAAGCTACCTCCTTTCACGCAAATTCTGCAGTAATAAAAAAAGGCCCGGGGTTTCCCCATAGAAAAAAACTTTTAGCACATGTTTGTTACATCATGTGTAATAGTAATAAAATGAAAGCAAACCCGGAAACTTGCATATCTCATATCTAGTAACTAATAAAAAAAATTCTGGGAAGCTAAGCTGGAAAAATTGAATGATTCCTCTTAAGGATTTACTTCCTGCAATTCACGAAATTAATGTTAAATGGTTATACAAAATTAGCACATATCCATTGTAGATAATCTCTTTAATTAAATCAAACGAAATAGTAAACAAAAAATTTATTTTATATTATTAAAATAATATTACCTACATTAAAGCAAGACGTTTTAGAATGATTTGATTATGGTTTTAGGTCGTAGGAGACATATTCATTAATGAATCCATAAATATTTTGATTATTAATGATTACATATATATGTATGCTGTTAACACTGCAACACTATCTTTAGGTACAAGAGACGTAGCTCGGTGATGATACCATCCTATATTGGCAGGCATCATGCGTAATGCACTGCAGAGTGTGGAGGAATGGTGTCTCTCACAAGGACTCTCAGTTAATCCACATAAAACAAAGTTGGTTGCTTTCACCAACATGAGGAAACTCAATGACCTAGGCGGCATTAGACTGTTCGGGCAGGAGTTACAATTAACCAAAGAAGTAAAGTATCTGGGTGTAACCCTCGATGCGAAACTGAAATGGAACAATCACCTAGTTAAAACAACGACCAGGGCTACCCAACTGTTCTGGCGCTGCGGGAGAGTTGTGGGCAAAACCTGGGGACTGAAGCCGAGGGTGATCCATTGGCTATACACGGCTGTGGTGAGGCCGGCGATGATGTAGTCTGATGTAGTCTGACGTAGTCTGGTGGAAAAGGACAGAAGTGTCCTCCGCAGTGAAGCTGCTGACTGCTGTCCAGAGACAGGCATTGCTGGGAATCACTGGTGCAAATAACAGCACAGGGACCGCTTCTGTGGAGGCCATCGTGAGCCTCCCCCCACTGGAGCTCTATGTGAAGGCGGAGGCAATGAATGCGATCCTTAGACTGAAAACCAACAACTTGTGGCATCTCAACATTAAGGTTGGAGGGCACACTGATACTACGGGTACGATACTGGACGGACCGTTGCTTCAAATGCCAACGGACAGTATGGCACATGGCACCCGAAATTATCTTCACTGAAAAGGTGAAAATCTCTATACCGAGCAGAGACCAGGCACGTAGGGTTACTAATGATCACAATAACTGGTTTACGGACGGATCCAAATCCAGCCAGGGCACAGGAGCCGGTATTTGCGGACCGAGCCCTCATCAAAGGGTATCCATAAGACTGGGGAAGCATGCGACGGTCTTCCAGGCAGAGGTATTCGGCCTTGCAGCCTGCGCAGAAATGATTGCAAAGGGGGGCTGCATGAGGAGGAAAATAAGTATATTGACTGATAGCCAGACTGCTATCAGGGCAGTCTCGAGCCCTGTAACTAGGTCAAAACTAGTTAGAGACTGCAAACAATCCCTCAACTCACTGGCACAGGGTCACACGGTGTCGCTGATTTGGGTGCCGGGACACGAGGATATAAAAGGCAACATAATAGCTGACGAACTAGCCAAGGAGGGCTCCAAGAGCCACTTCATAGGTCCAGAGCCCGTATGTGGGATTACAAGGGATTCTGCTAAAAGGGAGATCTGGACCTGGCTGGACAATGCAAGCACAAACAAATGGAGGACGACAGAAGGTCAACTCCAAGTTAAAGCGCTAATACGGGATGGGGATGCCAAGTTCTCTGATAACCTACTTAGACGCAGCAAGAAAGAAGTTAAAACCAATACTGGGTTGGTAACTGGACACTGTCCCCTGAAGAAGCATCTTTGCAACACAGGCCGAGTAAGCGAACCGTGGTGCAGAAGATGTGAGCTACAGGAGGAAACGAGTTTACATGTAATCTGCACATGTGAGGAGCTGAAAACACTCCGGCAGGAACATTTCGGGAAGGGTCTATTGGAGCCCTCGAAGGTTCCCAAGTTCCCACTGGGCAAGATACTGGGCTTTATAGAGAACACCAAGCTGCTCGAGTGGAAGTAAGAGATTTAATAGGGACGGTACAATGAGCACCTAGCTCAAGTGCCTGGACTAAAGGTGTCCCCCTAACTTTATGAATGAATGAATGATACCATCCTAGGGTTTAGGATGTTGTTGCTAGATCTGCATAGGAAAAACTCATTCATTTTCTTGTTTTGAATGCACAGAAGTTATAGTATAGTAGATATATAGTAAGACAAGTAATAAGTAGATAAATTGAAAAAATATAAAATATTATCGTGGGGTTAAATAGGAGTCTAATTCTTGTTATGATATGGTAAAAGCATACATATGTATTGCGAGGTATATTATTTGCAGACAAAATTAAAGATTATAAAATTTTGAAAGTGCTTATAGATATTATTTGCACACATAATATAAAAAAAAATCCCTAGAATTAATCTTCGTTATTATCACTTATAGCTACAATTATATCTAAACGTAATTTATCACAGAAAAAGAAAAGAAATCCGGTATGCAGAATTATCGCACCAAAAAAACACAGTCGTTACTGTTGAACTAAATTTAAATCCGAATGCTAACACAAACCTACGTATTTTTTCAACCCAAACATTTATATTTTAAATGCTAAAGTGGTCCGAAAAAAATAAATAAATTGACAATGGGCATCCGGTAGATTGAGAGAATACGCAGCTGTTGGATTGTAATCACTAGCAGTTCACGTAGGTATGTTTAGCTGTTTGAGAAAGCTTAACTAAACACTACTACACAAAACAAATCAGAAATTTCATTAGTAGGGACCGGATTATAATATAATAATAGATAAAAATCTTGTAAACAGTACTACAAATGGTAACTAGATTGTATTTTAAGATTGATAACTAAAAGAAACTTTTTTGAAAACTTTTAGAGGGTATTATTGGTAAAATTAACTGATGTAATGAAGTTTCGTGATAAAAATAAATGAATTGAAGCAATAATCGGTGGTAATACAATATTAATTAATATTTTTTGAATAACCTTACCTTTAATAAACAACTTTTAAACATTCATAAACGATAACACATCACATTTTTAAAGAGTCTGTTGAACGCAAGGCTTGTAAAATATGTTTTCATTAACAAAAATACTGAAAAAGTCATAACTTGAGTATAAACACATTTTCACCATACACAAGACGTTTCAACACACAACGATCGTTTTACTTCCCGAATGACACTTTCGACTTCGACACATTTGTAAAAAAAAAAATCTTTTGCTGTCATTTTAGCCGGGTTGCCAACCTTCTAGTTCTAGAACACATGTGGCATATGAAATCTTGGCTGATGCAATACATGATTTTAGTTCAGAAATTCTAAATCCACACATTTTGAACATATATAATCGTGATTGTTACTAATTACTATTAATTTGGATTTGTCTTTTTACAAATAGAAAATATGACTGAGGAAGAAGCGGTAAGTTAATAATTTTGAGGTTACAGTAGCTTATGCTATAGAAATGTGTTTGATAACTTTTAGTAATATTGTATTATGTCACAATCCTAAATCAAAAATATTTTGTAATATCGTAGATATTCGATGCTACCCTCAAGAAGAAAAAGAAGAAGAAGAAGGGCTATGATATAGATGCGGCATTAGCTGACGGAGACAACCAAGATTCGCCACAGCAAGTGGATCTCGATATGGAGAAAAGAGAGGACGATGACGACGGTAATGTCGACATTGATCTAGATTTCACCAAGAAAAAGAAAAAAAAGAAGAAACCGTTTAATATGGATGAACTTGAAGGGGCTCTTCCAGATGCAAAAGAAGACGATGCTGGGGATAATGCTAATCCGGAAGACGGAATGGTAGATGACAATTTCGATTTAGAGTTAGATTTTAGTAAAACTAAGAAGAAGAAAAAAAAGAAGAAGGATCTGGATGAACTGATGGCTGAGGCAGATGAGAAGCAGGACGATAAAGAGAATGGTATTTAAATCTTATTTAATATTTTTAGATATTACACCCTCTTATTCGCAAATGTAGATAATAGTTATATTAATCTTTTTCTGACTTTTGTTCCATACATGGAACACATTCTTTTCTTTTAATTTTATTATTAATTAAAATAATTTTATTTAATTTTAAAGTCAGAAGATTTCCACTATTTTCGCAATTTTTAATAATAAAGATGGATATTCTTGTTAATATTGTTCAATTTCGATGGATGAGATCGTCTTTCTGAATAATTTAAATATTTGATAATAGATATATCTTGGATTCGTTGTTAACTGGATGTTTGTTAATAATTTAAATGTCATCTTTTCCAAACTTATCCTGTATGATTGTATACTTACTGTTTGTAATGTATACACATGTATATCTAAATAATGTTTTTGTCAACATGCTGCAATTTAGTTGAAAACGTGCCGGAAACAGGTATGTTTTATTGTATGGTGATTAGACATTCTTGTTTTTTTTATACCGGGTGTTCATTTGAAAACTTCACACCTTAAATGTCTGGAAATCCGGCAGTTTATGAAAAATTTGCTGAAACACGCAGAGTATTATCGAGGGAAAGCAAATTTTAGTGGAAAGGGGTGTAGAGTAATATCTTTTGAAACACTACATTTTTTTTAGGATTTTTGGAATTGATCGATTCGTTTCCGAAATGATTTCGTTTGTTTTGTTATCTATTTCTAGCTGGTCAATCTATTTTAGGAGCACCATCAGAACAGAAATCAATATTAAAAACACACTTTAACTACTTCAAATGTTTTATTTTTCTTATGAAAGTTATTTAAGCAATCAAATACTTTTTTGCAGAAAAAATTAATGCAATTCTTGTTCAAAATGTCGTTCATTGTTCGCTAAACAATGGTATAGCCGTTGTTCAAAATTGCGGCGTACATTATCAAAAACTTATCTTTGAATTTTGCGGAAAGTTGCTTCTGACGAAGTTCTTGTAAAGTTTTAGGTTGGGAGGTAAATACAACTTTAAATTACCCCATAGAAACAAGGCTAGTGGTGTCAAATCAGGCGATCCGGCCTACGTCCTCTTCATCCTATCCAATTATTTGGAAATACATTGTCTAACCACTGCCATACTGGAAGAACATAGTGTTATTTATCCAACAGTAACAAAATACTTATAGGATAAATCTTATACTATAAACACAAAAAAGGAGAAACACGAAAAGATGCTATTATTTGTTAAATAGCTAGGAGTTTAAACTAACATTAAAAATATCTATATCATTACAAAAATTATTAACACTACAACACATTGACAGTACCGGCGACTGAGAGTAATGACGCGTACCACAGAAGGGAAGGTAAAAAGTAGCACCATTACGGCTATGTGATCTGGGGACGTATAAGTTCAGTAAGCTCAATAAATCCGGAGCACAGGTGCTTCCCGTAATCAATTTAAAAACAAAAATAATCTGAGACATAATCCTACGGTTGCGCAGAGAAACAAATCCAAATTCTTTAAGCAGATCCTCATAGGAGTAGTTGTGAGAAAGAAACACTGAATGCTCACGATAATATAAGGTTTTTAAAAGTTTTCGCTGGATTCCTTCTACCATATTGACATAATATAAATATCCAGGATTCCACACAATTGCTCCGTATTCTAACCTAGGACGAACAAAAGCAAAGGTTGAAACTAGAGCAGAACTGCTCCATTGTCTGGTATTCCTAGTTATAAAGCTTAGCGCTTTAGTTAGCGCTTGCATACATATTTCCAATACTTGGTCATTAAATATAACTTTCGAATCCAAAAGAATACCCAGGTCTTTAAAATGTTTACAGTGTTCAATAGCGGTTCCATTTATCTTGTAAGGAAATGTAATTACAGTTTGCCCCCTACTGAAAATCATGGCCTTGCATTTGTTAATATTCAGCGACAAATAGGTACGATCACTCCATCCGCAAAGCGCTGTTAAATCATTCTGTAGCGCATTGCAGTCGGCTAAGGTGTCGACAATCAAAATCAAAAACAGCAACGGTCCCAACACAGATCCCTGTGGCACTCCGGACAATGATTCATAAAGGTCTGACTTGAAGCCCAGATATTCTATATAATTGGTGCGTCCACCCTTATGCTGATGTCTGTTTTTCGTTTGTAGCATTAGTTTTGTCCTGTAGAAAAAAATTAATTAACAAACGCAAAATAGGCATCAAAACGTGGCTAAAACATGATTTTAATTTACTAAATAACTGCAAAGAGGTTGACAAATATTTTGCATTGAACATAACTTAAAATTTAAATGACCATAAGGTTATTTATTTTCCTTGTTTTTCAAAAATTTATAAAAGATTTTAATATTGAGGTTTGTTCCGATGCTCCCAAAATAGATTGACCAGCTAGAAATAGGAAAAAGAAGCAAAAAGATTTTCTTAAAAATTTCGATCACTAACCCATCAATTTAAAAAAAACTAAACGCCAAAATATAGTATTTCAAAAGACTATTAAAATGAGGTATTACTCAATACCATTTAATTAGCCAAGTCAATTGCAACAAAAGTTGTTCTCTTCGATAATACTTTTCACGTGTTTCAGAAAATTTTTCATAAATTTTCAGATTTCCAGAAAATTAGGGTGGGAAGTTCTCAAATGAACACCCGGTATAGCTTACGATTGATTTTAAAACTTTTTTTGCTATTAATACTGTGATGAAATATATTTGTATTTCAGTCGATGACAATTCAAGCCTGTGGTTGGCATCAGACAGAGATTACACATATGATGAGCTTCTAAATCGTGTTTTTGAAATCATGCGCGACAAGAATCCCGACATGGTGGCAGGAAAGAAACAAAAATTCGTAATGAGACCTCCACAAGTAGTCAGGATCGGTACGAAAAAGACTTCCTTCGCGAATTTCACTGAAATTTGTAAAACGTTACATCGGCAACCTAAACATTTACTCGATTTTCTCCTTGCTGAATTGGGTACGAGCGGATCTGTGGATGGTAACAGTCAGTTAATTATCAAAGGCAGGTTCCAACAGAAACAGATAGAAAACGTACTACGAAGGTTGGTATAAAACTAGCATCTGCTTTTACAAACTTGAGTAGTTCGGTCGGCTATTTAAAAATATTGTTTTTCTAGATATATTAAGGAATACGTAACATGTCACACCTGTCGCTCTCCAGATACAATCCTCCAAAAAGATACTAGGTTATTCTTCTTACAGTGCGAAACATGTGGTTCTAGGTGTTCTGTTGCTAGTATTAAATCTGGTTTCCAGGTGAGTTTATTCAGATGTTGTTGGTGTATAAATAATAAGAAAGAAATTTACACTTATTGTGGTTAAAGTGACACAGTGAGGCGGCAAATTGTGTTAATTCTTGTTTGGTGACCATTTACAATAATTTTTCTTTTATTTTTTTTTCAGGCCGTAACATCGAAGAGAGCTGCGATACGTGCGAAAACAGCTTAAACGCCCATGTCAACATATTTAATTATTTGCAATATCGATATCCACTATTTTAATTTTTTAATTGATGCACTTTCATATTAAATAATTTACATCTAAATAAATCAAAACAGTGTGAAGGTGCTCTGTAAACGTGAATTGTATTAATTAAAGATTTTCGTATGTCATGTGCGTGTATAGGTAATTTTACAAGTTATGTTTGTACTGTAATTCTAGGAGGAAAGTCGTTTAATAAATAATATATTAAACTCAAACATTTTTAATTCGAACTAATACTATATAACAATTATACTAATTAAAATAATTCGGTAGCGTCAGGAAAAATTTGCTAGTAATGCGCTCGTGTCAGGTGATCTACCTAAGAGGGCCAACGCTTTTAAATATGTTTTTACGCAACATATCCAAAGTTTTCCAGTGCTGAAAAATAAATCAATCTCCACATACTATTAACATTTAAATTCCACTTGTACTTACAATAGGTTGAATTCAAAGTACCAATTAAACCAAATAGTGCGGATTTTACTCTTAAATGTACCAGCATATGATCTACTACCGGCACATCTAGCTAAAACTGCGTATCGATCTATTGGGTCTCCGTGATCATGAGTTATGCTTCTGATGGTATTTAGATTTCTATAAAAAAAATCGATCTATATTTCCTTTTATTTCTTTTGTCCGTCCTTACAATACCTTACAACTAGTAGCAAGCTTCTTGGCATTATTTTTAGAACTTCCATTATTTCGTCAAACCTATGCTCAGCCATTTCAGTCATCCGTTGCATTTGCTCTTCAGTGATCCTAGTCGTTAATTTAAATCCTTTGGTTCTGATGGGTCGTTGTGTTAATATTTCGGCTAATATCTCATAATCTGTAATATATAGAGTGTTTCTAAGTTCCCAAAACAACAGGCTTAAAATATTTATAATAATCTTTATTGCCCTGAGACCCAACAATAGATCAAAAAATAATAAACATTTATATAATAAAATGAGGTAATACTATAAATAATATTCAAAATATGTAGTTTTTTTTTACCTTAGGATTTATGTAAAATTGATAAAATGCAATTGGGTTGTATAGGTCAAGTGAAAAATAAATTACGGTATTCACTTGGTATTTACACAGATAAGTACTACAGATAGCTCACCTTACGGGGGAATTGGACGCGGCTTTCGCTAAAATGGGAACCCCAGATCAAATAGTTGGGAACCTTACGTGAGTTTATTCGGAGCGCTGTACTTCAGTCAGAAAAATAATTGCGGGCTGAATGGATCAAAAATGCGGGTAAATATCGTGTTGGGATATCTCTGTTACATTATTACTTAGTCTTAATTTTAGCGTTCTCGATTAAAATTTCGCGGCAGTACATAATGTTAAACAGCGTGATGTAAATCCAAAAATTTTCAAAAAGTCGAAAAATCTCCAAAACGGCTGCACTTAGGTATAGGGAATACTAGTAAAAGTTCCTCTAGAATAACGTTTAGATTTCAAAAGTGCAAAGAAAACTATACCATTCCATTTGAAATAAGAAAGTTGATGTCAATTTCCGGTGTTTCCGGAAGTGCCGCCATCTTGAAAATATTTTCAGGGCATAGATTTTATTACACTATGTACGTATGCAACTTTACAGAAATTAATTATTATTAGGAGGCCCAATCTTTCTAATGGACGGTCTCGATCAATCACCTGTATATAGGCTGTTTTAAATTTGCCGGTCATTATAGATTATAGAGATTTCGTTTATAATATATAAAAAAAGATACAATCTAGGTTTAAATTTGACATAGTTGCTAAATCTAACAAATAATGTAACAAAAATAATATGAGTAGATCATTTCCAAAGCCTACTACCATAAGTCTTAAGACAGACATGTTTTTTTATATCGGCTTATATCGTCTATAAATTTGGAATTGGCAAAACTAAATTTGTAAACAAAAACCTGTATTCTATCTTTTATAAGTGAAAACTCCGCGGTAGTCCGTGAATTTGGAACACCTTCAAATTATACGCCCCTGCTTTGTGGTACGGATATATAATTATAAGTTGGGGAATTTTCTGCCCATACCTAAGTTTAGACTATATTTTTTTTGTATTAGCGAAGATAACCCTAGCAGCACCAAATATTTAAAATAACAATAACATATGGGTTAAATATTAAAATATGTATTGTATATTTTTAAAATATAGTGTTATGGCAAAAATACGTGACGTTAAAAAAGTTTCAATTTTGGGATGTGTGGGGTTTATTATTGTTACTTTTCAAAATTATACATACATTCTAGTGTAACTATAGTAGTTGTGAACGATGAACACTGAGTGCTGTTTTAAGCCCCCTGCTTGGAGGCGACACCCGACTGAAAAACATAAAAATTTACCAAAATTCCAGTAGGTAGAGTATTGCCACAAAAATTATTTACACACTGTTGCTTTTATTTCAGGTTTATCGGATATTTATTAATTTTAACAGTTTTCATTCTTGGGGCGACACCATCAATATCCGCCTCGGGTGCCTACGCCACTGGTAAAGTATATGTTTGGGTTAGAAGTTGTGCGATTTTTGTCTACCAAGTTATTTTACGCAGGGAATGCATATTTTATACATGCTATAAATTGCCTATATCTGCTACATCTGGTTGTATATGTAGATACAATTTAAAATTAAGTCTCATCTCAGGAAAAACATTGTTTTAAAAGCGAAAGAAAAACAAACATCATTTCTTTAGACTCTCTAGCTACAGAATACATAGAAAATTCGCTCGTTGTTATTCCTTACGCGTAAGACTTAAATTTTGTGATCTTATGTAAAATTTGAATTTTGCTCAGTGGACTATTGTCAGAGAAATGTTATATATGTTTGAAGCCAATGTGTAAAAGGAGATAGCTTGGTTTAATAGAACTGAAACGTGCGAATGGTCGACTAAGCGGAAATAATACAAGTAGAGTTATATCATACAGTAAGCGCATAAAGGCGTAGATTTACTTGAACGTAAAATTCATGAGATGATATTTCTCGATAGTGATATTTACTACCCAATGCATTGCTGAAAGTGCTGTTTAAGAATCTCCACAATTTTGATTAACTTTTATATTTTTTTTAGGATGATGTATATGAAAGTGAAGCAAATTTTCTAGCAACTCTTTTGACGTATAAAAGTATTATGCAATACAATTAGCTTCAAAGTTCAGAATTCTCGATATGCTCTTTTGCACGTCCAAGAGTAGTCCGATAGCCTTTCATATTTTTGTGTGTTGTTTTTTAAGTCGCCCCTGCTATAACAAAAACAAGTGATATGACATTGCCTACTAGGATAAATAGGTGAAAAGGAATTTAGCTATGTTGCTTTATAATCTGGTGAAAAAAAAAAAATGTAACTATAAAATAGTTAATTTTCTTACTTAAGTGCTAACGCTGCATAGTAAACTCTTATTAATTCTATGCAGTTTGCATGTAACACTAAATTTGGTTCCATGTACATTAGAAATAGTCCCATCACAAACTTTTACAGATTACGAAAAAATGTCACTTGCAGATTAAAGTTTTGTTGAGATATTTTCATGTCACCCCACTCTTTCAAGTCACCCGGTTCTATGGTATATGTAACATTTTGCTGGATGGGGCACAAATCTCCATTTTCTATTTTTTCTTAATTACAAATGTATGGTTTAACATTTCGAAGCACTGTACAATAGTATCTGATAATAGATAAATAAGCGATGTATGGTGGAAAACCCTCATTTCTTAAAATGTTTAATTAAAAACAATTTAAAAAAAACTACAATACAATGTGGTTCGTCACTTAGTCGGAGATTAAAATTGAAAAGGGAAAATTAAGCTGCAGCAACCTCATATATTTACCTAAATAAAGTAAAACGAATTATTTTCAACCTTTACCCAACAAAGATACATTTCACATTCAAAATACCGATTTTTTGTACACAGAAGTTAATAAAAATTACGTTTATTTGTACCCTTGCTTTTGTTTATGCTTTCTAGACCGCAATTTGCCTCAAGAAAGACTCAATATTTGAGTGCGTCTCCTAGACCTTATCCCCGCAACTGTTGATCAATTAGTGCATATTAAACACATTGGGGATTAATGAATTACAATTACACTGCACTCAGATTACACCCTGATTATTTAATACGTCTTAATATTTCAATTACATACTAGATTCAGAACACTTTTAGCTAAACATCAATTCATAATCTTACCTTCAACACCTAGCATATTAGAGTAATGTGCCATCTCTTTATCATTCGCCAACACAATTGCCCTCCACATTCCTCTCAAAGCCTGCCTGGTGTCTTCCTCTATTTTTTGATACAATCCATGGTCTATTATGACTATTTCTGTTTTATGATTTCTTCGCCTTATGAGTACTGCATACAGAATAAGCAGTGGTTAATGCAGAGCTAGAGCTCAATAGAGAAAATTGCTTACAATTACCAGGATGAGGATCTGCATGTACAAATCCACTTTTGAATATCTGATAACCAAATGCTTCAGAAATTTTTTGGTCAATATCAGAAAAACTGAAACCTTTTTGTTTAAGTTCATCAATGTTATTTATCTTGATACCATCTATAAATTCAGTTACGAGAATTCTCTGAGAGGCTTCGCATTATATAGCAACATGCAACAAATAACTTACTGAACTACAATAATCCCAATAAACTTTTGGAACGTAAACATATTTATGTTCCCTTAAATCCTCAGCGCATTTCTCTGCATTGGCACCTTCTTTCAAAAAATCTAATTCTTCTCGTAGACTTGAACTTAAGTCAGTTAATACCCATCCGAAGTTGAAATCTGGGTGTATAACACCAATGATTTTTAGTAAAAAATCTATGGTTGCTACATCACTAACAAAACGGCTTTGCAAATCTTTATATTGCACCTTGATTGCCACTTTATCTCCATTGACCGTTTCACCTTTAAAAACCTTAATAAAATAAGCAAATGACATATTAACCTTCTCAAATTAAATAATTATATACCTGAGCTAAACTAGCAGCAGCAATTGGTTTATAATCTATTGATTTAAACATGCACTGTGCTTTCTTACCAAAATCCTCTTCTAAAATTTCAAATAACTCTGACACATCACGTTCTAAGCATTTGTCCTGTAGTTTTGAAAGAATTTCAACATATTCGGCAGGTAGTATATGACTTAATGAAACAAGACCCTGACCCAATTTAATATAAGTCCCTCCATTTATTAAACAACCTTCTAAGATTCGTGTAGCAGCTCTTTTATGGATTAAACTCATCATTGCTTTATAATTTTCTAATTCTTCATTTAAACCCAACATGGAAAAATAATAATCTAGAGATATCATCATTCCAATTTGTAGAGATCTAAAACCTGATTTATATAACATATACATACATGTTAAATTGCCAATACCGTATAAATCTAATTCCTGCCCAAATGTATGGTGAAAATTTCCTGTGATCTTCCTTTAAAGCTACCAAAGATCCAAGACTCACAGAAGCAATAATAACTGTTCCAGATTTAATTTTTGCTTGGTTTGAAATGAAAGATATACACCTCGAGGCATTTTGTTTACTTATGTTTGAAAATACCCTCCAACAATTTAGTGGAAACATCTTGTGATTATCACCTACACAGTGTATGAAAATTTCTATTTTTGCAATTTATGTGGAATTTATATGTCGATCGACTTACACTTCCTTTTTTCCAAAATGCTAATTTTGTTATACGTGTATTATAAAAGGTTGATACCAAATTTATTTGCACAGGGACACAAAATTTCTAGCTATTTACACACTATTTCTGTCGACCACTGTTGACAAATAAATCATACTTATCATGTTACTACTTGTATGCTACTCAGCAACTCAGCTACTTGTCAATGGTCAAATGTCAAAATTATGTCGAACCTGTTATTGATACTGTTACTTCACACATTTTCCACGTGCTTTATATTATTTAATTGCGACGTTCAAAGGAGATGAGAAAGTCCTTATACACATAGTGCATATTATTTCCTATGACTTCGAAAGCCCTATTCTTAATGACAAGACAATATCATATTCATTTCTTCTCTTGATCACTGTCACATATTAAAATGGCAGTATCACAGTATCTTCGAGAATTGGTTCAGGTATTTTCGACTTTTATATATGTTGATTATAAATTATGGAACAGATTCATCTTTATTTTTCTTTAACATTCCTGAATAGGTCTGCTTATTAGCTTTTGCTACTGATTTTTTTTTTTTTTTCTATTAAAATGATGTCACGGCCAATGAAAAAACTTATTCTCTTGTGCTATGTTTAAATTTCGGGACTATTCGGATTCAATGTTCGACAGCAATCGTACAATTGAATGAACCACTAAAATTCAAAATTGTGTAGCCAACAGCCCACAGGAACAGCCAATAATTTTCAACGAATTGTGTTTGAATTGTCGTTTTTCTTATGGTTTTTGTTCGAGAAAGTCGTTATTGGCCATATCGTTGACAACAAGATTGAGAGAATGGCTACTACAGGCGCGTTCGAAATTATAGCTCGGAGTACTCCGAGTTATTCGATGACATCAATTTGACGTATGCCATAACTTGTGATTGGTCAGTTACTGTTCGCTTACATCAAATTGACGTCATTGAATAGCTCCGAGTACTCCGAGCTACAATTTCGAACGCGCCTTACTTGGAACATAGAATGCCCGCGAATTATGTTGCTTAATTCTAGATTGTACTCCTGCTTTATCGCCCCTCATGTTAGACCCGTTATCGTATCCCTGGGTCTAAATTTGCAGGATATCAGCTGCAAATTTAGACCCAAGCCATTAATTTCTCCAATTATGATATGCTTTCTTGTCGATGTTTCTAAAGGTATGTATATAAGAAGCCTAAAAAACTTTCATTAATTAATTTTAACATGAGAGTCTAATTTAATATTGCTTGAGAAATCTATTTGTACAGTCAAGAAATATTATTTCTATATTTATTTCTTTATAAATAACTTCCTACTTCAGCTATTAATACACTATAAATGTAAATGTACTAATTTTCTTTTAATTCGTCACATTCTTTATATATCAACTAAGATCCAATGTTAAGATTACATTTTATATGAAGTGATTATCAAACAATCGCACATACGTGATTATCCATAGCATCGAATGTTCAAATAACTTCAAGCAGCGCCCTTTACAAATTTTAATATAGTGTCAATATATTACATAAACAATATAAATTTTTAGCGAACGAAGGAATTGATATGCCAAATTTTCTCTTTATTGGTAAAATTTACCATATCAATTTTTAACAACCAAACGGCTGCAGCGGCGCCCCCAAATTTTCGCGCCCCGGGTAAATGCCCGGCTTGCAACAAACGTTATGTATGATTATTGTGTATTTATCCGACACAGGATTTCTGATTTCTATAATTTATTTTATATCAAAACACAGACATGCATACGTTGAAATAATGTTTTGATGTATTCCTTGGTAAAACAAAACAGATTTTCTGTTTCTGGATGTTCTTATTCGTTTAGATTAGAATATCTTATTTCGTATATACAACGTGTCCCGTATCATTTTATTAAAACTTTTGGAGGGCAATGTAGGCTAAATTAATGACTGAAAATAGCAAAAGTGGTTGGTAAATTTTGTTGAAAATATAAAGGAGTTCCGTGTTGAGATATACAATCGCAGACAAGAATTATTTGCAATTTATTTTTTCAGTATTAGGTTGTAAAACAAAGCAATAAAAACCTAACTATTTAGAAAATACTATAAAACAAAAAAGTAAAAATAAATTAAAGCTATGCAAAATTTTAATTGAAATGATTTATTAATTTAATTATGAAAGGACATGCGTATGACATTTGTTCGTAACTGTATTTTTATTTTTGTTATGCGAGGTTTCAATAAATTTCTGAAAATAGAATTGACTTCTCTTGATTTGCGAGAGTTTGAACGCGAGAACCAGATAGATGGATTATTGAAATTAGAAACAGACATTGCTACTCCGAAGATGTATGATCGTCTCACGTCATATTATTTTTTAAATTTCATAGTTTCTGGTACCGATAAAATGAATTTTTGAAATTTTTTTACCGAATTTTTAGTAATAATTGAAACTACTATAGACTAGTACGGTCGTATGTTGCAAGTTTTCAGTTGATACATCAATTTTTTATGAATTATACAGGAAAAAAGTCAAAATGAGGAGTTGGTCAAAATGACAGGAACGTTTTATATTTGGTTTTAAAATTCTTGGGTTTTTGGAAAATGAAATGAAACTAAATTGGAGAAATTGAACGTGAACGAAGCAAACAAAATGTACTTTTGGCAAACCTATGAAAATTTGGACGTGGTGGAAGGCTAAAGGAAGAACACCATTAGGGGATTTAGTCTTTTTGACATTTGTGTGATTGTTATGTACCTATGTACATTATATATTCGTATACCAAATGTCAATAAAGTGATATTATTATTATTATTATGAGTCCAAAACATTTTGAGACAAAATCTAAGGGTATAGATACGGTAATATTTTCGTCAATGTGAGTGCATAGAAAAGGATGCACATAGAGTTCGCTTTTTGTCTGCACTCAACGCTTATATTATAGCGTTTTCAGCTTACTGCACTTTACTGCACTTTTATGCACTGATTGTATATCCATCTTATTTTAATACATAATATTAGTAAGGGAGCTAGATATACTCCACGGGTGTAGTGCAGTAAGCTGAAAACGCTATTAGTGTATACGCCATAATTTGCACACGGCATTTCACATCTCAATATTTATTGGTGAGCGTCTTTATTTGTTGCTATATAAAGTCGAGGAAGTGAAACTTACTTTATAGTAATTCTTTCAAAAGGCAATTACATACTTTAGTTACCCTGAAAGTAACGTCCTAACTGACATCTGAGAGTAGCGGATATATTACTAAACAGTTCCGTAACATTGAAGTATATAATTAATCCATATTTCGATAACGTAGCAAAATCTTTGGAAATTACCTTCAAGGAGTACTAACTATAAAGCTCCATTAATTTTAAAGTAATCTTATTTGATAGGCATGTGGTTCTAAATACGTTAACAGGTATTAAGATGTTGTGGGACTATAGACGACTTACCTACTATATACTGATAACGATTACGTGACTACTACAATTAAGGTCTGAATTGGAGTAACTCTTACTGCAAGTCAGACATTTTCAGTATCACTTATGTAACAATTACCGCGTCGAAGTTCCCGTCTCTGTTCCTGTCACTTTGATGCTGGTTGGGAAATGCATTAGAAAACAAACGCTCTTATAACACATAGGTAAACATTTATTTTTTTGCAAATGTATATAGTATTATCACACATAGTGCTTTGCTATCTAAGACGAACATATCTGAAAGAAATTTTGTGACATGGAACATTCAATAATTATTATATAATTATTTCTGGTATTTTTATATTTTTACTCGACTAAAAATGTCCATTTATATATAAAAATAAATACTAAAGTGTTTCTTGTATTTATAGATATTTATATGTGTCTGTTATGGTCTTGCTTTTTAACTTTCTCCATTTCAGACGATGCAAAAAGTAAGATATTGAGAATTGCCCTTATACTAAACAATGTTACCTATTAGCATGTTTGGGCTACTGTCTTTAAGGCAGATCGAAGAAATTATGTGATAATTGTATGTCTAGATATAATACTAATTGGTATGCTTAACACTTAACAAATACGTGTGCCCAACATGTGAAAACTGCAATATTTCCTTGGTTTACAAATGTAATGCATTTCCAAGGCATTGTTATCATTGCATTTGCATCTTTTGTTTTGTTTAGCGAAACATACAGAAACCAGATATATTAACTTGAAACCCTAATTATTGTAAAGTAAAATATGGGTGGTGATTTTTTTAAATGGGTTTCTTAATTTCTACTGTGAGCCCTTGGTACTAAAACTCAAAGCTGATCGCAACTTCTTTCTTATTCTGGGCGATGTCCATTTGCTAGCGTTACCCAGCAGAGGATTGAGTTCATTCGGGGAAATTCCTTCATCTACGTCGTCTGCCTCAGTCTTTATTTCCATTTTCTGTAATATTACAGATAGTTACCATAAGTATATTCCATGTCCCTGAAATTTATGCCTTACCTGCACTATCAAGCGAAGAAATTGCTGTTGGGTTTCAAGGACGTTCGATATATCTTTAAGTTTCCTCTTTGTTTTGTCTAGTTCGCTAACCAGGTAATCTTCACTAGTTTCCATAATCATATCCAGACCTAATAAAACTTACTGTATTAACGTAAACAATTAAGAGGTTTTAAATCAAGTAAATTATAGCAAATAAGTGAAAGATTGGTATAAACTATTGGAGGAAAAGCTAAAAATTGTTTGATGGTTATATAAGCCAGCCATTATTATAGTCATACTATATCATAGTTTTAGTTTTTTTTATATACGATCACAATTTTGAATTGGTTTAGAAGAAAGATATTTCAAATTTAAAGGTAGGTTCAAATTGTGGCAGCATCAATTTCTTGTTTTTTTTTTGTAGTAAATATTCTGGTTTTCTTTTTGTCATTCATGATTGTGGAGACCAATTTGAACTGGTGAATTTTGATTTGTTGAGTAAAAACAAATGGAATTTGGTTGTCTAAACTATATAAGTAATTCCCAATTAATCGTTTTTGTAATGTATGATAATTTATTTTCCGCTAAACGTAATATTTTCAACTAAAAAAAGGTAAAGGTAAAGGTAAATTAAGAAATATTTTGATAAATATTTTCTTCAAAGTGTAATGTAGGTATTATTACATCAACATACGAAACTATGCTAAAACGCTACTTTTAAATGAAGACATTATTAAAATAGTAACAAGGTTATTGAGAAACTAAATAGTGTGCACAGTGAAGTTAAAATGGCATGAAGGCATTTAGTGTAGACTTTTAGCTAGAATACTAAAACGAACAAAGAAATTAGATTGCAAAAGCAAAATATTTGCTGTTTCTATGTGTCGCAGAATTAATATATTTGTTTCTTTATAAGGTCTAATGGACATCGTATATAGTGTAGACCTTTATTCCCTTTTGTTATTTTCATTAAATAAAATCAATTGTAAATTACGTAGTAATTCCAGAGAAAGAAAAAAAAATTCCTCACTTAATACTTTTTTCTTCCTAAAATCCATCTTCCTATTTAGACTTAGTTATTTCAATACCCTCACTTTCTTTTTTTTTTTATTAAATATCAGATTTGAATGATAACATTGTTTTATAGTTTGTTATACCTGTAGTCGTTAATCAAAATATTCATAAAATTACTCTGAAATGTGATGGTAATGTTTTTAATTTTGAAAATTTAATTTCAGTGATTTAAAAATTATATTAAAATAGACAACATCCAGCCTTAAAAGTAAAAGAATAGCTCCTACCAGCCAAGCGCCACCTTTGTTTGAGATTTAGCCTCTGCGTTTTGGCGAATCCTGCAAAGAAAACGTGCTACACGCTTTCTAAACTAGCTTCTGTACATTATAAGCAAGCAACAATAATAAGAAAGCAAAAATACTACATGCAGCACTGTCGGAGTGGAAGACGTTACCGTCATCTGTAAAGGGGTTTCCAAACCATTTCCTTAGTATAGAATCCAATATTCCGTTCTTGCACTTCGTATCGTTGGGATATTCTATTATTTCGCTTTTGGTTACTTTTTGCAGTAACATTTTTGGTAGTTTTCTCTCCAATTCGCTGTGTAATATTACCTATCAACGTGGTGGCTTCAGAATTACAGCGTTTTTCATATTTCAAACATCGATATGCAACTTGCTTACCTGCATGGCTAATCGTTTCAGTTGAGCATTTCTTCTCACTGATTCAATATCACCAACGGCCAAACCAATGAGCAAATTCATCAATAGGATTGGCATTAGTACCATAAAAAGAATGAGTATGATGTAAGCAGGAATTGGAAATTGTAAGTACGTGCCGCTATGATGGACATAAGTGTTCAAAAAATCGATTTCGCCCAACATCATTGAGAATGTTCTTAGCAATGAAATCGGTATGTTTTGAAAAGCTTCATGGTTACCCTAAAAGTAATCATTTAGAAGTTATGTAGAGATGGGTAGCTTAGAAACTACTTCACGCTTACCTTTGAGAGAAGAATATAGAATGCCAAACCAAATGCTATAATGAGTATGGAGAACACCATCAATACTTTAATAAGCGTTTGTAGAATCTCCAGAAACATTACAACGTATATTCCGACTTGGTCGAACCTTTGCAGTAATAATAGAAGGTTAACCCAACAAAGAAATACTGCTATGGATGCAAAGGACATTTGCAGAGAACAATCCTGTTTGATAAATACCGGAAGTAACATCACGATAACCGATATGTACAACAACCAAGATACCAAATTTATGGGATCTAGGAAATAGAAGTATTTTTGTTGATACATCTGTATAAATTCCTTGATGGTATTAATGCTGCAGTATGTCACAATAACTATTGCGCTGATAAACATCATTGTGGAATTTTTTGAAGAACCGTCCATGTGAGAATTAGAGTGTGAAATATTTACCGGTGCTGTATTATGACTTCTATTTATCTGAAAATAAAAGTGGATTACAAATGGAAGAAGTTTTCTTTCTAAATTTTTACCGAAGCGGTTGCATTCAAAACTACATCACAATCTTCGTTTGCCATCAATTCATATGACGAAAAATAAGTTACAAAACCTAGAAACACAGTATAGAACAAAACATTGGCCAGGTGAAAATATTTTCCATACGAATTCCATTTCATTTGCAAGTACTTTTGGCTTAGTGGATGTGCCAACAATTCAACCCTTCCATGACTAACCATAGCCTAACAAATAAATACGAATTGTTAATGAATTACCATAAGCGATATTGAGAAAAGATTACGTTTAAAGCGGGTAAGGGAATTGGCAAACCTATATTCAAAGCTTGGCCAGTTTTTTCATCCATATCAGCATAAAATTGTGGACATTCCAAACAGGAAAAGCTGTATTTTATCTGAAATGGTCATGCAAAGCTTTATTGTCTTTTTTTTATGTAAGTCTTATATAATGATCGATATGTATTAAAATGTAAATTTCATACGCACATAAAATGATTTAGAATCTTTTTTGCAATTAGCTTTCGTAATACAATTATCCTGGATTGCTTCGAAAACTTTGGGCATGGAGGCTATTAAGGCAAGGGTGACACAAGGATGTTTTTGAGACTTTAATGATAAAATCTCTTGGGACCTGGAATGAGACTTCGTAATTTATTTTGAATGTACAGCATATATTATAGTATAATCTGTAGACACTACAGACCTATCTTCGTGAGTAACCATCGCCAAAGCAGCTTCCGGAAATTTGTAATAGATGGCATAGTCAATAGCACTCATATCCATGTTGTTATAACGGAGCTTACAATTCATTGACAATAGGAGGACAATCGCATTTGGCTTGTTTTCCATTGTAGCTAGGTGCAGAGCTGTATTCTGTGAGATGTTGAAATAAATAAATCATCGTGTAGTTAAAAAAATGTGCTCATATAAAATACTTACCCCATCTTTATCAACTTGATCAAGCAAATGGGAATGAACGGATAGCAGCAACTCAATTGTTTGGGTGTAACCATTCATAGCAGCTAAGTGAAGGGGGTTGCGTCCATTATGATCCCGATGTAGCAGGGCCCCTCTATTCAGAAGCAGTTGGACTACTCTAGTGTGACCTTGTGTTGAAGCTATATGTAAAGGTGTGAGCCCTTCACCGTCACTTTCGTTGATTATGAAAGTTCCTTTTTCAGAATCCAACAATTGACGTACTGTATTGTAGCGCCCATATCTGAATATAATAATATAGTAGGTTGTATAAACTGTCAGTTTTCCTCTCAGTCACTTTAATAAATCACACTTGGCTTAGTAGTTTCGATCACCGATCAACTTCAAAGCCGTGTTAACAAAAAAACTAGTAGAAACTAATAAGCCAAGTGTGATTTATTAAAGTTATTTTTTTTACCACTTAAACGAACACCTTTGGACAATATCATGAATGGAATTGAATTTAGTTGATAAGTAGCAAACAATATTTTTAAGGTAGGTATATTTAAAATGTTTATATCTGCAACATTTCCGTAAAAATCTAACCAAATACTGCTCAGTAATTTATTTCAGAGCTTTCTTTTTAATAACAAACAACATTGGATTAAATAAGTCTTCATTGCGTACAAAAAACTAAATTCTTTCGTTTTGTGGAAGTTTCAGTATGGAAGATATATGTTATATGTGTTCCATTAGAATTTTTTTTTAGATTTCTAGTAGAAACTTGGTTTTGAGATTTTGCAGGTAGTCATAGTCGTTTGTGATCTCTTTAAGTAGAGGTAAATGTATTTAACTTCATAGCACTTTCAATATAAGCAGTGTTAATATCAATGTTTTTATCTTAAATTGAATGATATAATTCTTATTGATTTAGCGAACTTCTTGCATCGTTTGTGATCAGTTTGCATTAGGGTTTCCTAAACTCAACCCTTTTTTTAGAAATCCGTAATTTTTTTAATTTTTATCTATTTTATTTTTATAGTTCAACACTAACAAAACCTGTTTTGTTAATTTAACACTTGTTTTTCCCTCAGGGATAAAATAAATCTGTGGAAGTCGAAGTAGTTTCTACAGTAATTATTAAATGCAGCAAATGCAATAGTAAATTTCAGTCACATCGTATTTATGTCATTATAACCGGCCCGCGGGCCGGATCCGGCCCCCTGTAAGATTTGATCCGGCCCGCGAGACATTTTGAAAAGAAAGATGATTTGATAGTCCTTCATTGCATTATCCACCAACAGAACTTGTGTTCTTCGCCACAGTCCATTCGACTCCAGAATGTTATGAATGTGGTAGTAAAAACCATCAATTTTATTTTCTTGGAAATACATATGTCCGTAAAGAAGTTTTCAAAATAAACAATATAGGTACTTAGCGTGTCGGGTTTATAAATCTAAAAATCGCAAAAAAAAAAACATTACAGTGAATTACTAGCCCAATATAAGACTAACCGTAACCACAATACTCGTGAGTGTGATAAAGCCACTCTATGTGTACCTCAAACAACATACACAAGAATATACACTACACCGTTGCATGCAGTGTCTGTCACAGGTCCAAGGGAGTATTGAGATTGAAAAAAAAGTATTCCCACTGCTTCTGTAAATTGTTGATATTGTGTTAATTTCATCTTGCAGTTCCGGATTAAGTACTGTTTTGAAATAAATTACGCCTTGAACGACTTTTGTTTTACTGTGTATAGGTAATTGCTTTATTAGCTTAAAATATATTTACACGTAACGTATTGTCTTACTTTTTTGTCTATCCTTTTTTATTAATAAATAGGTTACATGCGCAGTGCGCAAGAACACATTCGCCAATCACTTCAGAATGTGAAAGCCACTGACAGATGTCACCATGTGCACAAAACTAGAGTTTTCACTAGTTTAAATCTGTATACATTTGAATACAAAATCTTAAACAAGTACTATATGTCAACTTATTATACCGCGGCTATTTTATCTTTTATACTATGATACAAACTATTGCTGGATTGGTTGAGAAACAAATAAGGCACGAAATGTGACAATGTTTTCTAAACAATTAAACCGAATATGGTGATTATAAAAAAATTACAATTTGCCATTCATTATATTGTAATTTTATACAATATTTTATAATTTTATAAAAAAACTTGAAAAGCGTTTAATAATAAACTGAAAGATAGTATTTCTAATGTTTTATCGATATTCTTATTAAAGTGAAAACCAAGAACAAATATCAAAATTATAAGAAATGTCTGTCATCGACGACTTAACTATTTTTCAGAATACAAAGAAAGAAACATGTTTTCCCTTTTACAAAAAAAAGGCGCTAAAAAGGTAAAACAACTGCCGTTATATTAATGAATAGGAAATCAGTCACCAAACAACCTTTATTATTGACATTTTTCTAAGCAATCGGCATTTAATCGGCATGAGGATTGTGCTACTTTATTGCCAGCCTCTATATTGAACGTCATGGTTGTGAACTCGCAGTAATTTAGCGACGTAAATTGGATAAACTGTTTCCTTAATCGACAAGTAAAACTTCATCAAAATGATCGATGTGATATGGATAATGATTAAACACCTTCCCACGGGAAATATGCTAAAGTTAATAATCTTGGAGCATGAAACGAAATTGTATTTAGCTTGTGTTTTAGGTTAGGATAGTATATGAACATATGATGTATATCGCATGTAAATACGTAATTAATTGATTAATATAATTATTATTACTATCAGTATTGTTTGCATAGCATCTAAATATTCTGTATTGCATGGTTTCCGTGTATTGCCTCATAATGATAAACAATTAGATCTAAATTACGTTGTTGGCAAATAAACAGTAAATTATGGGATACCTAGGCAATTATTTGACTAAATACGATTATCTTGAACCAAATGCGAAAGAAGTATGGGTTTCCGATAATTATTTCTTGTATGTTTGTATGGGTTAAACATTGTTTCCAATAATTTGTATGATTGCGTGCATCTGGATACACGAAACAAGTTTCCAAGAGTTTTGTGATAATGAAATATTTGATTATAATTTAGTAATCTCTTTAGAAGAACACTATTTTATAAATTAATTAATTTTTTTTATGCCTAAAGTCCAAGTCGAGTTCATAAGATAGCGGCCATTTTTTAATTCATTATCGAAATACTAAAACAGTATTTCCCAAAATTATCCCTTTATTACTGATACTACATCATATTTTACGTTTTCTTAATGGAGTGGTTACGCAGTTTCGTTTATAAGCGTATAAGAGGAATTCTAGAATTAGGGTTACTTTTCTGTCGTTCACAGTTTATTAAGATTGTGATTTTATAATCAGTATCCTTTTCCATAAAAGACGTTTTGAAATTCGCCCTCTTGATTACAATAAATTTTTTGTCTATTATATGTTTTTTAGGTTAAATTTTTGGTTATTTGGCTACTTGCTCAATTTCGTGCTTCATCACGATTCCAGATAATTCTATTGCAAACAATGTTTTGGTCTAACTCATAATTCTGCGTGTAATTTATAGAATAAAATACTAGCAGAAAATATTTCATAACTCTGACCTTTATGATTGAACGTCATTATCATAGTTGTAGAAAAAAACTTTAACAGATTCTTCAGACGAAAAACTTTGAGGTTACGATACTCATGAATTTGGGTAGAAGTGCCGATTGTACTTGTTATAGGATTTAAAATAAGCATTTTGGAATGCAGTCAAAAATTAAATAGAGAATTTCTCTTTTACATTTTCAACTTTTGTAGCTTTATTTGCCAAACGTTCGTAGCTTTTATTTGCCATTTCAGCACAGATAAAATATTGTGGAAAATAAAAGAGTTACGAAAGCTTAGTCATTTAAAAGAGAAAACTTTTATTTTATTTTTGGCTGCATTCCCTCTTCTCTTATTTTAAATCCTGACGATACTCATTTTGTATAAATATAACATCAGAACGTTATTATCAGAGATCCATATTGTTGTTCGGTCAACATGTCAGCTTATTAGTGTTATTGTCATGGTCACGTAGTGGCTAAACAATACATGTTGACAAACTGAAGTTTGAGTTTAAGTTTAGCACTTTACGTATAACAACAACGCTTTGAAACTTTCGATCGAATTGATAAAATAAATTAAAAAACCAGAAAGCTGTTTTTGTTATTGTGGTGGGCATACAGAAACGTCATTGTGGCGGATCCATCTGGGTAGTGGTACAAAAGTCGTCTTGTTACATGAATTAGAAAGTTAGAATTAGTTTTCAAAATGAAATATAGCCATTATTGAAGAGTGTGCCTAGAAGGGTTTTCACATTGGGAGAAGGATTTATTTAAGAGTAGGAATATATTCAAAATTCTTTAATTGATTATTCCTTTTATTTTGCAACTTGCCACATTAGGAGGCCGAAGAGATTGAAGTAGTTGCTTGGAGAAGCACCGTGGGAATCATATAAAATGTGTTTCGGTGTCTCGTGCTCTAGATAACTTGCACGACATATGTTTATTAAGCTAGCAATGACCAATAAATGACCCTACAACTTGATGCAGGTTGCTGCCAGAGAGTTGCAAGCAATATCTTGGCTATCTATAACGATGACCTTACGTGCTTGACAGCAGATAGTTGCGGATTCCTATCTATTCTCGTGTATAGGGGGTGATCCATTTGTTTATTACACACATAAAAATTTGGAGTTAGTTCTAATACCGGTGGACGTCAGGAAACACTTTTTCGGTGTTCCCTAGCGTCCATCCGTTTTTGGTGTTAAAATAAATGGAGTTAGCGCTTCTAATGTCAGAAAGTGTTGGGTTTGAATTTAAAAATGAAATGTTTATCCCTTTTACGTGAAAACTAACGAATATATAAGGCTCAAGCTTCAGTGATTTGGTGTTACGAATGTCACAGAAACTGAGATAAACTGGATGTGACCAGTTTGCAACAAATAAATAAGTGAACATTTACACTTTTAGGACAACTTTTTCATGTTTATCGATTAAGACCGGTGATAGCTAGAAGTATTTTATTATGCTGTGTAACTTTACTCTTTTTGTCTTTTTGTTTAATTTCGGATGATTTCTTTACTTTGTGGTGTTAGAAATGTGTTGAATTTATCTTTTTCCCTGGTAAATTATGGTTTGCAAAATACATATGATTGAAACAGATATGATAAGATAAGACACAGGGACGTGATTATTGACATAATAAAACGTGCAAAAGCGTGCAGAAAGAATTGAAACCATTACGTTAACACTCGTCAATTAGTTAAGGTCGTTATGAAAGAGAAACTCAACAACTCTATGGTGCCAGGATGATGACGTGACAGTTCGAGCTTTTCGAAAGAACCCAGGACCTAGAGCTAAATACGAAGAAAATAAAGAATTTTTTTTGAAACATCTATAGAATTTAATATTTTGACCCAAGAGTTCATAATGAGAATCACTCATAACGTAGAGAGGAAAAGAGTACAGCTAGGTTTATTCTTCAATAAAAATATGAAATAATAAAGTTCTTTGCAATTCATATCTGTTGCTCTTATCACATATAATTTTTGAACCCTAACAATAAATGTAGCCACTCAAATCGTTTAGTTAATCAATTTATCAATTCAGTAAGATCATTCTTCACATACATAACCTCTAGGACAACATATACTTCAGTTATAAAAATCGACTATAGAAGAAGGTGACTAAGGTAAATAATATAAAGTATTTTTACAAGGAGAGGTAGGTTCGATTTTGGAAGATTAATGTCACAACTTCTGTGGTTTTAAACGACGCCAACATTTAATTCAGAAATAAAAAATATTAAGTCAAAAATTATTGATAAATTGGTAAGTGGGCTTGGAATTTTGTTTTCCATTAGTTGGATTTCCATATCTAAAATGTGAATCCTTTAGTGATTAAGTATTTTAGAATGAGACACAAAATATAGTTTATATTTTTAGGCGCCTGTAGTAACTACGCGTGTGTGTATAGAATATAACATTTGACGTTACAAAAAAATCTCACTGATGTCCGGTTTCTGAAACGTTAAAGTAGCAGTTATCTGTGCACTATACAATAATTTAAGAAAAATGTGTTTCTCTAGCAATAAATAGTGACGTCACGGTAGATATCTATTTTTGTAAGTTATCTGTTCTACTTCTTGGGGTAATTTTAAATAGTCATTATATTCAATATGCTTTGACCTTTAAAATGCTTGAAATGCTGTTACATCTACTTGATTTAATTCATTGCCTAGGGTTTTAATTATTTATTGTGCACTTATATGTTTAATACAACTGCAGTATAGCTGACAATATTATACAAATTAGTTTCTGTAGTAGAAATACGGAAAGTTCTAAATTTTCATCAATCATGAAATTATATCAAAACAAAACATCGATAATGCAAACACCCTATATTTTTTTTTTGTAAAAGGTTATTCCTTCCATATTCGCTAGGTGCCTAACATCTCATACGCAGATACGAGAAACCGAGCATTATTTTAACGGTATGTCTAAATGAAGTAAATCCCTTTCACGAGGTGAGAAGCAAAAACGTCGTGACTTGAATATGAAAACGAATTCTGCTAGCATTAATATCGAATGGCTAAATTTTTACTTAAATTTTTAATTTCATAACCTCTGTAGAAGATTGCCATGATACTAAGATCAATATGTCTATTATTAGTGAAACGAAAGCAAAATGTTGATTATTAATTTGGCGGAGGCGCCAGGTAGTGAAATATTATCAGGTTATCGGTAGTGAAATATTAGTTGGAATGTTATAGACTCTGACTCAAGTAAATTTTCTTACTGTTAGTAGAGTTTTAATACATGTTCATTTCGTATGGAACTTTATTTCATTTACTACCTGTTAAACATTCATTCTTTAAGTGGTGGGATCTATTGTATATTTCTATATAAATGTAATTTCAGGGCATTAAGAAAATAATAGATTATAGGCACGCAATATTATAAACAACAAAACTTACCTAGCGGCAAAATGAAGCGGACTCTCATTATTGTTGTTTTTTAAATTGATACAGGCACCTAAACGGATCAAGTTTTCCAAGCTGCGAATGTGACCTTCGCGACTCGCATAATGCAGTGGAGAACATCCTGTAATATCCTTTTCGTTGAGTAGCTGTAATAAGCTCGTTTGAGGTTTTGCCTGAAAAGGAAACTTCTTTCAGAATAAATATTAAAACTCCTTTGCATATCTGCCGACTTTTACGCATATATCTTCTATTGAAAGCGAAAATATGTTAATTATGACAAGATATTGGTTCGTTATAAATAACTTCAGCGGTTTAAGATTAGTTATTAACTCACGATATTCAGTTCTTTTCAGTACACAGGTATCCAATTAGTTTTAATTTAATTACTGAAATATTCGATATTTACTACAAAGTCAAACTGCATGAAGTTCTTTCAGTAAACAAATATCCAATTAGTTTTAAGTACTTACGTATTCGATATTTACTACGAAATCAAGCTGAGCGATATTGTATTAAGTAAGCATATTTTATTCCGTATAAGCTTATTAATGTCATAATGTCAAATTGAAGAATTGTGGAATGGATTGCAATTATTTGTCAATTGGTACGTTAAGAGAACATATACCTTCCACGGTTTATATTTTATTTCTGTTGTGAATTAACTTAGGGCTATGAAAAGTGTTCGTGCATTATTGCATGATGTAAATATTGATATGGACTTCGTCGAAAGTAAAATATATGTATACATGGGTATGTACCACAAACGATTTGGGTAGGCATAGTTCGTAGCCGTAGTGTTGTTATAAAAATGAATCAAAACTTCTTGATGTGGCGGCTTTTTTATTATTTAAAATGTATAACACTTATATTCGCTGAGGTTTCCACAAAACAACCTTTTTCAAAAATATATTTTTTGTTGTGGTTCAATTATTTCATTTAATTTCATCATTCTTTAAAAAATTGTGATATTAATTGTATTTTAGGTAATTGCAGAATGTAAAAAGAATTAACTGAAGCACAACAAAAAAAATGTTTTTGAAAAAGACAACTATGTTCTCGAAATGTCAACAAATACAAGTGTTACACATTTTAAATAATTAAAAAGCCGGTACATCACGAAGTTTTAATTAATTTTTACGTACATGGTGTACGAAAGTCGAATTTTTTCGCAATCTTCATGCGCGGGCTAATTGTGTCTGCAAGAATGAGTCACCAATTTGCCTGTGCAAAACAACCCCGGGCAGTAACCGCTAAAACCTAGGAATACTAATATATGGGGCATTGTATACGAAAAATGAAGCTGAAAAAGCGACAAATTTGTCCTTTCCTTTGCGCAAAATCGAGCTCTTGAAAGCGATTGGCCATACGTAAATTCATTTGACCCACGTCACTTTTCACATATTTCACGGTTGCGAAAAATATTGTTTCTGTATTTTGTACACGTATCTGTAATAATAATAATAAAAAAAATATGTCGCCAAAACGTAGAAAGATATGCGATTATAAAGAACTAGAAGTGTTTAATAGTAAATTATCTTTATTGGCGTAAGTAAAACACAAAGTAGCAGTTCTCAGTCTTTGCTAATATAACGAAGCAAAAGTAGCCAGTAACAAAAATGAATCTGTGCGAAACAAATAGAGATAATTGACTCATTTTAAGAATCAATTCATCATGACTGTTAATATCTTTACTTATGATGCGTTTTATTCACTCCAGTCTTACTAATACATATATTTATCAAATACTATTTTATTTAATGTATTTTGCACATCGCTAGGACTTATATGAATATTGCTTAAACAGTACTTGCTTAGTACAGAAAGATTTAGCCAAGTTGTCGGAAGGACCGCCTTTACGCGCAGCAAACGTCACAAACTCAAAGTGGCGGACTGTACAGTACAGCAAATACATATTTACACTTTTTAAAATAAAAATCCACATTAAATGAGAAATTTCGTCTAGAATCAATTTTTGCCGGACACTCAAAATTTCCTAAAATCTCAAAATCTATTATACTTTGGACTACGATATCTATCAAACACCTTGTGTATATGGATGCATGGTTGTAGTACCCAAAATTACAAATATCTGTTATATTGTACGAAACTGCGAGTCGGATGTATGAATCTTGATTTTTGTGCTGCTGTTTGGGCAATCATTTCAAAAGTTTCCGACTGTATGCACGTATTCCTAGTAGAAATAGTGCTCGCATACACCGGAGGCTTCGTACAAATGTGATTAATGAAGGTGTTGTTATAAATTTATATGATCGAAGGTCGAAGGTCGGAACTTCTCAACTAGGGTGTGGAGCCTGAGGTCCTGTACCCTTTCATCTCTGATAATGCGGCACGATCAAGCCGCGGGGTGTGAAAAGAATGATTTGTAATTAAAAATTACACTGATCGGGTTGTTGGATGATCGCTTAAGTGCGAAAAATGAAATTATTGAATAATTTCGTCTCGTTTAAATTTATATGATCAATATGCATAAAATATAATATAGCGTAAAATAAGGACGGCTTATTTGGGCTATATAGCTAGTGTACAAAGTAGTGTAAAGGATGATCCAAAAAATTCTGGTCTTTTGTTAAAAATAAAAAAGGGTGTGCAGGAATACCGGGTAGCATGGTACATAATAACACATCTTTATCAACCCCTGCAGATATAGTAAATAGTTTTGCGAATTATTTTAGTAGTGTGTATTTTCGTCAAAGTCTAGACTCCGGGTGTAACCTTAGTGAAACCGCAAACACTAATCTTTTGCGTATTAATGCAATATCGGAAGTTGAAATTCAGGTGGTGTGCATAAATTGAAAGGGAACCTCACTATGGGCCCTGACTGTATACCATCATTTTTAGTGAAAGATTGTATATCATGCTTTCTCATACCATTAAAAACTTTATACTGTGCTATTTTATCACAGAGCTTGTTTCCAGATATCTGGAAGAGAACAAAAATTGTGCAAAAAATATGATCATTAATTATCGACCTATAGCTTTGCTGTGTAACTTTTCAAAAATTTTTGAAATTATTATTTGTGATTCAATGTCGTGGCATGTTTACCCGCTTATTAATCAAAATCAGCATGGATTTGTTAAAGGGCGCTCTACTGTAACTAATTTGTGCAATGTCACTCAATATACAACTGAAAGTATGAATAACAGAAAGCAGGTATATGTGATATATACCGATATTAGTAAAGCTTTCGATCGTGTTCAACATAATGTCATTGTCTCCAAATTAGAAATTTTTGGATTTGACCCTAGTTTATTAGCTTTAATAAAAAGCTACTTGACCGATCTTCAGCTGTATGTTGAGTATGCAGGGGTTGCATCTAGTGTTTATACTGCGTGCAGTGGAGTTCCTCAGGGATCAACCGTTGATTTTTATAAATGATGTATGCGATCATTTCGATGTTGAATATGAACTGTATGCGGATGACCTAAAACTTTTTTCTGTAGTTGATGGTATTGAGGATTGTCATACATTACAGTGTAATGCCACGAAACTTAATGAATGGTGCTCTAGTAATGGTCTTTCCCTCAATATTGAAAAATGTAAAACTATGACTTTCACACATAAGAGTAATGTAATTCTGTATGAATATAACATCAGTGGCACGATTATTGGGAGAGTAGATCACATCAAAGACCTCGGTGTGATTTTTTACTAACAGCTACGGTTTAATGAGCACATTGTCAAGGTTTGTGCAGAGTCTCATAAGTTGCTTGGTTTTATTATTCGTACATGTAGAGATTTCCGTGAGACATATGCTCTTGTGCAATTATACATATCCTTAGTCCGTAGCAAACTTGAGTATGCTTGTATCGTGTGGGCACCTAATTAGCACCAAGTATATAAACATGATTGAAGCAGTACAGAGAAAGTTTTTGAGATATTTATACTTTCATAGATATGGGGTGTATCCCAACTACAATATTTCTTCTAATGTATTGATTGAATAATTTAATTTTAGTACTCTTAGTAATAGAAGAAAACTGATTTTTCTGAATTATCTATTTAAACTTGTTCATGGCTTAATTGACAATCCTAGTTTTTTAGGAAGAATAAATTTATATGTTCCACGTTTTAACTCACGTAGTTCAGTAACTTTTGCCTATAGGACTCCGTCTACTAATTATTTACTTAGTTCTCCACTTTTCTTGTTGTGTCGCACGTACAATTCCTTCAATTATGCCCTTGATATATTTAATAATAACTATAATAATTTTGTTAGAATAGCTACAGAATGTTTACTGTGAATTCTTAATTTTTATTTTTTCTGCTTTTTCTAATCAATTATAAGTAGCTAACAAGTTGGTTGTTGAATACTACTGGATATGGTATATATTGCTTTTGTCTGTATGTTCATTTACATTTAAATTATAATCACGTATCGTTACTTAATTTACTTAACTTAATCTAATATTGTAAAATAACTCTGTAATTGGATTCACTCTGTAGGGTTTATAATAATAATAAATAAATAAAAATAAAATAAATATTTAAATATCTAAATATAAATCCCATAGATCTATATTCTCGTTTATAAATAACTCAAGATCTACTATTGTCACTAAATAGTAATACCTATTTAAAAAGGATCCCTAAAAGCTCCGTGAATTTCTTATCTAAGTTACTGCCATCCTCCTGCAAAATTTGGTAAACCGACTTCACCAATTTTATCAACAGCTGTGTCAATTGTAATTATGTAAATGAAAGTTTTTGTATCTTACCTTACTAACTTCATTCGCAAATTCTTCTAATCTGCCTCCGTTCATCACTACCAAGTGAAGTACATTTCTTCTATTCACATCCTTCATAGTAATATCTGCTCCGAGTCTGATTAAGCAATGAACGCTTCTCCAACCCGCCCTGGAAGCAGCTAATAAAAGGGGCGACCTCTTCTCCCTATCAATCGTATTGATATCGGAGCCTTCGGCTATCAAATACTCAACGATTTCTGGATGGTCGAACATAGCGGCGCAATGTAGCGGGGTCATCTTTTGAGCGTCGCAAGATGCCAAACAGCTCAGTTTCTCTTCGGGCTGCATTTTGAACATTAACTTTATGATGTCAGTGGCACCCTGCGAGCATGCCAAGTGCACCGGCGTAGACAGATCGATCTGTTGGGTCGAAATTTTTGCTCCAGACTTCAAACACAACTCCACTCCTTTTATATCCCCACCATGCACAGCCGAATGTAACGGGACGTTGCCCTCGGAGTCGTAAAATTTTATCATCTCCTCACGGGGACAACCAATGGATTCGCCCCATTGGAGGAAAACTTCTAAGGTTTTAGAGGAGGCGTTTTTGGCCGCCTCGTGGATGGGGTAATAGCCGTTGTTACATGCTTGTCGCGGACAAGCTCCGAGCTCTGTAATCTGTAAAGAGAGAATGATGATTGTTCCAGCACTTATAATACAGAATCGTTAGGAGGTATAATAATTGCTTGTGATGTGACGAAGTTGCAAGGAAATTAGCTCTTTCTCCACCACAACTTATCAGTTAATTGATCGGTACGTTTAGTAGACACCGAAATCTAATTATAGCTCACGCAGTAATAAATGAAACAATGCAAAACAAATTGGTGATATTAAAGTGAGCTAACTGTTTCAAAATTGCCAATTTCACTTCTTGAATGTTTAATTGTTTGGGCAATTTGGGTTTATAATATATGACGTGTTCTGAACACGTGCCTAAACTCTTGAAAGTGCGTCTGGACATATATTATAGATATAATTTGAGTTCGTGTACTTTTTTGTCATCCAGTCTTCAATATAAGGGTCAAAGCTTGTTTTTTCAAACAATATCGCAGAAAAAAATATATGAAAAAGTAAGATGATTTGAAAAGGAGCTTTGCCTCTTACATGTTTTATCGCTATAATGGATAAAATCAGTTACAGGGGTTATCCATTCAATGTTTCTTCAGCTCCCACATTCGAAAGTACAACTTTATTATACTCATTCGATTAGCGAAAATGCTGTATTATCGGCAATGGCCCGTAAAGTGAAAGTAAAAGTAAATTTTATTTGACCTGAAGAATTTGCGATTACAGTAGCTACAATACGAAAGGAGAGAATTATCAGCGGCGATACAGCGTTGTTAACACGTGATACGAGTGTTTCAGGGACTATTAGCATGGTGATTAATAATTAGCTATACATATATTATGGACTATTAGCGATTTTGTGTCATATAATGATAAGATTATGTGCGATATGTAACTATACTATGTGAAACTTAACCTACAAAATTACGACATTGTTGACATAGGTATTTGTAATTCAGGTAAATGAATTTGAACCGAACGGGAGTGTGTTATTGGTTATCTAGATTTTAAACAAAAATTAGTAAAATTTAGATGATATTCCTGGAAAATAAGCATTATTTTATGGACTTTACAGTAAAAATATGCATTTTATAGTGAAGTTAAAAGAAGAAACCTGCGATTCTTAGCGAAACTTTGATAATTTATGACAAACCTAAGTTTCTTGTGTAAAAAAGGAACAGAAAATAATTTGAGAATTAGATTTGTAACCATAACATTATAGATTGTAGTATTGTATTGTATTGTATGGTAGCGTCACATTTTTATAGATTTCCATCGATTCCAATCGAAAAATTCAAAACTCACCAAGATTCTGGCACACTCGTCGTGGTCGTATATGGCAGCTATGTGCAAAGCTGTTCTACCGTGCTCGCCACCTTGTTTTATGTCGATTTTATCCCTATGTTTTATCATAACTTGCAGGCCGCCGACTTTATTTAACTCGGTCACCAGATGTATAACTGCCTGCTTTTTATCGTTGAGTATATTTGTTTTAACTCCCCTGAAAGTTAAAAGGAATATCTCGGTGCATACAAGAAATTGCTAAAGAGGTTGAGCACTTACACAGACAGTAAATAGTCAATTGCAACAAAGGCATCATTTTCAGCAGCCACGTGAAGGGGGGTGTTACCCACATTGTCTTGTAGATTTAAATCTGAAACGCAGTCACGGATACATTTTTTAACTATTTCAGTTCATACGTTAGATATTCAACGGAGTTTATTCTAACTTCTAATTAGTATTATGGTTTGTAATGGTACTTAAGAACTTTTTTACCATAGGGTGAAAATTGACTAGTATATACGAAGACTCGTTCATAAAGTATCTTTGATCAAGCCCAATCATTATGTATGCAAGCGATCCCTTTTGTAATGTAAATTTTAAAATATGACACATGCACTATTGTCTTTCAAAGCCAGCTTTTGCTGAAAACACGATTTATAAAATGGATTATTATTAGATGTTTGTATACTAGAACATTTGCTATCAGAAAGATGTTTTATTGCATATTATAGTACATAATGATTTGGTGTTATATTTTATAAATAAAAATAGTACAATGATGTAGAGGTGGTAATAGTTTCTAGTTGCTTTATCTTCAAACTTTACTAGTTCGATCGCAATTAACAATGAAAGCATTTCAAGTGTCAAATTCAGACATTGCACTTGCACATAAAGGCAACTCTTGTATGATGGAGATATTTGTAGTAATAATAAGCTTTGACACAGGAACAGAAGTAAGTAACACATAGGGTGCTACATTTAGATTATGGGTGTATTTGTAATAATATGGGAAAATACTTTAAATAAAGGTTGTTTATCCTTTAAATATGCTTAATGTTCAACCTCTTTGCTGGCGAGTACAGAATACTAACGTATGTTAGTTTTCTTTAAATCTTAATCACTAATCCGATTAAATATAACCAAGATTTTCGAATTTGACTTTCTATATAAGAAGTTTTGCATGTATGAATTTTTTATTGGCTTATGTAATGGATACATAGTAATCTGAAACTTAAAAATAGTATTATTTAATCTCTGTGTAATATTTGACACACAAGATATCCGATCACTCCACGGTACACACGTTAATTACTTCGGGAAAATTGTTTCGGAAACTCATGGACCATTTTCAAACTAACACCGAATGAATTAAGAAAAGGCTATAACATCTAACCATGATACAATCAACACGAAATGGTGCTGAGGGACATGTTCTTGATTCGATAAATTGTTGGAGTCTTTTCTCATATACATGGTTTCGTAAGTGTCTAAATATCATATCATATCATATCATCATTATTTATTGGTACATTTATATAAATGTGTGTACATTGCATATAAATTGACCAAAAAGACCAAATCATCCTGGGATGCTCTTCCTTTAGCCTTATATTTTTCCTCCAGCATTGCGTCAGTCTGTCAGAACCATCGTGCACTTCATTCTTTAAGAGGCGGACTTTCTTAAACGGGTCTTTTCAATATTCCATTTCTTTTCTTCAACTATTTCAACCTAATGAACATTCTGAGCAATGTCTAGGTACATAACATTTGCAATTTAAATTTTAAAATTGATTACACAAATATGTCTAGTTTCCAAAATTGACAGTGACATATCATTTCATCCCTTGAAGATTTAATTTTTTGGACTAGGACACCTAAGAATGGGATGGCATTTCCGCACACACCTTTGTCATATGGATACATTGTGTAAATAATCTGGGGGAATACCCTATACACATTAACAGCATAGAATATAGAACCTGCAATAAAGTTCACCATGGAATTGGAAAAAGAGAATGCCATCCCATTCTTAGATGTTCTAGTCTAATAAATGAGAGACGAAAACATAAAAACCAGTGTGTACATTTTCTTTCTATTATTTCGCCATATCTGCAAACTCTCCAACACGCGATGAAGGTGACCATAAGCCATAGGAACCGTGTTAGATGCTACCACAATAGCTACAGCTTTGGCATACACAGAGTACTCGCTTCCGCACATACTCTCACTGAATTTCGTTAATATGTAGTGAAAAAAAAGCGGTCCCAGAATGCTGCCCTGAGGCACGCTGTGTACAATTAGAGCTGATTCTGCTAACGACATTCATGAAATTACTATGTATTTAACACACAATACGAGTACTACAGCATAATTTTTAAAAATCTACTAAATTTTAATTAAAAACAAGGTCACGAGTAGATTGTCATACTAATTACTTGTCTATTAGTTCTTTTTAAATTAAGCCATTACCTCCGCCTTGTGATAGAATAAATTCTAATATATTGACCCTGTTCTTGGCAGCCGCTTGATGAACAGCAGTTCTACCACGGCTATCTCTGATTGTTAGCTTCGCTGGTTCTTCGAAATAGAGCCTTTTGAACGTTTCGAGGTTACCACTTTCAGCCACCTGCAAAAAAATAATGAGATAACATTATAAAATGAATTACATAATATCAGAATATTACTAAATAAAATTTAGCCATTGATAGAAAACATAAGAAATCGATACTGTAATCTATCATTTGGATATATTATTACCAGTATTATTACTAAGAAAATTGGATTGTATAGAAAATGGGTTACTATTTCATTATTATATTGTATGAAATATTCTAACTATATTGTTAAGTAATTACTACCTATTATTACTAAGATAATATTTTATATTACTTCTAGTAAGCGGTATAATTTGGATTATCCGATTCACAACCAATGGATATTACCTAATAAAATACTCTGTTGCTAAAATCTTGCATAAAGGCATTATATTAAGTAGTGTTAATGTTTGAGATATTATTGAGTACTAGACGAATATACTATTCTATACAGTAAGCCTTTTTTAATTTTACTGCTAAAAATGATTGTAGGTAATAATAAATTCAAGAAACGTGCGCCGCCCAAGTAAATTAATATATAATTGGAAATACAAATAGCCAGGACGTTTGGGTATATAAGTTACTGAAATCTCGACTAAATTCAGAGCATTATCGAAAATACGAGCTTTTAAAGTTGAAAATAATTGCTTGATTGTGAACTATCCACGCGGAATTTTGGTTATTTGAAGTATCTATACACGGAGAAAAAAAGATGTTACCACGTATTATAAATATAATTAATGATATTAACTCAAGGACAACAATACGTTATCTAGTACCCAGTATTCATCCATGTATTACTGTTTATTAGGAAGATGGTACGCTCTAATATAATTATAATACAACCAACTATAAAGTTAGTTGTCCCTATTGTTACTATCTATTTTTCTCAGTGTACGGGTTTTCTATACACGGGTGATGTTACAAAAGAGTGAATGTATATCCGGTCATTTGAGCTACTACTGTTGGCTGATCACTAACGAAAAATTGTAATTTGTTCTACAAGATTCGGTAACAAGTATCAGCATCCTGTATTCTACAGTGTAAATTACGTTGTAAATATGAAGTATTAAAAATAATTTCAATGATTTTAAACACTTTAAAACCGCATAATATAAATCTCACATATAAAAATAATAATTTAAAATATTTACATTCAAAGTTAAAATCAAAAACACCATATTATGAAAATACACATGTAGTTTAAGCATCCCATTTAGTAGTTGTAATAGCCTATATGTAGGTCAAACAAAGCAGTATTTACAAAACAATACAAATCTTTTAATAATCTTACTGCTTTAAAACAACCTGAATAAAATTTCAAACATAAATTTGACTATAACAACACAAAAATATTAACTAAAGAATATAATCATATTCCAGGTGAAGCTTAGAGTTGATTTTTATAAAATGGTATTATGATGGTGGATATATGATGATATGAATGATATTACAAATCTCTCAAAGATTTATCGTTAATTGTTTAACCCAGTAATCATTTAATTTCCTAAATTTTAAAAATCTTTCAATTTTATAACTACACTCAAATTTACCGCTTTATAATTATTTTTTGATCAGTTTTCGACAAATTGTTACTTTTATTCACAATTTTGATAAATTAACAATAAGGTATGCTTCTATCATTAAAACTATTATAATATAAATTGTGTGCTGAAAGCTATATTCTTTGTAGACATTTAACCGACGAAGGCACACACAAGCATTGGAGATATTATTTACAATATTTTTAATATGATGAATTCAAAATGTTTGTTTATACTATTGAACCGTATTATTACGGTTTTATAGAAAACTTCAGAGATACATGGTGAAAAAATGTAACATCTATATACTGAGCAAAATAGATATTACCACGTATCAGAAATGTAATAATTTATTGTATGCAGGACATTAATTCTATATGTAATAACCAGTATCCATTTATATACCACTATTTATGAGAAGAGTTATACGGATTACCATACATAATTATAATACCAATATTTTCCTGTTATTATTTATATTTCCTGCTGCAGAGGTTACTAAAAATATTTAACTTATTTTAAAAACTTATTTTTATTTTCAATAAGACACGGTTTGTGGAATTTTGGCTTTATTATGAAAATTATGTCATCTTCTTATTGCCATTTAAACATTTTTTGTTTTGTTTGTACTACTGTACCACTGTTTCAACTAATTAAATAGTCTTCTTCCGCAACACAGCATTCAAATGATACTTACATTAAATATAAGAAAAAGTACGTAGTGTGAAAAACGATATGGCAAAAGAAATTGTTTACTGTAGATATTTAAAAATTGAAATTATTGAAAACTATATATAGGCAATTTGGATCTAGGATGGTTATATTAAAGAAGAATAAATTTTAGATATATTTAGAAATATCAATTCTATCATTAATCATTTAAAAAGATACTACGAGCGTAATAATTTGTTTCTTTGAAATTAAAAGAACGATTGAATTTCATTTCATGTTTCTTTAACGCTATTAAATTTTTCTGTTTTGAAGATTTACGCCCTTGTAATCTATTCTTTAGGTATTGTTTTGTTTGACCGTCATAATTATTATTACAATTGTTACATGGGATGTTATAAATTAGATGAGTATTTTTATTTACGGAGTTTTAGCTTTTAATTTTGAAAAGACACTTGTTAAATTGTTATGGTTTCTGTGTGATAATTTTATGTTATATATAAAAAATATAGTCTAATTTTTCTGACAAAGATGGCACCAAGATGGCATTGAAAAATATTTAATATTATTTGGATTATTTGTAGCATTATCTGTAGAAACTTTTGTATTTCTTTTATTACTGTAGAATTTGTGTATTCTAGTTTTTTTTTTATTCGCGAAATCGGATGAACATTGATTCATTTTTAAAATGGTTTTAATTTTGATGACGACATGTTGTCCTATATCGAGGACTAGTAAAACAAATACCTCTATCTGTTAAAGCAGTGACTACATTTCTTTTATGTGTCATTGGTTGATCTCAAAAGAAATTTATGTATCTACCTATCGAAATATGCTTCTGGTACCAAATGGTATTAATGTGATGTTTGTTTCTAATGAAAGTGATTTCTAAAAAAATTATTTTATTATCCTTTTTCTATTTCCAAAGTGACGTTAAGTTTAAGATGATATTGGTTGAACAACTTTAAGATATTGTTAATGTGGCTTTTTGGCAAAACTTTTAAACAATCATCAACATAACGTTTCAATAACCGTATATTAAAATTTAGAGTTGGAATAATGGTTGTTTCTAGATCTTCTAAAACAAGTTGGGCAATTACACTTGAAATAGGAGTACCCATCGCTAATCCTTCTACTTGTTTGTAAAATTTATTTTGAAATTGAAAATATGTCACTGTTAATGTTAATTCAGTGGCGATTATAAATTCGTTAAGAGGGAGGGGGTATATGACTTAAGCTTGTGTAAAATTTTTTTTATAATATCTATTGCACGTTTTATGGGGATGTTTGTGTACATGGATGTGATATCTACAGAAATCATTTTGTCATTGTAATCAATTTTAATTTTATCTAAATTTTTCTTAAGTTCAAAATAATTTTTTAAATAATAATCGTTTTGGTTAATAATATTTGAAATCGATTTTGAAAATTTGGAAAGTTCGTATAAGCCACTTTATATACAAGATACTATGAGTCTTAATGGAAAGTTATCTTTATGTAATTTTGGAAAATCATAAATTTTTGGAGGCAAAGCGTTATTGATTTTTAATTTTTGTACTTTCGGATGTGGTTCAGAACGAATGCACTCCGATCTAGGATTATTTGATTAAATTAAATAGGTTTTACACAATAAATCAGTTTACCTTACTAACGAGCGGGTAGATCAGGTGGTGTTTCATATTAGAAATTTGGCGCGTATGAAATCACCCCCAGGATAAATGACTATGCTTGGTGGAACTGCGAGATTAAAACTATAGTTAAAGAGAAGACTTTGGAAAAGATATATCAGAACCGGAAGCTATAGTGACTATGAAATATATAAACAGAAAAGAACAATAAAACAATCATCACCGAATGGTGCAGAAGGGCATGTTCCTGATTCAAAAACACAGGTCAAAAAAATGATAAAACTAGCAAAACAAAAAACATGGGAGGAGTTTGGACACAAAATGGAGAGTCAAGGACAAGGTAACTCAAAACTATTGTATCGCACCCTAAAGTCTCTACAAAATAGTAAAAAAACAACGGTGTACATTAAAAATAAGAAGGGAAAGGTATTAACATCAGAATCGGAGATCAAGGAAAGGTTGCTTGAATATTTCAGGGAACTGTTTGGAAATGAAGAGCAAGCGGTATCGCATGAGAAAACCTACATGCAATCCTGTAAAACAAACGTACAGCAAGGAATAGAAATGGAGGAAATAAAATACGCTCTATGGAAAATGAAAACAGGTAAGGCCGCAGAAATCGACAACATGAAACCAGAAATGATAAAATACATGGGAGATTATGGTATTAAAATGTTGCATGATTTCTTAAATTTAGTCTGGAAAACGAAGCAAATTCCGGAAGAATGGAAACTTGCAATTGTAATTCCAGTACATAAGAGAGGGGATACCACAAATTGCCATAATTATAGAAGAATATCGTTATTGACAGTTGCAGGAAAAGTATATGAAAGGATACTTGAGCGAAGATTGAGGCAAGAAATAGAAGGTACTCTACAAGAAAATCAAGCAGGTTTCAGACCCGGTCGAAGCACTCACGTTTGGATATTTAGTTTAAGACTGCTTATGGATAAAGTAATAACAGGGAATGGTAAAATGTATTTATGCACAATAGACCTGGAAAAAACGTTCGATACCCTACCAAGAGAAGAAATTTGGAAAGTCCTTGCTAGGAAAGGGGTTTCAAATGCTTTATTACAAGCAATACAAAACATATATGACAACACAGGTAACATAGTGAGAACAAAAAATGGAATTACAAAATATTTTACTACACACAAAGGGGTACGACAAGGAGGTATATTGAGCCCTTTATTGTTCATTCCTGTTATGGATGAAATCTCTAAAGTCACAGGAAGACAAATCAAAGGCTTCAGGGCTGGAGTAAATCACTTAAGACCTCTAGTAATTAAAGAATTCCTTTACGCTGACGACCTTATGATAATAGCAGCTTCTGTAAAGGACCTCCAAGGAGCAATAGAAATCTGGCACAAAACAATACAAGAATTGGGAATGAAGATAAATATTAAGAAAACAGAGATAATGATAGTAACAAAGGAACAAGAAGAAGTACAGATAAATATTGATGGCTGCATTTTAAAGTCAACTGAGAGCTTAAAGTATCTAGGAGCAATACTCGAACATACTGGAAAGATAGAATTGGATGTAAACAATAGAATAATGGCAACAACAAGATTATATAACTCATTAAGAGCTGTTTTTATAAACAAAAATTATCACGCAAAATTTGGAGGCTTGTTTTATAATCAACATCCTTCTATATATATTTTTGTTGAAGCTGTAAAGCAAGTACAACTTGAGACATATGTTAAAATTCAAAGTTTACGTTTATGTAAAAAAATTAAAGATAAGTTTGTAAAACAAAAATTGAAGACTATAGTTTCAATAACTCGTAAACTTCGAAATAGAGAAATAAGTAGAATAGACTATTTAAAATGTATTAAGCACTTGACATAATTTTTTTATGTATTATTGTAAATATCTAACACAGTCAAATGTATCTTGTAAAATAGATTTATTTGACTCACAATTTTTATCCAATAAACTTATATTTCAGCAAATTTCAAATGTCTTATTTATTCTAATATTTTCTATTTATGTGTTTACTTTGGTGTACAAAAAGGTTCAATAATTAAGCCGTCCCTTCAAGGTTGGTGTACAAACGGGCTATAAGATTACTAAAGCAGGTAAGTTGGTGTACAGAAAGACTCCGTCCAACAAAAGGACCAAGCTCAAAATGTATAAAAACATCTTCGTTCCCACTCTGATATATGGCTGTGAATCTTGGGTTCTGAATCAAAGGTTAAAGTCCAGGATAACGGCCACAGAAATGAAAATATTAAGAAGAATAGAAGGTGTATCAAAACTAGATAGAATACGCAACAGTGAGATTAGAGCTAGACTAGGAGTAGAATCGATTCTGAATAAAATAGAGGAGAGGCAACTTAGCTGGTTCGGACATCTTTCAAGAATGGATGAGAACAATCTTGTGAGACAGATATGGAAAGCTGGTTGGGAAAGAAAAAGGAAAAGAGGCAGACCAAGGAAGAATTGGAATCAAGAAATTGGAGAGATTCTAAAAGCAAGAGGAGTTACATGGAAAGAATAGAAAAGACTGGAAAGTGTTTTGTAAAATGCATAATCCCGACACCTAACGGTAGAAGGGAAACCCGATTATATATAAGTAACAAATTATGATATTTAATGTATAATTAACATGTACCTTATGAAATTTATGAGAATAGCTTAAGTGAGTTACTAATAATGGCAATGTAACACTGATCAAATAAATTAGATGAGCGTCAAGGTTGGTAATTACTGGTAAGTATAAATTACAAACCGCATATCATTTTCAGAACTTTGACAGCATTTGAAATATGTAATTAGTTTTGCCATTAAGTGAGTTAATTACAGCGACTGCTTATCCATTTGTTAAATGTGAGCAATATTTCTCATAATTTCTTTGGAAGAAACAGTTTACATAGATGCGCTATCGCGCTATTAAATTAAATAGATTGCTTAAAAGCTAATTGCGACAAGTTTCAGCTCAAATATTTAGATTTCCCAAGTAGATTTAATATTCTAATTGATATGCTTGCCTTGATACCTTCTTGGTGATAAAATCTCTACTTTAAATTTTGAAAAGTGTGACTCTGATTGTGAATGCTTGTTGTGATACTATACACGTTCTCTATATTTGTTCGCATTTTTCATTGCAATATTCTACGGATAGTCCTGAGGATATTTTTCCTAAAATATATATAGTAAATTGTCACATACTATCTTATACTGTATGAGAGCGAGCAAACCAGAATTTTATTTACGTTCAACGGTGATGAGAAACACGAATCAAGACAATAGAAACAGAAAATTACTTTGGGAATAATATAGGTACCTATTGTTTCGATAGTTATTATGTATGTGGGTACCTATACAACAAGAGGAAGAATTTGTGTATTTGATATTGAAAATCATGCAATAATTTTATATATTGTTAGAACTAGCAAAGATTATTTTATATTTTCTTGAACAACTATGCACATTCGAGATTTCCCAAAATCAAGTTAAGATTTAGCAGTAATATTGTAGAAAATACTAGTACAGCAGAATTAAAATAACACTTAAAACTCGAACTAGTTGTTGTGATGAATAAATCATTTTTTTGTTTTACTTTGTTTATTTTGTTACTATGAAGTACTTATTTTCAATAACTGGTAAAGTTTTGAAGGAAATTTAGAGATTGATTCATTCGCTTATCATGTAAATGTGTTAATTTGTATTTCATGAAAAAAGCTTCCAATTTATTTAACGAAACATATCCTAATTACCTGGCAATTATAATCAAGCTGCTGCAACGAATTGTAAGATTCGAAGCAAATCAGGGAGTTTAGTCGCGTTACGAATCTTCCTAATGAACAAAGGTAGTTGGAAATATTAAGTTAAACATCTTTTTGGCAGATGAAGGAAATCCTTACGCCAAAATCAAAGGGATTTAAAAATCTAGTAGCTTTTGCCTTTATACAGTAATATTTTCATGCATTCTCATAGCATCATAATACGATGTGCATGGTGCAACAAATCCGCACGCTTTAAGCATTTCTTTAATCGATAGTTTATTTATACGCGTACATACGGGACATGACCAGATGCAATGGTTATCTATAAAAATTTTCCATATTTTTTTATAATTTATAAGATTGCTAATACAATATAGTTATCAGTGTTTGTGATTTTTTTAAAATATTAGAAATGTTAATAAATATGTTATGCTTTAATAAAAGTGATTAAAAAGCAATAACCTTCGTTAAAGGGTCTTTTTTTATACCTCTTACAATAGACACGATATTCGATCATTCCGCGCTACACAAAGTTTATAAATTGGGAACAATTTCAACCAAAGATCGATTGAATTAACAGAAACAGCTGCTTTTTTCAACATCTATTTTGATCTGCTAAAATACCAAGCATTCAAACATGTACATAACTGGGAAACAAACCTCAATAAAACAATCATCACCGAATGGTGCAGAAGGGCATGTTCCTGATTCAATAAATTGTTAGAGTCTATCCTCATATACATAGTTTCGTAAGCGTCTAATTTCTTCGAAGAAATTGCATGTTTCAATAGTTCAAGATTTTCAACATTAATTTTATGTCCTGTATCATTTATATGTTGTGCAACACTGATGGATGATTCGACTCTCGCATAGCGATAATATGCTATGTGCTTATTAAATTTTGTTCCGATTGTACGTTTTGTCCGTTCAATATAAACTTTATTTGCTTAGTCCTCGACCTTTCGTTGTTATTCGGTTTATCTTTTAGGTTATTGAAAGGATTCTTAATGTGTTATAGATATTTCTGATTTGTTATGGTTTTTTTTATTATTAATAAAAATATATTTTTATTATAATATTGGACCCGCCAATTATCTTATTTATGTAAACAGAATCTACTCAATTTATAAAATAAGAATATTACGAAATACTAAATCTACCAACAAACAGTACTTTATATAACGCACAAACACACTGGGACAAATAAAACAATGCAGACTTAAGTTTTCGGGTCATCATAAACATGTTTTTTTTTATGTTTAAATAACTGCAGAGGTGATTTTTGTAGCGTTCAGATAACTTATTAGATGCCTTAATTGCGAAATACTTGTGACCTTTCTCTATAACGTAGAGTCTGTGTTTGGGTATTTCTAGAGCCCCTGCAGTTCTAGAGTCGTACGTGACATATTTTCCTAATTGGGGTATTAACTTAAAGTTTTTCTTGTCGCAGATGAAATAAGAATATACTTGGCAGTGTTCTAATTCTAAATTTTGTGAATAGCAGACAGCTAATTCTCCGATCAAACTCCGTCATCGAACGTATTGCTCACTTTTGTAATTTGAAAATTCGCTCTATTTCGGCCGATGTTCCCTAAGCCAACTCCATATTATATTAATGAATGAAACTGGGCATAGTCAAACATTTTCAGCACTTTGACAGTGAATTGTGGTTCCAGCCTTTTTAAGAGGTAACAAATTGCACTCAGTTTTCTGCTTAACTGGTCAATATTGGCTCTTTAATTACAATGACAATCAATTACGACACCAAAAAATTACTTACTAGATACTTGCGCTACATTAGTCTTATTTAATCTGATACGATATGAGTAGTCACGCGCAACGTTACTTACAATTAGTTTATACTCAATGAAGGCGTTTTTTTTATTATTTACGTATAAGTTGTTCTGGTGAAGTAATTGTTTACTAGCGTTACGTGTGGGAGGAGAGAATTTATAACATGGAAATCGTTCACATAAACAATATAAAGCAACGGTCCAAGGACGCTACCTTGTAGAGCGCCTCACAGTGGATCGAAATTGCTTAAAAATCTGACATAGCATAGAAAGCCAATCTCTCAGAATCACAATAAAATGTGTATAAATGTATAGTAAAATAAGCGTTAGATATGGAAATCATAGTAGAAACAAGTTAGATTGACGAAATATTGAACAGCCTGAAGGTACACATGTTGAAGATGTTGCGCTGAGTGTACTTCGACCGTTATCTTCAGTTACTGAAATCTTCAGAATAATAGACGATACGAAACTGTAATTTGGTCAGAATATACACTAAATGTGTAATTTAACCTGCAAAGTATTGGTAAATAATATTTGTAACTAATTATAGAATTACCATACCATTTGAAAATGGTGTTCTCTTACTTTAAATTTTATTAGGTTTTTAAAAAATGCCCACATTTGCTCGAAAAAAGGAAAACTGTTTTGGCATCTAGGATCCTTCTAGTACTTGCTCTAGTGATTTCAGATGCTACTTCGCGCGACTTAAAAAAAAACGTTTTCTTAATTGCACTAACATGAATATGAAGAATTACGAGGTGGCTCGCCCTTATAACTTCTGAAGTATTTGAGATAGAGAAACGAAAATTGGGAATTAAGTACGGGGTATAAATTTACAATTCTTCACATAATCAATAAATTTTTGTCACTTTTGGTTTTACCGGAAATGACTTTGATTTTAGATTTTTAAGTGAGACTATCTGTATATTTTTCGATATTTTGATTCGGGATAATATTTTGAGTACAACTGTACCAAATTTGATATTTCTTGACATAAAAAGAATTCTTTTTTTAAATTTATATTTTTCAATGAGAGTGCTTCGGAGTTTCTTAAAATACCCAGGTGTTACTGCATAAACACGATAAGAACAAAGTTTTTCGTTTTTACTGTATACACAGTTTTTTACAAGCATTTGTACGTCCAAAATTTAGTTTTTATGATTTAATTTAATTTTCTCAAATGGGAACAGGGTGGCTCATTAGATCATCATGAAAGAGCATTGAGGTACCTTCATTTTAATACCCTAATATGCCGATCAAATGTTTATTAAGTATTTTTTGTGAAAACGCAAAATAATGCAATACGTAATGATATCATAATCATACCTACACATTATGTAGGTATGTACTTAACTCGATATAGCCACGAAAAGCAATTTTTGTTGACACTATACAAATAGTGACAGGTCACAATTCCTGATTAGTATAAGCTGTCTTACCAGTCTAAAAAATGGCAAATTTTACTGTATCTGAGAAAATAGGCATGCTACTTACTTTTGGCGAATGTAGACAAAATTCTACAGATGCAGCTCAGCTTTATGCCGAGAGGTTACCCGATCCTTGTCATCGTTCTCGTAATTTTTTGCAAAATTAGTAACAACAATTCGGAATGCGAACGATGATAATGAAAATGAACATTTTATAGTATATGTGCGAATGTAACAGCATCAGTTAGAGAAATTGCTCTAGAATGCCAAATTAGTAATGCATCGGTATAGAGAATTTTGTATAAACATAGATATCATTCATACAAATATCAGATACGTCAGCATCTTCACCAAGACGATCATGCAGGAAGACTTGAACACTGCAATTGGTTTTGGCAAAAGTATTTTGAGAATATAGTGTAATAGAACTGTGTATACAGTAAAAACGAAAAACTTTGTTCTTGCCATGTTTATGCAGTAACACCTGAGTATTTTAAGAACACCAAAGCACTCTCGATGAAAAATATAAAGTTTAAAAAAAGAATTCTTTTTAAGTCAAGACATATTAAATTTGATACAGTTGTACTCAAAATGTTATCCCGAATCAAAATATCGAAAAATATACAGGTAGTCTTACTTAAAAATCGAAAATCAAAGTCATTTGCGGTAAAGAAGAAAGTGACAAAAATTTATTGACTATGTCAAAAAATGTAAATTTATGCCCCGTATTTGATTCCCAAATTTCGTTTCTCTATACCAACTACTTCAGAAATTATAGAGGCGAGCCTCCTCCCAGAAACACCCGGTATACGTTGGTTACGCATTTTGGAACAACGTGAAATCTGATATACCTAAATAGTTACTAACTTTTTGTTTGTGCTGAAATTATAACCCCAAACCTTCATAAGTTTTTCAAATTTCGGGGTTTCGGGATCATCTTTAATGAAAAAAATCTTAAATTTAAGCCTTTGACAATCTTCATTGTCTTCATTTTATAAAAATTTTGAATTTAAAGTGAGTGGGTTCTAAGAAATGTAATATTTTTTAAAAGTTTAGGTACATACATTAACCACATGCTAAAACAAATGGTGCACGAGTTAACAACTTACCAGCTCTGCCTGTTCAGATTGAAAGAGGTTTGTAATCTTATACTATTTTCCGTATTTTAGATCGTATCTTTTTAAAGGGCCAATGCTTTCCAATAGCTGAGAACTACCTGCAGTAATATAATACGACACACAGACTTCGTTATTACAAGTGAACAGGAAGGATATCTAACCTTTAAGAATGCTAAAGGAAGTGTTGAAAGTAATAGTATTCTCTAAGAAAAGAGAGAGAACAATATTGAAACTATAGAATTTCGAACGAATGTTAAAGAAAAGAACTTTGAAAAATGGACAATATCGACTTAAAAAAGTATAATGAGATGCATAGTTATTATGATACGGCTGGATGATCCTTGTATGATTTGGAAATTATTTTAGACGATTAAGTAATATATTTCTGTATTTAATGTACAAAGGGAGATGTGAATTAAGTTACCTTAATCCTTGAACCGTAAGGAGCTGAAACACCTTACGGTGTTCTATTTTCCAAAGTGAAGCTCAGCTAAATTTCTATTCTATCATATTTGTTAATTAACAGTGAATACACAATGAAAGTAGGTATGCTTTGGCGGAATACGCGATAGCAAAACATACTTGCATCAGATACCTACATTATATCTTGTAATAAAATAAGAGAGATACAGATTAATAAAACCAACAATTTCTTTAATTGAAGGTATTAAACACAATTTATATTCTATAGGCAATTAATAGAATCCATATATATATATAACCGGATTTGTTTGTTATTTTGATAGACTGTATTATATCTTGACGCTTTCTACACAACTTTGTACTACAGAAAGAGAAATAAAACATCAAAACATCAAACACCAAACTGCATTTTTATTCTTTTTTCTCTATATTACATAAACCATTTGATTTTGCAGTAGAACAACTAGGCACCATTTTCTTCCGATATTGCTCGGATCAATCATATACTTTCCTGTAACGCTTTTCGGTTTAATAGACCGGGCAAAGGATGCTGCTGCATCAAGGAGAACTTGACTATTAACTTGAACAGAACCCTGATAATATCGTTCATCAGAGAGAGAGAGAAAAGCGAAGCACTTAGCACTACTCAATATTCAAGGTCTGCATCTTATATTTAAGATGTAAAATATGTAGACGTCGCATTTGACAAGATACTAACCAGGAAATCTGCTTTTGGAAAATACTCTGCATACGTTAAGACTATCCCTATGTACCTATCTGTCAGATGATATTTGGGAAGTCTTGGGAAAACTAGTTCATTGGCCTTATATGATGGCATCATGTGCAATTATTAGTCATGGGACTACGGCATGGTGACAGCAAGCAGAGCATGCCAAAGGCACGGCAACACTTGCATTCATACAAAGGATCACAAATATGACAGTCAGGAGATTAATACAATTCTCCGTCATTGGCACCAGAAACTCTTCTGGACATTTTACACTGGCACGTTCTTGTGGAAAGAACACTCAAATTAACAACATTCCACTTTTGGCACACAGTGAATCAGAATGTGTATGTCTGTATGGCCAATAAGTAACTAAAACTGTCATTTCCGATAGTATGCTGGAAATACCATCGGATATCATGTGTATTCAATATATGATCGATGCATTCTGTAGTCTTTTCTCCAAACAGATGAGTGAAGATGCAACGAAAGAACACTGACGTAGGATTACTTTGTCACAAGCTTCACAAAATCCTATAGCCTTGGAGAACACATAACGACTTTTCAGGCCGAAATCTTGAGGTGTATGTCATTTAAAAAAAAAAAACAACATCAGGTACAAATCCATAAATTTTTTTATGATAATCAGGCAGTGTTGAAAACGCTAGGGGTGCATAAATACAACTAGAGGATGGTCTGGAGTTGCAAAAACACTTTAAATATATTGAGGAAAGTGAACAATCTATCCACAATCTCAGAAGGCATGCAGGAAATCAGAAGGCAGGCAATCTTGTAAGAAAGGATGCTGCTGAGCAATTTCAAGGATTAGAGCCCGCCAAATCGGTACGGCATCTACGGTAGCTAAAAAGCAAATCCGTTTCTAGATAAATCAGAAAGTGTTTCAATATTGAAACTATTGTCATGATTGATACCATATTGATACATAGGAAATCATGTCAAAATCAAGGAGCTATTTGATTTTGATCGTGAAAGTGTCAAAGTAATTATTTCTGTAGATTCAGGAAACACCTACATAGAATCGGACACTCTGATGAGACTGAATGTTAGCTGTGTTTGGAGAACGAGAAGGCAGTAGAACATATTTTCTGCCACTGTCTTTTCGCCACAAAAATCAGGTATGTGGTCTTAGGAGAGGCTGGCTTCTGCTTGAAGAAGAACACCTGAAAAGGATTTCACTCAGTAAGATTATTAGCTAATTTAAGGATCTGAAGATCATCTGAATGACCCGTTCTGCAATGGACTCTAGTGGTCACAATGGATGGGACCATTAGTCGAATCGTGCGAATGTTCTCTCTCTTTCTCTTACTGATAATATTGTAATGTATATAATAATACGTTCAATTTTAAGCCCTCCGCATTTATGTTTCTTTTCTGGAGCTGCACCCAAGAACCCAAGATACAAGATTTCAACAATAAATGTTTTAGCGGTTATTTCTGTTGTTTGTAGATAGTATAATTTAACCTAGACATCTTACTATTAGGGCAGGTATTTCAATCTCCTAATAAGAGTACCTAATAACAATTCAGCTAATAAGTATAGGAAAAATGTAAGGTTATTTTTGTTATTCAACTAATAACTTTTATTGGGAACTTTATTAGGAGATTGAAATACCGGCCCTTAGTGTGATAAAATTTGAGTATTTCACATTCTTGTTCGTGCAACCTTTGTTGACGGCGTATACACGTATTTTTCTAAATAATTAGATTCCAATATATATTTATCTGGTAATTAATAATGGTAATGTTAAGGTAAATTTCTGAAATGTTAACGTAAATATTTAAGGGAACTATCTGTTCAATTGGGGTTAAATTTATAATTAGCTAAATCAGATTACAAGCTTCTAAAATTTGTTTCATATTGAGGCGTTCAATAGCTTATGCTATAGTATATAATCTATCCAAGATTTTCTATTCTCTTTTATTTATCATTTTGTTATTAAAAATGATTGTTCATATAAAAATTCTTTTACCAGACTGAACGATTATTACAGCAGTGTTGTATATATATTACATGTTATCCGTAGTTGCTGATTTTTTACAATGAAATGAGAATCAGTAGAAAATGAGGCTATTATCGTCAGATAAACGTCTTTAGGAAGGAAATTTCGTTTGCCATAAAGTTGCATGCTTTGAACATTGAACCAATCAATACTTTACTTGTTTCACTATTAAGATTCCCTACAGGTCAGTTTACAATCTCTTTGGTTGCTTCCATCTACCATTATTCCGTTTTTATTGCTATTTAACTTCATTTCAGAGAAATGAGAGAATACCCAGATGACCGTATAAGATGTCTGCTAGCGAATTGATCTATGCAGACTGCTAATATGATGTATTAGCATATAACAGTATCGAACAGTACAATTTTTGCGTTATACGTACCTCCCATAAATCATCGGCTGAAATCTTCTTGCAACTAAAGGTTTGAAAACCAAGAAACTTGGTCCATTGCTTCGCCATTCTGAGTGAGTCATGGACACGTAACGACGTTGTTTTCGGATAACCCAGTTTGAACCGGTATAGAATGTCGCGCACAGTAGTTAAGGGTAATGCGTTGTCTTACTTAATTAGTTTGTTTGGTACTGAATCTATGAGGGTTTTAATTATACACTGTAATAGTGTGATGAATAAAATGAAAATACTTTCGCATTTGGAAGCTTCTGCATCTTGTTGTTCAGCTTAATTAATTGTAATGCGTTGAAATAATTGCGTGAGAAGAATATGTTAGTACGTGACTGCGGTTATTTATTTTATAAAATGTAGGTAGTTTAAATTATGAGTAAGGGTATCTTTTTTTCTTATCCCAGTCAACATACGTTAAAAAAATTAGTGTGTAGTTGACATTCAGCGGTTAGTGCACAATTTTACGATTTCTTTTTGCATCTGTTTCTGTTAACTCTAATATTAAATCCAGGCCGAAAAAGTAATTTCATACGTGTAACATTAGTCGAGGTAGGAATTAGTTCTGCTCTTGTTGCGAAAATGTTTTATGAGCAGTAGTTCATCGCTGCTCTCTTCGCAATGATCATTATTATCCGCGTATTCTGCTTACTCCTTTTGAATTGCTATTTTTTTTTCACTGCTTGTGTATTTTAGGCGACATGTTACAATCTGCGGTTGTTTTATCAAACTGATAACACGATCGGTGGTCTCAGGTGATATTCCTTTAAACCAGGGATTAAAAAGGTTCAAAAAATAACTGTTTCAAACTGTTGTATATCAGTTCTGACTAAAACAGTTATGAGAACCGAAATAATCTCAAAACAGCTTATTATTATAACGGTTCTGACCGAATATCAGTTTCGGTTACAATTCTATATCGGTTTTGATATCGGTTCTTTTCGGTTTCATATCGGTTTCATTTTAGGTATATATTGATTATTTTCGGTTCTATATCGGCTTTAGGTTAGTTAGTTAGTTGACTTGTTATAATGTGTTATTGTGTGATCTAGATTTATAGAGGTTTTGGAATATAACCTTCAATTTGTTCTTGGTGTTTCTTCCAAAACTAAAGAAACAGTAATAATTCTGTCTTAGGTTTAGTTAGGCGGGAAAAAGTAAGCAAGTGGCCCGTACGGGGTACCACCTTGCCGAGCGCTGGGATAAACCTATGTCTATCCTTTACCTGAATTTAATTAAGGAACTTTTTATCCACTTTTTACATTTCAAGTGAACTTTCTTACTGTTGGTGTTTTTTATAATTTAAATTTTATAATGTAAAACTACCACTATCCTAATCGTCATTTGGATTTGACACAGGTTCGTTAATTGATTTTGAAGTTAAAAAAAGAAAAAAATGCTCCGTTATAATTACGTAGTAGTACGACTATTAGAATATTCGTATTACCCTATTAAAATTCGTGTAATCATATTCGCGTAATCATATACGCAATATAGTATAAATGCTATAGTTTGCAAGTACTGCAGTTGATTAAATCTTAATTCTGTTCAAAATTTGCTTATTTCCGCTGATATGAAGAGATGCGTCGGTTTGAGAGCAGTAATTGCTATATCCGCCGAGATCTTCAACATCTCTCAAAATTTACGTGTTGCCGTTAATATAAACAATAACCAGGCCCTTGAGCGTATACAAATCATATTTATTTTTTCTCTCACAGCTCCCAACATCCTTCAAAAATGGCTGGTAATCATATAAAAATTATCGCTAATGTTAGGAATTGCATCGGTAGGGCGACATGCCAGTAATAACTATACCCGCCGACATCTTCCACATTCCTTAAGATTTACGTGCTGTCATTTCTGAAGTCGATAAACAAACCTTCAAACTTATAAAAATTATATTAATTTTTTTCCACATAATTTTAACCGCGTTAATGGCGTTTAAATGTAAGTAATCCGTTTGTACCTAGGTTATATTGTTTACCTAAAATTCATAAACCAGGTAATTCGATGAGACCTATTGTTTCAGGTATTAACTCACCGACATACCTAATTTCGAAATGGTTAGTGAATGAATTTAGAAATTTACCCAAGAGTGTTATTCCACTAGTGATTTGGTGAAGAGCATATCTTCCAAGGTTTACTTTAGCCGAAAACACTATGTTTAACACTGCTCTTCACTTGTTTCTACTGAAGATGGCAACTTAGTTGCCGAAATACGTATTTAGATTTGTTATCTAATTTTGTGGTAAGGGATTTTTTCACCTTTCTTTTGGGATTTTTGTTACAATTTTAATCTCCTTAAAAAATGGCGGCCAATATTTATATATATACGCTGATGTTAGAAAGTGTACCAGTAACACGACATGGCAGAAATAATTATATCCGCCGATATCTTCAACATCCCTCAAGATTGACATATTATCGTTTTTAAAACCTACAACATGGCAGTCACAACTATATCCGTCATCTTCTGCATCCTTCAAGACCTACGTATTGTCATTTCTGAAGTCGATTAACAAACCCTTAAACTTATAAAAATCGCATTTATTTTTTCTCCCACAATTCCCAATGTTCTTCAAAACTGGCAGGTAATATTTATATAAAAATTTCCACTAATGTCAGGAAGTGTACCAGTAAGGCGACATGGCAGTAATAATTATATCCGCCGATATCTTGGTTATCCTTCAAGATTTACGTATTGTCGTTCTTGAACCCGATAACCAAACTCTTAAACTTATGAAAATCACATTTAGTTTTTTCCCACAACTTCCAATGTCCTTCAAAAGAATTTCCTATAAATTCCAGGATTTGCTTTTTGCTGCAGAAACGACAATATATAACATATAATTGTAACCGTTACAATACAAAAACAATAAATTATCCAAAATACTGATACAGAACCGAAAATAACCGATATACAACCGAAAAAGAACCGATATTATCACCGTAATCGAAACTGATATTTCAATGAATTTCGGTTCTAAAGTAATGAAGAACCGTTATGGAAAATAACGGTTCATCATTACTGTTTTGAGAACCGAAAACGTTATCATAACTGTTTTGAAACCCTGCTTTAAACTGAAAGCTATAAATTAACTATTCGGGCACATTTACAGAGTGTCGAACATACGGATTCATTCTAATGTAAATTTGGTTTGATTATAGTTTTTATCTTTTTATTTTAATGATAAAAAGTTAAAAAAGGGACAACCGGCGTAAGTGTGCTTCATCATACGTCGAGTACGTACTAATTTGAGAACGTATACATTTAACAGCAACAAAATAATGTCATACGCGTATTCGTACCGCTATCACCACAGAAATGCAAACGGTCTGAAATGAATTCCTCGATACGATCTTGCTCCGTGAAAGAGTCGTATCGTATGAATCTTTGAGGAGTCAGACTGCCTATGACTAGAGTGCTGGTCAAATCTCGCCATAATTATTAGAGGTAGGCGCGTTTAGTGTGTGACATAATTTTGCACTGATTTTCAATATACAAGGCAACCACATAATATACAGAGCATATCATTAGAATAAGGAGATGTATATGAGCCAATAGATGTGAACCTATCAATATCAACAGACTAATATTATTGCCAATATATAATTACTTAATAACTATTATTCGCTTCCGGTGGTGTCGATGATAGACGAGAAACAGATGGAAATTGCGAAGACGCTCTTCCCTATACTTCTCCATAGAAAATGAGAAAAGAGGGAGGTCAGACAGAGTGATGTTCATCTGTTCACGCTGAATGAACTTGCCCTGGCAGCAGCTAGGATCAAAGGAAAACGAGCAGCAGGGCCAGATTGTATATCCCCGGACGTGATTAAGACAGTGGCGTGCGACAATCCTGAGGCATGCCTGACAGCAATGAACGAATCCCTGGTTACAGACAGGTTCCTGGGAGTGTGGAAGATAGCAAGACTAGTTCTAATCCCGAAAGGAAAACGGATGATCAGCAGAATAATTCCTACCGATCGATATGTATCTTAAATGTCCTGGAAAAGTTACTGGAGCAGCTTTTGCTAGTGCGCCTAAAGAAAGAGGTTGAAGACCAAGGAGGCCTTGCAGGAAACCAGTTCGGATTCAGAGAGGGAAGGTTAACAATCACTGCGCTGACAGAAGTTAAGAAGATTGCCGAAGAAGCTTATGGTGGGCCTTACAGCTCCAGGCAGCTCTGCGCTCTTGTTACGCTGGATATACAAAATCCCTTTAATTCTGCCTCTTGGAATGGCATCCTTGAAGAGCTGAAGAGGAGGGAAATATCATTTTACCTACTCAATATGTTTACAAGCTATCTGGAGGGAAGATGCTTAATTGTGGGTGATAAGGCTAGGCGGGAGATAATATGCGGCGTGCCATAGGGGTCAGTTATTGGTCCAACCCTCTGGAATATCTACTGCGATGTCTTCAAAATCTATATGCACATCCGAGTGACAATAATCGGATATGCAGACGACCTAGGCGTAGTAATCACCGCTAGGATGAGGGAAGGCTTGGAAACAACAACGAATAAAGCTGTAGGAGGCATCATCAAGTGGCTGGAATCTGGAACAGTTGAGGGTTGCAGCCCACAAAACCGAGGTGGTGCTATTAGCAACGGGATGAAAAGTAAAACAAATAAGAGTAAGAGTAGAAGATGCTGTGATAAGCAGTCAAGAAAGCGTTAAGTACCCACTTGGATAAGAATCATTTTAAGGGAGTCCGTGTACGAAAAACAGCAGAAAAAGCGGGTAGGGTGCTTGCAAATCTTAGCCGCCTGATGCCGAACATAGGGAGCCCGAAGGAAACCAGTAGACGGATCCTGAGTTCAGCCACGGACCCTGTAATGCTTTATGGGGCTTCCATATGGGAAAAGGCAATACTAAGAGAGACAAACCGGAAAGCCCTGAGAGGAGTACAGTGTAGAAATGCCATCCGAATAGTAAGTGCATACAGAACCGTTTCCACCAGAGCGCTTCTAGTTATTGCGAGGATGCCGCCGATGGATCTACTGGTGGAGTGTCGATCACTCGTGGAAAGAGAAAATGGTAACAACAAGAAACAAGTAACAAGGGAAATGCTGAACAAGTGGCAAGAAAGATGGGATGCTGGACATGGTACGGCGTTATGGGCTAGGAAACTTATGAAAGACTTGGGGCCCTGGTTCAACAGATCACATGGCGAAGTGAATTATTTCTTGACACAGTTCCTGACAGGGCATGGTTGCTTTCAAACCTACCTCAAGCGGTTCGGTGGAGTCAGATGTCTCTCTATATTGCGGCCTTGTTGATACACCCGAACATACTTTCTTCGAGTGCCCGAGGTGGAGCCTGCAAAGGTCCAGAGCAACAAAAGTCATCGGAATAGCTACCCCCGGTAATATAATCACAAAGATGATGAGGACAGAGGACCATTGGAACGCGGTTGAAAGCATGGTACGTGAGATTCCCAGTGGTAAGGACACCCAACAGAGGCCGAGACAAGAAGAAGGATAACAGTAGAAAGTGAAGGAGCCCGACCATCTATGTGAGAGAGTCCTCCTGAAGTAGTGCTACCGCGGTTCCGGGAGGAACATAACGACTATTTAAGAAGAGTTTTTTAGTCGGTAGGAATCCGACACACCCCGGCGACACGGACCGTCGGAAGTCTTATGAAAGATTTTTCCCCTCTCACGTTAAAAAAAAAAATAAGTGTTATTAATAATGATAGAACTTTTGACGAATGAAAATTTAAGTCGTAATCGGTCACTACTTTGTGCATATATTTTTTAATGGGATTGATAACGCCTAAGCATCAAGTGCTTATGAGGTACCGCTGCAGAGCCAAATCTCCCTCCTAATCATCATTATGACCCCGCAAAAACCAGCAAGGAAAAGCCTTGGATAAGCTAAATTTGAATAGAATTTCAAAGTCAGATTGCACCTCCTAAAGTTGAAGTTCTGCCGAAACAATGAGCGTTCTTGAGTAACTCAATGGAGTCTACAAATTGACACAGTTTCATCAGGATCTGCGATTTACAGTTCGTTCAAAACTTAATTTTCTTTTTTATTGCATTTGTTGACTGTACGTTATATCTTCTAGTTTTAATGTAATAAAATTCCAACTCCAAAAGTCGTAATGCTTGATAAAATAACTGTACGTACCAAGTTAATATGCGTAGAGATTCCTACTTTGAAATAGTATTTCAGCGGTTTTACATATATGTAATTCTCCTCATCCAATTTGTAACTTGCGTTCTCTCGAAATGCATTCTAAATTCAGACCTAAGTAAACCGTAGCTAAACTCTAACATAAGTTGATACTTTGCATTAATTGCAATTGCTAACTAACTTCTTAGCTAGTAGGCCATAAGTCTTAAGATAAATGAGTAAGCAACTCAGAAAAGAAAAATATAAAATATGTTTGAAATTGGCATATTTCTACACTTTGCTAACTTCTATTGCCTCAATTTGAACTAAAATTGTGCAATTGCAAAATATGATTTCTTTTTAAGTATAAATGATCCAGTAATTGGGTTTTGGAACCTTTGGTGTAACAATAACTATCACACTGACAAAAGTCAATGCTAGGTTTTCCACTATCACCAAGCAACAAAAAACAACAAACAACAACCAAATTATTGTTTGGTGATAGTGGAAAACCTAGCATTGACTTTTGTCAGTGTGATAGTTAAGTATAAATGAATAAAAAGAAAATTCAAATATCAATGTAATAAAACTGAAATATTTTTAATGTGTTATTTTGTCTTCATAAGTTATAAAAAAAATAGAACGTAGATTAAAGTGTACCATAGAGCAATGAAATAGAAATTGTTTATATGTATTTGTTGCTTAATAACTGGTGATTATATGTATAAAGTGTGTTGATGGCAAATTTTGTACATTTAACACAAAGTTTAAATTGTTCTTTTGAAATTTATCCTTTTTGAAATAACTTTGAATATTAAATTTATTAGAAAATTGAAAAAAAAAAACGGAATTATCTTGGTATAAACCACGCCTATTGCTGTCGATATTAAAAATTTTAATAAAAATTTGTAGTTTAATTTTAACTACTAAGCTCAATTTCAATTTCATGATTATGACGACACGTAAATATTTATGAAAAAATCCTGAATGAGATTAGAGCAAACTTGGAAACACTAGGCTTCCATTTGCTTATAAAAACATTAGAAAGAAGCTGCTGCATATTACAACGCTATTCATCATTCCGTATCGAGCATATGTAGCACCAACTCTTAAAGAAGTGCAAATACTTAAAGACCAACTAAAATAGTTTTTGCCCAAGCAACGACTTCTCATAAAATATAGAAAATGCGACAATTAGAGGCAGTGTACAGGAAAGAGAATCAGTCTTTTATGATTCGAATTCCATGATAGCTATATTTGCTGTTTATAGAGCAGGTTACAACACAAGCAAGAATGCATAAAGAATCCAAATGCAAAACTATGTAGAAGTAGTGAATCTTGAACTACTTACAAGATTTTTATTTCATATATTTTATAGTTAATTATCAGAAAAGCGATCATTTACGATGAATACTTTACCTCTTGCAATCGATACTTTTCGAATTTTTAAAACAAAAGTTATTTGAAATAGCATATTAGAATCAGTTAATACTTACGAAAGTCTTCCTTACACGTAAGTTATGGTATTATATTATTTTGTGCTATTCTTTCTTTTTTTGATATTAAGAGTTAATAATTGCTTTAGTAAAAGTTTATCCGGAGTATTTTTATTTGAAACTTTATTATGCATCAGTGCTTTGTGCGCCACCGTGCTTTCTAGTTCAAATTCATGAGCACAACTAACTCCAGTTCGTAGTGTCGTATTGCTACCCTTGATCTTGGCAATCCCCACCACTCGTCCTTCTAATACAAAGCACAAACTACGTGTTACTCTTTTCTACATTTTTCGCGCCCTGTTTGATCATATATTTATTGTATACCCTGCATTTACAATTTATATGTATATATATTGAATCGAAACCGGCGATGCCACCATAATTGTGTATTGAGTATTTTTAAATAAGAAAATTATATAAGTTTCATAAGCTTTTAATTGTGTTTAAGAAGATAACATTGGAATATTGTGCGCCAGAAGTAAATTGTACGCATGGTACGCCGCGTTAAATATAAAATTGCTTATAATTAACAGATTGATATAATTTTCATAGTATTTTAATAATTTGCAATAAAATTAAAAATATTGATACAGAGACAGACTCCGTGAACTGCTTTGGTTTGCAGACAGATCAAAAACCAAGAATGGGACCGGAGCTGGAATTTACAGTGGTCACAATTTCACTAGGAAAATATGCCAGTGCCTTTCAAGCTGAGACATACGCAATATTACATTGTACAACGGAATACAATCAATGGGCTTATAAAAATAAGTAGATCTGTTTTGGAACGGATATCCAGGCGATATTGATGCCATTGGTGAACCCCAGGATACAATCAACTAGTTGGGGAATGCATTCGAGGAGTGACTAGCCTGGCAGGGCGCAATAAAGTTACTTTATTGTAGGAACACGCAGATTCGAGAATTGAAGGAAATGAAAAAGCCGACGAGTTGGCGAGAAAGAGGTAATCGGCTTCATTTGTAGGGCCAGAACTTGCTTAGGGGTGTCCAAAAACATAGCGCGAGAAAAGGTAAGGAGTTGGGCCCAACAGAAACAAAACCAATACTGGAACAACACAGCCATATAGGGTAGTCATATGACATTTAAAAAACACTGCTCCCTATGAGATCCCACAGAGACGAAATTAAGTATAATAATAGAATTATTCGCTAGAACGCTAGGTAGAATAACACCATTCACTATAGACGAAATATTCAAAGCAAGATATCCGGGAATAGAGGCTGAAGCAGTTAAACTAACTATACCCGCCTCTCCTGAATGGATATTGGGTATTATGAACTCACTCCTTTAGGTACAACATATTCCTCAGGAATGGAAGATAGCAAATGTTATACTCCTCCTTAAGAAAGATAAGGACCCTAACACCTATACGTCTTATAGGCCCCTATGCCTTCTGAATACCCTGACTAAGTTATATGAAGTTCTAATCAGAACGAGACTAGCCGAGAAAATTGAAGCCAGGGGAAACTAAGTGGTAACCAATATGACTTCATCAAAGGGAGATCCTCTATATATGCTGTGGAAAGGGTGAAGAAGACAGTCCGTGAGTGTGGAGATAAGTGTTGCGCAGTCATAACGATAGACGTCCAAAATGCGTTTAACTCTGCTGACTGCAATATTATCATTGAAAAAATGGAAAAGAAGGGTATCTCCAGGTATTTAGTTAACTTAATAAGTGACTAACTAAATGATCGCTACTTACAAATTACTAAAAATGTCAAGACCAAGATAGAGGCGGTGGTTCCCTAAGGATCCGTGCTGGCGCCCACATTCTGGAATATACTATCCGATGACGCCTTAGAAATAAACCTGATGAGGAAGGCGAACACGGTAGGGTCTGCCGCCGACCTAGCACTCAATGTGTCAACCGAAGATAAGTATGATCTGATGACCAATGCAGACGAAAACCTGGAACGCATTGCGGTATGCATGTCCGAAAATCGGTTGCAGGTAGCTCCTCATAAAACAGAGGCTATCATATTGAAAGGGAAGCGAACGAGGGACATGTATAAAAGAAAAGCATAGTGTACCTGGGAGTAACCCTGGACGAGCGATTAGTATTCGGCGAACATATCAGGAACGCGGTAAAAAATCAATCATACTGTACGGTGCACCAGTATAGTATGAAGTACTAAATAAAAAGGCGTACACCAGAATAGCTGCGAGACCTCACAGGAGGGTGTTGTTGAGGGTGACTGCCGCATTTAGAACCGTCCCCATTTACGAGTTACAAGTTGTAACAGGTATCGTCCCAATCGACCTGCAAGCGCATGAACAGAAATACATATATGACAATGGAGGCCTCATGTCAAGAAATAGAGCAAAAGAGCGCACCATGGGAAAAAGGCAAAGAAGATGGGACGAAAACTTGGTAAAGGCACAGAGAGTGTACCAAGAAATTGATTCCCAGAATAAGTCCAGGCACTGACCGGCCATGGTTTTTTGGAACGAATACTAAGAGGTTCGGCAAAGCAGAACCTAACAACTGCGCATACTGTGGGGAGGTTGACACACCACAGCACACCATTTTCGAGTGCGGAAAGTGGACCAAATATAGAAAATTTGTTGGGACGAGGAATTGAGAAAACATGACTGCGATCATGATGGAAAGCAGGCAGAATGGAACGTAGTCCATGAAATGGCGCAGAACATTATAAGGCAGAACGAAGAAGACATCAGAGCGCAGTGAGGACCGACTCATGGGAAAACCTTTGTTAAGGGACTATCAAAGAAGAAGAATGAAGAACTGCTTAACTTTAGTAGAAATCATTTTCGCTCCTAACAGGACATTGTGCACTGAAAGGACACCTACAGAAAAGGAGGAATGCAGACTGTGTAATAGCATGATAGAGACCGCATAGTCATTCTATGTGAATGCGAGGTTCTGGACGCTATTTTTAGCAAGTCAAACATCAACCCGTTAGATTATTTCGACCGAGCAGCACCTGTGCAGGCCAGGTTAGTATAGGATATTGGACTGGTTGGCATAATTTATTGGGTAAAGGAAATGGAAGATATAATGCAAAAAGTCAAGAAGCTGCAGTGTTAGCGGAAACTTTAACTCGGATGGCTTCCACGAAAAAAAAAAACTTCAATGTGAATTTTAATTAATACCGATAAGTTCATCAATAAATTCTTGTATCTTATAGTACGAATTTTTTTTTAAGTATAGCTTAATAAGTATATATTATTATATTCTTTAGTATTTAGTTCTTTCCATCTACTGGGCAATATATTATATAATTTAATAGACGCTAGGTATGTATCTTCGTCTTAATCCAGTAATGAACTACTTAATTAATGGGGGAATTATGCATGCTGGAAAACCTATACTTTCCAATTTGTTTACATTCCTATATTAGCTTGTTGTTAGTATATGAATCAATGTGTGATGGTAATCTATCCTTTTGAAGTTTTTATTGCATTTGATTATTATTGCAATTATGAATCAGGCATATAATGCAAGTTGTATACAAGAAATATTAATTGTAACATACCTTGGATTAAAATGATCAGTTGTGTGAAGAATAATTATGTAATTTTGGAAAATTATACCTTAAGATAAATTATTTACCAATATAATTGTACCTAATTCTTATTACAGAAGTTATTTTATAAAACGCAGTATTGCGAAACGGCAAGGCCTGTAGTAACAGAATCTGCGTATAACTTCCGTAATGTTAACATCTATGATTTCAAGTGTAAATATCCAATTAAGAGAATTAATTACTAAGATTACATGAATCACTTAACATGAAGCTACTACAGCTAGGTTGCTAATTATTTTGCAAACATACACCGGATTTAGGAATTAAAGTATTTAATATAATTAGCAAATTATTCGTTAAAATAATGTTTTTGTGAAGATACATGATATACCGGGCGTCTCACAAGGAACAGCATCTGCAGAAAAGTTTAACAATATGGAATGAAGTGCTTTCAAAATGCAGAATGAAAATAAACGTTGAGAAAACCAAAGTAATGATAATAGCAAAGAAACAACAAAACACCAACATACAACTAAACGGGAGAAGACTAGAGCAAGTACAACAATTCAGTTATTTAGTCATCATCGATGAAACAGGAAGACAGGAAACGGATATCACACAAAGAATTGAGAAAAGCAATAAATTATATTATGCAATGAGTAATGCGTTTATCGGTAAAAAAGAAATAGCAGCAAAAACGATATATATAAAGGTATCTATAGACCGACCTTAACGTATGGATGTGAGACGTGGACATTAACAAAACGAATGAAATCGAAATTGGAAGCCATGGAAATAAAATACTTAAGAAAAGTCAAAGGTGTCACACTTAGAGATAACGTAAAGAGTACTCAAATAAGAGAGGAGCTAAACATGTAACCATTGATGGAATTTATAGAAATGAGACAGCTAGCCTGGTGGGGACATTTATGCAGGTTAAACACGGAGAGAGCTGTGAAACAAGTATGGGAAGCAAAACCAATAGGCTGACGGAGTAGAGGACGGCCACAGGAACAGTGGGATGGAGTGATGAGCAAGATTCTGCAGAGTAGAGGGGAGACATGGAGTGAGGCAGGAAAGAAGGCGAAAGACAGGAGAATGTGGTGGAAATTTGTACATCAGAGTGAATTTTAATTTTAGATTTTATAGAATAGGGAATAGGTAGGTATTTAAGTTATAAGAATATGTATACCGCTAATTTAATTAGCACCCTACACCTTTTCGGTAGCCGACGCCGACGTGGGCTATTGAACTAAAACATTTTTAATAATCTGACGCTTCCGGTTATACCGGAAGTGACTGTCAACTTTGTTATTTTAAATAAAATACCCTATATATTATTACACTGTTTAATTCCTCGTTCAATTTTAAAGTAAGTTTGATAAACCAACTATGTTGTTATTTTTAACCATTTTTTTTTAAATTTTTGACAGATGAGCGATTGCATCTGAACTGTAAGTCTCAAAATATTTAACTTGGAAAATTTAAAATTTGCAGAACTATTGACCGTATAGGGCATTCGATACCGAATGAATTTTTCGAAACCATTATACAGCGTGTCAAAAAATCACGGTTAAACTTTCGAATTGAAAAAGTGTCTAAACTCAATTTTTTTTTAATATAACTACCTATTTTTCTCTTTTCCATCAAACAGCCCTTACAAAAAATGCAAAAAAAGTTGTGTCTACGTAATTTCCAAATTTCTATTATAAATACTTTAAAAGTATACGGAAAGCGATTTTTCAAAATCACTCGGTATAGTACAAGTGTAATTCATTTTGATAGTCCAGCAACACGATGTTTCTTTCATTCTAGAAAATTTATTCCAACATGAAACACTAATTATTGGTCCATTTAATATTATGGTAGCTGGATGGATGAATAACTCTGGGGAATTACTGTTTAATTTATTAAAGTTTAATATACATGATTTGCTGTTTCGTAAAGCAGGTTCAATTAATTTATATTTATAGTCAGGCAGAAGTTTCCCAAATACAATATACTTATGTTACTTATTGATTTTTTGTATTGATTGGTTAGAAAAAATGCGTAATTGCTAATGCAGTTAAAAACGAAACTACGTGAGACATACTGATTAGGTTCATATTGCGTGTTGTGTTTATATTTACATGTTTATTAGTGAAATAAATTAGTAATAATATAGCGCATGGCTATAATTATCCATTAAACATTAAAACAGGAAGTATTTGATATATAAAATTACAGATTACACGAACAAGGTATGTGTAATACAAGTGAAGCTCAGTTCAACTGCATGATTTGAGAAGACCATTTTGCTGTAGGTTCCCATTAATGAATATTTGAGAAACAAAGGAAACGAAAAATTGGACAAGATTTGACGTATAAGCACAGTCATAGATGTGTCCAAAAGCGCAACGGTAGAAAAACACAAATAATAGTGAAACAATATAACTGTGCAGAGTCATGGAAAGACCTTCCGTACAGGCCTTCTACAATAAGGACTACAAACGATTTTCGTACAGCAGAAAGTTTTCTAACAGGGCAGCGTACACTGCACAGGAACTCAAGACCAATAGTGAAGATAGTTGCGCGAAGGCGATAACTAGACAAATTTTTGAAAACCAAATATAAACTCAGAATCGATCAGCCGGTCAGATATCACTACAGATGATTACCAACAATTGGGAATAAGTTACGATATTATTATTATTTGCATCGCAGGTATTGGTGCCGTAGAACCATGTATGGCATTCTTTAAGAAATTTGGTTGGGTGTATATTCTGGAGATCCTTGATCACACACTTGCCCTTAAATTATGATTTACACTCCTATAGGACGAGGAGTGCATCTAACATCCGCTTAACATTGAGCAGGCTTCGTGTAACTCAAAGATCTCCTGTTCCTGCGGGGCTGCGACTTTTTCAAAACAAAAACAAATGCCTTTGTACTTTTAATACACTTGACATTATATATACAGGGTGTCGCACGTTCTTATCCGCGTGATGAGAGCGCTAGGTAAGATTTATTTTGCACACCTTAGTTTTGCTTATATTATAATTTCTTTCCTCACAGTCTCTGTACCATATAGGAAGTAGGTCAAGTGTTTCGTGTGAAATTTTGAAAGCAAGTCTAATTTCACAGGGGGCGTAGCTCAGATGGTAGAGCGCTCGCTTAGCATGCGAGAGGTACCGGGATCGATGCCCGGCGCCTCCAATTTTTTTTTTAATTTTATATTACATTAAACAGAGTGGAAAACCATTCACGAGAAAATTTGAGTGTATATGGTAATATGGTTTGGCCTAATTGAGCAAAATATGCACAACTCTAGCATTATACGGTTGATATTATTTTTTATTTTAAATGCAACACCCTGTATATTTTTATATTTTTGAATTGCCCTTAAAATTCTAGTTACAATTTATGTAGGGATTGCTATACCTAAATTCATTTATTTTTGAGATAGATCATTTTTTTGCAAAGAATCGATTCTTTGCAGAAAAATGACATTTGCAACCCCTTAAAAAAAACCTTAGTATCTCATATGTGCTTCTGATTTTTTTCAATCCACTTGGCATACTTAAAGGTAAATGCACCAAGATTGCACATAAAAATTATTGTATCTTATACAGGCCGTGCATGAAAATCGTTAAATCGTTAGTTCTGAAAATCCAGAAAAGTAAAAAATTCTAAATGGAATACCTCGTTTTTCTTTTTATTATTGTTCAACGCTAAAAATAAGGGCGATTTACTTTTAAGTCCCATATACCTATCGGCAAACGTTTTTGAGTTATTTGAAAGGAAAGATACATTTTAGAAAATGTGGCATGGCCACAAAAACAATTACAGTAGAATATTGTGTAAACCAACATGCCAGCGCGTCTTAACTATACAAAGGAAGACTATTAAATTTATTTATTGTATATGGATAATGTAACAAAGTAATATCGAAAACACTTTCACTCTACGGTATCCACAGAAACAGACACCGCCCATAACGTATACTGCAAAATTTTAAAAATAATAGCTCATTCAGAGCTACAATTTAAGTTAACAAAAACAGAATATACATACATATTACATGACTGAAATGCGATACAGTAAAGAAAATAAGTTAGCAATGTTGAAGTAATTAATTTAATAAATGTTCAAAATTCCGTCCTTGAATACATTTTTCATATCTTTTGAGTACCCCATGATAAGTAGCCTTTCTAATTGCATGTGGAGATAACCTTTGAAAGGCATTTCTCACATGTTGCATACAATCACCCATGGTTGCTAGTGGCCTGGCATAAACTTGACTTTTTATAGTCGTAATCTAACACTGCTAAATCGGGGTGACCACAAGAACGGTCCGTTATTAGCAATCTATTGATTTTCAAATGTTTTTTGCAAAAATTTATTAATTAAGTATCCGTTAGGTGGCGGAGCTCCATCATGCTCATAAAAATTTTTATTAGGTATATTCCGCCAAAGGTATATATGTTGTAAATATTCATTGTAAAAAGTTCTTAAAATATTCAAATAACTTGCAGCTACAAGGAAATTTAATCGGTTTATATTACAGACAAAAATTTGTTTTACCGTTTAAATTGTTTTGATGAAGACGCAGTGTCACCACCTTATCATTTCTTACTGCCGCGCTAAACATTAAAATGCCAACTGTCTTGAAAATTTCGTTCTTTACAGATTTGTGGATATATGTCATTCCAGTAATGAGAATTGTGGCGTTTATAAAGTCCATTCTTTGTAAATTTAGCTTCGTCCGTCCATAAGATATTTTCTAAAAAGCTATTATGACCGTGGTGCCACGTTAAAATAAATTCACAAAACTGTTCGCTCCTCTCATGGTCTTGTTCTCTAAAATTTTGAAACAAGTGGAGCGAATACCGTTTCATTTATTTAAAATTCTGTGTATTGAATCCTTTGGTATTTCTGACTCCAGAGAAGCTTGTCTCAACAATGCCGTTGGAAATGCTCGTAATTGTAATAATTTTTTTATAATTATCGACGATAGGTTTTGTTTTTCTGATTGAAGCTTCGACAGAGCCATTATTTTCAAAATTTTGTAGTATACGTTTTAAAACGGTTACGGGGACAGTCTCTGTTTTTGTGGATACCGTAGAGCGAAAGTGTCACATGTTCTTGATATTACTTTGTTACATTCTCCATAGATAATAAATAAATTTAAATAGTCTTTGTTTGTGTAGTTAAGACGCGCTGGCATTTTGGTTTACACAATATTGACAGTTTTACTGTAATTGCTTTTGTGTCACTTCCGGCATGGCTAACTTGCCACATTTTTTACAATGTAAGAAAATACTTTTCTCTCAAATAACTCAATAACGTTTGGCGGTAGGTATAGTGAATTTAATAGAAAATCGCTCTTATTTTTAAGGTTGAACCGAAAGCGCTAGAGTTGTGCATATTTTGCTTGATTAGGCCAAATCCATATTAGTATACACTGAAATTCTCATATTTTTTTCGTGAATAGTTGTCCATATACAGATTGCTGACATTTGTCGTGGGACACTCTGTATAATGTACTATAAAATTAAAAAAAAAAGTTGGAGGCGCCGGGCATCGATCCCGGTACCTCTCGCATGCTAAGCGAGCGCTCTACCATCTGAGCCGAGGGGCTGACCACTTGTGGAATTAGTTGTACAGTGGTCTTGGAATTACACTGCTTTGTAAGGGAATTACTACGAATCGCTAGGAATTACTGGGAATTGCTGGGAATTAGTGGGAATTACTGGGAATTGCTGGGAATTAGTGGGAATTATTGGGAATTACTAGGAATTCAATTCCAAGTGATGGAATTTTGATAGAATTAGACGGAATTGGCTCATGTAAGTTTTTTAAACATTTGTTTGTTAATTTGTTTTACTGATTGCTTTTCAATTGTAGCAATTCTCCTGAAGAAGGAAATAAACATTTCCTAAATATTGAGTATTAATAAATGAGTTTCACTTACTAATTCCTCCATTGCTGGAAGACCGAATTCCTTGATCGAAATCGTCTCCCTATATATATATATATATATATATATATATAATTAGACCAGGAGTCTTTGCCGTTGAGAAAATGAGTAAAATGGAAGATCTGCCGCTACCCAAGAAATCTTCCATTTTACTTATATATGTATATACCTGCTTGTATGTCATAATTTTAAACAAATTAAAAATGCCCTCGTGTCGGAAGTCTTTTCCGACATTTGGTTTGTAAATAATTATTTAATTAAAAGTAATAATATTTGAGCAGACACCAGCGCATATATCAGCGCATATACCATGGCTGATGCACAATGCACATTTTTAAAAACGGTTACAAAAATTCGATTTTTTCGAAATTTTTTTCTTTTTTGAAGCTACATTTATTGTTATTAAGAGACTAAGACCTATACTACCGTTCATATATTTGGAGACGATTCAAGAATACAGGTTTTTTTTTAATTAGAATAAAAACAAACAGTTATTTGTAATTTATGAGATAGAAGTTGTACATGTTCATATATATAGAAGTGTATACCCTTCCATACAAAACACAATTAATTGTTAATATTTCAATTTTGTTTGTTTTTTCGAGTAGTTTTGATACATATTCATTAATAATAAGGACAATGGAGACCCCAGCTCATATTACAGAGGTTATGTGTGAAGTTATTAACCATTTATTACCTGTAAAATCTTCCGAAAATAGAATTGGAAAGAATATGAATTAATTAAGAGATTGTGTAACGAGAATTCTGTCATCTGTCATCGAATCTATAATTAATCACAGAAATGTCAGTAATTCCAATATAGTGTTGCCAACCATTAGTGGTCTTTTTGCCGGCCTAGGCCGGAGAATGGTAAGTTTCCAGCCGATTTAAAGTAATGCAAAATCAGTGTTTCTGGACGGAAGCGCAAAAACTTATTTTTTTGAAGTTTTTGATGCAGCTCATGGATTTTCTTGTTATTTTATTTACAGTTTAATAATAATATTTAACTCTCTACTGCTAATGTGGGGGTTGCCGATAAGTAAATCCTCTAAGCTTCTTCAATGATATACAGTATCAGAAAAAATCCATTTTTAACAATAAATGACCCAACAAGTACACAAATAAACAAATTAAACTGTATAGCATATGCTTAGTAAAATATTTAAGGCTTCCTTAGGACTATAAGATTCCACAAAAAAAATACAGGTAATTCCGTTTAAAATAAACAAGTTTTCAGCAATTAAACTTCTCCCAATGCAACCAAGGTTTGCAATCACACAGTATAAAAATTATAAATTCTAATGTCGTTTCAAAATGCAGAGATCTTTAGGGTGTAACAGTCCAGAAGCTGATCGCTCAACCTTAAAACGTTTGGAAAAAAAATAGGTAAATTCATAGATTCTGTTATTTTTTAAGGAAAATTGAGATTTCGCGCAGAACTAAGCCGTTTGTGGGAAAATATTTTTAACAAAAGATATTGTAACAGGGATTAAAATTATGGGTATATCGGGAGATGGTGATGCAAGAATTCTAAAGGGAATGGAAAAACCGCACCGTGGCTGGATATTTCCGGTCCTTAGCAAATGAATTAAATTATCTAAATTATGGTTTTATTGTTTTATTTTACGTTTCGGTTGTTTCTGTTTGCAACCTTTTTGCATATAGAACAAGCTTTTAATTATTTTACTACTTTTATTTATTTTTATTATATTATTTGCTGTTTCCTGTCTCCCTGAGAGTTGTTTAAATAAATATTAATAGTAAGTATTTTATAGTTTCGTCTTTTAATGTAGTTATATGCACCTCAAGTTACTAGGAATTACTACGAATCGTTAGGAATTAGTGGGAATTAGTGGGAATTATTGGGAATTACTGGGAATTACTAGGAATTCAATTCCAAGTGATGGAATTTTGATAGAATTAGACGGAATTGGCATTAGTTGTACGCCATTTTTCGGTGTGGTCAGCCCCTCGATCTGAGCTACGCCCCCTGTGAAATTAGACTTGCTTTCAAAATTTCACACGAAACACTTGACCTACTTCCTATATGTACTACAGAGACTGTGAGGAAAGAAATTATAATATAAACAAAACTAAGGTATGCAAAATAAATACTTACCTAGCACTCTTATCACGCGGTTAATGTATAAAAAATAAAATTAGCCATTGCTAAAAAGAAATAAGTATGCAGGTATTAAATGTTTTTGCTAAATTACTTTGCCGTCAACCAAGAGCGGCAGCATCGCTTAGGCAGCGGCTGAACTCAATTCTCGCCGGCAATATGCGGCAACACATTAACACAATGACTGAGCGACTGGAGCCAAATCATTATTGTGCCATCGATACGTACTCAGATTGAATGGTGAAAAATAATACGTTAACTGTGTAAAAAGAAGATTTAGACCTACCACTTATTGTCATTTGATACAGTGGAAAAAATAACTGAGTGTATTTATAAATCTTCTTCGACAAATTGCATTCTTTTCGATATGAAAAATCTGTAAACCATGAGGGGGATGTTTGCACAACGCAACTTGTTATTGGCGGAAATGTGTAGTAGGGAGCCTATATGTAGAAAATTGCAAACAGTATCAGCAGTAGCAAAATCGCTTTTTGATACCTTTTTTGTTGTAATAGTTCAAAATTTGGATTTCTTGTAATATCGGCATTAATTTTGTATTGCAGCTGACCTTGTGGTTACCATTCTACGTTTTTAAGTTTGTTACTAGAACATCCAACATTTCGAGTGCGATTGACAATTTTAAATCGGGAATCTCTAACATTTTCTATGGTAACTGGTATGTCTCTAAAACTGATCTCGATAAATTATAATTGTGGCCGCAAATCCTTTCTGTCCAAAATTAGTGTTTATATTGCTTGACTGACACTGCAACATCTTCTAATTTAGAAATATGTGATTGCACTACTTCAAAATGTTACGCTAAAGAAATAAAACTGGTTAGAGGCTTTACACACGTTGTGGTATGACGACAGGTCGAGGAGAATGTTGAGACAAACTTCTTTGTATAGGGTATCGAAATTCGCTTGTAATATTGTTTTCTTAACTAAATTTATTAGAGGATTTACATTCGGGAAACTCTTACAAATAAATACGGCAACGCGGCGTAGTGCGTGCACACAACATGTTAAATATCAAATATGGGCAAATTGTTGTTTTAACATATCTTGTATAAACTTTATCTAAATCACTTTGTACTAATTTGTAACACTCTTTTGCGTGTTCTAACCCAAATATAGTTGCCGAAATTTTTGTCTTAATTACCGTTATTGTTTTGTCATACACTTTAGGTACGTAAAATCTCCCTCGTCGTCAGGGGTATCAGGATTTGTATATCCATGCACAAATTGTCGCAAGTGAAGATTGTTTAATTTCTTAATCGGAATGTTGGCGGCTACAAATGCTGCGCACAAATCTTCATAAAATTTCTAATTTAATAGTCTACTGTATATATGTAGTACATTCTTCTGGTTGTAAGATGTTGTAGACTTTGCTTATCTTTACATACCAAAGTTTCAGTTTTTACATGCCTCGATTCTTTTGTGTGTAATTATGTTAAAGAGAGTGAAAAAATAGATTAACTCGGCTATTTCTTCACATAGTACTTATTTCAATATCTACGGCTTTTCTGAAAATATCTGGTACACACTTGGGGTTTTAATTCTTTTTTTATAATGAAATTTATTGTACCGATGTTATATAGTCGATTTTGATTGAAAACTTGCCTGTATATTTATACAAGAATGCAAAAAAAATAATTTTGTTCAACTTATTGTCAGTTGTGCGCATTGTGACGGTTTTTGAATTATTATTAGTATTAATGGCCTCGGTTCTCACCATTAGCCAGGTTGCTGAATTATAAGTATTCCGTTATCTGTTAATTTCTCTTAGAGAACTTTGTGCTATTCTTAACATATAGGAAATATGTTTCTTAGTAATAGTATCTCAGTTTATTTAAGAATGCTTTAAATGCGGTGTCAAGTAATTTCGTGCTTTTATATTTCTTGGATCGTTTAGTATATTTATTGATGATTATTTTGTTAATTACACTTCAAAAGAATTTTGCTAGTTGGTGTAGAATTCTTTCACTTGCGTTATTAGATTGACTGTATTTATTAGAATTCTTTTGTTTAAAATGCTGCCGTGCCTAGAAGTCACTGAATACAAAATATTTGCATTAAACGCTTATTGCTTAAATTAGTTTAGCTTCGCAAGGAATGAACAACCTTGAATATATTTTTATGTAATTTACACTAAGACAAAATTGGCTTTGTTAGTTAACAATTTGACCCTATATTAATTACATTGTTATTGCGGCTCATTTGTTGCCATTAAATATTCAGCAGAATAGATTAGAAAATATTTAGAAACATTGGATCAACATATTTACACTACGTTTCTGAAGTTAAGTTTTGCAATTAGTACAATAATTGGTAATTCTTCGATCATCAATCTTGGGGAGCAATATTAGAAGCGTATAATTAAATCTGTGGATTAATAGACGTATTGTATTTGTGATTTTAATTACTGAGCTAATGAGGACTTTCTTATTATTAAAAACCTGAACTTTGTATGTACTACTTTATACATATAAAAAAAATAAAGTGAATGTAATGTGTTACTTAAAATATCATTTCATATCTGTTCCAAATATGGATAGATATAAATAAATGTTTAAATGTCAGGCTGTGATTTTCTAAATTATTATAAATGTAAGACATCTAAAATCTAAGAGCATGAAAGACGTAGATACTTCCTGAATGTTGATTATTATAAATGGTATTTCAGCAAAGCTGTATGGTATCGGTTTGATTTTTTTTTATATTGAAGATTCAGTTGTCAACAAAGCAAAAATATTCGTAGGTCCTTTACAAGAAGCATACCCAGTGTGTTGTCTTGGCCAAAACTCAATAACTTTTGAATTTGCGACTAAATTTATAATATCATATATATTATTAAAACTTAGGTAGATTCATATATATAAAAAAAAAAGCTCGAAATATTTTGCTTTGGGATTTTGTTAAAGTAAAGGTTTATATACAGGCTGTTCCAGGTAGAAGATGTTGCATCCGGTAGAATTTTTTAAATGGAAGTATATTGTGCTAATTTAAAATTTTAATAAAAACCTTTTTGTAAAACTAGCCATACCTCTAAATTCAGAGGTTTTCAAATTATTGGTGTTTAGAAATTTACATTTTTGAATATTTAACGACTGTGCCATTTTTAATACGTAAAGAACACTTTTGTATAATTTCACATATTTAGGAGTATGACATGTACATATAGGATAGTTCACGGAACCTGTCGATTAAAAGTTGTTGAATTTGCACGATATCTTAATTTTCAAACTTTGAGGTTGGCTGTCATTAAGGGTGTGTAGCTGTGTCCGAGAGATAGAAAGATGTACCGAACCGGGTAAAAGCGTCGCTATCTTCTCTGACAGTCAGTCCACACTTAAAGCGATTAGCTCCTCAAGCGTGGACTCTAAGCTGATTTGGGACTGTGTAAGCGCCCTAAATGAGGTGGGCACCCAAAAGAAAGTAACCCTAGCCTGGGTCCCTAGCAACTCGGGCGTGAGAGGAAATGAGGCGGCGGACGAGCTGGCCAGGCGAGATTCGTCAAGGCCATTCATTGGAGCCGACCCCTCTTTCGGCACTACCAAATCGCAAATTAAAAAATCCATCAATGAATGGATATACAATCAGTCCAGAGAGTGGTGGCAAAAATCACCGGGACAATGGCAAGTAAAAGAGTTCCTAAAGGAGCAGAGGGCTGAACTCACGAGAGATCTACTGAATAAAGACAGGAAGACTGTCAAAATGATTGTAGGTCTGCTGACTGGTCACTGTAGACTGAATAGGCATATGTACAACATAGGCCTGGCAGATGATGCAACCTGCATATACTGCCAAGAGGAGGAAGAAACACCAGTTCATGTGCTGTGCCAATGCGAAGGCCTGGCGAGGACAAGGTTTCTAGTAATGGGGGAGGAAAACCCCACAGCTAGTAGCTACATAAAGAAGCCGCTCTCAAAGATGATAGGTCTAATCAAGAGGGCAAAATTAGAGAGCGTCCTCTAGGAAAAAGGGGATCACAATAGATCTGAAAAGGTCGCGGTGAAATAGGTCGATAGGCCACCCCAATCCTAATCTAATCTAATCTAAGGGTGTGTAGCTACTACAAAAAAGGTAAAAGGATAGTTTTTATGTAGACTGTGATGGATGGACAGGTCTTCTACTATTTATCCGTGAAATAAATAAGTAAATAAAATTATGCAGAATGTTCAATAACCTAGAGTGGATTTGAGGTATCCCTTTAGCAGTGAAGTAATTTTTTTTTTCAAATGGATCGTTCGCTTATGCAAATCTCAATTCTCTACCGAAAAGCTATAAATGTTTATATACTTGTCTCTATAGCTTTCTCCGTGCTATTAAGAAAATGTAGTTTGGAATTAGTATTTTATTAATAGTAAGTGGTTAATAACACAATAAATTGTAATATTAAAAGCTCGCAGAAAGAATACGAAGAAACTATTATATTAGAATATTAAATTTAGAGTATAAAAGATTAAAAAGCCAAAAGTATAATAAAATTATAAATATTGTATATGACCTCCGCTCGCTTGGAAATACTTTAAAATCCTGTCCTTTTGGTGTATCCGATTTACTAGTTCAGGATCTATGCTGTCATATACGTCTCTAACTTTTTGCTCTAATTCTGATTTGGTCTATACCGTGTCAGAATACACCAATGATATTAGGTGTCCTCATAAATAAAAATCTAAGGTCATTAGATCAGGAAATCTTGAGAGAATAAGAAGAATGAGCTGTTGTCTTATTCATTTGGTATCAGCAACCTCTCCGATCTAGCTAAGGCAACTCGTCGAGATAGTCTGCTACGCATTGCCGCATTATTATTGCATATCGATTACTGTCTAAAATGCCATCATAAATTTGAAAACGGAATCTACCATTAATTATTAAACAAAATACGTTAAAACTAAATGTATTCTGAAAGCTAACTTTACGGACAAAACGAGAGTGTTGCGGGGCCCAGTAGTACCAGTTGCGTCTGTTAATTATACCCTCTACGGCGAATTTGGATTCGTGCGTCCAAATAATTTCTTGTAAAAACCCTGGATCCTTCCAAAGCCGTACTAACATTTGCTCGCAAAAAGTAAGACGGCGAGCTTCATCACCAGGCTGTTAAAGGTGTGTGCGTGCTTTTTATGTTTGGGCATAATGTGCTGTACTGATCAATATGACCTACCTACTTCCTTAGCGGCAACTCTTATGGAAATGTGAAACTCGTTTTGGAAATAAAACAATTCTCCATTTCCGCTGGTGCAATAAAACTGACAATACATACCAAAACAGTTTGGCAGATCATTTGAATATAGATTGATATTGTGTAACAATGCTACCTTCTCAACGCACAGTCGTTAGCTCTATAAAGACAGATAGAGATAGGTATATTTTCGTTAGAGAATTGAATTGTGCATCACATGATGTAAAAATTGCAGGGCGTTCCATTTGAATGAAATAATTTTACTGCTAAGAAGATATGTTAAACCCACACTAGATTGTAGAACATCCTGTATAATTTTATCTACTTCTCATTTTAAGATTAAATAGCAGAGGACCTGTAACCTCCAACCTCCAGATAAAAACTCTTCACCCTTTACCGTGTGGTAATTAGGTAAATACCTTTAATACATCATGTTGTTTTTGCTTTTTTTTTTTAGAGAAGTCAAAATAACTCTAAAATGGTAACCGATAGGTAGATTAGATAGATTAGGATTGGGGCGGCTTTGTAACTTATTTAAGAGAAGGACCTCCAGGTTACGCCCCTTATTGCGAATATCGATTGAAAAGGACTTTCAGCAATGGCACCAGAAACCTGCCTCCGAGTTGGTTAGAATTGCAAGCTACAAAATCGAAGAAACCCATCATGTTGCCCGTAACATTTATGGATGGCAATATCAAGACTCTACTGGCCTCTGTTCTTTTTACCTGGCTTTGTCCTTTGACGCTATTCCTTAGACTTGTTCTGGATCCATTCCTTGATGGACTGTTTAATTTGCGAGTTGGTAATGTCGAAGGAGGTCCTAGCTCTGACAAATGACCTTGACGAACCTTGTCTGACCAGATCGCCGGTCGCCTAATTTCCTTTCACGCCCATGTGGCTAGGAACCCAGGTCAATGTTAGTTTCCGTTAGGTGCCCATCTCATTTAGGGCGGTTACGCAGTTCCAAACCAGCTTAGAGTCAACACTTTTTGAACTGATCGCATTAAGTGTTGCCTGGCTGTCGGGAGAAGATAGCGTATGGAGGTGTCTTGTAAAAGTGGCTTTAAAATGCAGAATAGAATCTAAAAATGCAACAAACGATATAAGGTTATATAATATCAAAGTTTGCCATGATTTCTAGTGTAACCGGAAGTACGACCTCCATAGTATTATTTTTTCTAAATAGAGCACAGTCAACTATATTAAACCTAGAAGTTTGAAAATCAAGATATAGTTGCAAATTCAAAAAAACGGGTTCCGTGAATCAGCCTGTATAATTACTGGACACTTTAACATACGATGCTTTGCTGATAAATAAGATAAGTGGCTGCATCAGAATTATTCGTCATGTATTTATAATACAATAATCAACCCCAACAATTCATTTTTGGCACGCGTAGTACCTATACATAATTATCGTAACACAAAGCTCAACTGCCAGAAATCAACGTAAACAGAGAAAGATTCTCATTATATATTTAAACGTACATACATTTTGAAAAAGATTATTCAAAAGGGTATTCATTAAAAAAACGTAGATGGTAATAACTGTATGCCATGGTTGGTACTTGTTGGAAATTGTTAGAGAGAAGTGTATACTTTCTATTTATACAATGGTGTATACTAGAGATGTGTCCTTCCAACCGGACTCGGTACAAAGGAACTAGTCCGCACATGGAACTAAAAGGAACGAGTTCGCTATATCGTTCCGATATCGTTCCGGGTCCGGACTCAAATGTACCTATTCGGTACATCGTTCTTTTAGTTCCTTCGGTACAACGTTCCTTTAGTTCCTTTAAACCGAGTTCGATCGGAACGAAATGAATTCGGTCCACAGTCGGTGTGTTATGATTACCTACATACACAAGAAACTTTTATCGCTATTAAGCGATTTGCTAGTGTTGAAAGGTTGTTTATATAACTTGACTGTAGACTGTGGACGTGTTTTTAAATAAAAATAAAACGTTTTTTGTTTTCTTTTTGACAAGTTACATTTACCATAGTAAATAAAGTCTATATTGGGTTTATTATTTAATACGTAACTTATGCACATGTATAATAGATACGGTATATGTAGATGTAGATTACATTAGATGAATGCTATGTTTGTATTGCGCACTCACTCTTCACACCAATTCCGATCGGAACGACATATCTCTGCCTGCGTATAGCGGCGAGCTGGCGAGTGTATTGTTCAAGGAACGATACCTATACCGAATGTACCTATATTTGATTTAGTTCCAAAGGAACGAGTTCAGCGGACTTTTTTACAAAAGGAACGAAAGGAACTAGTCCGTAAAAGGAACGACATTTCCCAACACTAGTGTATACACGTTTCATTCGGGAAATACGTACCCTTAGAATTCTAAACGGACTTTCAATAATCAAACACACTCCCGCGTCGTCACCGGCAACTTTCTTATCTTCATTTTGCTTCTGCGATGCGATACCAGATGGTAGCATCGTTTGTAGTTCCCATGCAGGCGCTCTGGCACTTCGCAAATTCCCAAGCTTCAAATTTCTTGCCGCCAGTGAAAATCTCGCCTAGAAAATGAAAAGTTAAGGTCTGTGTATTTACGGTACGTTATGATACTTTTTTTTTTTATTCAAATTAGAAAAATTGCTGTATAAGTTCTTACCAACATTCCCATTTCGGTCGTCTGTGTTCCATTTCGAACGGTTTCGGTAGCAGGTTTCTTTGATGGCTCCTCGACGTTTGGGATTACGCTGACTATAGGTGTCGATACGTGTCTCTCCTCGTCGACGGCATTGGATCGCTTCAACATGCTCATCATGTTGTGCATTCCACATCAGCTTCAATAATTAGCTGCAAAGTAAAACTATGATTGATGATAATTTTTAAGATTTGAATTTTTTATTATGGAGGGCAAGTTTATGGGTTGGCTTTTGTTTAAAATTATTATTTTGAAATGTTTTGAATAGTGTGCGAATAGCAGGAATAATAATTGCACTTAAAGTGTTTAGTTTACACAGAGAAAAAGTAGATATTACCGTACATTGTAAATCCAATGAATGGTATTAACGCAAGGACAATACAATATTGTCTAATATCTAGTATTCATTCATATATTACCGTTTATAATAATAATAATATCTTTATTTCCACTACATAGAACGTACAATGTACAAAATAACGTCACAAAGAAGGGGGGAGGGGGCGATGAGTTTGCATGCTAATCTTCTGACATCTTCTGACATGCTTTCGAAAAGTTATGAAAGTAGTTCTTGCAATAAGAATATACGATCAGCATTCGATCCTGAACCCCAGTGTATGATGCCGAAAGTCATCTTCGGGTAAAAATTTGATAAGCAAAACGTTTTTAACGTAGATAAAGAGCACGATTTTTTTAAGTTATTAAGAGCGTAACATATTTTTGATAATTCTTTAGAAAGGTATTCCACATGACAGTTCCACTTCAAATTTTCATCGACAAAGACGCCAAGTAATCTTAGCAGATTACGTGAATTTAACACATTCACCGTTAAGGCTAAAATTACTTATATCATACTCGAACCAATTACAAAAAAGTATACACTGGGTTTTATCTGAATTTATAGATAGTTGATTAAAAGATATCCATTGACTTAACTTAGTATAGCTTACATTTGCAATGTAAATTAAATCTTCAAAGTTGTTACTTCTAAACGCGATGGTAATATCGTCAGCAAACAGGGTAATATTACTCATACGGGCAATATGCAGTGGCAAATAATTTATATATATCAAGAACATTGTAGGCACCTAGAATGGACCCTTGGGAACACCACTTCCAAGCACAGACACTTTGGATTCATAATTGTTCGTGATTACTCTTTGTTTCCAAAGTAATAAATAACTTCTAAAATACGCTAACGGGGTTCCTTTAACTTCATACCGTTCTAATTTTGATAGTAAGATTTCATGACTAACATTATCAAAAGCCTTTGATAGGTCAATAAATAAGGCAAGAGTAAAGTACCCGGCATCAATATCTAGGGATACCTGGTTAATAAATTTAAACAAAGCAGTGTTAACCGATTGATTTAATAAAAAGCCATGTTGGCATAAAAATTATACGTTCTAATATAATTATAGTACAACTAATTATAAAGGTTATTGTCACTACTGACTTACTTCAAAAAATGTTCATGCATCAGTGTAGCAAAAGAAGCTGACGTTGAAAGAAAAAATATGGTCCAATTATTTAATTTTTGCAAATTTCATAGTATTACTTTGTTGTAAAATCAGGGTTACCATCATTTCAGTAGCGACAAGCTTATAAACTTACAATTCCATTGTATGGAAAAATGCAAGATATTTCATGATCTTTAGACACTTACCCCTTTGTGTAAACATTATAAAATATGTATAATCCAGTTTGGATAGAACACCTTTTTCTTATTCATTTTATATTCATATTCACTAATCTATTTGTACTTCATAGAATCACCTGTAAAAGTTACACGTCCTGTTAAAACTAGTCATCTTCTAACTCATCCTGATTGAAAGAATAAAATCTAAAGCATGTATCTGAACCGCTTGCTTTAATGAACAACATGTATTCTAATGCAAGTTTTAAAACACATTTGTAATTTATGGTAAGATATTTTCAAGTGACTCAGTTTTAAATATTTCTATAATCTGTATTTTGCATGAATATTAGTTATCAGGCAGAATTTAAACTTTGTTCCAATGTACCTTTGTTTTCTTAAAATTATTTTTTAACTTTTTCATGTATTGACGTGTTTATTGATTATACTATTTAATGCCGAATTCTGAATATTTTTGTTTAGGCGACAGTTAACCCTTTCTCCTTTGCTGTCTTTAATTTTTAAATTAACGCGCAAAAGAACGTTAAGGGAATGCTTTATTTTAAAAAATATTTCAAGTGAGAGTTGTCATCACTATCATAGGACTCTCCAGCTAACACGCCCACTTGATTCTAGCCTTAAATTTTCTAACATCGTAACTTGTTCACTGCTAGAAATGATCGCACCTTTTTCGAGATGTTTTATGGTTGTTGGTTTTCTCCAATGCATGATAACGCTGCCATGTCTATTGCATAAATGCACTTAAAAAGTTCAAACTTGTCTTTTGACGATCATAACCTTTTAATAAATGTAGCAATAAATTTTAAATATCTCTCTAAAGAAAAGTTTGTAATAAATAACAAAATGTAATTGTTCAAGTACACGGAAACATCATTTCTGCTTCCAATCAACGCTTATTTATAACAGTTTTTAGCATTGTCTAAGAGGTACTTTACTGTTACACAAAAGCCTAGGAGAATATGTTACTTACTTTTAAGCTGTTGACTTAATTTAGCTTACTTTTATGGCACATGAGCTACCATTTATAATAATATGAGGATTCGTAACAGAACTGGTTGTCTATGGAAGAAAACTTTGGGTAGTATGTTTTAGGAGAGTTTTAGGTATCTATAGCACTTAACAACTTCAACTTCTATCTGGTGCAAGATAAATAAGATCATGACCTTAAAACATCTATAAATTGTAAGCGTTACACCCATATAAGGTCCTGCAACAGTGCACCAGGTTTTCTATAGCTCATTTACGAACTAAGTTGGTTTGAACATGGTTGTTTATTGATAGAAATTTTGACATTTCTTGTCTGAAATTCAGTAGGTGTACTTTAACAGGTAATATTTTCTTAAAACGGAAGATTTACTCAAAAGAAGAGCGTATTGATATGATTTTGGCGGAAAGATTTCCTGAAAGAAATCTTCCTAAATCAGCCGTTTTTGAGGGACTATTAAACCAGTTTAAGGAAAGTGGAAGTGTTAGTTATAAAAAACCTATTACAAGGCAATTTGTCACTGAAGATGAAGAAAATGTTGTTACTGTAGTTGGTTCAGTTATCCAAAATCCCAAGATTAGGCAAAATCAAATATCCGAAAATACTAACATTAGTCAAGAATTCTTAAAAAACAGATTTCATCCTTATAAAATCCAGCTTTGCTAACAACTTTATGGAAATGATTTTGATAATCGATTTGGATTTCGTATGTAGGTGTTAGAAACTGTGGCAGAAAATGCAAACTTTTTTTTAAATGTGTTATTTAGTGATGAATGTACTTTTCATAACAATGGTCTCATAAATAGGCACAACTTCCATTATTATTCTGATGCGAATCCACATGAATACAGAGTCATGAGAAATCAGAATAGGTAGTCCATTAATGTGTGGGGTGGAATACTGCGCCAATATTCAATTGAACCCTGTGGTTTTGAAGGATCTTTAAATGGTATGATGTTTTTCGATTTTCTTTTACGCCAGTATCATTAAAAAAAAATCCCTTTAAACATCAGAACAAGCATGTGGCTTCTGTTGGGTTGAACTCCGCCTAATTATCATCGCGAGCTTCGGCAATTTTTTAATGAAAATTTTCAAAACAGGTGGATTGGAAGAAATGGATTTCAAAATTGGCCTCCCAGATCCCCGGACTTAACTCCTTATGAGGATATATAAAAGAAATTGTCTACAATACTCCTCCAACAACACCACACGATATGAAAATACGCATGAGACACGCTTTTGAAACTGTAACCCCACAAATGTTGTCCAAAGTTAGCAGTGGAAAAAAAGAATATGTAAGTGTCTGGAAATGGACAGTCGACATTTCGAACATGTGTTCTAAATACATATTTTCTTCCTGTTTTATGTTATCGTTGGTAGATATGTTATTACCATTATTGCTGTTACAGCCTATTGCATTATAAATTACATTCTAAGTGGAAATGAAATACTTACTAACAATAAGTTTGTTTGCAACGTATTAGTACTAGATACGCTATAGAAATTTAATTATTAATGCCATTTATAACCATCGTAATTCCCAAAGGCAAATGGGAAACAAAAATATATACACACCTCTTACTATCGTGTCATAACATTTTTTAATGGGAATTTTTCTTCTATCTATTTGCAGAATACAGGTAGGCACAAGTATTTCTAAAATGTTTTTATGTAGATTAATTAGATTATGCATGAATAAGTAATGTTATTAATATTTAAGTAGTTATTCCGTTTGATATAGGTACATAAAAATTAAATAATTAGATATAGTGACTGATAATTTAATGTGGTCATCATTGTTATTATAAGACAGAAATAACAATAGTCAGAAATTATAAAGAAAAAGACGGAAGGAGGAAAGCTGCTCTAAACGCTAATTTAGATAAACGTTTACTAGACTGTCAATTCTAGCTCCAGAAGCGACTAGTCTGAGTAGAGCTACAAGTTTTAACAAATTTAATGTTAACACTTTCTTCGATAATTTAAAATCTATCCTGGATTGTTACAAATACTGCCTCTATTTGGAACATTGATGAAACTGGCCTTCAGACGATGCAGAGGCTTGGAAAAATAGTTACAGGGAAAGAGACAAATTGCTAAAGCGACTTCCGCAGAGAGAAGAACAACTGTGACTATGGTTATAGCAGTAAGTGCCTAGTGGTTGGGTCACGCAGGATAGATTTTGACATTTATGAAACAATTCGTTTGACATGCGAGATGTTCAAAGGAAAACCCATGTTTAGTTGTCTTAGACAAACCTTCCTCGCACTTAGCAATTGCAGTATTAGATTTCTGTTCGGCAAATGGTGTTGTGCTTTTGTCATCGCCACCATATACCATTCATCATCTGCTGCCATTGGACAGATATGGTTTTGCTCCTATCAAAAAGTATTTTTTGAGGGGTGTGATAGGTGCAGCACCTGCAATCCCGGTAAAACCATATCAATTTAAAATATTCCATCAATATTAAAAGAAGCTTAGCCCAAGACTTTTTAAGTTGTGAAAGGCCATTGTAGGAGCCAGGTAAAGAAACTGCTTTACATGATAATTTATCTAATGTTAACTGACATAACTCTGAGATTGTGGAGGGTGGAATGGAGGAGAATGTTAATAATGAAATGCCATCAATAAGTGGAACCATACCAAATACAGTTAACAGTGAGTTACATTCCAAGAGAGATGCATCTACATATTGCACACTAGTCCTTCGGGGGTAAGATAGTATCCTAAGACACAACCACGAACAGGTAGTAATCGAAGTAAGAAAATAAAATCTGCGATATTAACAGAGAAAAGAAATTCCTTCGAGAAGAGGAAAGACTAAAAGCTATAAAACAAAACAAGGAACACAAATTTACGAATTTACCACCGAGTCAAACATTAAAGATAAGAAAAGTGATAAGAACATACATAATAAAGTGGAAAGTTTTTACAGCTCGGATGAGGATGAATATTGCTTTTGTCTGTTTGTATGGAGCCCTATTCCGAGTCGAAAGGAAGGGGAAATGGATCCGATGCACTAAATGTACAGATGGGCACATGCGGCAAGTCGAACGCTTTCTATGGGTGCATTAATTGCGAATCTGATGATGATATTGATTCTGGATAAATTTTCTATTATACTTCTCTTAATTATATTATAATAAATTGTTCATTTGTATGTGCAGTCAGTTGTTTTATTTATAAACACCTACTTGCACTGGGTACATCAATTTGCTCCAGCCAGAGGCATGTTGATATGAATACAATATATTATTGCTTATGTAAATTTTAAATAATCTTCAAAAAATAATAATACTAAAAAGTTTTAGTTATACACGCTACGCGTAAGATACGAACCAAACTGATTATACTAATTTTAATTCTTTAAAGAAAAAAAAAAAAACAAAGTTACTATGACAAAAAGAAAACTGAAAATTGTATCAACTAGCCTCGGTCTCCCCTACTATTTAGTTTTAGCCATATTAGTTATGCAAAATTTGACAAAATTGTGTAACTGTCAAACAAGTTCAGAGATTTTAGTTCAATTCAGCTATTGGAAGCACAAAAAATGGGAACATGTAATTTATTAAAAAAAATCTGAAAGCCCATTTTGAGCAATTTCATGAAACAACTTTTTTGGGTATTATGCCATCTAATACTAACAACGTAGGCTTTGGAGTTATGTTGAACCTATTTAAAAAAGAAAACTATATCTTGGTAATTCAAATTTCTTTTTATGTGTTGCATGTTTAGATAGATAGATAGATTTAATATTGCCAATAAACAAATAAATGTTGTCTGGCAGATGAAGATACAATAAACAAACCTAGTAAATAGATAGAATAAATAAAAAGGAATCAATAAACACGTTCACAACGAGGAGACAGGTCAAAATTTAAAATTTAATTTGCGTCGAAATATGGTTAAATTATGAGAACTTACTACAGACGAAGGCAGTTTATTGAAAAAGGAGAAGCCCATGAAGTACAGAGAATTTCTACAGAGAGAGGAGTCAGTTTTCGGCAGATTAATACTATTGCAGTTACGGGTGTTGTAAGAATGAATGTCCGTTCGACAAGTATACCTGCTTTTATATTTATACACCATACTCACTGACTCATAGATAATTAATGAGTACAAAGTTAAAATATTTTGGGAAACAAATAAGGGACGACAGTGGGCTCTGTTGTCCACTCCGCCAACCACCCGCACATCTGTTTCGTAATTTAAAAATTTCAAATAAATTCGTTGTAGTGGTGAAACCCCAACACGAAACACGGGCACAGGCGATGTGGGCACCAACGTACCCGAAGTTTTAATCTCATAGGCGAAGTGGGCACCAATGAAATGGATCTGCGTTAATGCTGTAGGCAAAGTAGGCACCAACAGAAACATTTATAGTGAAGGCAATGAAAACGCAATAAGTACTGATTGCTCAACTTATTTATTAAGATTTGTCACATTGCATATTATATTTATTAAAGGAAAATACAATATAATAATTTGTAAATTTATATACATAGCTTTAAGGAAAAGAAATATTCTACATAATTAAAAAAAAATAATTCATACACAAATATATCATAAAACATACACTAATATTCTTACTTATATTCTTTCTCTTATTTATTCAACGGTTGAATAGTATGAAACACACTTAACAAAATGTAATCTCGTATTTTTTCCCAAAGTCAGTTGTGAACGTAAATTTGTTAAAGTGTCCAGCTTGACTTTTGTCTTCTTATCATTCATTTTGAGTGGAATATGAACACTTTGAAGCTTAATATATGTATCAATTTGAAAGTCCTTAAGTTTTTCGATAAATATATAAATGGATGGGTGAGTTGCATAAAATGATCCATTGAATCTTGAGTGAAATGATTCACAGGCGTTTGTTGTGTGAATTATTGATGGACTTGCATTAGCCCACAACTCTGGAGGCAATTTTGCATTTTCATCGATGTATGTCTCCAACAAATAGTCTGCGTATTTGTCAACATCTGCATGGTGAGGTTTGTCGCTGTACAAATCAAATGCAAAACAATCTCCAACTTCCCCAGGGCTTAAATATGTTAATCCGAAAGTATGTTTCAACCATCTTCCTATTTCAGAATCTTTGTTTTTGAACTCACTACTTAGTCCCAAACTTTGAATTTTGCGGTACCATGCTTGATGTAAATGAAAGCGGCATCCATTTACTTTTGTTGCTGGCCATGTTTTACGCACTGCCACATGAATAGCACTTTCAAAATCTATAAACACCTCGATAGGTTGAAATCGTAAGGAATATCGTTCAGAAATTTGTGAAGTCAGCATTGCAAATAACTTGGCATACGTTTCGCTGTGTTTATCCCGTAAGATACAAAACACCAAAGGGATGTAATGACCGTTCTTAAGCCCATGGATGGTAAATAATTGAAGGAAATATTTTGTACAATATGAAAACGTACCATCCATGTATATATAATCCATCCCACACAAACTCCGAATATTTGTTTCGCACGAAAACACTGTAATGTTATCATGTAGGCTATTGATGAAAACGAAATCTTCATTCTTACTTGTTTTTACACTATAACTGTTGACAATTTCATGAACTTCAGTAACATTTTTCGGTAACGGTCCAGGCAAAAGTTTTCTTCTCGAATAGTATATATTTCTTCTGATATTGGTTACATCCATTGTGGTAATCGTCTCAGGTAGGTTCACATCGAATATTTTTTGAAGGTTTTTCGGAAACATCGTCTTGTGCCTTACGTTTGCATGCACTGGATATAACTTTCCTGTTTAATTTACTTTCCTCAGGTTCGTGATTATGTACAAGGTGACTTCTGGTTACAAGGTTTTCAACACCCACTGTAAAGATTTTTGCGGTACATTTGGTAGATTTTTTAGTACAGCGCCAAAAAATTTCCCCACTTTTTAAAATTTTACACCGAGAAAACGTAAATTTCTCCACCACTAACAAATTTTTTCCGTGAATACTTTGCACTAAATGAGTTTCCATTATTTGTCAAATTCAACAACGTCTGGTCACAACAAAATATTACTAATGAATGTTACTTATAATAGCTGAAGGGACTATATATTATTTATTTCGGGTATTTTTATAAAATCTGTTTTATAATATTATAATCCCTTTAATGACCATAGTATTATATACCGTTATTTGTAAATTTCAAATTCTCAAATTACTGCCCATTACTTATTTACATAATTTCAATACCTTTAATCCCTTTAATGACAATCGTGGTGATGTGGTGGCCACTTTGTCTAGCGGATTACCGAATGTCATTAGACATCAGGTAGAAGACCATTATCAGTGCCCACTTGGTACCCGCCGCGAAACCCAATACCTCATGCGAGACTCAAATACTGCAAAGTAAACCCTTCTCGCAGTATGCTCACCAAGATTTTGCCGAATAATTCTTAGAGCATAGCAGGCTGATGACAAACCCTTCGACAACAGTTGAACATGCTCGGACCACCTCAAGCCGGTATCCACAGTTACACCAAAAAATCTAACATCGGTAGAAGGGGATAGAAGACTGCCGTTAATAACAATATTAAGGCTAGTTTGTTGTTTATATAGTAAAAATTTGGTTTTGCTAGTGTTTAGGGCAATTTCGTTATTATTAAACCACTCACAAATCCTGGAAATGTCGGCGTTGATTATTTTTTCTAAGTCGTGATGATTCGAAGCGTGCCACGTAAGAGACGTATCGTCGGCGAAGAGAACCATGTGTGATCGCCGGGCTGCATGCGCCAGGTCATTAATAAATATTAAAAACAACGTTGGTCCCAGCACCGAGCCCTGCGGGATCGACAACCCCCCCCAACCGCAGAATCGACGTTGTCACTGTCGGCTCGCAACCGTATAGTACTGTATAGCTATATTATAGTTTTGCTTTTATCAAAACTAAAATGTAAAAAATAGTTAGATTTAACGAAAAAAAACGGCGGTGTGAAATTGCATGTAAAAATAAACATACATTTATATATACACACTTAGCAAACGATTTTTTCAAGGACAAGTTGTGTATTTACATAAATTTGATCAAAATGTCACTTGTTTGTTGTCAGCTTCAATTTATAGAAAAAGCTAGAAATTATTAAAGATAAAAAAATTTAATGAAATTTCTAAACTTATGTAAAAGAAATCTTATTAGTTGTCTCGTCTTCAGAACTAGTTTATTTGACAAGTGCAGTTAGAGGAAAAGAAAACAGTCTATATATTATGGAAATTTAAAAAAAATAATGTTTATCTTTTATTTCTAATATAGGAATCAAGTTTTGTTAGGTTAAATAATTTGCTTTTGAGCTAAAACATTTGCCAAGAAATTATTTCAAAGCAGTTGCGGAATCTTTATGGTTTTATTTTCAAAGTAATTTGATAATATTAGTTATGAAATTTGATTGAAGATAGTTGAACGAACCAATCAAAGCATTCACATTATCCAACCTTTTCTTTAGCATTATTTTAGTTGTAGATTAGATTGAGTTTTACTGCTGAATGAAAAATATTGCCTTTCATTAATGTGTCATTCGAAGTACCTATTTATTTTATTTTGCTTACATATATATTCAAAAAAAAAGTATTCCATAAACGTATATAAAATTTTTAAAACCGATGACCATGATGTTTTATTTATGGGTTAATATAAATAGCAGTTTGACTGGATTCTAGAATAATGTTAATTTGAAAGAATTTTTAGGATTTTCGGAAGCAGAAAGCATGAAACACTAAAAATGTAGTGCCACCCATTTGTGCCCAAACTAGAGGGCGCGACCCGTACAGGGGTCGCAATTTTTTTTTAAGAGTCTCTAAATTCTAAGAAAGATAGAAGATTAAAAACATAACGTTGATACCGAGGGTTTGCGGAAAATTTTACATAATATAAAGTGGTCAGAAACGAAACTAGTTTGCTCACTACTGTTGAGTACACTATCGTACAATTAAATTCTACAAATATATTAAATTTGTAAGGAAATACTTACATAAAGTAGCTCAGTCTCGCCGAAGTTTTTCTAAGCAAATTGGATAATAATTTGCGTCTTCTACAAGTATCACATAGAAAACGCACCAGATCGCGTATGTCATAGTCAGTGACTGTATTCGAACGCATACGCAACCCTCTAAAGTTGACGCCAAAATCAACACATCCTCGTTCGCGGCAATCCTGATAAAAAGCTATCGACCAGTAAAATTTTCACATCAATGTCGTTTGATTATAACGCGTTGTCCGGTTTGCGAAGCTGAAAGGCAGTTTATTTACTGCGAGTACATATGGTGAAAATTCTGTCCTTTAAATGATCGATATTTTTTTATTTTTGTACTTTTAACTAGTCACGCATTTTACAATCCTCTTAGGTGTCTGGGGATGATATGTTATTCCACTCCAATGTTAGGGATAATGTTGCGTAAATCATATTGCAGAATACACACCAATATAAATTAAGTAGATTAAGTATAGTTAATATAACATATTCAAATTGTGTCATATAAAAAAGTAAAAATAATATTTGACAATTATAAAGCTACGGATGCAATTTTACATAGTAAAGCGTTTAATAAGCTTTTTGTTAATTTAGTGTGGCTAGACGCATACACAAAAATTCGTAAATATATTGATCTATACAAGTAAAAATAGCAACAGTAACTTAACGCGTCGCAACTGCGATTTAATAGTAATAATATCTACAGTTTGATATCCTTTTTAACTCTTGAAAAAGCAAAGCGCATTAGTTCTATTAATTCTAATTTGTTTAATCTTTAAAAGTAATAAAACGTGTACCATGATATCGAAAGCTTTTGTTAGATCTAAAAAATGTGCCGATAATTCAAATCTCGCAGATTTTGGGAATTATTATTTGAATTATACATGTCAATAGATTTGGAAATTTAAATATGAATAATTTCCACTATTTTGCTGTGATTACTTTGACATTTAATTCGTCGAACTTGGACAACACACAACGATTTTCTAGTCTAAAATCTATGACGTTAGACAGATTTTGAATAAAAAAATCAGATACAAATCAATAAAAATTTTCAGTGATAGTCAGGAGGTGATGATAGGGCTAAAGACGCATAAATGCAACTGGAAGCTGTTCTGGGACCCTAAATATATATGTTGAGGAAATGTGAAAGCTGAAACTCTTGAGAAAAAGGTTAATGTGGTGCCGTTGTAACTTCAGGAGCAAGGACCTGCCACTGGCATAGCACCTACGGCAAATAAGAAGCAAATTAATGTCTGAATGAATAAGAAAGTGTTTCAACGTTGGAGCAATTGTCCTGGTTTTGATGCATGCCAAAGAATACATTTTACCTAATCATTTCAGAATATATGCTACATCGACCTACACAAAGCGTTTGATAGGGTAAGGAGAGATGATATATGGAAGTCATTAAAAAGAGAAAAATCGACGAACAAACCGTAGTACTCATAAAATCAATGTACAAGGATAAAATAAATATAGTAAGAATAAACAATGAAGAGTCGAAAGAATTTAAAACGGAAATAGGTGTTAAACAGGGACGTGTTCTCAGCCCCATTTTGTTTTCCTGTGCATTAAATGACGCAATAAAGAAGGCAAAACCAAAAATGAAACAACTAAAATTGTGATATTGGAAAATGAAACCCACTAGTATAGCAGAGTTGATAGATGCCGATGAGGGTAGTGCTTAGTGAGTGGTAGTGGCAGAGACCGAAGAAGGGAGGAAAAATATATAACACGATGAAAAAGACATTCCTAGGAAAAAAAGAGGTGCAAAAGAACGTTAAAGTCGACGTAATAAATAAAATAGTCAGACCAACGCTGATGTACAGCTGCGAATCCTGGACGCTAAACGAAAAACATAAATCCAAAATTCCTAAGAAAAGTAGTAAATAAAACGGGGATAGATAGAAACAGGAATGAGAAAATAAGGGAAGAATTTGGGAGTGATACCAATACGAAAATAGAAGAAGGACGGCTAAGATGGTATGGACATGTTTGTCGAATGTCAGAAGAAAGAATAACTAAGAAAATTTATGAAACTAAAATATCTGGGAAAAATTCAAGAAGCATTGACCGAGAGAGAAATGAATTGGCATGAGGCAAGAGAAATGATAAAAGACCGGAAAAAGTGGAGAGACAAGATAAGGGCAAGAAATTAACCTCAACCTCGAAATGACCTTACACCTAACGGTATAAAGGTTTTAAAGGATAAAAAAAAAAAATTAGAATCAAAGTACTACTTGAACTTGACTGTAAAAGTGTCAAAGTAATTGTTTCTTCTTTTACAATTACTGCAAAGCCACATAGAATCGGAGCCTCTGATGATACTGAATGCCAGCTGTGTTTGGGAGGTCGAAGAGCATATCTTCTGCCCTGTCGCGATAAGAATCAGGTATACGATCTTTGGGAAGGTTAACCTCACCATGACCTGAGATCTGAAAAGGACTTCATTCAAAAAGATTCTGAGCTACTTCAAAGGTCTTGGATGAACTTTAAAGATAATATCCGCTCTACAATAGGCCCTAGTGGCCGCAATGAACGAGATGATTAGTCGAACCATGCGGGTGCTATTTTTCTCTCAATACAATACCATCAGCACAGCATGTCTGCCTTTTCTATCCCCTTTCAGTTTCCGACAACCTTTTTCAATTCAAAGTTTTTCGATCAAATAATAAAAATCAAAATAATCACTATATAGGTACTATTGTTACTTGTTATTTTGAGAACTACGAAAAGTATCAAAATGTCAAAAGATTTTTCTAAAAATTCAATTTATTTCTTATTTTCGTTCACACTATAATAAAAGGTTCTAAATATTTTAAACTTGAAAATCAAGTAAGGAAAAACAATTTTGTTTGAAGCAATTTTGTAACTCAATTTAAAATGAACGCATACTACGCACCAGACACCCATTTGTTGATAATCAAGCGGCAATACATATTAAACAATAATCTAAAATTTCAACGTTTTCGTGTCAATAGAATATAAATTAAGAAACCTTCCAAAATTTTCCGCTTCATTGGCGAGCTCTGTGTATACTTACTTGTATTAATACACACTGATATTTTGGCATTCTAATTAGTAAAAGAGTTAGCACACACGTTACTTTTTGCTGCTTAACGTGGTCAGAATATTTTTTTATTGGAAAATACAACCAAAAACGAATTAAAACTACGAATTACAAGTTTTTAAAAAGTAGGTAATGATAAGAAGTAATTTAAATTTCATTGGTTAGTACCTTTAGTTTTTTTTTTAATAACATTTTTATGAATTCACGCGAATTTTCGTGAAAGACTCAGTATGCTGAATTTCGTCTTTATAATTTCAGATGGTGCAGATATATTTAGCGTTGACATGTTTGTACATCTTTCTGCGTTCAAGTAAATATTAGAGGATAAACAGAACGTAATGAAAGGCACACCTTTCGGTTGGTGCGCTTTCCCTTTGAATCAAATTAGAAGAATTGCTGATCGTGTACTTATTGTGCGTCTATATTTTACTGAAGTAAACAAATTATACAGAGTGGTTCCATGAGCAGGATTTATTTAATGATATGATGATTATTACGGCTTTTTTTTCACAAATATAATGATAATCAATTAAGTTACAATTGTGTCACTATTGGAAATTTTTATTTGGCTAAGTATGTATATCATAGTCATATATAGGACACCAGAGTAAAGTCACTAAACTTAAGTCAATTCTAACTTGCTTATTTGAGCAACCTTTTGACTATGTAGGTACTCTTGTGTGTCACTTTTTCACAAACAATCGAAATATCCCGAAAACAAATGAATTTAGATATAGGCATTTCTACAGAAATGACAACTAGAATTTTATGGACAATTCAGATATAAAAATATACCAAGTGTTTTATTTAGAATAAGAAATTTGAGGTCAACACCCTGTATAACCGGAAGCGCTTGAGAGTTGCGTATATTTTGCTTGAATAGGTCAAGTTGCTGTTGGTACACTATCAAATTTTCAGATTTTCCGGTGAATAGTCCTCCTAAGCCTGTGTAGTTCATGTAAATGACAAACTAAATACCCTAATACCCTAAGGGTCGTATCTTGATTCTCATTACAGCACATTATATATATATACAGACTGTTCCTAAATATCATGTACATAAGGAAGGGGGTAATTATTTGGTTTATTTTGTGCCTAAAATTTCATATAAACATAGGTCTGCAAACGCTTCGTTACCAATCTGCAGGGTGTTGAAATTTCAAGATTTTTTCACTTTTTACTGTATAGCTCCTACAGTTTTTGAGATATTTTGCTCAAATTTGGAAGGTAGGTTACGCTATAAGGCCTGCATCATTAGCCATGCTAAATGATGATGTAAATCTACAGGGTAATAATTTTTTCGGGATCATGCCCTCTTTTCCCACCCTGAACTTTTTTGCGATGCGCCACTGCTAGATTCTAAAATACGCAATAAATTTTCTGTCTTGTTTAGAAACTTTTTGATCTCTTTATATTTGTTTAGTTCGCATGTATGTTGAGCTTTTTTTTTACTAGGCGTGGAGAAAATAGTGTCTTCAACTCGTAATATACCTATATAATAGCTATTATCCACTCGGCTGATTCCAATATTCACGTTTCTAAATAATAAGCCACGTTATGCGCTCGTTGAAGAATATACTATTTCGACTTTCGTGTATCTTTCTTGATATGTTCTATTAGCTTCTAAAATATGCGACTTTTTCTCGATTTAACTTTATTTTTTCGAGATAGCAATAATATCCCTCTTAAACTACGAGATTCCATTCCAAGATTCATTAAGATGTATTGTTCAGAATTATGTCAGGTACCTCAAGTGTAGCTACTTGTCCTCGGTACTCCTTCAATTTGCATTAAGGATATTTTTATTATATTTTTGTGGCTTTGACGTTAATCGTTACTTATTTATCGCAACGTTCCGGGTGGATAATATCTAATTTCTGACATACAAATACCGTTCGCAAAATTATATTGTAATAATTTGATGCTTTTCATTAAATACAAAAATAACTTTCGGATTTAATTGCTCAGTCTAAACAATGTTTTTTTAATCTTCACTTCGGAATAATGGTGCGTAGTTTTCATTTATATAATGTAAAATGTTGCGAAATTTTGTTACATTGACTTCTTCCATTGAAGACAAGACATTTATAGGTCTTCACAACCTAAACACAAACAGTGAGCAGCAGGGCTTCAGTAGATTGATAAGCCATCGATTGCACTAGATTCAAAATAAATGTTAATTATTAGGTATCGTATTTATGACTAATTGCCTCAACACTTGTGATTGTAAAAAAAATCTTTAAAATATAATTATATAATTAATTCGTTAATTTAAGTATGCTATTACTGTAAAAAGTATGATTGGTTTTCAATTACATTGAAAATGTCGAGGTTTTGGCTTAAATTTGGTTAGTAAGTAATTGCTATATGTATTGTATATGTACTTCTATATACATTTTGCAGGATCATTACAGATTTTATCATACCTATATAAATTTTATAACGTACAATTACTAGAAATATCATTTTTCAGGTCAGTAATATTAATAACAGATATACTACAAGTGGCAATTACATATTAGCTAATTTCCCAGGAGAACTAGGTAGTGGCGTTACACATGGATATTGGAAAATTTCAATTTGCTTGTACCCTTCTTTATTTCCCTTCATCATTGCTCAATTACAGTTAAATTTAAAGAACAGCTACTTTTTTTTTGTCTTTTGGCTCTTATACGTGATTTTTTGATGATATATTAAAAAAAAAAAACGTTTTTGTAATATCACAGCAAAATACTTTTTTAAGAAAAAACTAGAAAATGACGAATAGGTACATTTACCATTACTTCTCGTTGATGCTCTCGAGTTTTTCATACTGTTCCAAAGAACAACCTATGATTCTTTAATTTTAAATTAAAACAAATGATGTAATTAAGTTCAAGTTTCAATTAATTGAGTTGACCAACCCTCTAAATTGTAACTACACTAGAATTATTTTCTACTGGGGAAAGTCCCGCCTTCACGCGCATCGTATGTCACGAGTTCGAAGAGGCAGGCGAGGCCCGGTCGTTTGTTAGCGTACAGTATATGTATTACTACGAAACTTGTAGATATTTTATTTAAATTTTATTAAATTGATTTTAAATTAACTCAACACTCTTTTATTAACATTCAGACATGCAGCGTCCTCTATTTACGATAAAAAGACTCCACAGATAAGCTATGCATCAATACCTAGATGCCACTATAGCACACAAGTGAATGAATACCTTTCCCTCTCCCTGTTTTGAGCACACCGCATACCAATCGTGTGATACACTATATAGTCTTCAGTAACTCCTGGGGCGTGGGGGGGTGTAGTATTCTCGACAAAGAAGTAATATTATAGCTTAAATGACCTTTTATTCTCTGTGTTTTGATTGTAGAAACTGTATTACTTATTTAGTTGTGAAGTTATTATCTTATAGTGAATAAAACCAAATTTTTATACATAACTTTGTTTATTTTGAGTTAATAAAAATTGAATAACAATTAAGATGAAAATTCTCTCTTTCAGGGTAAGTAAGTAAGTTGAAATACTATTTAAATTATACAAAAATAAAGATTCCTTGAATCTTAATCCAAACTAATCTCAATATATCTTGTTTAAATATCAAAATTGAATTCAAAACTCCCGCTAACCTCCCGTCATACAATCGCGTATTGTCAAAAACCTTACTACAACAGCAAACGTTTGTTTACATCAACGAAAATCCCTAATAAATCACTGTTATCAAATCATTCTAACCTCAGAATTTAATTACGTTCTGAACGCCGGTTAATAGTTCGAAAGATGAATAAACGCTTACTTTTAAGTACGATAAATAGCTCCTTGATATTCCAAATACTGATTCCCGTTCTGCAACAATTTTTTCAGCTCCAAATCTGCGTTATCGTTGTCTCAGCTACGAAAGTTGTATCGAAATCCCTCGATTGTGGCTCCAGGAATAGAAAATACGTCCCCCAATTCTTCGAAATTAATGGAATACCATCATTTTTGCACAAAACACACAACACTTCATCCTTGGCAAGTAAATCTTAAGTTAAATGACTCTTATAATTATTTAAATTTTGAAATCTCTAGATGTTTTTGAAAATACAACCAACTCAGGAAAATATCGAAAAAGAAGTTCTTTACAATTGTTTTTAAACAAACATTCATATCTCCTAGGCATTAAGATCCCATCAACGATGAAAGAAAATCGTTTCCAACGATACGACAACCTTTAATCGACCCACGTTCGTACAATCAGCGAAGGAACTTTTACCTAAAAAATCCATGGAAACGTGCCCTTTTAAAATTATATGCGATATAGTGCGTGTTTAGTTTGAATTTTTACAATAAATTTACAAAATAGTTAAATACATAAATTAAAAATACAATTTATTTCAATAACAAACGTTTGTTGCTGTATGTTGTTAGTTAGGTAGGTTAGGTAATTTGATGTCATAGCAGTATGTATATGTTCTCATGTGCGAGTTTGAACATTACTAGATATTTTTTCGGATGTGTCTCAGTCCATTGAGCACGCCCTCTTGCTATCGCGCATCCAGTACCAAAAAAATTTCTGTCTTGCGATTTTTATATATGCATAGAGATACCTAACTTCTAGTTTTTTTCTCTGAACTAATTTCAAACGTTGATATTTTAAGGAATCCATACGCATCGATTTTTTTTCATCAGTTCTGACTAAATAGTCTTGAATGATGTTCAAAACGGGTAAAAAAAGTCTATGGGTGATAGCTAATAGCAAAATATCTGCCCGATTTTGATTTTTGTCCGTCGTATCATACCTTTTTTTTTAACAGTGTTGGGTGTAGATTACCGTTAAGTATCTAATAATTTACTATTTTATTTACTTATTTCGTTTACACAATTTCTGAATTGTTATAAAAAGTTGTAAGCAGCGCCATTTTAAATTTCGCCGTATTTTTGATTTGTGAATAGCAAGCCTTGAATATTTGATATTTGTCAGTAAAGGTACCTATACGATTTAAGACAATGTCACAATAAGCACTCCTACATAGAAACAGTAAAAATTCATTATAACCATGGTAAAAATTTTGCCGAGAGAATTCGCAGTGTTCCTGGTTCGTTTGGCCGGTATGATTCACCTGCTCGCAAAGCATTATAGAGTTAATCGCAAAATTTTAGCAGAATGGTCAAGTTGCTGATGTAAAATTGCCAATTAGAACCTGTTCCATCATTGAAACCATTGAAATCGGTTCGATTAACCGAAAACTCGCCGAACGTTCGTTTATTAGCTATACATTTATAAATGTCATTGAAACTTCCAATGGCACACTGACGTGCCACAATATTAGCATTAGCTTACATTCGTTTTTGATGAGATAAAAACTGAAAAGGTGTGTTTCATATTGAAAATCAAATTTTCTTTAACATAATCTGTACAATTGATGCAGCTAATAACAGGATAGCAACAATAATACCTATAGTGTTTAATTGCTATAAAATTTCAGTTTTTGTAACCTCATTTTGAACAATTATAAATATAATACTTATATATTTCCACAAAAATAGTTGTTTAATTATCGTGTTTAATATTTTGTAGCCGCTCCCTGTCGATTTAAGACATTTTGTTGTCTTCTGTTCATAGACAGTATTGTATTTCTAAGTACTTCTGCATCCATTCTTTGTCAGGCTTGCTAAACAGCTTCCTATAGTTTGTCTCCGTTTCGCGGCCTAAATTTTCGACTGTGTATTTTTTGTAACATTAAACCCGACACATTTTCAAATCTGGGCTTCTTGCACGCAAATGGAAGGTATTAATATTATTTTCCACTAGCCAGTCATTTATATATCTGCACGTATGATCTGGGCAGTTATCTTGCGGGAGAATAACATTTTGATTTTGAAAACGCTCGTTAACTGTTGGTAACATGACTGCTTCTAATATATTTCTGTATGTTTCGCCTGTTAAAAGACCATCAATTCTGAAACAAGCTTCAACACCTTCTGCGCATATCCAGACCCACATATTAATAGAAAATCGTCCACTATTTTGCAATATTATTTGCTTGAGTAAGAAATGGTTTCCTTGCAGCTGACCTATTTCTTAACTCAGCATTGTTTATACGTCGACGTGCAGTTTTAACTGATTCTGGGAAATTTGAAACTTCTCGGGCTTTAACTGCTCTTTTACAACATGATTGATTAAAATCTTTTTCTTCGATCGATACTTTCGGACGGGCTGATCCTCTTACTCGTTCAAAAATATGGGATTGGTGCCACTTTTTCTTAATTTTTGAAATGCAGCTACGGCTTACGTGTAAATCTTGCAACACGCTGTAATGACCACTATTCTTCCAACTTAGAAATAGTTCTTGCCTTTTTTACTTCAGTTAAATGTCTAGGTATTTTCACGTTTGAAACACTTTTCACAGCTACTGACAATTAAACTGACTTAAAACCACATAAAACATATAAAATCAGTAAACAAGCATTTACTGATTTTATTATCCCATCGTTTGGGGTTACTTTGTGACAATGGAGTTTTACTGAGAAATTAAATGTTTTTGCTGATTGTAACAAAGTTACAATAAGACCACATTTCAAACAAAATGAAGGATTTCCATTACCAAAAACAGTATTAACGATAGCTTCGTCTGTGGCAGCCCTGCTGTGGGAAATATTTTTAGCTATTCTTTCAGTAAGAATTTTATCATGTCGCTTCATATATGATTTAGCCCAGTCAGGTCCTGGAAAGTTATTCCGGAAACAATAAACTTTTCTCCCACAACGGTCAAGGTATGACTTCACTATACACCTTAAATCGTATGGGTTTGATGACATAGTTTACGAATTTTTGCTCTTCAGTGTCGTTGAATACTTTTTGTCTCCCAACTTGTTTCTCATGGCGACCTTTCATTTTTAACCACAATGTGTTAAAAGCTTCACGAAAAGACAATTTTTTAGATCTTATATCACCTAAGGCATTGCGAAGAGCTTCTTCCGTATAGTTTTTATAGTACCGCGAGCCCAGCTTTCTTTTGTATTGTCTTGGTATGGTCTATAATAATAACAACTATTAATTAATAAACTGTTCCTTCAGAAAACCCCTCCTTAATATTCTAGGGGTTATTTTGTGGCATGATTCATGTGTAACAAAGTAATCCCTCAAAGTTAGGATATTTTGAAAAAGAATAAAATTTGGTCAAACCGTAAATCCATTTATTTCTTTTTTTTTTACAGAAACTAAAAATAATAACCATAAATACACCTTAATTTGACTTCGAATCACAGTATGATTTTACGATTACACTAATCTAACACATAAAATACAATGCCAGAACGCATCAGAGTCATATATCACAGATTGTACAAGAAGTACGTTCAGAAACTATCATTTAACCACCAAGTCCAATATTAGGTCGATATAACAGAATTCTCATTTATGCGGTAAGAAAATATTCTCAAACGTCAATGTGTCACAAAGTTGCCCTGCAGTCACAAAGTAACCCCGGTTTAGGTATAATTTTTGATTTTTAATTAAAACCTTTTATTTTGTGTTTTTATTCGGTATATCGTTGTTTAAGGCCCAAAGCCATGGGCATAAGAGCTTGGCCCTAACTTCTTATTCATGTATGTAACGCTGTAAATATAAGTATTTCAGGGGAAAGTAAATTCAGGTTCCGTATTTCCGCTAATTCGCAATAATTAACATAATCTAAAGCAAATATGTATCTGGTTATCAGAATGTTATTGACAAATACAGGATTGATAAAGCTGGGTACCATTAAAAAAAGCGCAGGAAAAGAGATAATATGTTTACAATGCCAAAGTTATTACAATCGATAAATTTTGTTTGGATTACACGCTTCAAATATAACAATGATGCAAACCTGTTCGAATGATCAGTCAGTAATTGGGGAGGATACAGTTTTATTTTGGCGATAAGAGAGTTTGCAAACAATAATTAACTCATAAAAAAATTGTTTTCCATAGTAGTACGGATCGAGTGCTGGCGTTACTTTTTTTTATAGATTCATCAGAATGCATAAGTTAATGCTTTCATTAACGTGTTTTCACTTACAAATAATAGGCATACATTCATAGAAGATACAATAAATAAGTGTTTATTTTATACTTTACACACGCTTAGTTAAAATATATTATAATGTATATTAAACGAATAGTAACTACTATATGTCAGGAAGAAGATTCAGTACTTTCCTTATAGTTAATTCTGGGAAGCGCCATATGGCAAAGGCAATAGAAAGCGCTACGAATGTAAACAACACACAAAAGATAATTCTCCATTTGTAGTGTTTGCATATGAGATATTTTAGAAGTTTGAATGGATTCTTGAAAAAGGAAAATGAAGTATCGGGTCGACTGAAACAAAAACATAAATTAACATGTAATTCATAAACGAACACACTAACCCTATTAATTAAGACTAGGTTTATATTCGAATTCATAAGGTGACAAAAATAAAAAGTAAGTAAATGCTCCTAAACCTTTTGTTCCTAGACTGATTTTATATAAATTTCCATTCAGATAAAAATGAGCTAGCAGTTTTATTCATATCACCTACTCTCTTTTAAATCTAGCCTATCTAACTTTAGTTAGCAGATTTATATCAGCGAAAGTGATTGTCAATTGTGACTTCTTTACAAATTGAGAACAAATACAAAACAAGATTTATTAAAGCAGTGTAGTTTTTGACAGGAACAAATGACAGTAAAATGTTCGTGTCTTTGATTAGATGGTACCACTAGTTTTTGTGTTACACTTAAAAAAAATTCTCATTAAAAAATAGGTCGTTGTTAACTAATTTATTGTAGCAAAATGTAGCAAAAAATATAGTGCGGCCATAGATAAAAAAACAAAATGAAGTTGATGCAGATTCTTCAAAAAAGACAAAACGTCGCATTGGAAATCTGATTGCAGTAACTTATAGCTAAGTTCTTCTAAGCTTCTTTAAATTATATAACTTTCTCTCCATTTAGTCAATTCTGTATCTCTTTTGGGATAGCAATATGATATGGTGGTTTGACGTTGTTGTTTTGCAATAGTGCATCTTATAGAGCTCCATTGGGATGAATTGAGTGTATGTAGTAATTTCCTTTTTTAACAAGCTAATTGAAATATTATGTTATCACAAAAAAGATCCTCAATGAAGAAGTAAGAACCAAAATTCTACGTCATTAGCAACACTCTAAACTAACTTAATTATACTAAACTCATGGAAAGGGTCCTCAAGCAAAATAAAGTTCTTTACACCTATTTTTTTTTTGTTTCAAGCGATATTGTGCGCATTAAAGAAACTGTTATGTAAACGAAATAATATTTTTCTGTTTATAGATAGGTTTTATTTCTTTCACGTAAAGGAACCTTTCTATCTGTGTAGATAATACTAAACCATAAGTATCAATGTGAATTTGTTTGAAGTAGATCATACTGAAATATACAAGTTGAAGAAATTAAAAATATTATTTTTGTAGATTGTTAACAGCTTCGAGCTCAGTAATGTAATTTATTTCACTGGACAAAATAAACATTTGAAGCACTTTACCTAACTAAAATAAGAGTGAGTACTTATTATGTACCAGGCTCTGATTAAATATTTCTCTAATCTTTTGCAGAGATGGAATATATTTTTCTTTGAAAGGTACATAATTGATTGTGTATTTTACAACAACCTTAGGGAGCAATAATAATTACAGTACTTTTCAGTTGTAGGATCTTTATTAATTTTTGCACAATAGGTACACTGCATATTTTTTATTTACTGAAAAACGTAGACATACTAGCTGGATTCCACCAAGATTCGGTTTTGATGCTAGAAATATTGCTCAACGTATTCGACACAAGTGTTTTTAACCTTTTCCTCTCCTTTGTTATCCTTTGCGCAATCACACTAAAATAATTTAGGAAGGGATATATTTTTACTTATCTTTTTTAATGTGAACTAATATGCAACAGAAGCTAGCACGGTAGTCACACACACGGAGAAAAAAAGATGTTACCACGTATTATAAATGTAAGGAATGATATTAACCCAAGGACAATAATACGTTATCTAGTACCCAGTATTCATCCATGTATTACTGTTTATTAGGAAGATGGTACGCTCTAATATAATTATAATACAACCAATTATAAAGTTAGTTGTCCCTATTCTTACTATCTATTTTTCTCAGTGCAGGAACACATTAACATGTTATCTATTTATGAAAATCAGTAATAATAATAATGAAAGTATGAATTGCGAAGTATTTATTTTTATAAGTTTTTTGGATTGAATTGTGCCAATATACATAAATGTACTTTCTATGGGGGCGTAGCTCAGATGGTAGAGCGCTCGCTTAGCATGCGAGAGGTACCGGGATCGATGCCCGGCGCCTCCAAACAACTTTTCTTTTTAATTCAGTATTTTATTCAGTATTATTGTTTTTTTTTTTAAATAAAATTGTAAATATACAGATGTTTCAAATCCGAGTGGCATCATTGCCATCTTTATTATGATTTAACGTGAGAAGCAGATTGAATTAGCGGAGATGCAGTATTTTAATGCGGACGACATGTAGGTAGCAAAAAGGCAATTTAATTTAGTAATGATTGCATTTTGGAAAAGTTTGACGTGGAGTATTTTAATTTTTAACAATTATATATTTTCATGGTCTAAAGATCATACAATACTATTGTTTGTGTAACAATGTTAAAATATGTCTTATCGTTGATTCGATTAAGATGGTTAATGGAAAAGACCAGAAAGAATCTAAAGTGCACGATCGACTATTCTGAGTATTAAAAACATCATTTGGAAACGAGTACTGAAATGCTCAAATAAGTGATTTACTAGAAAAAGCAAAAATATAAATAAGCAACTATACAATGTTCCTGTCCTCTAATTCTCTTTTTCTATTGTTTTGTGCTACGTTTCCTTAGTATTGTCCGCTTTTATATAAATTCTTACGAAACCTTTTTTTAACAACTGGAAGTTTTTATGGCAAGAATCAATAAAGAGAGTACTACGATGTCTATGTGAATAGACAAAAGGTTGTTTATTAAATTAATTAAATAATCTTGAAAACGCCAGTAAACTTAAAGGTAACCAGTTTTAATAGGTAATTAAACTTTCTGCAAATTACGCCTTTATAATATATAATTTTGCAACAGAGTAAATTTGCTTGATATGATCATTACGTTTTTATTTCACACATTTGTATAAATCAATTAAAATGTTCGATAACTAATTGTTATTAGTAGAGCAGAGCGTAATTTAGGCTTTTGCGCGAGAAACGGAGTTATTCAGGCCCACTTGATAGGCTTGTCGTTCGGGAAGGCGTAATATATAATAGTAATTTCATCGCTACGCTGATGTATTTCAGCTACACGTGTTCATCGGTCGAGTCAGTCTGTTTATCTGATTCTTATCGCCCCAGTCGGCCAATTCTATTTCTGATCGAAACTTTGCTATGACACGTCGGTTATTTCTACGGGCTATAACAGTAGATATACAAAGAACAATCAAAAATGTTTGCATCGTAGATCTAGGAGTTGTGTGTTGAAACACGCCTTTTTTAAATGCTCTTCGTATCCCGGTTATCGCCTTGCAACTAAAATACGCTTCGGTCTAGTTATTAGTTAGTAGACAATGCATTAGTGTTATTTATATTACAAATTAACTGTTTACATCTCCTATTTTCTCGAAAATACATTACTGGGTTGTTATTGTGAACTACAGATTAAGCACTATTAAAAGCCCTTTCTTCTGCATATTTACCACACTTCGAATGGTAAAAAATGAGAAAGGTATGCAGATAGCTGTATATCATATATACATAGGTATGGAATAAATATTTTGATGAAGGTATATTTATCATTTGTTTACTTTCTTAGGAGGCGTTGATGAGGAGCAGGTTTATTAATTTTACTATACAAGGTGCAATAAACAAGGAGCTGTAGATTGTCAGCTTGCTTCATGCATTCATCGCCTATTCACATCATGTTATAATCATTAAAACAATTTATCAAAATAGCAGATGATCTTTGCTAATTTAGGATATTTGTTACAGGTACTGAATATGCCGGGTGTCCCAAGCTATGTGCACATTATTCAAGGTGAGTTATGTTTCTAAAATATTTTCATCAATACAGTGTTGCCGCTTCTACCTACTTTTTTTTTTAACTCAAATGGAATACCCTGTCATCCTTACCATGGTTGGATTCCTTATTAAATTTCATAAAACTTTTACATTTATTTATACTTATACACTTATTTATACCTATCTATATCTATCTTAAAGCGTTTTTTGAGATATAAATTAAATTCAATTTTATTTTTTGATAATTTAATCCTTAAAAAAGTACGGATATCTTTGCTTTTTGGAATAACTAAAAGTCCCATTTTTGAACATGGCTTAAGAGAACCTTGGACTAATTTCCTATGTTATTTGAATTTAGTTACATTATACCGTATATTTCCGTTACATTGTTCCGTACATTACCCTCAGGCCGCATGTTGGAAAAATTCCTTTAAGTATATTTTTTTTTTAAACGGAATCCCTATATAAGTATTAATCATTCTTTGCAAAGCCTGTGAAATAAACTTTTTATCGTTGCGATTTTGAGTTACAAGCATTTATTTAAAAGCAATTCCCTTCTAATTTATTTTTTAATAAGTTTGTTTATTCTGCTACAACCTCTGCTGTCGAATGGGCTGGTGCTCCTTGAAGTTGATACCAGCTAGTTGGTAGTCTGCGAGAGGTAGATTATCCAGAAAGTTTCCTTCTGCATCTCTTAAAATATTTAACACAAGTGAAAATGTGTCACTCGCGTGTCATTTTCACACGTTCACGGTCTGCATCAATTTAAAAATAAATGAGAAGGAGTAGTCCCCTTCTCATTTATTTTAAAATAAATGCTTGTAACTCAAAATCACAACGATTTAGGTATAGGAACACTATACATGTTCGAAAAGTAAATTTAACAGGCTTTGCGAAGAATAATTAATACACAGGACGTTCTATTTGAAAAAATACACTTAAACGAATTTTTCGTAACGTGTAGAACTGTAATGTAACTAAATTCAAATAACATAGATACTTAGTCCAAGCTTCCGTTAAACCATGTTCAAAAATTGGAGTTTTAGTTAGGGCAAAGAGCAAAGATATGCGTACTTTTGCAAGGGTCAAATTTAAGAAAAAATAATTTATATCTGCAAAACGCTGTGATAAAGATAGAGGGAAATAAGTGTGCCAGTTTTATGAAATTTAATAAGGAATTCAACCAACATAATAAATACAGGATGTTCCATTTGAATTAAAAAAAGTTGTTACCAGGTTTAGGTGGAAGCGGCAACATTGCATGGGTGAAAATATCTTAGAAACGTAGTTCACCTCGAATAACTTGCATATACTTCTAATAAGCCATCCATCTTGGGATACCACGTGTAGTACCTATTTTTTTTTGTAGCAGTAAGCACGCCAAACTATTGCTGACTGCTTTTAATGGAATATTTGTAATATTTATAGAACCCACGGAGTATTGTAAATCGCCGTTTTCCGTTTCGGGAAACTCTAGCATTAATAGCACAAATCAATACAAATCTGTTGTGAAATCTACCCTTGAAATACTGATGATTTTTAGTTCTTTGCTTGTTGTTATGAAGTCAAACGAGTTAAGGTATATATCATCGAATTTATAATTAATTAGTATATCAAGCTACTGTGGATAAGACCTTTCTGATCAAGTAAACGCCTAAAATATTTAGTAGCACATTTAGTAATCTTTGTAAATACCCTTTACGCTTATATACGTAATTGCCTACCCATGACTCTCAATTAGAATTATGACAGTATATCTATATAACTGGAAAGCAGGGCCTTTCCTACCGGGCATACAGAGCGTGCCCACATGCAGGTGGCTGATTTAAGCAATTCTGATGAGGAAATTCTTAAATTCTTTAACTAAATCCAAAAATTTTCTGCTTTTCCTCGATAATCATAATCAACTTTAGCCGCAGTTATAAAAATACTCACAAGGAGTAGGCAAGAACTGCGAAACACAAAATTAAATGAGTCATATATTATTTGAAAGAGGAAATTAAGTGTATAAAAACTGTAAATGGGTTTGAGTGCATGGGCCTTAATTTCTGAGATATGAAGAATTTTATTTAAAAACATTAACGCTTCTAGCTTAAGAAGAATTATATGTATACGACTGATTAGTGTATATGTAGCCCAATTAGTTGAGGGCACGAATTACGAATTTTAGCAGGAAGTGGAATAGGTTCGAGCCCTTCTTAGGGACATTATTTTTCTATTATCAGTATTCATTTTTTTTTATTTTTATTCATAATATATGTGATTACTAATAATCACTAATAACATATACAACTTTCATACACAACATTGGAAAAAAAAAACAATTATAATACAATGCAATAATTATTTATTAATAAATACAAGAAAGAAAATGAGGTACGAAATCGTCGCACACGTGAACTTTGGAGATGCTTTGTGGTGGTACATATAGTGACAAAGTATTTCGGATTAAAAAGAATGTTTATAATCAATTTGTTGAAACACGCAGTACAAAACAGCTTGTTACAAGATGGCAATTGCAGATGTGGGTTATGGCTACCGTTGCCGAATTTTATGAGGATACAGAAAATAATTGCATTTTTCGATTTGTTGCATCTTCCATGTGGGTGTCAGATTTATGAAAGAATATAAAATTTCAAATCGTCGTGTAGTGCGATATCTATCCGAAAAAGAAATCGCATCACTGATGAAATTATGAATTCCATAAACATTGCAGCCTCTTGGCTTTTTGTATGCAGTATATAAGCGTGAAAGGTATATTTACAGGAGATCAGTTGTAGATTATATTTTACGCGTTTCCATTAAATTCCTTTTCGGTTAGGTGTAACAGGAACAGAAAAATTTTATCTACGGTTGCTTGATAGATCTATATAAGATTTTGGTATTACAAAACTAATTTTTCTTCATAATAAGGGTTTTTAATCGCAAAGCAATGAAATCCTCGAGATAGGGCAGTTTTGACCTATTAAAACAGAAAGCTGCGATTTACAACATTAGATGAGTTCTGCAAATGTGTCAAGATACATTCAAATTGCGATGTAATATTCCGGAAGCTTCATTTGTCAGTTAATTTGTAACCTCCTATAACCTTCTTAAATAGATGTTAAAATAATTGGAAAGTAATACCATTTGTGGTATGAAGAAACTTACTTCGGTTTAGGTAATGGATTAGGTTCGCTGCGCCCTAGTCCAGCAGGACTAGCATCAACCTCATCCTCAGTCAACAAGTTAAATTCCGCCTCTAATTTACCCTGAAAATCTTTCTGTTATCACGCATTTAGTTCTTTACTCAATAACAAATTAATTACGGCAAGTGTGTATTCGTTTTTCTTTTGATCAATACCGCGAAAAGGCCACCATCCCTTCAACCTTTTTACGCGAAACAAGTTAATGTGCGGTGCTTGAGGTTCGAGCAACTGCAATGTGCATTTCCTGGACGTTCTTGCCCCTCTAGGCATTCTATTCAAATTGAATGTCAGTGACCCTAAAATCGTAAAAAAAGTACTGGTTAGCAAGTTCACGAAGATAGGAGCTGAAAAGCATTAGAGGGAAATGGCTATCTCACCCAAAAAATCGTCGGCCGAAAAAGTATCATTATCCCAAACTTGTAGCTTAAGCGTGCACGGTAGCTTTTTCTCAGTGGGAGTTTGATCGAATACTTTTTCTTTTTTTAAAAGGACGATTTTGTCTTCTGTTTTCAGATAATTGAATGGAAAAATGAAGCGCCAATTGAAATTTCCTTCACCATCTAGCGAACGATAATGAACATCTGTAGTTTGGGCATGGTCAATATCTGCTAGCCAGCTAATATGTGAAATAAATGAGTATGTATATATACAGGCTTTTCCACGGTAGCCGTTCGTTAGAAGTTTCCGAGGCTAGAAAAAACCTGGAACTCTGAATTTTTGGAATCCGGGGTTATTCAAGATTCTCTTTCATTTTAAAATATTTTCAGGGTCTTACCACTTCCGGTTATACAGGAAGTCGCCATAAACTTTCTTATTTTAAATGGAACATCCTATATATTCTTTCATTTTTAAATTCCTGAGAAAATTTTATGATGAGTTCTAATAGGTTTCCCTATACCTATTTTCAACTGCTACTTAGATATCTTGATTTTTTTGAAAATTTTGAAAGATGTAGCGTTATTTGCAACACAGTATCTTTTGCCCATTTTCGACTGGTAATAAACACTTCTAGGGTAGATGGAAGCACAAGAATGACACTTTCGAAATCCACATTGACAATTGATTTGTCGCATACAGGGTGTTCAAAACTGCATGACCAATTACAAAATCTTCAAAGTTGAAGAAGTTATTTTTTTCAAATAGAACACCCTGTATATTATTGGATGATCAGATGCAGAATTTAATTCTGCATCGATTCGCTATAGCTTTCCCTATACCTATTTACAACGGTTTTCTTGTTATGTCAATATTTTATTTATTTTAATGTGATTTTTGACAGAAACTGAAACATCGTATGTGTTTCATTTTAATTAGAAAATGGAAACAAAACAGGAACATAAGAAAAATTGAAACGTAGTAACAAATGAAAAACAAAAAAATTAGGAACATAATGACAAGAAAAAATAAAATAAATTGAACGAAATAACTACAATAATTGTTCTATGTGACCACCATTTCGGTTCAAACACTGAATCACTCTATTATGTACTCCTCGCGAAACCGATCTCCGAAGTTCGTCTGGGGTTATATTGGTGAACGCATCGTGAACACGGTTCAATAGTTCCTCTCTCGTTAATACAGGTGTAGAGTACAGTTGCTCTTTTATGCGACCCCACATGTAAAAGTCCAAGGGCGTCAAATCGGGTGATCTGGGTGGCCAGTTCCAGGGTCCCTGGGGATCAATCCACCGATCCTCGATCATCAACGTCAATTGTTGATCTACAGCTACTGTGGAGTGCGCGGGAGCACCATCTAGTTGATACCAACTGTTTGCTCTCTCTCCTGGAGGTAGAGTATTTAAAAAAACACTAACAAATACTCAAAGTATCTCTAGATATCTAGCCCCATTTAAACTTTCATCGTAGACTTGATATGCCACACTATTGTCCATAACCAGACAAAAAACATTAAAGCTAAACCGGTTCTGGTGATTATTCTCCCTTAAGACGTGTGGATTATCTTGCGCCCAGTAGTGAATATTTTGACGATTTATAATTCCTTGCCTGCTGAATTTTGATTCGTCAGTCCAGATAATTTTATAAAGGAATCTTGGATCTTCTGTCATTTTTGTGCACATGAACTCGCAAAACTTGCCTCATCACCAAGGCGTAACCCTTGTACATTTATTTCAGAAAAAGGATGCATTTTGTGTTTTTTTAATATCCTATGAATTGAAGTTCTCGATATGCCCAATTCCAGAGCTGCTGCTGGAATTGAACTCCGTGGATAAGCTTGAAAATAAGCCAAAACATTCACCTCGTTAGCTTCATTATCTATTACTGGCTTTCGGTGATTACGAGTTGCCTTTACACTCCCAGTTTCCAAAAAACCGAGCTTCAATTCTTGCAAATTTTCCAGGAGTCATTGCTGGTAAGTCCGGATATCGCTCGTTAAATAATCTACATGTGCGTCTGACAATTCGTTCACATTCACCGTGCGTACAAAACAAGTTTAGCAGATCATTATTCGAATATTCTTCAATATTCTCCATTATTAACTGTATTTCATAGAATTAGCAAAATAGAATTGTACTACTTGGACATAATATCAACAACTGTCAAGTCACTTGTTCTAATTCCTCTTATAATCAATGCTTACTGGATACGATTTTGTAGTTTTATTAGATTTTAGTAAAAAATATGGAATAGGTATAGGGAAAGTCATAGCGAATCGATGCAGAATTAAATTATGCATCTGATCATCCAATAGTATACAGGGTGTTCCATTTGAAAAAAAGAACTTTTTCAACTTTAAAGATTTTGTAATTGGTCATGCAGTTTTGGACAGCCTGTATGCGACAAATCAATTGTCAATGTGGATTTCGAAAGTGTCATTCTTGTGCTTCCATCTACCCTAGAAGTGTTTATTACCAGTCGAAAATGGGCAAAAGATACTGTGTTGCAAATAACGCTACATCTTTCAAAATTTTCAAAAAAATCAAGATATCTAAGTAGCAGTTGAAAATAGGTATAGGGAAACCTATTAGAACTCATCATAAAATTTTCTCAGGAATTTAAAAATGAAATAATATGCCGGGTGTTCCATTTAAAATAAGAAAGTTTATGGCGACATCCGGTATAACCGGAAGTGGTAAGACCCTGAAAATATTTTAAAATGAAAGAGAATCTTGAATAGCCCCGGATTCCAAAAATTCAGAGTTCCAGGTTTTTTCTAACCTCGGAAACTTCTAACGAACGGCTACCGTGGAAAACCCTGTATAGATAGTATTACTAATGGAAGTACTGTACAAGGCGCCTACTTTTTGTATATACATATAATAGTATATCTGGAGGATCCATAAGCAAAAAAAAGGCGTTAAAAAAATTAAGAGCTGTTGATAGGTACTTACCCTTTAACATAAATGTCAGATTTTTTTTCGCCGGTAAAAAAGTCATCTTCTTCCAAGACTATGTCTTCCGTATTCCAAATTATCACACGAAGTTCATATTTTCTAGGTTGTTGAGGAGTTACGTCTACAGCTCGAGGTGCTGGTAGATCATGCACAGGAAAAATATCAACCCATAATTGTAATTTACCCTAGAAGAATAATATCGTTACTGTAGCTTTACAATAATACGTAGGTATACTAAAAATTAATTCCAAAGTTATGCTTTATAGCACGAAATCAAACTTAAGAAACGAATGGCGAAGTCATTACCGATTTCAATGAATGAATGCCCCAATACGTTATGAAACGAGCTATTTAATTATCTTTCGTAATTAGTAATTTTACTAAAGCAATATAAATATAAAAGGGATTTATGTAGCGGTCAGTAACGACCATAAAACTAAATTTCTGACTTATAATATATATAATATAATGCTTCGTCGCCAATTTCGAATTGAATACAACAAAACATTTCTCGGCAGTCAATTTAACGTTAATTTCAAATCATTTCATTGATTTCTGAGCTATTGGCTCTGTTCAGCAGAAGTGTTTGCTTCCCGCCGGTATATCGTGAACAGTTGCGAACACACCCGGTTTCCGTTATATGCACCGATATTTGAAATGTCAAAGGCTCAAATGGAAGCTAATCTACCAGAAATATTAAACAAAATGAGGTGTTTGAAAAGAATTATTGAAAGTCAAGTGTTCGTAAGCTTAAGAAAGCTATAATGCCTTATTAACCCAAGTAAAGAAAAACATAAATAATGAAAAAAATTTAAAATCCTGAAATAAGCAAAGAACAACTTGGCAAATTGTTAAAGATGTTACCAGTACTAAAAGACAAAATATTTCTATAGATGCAAATTCAAAATTCTTTTTTTTAAACAAATTTCTCAAAATTTATTTCAAAACAAGAAAGCTCCAAAAGTAAACGGTGAAAACTGTGCAGGCTGTCTTCGGCCGACTCTTGCCTTGTCGAAGCGCCAAATATATTTCAAGAATGAGAGACGAGGAGGATAGCATGCTTGTGAAATGCAAGAACATCCTGGCAAGGATGAAGGCGAAACGGAAAAAACAAGCGCGCTCCACAAGATTACAAACTTCGTCACAGTTCAAAGAGATTTAATTTTAAACCTGTGGTACCATCATGATCTATTAGAATATATTCACAAATTAAAAAATAAACAACGTGCTGGGATAGACGAAATTCCACTAAAACTGATTCAAAGTTGCTTCAATGGTATAAGTGAACTACTCTGTAACATAATTCATGAATCTTTATACAGGGTTATTATAAAGTAATGCACAAAATTCATAAAACGTACAATGTTCATTTTTGAAAAAAATGCAAAAACACGTCAAACAGTTTATTTTAGTCCGCGTCTTTTGACATAAGTCAAAAAAATACAACGTCAAATTTGTCAAAGTTATGACGTCATCAATATTTTTATTAAATAGGAAGCTAGGTTTTTTTTTACATTATTTGATAAAGCTTGTTTTTCTGCTTTATAAAAAAATAATTGAAGTAGGGGTCACATAATAAAAAACTGTGAGAAAATAATAAAAAACAAAATAAACTTAATTCTAGTAGTAACTTTTAAATTAACTAAACAGTCCATTAAACCAAAACTAATTTCTTACAGGAATTGTTCAAACTGTGTCCCGTTCACTATCTGACATAGGCCAAGACGATGGTAGACCTGATTTACAGAGTTTTCGATCATCTGCGGAGTTATACGAGTCATTTCATGTCTAATCCGTTCCATTAAGTCTTCTAAATTGTCTGGTCGGTTAACGTAGACCCGACTTTTTAAATGTCCCCACAGAAAAAAATCAAGGGGGGTAAGATCAGGTGACCTAGGTGGCCACTCCATTGGTCCACGTCTTCCAATCCACCTTCCTTCAAACTGGTTATCCAGAAACCTTCGAACAATAAGACCATAATGTGGTGGTGCACCATCTTGTTGGAACCAGATACTGGGATCCAAGTTTTCCCTATTATTTGGATCCGGAAATGCCGCAATTAGGTCCGGAAGCACTGCCATACGAAGATGTTCCAAATATCGCTCAGCTGTTAAATTCCCGCGAAAGAAATAAGGACCAATAAATCTTCCCCTGACGATTCCTACCCAAACATTAATTTTTTGGGGGTGCTGGGTGTGTTTTGTCTGAATCCAGTGGGGATTTTCCCGAGCCCAGTAGCGACAATTGTGTCGATTTACTGTACCATTTAAATGAAACGTTGCCTCGTCTGAAAATACTACACTATTAAGAAAATTTGGATTTTCGTCACAATGCCTCATGAAGACTTCACAAAATTCCAGACGTCTGTCCGGATCATCTTCCGAGAGTTCGTGAACAAGTTGAACTTTGTATGGGTGCAGTTTTTCTTTTTTTAAAAACTTTACTACAAACGACTGACTAACATTTTGTTGTAAGGCAATTTCTGTTGTAGTTGCGTGAGGGTTGTCTTCTAATGACAGCAAAATATCTAACTTTGCATCGTCGCTTATTCCTGGTCTTCCAGATTTTGGAGCATCCCTCACGCTTCCCGTTTCATAAAATTTTGCAACAATTCTGCTTACTGTGCTTCTAGCAATTGGAGGTCTTTCAAAATGTGTTTCGTTAAATAAAGCACATGTTTCTTCATGACTTCGAAGTCTATCGCCGTAACCTACCATCATTAGAATTTCTATCCTTTCTCTTTCGGTTAAAGGAGCCATAATAATAAAATTGGTATGACGCTAATTGTAAGACTGACACTGACAGTTGTTTTATTAAATCAATTGAAAAATTGACAAAAGCAGATATTCGTACTAGGTAACTTTAAGTTTTAATTCTTTTAATTACCTAGGTCACCTGATCTTACCCCCCTTGATTTTTTTCTGTGGGGACATTTAAAAAGTCGGGTCTACGTTAACCGACCAGACAATTTAGAAGACTTAATGGAACGGATTAGACATGAAATGACTCGTATAACTCCGCAGATGATCGAAAACTCTGTAAATCAGGTCTACCATCGTCTTGGCCTATGTCAGATAGTGAACGGGACACAGTTTGAACAATTCCTGTAAGAAATTAGTTTTGGTTTAATGGACTGTTTAGTTAATTTAAAAGTTACTACTAGAATTAAGTTTATTTTGTTTTTTATTATTTTCTCACAGTTTTTTATTATGTGACCCCTACTTCAATTATTTTTTTATAAAGCAGAAAAACAAGCTTTATCAAATAATGTAAAAAAAAACCTAGCTTCCTATTTAATAAAAATATTGATGACGTCATAACTTTGACAAATTTGACGTTGTATTTTTTTGACTTATGTCAAAAGACGCGGACTAAAATAAACTGTTTGACGTGTTTTTGCATTTTTTTCAAAAATGAACATTGTACGTTTTATGAATTTTGTGCATTACTTTATAATAACCCTGTATAGTGGCATCTTCCCTACAAGATTGAATCGGCTAATCGAGAATTATCGGCCAATATGTCTCTTGACGTTCCTTCTGTAAAATATTTGAGATGCTTGTGTATCAGCAGATTAATAAATTTAATAAATATGATTTGCTCAGTAGGTATCAACATGGTTTTGTGTCGGATCATAGTACTGTAACAGCACTTTTTGGTTACACCTATTCGATTTTGAATGCTTTTGAAAAGGCAAGAGGCTTATGTTTAGACGTGAGTAAAGCTTTCGCCTCAATAACACATAAGATTCTCTTAAACAAATTTTACAATTTCAGAGATTTTTAGATCGGAGATACCCTCATGACTGGTTCTCATCATCATACTTATCTAACCGCTGCTAAAATCCACTACACTCCCCAGGAGGTGCCATGTCTTCTCCATCAATGAAAAGCGGCATTGGGGTGCTCCAAGAAAGCATCCGTTCCTGTTTGTGATTTTTATCAATGACAATTTTTCATAGTGCCACTTATGATCACAAAATAGTTAACTTTGCAGACCATAATAACTTCCTCTTCCGAGGCGACACTTTCAAATTCTTAGAGATTCCAGAATTACCCTTTATAATAACGTCAAACTATGATTTGACACAAACCAACTAGTGATAAATATCGACAAAGCAAAGTGTCTTTTATTTAAAACCAATGATAGTATTCAAACCTTTAAGGGGGTACTGGACGTTGCCAGAAAAACAGTTGGGGTTACTATCGTGAGATTCTTTCAGGCAAACATGCACCAGAGCAGGACGGCAGACAACCTTCTTTACAAGCTACATCTAGAACTGGCAGTCGACGCCGTACTATACAGTGAGCAAAACCGGGACAGGGAGGGAACCGACTGGTATGGGGCACCACCGGTACCGCCGCCAAATGGATCCCGGCGGATAGCAGGATCTTGGTCAAAATGCATGGAGCGGGAAGAGGCTACGTTTAGGCCAGGTGGGGGTGACATACGTAAGTTGTTACCTTACGCCGAACGAGCTGAGGACCGATTTCCGTGAAAATCTCCAGAATCTTGAGGATACCCTTCGAGACATGGGCGGTTCTATGGTTCTGGCCGGTGATTTTAACACCAAGGCTGTAGAGTGGGGCATGCCGAGTATGGACGCGCGGGGAAGTATATCCTGGGAACGGCATCCAGATTACGGTTGAACGTCATGAACGCCGGATATTACCATCCCTGATGTAACGTTTGCATCGGAAGCCCTGGGCCGCGACGTTGCAAACTGGAGAGTCGTAGAGGACTATACTGGTAGCAACCACGAATATATCGAGGGCGTCACATCAGAAGGGCGTAAGCGCCAATATAGGTGAAATTGAGATTTTGAGTGTATTTAAACATCTTATCAATGGTTACAGTATAGCAGAAGGGCGTGCAATTTTCGATGACAGAACTTTCTATAGAAACTATTTTTTGATGGTCGTATAAACCAATTTTGTAAAGTATTCATATCATATATTTTCTGTTTCCTGTAAAATTTATGTTTCGGTTCGTACGCCCTTATGATATGACGCCCTCGATATAGTCTTTGAGATTGTGAGAGGACAAATCAGAAGGACTGTCAACAAACGGTACCCGGAAGCAAGGTGGAATAACCCCGGGCTGGATAAGGGAGCACAATATCTTTGTTGGGGAAAGCTTGTAACGCGTACCTGCCGTGGATACGCCGCTCCGGTAAGAGACTGAAAGCCATTGACTGGTGGACGGAGGAGATCATTGAGCTTCGCCATTGATGCCTGCACCTAAGACGCAGAGACACCAGGACAAGGAGACGAGATTCAGTCCTGGCCATAGCGGAAGGGGAAGAATTCAAAAACGCCAAGAAGGAACTTAAAAAGGCTCTGCGAATAGCAAGCTCCTGCGGAACGGAATCGGAGGCAGCGGCCCTGGCTGTAGCAGGAGTGGTTCCTGTGTACCTCCTGGCCAAGGAGAGACGGCAAATCTATCTGAATAGGCTGGAAGGCGGAACAATCACGAAACGTGAGTGAGAGGGCGCACCATCCGGCTCTGGCAGAAGCGTTGGGAGTCGGACACCAACGGCAGGTGGACAGCGGGGTTGATTAGGGATCTCTCAGTTTCGGATGGGCAGAGTTCACGGAGAGGTGGACTATTACCTTATTCAGATGCTGACAGGGCACGGGTACTTTCACGCGTACCTATGTAAAGCGAGGAAAGCGGACATTGCCCCCTGTCTGTATCAAGACAGCGACTGTGACGATGCCCGCCATATATTCTTTGAATTTTGAAGGTGGAAGCCGCACAGAGATCAGCTGGAGCAGGACGTCGGAGTACTAACGCCGACAAACTTGATCGAAACGATGTTGCGAGACCGGGACACATGGCCTTCGCAAAAACGATTCTAGTTACCAAGAAGCAGGAAATGGATAGACGGTCATGGTGGTCAGTATTTCAACGCATTTCATATCAGCTGCCTGCGGTCCAGTCATTTCTGCCAATATTTAGTTCTTGCTGCTGTTCATACTGTAGGAATGCATGGACTATCTTAGTAATTGTATCGTAATTTTTACATTAATTGCCAAAAAAGAGTCATCTGTATTAGTAATATATTGAGAGAAATTCAAATTCTTGTCAAAATTTGTTTCTTCTATGGTTTCTGATTTACCTAAATATGCCAATTAGAAACTGATTCATTTTCAAGAGATATTTGAAGAAATACGTCTTTCAAATAACCATGTATGACATAAATGTCATCACTCCCAACAAAATTGTGCCCTGTCTAGATGAAGGTGAACTCACTGTTGACAATAGATAAGCCACCAAAATGAAATAGGTTAGAATCTTTATTGAAAATGAATAAACAAACAAGGTCTTGGGTATTTTCCTTTAATCGTAATGCTACATTACTATAGCTGTCTTTTCGTGGGCTTTTTTAACATTTAAAATAATAATTGCTATACTAGTGGGAAATGTAGGCTTAATTATGTACTTATATGTTGATTTAAAATACCCTCCACCTCAAATACTAGTGGAAAATATAAGCTTAATGTTAAATAAACATACAAGTAAAAGCCTACATTTTCTATTAGTATTGGAGTTGGTATGCTGCATTATTGCCTACCAAAGCTTTTGTATGCATTTACTTAATGCACTATGTCATAATTCTGATTCTGTAACCAGTTCAATACAATCGGCGATTACAATAGTATACCTGGGATAAAGCGCTAGCTGCTTATCACAGTTAAGACCCTGTAATTACTATAAGCCATCACAACCACTGATTTGACTGCCTGTCAATCCTATTAACTTGATGGCACTAATTAAAGCCTTTGTAATGTAAAGGAACTTACTCCTTCAAATCGTGTTTCCTGACTAATCTGTTAAAGTAATTGTAGAGGGTGAAATGTTGACAGTTTTATTTGCGCGTAAACGTAAAAAGTTATCCTGTCAATGTCAATTAAATCAACAGCAAGACAATCGAATGCAAGCTCGAAATATCGATGTGAAATTTTTTGTAAGATTCCATTCGGGGAAACCACTGCTTCGGTCGCTTTACAATCGATTATCAATTAATTATTAATGATATATTATAAGTATATATATTATTACGTAATAAATACACTCTTTCACACGTAAATTAAATATTATATTAACATATATTATTATATTATACGTACTTTGTACATAAAGATTGAGATATTTTTATAAGAAGTGCAATAAATACTAAAAAAAATGAAATGAGTAGAATAAAAATGTTTCCAATGTATATGTAAATAAAGCTTAAATAGATTTAAAACAAAACAGTGAGTTTTATTATAATGTTAATTTGTCCTTTTCGTTTCTACTCATGATGGTATTTTGCTTCCGTTAAGGAAAAGCGAAAGATGTTTCTTTGCCCAGCTGAAGATTGTAAAAAGGTAAGTCTTCTTTTTATAATATACAAGCTTTAACATAAATTTTCTTCAGTAGAAAATATAATAATTACTAATAAATATATAGTAGTATATACCGTGAGTTTTCTTTAACTCTCCACATACAATGATAATATATTTTCCCATGTTCAGTTTTAAAAAGACATGTCGATATAGTACAGTACCTATGTAGCACGTTACAGAAAATTAGAAGACACGTCTTCAAATTGTCCGTCGACTAGGTTCAGCAATATATGGGCACCACTTCGACAGAATCTGAAAAACGATACCGAGGTGGAATCTTGCCCGGTTTTTTTAGTGGGTAAGAGACTCACACAACAAGTTGGCCACCCGAAGGTGCATAAAAAAAAATAAAAGAAAAATTAGTACATATTGCATTGGATTTGGCAGAACCCATATTTATATGTCATGTAGCGTAGGGTTAACAAAAAGAGAAGAAACGGTCATATTGGTTGCTTCTCATTTATTTGTCATAGCTACATAAATTCTTAATTGTCTAAAGGTAAATTTGACTAAAAATTGAAATCAAAGACTAAAACGAGTACAGCCGCTTTTTATTTACTGCATAAACTATCTCAATTATTAGGATCAGTTGTTCAAATAAATTATTATTTTAAACACACAAGGGAGATTTTAAATAATCATCAATCGATGATCAAACAAAACTCATTTCTTTAGAAGTTATATCAATATCACGGATGATATTTATACGATACTGAGATATGCAGCCTAAATTTTAGATTTGTAATATTGGCTGCATATGTTATAAGTGTTCTGTCTCTTTTTGATATTTTGTTCAAATGCTCATAAAAAGAAGTAAAGTATTTTATTTTGTTAAAGAAACGTCTTTATTGTTTTTACTTTTAAATGTAAATTCAAATTACATGGTTTTAGTTACTAGTTTGCAGATAGGCAAAAGCCAATTAATACGTACCTAAATAAAATGTGCATTTCTATTTTTGTTTGGAATAGGTATTAAAAAGAAAACGTTAATTAATTTCTATATATATTCTTTTTTTAATTAAAAAGAAATTAAGCAATGCTAAAAATGATAACCTTCAGCTTTCAAACAGGCATCGATTATCCGTTCCATATTTGCAAAGACATTCTTTAGCACTGCTTTTGACATATAAGGCTTATTAATACCTCAGACATCACATTATAATTTTAGTTATATTGAAATTATTATTATTGAAAATATCAGAAAATCCAGCAAATACATATTAGTATGCAAATGCTAATAAGATTTCTAGTTTTAAGCACTACATAATTCTAACTACGTTTTACACAAATTTTTGTTAATAAAACAATGAACCCACTTTAATGAGCAGAAAATCAAAGATCTGCTTTGTATATGAAGGTGAATAATTTTGTTCTTAACTAACTAATCGATACCATACTGCGATGTGTAACTTTGCAAAAGTTGTGCGCTGATTTAAAGAAGAGACCTCATATAGAAACAATTCTTTTGCGAAAAGTATTTAGCGTTGCAGGAAGTTTATATTAACAGAATTATGGGCATTGGAAAACTATTTGTAAAGTGGCGATACAAAAAAAAAAACACATACATAAGTGCTAACTACTTATTGCTTGAATTAAATGTACCTGTTCGAGACCAGGATGGTTTCGATGATACAAAGATCTAGTTTCAACGTGTTCCGGCACCAAATGATATCCTACAACGGGAACTTGATGCCATCGGTGAAGAGCAGTTAGAGCTAAATCGTATTTGCTGTAGAAGGATTTCGGTTGCTCGTCTATGCAGAAGAAAATACTACATTAGCAAACAGGACCACCAATTACCTGATGGCAGAATATACCTTCCTCAAGCGTAGGTGCAAATATGAAGTAACCAATGCTCACATACGTGTCGAAATATTTAGGTGGTCCAATATTCGCCTTTTTACAGATATTTTCTAATATTTCGCAAGGGTTATGTATATCCCTCCACGGCGTGTAGCCTACTCTGAAAATCTAAAGCATGAGTGAGTATTAAACAATATATCTGGAGTCGTCTTTACTCTATATATTCGTAGGAAAGCCCGCAACGTGCCCTATGCTTGGTGTAGTATCTATTTTCTAAATCAATTCGCGTTTCTCCTATTAGATCGTGCCTGCTTGTCCTATCCCAGTCCCAGACTTGAACTGTTAAAATCGTATCGTGTGGGAAAGTACCCGAAAATTCGAAGCATCTGCGTAAAGGGAGATGAATGAATTTGTTTATTTCAAAGTATATATGCATGTACAGTCATGGACTTTCGGAATGACCCTCTAAATTGTCTTTCCAACTGTAAATATAGGGTTACCTGTCAACCAATGCGCGTTACTTTTTTTTTTTATTTTACAGTTATTTCCGCTGTAAAATATGTATAATTTCCTATAATTTAGTTTATTTACTGGTATTTTTATTGGTTTTAATTGTTATTATCGAAAAATCATCATAACTAAGATTTACTTTTATACATAGAGTAAGGTTGTCAAAATGCAGTAGTATCAATCCACACCGACATATTTTTCTAAATATGTTCTCAGCCAAAAAAAAATATTACAAATGTCGTGCGTTATATAAGTGATTTACAGCGCTCTAACTCTTTCAGTGAGATTAAGTTGTCGCGCTGTAAATGACACTACCGCATTCCAATGTAAATAGCCATTAACAGTATACATTAGTGTTGGGAAATGTCGTTCCTTTTACGGACTAGTTCCTTTCGTTCCTTTTGTAAAAAGGAACGAGTCCGCTGAACTCGTTCCTTTGGAACTAAATCAAATATAGGTACATTCGGTATAGGTATCGTTCCTTGAACAATACACTCGCCAGCTAGCCGCTATACGCAGGCAGAGATATGTCGTTCCGATCGGAATTGGTATAAAGAGTGAGTGCGCAATACAACCATAGCATTCGTCTAATGTAATCTACATCTACATATACCGTATCTATTATACATGTGCATAAGTTACGTATTAAATAATAAACCCAATATAGACTTTATTTACTATGGTAGATGTAACTTGTCAAAAAGAAAACAAAGAACGTTTTATTTTTATTTAAAAACACGTCCACAGTCTACAGTCAAGTTATATAAACAAGCTTTCAACACTAGCAAATCGCTTAATAGCGATAAAAGTTTCTTGTGTATGTAGGTAATCATAACACACCGACTGTGGACCGAATTCATTTCGTTCCGATCGAACTCGGTTTAAAGGAACTAAAGGAACGATGTACCGAAGGAACTAAAGGAACGATGTACCGAATAGGTACATTTGAGTCCGGACCCGGAACGATATCGGAACGATATAGCGGACTCGTTCCTTTTAGTTCCATGTGCGGACTAGTTCCTTTGTACCGAGTCCGGTTGGAACGACACATCTCTAGTATACATGCCGTTTACCAACTTCTAAACATGCTCTAGATACCATTATTTTTTGTAAACCTAAAGTAATTTAACGATAAATGTACTTATATACAAATACGATTATGATGATGCTTAACTGCAGATAAATAAAAATAGCTTTTCCTATATATTTATTGTTGGTTTATTGTGTATCAATCTGATCTTGCTAGAAAATTCTCTTAATCTTTAGGTAAGCTAACTAAATTTTGATAATAGATATAGGGTACACCATGAACTGGTCTACATCCATTTATTCGACATTAACAAACACTCCAAAAATAACAATAAGTACTAAGTGAGATTGTGATGTGATCTATCTGTTAAGAAAGAACTGATGAATTGATTGATGACCGTAAAATAGATTTAATCGAGTATAAGTAATTGGGTACGACGCCATGTTGTTTCCAATTTGACCGATTTTAAACTCCGATATATGTATATAATGTATTTTAAGATTAGATGTTTTCTAAGAATGCACGTCAGTGCGAATAAAAATGGCAGATATTATACTTACTTGCCGAACGTGGGATTAATTTGTTTCGGAACGTAATTTTTGGACTCATTGTAATATTGGTTCCCCATAAACGCGACGAGAAAGGGATCGGATTTTCCATTACTATCTCTAGGTCTAAGCTTGATACCTTTCACGCAATACAATCGTGCTAAAAAGCTAACATGTTCGTTTAAGGGATAGTTTTGAAAATATCCATCGGTAAGCGGTAAACCGCCATAGGTAACGTATTCTGCCCCTTTGTGTGGAGGCCATGGATATAGTTTAACGTTTCCTTTAAATACGCCCATTATATTCTTTTCATCCACTTCTTCTTCGCCAGTTCCTTCACCTCTAATAAGGTTGAAAGATATCAACATATCTTGCAGCCCACTGAATTCCGGTTGGTTCTCCAGTTCCTCGTTGTAAATCTAAACCCCAAATGGTAGATTTTCAATATTCATCTTAAAATTTACATTTGTACTAACCTTTAATCGAAATTTTTTATTAACATTAGAACGACTTTCATTTGTGTCGATGTGCAAATCAGATTCTGACTATAACATACGAAATTAAATTTTAAACTCTACTAATTTCTTCTTTTTTCTTACCTCTAATGAAAGGAAATATTTGTTCCACCAGTTAGTGAATTCATCTTCCTCAATGATTATGTCGTCCTTCTGTTTTACCAGCAAGGTTTGTTGTTCATCATCTCGTTTCCTTTTTCTACATATTCGTTTGCAGAAGGCGTAACAGCCAATTTTCTCATTTTCCACATCAAATTGCGTTGCGATTGAAGTTATGACTTGGAGTTGTGCCGGTGGATTCTCATCGAATGATACTATTATGTTAATAATAGAGAAATATATCTACTTCATTTTCCTTTTATTTCACATACATATCTTATTACATATTTGTTTTTCCTATGTGTAACTTTAAAAGGCTCTGGAAGCGAGCAATATAGAGATAGCCTTATTAGCGTAGAAGACGCATTTGATACACCTTGTATCAAAATAAAGAACTCGATCTCGCTACAATCAATAGGATATGCTCCATGCTGTAAATTCGGAAGGTATCTGAGTGATCAGGCAGCATATGATTTGGTGTTGTCATGGTTTTACAAACCATTGAGGCAGACGGCAAATACCATCAGGTGAAAGGATTTTCATAATTGACGTGGTCTATTGATGTTAAGGTTCTGCCCCAGAAACCGCAAAAAAATAGTACAATGTCCAAGCTTTTGCAGATGACATGGTCATTGTAATCAAGATCAAGCATGATAATATTTTGTCAAATCGCATGCAGATACCCCCCAATTTTGTCAGCGTCTGATACTTGCTTGGAACAAGAACTTCAAACAAACACTGGAAAAGTTACAGTTGCATCGTTTATATACAGGAAGAAAATATTTTTGGATAAAGGATTTGTGAAACACGAACATTTAGATTTAGAATAACCCAAGGATCTCAAATATCGGGGTTATAGTTGGCCAGAGGCTGAATTGGAGCAACTTAATATAGTAGAGGAGTGAGAGAGACAAGCAAGAAGATAGACTGCTTAGTGCGCTTGGTGGTATGTCCCAATGCAATGGTAGTGGGCACACAAAGCTTAGCGAAACAGGAGAGGACTGGTGGTTAGGCTCGTGGTTGCACAACTCTCACCAATCCCATATGCAGTGAGGTACGGAAGATTCCTTCTCTTAAAACAAAACAAATTAAAAACAAAATTATTTTTAAATATCTTGGAGTCCAATGTCTTGAAAGGTAGCCTTGAACTACCTATCCCATCCATTCGTATCTCCGCTAAAACCTGTAAAACCCGTTCATACATCGGATTTGGCCCAGCGACCACTATTTTCTTGTCTCAATCTTCATAAGATTGATATACGTATATAAAGTTTTTAGTTGGAAAAAAATAATTGGAACTATTTATTTCTGTTTCTTGGATTATTTCCCTGTTCACTCAATTATAACGGTGAAGGTTTTCCTTGGCGTGGAATAACTTACCAGCTCTCGAATCCATACTGTCAATAGACGATCGAAGTGGCTGCGTCAACATGAATTCTCTTTCTTCTTTCGTGAGGGGATACACCATGAAGTGTTGTACGTGCGCTGCATGGTTACCAATATAAGTGAATCTCCCCAAAACTCGACTGTCAAACAGTTTTAGCGATATCGCGGGCGCATATTTTTCTTCCTCTGGTAGTTGCTGCGAAAGCTATCTTTAAAACAACTAAATCATCGATGGTTCTACAGTTTTACCACGACCAATTCCTTCTGATATGAGGGGAAGTTCGATTCATGCTTTGGAACCATGTCAGAATCTAATGACGCCATGGTGCAATCTAGAGTTATTTTAGCTTTCGTAATTGACATTCCGTGCAACTTCTTTAAATGTCTCAAACCCCAGAATAGAACGTCTATTTTGTAACCAGCTAATTTTGGTTTAATGTCGTCCGGTATTGAAGTGATGTGTTTCTTACCCTTCTTACGCGTGAGTTCCTCTAACTCTGGCATCTAAACGTATATTATGTTAGAAAAGAATTCTTTTGAATTTCAGTTTCAGAACCTCAAGTAATTCAACACAAGCCAGTATGCTTCCAACTAAAGAGCCTCTCTTTCTGATATCGTACCATTGTAGTTTAGGAGGAAATTCTGGTTGCCCATACGGTTCGTCTTTCAATTTAACGTGGGGTTTTACGAATGCTCTTCCCATGAAGTCATCGCGAAACTGTTAATAAAGATTGCAGGTCAAATTCCGGTCAACAAATGGTGGAAGTGAATACCTTCAGATCGTCGTGATCAATTACCTCAATAATTACTGTAGGTGGCTGGGACTTAAGATACTCTCTCGAACCATATAAAGTTATATTAGTTAGGGCGATCGTCTCGTCCCACAAAGGGTTTAGCATTCCTCTCTTAATCTTTTGGAAAGAAACGATTTGTTGACGTGCGTCAGGAAGCTATAACATTTACAAACCCTAGTACAAGCGCCTGAGTTCCTCAACGTGACCTTGGCGAAGAGATCTGCTAAACCGGTATTATCCGCTCCAAATTTGAGATTACCTTGATAAATATGAGCTCTGCATTGGAATATCTGTAAGGGGATTTAATAACAAAGCGAATGCAAATTTAACAAGATTAATTCAGCTCGTAATTAAAATATATTTAAAATGTTCACTTATCAGATCTTAAGCCTTCTCGATCGGTATCTTTGAATTCTTATTTCCTATCTAATCAATATAATAGAGCGACTATAAAATTCAAATACGTAATGTATCTTCGGTGTCCTCTTAATTTCTAAATGCCAATCACGCGTACACTTAATCTATTTCGTGCATACAGGCACTCCATGTTTGGAAAATGAATTTGAATTAATTGACAAGATGTTATCTACATTACGTAGTAAGTACGTTAAAAAACATCATTTACCTCCTGCAATCAACCACTTGAAACGAATAGATTATAAATATACTTAGAAATATTGATTAAAACGTATTAAATATTGTTTTATTTAGGCTCATATTATTTATCTCTAAGAATACAATATAAGCTTCTTGATATTTAGTTAAATAAAATAAAAATAACAAAATTTCCAAAAGTAAACCGACCAAATTGCTTTACATCTTCTGAGTTAAAATATATTATATTATATAAGACTATTTTACGTAATTAATGGTTTACTTTACTATGAGTTACAAAGTAAAGTGGTTTTATAAAAGATATAAAATAAAAACAAATATGAAACGAGGAGAAAATCTATGTACTTAACTGATGTTTATGATTTACTCTACTTTTTTGAGATAAAAATTAAACAACATATGTTATTGAATAAATTCTTTTACAATTTTATTATAAAACACCCGAAAAACAGTTTCTTAAGGCAAAACAAACGGCTTTCGAGGAAAAAGAAAATCAATTGTTATTTTAGGTATATGGATTCTTTTTTTATAAGTAATTATACATCCGGTGGCGTTAATCTTATATTTTTCTGAGCACTAAAAGTGCCGGGAATGATTTGAATGTAATATATAGATTGGTATATTTTTCCAGGCTACGTTGTTAAAACTTTTGTTTTGGTTAAGAGTTTTTGTATACACTGGCAAAAATAGAGGTCGTTGTATCAATAAACAACATTTATTGAGTGAGTTTTCATTGACAGAACGAAATGTTTCTTATAAAATTCTTATGATAAGATATTATTTACGATCTGTGATTAAATAATAGCAAGATTCATCAGTGAAGTAAACACGTTATCATTATTATAACAAATCAAGGACAATATTTGTTATAATAACTATTTTTTCATACGTCCATTAAACAATTTTGTTGATAATATGAATATGCATTCTTATTTTTTACACAAAATTTTTGTAAGATTATTCATATGAATGTAATCAAGTATTAAATGATATCCTGTTCGCTGTTTTAAGAGCTTGCAATTTATTGCAAGAACGAACAAATAGTATTCCTTGATGAAAACCATACGTTATGATAGCTAATGCATTTACTAAATAAATAAAGATATAAATAAATTTATATATATAAATTCCGGGAAGGGACCACCAGTTCCATCATCTCGAGGCGAGGAAGAGAGCGTGAATACCATACATACGTCCATTTTGCAACGGCATTGTTATTTGTTTCTTGTATATTTGTTGCTGTGTATATTGTTATGTAAATAAATAATATCTACTAACGGAAAAAAGTCTTGTGGTAGTCTGTATTAACGACGTATACAGCATAATCACACATCAACAGCTATTAGTCTTAGACCCGTCTGCAAAAATAATTGAATCTTGCCGGCGTTTATCTAAACTATGGTGACAAAGTTATGTATCACGCAGGTGCTGCCCTATATAGTGTGAAAAGACGATGTGCCAGTTGTAAATTCAAGGTATGTATCTTTCTCCTCACAACTTTGTAGGATGAGTATTGGAATGCATCATACCAAGCAAGTAATCTTTTCTTTCGCCAATACGGTGCAGATAGGTCTTAAACTTGATAGCGTTGCAACATTTTGCGGAATAAATGGCATATCAGATGTCTTCAACTAAATAATATGTTTGACTACTAGAACTTGTCGTCTTAAAAAAGATAAAGGAGGTTCATTGTGTTGAATCTCTCCACGGAAATCTTTAGTAAAAGCGAAAGATTTATTCGCATCGAAGAGAATCCAGAGCACACAATGAATAGTTTATTCCCCAATAAATTCCTTTGTTATTTAATAAAATATTTTTAATTTATTTTATGACGTCGTTTTTGTCAATTTCATGTGAACAATGAAGCTTGAATGACCTATTTTTGATACAGTGTAGACCTTATGAGCTTATTACGTTCATAATGGCGTCTGTTGCTCATTTATTTAAATCAAGATTCACCGCAATGCTAACTAGTGAGAAGGAGTCTCGTTGGAAGAGGGGCTTAAAATATGCCACCAAAATAATTTTGGAATGTACTTATAAGTTTGACAAGAAAATTATTCTGGACGACAATTCAACTATAGCGTCATTAGAACAAGGTTGTGGATTATACACAGATAAAAATACGGAGTTGGATTTAACACTGTTTCAACACTTTTCCGGTGTTCCCTCGCGACCATCCGTTCAAGGAGCCTCCATTTAAGAGTTAAATATTTTACACCTCAACGGAAGAAACGTGGAGGCAATTTCATCCTAGAAACTGTGAATTTCCTCCAATAAGGAGGATGTTTCTCCTCTTACGAAGGTAAAACACACCGCTGGGGGGTTAATGGGAGCTACTGAAATCCATATCAGAGGTAACTACCTCCTTAATAGATGAGATTACCACCGCCAAGGAGAGATTCTAACTCCATTTGAGAGTACGTTCCCTCCTTGACAGACGAAAATGCCTCCGTTACGGAAACTATTGTTCCATGACGGTGCTATTGAAATCCATATCGGAGGTAACTTTTTCCGAAATAGAAGAAATTACCTCTTTTAGCCAGCGTTTCTAATTCCATATCAGAATTAATTGATTTCATAGCGAAGTTACTGGAAACCAAAACGAAGTACCTTTTATACGATATCAACCATGTGTAAACATCATATAGATATTACATAGTCACAATTACCGATCACAATTTACATTGAGTAAGAAGTACAAAGATTATGAAACAAGCGTAGCGCCATCTTTACGACAAAATCTATAGTATCATATTTATGTAGCTAAACGAATTATCAGTATTATGATATTCCTACTATATAGATATAAAACTATACAGCATTCATTTCATTTCATCTCATTATTAATGCGGTTTCCAGTTATGTATAATAATCAAAGTAAGGTGACTGTTGCTAGCACCTAATCAAATAAACTAGTGCTGTGCAACCGAGCAGATTTCGTGACCGGTTAACCGTAAGCATTTAATCGGTTGACCGAGTTGACCGGTTAACCGAGTTGACCGGTTAACCGAGTTGACCGGTTAACCGAGTTGTCCGGTTAACTGAGTTGACCGGTTAACCGATTTGACCGTTTAACCGGCGTGACCGGTTAACCGGTCATTATTTTACACATAAGTTATAACCGTCTTGCGTCTGTAACCGGTTAAAATGCACAGCCCTAGTTTAGTTTTAAAGTTTTTTTGCAGCTTTCAAATTGAGCATGTTCTAATAACTTGTGCACAACATTAGTTTTCTCCATTCTCCTTACATATATTGATAAATTAGTAATTTGCGTTAAAGGATACGCTTTTCTTTAAAGGAGTTTTATGAAGCCTAAGCAATGAAATGCTTAATTCGCGTTAATTTATTTTTGGCATTATAAAAGGTGTATTTTATGATTTTAATTTTTTTCTCCTGAGAGATCGACAACACTTTGCTGCCACTCGTCAGATATAAATACACCTGTGTAAACCTTGATCGTTGCCATTTATCTGCATGAAAATACTGGAAGTTCTATAATGTATATAAAACAAGGAAACATTGTACAGGACAGAGCACAAAAAAAAACAATCTCGTGAAAAAAGTAAACTATATTCTCAACTATATATATATATATATATAACAAGAAAAAAAATATACAAAAAAAAACTGAAGAAGATGTATAAGAAACATCGAAACGTTTTAAAACAAAAAAAGACATATTAAAAAAATATAGATTCTCTCACATAAAATAAAAAATAAAATAAACGCTGAATTTTTATTTAATTACTAAGTAACTTTGCAAGGAAAATTTAAAAGATTAATAATCTATATTAATATTAATGTGACATACAATTTGTTTTTATTTATTTTTCAAACTATTGTTTAGGAAAACTAGTATATTCACTTTTCTATTATTCTTTATTTCGTGATCAGCTAACTGCCGTGTCCGAATAATCGTCATGTCTCGTTAAAAGTCGTGACCGGTTAACCGAGTTGACCGGTTAACCGAGTTGACCGGTTAGCCGAGTTGACCGGTTAGCCGAGTTGACCGGTTAGCCGAGTTGACCGGTTAGCCGAGTTGACCGGTTAACCGACTTGACCGGTTAACCGGTCATTATTTTACGCATAAGTTATAACCGAGTTTCGTCTGTAACCGGTTAACCGGTTAGCCGGTTAAAATGCACAGCCCTAAAATAAACACAACACCTTTTGATATTCTGATACTTTATGCGTAAATATATATTATATTTCTTGTCTGCGGTTTCCGTTCATACACGATGTGTATCTGTACATACAGAACTATACGTGTTATGGCTAAACAATAAAAGGAAGGGTTTCTGCTATTTGACGCCATTTTCAAGTGGCTCCCTCATACAACGTTTACGCATGTGTTCATCGACGACCATTAACCGAACTCCACTTTGGACAAAAAAAATTCCCGAAAGGATTATTTTTCTCCTGTTCGGTGTAAAACTGATGGAAATAAATACGCAACTAAAACTATGTATTGTATTCAAAAAAATAACTCCGATAAAAACGGAATATTACATGAATCGGATACATTTAACAGCGTTTAGTAGTTGAAATAAGAATAACCCTGATATGGAGAGAATATAATATGCAATGAATACATTTAACTGCGTTTGGGAGTTAGATATACAAATATCCGTAGCGGAAATAATAAGAAGGATGTTTTCTCCGTGTTGAAGTTAAAATATCACGGAGGACATTGTGAGCCTCCGTTTCGGTGGGGATTTTGTCCGAAAGGGATAAAATGCCCACCGTTTTGTAGATATACAGCTCTTTTCTCTACATAAAGCCTTCCGAATCGGAGACTCTGTATTTCACTCCGCTATATTTTTACCTGTGTACTGATTTTTGAATAAAACCAACATGAAATCAATGAGTTTCTTGCATTATTAAGTATGTAAGCGAATTTATAGTCCAAATATTTTATACAGAGAAGGAGCTTTCTTAGTAGAAGTTATTGGGTCAAGAAAAAAAATGTGTTGTATTAAAATTTGCGGTGATTTTCTTGAAGTCCGTAATTAATGTATTACATCGACATTTTCTTTGTAAGTTTTCCTTTATAAACACAAGAAAGAATTTCCTTTGAATTCGGATATACACAATATTACTACTAGAAATAAAGCCAAACTTCATCTAATTGAAATTAATTATAAATTAGGCGTTGCAGCACTAATACGGGACACATACGGGTCTAAATATATTGAACAAACTGCTACTTAATTTGTAACATTTGAAAAATTAGTTAATGTTTGGACAGCAGCTAGCTAGCTGTAGGTTATTCATTAAAAGAGGAGGAATTACTCAAGTTATTAATTGATTTCTCTGTAACAAAACGCTAGTATTTCAACTATTGATAAACAAATAAGTTGGGAACAGATAAACATTATTTCCTGCTTTAATATGCTGTATTACCATATATACTATATTATTATTGCGCTATTTATAATAATTGTAGTGTTCAATTGAAACCTTACGTGTTTTTCGGGATTTAATAAGCAGCGAGGAATGACTGAGGAACCCTCAGTTTGGTTTGGGAAAATAAAACAGTCAGGGAGAGAATGGAAACAGAAATCCATATGTCTCCTTAGACCTATCCATAATATAACTTCTATTATACAAGCGGTTGTCGTCTTTTGCATAGCTTTAAGCCTGAGTGGTGTCTAGAAAATAATTTATATGAATTCAGTTATTACAACAGTTAAACATTTGTATTTATACATGAAGCAATAGCTGTTGGACCTTTCCAGAATGCTCCCCGGCTTCTTCTTCGACCATAGAGAAAATGACAGTGTCCGATTTCACAGTAAATGTTGATACTCTTTGATTATTGTAACACATATGAAGTATAATGTCCGGCCAGCACTCTTGAGGCTACATCAAATAAAACTAGTTACAGTTACCATGCAGGGAGAATTATTTTACAAGAATAAGAGGTGCTATAGAAAGAAGGCAAGTAGATTTTTCATATTTTAGAAAAATATTGGCTTTTAGTGCTTCTCTTCTTATGATTAGCAAATTACTTCAAACTGATTGAAGTGAGAGTATAAGAATTATGTTGTAATGAATTTCCGGAAATGTTTTAGGTAATAGTTCAATGACATTTCCCATATCTCTTTCATTTAGTAGAAGTCCCTATGGATTTATGTGTTTTACTTACAACTAGCGTAAAAAGCAATCATTACTATGCTAGACTAATAATAAATAATTTGAAAACATTACGTGGATATTAATCTTAATTTTATCATCCCTACCTTGTTTACCGACAGATGTCAGTATTGGAATGTCTGACCCAACCAGCAACAGTATTGTATTAAATTATAATTTAAAAAATACAGTATAATGTAGTTTCGACATGACATTGACTACGTTTACACGAGCTTGTAATATTCGCTTCACATAAATCGCTTTTCTTTAGAGGATAATATCGTGTAAACAACAAACTACTCTAGTTTTAATAAAAATGCTTTAGTAAATCAAACGATATTAGCAATAGCCGTATCGTAATAACATCTGACGTAAAATTACGTGTAAATAGTTTAAAATATTTTATTTTCTTGGTACCAACATAAGCCAAAGCATGAAATGTTGTTCAGATGTGATCAGACATATAATATGGTGATAATAAAAATGTATGTGTGGCTTTGTAGTTTATTTAAATTCCGGTAATTCGGCATGTGTTCTTAACTTTTTTATTTTGGGATCGCCATATTTAATGCCTAATTTGATTGTAGTTGTATCTTAAAGTCTAAAGACAACAACATTTTATTAACATTGCATGTGTAAACAGCACTGCTAAATCATTTTTAAAATTTCCCCGATTTAACTGCATCGGTGCTAAATGCCCGTGTAAACGTAGTCATTTATATTTAAAATATAGTATAATTATATTTTTGATATTGGATTATATAAAAAAGTTACACAATACGAAAAAAGGAGTATTGAAATACTGGGAAGCGTCAATAAAGTAATGTATGAACAATTCTATAGAGAGAGTCTGCTAATCCTAGAAAACTACTAACAATAAGTGTTTTAATTACGGATAAGAAAATCCCCTATATTAGAAACTAGTATTTTTACCGAACGTTTTAGAGCTTAAATTCAAGTTTATTTTAGAAACGATTATTTCAAGTTCTTGTTTTTATTGTACTTTCTGTAATTGGCGCTTCTAATGTCCGTTTTAATAAAATAAAAGAAGAGAAAATTGATGTGTCGGTAAGAGCTTGGGGTATGACTATAATAAAAATAATAAATAAATCCTGGGAAAGTGAGCTCAAAATTTGAAATTGAGGAAAACCAAAACAAGTACCACTGTTGCCATAACCTCAAATTGCCACAACGATTACCAAATTATTGGCACAATTCGGCCAGCCTAAGAAATTCCCTGAAATAATAATATTAAATACACTCATAGAAATACTTTTGTAAATAAATTTAAAGGCGAATTATATATAAAAAAAGATAGATTCTTGGTACCAGACACGTGTAATGTATTCCTAGAAAAAATACTATCAACTACTTTGATTAAAAATGTTTGTATGTTGTATTGTAAGCAAATATTTTGCATTATTATTAGTTTGTTTTAAGTTTGATCAATATCAATATTTTCTGCACTTAATTTTTGTTTGAAAATACCTATAATATATTTGTAACTGTGTTGCTAGGTGTAGTACTCATGTAAAACTAACATAATCCTGTTGATACACCTGCAGTTGTGATTATTTACGTGTCCTTCAGCATGTGTAAACATATTTGTCATTTGGAAGTTAGAATAATTTATCTTATCAGCAAACCAATTGAAGTGGTATATGTATTAGAAATTTTCCACCATTGAATATAAGATATATAAATATATTACACAAAGTAATCCTATTTGTCTAAAATATATTTGAAGACGTTTTTAAAAATGAAATGGTAGGTACTCTAAAATAAATAATCATTCATTACACTTTAACTCTATGAGTAGAGTTGCTCTCTTGCTTTATTTTTAGGGCACTGTTTATGAAAGTCCAGTACATTCAGGCTGTTTTATGAGGAATTATAGATATTTTAGGAAAAGTAGTTTCAGGTATTTTGGACAAAAGTAGTTTGTGTAAACGTGTGTTCAGTTCTTAATAGAGGTATAGCTCTTTAAAGTTGTGTACTCGATGCGTACACATTCTTGAACTAACTAGTCTACAGAAAAGGATGAAAGGCAATGTCTACATGAAATACGTAAACAAGGTTAATTCGATTTATAAAGAAACTAATGCTCCTTATTGAGTAGACTACTTTATATTGACTGTTTCAGTATTTTATTGTATTTTCTTTGAAGTATACTCCGCAAATTCTTGATAGATGAATAAAATGAGAGTAGTATGAGTGAGAGTTATTTAAAGTTTCACCAGAGATTCAGCTATCAAATTTGGTATTATTCTTTATTGTAGATATTTTTGGTTAGCTGAGTTTAATTTTACGTTGACAATAATCTAATGTGCAAGATAATTGCAACTTTAGGTTAATTTACTGCGTATTCTGACGTTAATAGTAGTAAAAATTTTAGATATTGAGGGAAGAAATCCAAATATTAGTGTTATTATAAATAGTGAATGTTAAGAGTAAGTGTTGTTAGTTGTCAGTTTCCCAGAGGTTAGAAGAAAAGAATAACCGAATAAATTTTAACAATGGTATTTCCTATAATATTAATACATAAATACTAGAATTTAAATACTTACATGATCAATTAATAGGACCAATCGCTGATAGAGCTTTTGTGCTTTTCGGAAAGATTTCTTCTTCGTTTTAGGGTTATATATTGTTTTGGTTAAGGTCTCTATATCGTCCTGGAATAACATAGTGAACTTTGCCTGTAAGTGTTTACACTGAAAATAATTTTTTAGCACTTGCCATTTCACGTAGGCATAATTTTAGCTTTTCTCGATCCAATTGTGTAACATATTTGTCTACGGTTGGCTGAACCATGTCAATATACTTTCTACATTCTAATCCTAGGAGATCTAATGTTTTAAGTAATTTTGCTTCTATAATATTACTTGGTATACGTAATCTCTCGTACTGGAAAAAAGGTTCGATTTCGTCTAAGCGGGATTTCTAAAAATAAAAAGAATACAAAGGTAGGTATTTAAAACCAGTTATATTCACTTTTACAATTCTTTTTTGTTGAATTTTATGCTCTTGCTACGATATTTATTGATTTACCGTCACCTAAATTCTTCAAAATGATACAAATTTTAAACAATTCACATTAAAAAGAAAATGTGGAGTTTGAAATTTATTTGTATGAATCTAATAATTTTAAAATTAGTATATACATACATATCATATTAAAGAATTATTAAATTGAATTTTAGTAAAACCACAGTATAACGTAAAACACATGTATGTATATAAATCGTGTCTTTGTTTATTTTATATAAAATTTGTAACATAAACATTTGTGACATTTGTTTCTTGTATTTTTGTTTCTTTTTTTCGCCGAAACATTTGCCTGGGTATAATACAGAGAATAGATGCTTTACTAACACCATTTATATCATGCATAAATGCTTGTGTTGTTAATTTCTTGATTACCTCCCAAACGTTTATGTACTCTTGTCTATTAATAAAATTTACGGAAACTGGGGGTGCTTTTGTACACCTTTCTAATCTTCAGGGAGCATTTGACAAAACATCCAAAGCATCAAGAAATAAAGGGATAGATGAAATAAGCTGCAAGTAGATATACAGTAGTGGTCAGATAAAGGTTATATACAGCTTGGCCAAGCTGCCCTCAGGGCACTACAGGCTATCAAATTTGCTTCCGAAGTGGTACTGAAGTGCCATAGGAAGCTTGAAGAATTGGCGGAGCATCATAGCATTACGCTGAGATGGGTGCCTAGTCACTCTGGGATTAGAGGTAACGAAATTGCTGACAAACTAGCTAGAGGCGCCAGTGGTCTACCGTTCACTGGTCCAGAACCGTCGTGCGGTAGTTCCTATGGCGGTATCAAAGCCTTTGTCAGATCTCAACTCGCTGCTAGTCACCGCTCCTATTGGAATGGACTAGTAAGCGTGAGACACTGTAAAATCCTCGGTTTTTATCCGGGCGATGAAAGACTCCGCAAGGCAGTCTCTATGAGCAGGACCAGACTGAGACTTCTTACGGGAGTCCTAACCGGCCACTGCTCATTAAATAAGCATTTGCACCGAATGGGGCGAGTGGACTCTCCCCTGTGTAGAAACTGTGGGAGAGCAGAAGAAACTCCTGTGCACCTCCTTGCCGACTGCCCGGCAGCGGACAGGGAGAGACGGAGCTGTCTAGGGGTCGCTCGTTTGGACGAACCCAGTATAAGTAAATTAACTCTCGACCAACTCGCGGACTTGTTTGTTCGTTTACAACCGGGTCGAGAGGGTTAAGACATCATGGGGGCACAATAGGTCTCAAGGCCGAGTTGCCTTACGGGGTTAAACCTGCCCATGAAAGCGAAAAAAAAAAAAAAAAAAAAAAAGGTTATATACAGAATAAATCAGACGCTCTTACATTAAAAAAAAATTCTTAATGATGTCAATATATCCAATAAAATTTAAGTTGCCCTTAATGAACGCCAGCTTACTGCAATCGAAGTATAATATGCCGCCCTAGATCATATGACTTGCTGGAAATTTGTTTCAGGTGACAACAGTGCTTTGATGCAAATCTTCGTTAACTCTTCGGTGAACGTATGAAATACCATCGGACTGGTTTAGGTTAATTTTTGATTCGACTGTAGAAATAATTCTTTTCCATTCATTTTAAGACCAGTTTTGATGTTCTATTGCAAAATTTAGCCGCGCTACATTTTGTATTCCAGATGTTATTTCTACCTCATAGGTCAACTCCTTTGAGGTTGCAAACCTATTGCGAAGACATGAGCCTTTTAATTGTCGATCCTCTCGTTCTGTTGTTTCTTTATTTCGTTTTCCAGTACCTGGAGATCTATACAAGCTTTTATAGACTCGTATTTCTTCAAAAATTTAAGCGCAGTAACATAACTATACCCTATTTGCCGAACAATAGCTCTTGTTCGAAATTTTTTCTTTTTTCTGCGATTGAAAGTATCGTGATGCACTACAATAACGCTCTTTATTAAATAAGTACGCGCTACAATCAAATTCTGACGGGTAAAAAACAAAAGAAAAACGCTAACGCTATTCTAAAATATCTAGCAGCACAGTGAAAGTAACATATGCAAGTTTGACAGAATTGTATGAGTATATAAATTTTCTATAGTGGGAACCTTTATCTGACTACTACTGTACTCTATGTTTAAAGGGAGATTAGTTTATTGAAACACCATGGCAAAATTTTGGGAATGAGATATGAATCATATGAGTACGACATATCTATTTAACAGAAATTTCGAGGTAGAAATCACAGATGGACAAAGAATGGATTCAATTCAACTGCAGGAACAGGCTCGGTGAATTGATCTGCACTGGAGTTTATAGTGAGATGAGAAATATAATTATTACACATTTCTTTAAGAAAATATGCCACTATCTTTCAAGCAGACATACGCAATATTGTACTGCATCAGAAATGAATGGGAGAGTTTTTAAACAAATGAATCTGTACTGCCACAGACAACCTGACGATATTAAGGGCACTTGTGAACTCCGAGGCACAATTATAACTGGAAATGTACTCAAGGAGTAAATAGCTCAACGAAGCGCAATGCAGTCATTTTACATCGGTAACTTGACAATTGGAAATCGAAGAAAATGAGAAAACCAAAGCATTAGTAAGAAAAGAACCGTCGCACAGTGGTTTTGAATTGAAGATTTGCCATCGAAATTCATAACTTTTCAAGTAATTAAGAAATATATCTCAAAATTTATGCATTGGGGTTTGATATATTGCAGAATATGATAGTTTCAAAAGATTTTATGTAAGTTTCGTGTTGGCATAATTACCGTGCTGTTAAGAAAAATATACGACTCGTAAGGTGTAGATGCTTAGGAATATCAATTCTTTCCTAATTTCTCTATGTACACGTGTTAACAACCTTCCCCGACCTGGAACCCGCTAATTACCTGAAACTCTCCTTAATGAATAGGTATAACTTTGAAACTAGATATAAGTTTGAAATAAGTTTCGATACAATTTGTGCATACAATGTCGGCAAAATGACATAGTTTAACTATATTTAAATTTTATATATACACACTAAAAAAGATTTGCAATTCCTACGGAAAATTCCAGTAACGTATAAGGTAAAATTGCCAAAAATTGGGAAATTTAATAGAAAACTTTAAGTATATTTTCTAATTTTTGGTAAATTTACCCTATACATTACTGGAATTTTCTGTAGGAATTGCAAATATTTTTTTAGTATGTATTATAATTATAAACAGCAGTCAAAATTAGTTCTTATATCTCCAATAGAATAAATGTTGCATTTTTCTCTAGTTTTGTTACGTTGCTGTGATTACCTTGTAAAGCTAGACACATGAAATTTTACAAATCTATAGTCCACAGTTTCGATATAATACTGCCGAAATTTTATTAACATCGAACAACTATTTTAGAAGTTACAAGGTTCGATCGTGAGTCTGAGAAAATTGACCACTGTGCGTTGGCATCATGTGTGGGACCAAAGAGTGCCCTAGAACTGTTCAAAAAGTAACTCCAGCAGGAGGGAGGAATTGTATTCCGGAGAAACATACAGAATACTGAAACAATATAACCAGGCAAACTCATGGAAACACCTTTATTAAGAAACCATAAAAAAAGGAAGAAGACTGAAGAACTACTAAGTTTAATATAATGCTTCGTGATAGACGGCACCCACAAAAAAAGAGTTTAATAAAATTGACTCACAATATCTAATCAAGAATCAATTATTGAAAGTATATTTGTGTTGCTATAGTGATCCGTTTTGAAATCTTATCTTTTGACGATCTTAAGTACATGTAATGTACTTAATACACATGCAGTTTTTAACTTCATAATTATTGATATTATTGATAACCTTATAATTTTCAAGGCTTATGAAAAAGTAATGAGCAACCAAGGTCTAATGCACAGAAGTCAATAACTAACTTTTTGACCTAAGCAATAAATTTTTTGTAAATATGTTTGCATATCTTAGTTCATAGCTAAAACAACAATAAGTAGTTGAATGGAATTTGGTTCATGCCACTAACCTAAATAATAAAAGGTCCAGACCATAAACGTTGAATAACTGTTTGTAATATAATAAGTAGTTAAGTAAACGTTTTATATTGGTTTATACTTAATACAATAAAGGTTAAAACATCAACCATTAAAATACAGTTTTTTGTATATACAGCGTGGTCCAGATTCTTTTCGGGATACTTTACTAGCGTACTCTAACAAGAAAATTAATGACAAAAGTTTATATAAACATTTGTCATTAAATGTTTCCCAACGGAGATATCGCATTGTAAAGCGTTCCATTTATATTGATATTGACAATCGTAGTGTGCTGCCAACGGTAACTAATCTGTCAAAAATACACAATCTGCGTTTACTAAAAAGTTTGTGTGATACTACTATGCCAAGAAAATTTAGTAATGAAGAATAGGCAGATATCCACTTTATTTATGGATTCTGCAACGGCAATGCCGAAGCGTCGCTGCGTGAATACGGCCAACGTTCTCCCCAAAGGAAACGGCCGGATTCTCAAGTGTTCATAGATACTCATCGGCGTTTTCGTGAACTTGGTTTACGCGCTAATAATGAACAAAACCGAAATGAAAATCACATACAAAGAGGACTTAATTTATATTTTCCAAATCTTAATTGATATTATTAACAGCATCTCTCCAACGATCTTTGGCGAAAGCCAAATACAATTGAGTGTCGTCAGCATATGTATATAATGTAACTGACGCATGATAAACTGTATTTCAATGGTTTCGTTATGTTTTATAATTTATTATTCTAGGTATATGATCGAAGATCAGAATTTGAGTCAACTGTTTTATGCACACAAATATTATTTAATGTTTATGGCACCTAAAGTAGTATTACATATATGCCTGAATCACACAAGATGTTGTTTTGGAAAACTATGTTTAACTAAAGTATGAAGTTGTAAAAACGGTGCCTAATAACACTTCTATTACTTGTAACAGTTTGATCAAAGTGGCATCAATAATGAGCAAGTTAATATAATTATGCAATAGATGTATTGAATATGTTAAACATACAATATTGAAAGGCACAAAAAAGTTTGTTATGTAATGGATTTGCCGCGCTGTAGATTGTGTTAAACATTCTTGGAGATTTGGTGATAACAATTGTTTAAAGTTTACAATTTTAATATAGGTAGTTTCAAGTCTTATATAAAGATTACAATTGCAATGTTTACTTACAAAGCCCACGCATAACTTCCTAATCATATTGGCGTTATAAAATCTTCTTCTTGAATCTGGGAAAATATTTTGGAAAGAGAAACACGGTATTTGATCTTCGAAGTCTAAGTACCAGTGCGAGTGATTGGTTGGTTTTGGAAAGTAGGCTCTCGTTATATTCAAAGGACATCCCTCTCCAGCGTAGTCAATAGGTTGCTGTGCGTTAGGATTTCCAATGGATATTTTGAAACTTATTGGTTTCTTCGAGAATCGCCTGTCTATTGCGGTTACTCCCATCATAGCACCAAATAGAAGTACCGGTTCATATTTATATAAACTATTCTGCAATCATCATTGAAATGAGGTGCAAAATGTGCGGTCATTACTTACCTCGTTTAAGGGAATTATCGGCTTAGTCAAGCCGGATTTCCCATGCACGGTTACGTTTTGCAGTTGAGTATGCAAGGACATAAGCACTTTTCCCATGTACACGTCACCAAATTTATCTCTGTTATAAAAATGGATGAAAGTAGGACCGAATGTTGGTAAGAAACCGTCCACTTGGTCGTTAGCTATTGAATGCAAACTCAAGTATTTGACACCACGCAAAGACGAATTTGTAATTTTTAATGTTACTTTAACCCTTTGGCATAATGGTGGAAATAATTCAGCAATTGTTAGCATCTCATTCCATACTGGCGTGGAGGTGTTTTTTCGAGGTGATGTGGTTGCCTGGAATAATCAATAATGGTTAAAAAGAAAACTTCATAGCATATTTTGTCTTCAATGCAGGCACATCTCAATGTACATAAAGACCAATAAACCCTTTGACTACAGTAACCTCAAAACCCTTGCCTTCTCATAACTGTAATCATCATTAACTTATAATTTTACGGGTAATCTTACCGTAATGCCAGCGAATGTGATTTCCACAACACTGCTTGGCAGATCTTTCTTTTGTGTTTGTGGTTGTACTGAACTTTTCATGGAAAATGACTTCAATTTTATAACATCTTCTCCTTTATACACTTTAAATATAAATACGGCTTTTCTCCTTGTCAGTGTAATCCCTTCCGGCAGTAGGAGATTACTGAAAATTACGTTAGCTAGGCATGAGACACATAAACGTCTGAAGTTACCCTTCAATTTCATCATTAATATTAGGATGTGTTAATGGGATCCTCGCGTGTTCACCTCTGGTTGTAATGCAAATGGTTACCTTAAGGTATCCTCTTGGACCAAGGAATTCTGACGTTTTCGCGGACATTATCGCCCATTTTTGGTAAAATAAATGGCCTAAAAGTGCATTTACGGGAAGGCTAAGGGTTACACAATATATAAAAACATTTTATTTTTTACCAGGTTGAGTCCATATCGTTGCCAAGTCTAAACTACAATATCCGAGCATTTTTCTCTTCCTCCAAAAAGTTCTTGGCCTGATAACCTATTGATTGATATATCTTTTGTAATTTTAACATAAAATTACCAATTACTTAACTGTTAGCGTGATGCTCTTGTCTATTAAAGTCTGTAAATCTGTTTCAAATTCAAAGACAAAGTACTGAAAAGCATATTTAAGGATCAAATAGCCCAACTAATAAGGTTTACCTCATTGTAAAATGGACAATCTGTACTCCTAGTAATCCTGGTACATCTTTTCTTGTTGCCTACTCTTATATGAACGTAAGAGTCCATATTTGGCCAAGCATAATGTCTACCTTCTAGGATCGTAACATTTACTAAGTATACGTCAGGTTTCTCTTTCATCTTATGTTGCAAAAGTACATATTACTTAAAAATAGTTGTAATATGTACAGAAAATATTAGAGATCGAAATACTGGGAATTAAAATCCTAAAGCTGTCAGGTTTGATACTGGTACGGTGACACGGTGGAAAAAAAATATGACAAGTCAGAAGTGACATTAAAATAAACAATATGTCAATTGCAATTGAGGTACTTGCAGTGAAGTTATAAAAATGTGTGCAAAGGAAAGAACAATTTATGCTTTGTACTTTTAAATTTGTCTTCATACTTCAATATCATTGGCAAACGATAAAAATCAATATTATCTTAACCAGAATGACTGCCATACTATATAATACCTCAAAAACTGATATTCTCTATACTTATATTTTTAATATCGGAACGTAATTATTAAATATATGTATTATGTTGAGTATGTTGAGTATGCAGGGGTTGCATCTAGTGTTTATACTGCGTGCAATGGAGTTCCTCAGGGATCAAACCTTGGCCCTCTTTTATTCGTGATTTTTATAAATGATTTATGCGATCATTTCGATGTTGAATATGAACTGTATGCCGATGACCTTAAAGTTTTTTCTGTAGTTGATGGTATTGAGGATTGTCATACATTACAGCGTAATGTCACGAAGCTTAATGAATGGTGCTCTAGTAATGATCTTTCTCTCAATATTGAAAAATGTAAAACTTTTACACGTGAGAGTAATGTAATTATGTATGAATATAACATCAGTTGCACGATTATTGAGAGAGTAGATCACATCAAATACCTCGGTGTGATTTTTGACTCAAAGCTACGGTTTAATGAGCACATTGTTAAGGTTTGTGCGGAGTCTTATAAGTTGCTTGGTTTCATTATTTGTACATGTAGAGATTTCCGTGAGACAGATGCTCTTCTGCAATTGTACATATCCTTGGTCCGTAGCAAACTTGATATGCTTGTATCGGCAGCTAATTATGACAAGTATATAAACATGATCAAGACAAGTACAGAGAAAGTTTTTGAGATATTTTTACTTTCATAGATATGGGGTGTATCCCAACTACAATATTTCTTCTAATGTATTGATTGAAGAATTTAATTTTAGTACTCTTAGAGTAATAGGAGAAAATTGATCATGCTGAATTATCTATTTAAACTAGTTCATGGCTTAATTGACAATCCTAGTTTCTTAAGAAGAATAAATGTATATGTTTCACGTTTTAACGTAGTTCGGTAACTTTTGCCTATAGGACGCCATCTACTAATTATTTACTTAGTTCTCCACTTTTTTCGCCGCCCTTGATATATTTAATAATGATTATAATAAGTTTGTTAGAATAGCTAGAGAATGTTTACTGTGAATTCTTAATTTTTATTTTTCTGCTTTTTCTAATCAATTATAAGTACTTAACAAGTTAGTGGTTGAGTACTACTGGATATGATATATATTGCTTTTGTCTATATGTTCATTTACATTTAAATTGTAATCACGTATTGTTACTTTATTTACTTAATGTAATCTAGTACTGTAAAATAACCCTGTAGGGTTTATAATAATAATAATAATAAATAAATAAATAAATAAATAAATGAATAAATAAATAAATAAATAAACCACATTAAAAAACTGTTTTACACATTTTTTGACATCTCAATTAAATATTTGCTTGTTTTTTTACTGTGTAAAGCTTTCAATATATACAAAGTACTGCAAAGTAATAAAATTACTGGCATTAACCTGAAGTAGAAACACAAACCGTAATAATATATTTACACTTTTGTGTGATTCTTAGACCATAGTGCTATTAGTTAAGTAGTTCATTATCATTATGACAATTCAGGGATGAGGTTACTTTTTAGAATTTTTATAGTAGTACATTACGTATATTGAACTTCCTAATTCATTGCCTGAAATTAACATAACTGCCATAAGTGCGCAAGATTCGAAAAGTACATCCAAATTCTATTTTACACGATAGTAGTGTATATACACACTAGAAAATATTTGAAATTTCTATAGAAAATTCCAGTACTTAACGTGCAAGATAAAATTGCAAAAAATTGGGAAATTTAATAGAAAACTTTAGGTATATTTTCTAATTTTTGGTAAATTTACACTATACATTACTGGAATTTTCTGTAGGAATTGCAAATATTTTTTTAGTGTGTAGTGTAATAAAAGTGAAATCTTTGATTGAAATACAGCTGTACGATACAGTTTCTAGGAATGATATCTGTAAATATTAAAGTGACATTATTATAGTACTAGTACATTTTTTTGTGTAGTCATTGCGATTATGTGATGCATACCATGACATGTTCAAAACAGTAGCATATCATATTGTAATGTAAACAACGAATAAAAATACTTGCTTATTTTTTGGAGATACACATATTTGTTATTTCATATTGATACCATTCTGGATTCTGGATTCTAGGTCGGGGAGGGTGGTAGTCGCATGCACTTAGGCCACTCTTACCGGGCCCATTGTGCTACCTCCCCTAGGTGGTGTCGCTCGCCCATAGCCTACCCGAGCTGGCCCAAATTGAGCGTGAGCTCGGGCAGAGCAGCAGGCAAGGCGCCACCAAAATCGGCCATACTGGGCTAGTACTACCCCATAATGGAACCTCTGACCTGGACAAGCGCCGGACAGTCACAAAATGTGCTCCGGCGTCTCGTCTTCTTGGTAACATGCCCGGCAGAGTGGGTTGATAGCTAAGCCCATGCAGTGCATGTGTTTGTTTAGCTTGCAGTGATCGGTCAAAAGCAACACAAGTTGACGTAGGTTACTGTGAGAAAGCTGCTGGCAATATGTTGCTGTCTTCGGTGATGGCCTGGGGATGGCTTCACGCGTTTGACGGCAGGTGGTTATGTACTTCCATCTATTCTCGTGAAGAGTGGCAGTCCATTGCGTTATTATGGCGTTGAGTGTAACCGATGAAATAGGAAGAGCCGGTTTCGGCCCCACAAAGTGGGAGCGCGAGCTCTGCCCCGCCAGCCCGTCGGCAGCCTCATTACCTAGGTTTCCTTTATGAACTTTAACCCACTTGAGTGTCAAAGTATTATCGATAGCGACCGCTTCTAGGACATTGTAACACTGATTATTAAGAGCCTTAAGAGCAGCCTGACTGTCGCTATAATGGACAATGCGCCGTCCTCTAAAGCTCTTGTTAAAATTTCTGCGACACCGTGCAAGATCGCCAGCGAAAAACCGTGGCAAACCTGCCCAGTTCTAGATTGAGGTCAAGGTCCGAGGAGAAAACTCCTGCCCCCGTTCAAAATCTATATTATGTTTTACCTTTAACGTATGTAATAATTAAAATTGGTTGTCATCAACAAATACCTTTTGTGCCACCACAAATTTTAAACCACTTTTATCCTAATATAAATATAATATATGTTAAAGAAAACGAAATTGCTTGGGTGAAATACTATAGATAAATTATCTCTCTGTGATTCACAGTGTGTTTGCTACGAAATTTATCTTTATATTGTAATTTTTTTTCTAGCAGAAATTATGTTATAACTGCAAACAGCTTAGTAATACGAATATTCTGGTAATAAGCAAATCTTAGATAACAAGCACAATATGTTTGAATGAGTAATCGTGCCATTTTTTTTGTAAACTAGTGTTTTTACAATGCTAATAGATTTCGACAGTGGGAAGTTTTGCGATAAGGAGGATTTAATGGCTTGTGCACAAAATTATCTAGTTACAAAATCTAGATAAAATAATATGTGTTGTCTTTTGTATTACCATAGATTAAAATTTAACTAAACATCTTATTTTTTTATTTTATTTAAGAAGGAACCCTGTAATCATCTTGCTTAGGTCGCACTACAATTTCGAAAAAAAAGCATTAAGTACATTAAAAATTGAGATTTCTTTACTCTAGTAAAACTAACGAACGAAATAAAACAATTGCTTATATATTCTTAGTGGCTTTATTAGGTTAGATTACTTCTGAAACGAGTTCATCTAAATTAACATTTTGTGCGCATAAATTCCTTTTTATGGTACCAATTTCTGGAACTACATTTAGCGCATTCTGCGTTAATTATTATATCTGCGATGTCGATTTTAAATTTTTCTATTATAAAATGTCGATAATTCTGCAATTGGTAGGTAGCTTGTACTCTTCCGAACAAATTCTGAAATTCTTCTGTTTTTGTATACCGTATAGCAGCATGTAGTTGAAGATCTTTATTTGAAAACCCTACGCAGATCTCACTGCTGATGGACGCGATAACAGTGGAAAAGAAGAAGAAAACCCAGAGTGGATGATTCATCTGAAATTGGTAATATACATATAATCGGGTTGAGTTGCTTAACGCAAGATTATTAATTTTTAATTATTATTTTTATTTTCATTCAAATGATTCAGAGGAAAAAGGAAAGAATGTCGTTAATGATCGAAATTACGACCAATGAACGTTAAACAGTAAAGTATCTCAACCAAAAAGGTTTTAATAGGGATGCTAGATTCAACTTTAACGTAGCATCACATTTCGGTTTTGACTATATAGATTAATTGCTTCAGTAATAACCATTCAAGAGAAAATCTCAACCTTAAAAAAATGTGATATTTTATTAACGTAAATACGAAATACAATATGATCAATTAAATTTACCCTCTAAAAGATCATGAAATTTTTCTTCTTTAAACTTAAGTTAGCAGTATAAGTTTTGAAAACGAGTTGAGTTATTCTGTGGCGTGTGTGTGGTGCAGATTATGTTATACCGTTGACAGATTACGTTTTGTCGGTTTGACAAATAGCTACATACAAACATTTCAGTTGAAAAAATAACAAGTTTAATTATAAAAAGCAGCTATAATAAATGTACAAAGTGAACTCCTTCTTTTTCTATACATAAGGCTACTGTTCCTTTCATGTTATTGAAGGCATTCCTTAAATTATGTGGTGATATTTCTTCACAGATATTTCGAATATCTTTAGTAAGTTCTTCAATTGTATGAGGACGATTTGTAAATACTCTATTTTGTAGGTGTGTATGGATAAATGAATATATAGAAATATATGGCTTGCCAGGAAAATTTTACTTCGACTTTTCCTTGGGCGTTAATGGGTTAAAGAGCAAGGATCTGATTTCACAAGACTTACTGAATAAAAACGGGAAGGCCACACATACTACTAAGTAGAGTATATACACCACAAGCCTGACAAGAGGCTTCAGCTGCAGATTCTAACAAGACGGGAAAAGAAAGAGCTGTAGTTAGTAAAGAATAAGATAGAGGTACATCTTGCAAATAAAGAAAAATTTTAAAAATCTAAAAACTTTGTGATGAATGTCCGTTACGGACCTATACTTAGCTTCAACAACATATTCAACAATGTTACCCCAAATTCCTGAAAATTCTGTCTCCTGCAAGCCTGAGGTTATGCTGATGATTTAACAATAACCGTCAGAGAGCCGTTTCCAAATGTGCTGCTAGAACTGATGCTAATCGCTCTAAACTCGATCGACAACGGATTAACAGTCAACAAGAGCGACTTTCCGTCAGTTTGCACGTTGACAAAAAGAAACGTGGTTGAAGGCTTACAACCACCTTATGGAATACTTTGAGGTATCAATCAAAGATTTACATGAAATCCACATATCCAGAATATAAGGAACGCCTTGTTCCTTATGGTAGCCTTTACCATTGCTTTGGACAGGAGCAGGATGTCGTGTGAAATAAACTTTGGGACGTCAATCCTAAATGGACACTGTAGTTATACGTGTATAAGCGTGCACTAAGAACAAACACTAAGTGGTATACAAAGGCTGGCTTTCACCAGCAAGCACACGGTTACAACATAGATAACTATGTAAAGGAATCCACCCTTAAGGAGGATAGGTCTAAATTCTTGGTCACCCTAATCCTAATTTAATCTAATCTAACATTCTACTATCAAATTTATTTCTTTCAAGTAGATGTTCTGGTCTCTTATCTTGATTTTTTAAATTTGCGACACATTTGTAATAATTTTTCAAGTAACTGCTGTCAACCTAACAAGAACAGGTACACCTCAAGATACAATAACTTTTGCTACTTTCTTAATTAATTAAAGAAAATATTATTTAAATTAAATAGCAACCGGTATAAAGGACACATGAATATGAAAACGAATTGGGATGTTACTTACCTTTTGATATTTTCGTCGCGCTTAATAAACTGAGCACAGTCTTCAGTAAAGATGCTAATTTCTAATTTCGCAAACGTCTTCTTGCACTAATCCTTATTAGATTAATATGCTATCTTATCTTAAGCCGCAAAAACTTCCGTGTTTACGCCAAAACTACTATACTATTGAAACAACATGTTCATTATCGCTATGACATCTTTACCTATTTCGTGAGCTAACAAAAGTTAATATTGTTTCTATATACCAGCATATGAAAATTATATGTGGCTAATAACAATGGAAACTTGGTGATCCAAATATTCTTATATAAATCTTTCTAATACTACTATCTTTGACGTAGATTAAAAATACAAAAAATATCGGATTTTGTGATTTCTTTTAAATGAATACTGCTCCAGTGAAATGTGAACACCTTGTGCAACAGCCACCAAGTATACTTTCATTGGTTCGTAGTTCATTGCCAAAATTTTGACAAACGAAGGACATTCTTTTATTATTTGCTCGGGATCATGACCATGCAAGAAAATAGATCAAAACATAAGTAGTTCTAAAAAGTATGCCCTTGAAAAGGTTGAAAGACCATATGAGAAATTAGTAAAACGCCCGATACTAGTAACATTTTATTATAGTAATTGCATTAGGTTATAGTAATCCTAAGGTTAGGTCCTTCACATTGACATTTCTTTCGCATAAATTTTTCTTTATGACGAGAACTTCTTTTACTTCATCCAAAGCTTGGCATAAAGTTTTAAGCTTTGAAAAATTCAACGATGCAGGCGCAAGCATCAGCTGAATCTTAATTCGTAACGGTACTTTCCGTTCCACTTTTCTCCTGAAGGATTTTAGCGTATCTTCTGGATCAGCATTGATTATTACTTTTTCGATGTCGATGTCAAAATTTTCTATGATATAGTTTCGATAATCCTGCCACTGGTTCGTTGTTTGAATTTTTTCGAATAAATCATGGAATTCTTCAGTCTTTGTGTATTGAATTCCGGCTTGCAGTTGAAGATCTTTATCAGAGAAACCCACGCAGGTTTCGCTTTTGGTGAAGCTAATATAACCGCTTAGGCAGAGAAGCCAGAGTAGATAACTCATCTGAAATAGATAAATTTTTTATACATAGTGAAGGATGTAGATACAATTATTATGACGGAAATTGGAGCCACAAAAATTAGGAAGTAGAAGATTGGTATTAGAAATAACCATTGTTTCTTATTCTTCACTGCTTTCGAACTTTAATGTCTCTTTCGGATTATTTTTGATTTTAGTTTTACAAATTTTGTTCAATGTTGCTGAATTATTTTCAAACAATTAATACTGACAGTAATAAATGGAACCAAAAGCCCAAACACATGAATGTGGTACACCTAACTTATTTGCGGTAAAAACCAAATAGACCATCATTAGGTAATTCTAGAATAGAAAAAAAATACTTACTTTCTTATATTTTCGTTGCGTAAAGAAACACAGATTGCCAAATATCTATGGGAAATCTTATTTATAACTTAAGCATCGGAAGTACGCTTCAGTGGCTTACTACCAATGGGTTCAAACTAATACTAATATATTAAATAAACAATCTAAATGTTTTAGTGTGGATGCTTACCATTACAGTATTCTAATTTTGTAAAGATTCTCTTGCGTTTGTTCTTCTATACTAATACTACAGCACAATAAAGCTATCGGAACTGGCAAATGATCCACGTCTACGCCACTGACACAGGAAATTTCGTTATGACTACGTTATCTTTATCTATTCTGTAAAGTAATTAAAATTAATGTTTTTCAAATAAAATAATAAATGCCACATAAAAACAAATGTTTCAATTCTTGATTTTAGGCAAAAACATTTGCTATGTAAATTTATTAAAATATGTTATATTGGCAGCACTTATCTTTGTAAATTACAGTTAAACATTTTTTATAGTCAAATTTTTAAGTTATTGTTATTATTCTAATATGTCAAATTCAGCTATTAATCTTGTTTCTGACTTTTTGTCACAACCAATAAAACTAAAAATAAAATTTTAAGAAAATAATTTTTATATTGAGGCATTCCGCAAGGGCCGATACTGAGCTCATTGTTATTTACTATTTGACCGGTAAATTTTTTATTTCTTAATTAACCATTTGCATAATTTATACGTGGGCAAATTTATACCTAATACAATAAATTGGTCTCATAGATTTTCCTGGTTAATGGGTAGGTAACATATTTTTGTAACTTTTGGATTTGAAACGGACAACTGTGTGTTTGTTATGAACTCGAACAGGAAATGGATCTGTAACAAATAACTTTCAAATAATGTTCAATATTTCTTTAAGATAAAAGCTTAAATTTTATTTTGGTCTGGCACCTTTGTTAAGCCGTTTTGGGGAGAAGTCGAAGAGAAAGCACTTTCTCAAAATCATTTTTCATCTAATATAATGTAATATACTAGAAATGTTGAGGTAACATTTCTGTTCTTTACGGTCATCATTAAGTTGCTTATATCTTATCAGCACTACATTGGATTTTTATAATGCCAGAAAGAGATTTTCTTTCGATTTTCAACCATGTTGATAAGGATTTTTGATGGTTTTGTAAACTGATGTAGGACTCTTCTTAAAATTGAAAAAGGTGAAATTTCAAATGTTAAATCCTTCCAGATGCGAGAGGAACTCCAGCAGTTAGAATACTTGAAACCCTCGTCTGTAATTGTAATAAGGGGTTTTGAATTCACATATAATTGTAAAACTTCTACCGAATGAGTTTACTTAATGCTTTAATACTTTTTTAACTAACATATAGGTAAAAACAAAACGCTAATAATTTGATGCGACTGTTTTATTAAGCATATACTTTATATATACATGTTACAACGAATCAAAGAGTTGTCCTCGTTTTAGAATTCCCAACCTAGCAGATCATAAGCGAGTTTAGCTAGTGCGTCGATCTCAAGACCCCGTCGACGAAGTTCCTCAGCGAGACGTTCTACTTCTGGTAAGTATCTAAGTTCCTGCGCAAATGCATAAGCTTCTGGTCCAGAGATTACGCCCCAGAATTCTTTAAACTCGGGACTGTTTTGTTTTTTATCCTCGATGAGAGCCAATAACCTATCTACTGGTATTATTGCAACAATTTCATTAACCATTTCCTGAACACTGCGCTTTTGTCTGGTTCGTCTGGCAGGAAGACCGGCGACAATGTCGTGCATATACAGTGCCGAACTACCAGCGCCGAGAGCGTTTTCAAGGTATTCCTTGAATTTTATATATGTAGGATGGTTGGTAACGAGATTCACGAGATCTGCCCATTCTTGGCTTTGAAGATATTCCATAATATGTTGAACTTCTGGATCGGATTCAATATATTTGCGGGCAATTTCTGTAATTTGGTCAACGGGAATTTCAGCGAGAATATCATTAAAATCATCTTGCAGGGCCCTGGGTTGTACTTGTGGAGCGGCAACAGCCATTCCCACGATAGCTGATAGCACTAATGCGAACTTCATCTACAAAACAAGAAAGAAAAGAAAAAAGGTTTTGAAGCAAAAAATTCGGTAGCTTATTGTACTTACGGTTACTACTTCTGATGACGATTGTCAAACTGATTTCAATTTGTATCGGTGGTTTAATTTATAGCGGATAAAGTAAAAAAAAGGACTAAATATTACATTAATGTAAAACACTTGAATGATTCCTAGAATATAGATAACGTTAGTTAATATTGCGAAGAATTAGAAAAAAGTTGTAGATACACACATTGGTTTTCTACCTAGAATCATACTATTTTATTTCATTTTGAGTACTGACATATCTTGTTGCTAGTGGAACAGGTGGATAAACAGTTTTAAAGTAGTTTGAAGTTGTAAACAGGGAATTCTAGGTTAAAAAATGAATATTTTTATAAGTTAATATAAAATATCCTGACCATAAAAATTAACTTGAAGTGTGATTTGATATTGATACCACGACTGATTGATGAGAATTTTGGCTAAATTGATGTTACTGCCATAACATCTACTGTTAGCAAAATGGATATTGTGATATGTTCAATCGATGTTTCTGTATCTTCACAATGTCTTTTTTTTACAGAATTACTTCCGTTTCATTTCTACAGCATATTAATGCTATGAATGTAAAGTACTTATAGAAATTATGAATTCTTAATTCATGCCTCAATGAACCTTGTAAGGTGATGAAAAGCAATATGTCTACCAAACGGGAAAATCGTGTGAGCAGGCCATTCATGAGCTAGCTCGACGAGCAGAAATTGCCTTTCGCAACAAAGAAATTGCATTAGCTACCTTTCTGGACATCGAGGGCGCCTTCGACAGGGCGCCTTTTCGGTCGATAGAAAGGCCGTTGCAAAAATGGAAAGTCGATCCAACTGTGAGGACTTGGGTCGGCTCCATGATAAGAAACAGAACGGTTCATGTCTCGCAGAACCTTTGAAATGTAAAGGCAACGGTGGCAGCTGGCTGCCCACAGGGTGGAGTGCTATCAGGTTTGCTATGGTGCTTTGTGGTGTATGGCTTGCTGTCTGATCTACGAATGGCGGGTTTCTACGCGCAGGGCTACGCAGACGATGGTCTGCGGAAAGTTTGAGGGCGTGGTATCCGAGAGGATGCAAGTCGCACTTAATCTGGTGGAGAGTTGGTGTCAACAAAAAGGGCTAAATGTAAACTCTCGGAAAACGACTATGGTCCGGAAAGTTTGAGGGCGTGGTATCCGAGAGGATGCAAGTCGCACTTAATCTGGTGGAGAGTTGGTGTCAACAAAAAGGGCTAAATGTAAACTCTCGGAAAACGACTATGGTTCCGTTCACTTGGAAGAGGAAACTTCCAAAACTCCGCTGCCCGACGATTCTCGGCTCGAAGATACTCGTACCTAGTGAGGTTAAATACCTAGGTGTTACTTTGGACGCAAAACTGACGTACAAATCTCACCTGGAATAAGTGACGAACAAAACCACGAGAGCCTTTCGGGCTAGTAGAGGAATAGTTGGTAAAACGTGGGGGCTGAAACCGAAAATGTTGCACTGGCTGCACACGAGGTTTATAGTACCTTCTATAACCTACGCCTTGCTGTTCTGGTGATATAAAGCCTGTCTGGGCTACGCGGTAAGCGCTCTCAGTAAAGTCCAGAGGATTGCCTGCTTAGGCATCACGGGTGCCATGTCTTCGACGCCGAGTGCGGCTATGGAGACCATTGTTGGGTTTCCTCCGCTGCAGTTGGTGCTACGGTCAGTGGCTACCCTGGGAGCATACAGAGTAAAATGTAGCGGGTGTAAAGGTTTCTCTGGCAAAACCGGAAATCATACCAGCATCTACATCGAACAGACAGTTCCACTGTCCACAAGGGCAGACAGGATTCCGCCCGTCTTCAGATTCACTAGGAAACACCTTGTAGACATTTCTGATAATGCGACTGCAAAAGCTTACGTCCGCAAACCAGGGCGAGTTTGCTATCGCTGGTATGTGGATGCCTCGAAGACGCCGAATGGCACAGGCATTGGGATCTGGAGAGAAGGAGAACCGAATGGCGAAGTCATCAGTTTAGGGGGCTCCACCTCCATTTTCCAGGCTGAACTAATAACCATCCAGACTTATGCAGAGAGCATTTTAAGCTGCCCGCATGAGAATGGACCGATCGAAATTCTTTCTGACAGCCCTCAGGGTACTGCAGGCTGTTAAATTCGCCTCCGAAGTGGTACTGGGGTGCCATAGGAAGTTCGAAGAATTGGCGGAACTTCACAGTATTACGTTGAGATGGGTTCCAAGTCACTCTGGAATCAGAGGAAACGAAATTGCTGACAAACTAGCTAGAGGCGCCAGCGAACGACCATTCATAGGTCCAGAACCGTCGTGTGGGAGTTCTCATGGCGGTATCAAAGCGTTTGTCACATCCGAACTCGCTGCTAGTCACCGCTCCTATTGGAATGGACTCGCCGGCGCGAGACATTGCAAAACCCTCGGGATTCATGAGGGTTAGGAAAGACTGCAAGGCAGTCTTTATGAGCAGGAACAGACTGAGACTACTTACGGGACATCAGAGGAAACTCCTGTGCACTTTATTACCGACTGCCCGGCAGCGGACAGGGAGAGAAGGAGTTGTCTAGGGGTCGCGTTCGCATTCTAAACAAACTTACTCTCGACCAATTTGCGAACCTCTTTGTTCAGGTACAACCAGGTCGAGAGGGCTAAAACATCATGGGAGCATAGTGTTCATATGAATTCAATTTCCTGCTATTAACAAGAAACGCAACAAATTTCGCGAAATAAAAGTAAATGTACTGACTTCAATAAAGTCTCAGGACAATTATCAAACAAAACAAACATTTTCTCTTCTTTTAATTCAATGTTGATTTTATTTACAAAGTCAAAAGAATTAGAATTTGCTACTTCAAAACTATCTACTTTGATGTATAATTTTTATATTAGTTTACTAGCTATTTGGATAATTTATACGTAGGCGAGTCTATACCTTATACACATAAAATTGGTCTCATGAATTTTCCCGGTTTATGAGTTTTAGGTAGGCAATGCATTTTTGGAAACGTAGGACTTGAAACTGACAATCTAAACTTTAGGCTTGTTCTGATTAAATTCTCTTACCTAAACAATCTACCGCAATAGGTTGTATAGTTGTTGTGGTAGTATGTGCGTATGAGGTCAGTTATAGCATAAAGATCAATGCAAAATGAGATCTTATGATCGTAGCGGCCGAATAGAATGCGGCAGCGTACATAAAAAAAAAGTCAAGAAAGCTTCTAGGTCCACTACATCAATATCCTATAAGTCAGATCCATATAGATCTTTGCTTTTTTCTTCAACAGTGCTAATCTTTAGATTTGTGCGCTTCAAAATTGTATTAGGTATTTGAAATTATTTTCACTACTACATAAGTTCTCATAGATTCCATAAGGTTTTTGTATGGGCTAGAGTTTTAAAATTTGCAAACGGTTGTAATATTGGGAGCTGTACCTACACCAGGACTTTTAATCGTCGAATTTGCAGTCGAGTTTCAAATGCCGTACTACAAAATTTGAATTTGTTTTTGCCGTAGAAATCGTTTGCGCTCCTCGATATCATTTGGTGCTAAAAGAACCTTTTTTCACCCATAGCTGACAAGATAGAATAGGAATATTGGCCACTTTCTTTAGCGCAGCTTCTTACTTACCTTTCAACTGATCACTATTTAGTATTGTTCTCATATATAATTACATCTCAGTTTGATTTCTCTTTCAAAAAGATTTAAAATAAATCGAAACTCAGAGTAGGAAGAAACGAGTTTCTTTTTATATTTGACTGCAGCCCCAAAATTCACAGTCCTTGTTTGTCTTAACGTGGTACTTCTCAGATTATCACTTAAGCTTCTCTCTTATAGTTTTAGTTAATATTTAGGATGATTTTCAGACTAGTACACAGGTAATATAAAGGCATACTTTGATAGAACAACAGCTTTATTGTACACACATTTTATATACAGAGGTTACAATCTATCACACAATTTTCGAAATTTTAGAATTCCCAACCTAACAAGGCATAAGCGACTTCGGCTAGTGAGTCGATATCAAGACCCCGTTGACGAAGTTCTTCAGCGAGACGTTCTACCTCTGGTAAGTGCCTAAGTTCTTCGGCAAATGCATAAGCTTTTGGTCCGGAGATTACGTCCCAGAATTCTTTAAATTCGGGACTGTTTTGTATTTTATCGTCGAGAAGAACCAACAACTTATCCACTGGTATTACTGAAATAATTTCATTGACCATTTCCTGAACACTGCGCGTTTGTCTGCTTCGTCTACCAGGAAGGCCGGCGATAAGGTCGTGTATATGCTGTACCCAACTATCAACGTTGAGACCGTGTTCAAGCATGTATTCTTTGAATCCTATCCATGTGGGATGGTTGCCAACGTGAGCCACGAGATTTGACCATTCTTGGCTTTTGAGATAGGTGATAATATGTTGGACTTCTGGGTCTGATTCAATATATTTGTGGGCAACTTCTTTAATTTGGTCGACGGGAATTACAGCGAGAATATCATGAAAATCATCTTGCAGGTCTCTGGGTTGCACTTCCGGAGCGGCAACAGCCAATCCTACCGTAGCTAACAGCACTAATGCGAAGTTCATCTACCAAACAAGACAACAGTTTTGACGCAAGAGGTTTAATAGGTTGTTGTACTTACCGTTACTACTTTGATAACAATTCTCAAACTGATTTCAATTTGTACCTTTACCATAATTTATAGTGTGCGAAATAAAAAAATGCCCAGTATCATATCGAAGTGATAAAATTAAAGTGATATCTAGAATCTTTTAGTTAACTTTTGCTAGTGTGAATAATTATAAAAAAGATGTGTTCGTATTACGTGGTATAGTTCCCAACTGGAATTACAATTTTTTGTTTCTTTTTGAGTGCTATCATGTGTTTGTGAGTGTACTGCAAGTGGAAAGTTCAAGTAGTTTAAAGTTGTAAACAGAAATAAAAGCTTCAAAGTTATTAGTATTTTTATAAGTTAATGCTAAATATGTCAGGTGTGAAATTTGATTTGATATTTAATTAATATGGTATTGATATCACAATTAATTAGCGATAATCTTGCCATCAATTGATGTTAGTTTCTTGAAATATTGCGTTAGCAAACCACAATATTCATAATAAATTCTTTTTTGCAACGTCTTTAGATCCACAACATTTGGAAACAGATTCTATTGCTCTAGTATTGAACATTACTTATTTTAATATTTTAAATTTATTTGTAACTTATAATTTGTTAATTTTAAATGATAAAGATTGAGTAATTATAACGTCTTTGTTTTGGAACTATTTTAGATAATTGTTAATTACATTAACTTTTAATATTTTAATTTTACATTGTACAATTCTTAATTACTTGTGTTTCTTAATTGGACTGATGATATCCATTTGAAGGACGAAACTGGCGGCCTTATTATTAAATTATTAAAGAAACTGCTTCCACTACATCTATATTTGTTCTATCATAACCCCAAAAAAACCAAGTTCTCCGATACTAATATATCATGAAAACAAATTGCAGTTGATGCAATAATTTACAGTTTACCACAAACACGTCCACCATCTGCACTTTTTATTTATGTATTGCTGGGTGAACGCAGTGAAGCTGCTAAACGCTGTCCAGAGAGAAGCATTGCTGGCAAACAACAGCACAGGAACCGCTTCTTTGGAAGCCATTGTGGGCCTCCCCCCGCTGGAGCTTTATGTGAAGTCGGAGGCTATGAATGCGATCCTTAAACTGAAAACCAACAATTTGTGGCATCCCAACATTAAGGTTGGAGGGCACACTGATACTACGAGCACGATACTGAACGGGTCATTGCTACAAATGCTGACGGACAGTATGGCACACGAAATTATCTTCACTGAAAAAGTGAAAATCTCTATACCGAATAGAAACCAGGCACGTAGGGTTACTACTGTTCTTAATGACTGGTCCACGGACGGATCCAAGTCTAGCCAGGGCACAGGTATTTGTGGACCGAGTCCTAATCAAAGGGTATCCATAAGCCTGGGGAAGAATGCGACGGTCTTCCAGGCAGAGGTATTCGCCCTTGCAGCCTGCGCAGAATTGATTGCAAAGGTGGACTGCATGAGGACGAAAATAAGTATAATGACTGATAGCCAGGCTGCTGTCAGGGCAGTCTCGAGCCCTGTAACTAGGTCAAAGCTAGTTAGAGACTGCAAATAATCCCTCAATTCACTGCCACAGGATCACACGGTGTCGCTGATTTGGGTGCCGGGCCATGAGGATATAAAGGGCAACATAATAGCCGGCGAACTAGCCAAGGAGTGCTCTAAAAGACACTTCATAGGTCCAGAGCCCGTATGTGGGATTACTAAGGATTCTGCTAAAAGGGAGATCTGGACCTGATTGGACAAAGCAAGCACAAATAAATAGAGGACGACTGAAGGTAAACTCCAAGCGCTAATAGGGGATGACAATGCTAAGTTCCTTGATAACCTACTTAGACGTAGCAAGAAGGAAGTTAAAACCATTACTGGGCTGGTAACTGGACACTGTCCCCTGAAAAAAGCATCTATACAACACAGGTCGAGTAAGCGAACCGTGGTGCAGAAGATTTGAGCTACAGGAAGAAACGAGTTTAAATATAATCTGCACATGTGAGGAGTTGAAAGTACTCCGGCAGAAATATTTCGGGAAGGATCTATTGGAGCCCTCGAAGGTTCCCAAGTTTCCACTGGGCAAGATACTGGGTTCGATAGAGAACACCAAGCTGCTCGAGTGGAATTAAGAGACTTAATACGGACGGAACAATGAGCACCTAGCTCAACTGCCAGGACTAAAGGTGTCCACCCTAGCGTTATGCATGAATGAATGAATGAATGCTGGGTGAAACTGTTACTTGCGGAATACGCTTGACTAGGCACACAACATCTATTGATGTATTGTACTGTCCCCACTGAAATGCTGCCGAATCCGACAAAGTTGCTCCAAGGAAAAAAATATGTTCTAATTTTTATCTACAATTAAGGGTAGATTGTATAAAACAATTATAATCCTAGGCTCAACGGAACGTCGATCAGCCACGAAGTGCGTTCATTCGTCATAGTGTTGTTCAATGTAAATTGAACTGTCAGTTTGTGTTGGTACCTACTGTTAATGTTTGGTGACTCTCCAATTTTTGACATATAATAAAACGTAAAAATTTTGTTTAATTTGAACAAAATTACTTTGGTTGCTACAAATAAAGCTAAATCTCCTTATCAACAGAGAGATTTTCTTGGGCAGAAAAGGGACTAAAGATAAAAAAGTACCACCATGTTTGTGGCACTAGGCACCAGGGAGAGTGATGAAAGACTACTTGTTCAAGCTAAGGAAGCAGAACTAGAACGCAATGTTTATGGCACTAGGCGCAAGGAAAAGTGATGAAAGACTACTTATTCGAGTTAAAAAAGCAGAACTAGAATAGCTGGGAATCCTGCAGCTGGAGCAGGAGCAACTATACAAAGCTTTAATTTAGGAATTAGCCTATATTTTATATACCTAGCTATACCACAGGTATAGCAATATTTCCCAAGTCAATAGCCACCTGAACTTATTGATTTGCAACACAAACCTCATCTTGCAACATGCATGTTATATTATGAAGCGCTGCCCATGAAACATGGAACCAATTATTCCACATTTTGCACATTTAATTTAATTTATAAAGCTGGGAATCGACGTTTCAATACTTGCTTGCTCTTATTCGTGTTTCGTTCAATAAATGCTCTACAGTAGTTCTTGGTCTATGGTTTGTTACCATATGCACTATCATCCACCAATAAATTTTCACCAAAATTTCAAATCGAGTTCGCATTGTTGAATTCCTGAATATATTTGCATCATGAGTACATCCAGACCATCTACAAACGATATATACCTACTTATAATTTTTAATTGGGAGTCGCATATTGCCTGCACATTGAAAGAAAAATAACCTTTTTGATTTCTGAAATTTTCTCCGCTAGGAGAAGAGAGGAATTTCTACATGGCTGAAATCCAAAGCCCCAAAGCATTACGGAAATCTGCTTATGTTGTGAAGTTCCTTCCGAACAATTTTGAAAAAAAAAATTCTTTTATAAGGTAAAGTTTTTTTTTAAGTGTCATTTAGAGAATGATAGCGTCTGTCCAAAAATGAAGCAAAAGTGCAATATCACCATATCAAAAAAACAATCAAAAACATATCACGTCATAAGTTTTTCAAAGTCATTGCAAAAACCAGACTTTTTGGACGCACTGTACAAGTTTCATGCATATCTGCAACTGCCGGTAAAAATCTCCTACTACTTGCAAAGTATACACTGTTGCGAGAAATCTCAAGGTTAAAAGGACCATTTCTGAAGCTGATAGAGCCTGATTCCTTAAAAAATACAAATTGTGTTATAATAAATGAAAATCTTATCCTACTTCGACTTGTGGATGAGATAGTTGGAGAAACACTTTTAATAATGCAAGCAACTGTGTCTTTTGTTAAATGTCTTTGCAAAAATTGCTGGCCTGTCCATTTAGTAAAATGGTTAGGACCTTCCCTAAATGCAGCATCCAGAAAACCCAAAGTATTTTGGTCATCAGTTAAACTTCGTTAAATTCATATACTTTTTTAAATTAATAACAAAATAACGATACACTAGCAGTGTAGGAGCCGTCAAAACTACTTGACATAATAAATGAAAAACGGATTAGGTTCGAATAACTAGCCAATTATTATCGTTTTTACCTTACTCGCCATAAATTTAGTTGTAAATTGTTTGAATTTATTAGTACATAGCATTTACAATTTGTAAAGCAACTATTAATTTTACAATTACTGACTGCGTAAACTAAGAAAATAATTTTTCAAATCAAATGTCACGCAACAACTTTCGTCAACTGGGAGTACAACGTTTCCTTTAGGAATATCTGTATATACTTCTGAACCAGAGATTACTTAGTAAGCTATTCAGTTTTATTTTCCAATTGGCGGGTTTGAGAATTTTGCAGTTATTGATCTTTGGAATCGTTATGCTCAATATTTCCTGAACACAATATTTTATTGGATTTTGATATCAACTTGATGGAATGATGGTATTACAGCGCCGTTTTACCAATGCTTTACAAGTGAATCTAAGAATATTGTATTCATAAGATTATGTCTGTAGGTTATGTCAATGACAACAGAAATATACATATACCGCTAATAAACTAATAATTTGACCGCATATTCTATATAATAATAAATATTTATACAAAATGGTCTAATGGATTAGCAGAATTGAAACGCAAGGGTGTTAGCTTGTATCATTTACCTGTTAAAAAAATACTTTTATAAAATTAGTGAAACTTTATTAATTATTCAATTTCTTAATAGTAATGTACAATTTGTTATTATAATAATATTTTATTTGCTAATGAATTTCTCCTGGATTACTAATTGTAAGTTTAGGTGGATTGGCACACTTGTTGTCTCGTTGCTAAGAACTCCATCCAAACAAATCATACATCGCATCAAAAGCCCTGTTGACGTTAAGACCTCTTTTGCCGAGTTCCTCAATTAGACGCTGCACTTCTGATGTAGCCCTAAACTCGGAGATCAGCACATGTGACTCTTCGCTAGAGATAACTGCCCAGAAATGACCGAAGTCAGGATTATGCTGGATCATATGACCGATCGTAGGTAACAAGCTAGGAGGTAGAACATTCAGAATATCATTGACCAAAGCTTCAATACTGCGAGTGTGTCTAGGGTGTGCGGCGGAAGCATTCTGGATGGCGTTAACAATTATATTGCGGATTTCAGAGAAATCGATACCATTTTCAAGCAAATATGCTTTGTATTTAAGCCATGCTGGACTGACCGTTACGGGACCGTGTATCTCTTTCCACTCATTACTTCGGATAAAGGAGATAAGTTGTTGCAGTTCTGGATCTGACGCATATCGCGCGATAATTTCTCGAATCTGGGCTATCGGGATGAGAGATACAATATAATTAATATCGTCTTCGAGGCTTCTGGCTGGAGCAGTAGCAGTCAATCCGGCGACGGCTAAGATTACTAATGCGACTTTCATCTATCGAAGTAAAAAAAAAAAAGTTGAGGCGTGAATGTATTGAACTATGTGTTGTACTTACTGTTGCTCTCTTCTTTGTTAAAACTGCTAAGGGAACTGATATTTAATAAATTTTCCACCTAATTTATAAGGTGTGAAACAAACACTCAGATAATCATTGTATTGTTTCAAAATAACAAAATTTCAGTGATATGGATAACATTTCTTTTTCTTGTTTAAAAACAATAACAAGTTTCTTTTTTTGTTTGTAAATAGGAATAGAACATTGCAGAAACGGTAAAAAAATGTTATTGACCACTTGAACTCCATGACAAATCTGTAGGTTGATGTAATATAAACACTTTTCATAATTTTTAACTCATCGAGTTATCAAATACTTCAAAAGCGTCTTATTCTATGAGATTCGATTTTCGTTTGTTCAGTTTTTACACAGATATAATTTGATAGTTAATCTTGTCCTTGATCTAAAAATAACGTATAAGCTTGTATATATGTATTTATTACATGAAGTGGATTGACCGAATTTACAAAAACTGAGAACGCTTGTCCTTTATCTGTACAGTAACGCATAAGAGCTATCGCACACGTGCGGCAAGTTTCGTGCGACAGGTTAGCTGTTCTCGTTCAAAATGCGTTCTTCCATTTAAAGTAGAGGTTAACCAGCAATGCGCACGACAAGTTATTAGATAGACTGAGACAATATTGTTTTAGAAGCTATACTTGATATATTAGCATATTACTCTTTTAATAATTTAAATCTTTTGCGAACGTTACTGCCACTGCACGCATTTTACAACTGTGCAACTACATGACATACCTTATAGTAAAAAATAAATTAGGCGATTACACAACGAATCCCATGCGCGTTAGTTTGATAGATTTATTGAAGGTGCATTTACGAATATTTTCTTTATTTGTAATAATGGCGTTAATTGCAAAATTTTCAAAATCGTCAAAACTTTAAGGGTTAGTTTCATCCACTAAACGTGAGGTTATTGATGGGTTATTCGATATGTTTGAATCCGATCAATAAGCAATAGCATAGTTCCCTTGTTAGTCTGAACTTCACGCAGCAAATTTATCCCGTTAACTTCATCTACTAAAACTCACAAGCTGTATTGTCTTCCACCGAGTTCTTTGTTTTGTTGTTTCATCATTTCCTTGAATTTTTACTTTTCAATGGATAAAGTGATCGTCTGGGAACAATTTATTACTATATACATACATTAGAAGTACCGATTTCATTGAAAGTGTAAAAGCAAAGATTTTATTTCAAAAAAATGCAATTTTCGAACTGAAAATTGTCATAATAGTTATTTACATTAGAGTGTGGTAGGTGTCATTTACAGCGCCAGAACTCGGTTTGCTTGGAAGAATTCGATCGATGTAAATGACCACTACATTTGTATGAAATTTTTAATATAAATCGATAGATGTGGATTGGTACCATCTTTTTTTTTACGCGAGGGGGGAAAATCGTACATTAGACTTCCGGCGGCCCATGTCGCCGGGGTGTATCGGATTCTTACCGACTAAAAAAACCTCTCGTCTAGCTTCTTTGTCCTCAGTATGCTCGCCGCTTGCTGATCTACCGCACTCCAACATCTTTCGGATATCAGCATCCGTCCTACTAATGTCTTCGTGGTCAAAGTGCCTGCTGTGTTTTCTGCCTCAGGTTTTAGCATCTCCCATTTTTTTACATTCAAAGAACGTATGCTCTGTCCGCAGTACCAAGACTGCCGGTACTGCGGACAGAGGGACACCGCAGAGCATACGTTCTTTGAATGTAAAAAAATGGGAGATGCTAAAACCAGTTCACTTCGTCGGAATCTTTTCAGAAAGGCTCGAAAACAGCCATGTCCCGACAGTAACTGAGCGACAGCAAATAATAATTCATTTCGCCGTGTTTTCTTTTTATCCAAGGTCTTAGATCTTCAATCAAGTATTTCGTCCACTCAGCAGTCCCGTCATCTTGGTCCCAAGCTCTTTGTCATTTGGTCGATCAGCAGGTCATCGGCAGTGGCCTTTCGTTTTCCTCCTGCCACTTCTTTCACATGTTTGGCCAGCAAATCTATAGGCGGCGCGGCGTCCTGGCCACAACTAAAAGCGCTTTAGTTGACATTGTTGTATATGCGCCCGTTACTCTCTATGCCACCTTTCTCTGCACACTCAGAATTGTTCTTCTGCTACTTGTCTTCTGAAGGGCCTTTTCTCAGATCGGTACTGCATACAGCAGGGTCGACTGTACCACCGAAGCTAGCACTCTGCGCTTCCCCTCCCGGGGTCCACCTATATTAGGCATGAGGCTACCAACTTTTGCCAAGACCTTCGTGGCTTTCTGCGCTGCCTTCTTTACATGGACGGACATTTTCATATATGTATCAATATGGACACCGAGGTACCTTATGAGTCGCTGCTTCCTATCACCCTATTTCCCACTTGCACTTTGATGCCCTTCACCTTCCGGCCACGGAGTAAAAGTACTGCTTCGCTCTTCTCTGGGGCAATCTCCAATTTCTTGATACGAAGCCATGCCATTATATCCCTGATGGTAGCGCTTGCCAGGGCCTTAATTGGATTGTAACCATTTTAGTTATGACGATTTATCGATAACAACAATTAAAGCAGCAATAAAAATACCAGTAAATGTGTTTCTTTTCGACTAAATTAAGGGAAATTATGCGGATTTTACATTGGAAGTAAGTGTGAGAAAAGTGGAGTACGCGTTATGGTAGGGTGGTAAAAATTTAACTCGTTAATACAAAGTTATCTCACTTCATCTAATAATATCTAATTTTCCCAATCCTGCTGCAATGTGGTCGACATACCTTTGTAATAGATATTTTATATTAATTTGCATGCACATCGAGAGAAAATATGGTTTACTTAACCATTTATCAGTTAACTAAATGGATATATCTTTTTAAATGCGAGCAATGCGTTTTAATGTTAAATTTACACCTAAAACGTTATTTTAATCTTAAAAGTATCACACACATCTTTGCATTCATTTGGCCATTTAACGGTTAGATGAATGCTTAATATTTAATACTACAAAAACTGTTGAAATAACCTTTTCATTTCTCTCAGTGCAAGAAAAGAGTTATTTGCTTATGTGCAAGGGATGATGCTTAATAATTTAGAGATGCTAGATATAACCATGGTACTACATTTCATTAGAGAGCTTTCGTTAAATGCAATAATATTAAAAAAAAAATAGATACATATCATGGTAAATCATAAAAAAAAATTGAACCTAATGTACCCATTAGTTAATCAAATAAAAATAAATTATTCAAAATGCTTGCCATTTCTTTCCATGCATCGCTCTATTCGGCATTCAAAGTGTAAACTGTAGGTACTGACATATGCACACGGCCATTGCCATATTTTTATTTTTATTCAACATGTCGAATGCTTCTGTGTTTGAGAATGCCATATTAAAAAATTAATTCATAAAACTTGAACAATGAAAAAATCAAAATAGCGTATAACAATAAAGATCGAACTATAGTGAGATCTGCAATCTAATTTTAATGGATGAGTAAATAATTTAATTTAGAATTTAACAAAATTGGAAATATCAAAAACTAAAAAAACGCTTAAACAGAGATAGTGTACTTTAGTAAAAATTCTATTCAAATAGTCTGTAGAATTCATTTAGGTAGGAAAAACATACGATTCCACTTAAAACAAGAAAATTGCTATCGGTTTCCGATATAATAGAGTATTGAAAATATTTTCAGGGGATTCTTTAGATAGGATTTTATTATTAAATTTTTTGTCGCGTGCGTCTATCTGCTGAAAACCCCTTAGGACTCACTGAAAAATCCGAAGTGGCGGTTGCGTTTGCTGAAGAATGGCTGGCTGCAAACAAACTTAAAATGAATCACAGCAAAACACAAAGTATCTCATTCACCACCGATAGCAGTGTTTCATCAGATGGAAAGTTCCTGGGCATCCGGGTTGATTGAAGACTGAAGTGGAACAATCATATTGACGATTTGAGCAGTAGACTTTCATCGGCGTTGTACGCCATAAAGAGAATAAAACATGCAGCTATACCCTCCAAACTGCAAAAACCGCATATTTCTCATACTTCCATTCCATTATGTCGTATGGAGTTGTCTTTTTGGAGGCGCATAGAATATTTGTATTGCAACAGCAGTATTAGAGCGTTCTGGAGTTTGAAATATAATCAGAGCTGTAGGACCTTCTTCACGGCTGGAAACATACTTACCCTACCATCTGTATATATTATTTCCGTCGTCATGCACCTACATAACAACACCCAAAAATATCCTATTAATGGTCACTTATACGGGTACTCCACGCGAGGGAGGTATGAAATGAGGACATCCTACCACCGCCTAGTTTGCTCGCAGAAGTCAATTGGGGTGCCAAATTATACAATAAATTACCGCACTCAGAAAAATATTTGCATTAATTCAACAAAAACGAATTGTTTGAAAAAATATTGTTCGATTAACTATATTTTTGTTTAATTATATAAAGAAACGATCTTAAACAAAAATCTTTGTGGTAAGGGATTTTTTCACTTTTTCTTTTGGATTTTTGTTATAGTTTTCAAGCCACAGTCTCCACCCATCACAGGAAAAACGATCTTCAAATCAAACAAAATTTTATTGTTGAAATTTATGATTGATTTAACAATAAAATTTTGTCAGAATGACTATTTCTGATATTTACAACGTAATTTGTTGAATCAATAAAAAGAAACTGTTAAAATTAAACACCAAAATTGTAAATAATAACCACCAAAATTGTTATTTGGACAATATCTTATTTTTGAAAAAATATTTATTAAATTAACCAAAAAATTTGTTATCTATATATGTAAGTTTTTGTTTGCGGTGATACGCCGCGCCGGCGCGTTTCTCTAGTTTTTATAAGCATATTTTGTCCAATGGGAAAACATATGTTACTTTGCATTATTAAATTCAATTTGTATTAGATATTCCTTTATACTTAAGCTAAATAACATTTTTTTAGTACAATAGTGTGTAATAAAGTAGACCTTTTATACAAAAGCATTTTAATTATCCCAATTCCACATCGTGTCCTAATTAACAATATCTATTTATTTCATCGGAACAAAAAAAAAACGTGTAATTCCAATCAAAACAATATTTTAACGCAATAATCATACATTTTTGTATTAAGCAACAATTATGGTTATTAACAATAATTTATTTGTTTGGCATAAACAGGAATGTTTTTCAACTGAAGTAAGTATTTTAGTTAAGACAACATTTTCCAAATGTTAAAAAGTATATAAAAAAAAGTGTATAAAAAAGATATTTAAATTTATCAATAAATTTACTAAAATCGATTATGTAACTTTGTTAAAACAAATATCATTAATTACTTAGCTCAAACAAATTCGCAGCTTAGATCAAACACAACAGATATTTAGAATTTACCAATTAATTTTGTTGAAAGCAATAATAAATGTATTCAAAACGACTATATTAAGATTATTGGAACAAGCACAATTTTTAATTGAACTAATAATTTAACATTGGTTAAATCAAACAAAAAATAAAGTTCAAGTTATTGTTGAAACAAACATGCAATATTGTTGGGTTAACCAAACAAAAATTAACAAAATGTGTTTTGTTGGTTCAACAAAAGAGTATCTTTGACTGTATACAACAAAAGCATATAGTAGATTCAAACAATTTTTGGTTAAATTAACACAAGTATTTTTCTGAGTGCGGCGGACATAAAACAACTGGCTTCAAGAGAGAAGTAAAAAGTCTTCTGTTGCAGAGGGAATGCTACTCGGTTGAGGAAGTTCCTGCTCATGTAGCCATCTACCCACTTTGATTTTAATCTGTGACCTTTTTTCATGTATGTTAGTCTACTTTATGAAATGCAAGTGATTATATGAATGATAATTTCTGTAATGGTCATATTTTTTTTTTTTTTTTTTTTTTTTTTTTTTTTGCCAGGGGAAAATGCTTTATGCACACCAGACCTGGGTTTATGGTCTGGTAGTGTGGGACTCCAGAGTCTGTCTACCCACTAAAAACCCCTCATCCCTCCCAAGTGAAAGACAGGCGCTCCTGGAACCGCCGAAGCATCTACTTCAGGAAGCGACTTTTGGGTGTCCATGAAAATTAATTAGGTGCCACTTCTTTGGCGGTCACGTTCTTCTGATTCCTTACTACGCATAATGTTCGTTATTAGGCTCTGTATCCTTTGCCAGTTGTTCCTAGACATGATCATCTGGGGTACCAAGTTTTCTGGGGTCAGTCTTTCAAGGTCAGTCAGCGCATTTCCTCTCAGGTGTTCCCATCGTGCGCAGTGGAATACAGTGTGCTCAGCGGTATCGATGTTTCCACAGTACCTGCAGATTTCTGAAATGTCCTTTCCAAAACGTTTGGCATAATGCCTGAAACACCCGTGGCCAGTAAGCACTTGCGTTAGGAAGTACCCGCATTCCCTGTGCTTGCACTCGATCCAGCTTCTGATGTCTTTGATTAATCTCTTTGTCCATAGGGCCTTTTTGTCCTCTCTATCCCATCTTTCCTGCCAGTTTTTATAGGATCTCTCCCGAGCCTCATTTCGTCGGGCACTCGCGTCGCCATCAATTTGGGTTATGGCAGTTCTCTCCAGGGCTAGCAGATCGATAGGTACAAAACCGGTAATCACTTGCAGCGCCAAGGCAGATGTTGTTCTATACGCTGATGCAACGCGCAGCAGCATATTTCTCTGGGTCCTAACTAGGAGGTCTCTGTATTTCTGGATCTTTAGGACGTCCATCCAGACGGGAGCACCGTAAAGGACTATGTTTTGAAGCGCGCAGCCCAGTACCGCTCTTTTACTGCTCCTAGGTCCGCCAACATTTGGAAGGATCCTGCCAATCTCCGCCAAACGCTTCTCGGTCCTGCGCGTTACTTCGCGGATGTGCTGTCCGAAGCTCAGCTTCTCGTCAAGTGTGATGCCCAGGTACTTGATGGATTTGGTGGGAATTATCGTCACGCCGTCAAGTTTAAAGTTGACGTGGTCCCTCTTCTTAGCGCCCTTTGCGATGATCGCCTCCGTCTTGTTTGGAGCCAGGGTTAGTTCATTCGCTATCATCCATCTGTTGATTTGTTCTAGGCATAAATTGCCATTTATCATGAGGGCCTCCGCGCTGTGCGCTCCCACAATCAATGCCAAGTCGTCAGCAAAGGCTATAGTTGTGGCATCCACGGTCAGGTCCAGCCCCAAGACACCATCGTATAGCACGTTCCACAGTGTCGGTCCGAGTACCGAGCCCTGTGGCACCCCAGATCCGCATTCCAGCAGCACGCCCTTTTCAACTTCTATTTTTCGGTCTCTCAAATAGCTACAAATGATATTCGTCAAATAGGTGGAGATATTCCTTTTCCTTAACTGGTCGATGATGAGTCTGTGGCTGGCCGTGTTAAAGGCATTCTTTACGTCGATGGTTATGAATGCACACCACCGGTTTTCACATTTTCGCACCGCGCCAATGGCTGCCTTCAAGGCACAGATAGTGGACCTCTGCTTCCGAAAACCATACTGATGATGATGGAGGTTTTCGCCATCTTCAAGTTCTTTTACGAGTCTATCTCTAACTAAGGTTTCGAACAGCTTGCTAATGGTGTTTAGCATGCACAAAGGCCTAAAAGAACTTGGTAGTTCCGGCGGCTTGCCGCTTTTTTGGATTAGGATTACCCTGGCCACCTTCCAAGAGTTTGGGATTTCTTGAGCCACCAATATGTTGTTCATAGCGGTCAATAGCAATTTTGGCTGGTCTGCTGCCATCAGTTTGATTGCGTCCGGGGGTATCCGGTCGATCCCAGGCGCCCTTCCGTTTTTCAAGCATCCCGCCGCACGCGTAAGCTCTTCTATGGTGAATTTCCTTATTTCGGTTGTTTTTTCCGTATCTGACCAATCTCTACCAGCAGATGGAAAGAGTATCCTGCAGATTTCCTTTTTCCTATCTACATCTATCTCGTATGGTGCGAGCTGTTGTAATTTCTTGGCAACTAGCCGATACGCATCCCCCCAGATGCTATTGTCCAGTTCGTCGCAGAGTTCCTGCCAATGCTTCTTTTTGGTCGCCGCTATTAGTTCGCACAGTTCTTTTTTGTGTTTTCGATACGCGAGCCTCAGTTCGGCCACGCTCTCCTCACCAGCATTTGTCAACCTGGCTGTTCTGGTTAGTTTACGTCTATCCTTATTGCATGTCTTCCTCAATTCTGCAATGTCATCATTCCACCAATATACATGGCTGAATTTGTTGTTGGTGCAGGTGCTGGTGCTTATTCTGAGGGCCTGCTTTATGACCCTAGAGCAGTAGTTGTGGGTAACATCTTCGTCCTCCGTGTCTATTAAATGTATGATGCTTCTGTAGGTTTCCCAGTTTATGGTTCCACAGGGTTTTATCGGGCTCTTAGTAGTTCCCACTTCCTGACAATCAAAGTACAGATATTTATGTTCAGTCAGAGATTCGGTATTTAGGACCTCCCAATTGTCAATACACCTGGCTACGTTATTTGTTGATATAGTCACATTTAAGTGTGACTCCGAGGCCCCTCTCACAAAGGTAGGTCTGCTTCCTTTGTTGTGGACCACCATGTCGAGTTCCGATATCCACTCCATCCAATATTGGCCCTTCTCATCCTGCACAGGTGATCCCCAAGAGTATGCTTTAGCGTTTATGTCGCCGAGTACGATGGTTTCGTGGTCCAGGACATTTCCCATTATGCAATCCACCTCGTTCTTGTAGTCCACAATGTTTATATTGGGAGAGATGTAGCAGCAGATAAAGTTTACCTTTCGAAATGTCAAGACTATATATCCATCGCCCACCTTATGATCTAGGACGCCGACTTTTCTATTTAGCAGCAGCACAGCAACATTGGTTTTGGAGCATTTTAGCCATCTTTGATCTTGGACTCGTTTTTTGTTAGGTTCGCACACGAAGAGAATGTCAGCCTTCAGTTGTTTAGCAGTAGCATATGCTATGTCCTGGGCAGCATACGAACGCCCTACGTTGATGTAGAGTACTTTCATGCGTTTGCAGATTGAGTTCTCATGCTAGTGCTGCCAATCCTGCCCCTGGCGCTATTGGTTATTTGTTTTGCCTTGTCGCTGATGATTTTTCTGTAGTATGGGCACCTTGTTTGCTCGGCCCTGTGCCCCTTCTTCTTGCACGTTATACAGAAGCTTGCGTTGGTGCAGTCCTTGGCCTTATGGTTTTCCTCTCCGCAATTTAGGCAAATGTCGGTTTTGTCCGGGCCTTTGCACTCGTTACTGTAGTGTCCAAATTCCAGGCATCTATAACACCTGACCACATTTACTCTCGCCCGCACTCTGCAGGGTGTCCATCCTATTCTAATTGTCCCTTTTCCAATTAACTCTTTGGCGTGGGCTTTTGTTGTCGCAATTGTGGCTTTCTGGCTGCCCCACTGGTTTGGTCTTACCGAGAGAACTTTAATTTCGTCTGTATTTGCGTTTTTAACGCTTTTCTTGACAGCTTCTGTGATTTCCTCCTTGCTCAGATCTGCATCAATGTCTGTTATGTGTAGCACTTCATCGTTGTTTCTAACTCGCACCCTGGTGTCCTTGTTTGCGTCCAGGATCGCCTTTCTCATAGCTTCCGCTTTATCTTTGCCACCTTCTATTTCCAACATCAGGTCGCCCCTAGCAGTCTTCTTAATTGTCCTTACTTTAACCCCTATTTCCTCGGGTCTTACGCTTCCTTTAATAGACCGAAGAATGTCCGCGTACTGTTTTCCCTCGGATTTAATGACAATCCCTTCAACGGGTTTGCGTGATTTTATTTTCCCCCCTTTATCGCTGTTTCCTTTGCTATCTGTGAGCATGACTATATCCACCATAGTTCCAGAGTCCCGGTATGTCCATTCCGTACATTTCTTCAAATAGGAGATCTCTACATTGCCCAACGCTACCATCTTAAGATGTACCAGTTCCTGCTCCTGGGTCTCAATCCTTAATTTAGCCAGCATTTCGTACAGTTTCTCAATGTCATTTACCCCCTCCGGATTAATCTTGTAGGGCAAGGCTAGGACTGTCCTGCAGCTCACCCCTTTTGTATTGCCCCTGCTCATGGAAGTTTCCGTCTTCATCTTCACGTATTCAATGTTGCCTTCTTTGAGTTCTTCATCAGGCAGAGGGGCTAGGTCCGGCAGATCAGTTTTTATGTCGTCGTGCTTTTGTAGTGGGCCAGTTGTGTCTGGGTCAAGTATCACCGCCAGGTCCCCATGTAGTTCCCTGAGACTGCCTACTTTCATAATTTTGCTGTTTTTGAAGCAGCTATTTGACCATTTTAGGTCGATGACTTCGGATAAACTCTGCCAGCCATCTTTCTTCTTGATGCGGCTTTCAATTTCGAGAGTTGTTTTATCTCTATGCTCTGATAGTGCCTTGTCAATGTCGGCTGCCTCTGCTTGGACACCCATGTCTTTGCCCTTCCCTGAGGGTTTAGCGAGTTTATGTAGGGCCTCGCGCTCTAGTGCAGTTTCATTGCCCTCTGCTATCTTGGCATTTAGCAAGTCGTGGCTAATCTTGAGGTCTTTCATTTTTTTGTTCAGGACACCCACAGCGTGTGCCAATTCTCTCGTGATCGTCTTTATTTCCATTTTGGTTTTTGTACTTATTTTGACCATTTTCTTGAGCTCCTCTGTCTTGTTGCTGACAGCCATGAGAGCCTTTAAGGCTAATTCCATCTCTTTGCTCGGCTCCAATTTTGTTTTAGCCTCGCATTCAGCTATTTCTCTCTTTCTCTTTTTTTTGGCAGGGCTTATGCCTTTCGATGTCCCAGGATTTAAGTTTGTTTCTTCTCCAAAAAGCTTATATATAGGGCTGCCTTCCATGTCTTCATCCTGCCAGGGGTCCTCTTCGGGTATTTTGTCATCCGAATCTATAAGTTCGGCATTTGTAAGGTCGCCTCTCGTCGCCTGGAGCGGGGCGTTGATGGGATCCCTTATCAAAGTAGTCGTTTGCGGGTAGGCATGTTCCCGCTTGTAGGGCGAGCTATCTGCATAGCCCTCCCCACCACCGACATTCGCTTGCTGGCTTTCCTTTAGTGTAGTCCGCGGTTTCGGTGGGCTACGGGCAATCATATTTCCCCGAAAGGGGTTTCTTATCAGCGGCTCGTCTGCCGTCATCTCACTTTCGTCCGTCTCCTTTCTTTCCACAGTTTGCATTTTAGTTTTATTTTTGTAGTCATCCATGTTGATCCCACGAGTAGCTGGGGACTAAGCGGTCACTCACGGCAGAGCCCCGCATTCACCGCGAGAAGGCTTCTTGAAACCGGAGGGCGCCAGGTATCCGGAGTCCACACGCTAACGACTGGGCATCCCCCCAGCCACGCAATCCTCGGCGCGTGTCGTGCCGCCTTGATTTGGGTCGTGGTTTGTCAGTGTCCACAGGCCGGCCAGTTAAGGCAAGCCCCACTAAGGCTAAGGTCGGAAGGGGGCGCCTTTTCGTGTTCCCCATTTCAGCGAGCTGCCCTTACCGAGGAGGAAGGAGAGAGATCCCTAGCCCTCGCAACCTAATAGCGTCGGGATCTGGAAAGAACAAGTGTTGGCCCAGAGTGGCCGATAGTAGAAGATAAGTGAAGAAAGTACCTCACCCGAGACAAGTTTAAGCAAAGTGAGGTGTACCAATAGGTTGAGTCGTCCTTAGCTTCACTATCCCTCCCCGTCCCAGAAGGCTCGAGGAAGGACAGTGATTTGAGCCCCACCACCCCGCGTCAAGGTCCCACGACTCCTCGGTGGGGTGTAATGGTCATATTAGAAACATAAATACTACTACTATTACGAGGAAAGTTTACGGGGCGAGTGCTCTAAAACACCATGTATAACATTTGATGTTAAAACGAAATGCTAGAGCTTTATATTATTTATATCTTCTTTGAACAATGTCTATTAAGACAGCAACTGTGTGAGTATAACAAAAAAAAAATTACACAATTCTTACTCTAAGTAAATACATATATTATAGTTTCATAGTTCATTTCTATTATCTATGTAGGCTCTTAAAAGCAATACTACATTACATCATAAATCAATGCCGATTGAAAAATTAATCTGTAGTACTGACTTGCTTAGGCCCAAAGCATGGGGTAAATAACATGTTTATTTATCTCCTTAAGTCTATAACGAGGGGTACAGATAACCTGAATTTAGTTCCACTATAAATAGTGCTACGTTGAAATTCTAAATGCAGTAAGAAAAAAAAAAATACAAGCATAAAGGTAAGTAACATTTGTATAATCTTTGAATAATTCCTAGATGTATAGGCATACACGCATTCTTATAATCGTTATTGTTCTTTAGATGAAACTGTTGCTGATACTACTTCCAATCATTGGACTCGCGACCGCTTTTCCAACCAGAAACCTTCAACAGGATTTCGCGGATATATTGGAGGTCATTCCGTTAGACAGGATCAGGGAGATTGCCAATAAATATGCTAACGACCCAGAAGTGCGACAGGTTGTAAAATATCTAAAGAGCGAAGAATTTCATTCGCTGGTGGTAAATCTGTCAAAAAATCCTTCGTGGTCAAAATTCGATAAATTTATGCTGGAGCAAGGGATTGACGTGAAAGCCTTTGTCCAACAATTCTTCAATCTGCTAGAAGGTTACGATGTTAGAGCATATAATTCGACTAGACGCAGCATCAAAGATTTATTTTACGAAATTGCGGGGGTTATTCCGTTCGATGAGTTATTAGTAAGGATTAATGATAAAATGGAGAATAGCGCTGATTTTCAACAGTTCTGGGGGAAGATTACCAGTGAGGAGGCACGTCAGCTAGCTCAGGAGGTTAGACAACTCGACGAAATACAAAAGATAGGACAAGCACTCCGTGATATGGGACTTGACGTAGATCGAGCTTTGGATTTAATATATATGTTTCTAGGTTGGTAATATATTTTTTACATTAACAATTTTATATTGTAAGTTAGGGTAGACGTTCATATAGTTTCTATTGTTCTCATTATCTGTATTATTTTGCATTATAGAAAAAGAAATAATAATGTATTATATTTATTTATTCATAACTTTTGTCCAATGCTGTTCAGCACCATTTGTGTGTAATTTTTATACATAGAAAAGAAAAGCAAGTTTACAATCTTGATATGATGAAAATAAATTAGGCTTAAGAAAAGTAAAATATGAATAGGTATATAAACTAACTAAAAAACAAAATAACCAGTATATATACGTTTGTTTCTCTCTACATCTATGCAAGTGTTTTTCATTTAATATTCGACTCCTTTAAGGGCTTCGATTGAACAGAAGCAACGGCTCTGAGTGTTGCAGAACCGAACGCTTTCATTTATAAGTGGAAGGGTACTAACCAGAGCGCTGTAAAACTCTATATCCTATAAAATGGAAGGTTTTGCCGTCATTGTTCGAGCTATGAATTGACCCTATAAATAATACGAATGTGGCTTCACTCTTAGTTGGGAGTTTAAGTAAAAGCAAACAGGAAAGGTGGAAAGACTAGTCTGATTCCTTTTAAAAAGTGCAGAATGTCAGACGCTTTCTCTTCAATTTCACATGCTTCCAGGTGTAGGGCCCTTAAGTTGCGCCGTGCAGCGCAACTTGAGAGGTACTGGATGGATGTTTAATATTGTTTCGCACAAAATCTATACTCGGCTTTTTCTGCTATCCCACGCTTGGTCAGAGGTCCTTTCAGTTTACAATGGCCAGATAGGGTTCCTGTCAGTATGCGATATATATTATATTTACTTATGTTGATGCATTCTATAGATCTCTTCCGTTATAAGTTGCCAGAGCAGTTTTAGCTGCCCTCGTTGCATGGAAATTTTTACCAATATTTGGGTTTTCTCTGCTCTTCTTCACTTTTAAGTTTCTCCAAATGCTGCATATTGCTGCCTCTTCGGCAAAAAGGTTCAGGCCCTACAAGTGGTATTCCAACCACCTTCTTAGCAAGATTATCTGTTATTTCATTTCCTTCCACTGCCGCGTGTTCCGGAACTCACGGAAGGGTTGCCTTGTTCTTTTGCTTTGCTCATTTAGTTATCCTAGACACTCCCAAACCATCTTAAGCTGCTTTATTATCAGACACATGATAATCCCTTGCTTTTGATAGTTTCTCTCAATGTTGAGCTGGACACATCTTTCAATAGAATATGCTTCCGTCTGGAAGATACTCGACTTATCCCCTATTATGAGATGAAGTTTAATTTTCTGTTTGCTTTTGAAGAAGTGATTAGTAGTTACTACTGCGTCAAATGCAATTATACTGGGCCATTCAATTTTATGTTCTTTAATGATCCACTGATGTTGAAAAAATGCTACATTGAATATTTTTTTGAATTTCGTTAATTCAATTGTAAATCCTAAAGAGCATTTTCAACCTGGCGTTTACCAATATAAATAGGATTTTCATTAAGCGTGAGTTACTGCTTATTGACGAGGTCACATGCATAACCCTGAACATTGTATCTTTTTGCATGCAGTTTACTGAGCCCGTCATTAATAATCGGAAATCATAAGAGGGGCGATGAAACCCTACCTGATGGCATTCGCCGGAGGTCAGTGTACTGTAGCCCAGCTGCACAGATATCTTACGACTTTTTAGCATGGAACTTATCCATCTGATAGTACAGGACTTAGGTGTATTTTAGCTCTTGTAACTCTAGTGATTGATTCATAGGAGATATGGGCATAGGCTCCATTAACGTCAATAAATGCACATAGCCACACTTTGTTGCTAAAGACCCCCTCCAGAATCGTAACCAGATTATGTAGGGTCGTTCTAGTGGGTTTACCTGTTTGGTAAGCATATTGGTGATAGTAGAGTGGCATTCGTATGAGATGTACACTTCTTCTATTATGGTTGTCCTTGATGTTCTCCGTTGCCATCAGCAGAAAAGACGATAGACTGATGACCCGATGGGGTTTTTGGTTTCTCCAAGGTAGTTCTCCGGAGTCCTTCAGATAAGAAACACCATTACGCTCTTTTATATTTGTGAGATATGGCCAATGGCGTAACTGGCTCTAAACAGCTTTATCATTGTTGGGGAGAGCACATTCAGCCATTTTGTAGAGGGATAAGGAATTTAAAATCCTCTCCAGGCAATTTGTAGAGCCTGAATTAATTAGTTACCCATTTCACTCCTTCAGGAGAGCAGGTAGCGCTCCATAAACATTTCTCCCGACCATGAGGGTAAAAGACTAAGACTTAAAAGAATTTGTTTCATTTAACATAGAATTTTAAGTTTTGGAGGTTAAGAAAAGGATCTACGAAATTAATTCTTTGGTGCAGCTCCTTCCATTTCATTTACTCGGTGTATCTTATGTTTTCTGAGATACATCTCACTGATTTATTTTTTGTTACCATTTACGCATTACTGCATCTAAAACATTATCATTACTTTTGTATGTGACATTTTTATCAAAGTGAAATAAAGATCTTTATCTATCTTATTCAATCATAATTAATTTTGTTGCTAATTTTATTCCACTTCACTCGGATCGAGAGATAAAAAAATGGTATAAATATTTGGCTATTCTTCTCCGATAGCATCATTCAGTTGGTGTAATTTAAACAACTAGCAAGGTAAGCAATTATTTTCATAACCTATATATTTTGGTGTCCCCACAATTGCATTGTAAATCCAAATAAGATAATCTTGATCTCCTCTTTCATTGGTACGAATGCTTGAACATTAACATACATTCTAGATGAAATTCTTCCTTGTATTCGCTGCCGTTTTGGGTTTGAGCTACGCATGCTCAGAAAATCGCGACCCCGATGTAGATGAAGCTCTTGATCAATTGAGGGAATTCGTCACCGCCGCCGACATAGCAGAAATTATCAGACGCCACTGGGCCGTCAGCGAAGAAGTTCAGGCAGCCGTTGCGTACCTGCAAGAGGAAGGAGGAGAATGGGACACCATTGTTGCTGGCGTTCAAGCTAGGGAAGAATGGCAAACAGCTAAAGAACGCATCTGCGAAATCGGCCTCGACGTAGACTCCATTTTCGATACCATTCGTGACTTCGTCGATGGCATTGGTGCCGAGGAGGAAGTCAGAGGAACACGTACAATGAGGGAATTGATGGATGAAATCCGGGGTTCCATCGATTTTGACGGTCTTCTGGTCACCCTTAGCGAGTTATTGGAAACCAACGCCAGCTTCCAAGAGTTCTACGCACTCATCTCCAGCCCAGAAGCACGTGAACTTGTTGCATCAGTTCGCGCTACCGAAGAAGTTCAACGCCTTGCCCAAGCTCTCCGTGATCTCAACGTTGATGTTGACTTTGTTGTTGAATTCATCATGGATCTCCTTGGCTGGGAATAACTTATTGAAACTTGCACATGTTCAAAATTAAGTATATAATAAAACATACTAATAGAATATAAAAAAGATGTTATTTAAAGCATAACCTTCATCATTAAATAATTGGTTGCCTAACTTGCACTATCTTATGAGTTACTTTGGCCGTAGATGAAGTGATGGTAGGCCAGTTATAGTTTGGATTTTAGGTAAGGTATTTAGTATTTTGTAGCTTTTATTAGTAATAACTACTAACAGAAGTATACATATGCATTTTTATCATCTTGGACTTTGAATGTGTGCTAATTACATATATAAGGAGTTTACTTAAGTTTTAACAAGACGTTAAGAGTGACCTATAGTTGCGTGGTACTTCTTGTTATAGTTTATAAAATTGAGCAAGCAATTGGCAAAAAAGCCATTTTATATAATGCAGTGCTTTCAAATAAATTATAGTTTGGGTCCAAATAAACTTTCTCGGTATTGCTTTAAAGAAGAACAGCAGTTTTGACAATATGCGTTCTGACGAAATTGACCGTGGGTCTTGTAAATATGTCTATACAAAACAAAATTAAAAGACGACAAGAAATAATAGTAAATACAAATTAAAATAAAGGTGATCGCAAAGTGGTGCGTCTAGTAGTAAAAGTGAGCATTATCAAGGTATTCCGACAGGTTATTTAATTAGCAACATTGTAAAAGCAATTACACAATAGTATTTATTTATTCATAAGTGCTCAACATAAACATAAAATATAACCTAAGACTAAAAGCATCGGTAATAAACGTGCGGGATCAGCGATGAATTTTCAGCGATCCTTCAATATGTGAATCGTATTTTTTTTAGGTGCTCGGATTATTGAAAGGAGTCTGTTTTATATGGGATTAATAAAGTTTTCCCTCAATGTGTATGATTAGAATACTTGCCAATCTGAATATGAATACAGTTAAACATATGGTAAATTTTCTTAATGGCACTTAGTAGACTTTAATATGGTGACCGACTGAAGTGATTGGTGCCAGATGCCAACAAAAGCGATTCATCATTTATTATCACCCATCCATGTCGGTGGACCTCCATCAGAACCCCTTATCCGATTCTGCAATCATCAGATGTGCTTATTCCTGTACCGCACATATTCGATTTACTCTATACAAGAACTTGTATTAAGCAACAACGGAACGTAACAATTTGCATTTGATCTGAACGTGTTATTTAGTGCAACTATGATCAGCAGCTTTTCATATATGTAGCAACAACGTACTAAATACATATAAGCTTGTAAATATTGTCAATAAGTAGGATTACTATACTATTCTTATTACAAAATGCGAAGAGCACAAATTGTAAATCCTAGAATAGTTTATTGAGCTAAAATGTATTGTTGTTCTCGTGGTGTAAATAGTGGGTGCAATGCAAAAGAACACACCCTATTTTATTTTGGTAAATACTGGTGGGTGTTTTTTGTGCGGTTTTAAACTGTAAAAACAATATTGTGTATGTTACATATGCATAATGATTTAATACAGTGTAAATAAATATTATTATTTAAGTCAATTTAGGCTAAATAGTATGTCCATGAATCACGTTATTTATTTTGTAACCACGGTATCATGCTGAAGTATTTTTCGGTATTTAATAAATAATTAAACTCCATAAAATAGTGTTTCATTATTTTCGATATATAATAGTGTTAGTATTTTTCTTTCGTTGTAAAGATATCATTAAAATAATTGTTTAGAAAAGTTAGCATTAACATTGCATAATAAATATTGAAAAGCACTTATTTTCCTTATAGTATTTTTTCCTATATCTAATTTTACCTTCAGTGAATTAGCCATGTGGTCTGTTAAAATTTAGTCACTAATAAAATAACTGTAAATGAAATAGAAAAAGAGCAAAATTTCATAGATTTTTCAAGAATTTTCAAGAATAGAATAGTCAATAAATATGAAACATATTAATCATACTTTCATATTGGTTTATGATTACTATACTGTTTTATTATAAAAATCATATTTATACCTAGAAATTCAAATTTTTACCAACCAGAAAATGGATACTTATTATAACAAGAATTTCTATTTATTTTTCAAATAAGAGTATGTTTCCATTTGCATACACTGGAATTTGAAATAAGTGAAGAATTGAAAAATCAAAAAAATTGGAATATTGAATTCTGAAATCGAGACGCGTAGCGAGTTTTCGAGTGTCGAGTTTTCTTCTTTCTAGAGTTTTAAAAAAGAAAAATTAAAAAAACTCAAAAATTGAACATTGAAAAATTTGGAAAAATAGAAAAATTGCAAAATTACAAAATTGAAATATTCGAAATTTTGAATAATTGGAGAATTAAAAAATTCTAAAAAATTGAAATATGGAATTTACAAGTCGAGTTTTTCTAAAGGTAGACAAGTAGCGCGAATTATCCGAAACAAAATGCGTCAAAAAGAATAGATATAAAAAAAAAAATAAAGAAAAATAAAAATAACAAAAATGAAAACGCATCTTTGGAAATAAAGCGAGATGCGTTTAAAAAAAATTAAGAATTAAAAAATTAAGAAAATTAAAAACAAAAAATTAAAAAAAATTCAGAGGGACGGGTAGTGTTGTGTTTTGCACAGCAAAAACCGTTTAAAAAATAACAATTAAAAAATCTTTCAGCGAGGCGCGTTCAAAAATATAAAAAATTATCCATAGAAAATAAAATTGTTACCAACCAGAAAAGAGGGATTATAATAAGAATTTGTCTTGTAGAAGGATATATGTTTTCGTTTACCTACAGTAGATACTTCCGGATTTCTTTGTGGAAAAGTGATTGTTTTGCAAATCAAAGGGTCTTCCTTTGATGTATTTTTTTTTTATCAAGGTTATAAGACTTCCGAAAAAGTGTTCGTGGAAAATGTCGCCTTTACTTACGCCTTACACATATTTTTAGCGGAGAAAAAGTGATTGTCACATACACGCATCTGCTTATTGATTGTAGCTGAAGAGTGTAAGGCAAGACGGAGAAATTTGAAAGAAGGTTTTAAAAATAGTAAGAAAATGAAAGGAACAACCGGTAATGATGGAACAATGAAAACCAAGTGGCCATTATATGCCACTTTGCAATTTCTAAATAATGCAAAGCAGGAAAGACGGTATTTTAAATACAAATAAATCTCATACTATTGTTATCTAATAAGGAATTCGCCAGATTATATATTGTCGCTCGTTAGGTGATTATTTATTGATATTTTAAAGTAATCTTCTTGTTTTATTTGTTTATTAAGATGGTTTACATCTTCTAGCATTTTGAATGAATTTATTATATCATCTTATTCCTTATGTTCCAAGAGTAGTGCAACTGCCTATATTCGCTTTCTATGTGACAAAACACTCATGTTTGCACACTACATCTTCCTATTACAATTTTCAATCGAGTAGAAGTCGCAACGTATAATCGCGTTCAACGGAAACACGCAATCGCGGCGACTCACAGTGGATCGAAAGGCGGTAAAAAGCGTACATTGACTAAAATGGTAATAACTTGCTTAAAACGTCTTTGTGTATAGTAAAACAATTCGCTTGCTTCTCTTGATAACGGGTCGTTGATAAACAGTCGCAGTACTTACTTTTTCACTTAACACAATTTTCAATTTTGCCTGTGAAGAATTAATAATTTTAAAACTTCTAGTAATAACTCACTCCTTGTATGTTTATTTAACTTTCGTCTTGAATGGGAAGTATATGGATCGAATGTGATAAGTAGTCTTTTCAAAATATGTTTGTTAGTAGCTAACACAGCACATTTCACAATTCTAACTTCATATTATAACACAATAATAACGATACAATAAGTACAGCGAATATTAAGGAAGTAGCATATTCGAATTTCTAATGTAGGTATATGACCGATAAAATCATAATTATGCTAATTGGTTTACATCCTTTTTAATCCGAGAACTAAGAGATTATGATACCTACATCGAATGTTTTGTCACTGAAATGGCATATCGTAACAAATTTTTGATAGATATATTAATTAACACTTTATGAGAATGCTAGAAACGGTAATGCGATAAACAAAACGGCCTTTTTCAAAAAGTTGCGCGAAGTAGCACCTGGAGCAAGGAGCAAGTAGTAGAAGGATCCTAAATGACAAAACAGTTTTCCTTTTTTGGGCAAATTTGGGCATTTTTTTAAAAAGCTAATAGAAGTTAAAATTTAAAGTCGTAGAATACCATCTTCAAGAAATGGTAATTGCATAGTTAGTTACAAATATGATTTGCTAATACTTTTCAGGTTGAATTACACATAGTTAGTGTAAATTCTTGCAGTTTCGTATCATTTCTAATTCCGAAGATTTTAGTAGTTGAAGAGGACGGTCGAAATACACTCTTAGCGTAACATCTCCGAACATATGTACTTTCAAACTTGCTTCTGTTCGATATTCCGTCAATCTACTTGTTTGTACTGTGATTTCCATATCTAATGCTTATTTTACTATACACTTATACACATTTTATTATGATTCTGAAAGATTGGCTTTTTTACGTCAGATTTTTAATCAACTTCGATCCACTGTGCGACTGGTCGCAGTAATATACTATCTACCTAAACACCTATATACTATCTAACTATTTGCTCTTGGTTTACCTAGCTGCTTAAACTGCTATTATTGATTATGAAAATTGACAATTAGGTGCTTTTCTAAATTTTCTATTTTAAATGAATGACGTCTGTCATCTAACAAGTGTTTGAACGTCGAAAAAGGTCGTTCTACAGCGACAGAAGTAATTGGAGCATGTTTTAAATTGCTTACAATATTAGGGTCTAATTCAATGTCCTCCTCAAATTCCCCATTTAAAATAAGAGAAACTTTTGAAAGAATTTCAAATCCTTGATTTTTCTCCAATACTGAATTTAGCTTTTTAAAAATTATTTCTCAGTTTCCTCTAACAGTTGAGAGTGCTTTCTGACATTTGATTACCAAATTTACAGAGTCAGTCAAGAGCAGTTCTCTTGATTCTAATGCCAAAATTGTTTCTGATATTATAGAAAAATGTGTTGCAATGAATGCAAATTGATTTGGTATTATATTATTTTCTAAGGTCTTTTTAGCTTCTCTTATAGCATTTGAATCATCAGATAATTCAAAAATAAAGTTTTTAATATTTTGATAATTTTTGAATAAAAATCGCGGCATTTAGCCATGTACTCCACCTAGTAGTTACTGGTTGTGGTGGTAACGGTAAATCGGCAAACGAGTTCTTGTAAAATTGAACTCGCAATGGCGCTTTTACAAAAATCTTTTTTATGTTACTAATTAACTCATTCACAAGAGGGAATTGGTTTCTTACTTCTTCGGCAACTCTATTAATACCGTGAGCCAAACAGGTAGTATCTATGGATTAAATTAGGAGAAAATATTTTTAAATTAACTGAGGTTTTACGCATGTAAGCAACAGCATCGGACAACATTAATATTATTTTTTCATGTGTTCATTTTTCAATGTAGGAATTTCAGGTTTACTTTTCACTGAAATTTCCAATCTTTAACATTCAATGGATATTTTTGGAGGAAATTTGTAATTTGACGAAAATATGCACAAATATGCAATAATTCATGAAATATGCATGAAGTAACAAAAATATGCAGAATATGCATTTCTTAATAAGCTCATATTAATAAAAAAATATTAGATACAGCCAAAATACTAAAACTTTGGTTGATATACCTTTAAAAAACAAATATGCATTTTGCATATAATCCGAGCTTTACTCATCATATCCGATATTATAAAAGCTATCAAAAAAACATTATTAAGAAAAGGTGTAGGTATTCTTAAGCTTCATATTCTAAAATTAGTTACGCATATACAAGCTGTTATATACACAACGCCGTGCAAGACCTAACTTACATTTTTTAAAATGGAATGCTATACCGTTTTTTTGCGTATTTGAAATCTGCTTACTTTTGCGAGCCTCCTCATATAGGGCTTGCCACATCTTCTTAAGGGGTTTAGTTACGTTTGGAAAAAAATTATACGACTTTTCTCGCACCATTCCTTGGTTTGGGTACGTCTTCTAGTTTCCCTAGTGTGAAAAATTAACAAAAAAATTTTCCTTGTATTCAAGGTGAGTCAAAATTCGGATCCTTAATTTTCTCTTTAAACTTAAATGGAACACCCTATATCTTTTATGATGTTTCGACAGATATTTAGGGGCTCTTTCATTTTTGTTAACCGCTCCTTATACCTAACTTTTTGGCTTTAGTAGATATTTCAAATTAAAAATGGAAAATGTTGTTATTAACGTATAAATCGGGGTTTAAACTTTAATTTTATCAGGTAGCAGTAGCAGGTACAAGCCGACCAATATCTGGTGAGAGCTAATGACGCGTTCTGTGCGAATCTCTGAATACTGATGTATAACGTCAACAAAATCTCCTGTTTTTGTATTTCCGCCCAGTCACTGGTGCAACGCTAGTTTCAATTCAAATACATTCCAAATGAAAGTTGTGTTCTAGCAAAAAGACCATATGAAGCGAGATATCCCGCACGAAGCAGCCAAACAAAAAAAAAACAGAAAGGTTAATCGAGTGTTTCAACCGTAATGGTTCAGTAAAGTACGAAAGACGTTAAAGCGGAAAAAATTGCACTACCGAAGAAAATGAATTTCATGTGATCCACACAGTGGTCAACGTGAAATTTCGCAGCAACAAGGTATTAGTCGTAGGTTCGTTCAAAGAATACTAAAAAAACACAAATACCGTCCATACCACATTTAGTTACACCAAGAGTTACTGGACGAAGATTTTGCCCGTAGAATTGCGGTTTGCGAATGGACTCAACAACAAATCCATGATCGGGTAGATTTCGTTGAATGTCTCCTTTGGCGATGAAACAACGTTTCATAAAAATGGAATCATTCGAGGTATTATTTGGACTATTTCCATCGTCTTGATTGTGGTTTATCACGAACATTTGGGCCTACATTTAACGCCAGTTTTCAAGGTAGTCTTGAAGCACACATAATTTTTTAAATATTAACGAATTCTGTCGATTTGCTCAAAAATGTCACAGCCATTTGGCAGCAAAAAATTGCAAAGTCGCTTACTTTTATAGGCGATGTCGGTGGACTCCTATATTGTTTTTGCTGTGCTCTTCGGTTGTTGTTGAGATGTTCTCTTATTATCGGTAGCCAGATGTCCTGCACTTCTGAACTTGGTGCACTGATAGTATTAGGTGTATGTAGATGGTTTTCATCAGTTTCCGCCTAGTTAGATTGTCCTCCTTTGATATTATTGAGGCTACTTCCCATTTGATTTTATGGTTCTCGTTACATGAGTACTGAGCTATACGGGAATTCTTGGTGTTATTGCCATGTCAGTTTTCTGTGTTCTTGTACCCTGATGTTGAGCGGGCCTTTAGTTTGTCCGACATATTGGGGCTGACATTCACATGGTACTCTGTATTCGCAGTTTTTGGTGTCTATAAGCCAGTGCACTGGCGCAACTATAAGTATGTCTGAATCCAGATTGATGTAACGGTAGTATGTTCATGCTGTTAAGGAAAACACGCAGTTGTTTCTCTAGACAGCGCTCAAAGATCTTAGATAATGAAGGTAATATGCTTATTGGTAGTAAATCCTTAAATTCTTTCACTCTCTGTGCTTTAGGGATAGGTCTTATGCAAGAAGATTTCCATTGGGACAGAAAACACGACGCATCAATGCATGTATTAAAGATATAGTAATAGTAGTAATAGTAATAGTAATATTTATTAAAAACCCAACAGATTACAATCCAATAAGGGTAATAATTATAAGTACATGAACAAGAAATAAATATAATGTTAAGGCAAATCCATATACAGAAAGTTCCGCGCTGCATGCACCAGCGGTGCTTTCCACAGAACATTAGTTCGAGGCGTTGGTATGCAGAGAAATTCACTCGATCTGGCTGGAAGACGGGGCACGTGGAATTCCAATCTGGAGAGAAGGTCAGGCGAGTCGATTCTGTTCGTAAGGGTGTCCAGTATAAGTGTCATGCTAATTTTCTGCCTTCTATCTCTAAGCGAGATAAAGTTGTGCCTTTCCAATAATTCAGTATAGTCTATTCCACGCGCGGGATAGTGACCTTCACTTTTATAAGAAAGGTACTTCAAAAATTTTCGCTGTATTCGTTCTAGAAGATCGACTTGTACACCATAGAGTGGATACCAAGCATTAACTGCATATTCAAGCTTGGAAACAACATGCGCAAAATAAAGAGCCTTAATTGCCTCGGTATTACGAAAATCCCTGCATGTCCGGATAATGAAACCAAGAGACCTGCACTTGAAATATTTGCAATGTGATTGGAAAACATAAGCTTTTCATCAAATGTTACGCCCAGATCGTTGATTGATGACTGTCGAGTAATACCAATGTTATTAATTGTGTAATGTGATTCCACTTTGACGATCTTTCTAGTAAATGACACAACAAAACACTTGTCTGTATTTAAACGCAGATTATTACGTAAACTCCATTGATATATTTTGTTGAGGTTGTCCTGAAGCAAAGCAATCTCAGATGAGGAGCCCAATAGTACTATATATTTTAGTACCATCCGCGTAGGCTAACACGGGACAGGAGATAGATTTAATAAGGTCATCGATAAAGATATTAAATAATAGCGGACCTAAATTCGACCCTTGGGGAACACCCGACGTAGAGAGAAAAGGATGAGACCTGTATCCATTAAAATAAACGTAATTCACTCTGTTGAGTAAATACGATCTAAGTAAACAAAGAAGTGATTTGCCAACACCGAAACTGCTTAGCTTCTCCAATAAAATGCGATGATCAATTAAATCAAACGCACGAGAAAAGTCCGTGTAAATTATGTCCGTTTGACAACCCTCATCAAGAGACTGTGATATAGCTTGTGATATCGTAGATAGGTTAGTTGTAGTAGACCTGCCGGGCATAAATCCATGTTGTAGAGTAGACATGAAAGGTTTGGCACAGTAGGAGATGCATTGATGGATCAACATTTCGAATACCTTAGCAAAAGTACAAATTACTGCAACAGGTCTGTAATTGCAAATGTCGGATTTGTCACCTCTTTTAAGAATTGGTGAAATTCTGGCAATCTTCCAGATATCGGGGAAGGTGCACGTACGTAATGCTGAATTGAAAATTTGACATAAAGGCTTTGCAAAAATGTAGGCGCAATCCTTCACTAAAAAGCAAGGAATATTATCTTCTCCGGCCGTTAATTTGTTTTTTAGTTTCTTAATAGCACGGATTACGTCGTCTTCCGAAACGGAGAGTAAGCATAATGGTGGCAAATTTGAGATAATATCAGGTAGTTCAGCGTTTAGTGATTCGGGAGAGAAGGTACTAGAAAAAGCTGTAGCGAACGCGTTGACAATGGACTGTGGATCTTCATATTCGTTCACTGAATCATGAACCCTACCAGGAATTCTAGTAACACCCTGCTTAGAACGAACAAACTGCCAGAAAGTACGGGGATCAGTAATTAGATTGGATTCAGTGCTATGTATGTATGAATTATATGCATGATTAATCTCGGTCTTTGTATGACGGCGAAGTCTCTGAAGCTTGAAATAGTCGTTTTGAGTTGCTTTCCACTTTTTGTGATAGTACGACTTTAATTTTAAGTTCTTCTTGATGGTTGTGAATGTGATATGAACAACAACGTCGATCGATAAAAGGACGCACAACTTTAACACATGAGCATCTATATAATCAGTCCCACACGCGTTGCTCTTTAACTTATTAAGAGACTGCAGAACGTCCAGGCAAGATAACGCCTCGAAAGCAAATCTGTGAGCAGTCTCATCACGAGGTATGACATTCTTTGCAGGTACAACACGGATCACTACTGAGGCTGCAAAGTGCCTGTTCATTGCATCGATATCACTGAGAGATTCAGGAATAGAGCCAGTATAACGTCTTCTCAAATTTATTTTACGTAAATCGCTCCATGGATTTTTAGAAGATCTATTTGTATGACATCTGTAATTGAAGTAAGCGCGTCTTTCACGCTTTATCGCCCTGTTTACTTCGTTCTTGAGGGACTTATCATTAGCATTATTGGATTTTTGTATCTTTCGTATATACACTCCGCCAAAAAAGTATCGCATAAACTAAAAAAGGGCATTTATGAACCAAGATATTTTTATACGTTCACAAAAAGTTTGCCTCGTGTATGTAAACTATAAAAACACTAACAAAATAATGGAACTTAGCGTTTTTACTTTATTTTTTTCCTAAAAGAACACATTTAGAAAAATGCATATGTGTAAGGTTTGCTCAGTTGTTTATTGAAAGTCTTCCTATACGGACAAATTTTAAAGTGCGAAGTCAGAGTTCTGTACCAACGCTTTTAAAACTAAAATGAGCAATTTAACTTCAGAACAAGTGGCTGCTATAGTTGCTTTAATCGAAGATGGACGATCTCAAGCATACGTTGCTAATTTGATGAACATCAATCAGTCAAGTGTTTCTAGAGCCGTAGCCAGATATAGGGAAACAGGCATTTACAGTAGAAGACCTGTACCAGGTCGTCCAAGATGTTCTACTCGCCAAGATGACCGCTATTTACTACTACAAGCATTACGTCGAAGACATGTAACTGCGAGACAATTGCAGAACGACTTGGCTAGAGTCAGAAATACTCGTGTGAGTACTCAAACTATTCGGAATAGGTTACGACAGAGTGGATTAAGAGCTAGAGTAGCTGTAACAGCCCCTCGTCTCACTAGGAACCACCGAGTGGCTCGCTTAAGGTTTGCCAGAGAACATGTAAATTGGAACATTAATGACTGGGCCAATATACTCTTCACAGATGAGTCAAGATTTGGTCTTTACACCTCAGATAGGCGTATCTCAGTGTACAGACGAGACGGTGAGCGCTATTCGCAGTGTAATATCAGACCTAGACCTAATTTCGCTGGTGGCTCTATTATGGTTTGGGGAGGCATCTGTTTAACAGGTCGTACAGAGTTAGTACCAGTAGACAGAGGTACATTGACTGCCCACAGGTATATAACGGACATTTTAGAAGAGCATGTAGTACCATATGCGCCAATTATAGGAAACGAATTCATGTTAATGCACGATAATGCACGACCGCATGTTGCAATAATCGTCCAGGAATACCTTAACGATGTTGGTATTCCAGTTTTAGATTGGCCTGCGGTAAGTCCGGACATGAACCCTATCGAGCACGTGTGGGACCTCCTTCACAGACGGATACGAACCCAAAATGTTGCCCCAGCGGACCTGCATGGACTAGCAAATGCTCTCCGTAACGAGTGGGAGAATTTGGATCAGGCTATATACGGAGGTTAATCGAATCTCTGCCAAACCGTATGCGAGCGGTCATAAGAGCCAGAGGTGGCAATACTCACTATTAAAAGCTACTGTTATGACATTTTTCTTTCCAAAATTATAATTTCTTGTTTTAATAAAAATCTCAAGTATGAGTTCTTGTTTTTATTTGGCCTGTATTTTATTTAAACAATCATAGAAATTATATCTTAGAGCGCATTAAAGTATATTTACAACTTTATGCTACAAACAAAGATTATGCGATACTTTTATGATTCAAAACTAAATTATGCGATACTTTTTTGGCGGAGTGTATTTTGCATTGAAGATTTTCTTGAAAACTATCTCCTATGAGGGTCGTGCACGTGTTACACATAGGTAGTCTTATTATTTGGGAAAGTAAAAGTCATACAGAATTCGTTAAATAAAGAAAAAGAGACTTGAGAATTTGGATGTAATAAAGTATGTTAAAAATTTAGATACCCCAAACGGTTCTAAATATCTCGAAAAAAGAACATTTTTGTTCTATTTGACTTAAGATTTTGAGTTTTGAATTTGAGAAAAGAATCTATCAATAGTTGGGAATACCTCATTTGTTTTCCAAGCAGCTTCTGCGTTTTTAGAATACACAATTTTCCTTTAATTAAGTCGGTGTATCTTATCCCTTCCGAGATACATCTCACTGGGTTTATTTTTCATTACCACTACGCAACACTGCATCTAAAACATATCCATTACTTTTTACGTATGACATTTCTTATCAAAGTGAAACAAAGATTTTTATCTTCCTTATTCAATCATAATTCATTTTGTTGCTAATTTTATTCCACTTCACCCGGATCGAGAGATAAAAAATTGGTATAAATATTTGGCTATTCTTCTCCGATAGCATCATTCAGTTGGTGTAATTTAAACAACTAGCAAGGTAAGCAATTATTTTCATAACCTATATATTTTGGTGTCCCCACAATTGCATTGTAAATCCAAATAAGATAATCTTGATCTCCTCTTTCATTGGTACGAATGCTTGAATATTAACATATATTCTAGATGAAATTCTTCCTTGTATTCGCTGCCGTTTTGGGCTTGAGCTACGCATGCTCAGAAAATCGCGACCCCGATGTAGATGAAGCTCTTGATCAATTGAGGGAATTCGTCACCGCCGCCGACATAGCAGAAATTATCAGACGCCACTGGGCCGTCAGCGAAGAAGTTCAGGCAGCCGTTGCGTACCTGCAAGAGGAAGGAGGAGAATGGGACACCATTGTTGCTGGCGTTCAAGCTAGGGAAGAATGGCAAACAGCTAAAGAACGCATCTGCGAAATCGGCCTCGACGTAGACTCCATTTTCGCCACCATTCGTGACTTCGTCGATGGCATTGGTGCCGAGGAGGAAGTCAGAGGAACACGTACAATGAGGGAATTGATGGATGAAATCCGGGGTTCCATCGATTTTGACGGTCTCCTGGTCACTCTTAGCGAGTTATTGGAAACCAACACCAGCTTCCAAGAGTTCTACGCACTCATCTCCAGCCCAGAAGCACGTGAACTTGTTGCATCAGTTCGCGCTACCGAAGAAGTTCAACGCCTTGCCCAAGCTCTCCGTGATCTCAACGTTGATGTTGACTTTGTTGTTGAATTCATCATGGATCTCCTTGGCTGGGAATAACTTATTGAAACTTGCACATGTTCAAAATTAAGTACATAATAAAACATACTAATAGAATATAAAAAAGATTTTATTTAAAGCATAACCTTCATCATTAAATAATTGGTTGCCTAACTTGCACTATCTTATGAGTTACTTTGGCCGTAGATGAAGTATTGGTAGGCCAGTTATAGCTTGGATTTTAGGTAAGGTATTTAGTATTTTTTAGCTTTTGTTAGTAAAACTACTAACAGAAGGATAGATATACATTTTTATTATATTGGTCTTTGAATGTGTGCCAATTACATATATAAGTTTTAACAAGACGTTAAGGGTGACCTATAGTAGAGGGATACTTCCTGTTATAGTTTATAAAATTGAGCAAGTAATTGGCAAAAGTACATAATAAATAACCTAATAAAATATAACACGGTTTCATTTACAATATTGCTTTCATTATCAAATAATAACACTGGTCAACAGTGAAATTGCTTCTTAGGTGAAAGTACCCAATCCTGAATGAATTCAACGTGCTGAACACGAATATCACATTGAAAAAAGTTGATTAGCTCACGTTCCAGAGATATTGACGTTTTGTCCATTGTATAGATGCTATTGCATAATGTAATGCAATTTAGTGAGAAATTACGAAATTTTGCGTCATATTGCATCACCCCTTCATGCAAAGAAGTTAATGCAGCATTTTCAGATCCACTTTCTTGATTCCCACTTAGATTTCTTTCCTGATAACTGCGGGCAGATCAGCGATGAGCACGGCGAACGCTTTCATCAGGACATTGCCACCATGGAGCAACGGTACCAAGGCAAATGGTCTACGTCAATGCTAGCTGACTATTGTTGGACAATCAGTAGAGATGCTCCACAAGTCCACTACATACGGCAGGCCAAAAGAAGTCGAAAGCCAGAAGCAGACTAATGTTTTCTTACCATGTATTATAATATTGACATAAGTACACTTTTTCTGAAATATGCGTAAATGTTTTCTTACCATGTATTATAATATTGACATAAGTACACTTTTTCTGAAATATGCGTAAATGTTTTCTTACTATGTATTATAATATTGACATAAGTACACTTTTTCTGAAATATGCGTACATATTACAGAAAACCCGTAGCCAATTCAGCTTTTTCTTAGTCATTTTCGTGTTCAGCACATTGAATTCATTAAGAAATGACTATTTTCAGCTTGGAAGCATGAACTTTTCGAAAATTTGTTGCCCAGTGTAATTAGATAACTTGAACCATGAGTTATTTCAACGGTATTGTCCGAAAGTAATTTAACCGTAGATGAAGTGACAATACACCCGCTATTATAAAAGTTATATGTGATAGTTTAACCTTTAGGTAAAATATTTAGTTTTTTCTTGTAGTAATAACTGCTAACAGAAAGAACACTGCCTATAAGATATATTGTATTACCTGTTCTTGCTGCATTTACATCTGGATAACAAATCCTCTTCCTTTTAAAAAGAGTAAGCTGTGGGGTATATGCTACAGTTTCAGAAAAAGTGAATAGATACGACATTGTCTTTTCTTCAGAATTAACGTTCTGCTTTCGCTGCAATTCGAAGCCTACTCAGGTGTCTTTTCGATTTACACTGACCAGACAGGATCTGTATTAGTACACGAATATTACTTTTGCTTAGGTTGATGCATCCTATCCCAGTTGTAGGTTCCCAGAAGTCTTTTAGCTTACCTGTTTCCTTAGTGATTGTTCTAATGTGTATACAAAGCTTCCTTTAACTATTTTTAAAAAATGTCCCTTTAGTTAATTGAAATTAGTTTTTATTTTGAAAGCGGCTTAGAGTAATTATGGGGAGATAACGAATAAGTTGCAAAAAATCTAAGGAAGTGACTAATAATGACAAAAAATACATAGCGTTTTATTTAAAATAAAAAAGTGATTACCTGATTCGGATAACAGCGGCTGGCGATATCATCGCATTGTTGAAAATATTTTCGGATCATAGTTAACTTCGAATATTCTATAGGTAGGCATAAAATTTGAATTAATTCTGATGTTTGATTTTCTATATACCTCGAATGCGTTCGTTATTCATCTTGCACCATCGATGCAATTAATTGGATCAGTAAGCACTGATAGAACTTAATTCAGCTACATAGTAAGCAAAAATTCAGTTTTACTCCTGAAGTTTTGCTATTGAAACGCCCATCCAGTGAAGTGAAGTTTGTGCTAAGGTGTTTGAAAAGTAATATTAATACCACTCCAACTTTTACCTTCCACAGATCAATTACTATACTCTAACGAAGATTTGGTAAAATTCCTGTACGGTTTCGGGGCAATTATATTACCCCGAAACCGTACAAATATTTTACTTGTGCGAGTAAAACTTCTTTGATGTAAAAATACACCCACGAAATTTACTAGTAGTGTGTGAAAAACACTAAATGAAATGAAACTTACCGGGCAAATTTCTTGCGATAAAAAAGGTCCCTAGTAAAAATCGTTTAGCATGGAAATTTCATACTATGTATCTAGGAAGATTTCTAAATATACATAAAGGAATTTTGGTTAGGAATAACCCTAAAATTTGCAATCTACCAATGAAGTTTACTACGTGTAGGTATTTTTCCGATACTACTGAAGTTTATAAGTAGGAAAATCCATACCTATGAAAATAGTTTGCCAAGATCATTCCTTTATAACATTTAGATTTTCTTTCACAAGTTTTCCGTTAATGTTACACTTCGTATATTACAAATTTTGTTTGTCCTAAATGTGAAAATATTTGTAAATCAATCACTTACTTTCCTATTTGCAAATTCCAGTATTACGGAAATGGTGATAAAAGAGACATTCCAGGAGACTTTCCACGAGTAAAATCGAATAAGTATCTGATTTCAACCAAGGAATAGGATTAACATAGACACTGCAATACCATTGTAGATATATGTTACAGGTAATTTAACAAATATAAAAAACAATGCTTATAATAATAATAATACATTTAGATGGTACTCAACTGTTTCATTAAACTTATAAGTTTCTTTTTCGCGTGTGAAAAAAGGGTGCTTTTGGTGCCGGCAGCAGGATCCGTGTTTATGATGTAGCGTTGGAGGAACTCCAACAAACAACTGATCTTCTTTCATTATCGATATACGATTTATTTAGTATTAATAAATGAATGTAATATGAGTAATATGTAATATAATTTAGTAATATTCTGGCTGTTTTGATAAACTCCTTGGTGGCCGGATACTTTCGTGAGCAATGTACAAACAATTAGCACTTGTTTAGAAATATGTGTGCGTTGACATATTTTGCATATCTTTTAGAATCGTGATATGTAACGGTCGTTATCGTTTAACATAGATCCAAAGGAATATATAAACGTTTTGCTCAAAGCCTGGATGCTCTGTTGGTTGTAATCTTCGATTCATGGAATGGTATGAGGCTTTTTGTGCTTTGCCACTCTGTATGCGTGGACATTTTTCAATTATTGTAGAGTGAGTGGTCTCGAGATGTCGGGCGATACTTTTAAACAGAGCCTCTACTGTGGTCTCTCCTTATTGTTTATTTCTACTAATATGAATCCGAAATTCAAATAGTTATCATCGTATTCACGATGTTTCCGTTTATGTAATAAATATCCTTTTATAGAAGGACTCACGTTTTTACGAAAACACGGAACAAAACGGGCGCCCCTCTGGTAGCTTCGAAGATATTTCATAATTGGCTGGAAAGTTCTGCAAGCTACGGGGATGATCTAGTGCGGATGTTATGAACATTTCGAAACGCCGCTGTGCACACACTGAACTATTTTTTCAAACTATCTATATTGAATAGAAACAAATTCTATTTCAATATTTGACCTAACTCGTATTTGTAAGATATGAGAGTGTTAATATAATGATTTTTTAACCATTTTTATCTAATAAACTATTGCTTTAATTTTTCGTTGTATGGTGACATTTTAAAATCTTACAAGTATATTATACTTGGTCACTTTGTCATCTTCAAATAAAGAACCATATAAACTTTTATTTTATAAATATAACTATGTGGAAAATAATGAACTGAGTATTTTTTCTAATATTACACAAAAATACAAACTCTGAGCATTTATTGTCAAAGATTACAACTTGTTTGTACTATATAATAAATACTCTTGATTATATTTCTGTTACCCTGGGATAATATTATTTAATAAGTAGTAATATACATATATGGATGAAATATAAATATTAGATCAAATATTATTCTTATTATACAACTTAGTACAATAAATTATTATACCACCTACTATAAAGTTTGCTGTTTGTTTGTTATTTTTATTATCCAGTGTTCTCTAGAAATAAATTAAATATAGAGACATAGAAAGTCAAATTCTCATCGATAGATTACTTTTTACTAAAATATAAAAATAATTTATTGTTTATTATAAATTGCTGCTTTGAACTGTTTCCATTTTTCTTATTTAGAATACATAAATATGGAACGAATTTTATACTACTTAACGTGGTGGCGACATCTAGTAAAGGCTAGTACAATTTACCCTTTGCGAGTTTGAAGTCTAAGGCGTCATGATTTGAAACCCTTTACAGATATACGGTAATGGGATATCATAAATTTTGAGCATTTGAGATTCGCTTAGGAGCTCGCAACTGCTTATGGGCTTCAACCATGTCAAAGAACACGATTATGTACAACTTATTAGGTCAAGTTTTATTGGCCGATAAATAAAATTAATAGTATTAGATTGGATTCGGATAAAAATAAACATTCTATTAGTAAAATGTATTACTTGCTGCATGTAGATCTCTATTATATCAGGCATGAATGCTATTAAAGAAGGGAGACTGGTCTAACTACAAGGCGTTAGAGGGCGCCTCATCATCGAAAATCAATTTATTTCTATTTAAAAGACCCTATATTTTAGTCCTTAACGGTCTGTAGCTGTTTAATAACCCAATTTCCTAAATTTTCAATTAATCCATCAAAAAGATTTAAAAGTTGCAACAAAACTTATTTTAATATGGTATAAATAAGCAACATTTATTGATATAAAATAACTGATGAATGTAATTGATATTTATTTAGCAGCGAATAAAATTATCTATCATTCCTGAATAACAAATTTGATGATAATTTATATGATATATATTAATTAATTAAAAATTCTTTACATAAGTATGTATATAAAAGTATGTTAGAAAGTAAATCAATATTGTTATGTAGGAAAAAATAAAAGTAAACGTTTCGTGCCTATCCAAGTTTTCTTTGCCATCCTTACTAAAGTAAATATACACTTTTGTGTATGTACAGTGCTCTTCAATTATTATGTCTCCCCCTTGGGACGACATAATACCGATTCTATTTTCCGTATAGCAAGGCCAGGTACTTCGGCTCAGCTCGGATTCACAGGTAGAACAAGAGCAGGTAGTAAAGCGCAAAGAAAAATATTATCATTATTGAGCAGGGTGTAATTACATTTACTTAACATATTTAAGGAACAAAGGAGTTTTACCGATGAAACATTTGCATACAATCATCTCTTGGCTGTTATCGCAAATTTAGTTTAGTAGGTGCTCTTTTGAAATTCCATTTGTGCCCAATCTTGTTATTGTTCGTTAATTTTAATTTTTATGGTATACATTTATTTGTGCCCAATCTTGTTATTGTCCTTAATATCAATTTTTATGGTATACATTTATTTCTCCTTTCATTTGAAATCTGTGTGTCTAAAACCACGGATAAGCTAATACTATTATGAAAACGCCCTCTATTTGCCCTTGCCTGCTGAATTTTGATTCCACAGTCCAGATAATTTTATAAAGGAATCTTGGATCTTCTGTCATATTTGTGCACATGAACTCGCAAAAGGCGACGCGTCTTGCCTCATCACGAAGGCGTAAGTCTTGTACAATTATTTCACAAAAAGGATGCATTTTGTGTTTTTTTAATATCCTATGAATTGAATATATGATCTCGATATGAACCTAATTCCAGCGCTGCTGCTGGAATTGAACTCCGTGGATAAGCTTGAAAATAAGCCAAAACATTCTCCATTCATTATCTATTACTGGCTTTCGATGATTACGAGATGCCTTTACACTCCCAGTTTCCAAAAACCGAGCTTCAATTCTTGCAAATTTTCCAGGAGTCATTGCTGGTAAGTCCGGATATCGCTCGTTAAATAATCTACATGTGCGTCTGACAATTCGTTCGCATTCACCGTGCGTATAAAACAAATTTAGCAGATCATTATTCGAATATTCTTCAATATTCTCCATTATTAACTGTATTTCATAGAATTAGCAAAAGAGAGTTGTACTACTTTGACATAAAATCAACAACTGTCAAGTCACTTGTTCTAATTCCTCTTATCAATCAATGCTTACTGGATACGATTTTGTAGTTTTATTAGATTTTAGTAAAAAATATGGAATAACAACAAACCGTTGTAAATAGGTATAAGGAAAGTCATAGCGAATCGATGCAGAATTAAATTCTGCATCTGATCATCCAATAATATACAGGGTGTTCCATTTGAAAAAAAGAACTTTTTCAACTCTGAAGATTTTGTAATTGGTCATGCAGTTTTGGACAGCCTGTATGCAACAAATCAATTGTAAATGTGGATTTCGAAAGTGTAATTCTTGTGCTTCCATCTACCCTAGAAGTGTTTATTACCAGTCGAAAATGGGCAAAAGATACTGTGTTGCAAATAACGCTACATATTTCAAAATTTTAAAAAAAATCAAGATATCTAAGTAGCAGTTGAAAATAGGTATAGGGAAACCTATTAGAACTTATCATAAAATTTTCTCCGGAATTTAAAAAATTTTTAAATTAGTAAATATGTTATTACAAGAAACTGCAGAAGTGTACGTTGGCCTAATATTGGCAGTTTTAACAATTTTCTTAAAATGATAAGTTTGATATGTAGGTACACTCGTGGCCACATAAATGTTTCCGACCTGAAACCGTAAATTCGTATGTTTTCAACCTTAACAGTGTAGTTGCCAGATGTTCGACCGCAAGCGTTTTTTTCCTATTAGAATTTATTAGTAGTAGATATGAAGCGAGTAAAATGAATAGGAAAATAAACGAAGTTGTGTGTGTAAGTTTATAAAACACCTCACAGTAAGAGAAAAACAAGGCAATTGGACCGGTTATTAATCTTTTACCAATGAGTTATAAATGTTATTTATTTATATTTTTACATGCATTTTATAGTGTGGATCAATACCTTAGTATGTAGATTATCATCATGTTTCGTATATTTTTTCTTGTTGTAATATTTTTTGGACAATATAGCATAGAATTGAAACTTGAAATAATTATTTTACAAAACATTTTGATATTTTATTCATGTTTTTTTTTTATTTTCTGTAACAGTATTATAAGATTTGTAATAACGATTTTTCTTTTCTTATTATTATTTGTTGTATTTTTTTTGTCCCTGCCATATATAGAGGGCATCACGCTATAAGGGCGTAAGAACATTTATATTTAGAACAATGTAAAATTAATTTAAATGCGATTTTTTTATAAAAGGTGTTTTTGATTTTAATTTTGTAAAACAAAAGCTTATATTACATTAAACATATACCGTAGTCAACAAAATTGAATTAGATGTAGGAAAGCGGAGTGTAGGAAAGACCGCGCCGCTATAAATAAAAAGAAACATGCGTATTTCAAGATCCACTAAAGTTAAATTTTGTCGACTACGGTATACACATTTACCAAAAGGCTGCAGTATTGAATAACTATAAATGTAAATTAATTATTTATACAGGAAAGGAGAGGGAGCAGAAAATAATAAGAAAGGAGCTAAAAGTTTGTTATTACAAATTTTAAAATATATATAATAAAAACAATAATAAAATATATCTATCGGTGCGGTTCCTCTTTTCGATTGACGGACTTCGATATAAATACCGAGAGAGAATAAAAGCCGCCGCACAGAAAAACGTACTAAACGAATTCCTGCAGCTAACCCGCATCCAAAATATAAACACTCTTTTCTCTAACACCTTATCTTGATTTGTGGCATACTCTATTCACTAAACACCACTGGCACGTCGCGCTATCCAACCTCGACTAGGATAAACACATTCGTACACTGTAAAAAATCTGTAGAAAATGCGTGTAGGTTGGAAACATTTATCTGACCACGAGTGTACATAACAGGAATGCATTTCTGCTCAGTTTTATGTCTCTAGAACAATTCTCATTATACTGACTGATGGAAAAAACAAGCCTGTTGACAAAGTGGCTGGAGTATTAGTTTTTTTAGCAGAATATCCTTAAGCCACTTTCAGTTATTAATTATGTAATTTCTATGACTAATTTTGACAAATCTGTTTTTCATTCCTAATACCAGATTTATCTTTCACTTCGTACGACAACATTAGTTGTAATTTAGTAATCTGTTTGAATTTGACGACTTCGTGTACTAAGGCAACTAGATGCTAGTGTTTGTTGCTATACATCAAGGTATCTATGTTTACCGTTTCTACATAGATTAAAGGAAATTTTACATTGGAAGTAACTGTGAAATGAGAAAAAAGGTAGTGCGCATTACCGTACTAAAATGCACCTACTGTTGCGTTGATTGACGACTTCTATCAGTTTATGGCTATACTTACAGACCAAGGCAGGTGGAGTCGAACTAACGGCTAGTGTACAGTACCACAGATACGTATTAGAATGAAAACTGAATTTCGTATTTTGTATGAATCGCGAAGATAGTGGGGTACGTACGAGTTATAAAATTTCTTTATATTTCTTCGGGTGTGTCTCACTCAATTGAGCATGCCCTCTTGCTATCGCGCATCCGCCACCTGAAATACCTTGATCTCTCCGTATTGTGTTCAAGACAATATCGTACACAGTAAAAAATTGCGTGTAGAAATTAACACTAAAAGTGGTCTAAATAAGTCCACACTATTCTTGGTAAATGTTACACTGTGAAATTTGGTAAAATTTACCAAAACGATTTGGTAAATCCTACACTTGCCAGTGTAAACTACCAAGAGATGATGTACACCTTTGGGTGTTAGTTAGAGGTAGGTACACTACATGGGTGTAGCTTTTACACTGAATAACGTAAGTGTAATTAAGGTGCTTTTAGCTGTAAATGTATATCGTACAGAATATATACGCTAAGCACTCTAATAAACGTAAGGTGGTGAAGTGATCCAAAAAAAAACTTCAATTTGCCAATAAAAATTTATAATATCTTATCTATAATATAATATTTATAATAATCTTCTTGTATAAAACAGAATTTAAACATTTGCTTTCTCGCAAAACGCACGATGTACAGAACAACGTTTAAACGACATGCACTATAATATATGTAAACGAATACGAACACTAATGATTAAACAAAAATATGCCTTGGAACAATATATCAATTACTAATAATAATTAAGGTTAAATAAACAAGTTATGCAATAAAAGAAAAACCATTGCACAGCACGGCAATAATATAGTACAGTTAATATTAAGAAAAATATATATACATATATATTTTAAATTTCAAACTTCTCGCTACCAGTTAGGTTAAGGAATATGGAGTTAATCACCGGAATGGATGGAATAGACTAAACAGGGAATTACATTCTACACGATTAGTCATATATACATAACCTACAATATGTCATAAAAACCTTTTAGAACTGACAAATATTTTACGAAATATTTTACAACAACAAAGAATATACCTAGGTTGTAAACGATACGTATTATGTACCTACTTACATATCTAACTATTGTTCAAAATGGTGTAATTGGTTACTTACCGTTTGATATGCAATGTTTATATGCCGACGGGATAGGCGAATCACTAATACTCAGCCATTTAATCATACTTTTGCAGTTAATTCATATTAACATCATGGTTGCAAAAAACATAAAATATGTACGTATAAACTATAAACATCTTAAAAGCAGAGGCACAGGATTCATGTTTCAATACGAATCCGATCACGTGTCAATTGTCCGTTAGTAGTCTGTAAGTTTATCTCTGTTTATTACATGTACCTGATAGAAATTGTTCATGCGCAGGAGTACATATGTACGCCCCTCTCTTTTCGAAGTCAACTTTTTACACCCCCAGGTGTAGATATTTCAAATATTGGGCAAAGATGTCTTTACCTAATTGATTTTGGTAAGAAAATGCAACTTTAACCAAATTAGCTGTTAATTTTAACACGCAAACTTTTTACCACTTACTTTTTGAACTTTACACGCAGTAATTTTTTACTGTGTAGTATTATTTTCTATTTGATTTACTATCGAACGTTATTCCTGTGCTTGGAATCATTTATAAGTGTTAAAGGAACTGACAATAGTAATTGGCTGATTGTAATTTAAAATGCATTAATGTTTCAAGATATTATTATGGACAGCTCTTTTTGGTTTGGGCAAATTGCAATTTATAAAACTGTACAATTTAATTAGAAAGAAAAAAGAAAAATGTGGCATGAAACAATAGTTGCGGATACAGTTAAGGGAACATTTCGTGTTTGTTTAGTTATGTAGTTGTCTTTTCGGATGAGAGAGAGAGAGAGCAGAACTAAATAAGAAAAAAGCTGGCAGGTAGTAAATAAGAGTTAATCGATAATTGGACGCTGTTGAGAGCAAGGGGCGAGCGCCCTTATCTCGAAATATATTGGGGAGATACAAGCAGGTATGCGGGGACATTCAGTAGCTCCGAACGTGCCTAATTTATAGTCGAGATTAAAGTGCGATATTGGTGAACTTTTCCAGCACCGAAATAATTTCGCACAAGATCGTGGCCGAACGGTGGTACTGTGTGGAAAATTTATTGTGTGAGATTTCTACTGCACAGATAATGGGAACGATCGTTTCGACGTTAAATTGAGACTTCAACCGTAAAAAAACTGAAACGCCCTCTATTTGATTTTACGGTTTTATCCACAAACCTATTCGTGTACGAGATATCTTTATTACAATTACTTATCCTACGAAGTCAGTTAAGTTTGTTTGGTTTAGTCCAGATTGTTTTGCGGATGACAGTTTTTTTCACTTTCAGCATTGTAATAAAATTCTTTAGTTTAAGTGTTGTTCAGTTCTTTCTCTTCGTCGTTGAGAAATTTTTAACGCGGAACATTCTGGACAACTCCTATATAAGAACGATAAGAAAATAACCTATAGTGTTGAAAACAATTGGGTCGCAGTGTAAAATATTTGATAACCACATCAGTGCTTTACAACTTTATAGGAATGAAAAAATAGTTATACAGGCTTCGCCATTAGTGTGTCGGGGGAATTTAGCACGAACAATACGAAAGATAGGAAAGTGAGATTTTCTGTATGTATATAGTTGATCAATGCGCATATGGTAAAATTATTGTTAAATATACAGGGTGTTACAAATTCCAAGAGCCACTTTCAACTTTTTTATTTTAAATGGATTGCAATATTTTTTAATTATTATTTCGATAGCCACCTAAAACACCTTTCCAGTGATGTATGATTATGTGCGCTTCTGACTGTTAGTTTCGGCTATATTGCAAATTTTGTCAAAATTTTGGCAGTTGCGACTTTTGAGATTTTAACTTTTATCTTAAAAACTGTTTTAGTGTCGCGCGTGAATCTTTTGTTATGGATTTGGGAGCGAACAGTTAACATGTTTCAAGATGATATAACTTAGAAATATATACAGGGTGTTAAATATGTCATGGAACATTTTTCGAAATTCAAACGCTTTTCTTTTGATTTTTTTAAATGGAACCTATATTTTCCAATATAATCAGCAAATTCCTTGTAAAATTGCCTTCAAAATAGTATCAATAACGTAATACTTATTTTCTGTATTTTCGAAGATATTATGGAAAATATGTTTAATAATAGCAATTTACCCCTATTCATTTGTTCTTTTTTATGTAAGTTGTTTAGATTATTTATAACGTAACAAAAACAAACCGTACGTGACGCAAAATTATTTTACTTTTTACACGTTTAGATATATATAATAATTTTAAATCAAAAGATGCTCAAATATATCTCTATTCAGCTCCATGTGTATGGTCTGCCTTACATTTTGAAATATACATATTATCCACATTTAACTGAAGAGAAGCATTTCTTATGCGTTTGTGCATGTTGTCTGCCGTTGCATTGGGTGTCATGCATATGATGGTTTTTTTTATAGTAGGCCGTAGACAAAAACCACAAGGGGGTCAATCTGGTCATGCGGTGACCAACTTAATGAATCCCAATCCGTCTATTAATAAATACCTTATAGGGTGCGCTTTTACAGCAGCACCGTAATGTGTGAATGCACAATTGTGTTGGTACCACAATCTCTCCATAAAGTTCCTATGGAGGCCTTCTAGCAATATTGGTAAATTATTTTAAAAAAAGTTTCTATAAATCTCACAATTTAATGCATTGTCGAAGAGGAATGGATCCACAACGGTGTTCCCTGATGTTTCTACCGTTTGTGTTAAGTTTTGTGTGTGTCATAGTAGTGTGAAGTTTTTCTGTTTATTATTCACCGATACAAAAGTTTCTTTTCAAAATCCATGTGTAGTAAGCCAACGGATTTTCTGTAACCATAGTTTTTGTCCTTCCAAGTTTATCATAATTCACATAACCCCACCAAAGAAACCTTACCAACGAATTCTCAAAGCTTACTATCTGATGCTCTACAGCTAGGATAATCCTCTGCATACATTCTTGATACTGATAGTGGATTTCTGTTGCAAGCACCAAGAACAAATATCACGTCTATGAGTTTCTCCTTGGAGAAATTTATTTTTAATAAATGAATTTAGGTAAAAAACAGGAACAAGACGATATAATTAACAACCAGATTAAAGTAATACGTAATAACTAATAATCCACAAATAAATAATTCAAATATTATAATAAAATCATAAAACATTGTAAAACGCTATGACACCAAAAATAAACTATAGAAAACAATATTATGTGGACATTTAAGCAGAGATTTGATATTTCGTTATATTCTTAGCTTTTGTTTGAAAATCATGGCTATCTAACCTTATTTGGTGTCGTAAATAACACAAAAACGTTAAGGAGTAAAAAATATATTGAAATATAGTCCACAGCAATATTGTTTCACCACACACTGGCTTCATCAGGTGGATGAAATTAACTTTTAGTTAATTTCATCCATTTAACTTTTAGTTAATTTCATCCACCTGATGAAGCCACTGTGTGGTGAAACAATATTGTTGTGGACTATATTTCAATATATTTTTTAAGGAGTAAAAAATATATTGAAATATAGTCCACAGCAATATTGTTTCACCACACACTGGCTTCATCAGGTGGATGAAATTAACTTTCAGTTAATTTCATCCATTTAACTTTTAGTTAATTTCATCCACCTGATGAAGCCACTGTGTGGTGAAACAATATTGTTGTGGACTATATTTCAATATATTTTTTACTCCTTAACGTTTTTGTGTTATTTACGATTTGAAGATGGAGTTTAAACACGTATCCTCCCATTCGATTAATTTTTTATTTGGTGTCAACATATTTTCCATAAATTTGTAATATCTTCGAAAATACTGAAAATAAGTGTGTAACGTTATTGGTACCATTTCAAAGGTAATTTTACAAGGAATTTGCTGCTGAAATTGAAAAATTTAAGTTCCACTTAAAAAAATCAAAAGGAACGCGTTTGAATTTCGAAAAATGTGCTATGACATATTATATATATTTTAACGTTGCGCCACCTTGAAACATATAAATCGTTAGCCGCCAAATTGATAATCAAAGAATAACGCGCGACACTATAACCGTTTTAAAGATAAAGCTTAAAATCTCAGAAGTCGCAGCTGTCAAAATTATGACACAATTTGCAATACAGCCTAAACCAATTATCAGAAGTGCACATAACTATTTATCACTGTAAAGGTGTTTTAGGTAGTTGTGTAGTAAAAAAGTTGAAAGTAGCTCTGGGATTTAGTAACACCCGGTATATTTGAAGATATTTTTACCATATGCGCCTTGATCAACTATATATATATATAGAAAATTTCACTTTCCTATCTTTAGTAGTTTTTGTGCTAAATTTCGCCGACACACTAATGGCGCACCCGGTATAATGTCAAAGTAGTATAAGGTATGTACGTTCACGTATATAAGCAGTAGGATTTTTCTCAAGTTAGCGTACAAAGGACCACTTAATTTTGTGGTTTCAAAAATAAAATTTTGTTAGCCAAAAACATGAAAAAAATACTTGGATTAAATTTATTTTAGTTACTTATCTTATGATATACCAGTCATGAAACATTTTGTGTATAATTATCACTTTCATATTCCATTGACTTTGCCTTATTAGAAGAAAGCTGGCTTTTACGTCAGTTTCATCAAACAGGGAATATGAAAACAAAGAAAGTTATGAATTATTAAGTTTAAATTATTATGAAACATTCGCCCTAAATTAAATAAAATAAATTAACGCATTGATATTATTTATTATAATTTTATTTAAATATATTATAAATTATTTCTTGTATTTACACTTACCAATAAGACCTTAGCTAGCAATCACAAGTTCACAATACATATCCTTATATAAAAATAAAGAATGCTAGAACGGAACGGACATTCAAAAGTTCATTCATCTAGACTTTATCTAAAAGTAAACTGTCAACAATTGCACATATCACCTGCCTACTTTACAAGAACACATATCTCGAAATGGTAAAACCAAACAGTGTTATTTTTCATCTAATACAAATTGTGATTTGAAGTAACTGAAATGCCGTTTGGAAAACTAACTTTACAAAAGTCATATGTATGTAAATATAATATGTATATCACTATATCGAAAGGAACATTTTAGCAGAGGTGTCCTCTTCTGATTTATTTACACGATCAATAAATGTCGCCGAAATTTAATGTCTGATTATTTTGCGAATGTATGTGATGGTGCAGATCGTCAATTGGCGATTGATGTGATAATGTACCGTCGCCTAATATTGCGGTACCCGTTGGTGAGGGACCGTTTGGTAGTTGATTCGAGTTGCTGGAATTCACTTGACCACCTTCTTGACGCATTAAGTTTCTTCGCCACTTTGCTCTAGCATTTTGGAACCATACCTGATTACATGGAGATTGAAAAAGAAGTGTTTAGTAAGTGACATAAATAGCACAATCGTTTTTTCCACGAAGAATGTTGTACTAAATGCTATTTCGTTCAAGAAAATTGTTGAGGAGAAATTATGTTGGAATGTTTGTTAAAAATCTGCAAAACTGAAAGGAAAGTAAAGGGGCATGGGATGTTTTGCGCTTTGAATATTCTTGTGGAAATACTTACTTGCAAAACGCGTTTAGATAGACCGGTTTTCTGCGCCAGTTGCTTAAGATCTTTAGCATCAGGGTTTTGGTTGATTGCGAAGTACGTCTTCATAGTTCTTAACTGATGGTGCTTGAATGATGTCCTCATTCTTTTTGTTCTTTGGGATTGTTGTCCTGTACTCGATGCAGGTGATGTTACCGAAGAATCATAGGATAAGGAATCCATTGATGATGATAGCTCATTTTGTTGTAACATTTCTGAAAGGAAAGTTATATTAAAATGTGCATAAAAACATATTTGCTTTAGGAATTCAACTCGGATTTTCAGTGTCGCCAATATTTTTATTTGAAAGATCGATACCAGAAAACCCCAAAGATAAATTTTCACAATTCAACTAGTAATAATTTCTAATATTCCGATGGGTTAGATGCCGCATCTTGTACATACATAGAGTGAAACAATTGTTTATCGTAATATACGGAAGAATAACCCCTTTCTTCTAAAAAATAATACGGTTAATGTTTCATCTGTTACTAGTATTTAAACAAACAATATCCGGAAAATTCTATTCACGGCTACATCACAACAACGAGGATATGCACATAGTTAGTAGTTTAAACAATAGCAGAAGACAAAGCACATGCACCCTTTGTAAGAAATATTTATATTTTCATTGTATGTTTAAATTTTCGTTGAGCACCGAGGAACAATTGAAATATATGGCACAGTTAGCACTGGTCAGATTTATTGTATTCGTCTATTACTAGGGATACAATACGTTCTCTTTAGTTGTATTTACAATGCGAGAAGGGTTAGCGATGAATATACATATATGGAGAATAGATGTATTTAGGACAATAAACACTTGTTGTTAGTTAAAACTACTAGCAACAGTAAAATAATGTTATGCGGTGCTATTTGAATTTTTTTAAAAATTACGAATATTATCTTTAATTATCAAATATATTATATCTATCAGAGATTGTGTGTTTAATGTTTCCTTCAATAGTTCATAACCTAGATTAAGTTAGTAGTTTTTAACTATATAACTTGATGAATTCATGACTGTTATAAATGTTTATAAACCTATAATAATTAAAATCAAAAGAGTGAAATAATAATATCCATTAGGTCTTTCTGAAAAAGAGGGCTATTCTCTTTTAGTTTTAATACTCAATAGAGTTTTTGAGAGTTTTTTTAGAGTGTTAAACATTATATAGAATATTTAATTAATAGATGTATATCGGAAGGCTGGTATCCGGATAAGTTAAAGCTTAATAAAATCATTCCTATTCATAAGAAAGGTGACGCACTAGATGTAGGAAATTATAGACCAATATCCCTGCCCTCGGCATTTGCTAAAATATATGAGGTGATAAATATCAGATTAGTTGATTATTTAACCCGCTCTAAAATATTGTTACCCGCGCAGTTCGGTTTTGTTTCTGGAAAGAACACCAGTGCTGCGATTGAACATGCTTTGTGCAACGTTTATGAGGGCTTGGATAAGAGAAATGTTGTCACCAGTGTATTTTTTGACTTATCTAAAGCGTTCGATATGGTAGACCATTCGCTTTTGTTACGAAAATTAGAATCGATTGGTATATATTCATACCTGATTTGTAGGAAGGCAGTGGTTAGTGTTAAGGGCGTTCAGGATGATATGATAATTACTTAACATGCGGTGTTCCGCAAGGTTCAATATTAGGTCCCGCCCTATTTTTAATTTATGTCAACGATTTACAGTCGACCCTTGATTATTGTAGACTAGCACAGTATGCTGATGATACGAGTTGATTATAACGACTGATACTGTTGAATCGGCTTCTAAGTTTAACATCCAAGTTGGTCCGGGATATGATGAGATGGTGTGATGCTAACAATTTAGTACTTAACGACGATAAGATGGGTCTGATGCTATTTTCACTAACGACGGTGGAGGGTGGTAGCAGCCTGTATGTGTCGTGTAATAATAAGTCCGTACCGCAGAGTGATAATGTTAACTTTTTGGGTTTGACAGTGGAATTTAAATTAAAATTTGACCTCCACTGTACCACACTGTCGCCTAAGTTGGCGATTGCTCTCTACGGACTGCCATGTCTTAGGGGTGCCGTAAGCATTGATTTGCTGAGGATTTTTTATTTCGCGTATGTGGAGTCACGATTGTGGTATGGCATTATGTTCTGGGGCGCCACACCTAGTGTTAAAAAAATGTTTACCTTGCAATTCTACGTTGCATGTTGTGTAAGTCCTTTGACGTTTCTTGTCGTCCTTTATTTAGGCAACTGAATATTCTCCCATTGGCGTGTTTGTATATCTATGAAATTTTGATGAACTTGAAAAATAATGAAAATACCTTTTTAAGAAATTCTGATATATATAGTACTATGACGACACGCAATGGAATGAACAAAAGTATACCTATACATAGTACGAAAGCATTTGAATTTAGCCCGGCATACAAAGGAAATAAACTACCAGGAGATATAAAAACTTGTAGTAACAAATTCCATTTCAAAACTAAATTAAAAACGTTTTTGCATGAACATAGCTGCTATTCTATTTAAGAATATTTAACATATACCTATTAATAATAACGTGCCCTGTAGATTTTTGTATTAATGTGATGGAGAGTGTCTATGTTCTTTTAACAGAACGATAACAATAAAATATATTCTATTCTATTCTATATTATTAAATAAGAAAAACAAAACATCACCTTTTACAATTCCGTTTTTTTATTCATTATTGCAATAATTTTATTACTCCAATAAAAAATAGTAGGTTTGTTGACTGGTCATTGTAGACTAAATGTACAACATAGGCCTGACAGAGGATGCTATCTGCAGATTCTGTCCAGAGAAGGAAGAAACCCTTAGTTCATGTGCTGTGCCAATGTGCAGATTTGGCGAGGACAAGGTTTCTAGTAGTGGGAGTAGAGAACCCCACAGCGAATAGCTGCATAAAGGATGTGCTCTCAAAGATGATAGGCCTAGTTAAGAAGGCAAAGTTAGAGGGTTCCTTCTAGAACAAAGGTGATCACAATTCATTTGAAAACTCCAATCCTAATCTAATCTAATCTACTGATAACTTCTTCTGAGTTTCGTCGTGCGTCAGCAATAAGAAATTTGAAAGTTAAACAGAACATCATCATCCTCAAAGCAGACGAAGGTAATGCCACCGTACTGCTGAACAAGGAAGATTACCGGAAGAAGGTGAGTAAATTACTTGACGAAAACACCTATAATGAAGTAAAGAAGGGCCCGATGGAGAAAATCACAAAAACAGTAAAAGAGAACATAAATAATTCATTTATATCTAAAGGGATGCAGAACAAATTGCTACCAATAGCCACTAGTTCACCCACATTGTACGGATTACTAAAAATATCCCATATTAAAGACTTAGCCTACAGACATTCTAGTTTTGACGTTACATCGCTATCTACCAACATAACTATAGCGGGCGCACTGGTCATATTAGCAGAACTAGGGCGGCAAAAAGACATCATCGAGTTAGTAAGACTACGTTTGTCTATGACATATTTTTTGTACAACGGAAAGTATTACGAGTAGAAGAATGGAACAGCGATGGAAAGCCCTTTATCTCTTGTAATAGCCAATTTATTTATGGAAACATTTGAAGAAGAAGCGGTATGTGGATGACACTTTTGTATTATGGCAATACGAAGAAGAGAAATTACAACAATCCTTGAAACATATCAACTCACAGCCATAAACAATTAAATTCACCATGGAGAAAGAAGAAAATAGAAATCTGCCTTACTGGATGTAATGGTGAAGAGAACGTATAAGGGAAAACTACAACACGCAGTATCTAGGAAGAAGCTGACACCGATAGATATCTATATGCGACATGTCACCATCATCCGATGAAAAAAACGATGGTAATTAAAACCTTAACCAGAGTATCGAGGGCCGAAACCAATAGTGATGAGTTACATCTAGCCAGTCAGAAGACACATCTGGAGAAAGCACTGTAGGAGAATGGTTACGCTGACGTCGACATAAAAAGAGCCACCAGGAAGTAGACGACTACAGAACCACAGAGAGGAATGGCGTGTTTACCACACACACCGGAAGCCACCGAAAAGGTAGGACGAATCCTGAGAAAATGTGACAGACAAGTACGCTTCGGAACTGCAAAATCGATCCAGCAGCACCTATCGACCGCAAAGGTCAGGATAGCAAAAAATTGCTCAGATATCTACAAGAAAACATGTTAATGTGGACAGTGCTACGTGGAACAAACAGGAAGAGTTGTCGGAGTCAGGGTGAAGGAACACGAAAGGGATGCAAGATTTAAAAAAAAATCGAACAATCGGCGGTGGCAAAATATATGCACAAGATTCGATATAAAATGGAAAATATAACAGCCACCAACAGGAACCAAGTGAAAAAACTCATTAGCGAAGCTATAGAAATAGAAAATAATAAGACGTTCAACATATGGAATTCACAGGATTAATGTATCCATCCAAATCAAAATTTATTGAAATATTGACGTCGATCATACAGGTAGGGTGATATCGAGTGCACCAAAACAAAGTTTGATGATTGACGCAGTCAAATGTCCTGCTGAGATCGCACATGATGGCAACGGGGCACTCATTTGCCTCAAGGTACTTCACACTACTTTCATAAAGAGAATTAAGTGTTGCAAAAGTTGATTTTCCTCGTACAAATCCATACTGATTTTTACGAATGACGCTGTACATATCTATCTAAGAAATTTAATAACCTTTGCAACAGGGCATGCTCAAATATTTTCGAAAAAACAGAAATAAGAGCAATAAGTCGATAATTAGGTATATTTTGAGGATCACCTCGTTTGTGAATAGGAGTTACTTTATTTGTAGAGCGGGAACTTCACGGTTGAAAGCACCAATTCCGGATATAAGAAAACGGATAACGGGGAATTAATTCAGTTAATCTGACAAAGCTGTCAGCATGAATAGCGAAACGTCGAGCGAAAGTTTTGACACACTGCAAAACCCGGTAGAAGGCATCAGTAACGGTTATACCGGCCGTGAAAATCTACACAGATATATATTTCATTTTATTTTTTGCCATATATATTGCTACAAAACTTGTAGATGATTCTGTATAATTTTATTAAATTTTTTTAAATTAATTCAGCACTGTTTTATTAACATTTCATACAGTCAGCGTCATCTATTAAATATTATTTACTCCACAGATATGCTACGCCCCAATTGTAAGATGACACTATAGTACACAGGTACATGAAATTTACCCCTCCATTATGTTTTTGGGTACACCGCAAACCAATGGATCTTCAGTCCACCTTGGGATGTGGGGGAGGTGTTGTCACACCAGTAAGCCTCCGATTATTAACTTTATATACCTGATATGCACTTTAATATCTTTACTGTAACTGTACTAGTTATTCCTTCGTAATGTTCTTGCACTATAGTGTATAAAAGAGATGTTTTTTCAAAGAAATTTATATATTTCGAGTTAAATAAATGTGATGAACAAAGAAATGAATCTTCTAATGATTCCCTCAGGGTAAGTAAGTTCTTTACTATTTACATTGTACAAAAATAAGATTTCTAGAATCTTAATCCAAACTAATAACTCATATATCTCGTTTTAATATCAATATAGAAATTCAAATCTCCCGCTAAATTTCCGTCATAAAATCAAGTATTGTCAAATAATGCCAACTTAAACCGCTCGTGCATTTAAACCCCCCACAGCATCAAACGTTTTGCTTACACACAAAAAATCCACTAGAATCACTGTTATCATACGATAATATAACCTAACATTCCCTCTACGCTTTTAACGCAAGTTAATAATAATAATAATAATAATAATAATAATAATAATCTTTATTGATTCATAGAATTATAATAATAGTTGAATCAGTCAAAAAAAAGAAAAAGAAACAAGGAAAAATAAACAATAGTAAAAAAGTAATCTAAATACTAAGAAAGTGAATACAAGAAAATTTTAACAGAAAAGATATTACAAAAGATAACTAAGTATTACTAAATGAACTATCAGCTAGGACTGTAAATATTCTTCAATGCTATAGTAACAGTTACATGCCAGCATTTCTTTCACGCGTAGTTTAAAAAGTTTTTGATTTTTATATTCTTTCGGCAATTTATTATACAGCTTTCGCCCCAAATGTTCTAAACCTCTACATGTCACAGAAAGATCAGCTTTTGGCACATGAAAATCACTCGTACGGCGGGTGTAATGCTGATGAACATTTTTGTTTTTTACATAGCTGTTTCTGTTGTTATGAAAATAGCGCAACGTTTCCAGGATATAAAGGCACGGCAAAGTCAAAATTTGCAAATCCACAAAAATAGGCTTACATGAGTCTGTTCTTCTTATGCCGCTAAGTGTTCTTAAAACTTGTTTTTGGGCGAGAAATACCTTTTTTGCTGCTGGTGAGGAGCCCCACAGTAGTATACCATAATTTAAACGCGACTGTATTTCGGAATAATACAATGATATTAGTGTTTCCAACGGTAAAGAGCTTCGTAAACTCCTGAACAGGTAAGCTCTGCTGTGAAGTAGAGCTACCAACTTATTACAGTGATCATCCCACAATAGATTGTCCTGAACTGTTATTCCTAAGAATTTTGCCTTATGTTGTTGTTTAATTATGTTGTTATTTACACTAACGCTGCAGGTAATATTTTGTTGCCTTTGATGTGTATGGTACAACAGAAAGTTTGTTTTTTCTTCATTAAGCCTTAATTTGTTCGCACAGAACCACTTATGCAGGCGATCTATTGCATTATTTGCTGTTATCTCTGTTTGCTCCAGACTATTATTTGTAATGACAAGTGTGGTGTCATCTGCATACATAAAAATCAAAATGTCTGACACAAACGTGCAAATATCATTCGTGTACAAATTGAATAAGAGAGGGCCTAGCACAGATCCCTGTGCAACTCCATGTAATACTGGTATACAAGCAGATTTAAACTTTTTTACAGTGTCACCATTATTGTAACTGATGCTAACATATTGCATGCGACCATCCAAATATGATGCAATCCAGTCTGCAGCGGTGCCCCTTATACCGTATTCATATAATTTGTTCAGCAATGTTGAATGTTGGACACAATCGAACGCTTTACTAAAATCACAAAATAATGAAAGTGGAAGTTGTTTATCGTCTATGCTATTGATGATCAGATTATAAAAGGATAGTAAAGCAGTAGTTGTCGATTTTCCTTTTCTAAAGCCGTGCTGGTTGTTGTTGATTATGTCATATTTATCTATGAATGAATTTAAACGTGTGATCATGCAATATTCAAAAACCTTTGCAACGTTAGATATTAAGGATATAGGTCGATAATTTTTAATATCAGTCTTACTATTATTTTTATAAATCGGGATAACAGTTGCTGTTTTAAAGCAATTGGGAAATGTACCATTCGTAAAGGACATATTCACCAGGTAAGTCAAAGGTGTTAACAATAAACTACCAAATTCTTTTAGAATTATTGCCGATATATCATCTGGACCTGAAGTATGCTTATTTTTTAACTTCGATATTGCATCGTTCATCTCAAATTCAGTGAAAGGGAATAAGTACATGGTATTAACATTTCGTACGATCGTGATATCTACGGTTGTGTCAGGAATAGCATTAATAATATCGTTTATTAATTGCTGAAAATTAGAATTAAACAAATTTGCTAGCATCTGTGGGTCACTAACTGTTTGATTACCTTGTAAGATTTCAATATTTTTCCGTGCATTAGTGTTTGTCGTAAATTCCCGAACCATCTCCCACATCTTCTTAGTTTTATTTTCGGAGTATTTAATAATCCTAGCGTTATAATACTTTTTTGTTTCATTGACCAAATGTGTATGCTGCTTACTTCGCAATTTGTACAAGTCCTTAAGTAGTGGAAATTTCTTTTGCATAACATACAGATCTTTTAATTTTGCGCTAGATTGAAGAACTTCATCGGTTACCCAATTTTTTCGTTGCTTAGTATTGTTAATTTTAAATGACTTCTCTGGGAAAGCGATGTTATAATGATATATCAAAATGTTCATGAAAGCTTCTACTTTCTCGTCTAAACTTACAGCACTGTACATATCTCCCCAATCTTCGTTTTCAAGAAAATATTTGAACGTTGTTTTATTGCTCGAGTTAAACACCCGTCGGTGGATTGTTAGGTTACTAATGCGGGGAGAAAATACTTCACCATTGACTGTTACAAGTCTGTGATCAGAGAGGTGGGTATCATATACGGTGGCTTGCAAAACCGAGTTGTAGTTACTAAAGACGTTGTCAATCCGCGAACTAGAGGTGCCAGTAACTCTGGTAAAATCTTTAACAATAGAGGTCAATCCAAAACTCGTCATTAAATTAAGAAGTCGACGCGATCCGTTCGTATCTACATCAAGGTTGACGTTAAAGTCGCCGCAAACAAACGTTACTGAATTTGCGGAGACAACATGGTTTAATAGATTATATAATTGATTTATAAAGAAATCATAATCAGACTGTGGGGGACGATATAAATTTATAATCACATGTTTTATATTATTTGCTAACCACTGTACAGCACAAACCTCGAGTAGTTTTTCAATTGCAAATTGGCTTACTTCTAAATTATTAACATCTAATTCGCTACTTACAAAAATACAACAGCCACCACCGTTACAATGCGAGCGACAAAAATGCGACCCTAGTTTAAATTTATTCAAATTAACTACGTCTAATTGCTCAGATTTCATCCACGTTTCAGTCAGGCATACAAAAAGAGCCGGATATGTATGTAGTGTGGATTCTAACATATTAATTTTATTTTTTAGACTTTGTATGTTTAACAAAAAGATGATGCTACTAGTGTTATTGTCTGTGTTCGGTAATTGCTATGGCAAGTCATAATTTGTAATGTTTTGCGTTTGTTTTGCAGCTGCTTTGTATATTTCGCAGCACTTATCAAACACACTGTGTGTGATAGAGTAACCCGATTTGAATTTCGTATTATGACGATCACAATTCACACATTTCACATCGAAGTACACTCTTTTAATGCGTGGTCACCGGCACATTTAGGACACTTGGTGGGGGACCGGCAATTCTTCGCAAGATGACCGAAGCGACAGCAGTTATAACACCGCAGTAGGTGAAAGGATTCCTCCACACCGCAACGTCTCCATCCGATGTACAAAAACTTCCTTTCCATTATAGTGTTGAAAATTGTGGGGTCACATTCCATTATTACATGTGCTGTAGTTTCTTTTTTAATTAAACGGATAATTCTAAGTACCGAGGACTCCGAATAACTAATTCTATTTTGTTTTAATATAGTATCTGGCAATTTTTCCTTCTCTGCTACATCATCCAAACTAATATTGAATATGATAATCTTTGGATTTAATTTTGCTGGCACAATGACGTTATAATCTGAACCAAATTTTGTTTTAAGATTTGTTTCCAATGATTTTACATTATCTTGTTGATCACAATTAATCATTACGCTACCGTTCGTTTTCTGGACTATTTTTTTTACCGATAATGACAAGGCAATGGGATCTATTGCAGTCTTCACATTATCACAAGTTGTTTTTGACGATTGGTTTTTATTTTTAGGTTTAACAATTAAAACATTATTTGTTTCTTCAGAATTTTTCTTTACAATGGAACTGTATTGTTCCGGCATCTGGTGTTGACTAGTCGAGGTATCATCTTGTTTTGTCAAGGATTCTAGATATTCGATACGTTGTTTTTGCAAATTATTTACATTTTGCATCTCTTCGATTATTTTGTTTAAAAGTGAAATCTCACGCTCTAAGTTAGTAATTTGCGTTTTATCTAATAGTAGTGTACCTTCTTCTGAATCCGAATCAGGTAGTGGTGCAAAAGCTGATGTGCAGTCTTTACATTTCCATTCCTTCCGATCATTTAATTTCTTGCTCTTAATTAAGGCATCCACACATTTTACGTGAATATAACTGTTTATACACAAGGAGCACTTCTGACCAGAACGTAATGAACACTCGCAAAAATCACAACATTTTGAACTCTTTTGTTTAGAGGTACCGTCGGTATCACCATCATCGTCCGCCATCGCGACTCGTACTATAAATTCAAAAGATGATCAAATCGCATCGCAAAAGTTAGGATAGAAACTGCAACTGTCATTGTCAAATTACAATGTATGCGATTATCTCGGTGTATGTTAAAAACTGAAATCCACTAAACACATCAACCGTTGCTTCAATTAAAGTCACGGTATTAACTGTCTTACAGTTTAGAAGGTTTGTCTAAAAGGAGTTATACATGTACGAGGTTACATACATAATTTAGAGCAATATGCAATGCGGGACATTTCTAAAATAGCGTCTGGCTTTAGTAAATATATTTGAGAAACTATTTTATGGCAAACATCTATGTAAAATAATATTATTTCTAAAATGAAATAATAGAAATTGTGACATTCCGCCCGCATTTAGTTTTTATATAATTTAGTATTTCTGTCTCGACAATCTAAAACATATAATTCATTCAATAAATATACATAATCTGGTGCACGTCTCGCGTAGACATGGTAGCGTACCGACGACTGCTGAAATAATCGAAATCAATAAGCGCGTTCGCATTGACATGAAAGGGAATAAACACAAACAGGACACTTGAGCACGTATGTAGGGTTGTTCAAGTTGGCAGTGGCAAGTGCACCCCCGTGAGATTCTCGATCCGCCGACGCTGCCACCTATGTATAACACGAGGGCGTACTTCAGCATGCCGTATGCACAAAACTGAGTAAATAATGTTAATGGCGTAGGTACCTTACCCCATCGTTATTTAAGGTCGTGTGATATTACTGTTCATGAGTATGTTACACAAGCGAGGAATGTTAATGCAGCCACTATGAAACTTTTATATTGTAGCGAACCCTCTGTGTGGAAGCACGGATGCGAATTCTAGTTTTAACGAAACAGGCTGCTTCTTCAGATACTTGCTTTGAGCCCATTGAAAATAATTCAGTGTATATGAACACAGCAAATTTTTATTTCCTTATAGCAATTTTTACCATTCGAAATTTAATATATGGGATTATCATAAAGTAAGAGGTATACTTTAAAGCCTTGTATAATTTTAAGAAATCAAGCTACTAGCAAACAGTAAATGGAATCTAGTTGCTTTTGGATTTGGATTATACTGTATCTATGGAAAACAAAAGAGTTGTTGTGTCAACTACTCATATAAGTGTCAAATAAATCATCGTGATTTAGAGAATTGTTCTTAAAATGAAACTCACGTAAACGACAATTAAAACGATTTAAACTTTCAGAACATGGAAATACAAACAAGAATTCGTTTAGTTCAATGTCATTGCGAATGCAGCAGAAATTACACTGCTGGATTACGAAGATTTCGTACGAAAATGAGGTTAGGATTAGGGCTCTGTCATACGAAAGCGTACTGTAATCTGATTAGCAAATTTGAAACAACAGGGCCTGTAACTGATACCAAGATCAGGAAGACCGGGAATTGGTATAAGCATTTTGTAAATCCATGGCCTCCAAGATCGTCTAATCTTAATCCAGCGAATTACTGGCAGTGTGGTTATTTAAAACTTTTGGTGTTTAGAACACGACCAGCAACGTTGGGAGAATTAAAGGACTCTATTAGGGATCAAATTGCGCCAATTCAACCAGGAATGCTGGATAAAACTGTGTATAATTTGAAGAAACGGTCTCTCATTGTACAGCAGCAAAGTGGGCAACATATCGAACATTTGCTTTAACCACTGTTGGAAATAAGAAATCCCATTATTGAAGCCAGCAACCGAATTTCTTTCACATACTAGTGTAACCTTAATTTATTAAAAATACAGCTGAAATAAGTTCCTACTTTATGATTACCTTGTACAAAAGTGTTTAAAATAAATGTTGGGAGGCTTCCTATATTAAAGACCACCAGGTCGTTTTCCGCAATCCAGTCAGTAACATTCTGTCCGCGAGCATCAGTGAAGGATTCACCCCATTGAGGGGATTTAGCGTTGAAGTCCCCCGTGAATATAGTTTTCCCTGGGTTTGATTTTAAACTCAACGTCAAATTATCCACAAATTCTTGAAGATCGACTAGTTCCTGGTTTGGTGAAGCATAGCAGCTGTAGATAGTGACCCCATTAGATACTATGTAGGTGAAACCAACCCTATGGCCTTGACGGTCGATAATCATGTTGTTATTTAGTACCTTAATGGCGGTGTCCATTTTATGGTCGTAGTTCCAGTCTTGGCAGTTACTTATAGCATTCTTATTGGGCTCACTTAATAAAAGCACATCTGCAGCAATTTGGGTTGCTTTTGCCATAGCTAAGTCTAGTATGACTTATTTTCGTAAATATAAACCCATCTTATATAATTATCAATACGACAATTATGTTTTGGAACAAAACCATTTCATCAAAGATCTTGATATAACCTTTGACACTAAAATTACAATCACTAACCATATTTTTAATAACTTCAACGACGTTCTTAAAATGCTAGGTTTTATTATTGCAACTTCTAGAAATTTCATGTGTATTATCGCTTTATTATGCTTTGTCATATCTAGACTGGTATATGCATCCATTGTCTGGTGCCCTATACCTATATAAAAGTTACATATATTTTCTTGAGCAAGCTACGTCGTTGAGCTTTTTAAAATAATTGCATTTCAAGGAGCACCATGTCTATCCTCTTCAAGGATTTAGTAATGCAGGTCTTCTGAAATATGGTCGACATTAGTTCTCTAGATCTTCATCGTAATCAAGCCGACATTAAATTCTTTTTACCTTGATTAATACTGGCTTTGACTCGCCGTTTTTAATTGTGAACACACATTATCAAGCTAGAATCTTTATTAGAAGAAGTTTCAAGTCAAAACGTTTATAGGTCAAAAATTAAAATAATGAAGATATACAATATTAGTTAGGTAAGCAGAAACTACTTTTGTTTCTTATAGGTACAAAAGTAAAATTAATAATTTCAAAGAGAATTTATTAACTAAAAGCCGGAAATTAGTATGTGAATTTGTAAAAAACAAATCTAGAATATCGCTATCGTAACGTAGCATACACCAATGGAAATCGTCAATGTATCAAGTCTAGAACAGTAAGCGAATAATAATAATAAAAGAAACAAAACGATTACGTGCATCGCGGAGGACAGCCAAAGGAAATGACATGAAATATGTCGGGCATTTTTGCGAATGTTCGCCGGAATCGTCACAAAAACCCGTCCGAATGGTTCTGGTAACCGGTACTCGCGGAAATTGTTTTGATTGGACTTGCAAAAATAAAGCAGCTGAACGAGAGCGGACGAACGGTCAACTTTGTGTGCATGTGACAATCGACGTCAGCGCATTCTGTCGGACGCTTTTCGAATTATTGATTGATTTAGTGGGAGTTAATTAGCATCGAAATCATTAGCGATTCCTGTTCGGAGAAATTTTAACGAGGTTTGTACGTTTCTGCGTAAAGATCGAGTAGCAATGACCCGTGTTTACACAGTGTCGTGAGTAATTATGAGGAAAATAGATATAAAAGAGAAATAGGTATCTAGTTTACGCGTATCAGAGAATTTTAAAACCTTTCTTACACGCATAAAAAACCTATAATAGTATTTTAAAACACAAGTGTCACAATGACGTTTATGTAGCGCGAGTATAAGTTTGAATTACGGGCCGATTGATTTTGTCTTTTATTTTCTCATTAGTGGATTCTTTATTACAATCTTTATACAATCTTATTGTGAATAATTTACTTTTTATTTTTCCAAAGTTGTTTTTCCTTTAGCATTCTATACATTTCGATGAATTCTTTATGGACTATTGTTGCGTAGACTTTCTTATTATTATTATTTTCTTTTATTAATGCAAAAACAATTGCCAATATCTTTGTAAATTTTGAGAAAAAATATTCTGCCTAGATTCAACAGCATATTTGACGCAAGTTTTTCTTTAAATTTGGCAAACGTAAAGATATATTTTGGAATATTGTATCACGTCGTGAATTCAAGTGGTAAGGATAAGAAGAAGTAAACTGGTTTTATCGGTCGAATTACAAATCGATCTTTCTCGGAAAAACGAGAACGGTGCAGAAGCGATCAAGAGATCGAAAAACACAAGATCACAACACCCAATTAACGGTACACATAAAGAATGCCAACTTATAAGAGTCAACCTTCCAATTTCTAGCAACACTATTCGACCGCTACCTGTACGTTAAGAGAAGAACGGCGAAGGGAGCAGCAACAACACCGCCTCGGTTTTATTTTATTCCCGAAAAACGGGTTGGAAAACGAATCGGTTTCTAAAATATCGACACCGATGCACAGGACCGGTTTTAGTAGGCTTAGTGTATAGAGTTATATTTGTTTTATCTAACTTGATTAAGGGAAAATTTACTTTAAAGTTAGTGCCGTAAATATTTAAACCCCTAATTGTTCATACCTATTGACCTATTGTCTTTTTAAGTACCTAATTGTTTTACGTTATTCTTAGAAAAACTCCTACTTTGGATACACAATCTTAATTCTACCAAAGCAAATACTATAATGCCTGAATTTATGTCGAAACGCTGTTTTTGATATATGGCACTAGTTAATATAGCCTTCTGTTCTTCTTTATGACTGAACGATATCAGCTGATCAAGCCGGGAAATTGGCCTCTCGCGTCTCCACATGAATCTATTATAGACCTATAAAAATGACGTCTACTATTGACAACATACGCGCATCGTATTTCTTTATTGTGTCTGTGTTATACGAAAGGCATAATAAACAAAGAAGCACGTATCATATCGGTATCAATCGGTATAGTAGCTACCGAGTATCAGATCTGTATCAATCGGTATAGTAGCTACCGATTATCAAATAGGCATTGGTAAATTTAATTTTCAGCAAACGTCAGAAGGTGCGGAAATATTGAAATTGATATGAAATTTTACTGTTTTTTTATTTAATTTATTTTGTTATTGGTAATTAAATATTGACAGATTGCATGGCTAATTCACTAGACATAAAATTAGATGTAGAAAAGAACATTAGTGGGAACAGGAAAATTAGTGTATTTCAGTAATTATTATCATTATCATAAACGCTTCTAAACAATTATTTTAATGATAGCTATGTAACGATAAGTGAATATTAACACTCTTGTGTATTGTACGGAGTTGAGTTATTTACTAAAAACTGAAAAATACATCACCATGAAAACATGGTTACAAAATAAATAAAGTGATTCAGGGACATTATTCAGTCTAAATTGACATAGGTGACACTATTAAGTTGTTATACATAGATACATAACATACAATATTGTTTTTACAGTCGAAAATCGTACGAAAAACACACTACTCGTGTTTACCAAAATAATTTTTTGAATTACATTCACTATTTACATCACGAGAATAACGACAAATTTTAGCCCAGTAAACAATTCTAGAGTTTACAATTTGTGGTCTTTGCATTTTGTTGTCGCTGTACATATAAAAAGCAGTTGATTATAGTTGCACGAACTTACACCTTTTTCAATCAATCAATCAACAGTTTATTAATGTAATTAAACTATTACATTAAACGTTAGTAATACATAATATATATGTACAATTACAATAATAAGTAACAACAAGCAAACATACAAGGACAACAGATACATTATCTACAAAGCCAGCTACATCAAAGAAGTAAAAAATTCCTCAACACTATGGAGCATTCCATATCATTCAGCAACCACTTTGTCTTAACTTCGAATTTCTCCATGGACATTTGTTTGAATGATTGTGGCTGTGAATTCTATAATTTAACACCCCAGACACCGATATAATTTCGTGTGGATGTAAGACGATGGTACAGTGGTCTTAGGTCATCCCTACTGCGTGTATTGTGTGGGATTTACCATTTTCGGTGAAGTCGCTTCTGTGTTTGTGTATATATTTTGAAGCTGTATATATGTAAACGGATGCCAAAGTAAGTATGTTGCTCCGCCTAAACCACCCCCTACACGATACGATGTATTGTAGGTACACAAAACTCTGATCGCCTTCTTCTGGAGAACGAATATCCTATTCGACTCGCTCGCAAGGCTCCAGAAGAGCACTCCATAAGTGAGGTGGGAGTGGAACACCGAGAAATAAGTTAATCTTGCTGCATCAGTTGCTACAACCTTAATTCTGCGAATGGCGAAAACAGCAGAAGCGAACACGCACACCAGGTGCTCGATGTGACGTGTCCACTTCAAAGCCGTGTGTAAGTGTATACCCAGGAACTTCGCCGATGATATGTTCCCGTTTTTGATTGTAATGGTGAGTATTTGTGTCTTTTCGTAATTAAGCTTAAGACTGTTGCTTGAAACCATACTCCCACTATCCCTGATAAGTTGGCCTGCCGCTCCGCCAGTTCGGCCTCGCACTTGCCCTTGTATAGGACACTTGTGTCATCCGCAAACATACACATCTCCCCATTCATCACATTGTTTGGAAGATCGTTGACCATAATTAGGAATAGCAGTGGCCCTAAGATGGATCCCTGTGGCACTCCATAATCTACAAGTTGTATGTTCGATTTTTCCCCACGGTGCTCCACAAGTTGATGTCTGTTTGAGAGATATGACCGTAATAAATTTAAGGCACTTCCTCTTATTCCATAATACCGTAATTTCTCCAGAAGTATCTGCGTATCCACTGAATCAAAGGCCTTAGCGAAATCCAGCCTTTGATTCAGATCAAATGCAATTTGTTACCTTCTGTTCTTGCTTAATGATTGCAGCATTCGATAAGGAGTTACGTTGGAGATCCACCGATATGAACGGGTGATGATGAATCACTTTTGTTAGCTTCCGGCGCCAATCATTCCAGCCATAACTAGCGTAACATCGAAAGACCATAAACACACAATGTCATATTGAAGTCTACAGTGAATGCCATTAAGAAAATTTGCCGTAAGTTTAACCCTATTAATGTCCAGATTTGCAAGAATCGTAAACATACACGATGGAGGAAGACTCTCCCTCTTCATGAATCCCAAATATGAAACAATGATTCAAGCACTCGAAGAAATAAAGATTCGCGTATCACACATAATAACAATTTACAAGATAGCTGAAGACCTCCATAACACCAACTCGATTCATTTCATTAACAAGAAGTAGAAAAATTCGATCGCTGATGCATGGGTACATTTAGCATTAATGGGCTTTTTATGTTTTATGTTTGTGTTGTGTGCTTATTAGCAGATAAACTAAATAAAGCGATATTAATATTAATATTAACTAGATAAATAATATTACAGAACCACTTTATAATAAACCAAAGAGTTTTATTACTAATCCCATTTTAAGATACGGCATAACTATAATATACACCTTTTTATGCAAACCATCATTTTACTTAGTATTATAAACTTGAAAGGGCGAAATTAAAATTGATCAAGCTAAAAATTTGATGCAAAAAATAGCAAATAAATAAGGCGGCAATTTGAGTTTGCGACCAAATATATCATTTAAAAAGCAGGAATATGCCCACAAGTTTTCTCGATATCTACGCTCTATTTTTTAAAATGATTACTGGCGACGCAGTTTGGGATATTGTATTGAACAATACATGTATTATTCAAACATCTCACAATCGAATGAGTTTGAATATCTCCCATTCGGCTTGTATTTTGATTAAAGGCAAATTGAATCGATAGGCGGTAAAAGATTCAAAGCTATACGTCCAGCTTATTTGCTTACGGTTCCTTTTATCGTTCCACCTCAAAAGAACGAAATGAAATAAATGTGCGGTAAGGTCGCGGTCCGATAAATCCGGGTAGTTTTTTGTATATCTTTACAGAATTCTATCTGTTCCGGTCCTGTTTTTATTTATAGGTTTCACTTTAACCGTGGGTGGCCGAACAGAGCCCGTTGACAGATGAAAAGTATCCACAGATCGACGATTGGATAAAACGAATCCGGTAGCCAATTGGGCAGACGCTATGGCCGCTCGATCGTTCGCATTCTTGTCCGGCACTATCAATTGTACATTCCTGGCGATCGAACCAGCCTTCTATTTATTTATTGTTCCGCGACACCTGTCCTCGAACACAACTTCCAACTTTGGCTGAGAATTAGCCCCTAGTCGTCAACCAATTAATTTCTATCCGACAAGTCGCTCCTAATGTCATTGAAGAAAAAAAAAAAAATCTGAATCAAAACAATAGACATGATTATGCTGTCAAAACTAACTGAACCATACACACAATAAAAAATAAAATTATTAATTTATTTCTAGAAAAGTTCTACAAAAAAATATATTTTTGTGTGCATTGAAACTGTCTTGAACTAAAACTTTCTCAAGGATTGTTGTCTACCTTTTAACAAAAACACTTGTGGCAATGTTCTGAAACGAAGGGCATTGAATTTAATTACTCAAATCTTCAGTATAGGGTCATATATTCCTGTTTTTTAACGTCCCTTCTTTGCCACGTCCAAATTATCTATGAGCCTTGATTTTTCTTATTCTAAGTCTGCAAGTGCCTACCAGGATGCATAGCGCAAGCATTACGCAAATAACTGTTTTTATCCCTGTACTATTAGTCATTTACAGAATAATTCCCCGTGACATCGATGTTTCCATAGCTCTTTCACTGACTTCACATAATCCGCAATGCATCTGGATTGTAATTTAAGTTTGTTTAAATATCTGATTTATGCTTATATAATGTGTATATTTTATTATAATTCCATGCTTTCTACAGAGCTCTTTTTAAGCTTTTTTTTTGTTCTTGTTACTTTCTCACCATAATGTAAATTGATTATAATTAGAAATGTGTACTAATTGGAAATTTTTCTGTAAGTATAAATAAATAAATTAATGTCAACTTATACACCTGTTCGTCAAGTACAGATTATGTTTTCTTTATGCAACACTTGATTTTCTGTATTAAGACTTAAGCAAATGCTTATTACACTTTCTGTCGTTGGCTTTTGATCTACAAGCAGCATATTTGAAAATTATTTCGGAAATTTTTGGAATATTAAGAGGTGTATCTTTCAAGAGTATTAGTAAATTGTCTCTTATAAATTCCAGGAACATTGCGCCGGTTAAGTGCTGGACCTATCACGCACTCTCCATTCCTCTGTTTTTTTTTTTTTTTTTTTTTTATAAAATACACTTCTTGTTCTCCGGATAATTTGCAACAAATTTTCTAACGAATGCTTATCGAGGATGGAGCATAAATCCTTGATGCCGGCAAGCAATTTTCTTTACACTCCCCAATTATCAAAATCATATCAATCCCTTGAGAGTTTTGAGAGTAATTTCTCATTGTAAATAATTAAAATATGTTTTTAAATAGCCTTATACCAGGGTGGTGCTGTTACTAAGAAGTTGTGTCACTGTCAAATGACTTTTGTTTATAATAAATAATAACCGTTGTTTCTACCAAGCCTACTTTAAAAAAAAAAGTGGCTAGACAGGAGTATTTGAAATAGAACATTCTAAATTATTAAGAAACTATAAGAGATAGGCGTAGAAAACCTTTATACAATCTCAAAGACCGTTAAAATTTAAATTTAAATAAGATTTCTTTTTGGCTTTCGGGATCATAGTCCATATGCCTCAATAAGTTTTATAAACCAAACAAAAGCAGAGGAAGCTAGGGGCCTATCTAGGCGACTTCTACAACACACACTGTACGGCCATCGGTAAAAAGGGAAGTCCCACATAGGTTCGAAAAAACCGAGGAAAAAAATTAAGTTACAACCTAGCTTTCATCCTACACAAACTACGAAAAGTCAAGTCACAAATCTTTTGGTTATTATCGCTCAATAATACAGTTGTGCTTGTAGGTTAGGGGTTTCTTTCGTTAACCAGTCCTTTGTAAAATTCATTAATGCTGTCTTGGTGCAAATGGCATGCAAACAAAACATGGTTTATATCCGCGTAGCTGTCACCACAAGCTGGTGTCAAAAAAATTCCTAATCTATGCAGGTGCGCTGGGTATCTACCATGTCCAAATTTTAATCTCGCAATAGTAGTGCGATAGTGCTTAGATACGTTGCAGTCGTAGTACCGATATTTCTTACAAGCATCCGGGTGTATATATGCGAAGTGAGTCATCTTTTCAGTATACGATTCCACCCATAAAGTATTCCAATCTTTTTTAATTTTGGTTTTTCTTAATTGGACTAACTCCGTTATTCGCCCTTATCACAGCCTTGTTTCGCCAATTCGTCAACGATTTCGTTAGGGATGATGTTGCTGTGGCCTTTTATCCGAAATAATTGCACGTGGGTGCCTTGCTCTTTATGTTTTTTTAATAACATGAACCATGTCTGATATTATAAAATTGTTTTCTGCCTTGTGTTGACCCTGTATAGCCATCAGGACACTAGTAGAATCCGACATGATTGAGATTCTGCGATACGCCGTAGATCTTGCATAAATTAGAGCCTCCAAAATAGCGACAGCCTCCGCAGTAAAAACACTCGCCTCCGGGTCCAACTTATATGATTCACCGTGATTACTGTTAAGCACATAAAACGCACAGCCACAACTCTTTTCATCTTTAGATCCGTCAGTGAATATAACCAGTGAATCTATTTGGTATTCCATAATAGAGTTGAACAACCGGTTATCATACATGGGGTGCCCTGCGTATGGTGGGAAATGGATTTTTATATCCTTCTGCACCCAGTATAATTGTTGTCTATACAGCGGGGTATAGGTTCTATTCTGTGCAAATCTGAAGAAACTCGGAAAGCTTCCGCAAGAATTGGCGATTCTTTCTTAATCCAATATGTATCAATGAGTATCTAGTTTGCTTAACTCAGCAATTTTAGCAGATATACTTAGCCGTTAAAAATTCTTTTCTCAGAATTAGTGGACACTCTCCGGCTTCAATCTGTAGTGCTCTAATCGGAGTAGATTTCATGGCTCAAATAAGAAAGTTATCTGCCCTTAATGTTGGTAAAAATGAAAAGTAGGTTTTTGTTCAGCCTGTATGATTTTTAAGCATCATTTTAATTTTATTGTTAAGTCTACCGCTTTGTTTAAAAAATAAATGCAATTTAAAATATCTAGCTTAAATATGTAAGACAGGCACACCTCTTAAATTTTTATTTACATTTTGAAGAATAGTTAATTATCTCGCGGAAACGGATTGAGTTAGGTATAGGAAACGTAACAGTAATTTGCCTTTATTTAGTCCGTACTATCAAAATGTGACATATTATACAGAGTGCGGCAAAATGATCTGACGGTTTTCGCTGTCGAGCGAGTTAGTGGTGGGGGGTGGTGGGGATAGCCGCGTTCAAAGGCCGACACGTGGACATTTTTAGTATCCATGGAGCAGTGGTCGGGTGAGCACCGCGCGTTTGTTGTCGAAGCGTTTTTTAAAAGTGGTGATTCCTGTGTTGCTGTTCAGCGGCAATTCCGTAGGCGTTTCAATGTGGGTCCGAGAGGAGAAGTCCCAACTCGAAACACCATTTTGCTGTGGGTGAGGAATTTCAGAGCTACCGGTTCAACATTGAAACGGAAGTCAACAGGCCGCCCAAGGTCAGCCCGGACGCCGGAGAACGTCGAGAGAGTAAGAGAAGCTGTGGAAGGCAGTCCTCGTCGGCCGGCTCGTAAACAAGCTACAGCTCTGCACATGTCTGACCGCTCAGTAAGAAGAATTTTGCGGTTCGACCTGCACTTTCATCCTTACAAAATGGCTATTGTGCAGCAGTTGAAGCCTAGTGACTATGCAAAACGCCAGGCGTTTTGCGAGCAAATGATTGATTTGAAGACAGATGATAAAATTCTCATTATGACCGACGAGGCGCATTTTCATCTGGATGGTTATGTGAACAAACAGAACTTCCGTTATTGGTCTGCTATGAATCCAGAAGAACTGCATGAACGTCCACTTCATAGCCCGAAGATCACTGTGTGGTGTGGTGTAACCAAAGCTTGTGTCATTGGTCCATACTTTTTTGAAGAGGATGGTCGAACCATTACTGTCAATTCGCAACGTTATCTGTCGATGTTGGAAAACTTCCTGATCCCTGAACTTCGCAGAAATCACTTAGTCCGCAACAGAATTTGGTTCCAGCAGGACGGGGCAACTGCCCATACAGCCAATGAGGTGATGGAATTCCTAAGAAGTAAGTTTCGTGGACGAGTCATCTCGCGTTTCGGGGACATTGCGTAGCCAGCTCGCTCCCCTGATCTCAGCATTTGTGACTTTTTCTTGTGGGGACACCTTACGCAAACAAACCCCGCACATTGGGTGATCTTAAGGAAGCCATACGGCGAGAAATCGCCAACCTGTCCCGCAATGCTAGGGAAGGTGTTCGAAAATTTCACCGCAATATTGGAAGAATGCATGGCCCAAGAAGGACATCATTTAAAAGACGTCATCTTCAAGTCTTAAACGGATGAAATTGGCACTTCTTGAAGTATTTTTGTTAATTTACATAAATACCAATCTGTAATATGCAATAAAACACATTGTATCTTTTTAAACGTTTGAATTGTTTTTATTTAAAAACCGTCAGATCTTTTTGCCGCTCCCTGTATGTGTATAATCATGACACTGGTGTGTAATTGTTTTTTGTGTCACTCTGTATATTTCCAAACAATTTTAAAATGTGCTCCTTATGAATCCATATAATCCCTAATAAAGATATTTGGAAAATATTATACCGACGGGAATGTGGTGAGCCACACTGCTATCTTTAAATTGTACGTCTATATTTACAAACAAAAAAGAATTTACTTTGAACTCCGGTATACATAATATTAACACTAGAAATAAAGACAAACTTTATCAACCTAAGTAAATTATAAATTACGTGCCATGGCACCAGGGCATATGGGTCTACCGTTTAAATTTATTGGAATTGCAACATTGGGAAAATGTTAGCGTTTTTAAAATTGGACTTACGGGACTGTTGCTCGAGAGGTGCTTCTATACCCTGGATTTTGCATTTTCAATTATATTCTCAATGTGTTTGTCTCTTGTTAGTCAATTTTGTTGTTTTCTGTTTTGTTTCATATGTTTTGTACAGTGCATAAATTTATTGTACATTTTTCTTTTCTACATACATGGCACTGTCTATACTCTTGTCAGAATATTCGACATAAAAAGTATATTATCATATTATTACATAATAATGAATTTAGAAAAATAGCCGCATTTATTTGATAAAATGGAATAGCACGTCAATAACTCTACAGGGGAGACTTAGAGGCATCCGTTTACTAAGATACATTCACAGATGGAGAAAATGTCAATAAAAATATCCTACCTAACGTAGCTGCCGCCATGCGCATCGTAACCGGAAGCTCTCCGCACGTCGATTCGCCGTCACTTCCCAATTTTCTTTTCCTCGGTCTCCCTTTCTGATGATGTGGGGGCGTGCTGGGGTAGTAACCGGGGGATTCGCCCCCTCTATACACCAGATCCATCGGATCCGCGTGGTCGCAGTAGTCGAGGAGTTCGTAATGAGGCCTGTATTGACAAAGAAAATAAAAAGGGATGGGATTCGGAGTATGAAGCAGAACGAAATTCATTGTTAATTTAAAATGTCGCCCCTTTATTCGCGAAACTTCTACAGTTCTCGCTGAAAAATGTATTTCTTTTATTTAATATTTTTTTTTTTACCAATATTACACGCATTTAATAAACTAAGAATCTACTGCGACATCCAATACCGACTTAATATAATAATCATTGTATATCATAATCAATATTGGGGCGATGACAACTAGTTAATGTAAAAATTGCATATTAGAAATTAACACGATAAATTATAAATTAGTTTCAAGAGAATGAAAATAAGCAGTCTCGAAGGAACAACAAGAATTATAAACTAAGCCAGGATTTAGCATGAAAAGTAATGGTGGGGTTGCATGTACATATGTATATCTGTGAGCATGAAGGTTGTCTATAAGCATTTATAATACATGTTTATAGACTTACAGATAACTTAGTATCGACACTGAACTAAAATGGGTCATGAATCGATAAAAGAATGAATTGTTGACACGAAATATTGCATTAAAAGTGGTCCGAAGAGCGAGATCACGAAATCAATGAACAAGGTTTTATTGAAAGACGAAGGAATTTATTAGGTAATAAACTATTTATTGTATTAATGAAACCAAAGTCATTGAAAATGAAATGATGGGTTGATCGCCTCAAGGAAATATGTTATTGTTGTAAAGAAAACCAGTTTTATAATAGACATTTTCATTCAACCTACACGGAGAAAAAAAGATGTTACCACGTATTATAAATATAATGAATGATATTAACTCAAGGACAATAATACGTTATCTAGTACCCAGTATTCATCCATGTATTACTCTTTATTAGGAAGATGGTACGCTCTAATATAATTATAATACAACCAATTATAAAGTTAGTTGTCCCTATTGTTACTATCTATTTTTCTCAGTGATACGAATACAGATTATTGTAGTAACGTAAAAATTGTGTTTCAATGATTTCTATTCATTAGGGCGATGTTCTTCATATATTTAGTAGCTTTATGCGTTAGGTATCATAACTTATACTTTTCATTAAGGGATGATATCTGTTCGTTCTTGCAATACACAAATTGTGAGCGATTAAAACAACGAACAGGATATCTTTTAATATTTTACTTCATTTATAGGGTAAATAATTTTACGAAAATCCTACGTAAACAGTAACAATGCATATTATCAACTAAGTTATGTATTGAACGTATGAAAGAATAGTTACTATAACAAATATAATCCTTGAACTAATGTAAAATGATTTGTTATAATAATGATAACGTATTTATTCTATTAACGAATCTTGTTATTACTGAATCAGAGATTGTAAATGATATTTTATCATAAGAACATTTCATTTACTCAATAAATGTAGATTATTCCTGTAGCGACCAGTATTTTTCTCAGTGTACAGAAGTTATCGACCCGTTAATAAAGAAAAAAATCGTATTATTACTACTTTCATATTTAAATTTGGATTATCATTTATGCTACTTATTTATTCGTATCTCAATTATTAATGTTAACTTCATTTTAATAAATTTGCCTTTCTTCCGTGTAATAATTAGTAGCTTTATGCGAAATTTGTAAATAATATCTTACGATAGTTTACCTTAGAAAGTTAGCAACCTTTCTTGGAGTATACATCTGGTAAATACATTTTGGCAGTGTTTGTTAAAGAATTTATAATAAGGTAAGGGAACGATCATATCTTTGCGACAATTAGTCAATCTACAATACAATATATTTAAGAGTGTTTTTTTTATATAATCTTGGCAGAAAACTTTGCTAGAATAGCGTTTAATAAAATTGATGGTATGTATCATAGAGGCAATTAACTGCATGAATAAGTACCAATGAACTTATTGTAACCAGTAAGTATTGTACTCTTCCAATTATCTAGATTGGATTAGACAGATTTCTGTGTGATTCTAAAGAGATGCATGCATGTAATTATTTATTCTGATTGAATTAACCACAGTTGTATAAGGGTATTAAATCACCTATAACCGACAGCCTTTTCGATTTTAATGTGTGACTGCCGCTTTTGATGAAAATATTACTTGAGTGACCGACCTCCTGTATCGTTAAAAAAAGAACATTGATTGGAATTAAGTCCTCTGCTATAATCTCTTTTAAACACCGTTTCCAAAACTATAAGAACTAATTTAAAGGAAGATCCTATTTGGCACCATGTCATAGCCAACAATTTTAACAAAAAATTGCATCGCTTCTGGTTACCTTTAGTATCCAAGATCACTTTTAATGGTACTAGTAAATTTATGTCGTCAGGCGTCAACCTCATCGCTTTCGTTTGCTGCTCCGACAATATAACACACATTTCGTGTGCCAATTTCTTTTCTACACTGAGAAAAATGGATTGTAGAAATTAGATAGTAAATCTCTTTATGTTAATTAGTAACATAATTATTGTCAAAACGACAATATGTGGGGTATTAAGAGTAAAATAACCAGATGTTACCATGCTTATAGTAAGAGGTAAAATCTGGATGTTACCAGGTATTCGATGCATATTCAATTTCTAACATAAATGTTCGTAACGCTCTTCCCACCCCTTGCTCTATTCATTGTCGATCTTTACCGAAGAAATCGACCAATAAGCTGTATTGCCACTCACACGTGTTATGTACGTGTGATACAGGTGTACGTATTCGTGTCATGTTTGTGTCTGCACAGAGAAAAATCCATGTTGTAATATTTACACTTCACTGTTTGACGGAAATTGTAGTAAGAATTCCTACTATTGTGCAAAATTTTAGAACAACGGCGTTGCATTTTCCTATATCACGGTTACAAAAAAAGCAATAAAATTGTTTAAAAATATTGTGTGACAATCTTCTACAAAATATAGTGAAATGTTTTACAATATTTTACAACAAGTGAATATAATAAATTGCATATAATGTAGTGAAGACAGTTATAATAACAGGTGTAGCAAATTTACTGTGTTGTGTTTATTTAGGTTAGGTTAGGTGCTTGCAACAGTCACCTTACTTTGATTATTGAAAACGGCATTAATAATGAGATGGAATGAAATGAATGCTGTATAATTTTATATCTATATAGTAGGAATATCATAATACTCATAATTGGTTTAGCTACATAAATATGTGATACTACAGCTTTTGTCGTAAAGATGGCGCTACGCTTGTTTCATAATCTTTGAAATTCGTACTCAATGTAAATTGTGATCGGTAAATGTGGCTGCGTAATCTATATGATGTTTATAGATGGTTAACGTCGTGTAAAAAGTACTGTGGAGAATCGCCCGCAGACGAGAATTACGAGGCGCTTCAATACCGGTAGTACTCTACAGTACACGGGCCGGTCTGATTCCCGCAATCCTACCGGATACGACGGCAATTCGCCCGGCTGTCACCGGCTAATCAAATTATATTAATTAATTATAATTAAAAATTATTAAACTATATTTATTATAGTTTTCATTGTTAACAGTTATTATCAAATATAGTCAGCGCTACTAGACATTTTTTTCACATTTACTAACATGTATGCTCAAATTAATAATACAAATATAGTACACTTTACCATACGAGTTAATAAAAAGTATTCACAGATATTTACTATACAGATATTGTCACCGGTAATATAAAATATGATTGTCCCTATAGGAGCTATAAAATATATTAAAGTATACTATATTTAAGTTAAAGAGTACTATCTATTTCTCTCAGTGTACTCTTACTTCCACGAGATTCTTCAGTTCCTCCGGTTTATTGCGACTGATTATATCGGTAATTCTACAAATAGCATGCGTAGTGCCTTAAATGAAAGCGCCTACCGTAAAGTCTGGATCCCACATCTTTTGTAAATATTTTAAACGGTACTTTGCGTTTAACCATCTGAAGATATGCGGAAAATAGAGATGTTCGCGCAATTTGAGATTGTTTGGATGGTTATGGCTGTATCTGTTGCTGCACATAATCGCGCCATTTTCTTCTAATTTGCTCTTGAGCACTGGTACACGTCCACAGTTTGAGTTGTGTGCAGTGATTACACTATTCATGAATACATTGTAGTATAATTTTAAAATGTTCCTGATATGAAAAACAGTAATTTTGAAATGTCATCTGATGTTACGTTGTATTAGATTTAGAATATTCGACAGAGTCAATAAAAAAAAGTTACAGTCCACTAAACCCAACATGTGTATTCATTAAATCATTCAACCCAACAACTACTAAACAGAATATGTTCTAATATTTTTAGTTTTTAAACACTATTGCATTGGGATGAGTTGCTAAAGTAACTTTCATATTTGTATTTGTGTCTACTCATTTTTTTACTGCACATGGCAAAAAAAAGCATTTCATATACAGTTTATATACGAGTGACCGTCTTAGCCAAATAGGCAGTGGCATTATTGTGACATTGACAGATTAATTAACACAATATACAAGCAAATGCACATTTTTGATGACATTCCATTGAAGAGAGCGAACTTTAAAAAAAAAAACATTTCCTTTCACCTTCAAAATGAGCCCTCACTTGTTCTATTATGCCATTTAGATATTCTTAATCACCCCCATCCTCCTGGTTTTATGATCTTATACGACTTCTCCAAATTTCGACTTTATATCTAGATTCGTTCAAAAGCTATGGGAGTGTTTCTATACTTTTGTCCCACTCTATATAATCAAGAAAAATTAATTTTAAACTAAAATAAATCTTAATTGATGATTTTAATTGATTTCCTGCTCAATACTTTACGAATTGCAATGAACAAAAACTGTTTCAATCAAAATGGTAATTCAAATCTAACAATTAGATGTCTGGTAATAAATGGTAGGTATAACAGGATAATTGCAACAATAAAGAATGAACCATTTTTTAAAATGTAAAAAAAGGGTGCCTTAAGAAAGAATTGGTTGGTATAGCAATCAAATAATGTAATTAATAGTTGAAAACATGATAAATGAGAGAACATTAAGGAGTAAACTACCCAGCTACTTTTATTAAGGAAATTTTTATATGAGTTTTGCACAACCATGTCTAAATCATAAAATAAAACAAAAAAAAAGATATAATATTTTTCTGTGATCATACATAATGTTAGATTCTGAAAACCGTGACCAGTCATTACGCTCCTACGGAGTAAATGTAACAATAATGGTACAAGTATAAATTAGTAAAATTTTCTAAACTATAAATCAACAAATTATCACTTTTTTGACTTAATAACGAGATAACCCAACCAATGAGAGCTTTTAAAGTCGGATTAGCGCTTAAATGCTGTTTATATTAATGTTTATACATATATTGTATTAGCAGAGCGGTAAAAAATTAATTAACTAATTAAAAACGTAAAAAGTCGTAAAAATGAAATAACACCGATGTAATTAATGTTATAAAAAGTAGGGGATTACCAAGACGGCGGAATTTATAAAGGCAAGAAAATGTTGCTATTCGTCTTACACCGAATGTGTAATCAGAGTTACATAAAGAAATCCGGCATTAGGTTTTATTTTTATATCCGTTTTTCAGATAGATAATTACACAAAGTGAGATCAAAAATAAAGTAGATATCAAGGAGGAGGTATGACGGTATTTTATTTTCAAATGGCAATTATTTCGCTGAATATACAAACCTCTGTTTATCGAATTTATAATTACATATTTCAAATTTCGGTTTAATGATGTAAATAGAAATATGTAATGACCACCTTTTTTTTACATTTTAACAGCTTTCTTTTACTATACTTGATTAATTTTGATGGTAAAGGGAGGTCAATGTGTTTTATTTTGTTTGAGAGATGCGTTCTCCTTAAAATACCCATCATTGGGACTTTTATGAAAGTTTCATCTTATAATGCACACAATGGCGATTCACGCCATTCTGTTAGAGCACATATTCTACATAAATTTGTTTCTGTAATAAATTATAATGTTAGCGGGTATTACTTCTCTGCTCACATAATATGGTGAATGTTCCTTATACACAATTATCCGGCTTCTAACAGCATGAAAACCTCTTTGTGCGTTACCAATTTATTCCCATAGTATATAAATCAATTACTTTTGCAATTACCAGTTGTAACCTCAGCATCGTCTTAATAATCCCATCAAAAGAAGGTGCTCTTGTAATTATTCATACCACTTGCGCATTTATTACAATAAATTTTTAATTTGCAGTTATGTGGCCAACAGGAAAGATTTACAATACTGGGTTTGCGTTAATTTTGCCTGCAACCGAATTCAATGGAGCAGTTTGAAAGTAAAAGAATTCTTCCTTCAAGTTTTACATAGCAATTTGATTAGGTAAAATAATATTCATCAACTGCAGGATTTATTTAACTAAATTTTTTAAATTTACAAAGAGGTTTGCCGCTATTTTTTTGTATGCACATCCATCAACATCATCCATCATTAAATTAAAATGGTTTATTATTACAGAGCGAGCTTAATAAATACGAACTGAAGTTTACTAATGTAGGAAATCATCCTGTTGCTCCAAGGATTAAAAATTACTTTGGAAAATTAAAGGACTAAGTACTTATTCATTAATTACAGAGGTTTTAATTTTCGTCATTAAGTGTAAAACATCTTTATAACCTAGATTATTGCAGCCTAGCCTAAAAATTGTAATAATGGAAGTTGTAATAACAATTACCCAAGATTTGCTACCATTCAATTTATATGCAAATGGCAAATATATAATTACGATGTTGCAAATGCTGCCCTGCCGAAAAATCTTGGATCCAATTGATTTTCTTTTTTAATTTAATCAATTAATTAATATAATTAAAATGTGTATTACATCAATGATAATTGAGACCGATGAAATGCCTTAATTACACTGGACATACGCAGTGCGCTTAACACGGCAAACTGGAACCAAACAGGCAAATTCCCAGATATCTTATTAACATTATATCAGAATAGCTTAAAGAAATATATGTTAAACTAACAAGGAAGGACAAATATGAAATTATAACAGGCGTGCCGCAGAACTCAGTACTCAAGATGTATTCGGCATTGATATAGAGGGCAGAGCGAAAATTATTGCTTTTGAAGACTCTGGCAGTAATAGTGACAGCGGATAGCAAGAACTATCTGGTACGAACCACTAACGAAAACCTAAAGCACATGGAAAATTAAAGAATAACATCGGAGAAGCAGAAACCCTGGTTACAACGTGGAGAAAAATGGGAGGTGGAATAAGATTCAGAGTATCCAATATACAAATCCAGCCGAGGATATCTAGGACACTTTTAACACGCAAGGATTCCTACTAACTCATATAGAGAGGGTAACTCTGGGTAGAACATACGGTGAGCAAAATTATCGGACCAAGCAGCTGTAAAAGAGCTATGTTGAGTGGCATGGTCGATTTTACTCTATGGGGCACCAATATGGGAAAAATAATTAGCATAAACAGAAAGCACGCCCTATTGGAGAGAGTCCAGCAAAAACTGAATAATCAGAATAGCGTCAGCCTGCAGAATAGTCTCCATCATAGCGCTGCACACTATCCCATACGGAGAAAAACCCTTGTGCATACAAAGAAGTTAAACTTATCACTGCCAATGAATGGCAGAAGAGGTGGAGTGCAAACAAAACGCCAATGGACTAAAGAACTAATACCAGACATGATAAAGTGAATGAAATGTGACCACAAGGCTGCAGAGTACCAACTTACCCAGGTATTTACCGGTCACGCAGTGTTTAGGACTAACAATAAGAGAATCGGCAAAGGGACCAGTGACGCCTGTATATACTGCGGTGAGGTGGATACTGTTAATCACGCCATCTTTCAATGTCACATGCCTGTCCTGCGAGAGGATACTACAAGAACTACAGACATTGAGATAACCGCGGTAAACATAATCGAACATATGTTGAAGACAACTGGCAGGCACTAAATATGATAAAGCAGATCATAAAGACCAAAGAGACTGAAGACAAGATAAAGCAGAGAGAGGACCAAAAATCAGCATAGAATACGCAATTGTTGAATGAGATATCTTTATAGATGGTACCATGAATTGCTATAGGAGAAAAATAGGAGGGTTTCAGTAGGTAGGTAGTCTGTGATCTAACATGGCCGTGCATAAAACATTTTCCCCGACAATATAATAATTAAATAAATAACAAACACAATCACAGAAAATTGAGTAGCTTCTTAGTTTGATTTCAAATTTCGCCATAAGGGTTTTCTTGAATTGTTGGGATATACAGTTTTGAGTACGTTTTCCCTACCATATAGGAAATGTCACCTTTTTTCGTCCATCACACTGGACAGACGATTGTTCATCATCATTAAGAGTAACAAAGTTCCCAAGATGGATCCTTACGCTACGCTAAAGAAGGTTTTGCATTAACGTATGTGTGGGTATAAATGATACATTACAGAGTCGCCGGGCTAATTTACCCACCAAATCTTCTTAATGTCAGTAGCTTGATGAGGTGCTTCTGAACTTATATCGCAATATGATTAGTAGACATGATAGAGTTCTTAATCTTTGTTTATGATAAAAGAATGTGGTTAGATCAACATTTTCCAAATTGGTTGCGGCAGTTTTATTTTCTTTTTACAGCATGCGAAACCACCTGATCGCAATACTTTAGACATTTTGTTTGGAGTGTCAATGAAAAGAAAGTCCATGCAATGTCTTTTGAAAACACTGACAGTCCGAGAGAAAATGAACGCGACAGTATCAGAAACCTCAGATGAAAACCCCGAAAGAGTACTCTAAGTGATGCTTCGTATATTGCAAAGTTTAGAGAGAGACAAATTTCAATTGGAACAACTACTGCGCACAGTGAAATTTGACGGTGACGGCCATTTAGAAGTCTTTTTATGCGATAATGTTGGTAAACATCCTGATATGTGTTTATTTCTCGGTAAAGTAATTTCTTTTTTGCTTTGATTCAACGTTTTGTAATAAAGTAATATTGATGTTATTATTTATTATTACTAGGATTGCCATTTTTTAGACAGCTTATACCTACTAATGAGTACTTATAAAATGTTTGCTACCTGTCACTATTTGTATAGTGTCAACAAAAATTGTTTTTCGTGGCTATATCGACTTAGGTACATACCTACATATGATACGTATTGCATTATTGTGCGTTTTCACAAAAAATACTTAATAAATATTCGATCGGCATATTAATGTAGGGTATCAAAATGAAGGTACTCCAATGCTCTTTCGTGATGATCTAGTGAGTCAACCCGTTACCATTTCAAGAAATTAAATTAAAACATAAAAACTAAATTTTGGACGTACACACTCAAAATGTTATTCCGAATCAAAATATCGAAAAATATATAGGTAGTCCCATTTAAAAATCGAAAATCAAAGTCATTTCTGGTAAAACCGAAAGTGACAAAAATGTATTGACCATGTCAAAAAAGGTAAATTTATGCCCTTTACTTAGTTCCCAAATTTCGTTTCTCTATCTCAAATACTGCAGAAATTATAGGGGCGAGCCACCTCCCAGGAACACCCCGTATAGTATATTATGCATTCATATTACAGGATAATACTTATTTCATTTTTATTCCTTCTGAGCACTACTATTCTTATGTTGTGGTAACTATCGATTAATTTTATGTTGGAGCTTGTACAAAAGAATCTGTACTTCTAACTTCATAAACAATTCAGATATCGATGAAACTGTAGGGACATGAAGGCTACACAATTTTTTAAGCTACTGAATTGTCCAATTTCGGAGTACAGCTCTCCCTAATGGTTTCTAAATTTTTGCAAATATTTCGGAAGCTATAAGATATTATATATTTCTTAGAGGATGATTTGAACTATATACCACATAATCTGGAGGATGGTATATATATCATACCTCCCATTTATTTATAATTTAGTTTATTTTATTATGGGTAGGGGATGCGGTCAATATTGTGTACCTCATGCGCCATAGAATCGTAAAAGGACTTTGTTTTCAATAAAGAAAATTGTAAACCAATTTTAATCTAGAAACTACTATATTTTATTTTGTGATAAAAAAAAGTTACTTATAAATTTTTCTTCGTTTTGAAAATAGTTTACGTCGTCTTTGAGACCAAGCAATATGGTTCAAATTATCTTTAAAGAAACATCGAAATCTGAATTTGCTCTTGCTTGCTGACCTCCTGTTAGTCGAAATCGAAAGCATGACCTTAGAAAATTTTGCAAAAGTAATCAAAAGTAAAAGAATAGCTTGGGAAAGTGTGAGACCAAGTGTGAATAAAAAAAATTCAGCATGAAATAAAATCTTATCTAGGATCTTATCTACACAGCAAGCGAAAAAACGAGACGACAACAGAAGCAAGTGAACATTGTAAAACATTTCCATTAGTCTATCGACTTTGAGCACTGAAACAGGCAACTAAATTTGGTGGTTGCTTAAACTAATTCCTACCTGCAATATACCAATCCATTCCTCATGCCGAAGTGATCTCCTTTGGATAAAGGCACACCACATGACGTACACGAAAAACAATGCAAATGATACACTAAGTCTCTGGCTCTCATTACAAGTTCGTTCGCAGAAATACCCGCATGGCACCTTCCGCACCTCGTAACGGCAAACATCCTGAAAAGGAAGAAAACAAATAATTAATTAATCAATGTGCCACGAGTTATAAGAAGATGTAGCAAATAAATACATACATCCTCATTTATAATGTCATCAAATTGAACGTTCCTTTTATCATTATGAAATATTGTATTGGGTACGATAAAGCCGATTGCTTCTTGCAAGATAAACACAAACAAAACCTATTTGATATTGCGTCAGTTTTAATAATCTCTTGGCCATTGTCTACTAGGACGGCTACCTTGATCATTCAAATGCGATATAAATTGTAAGACGGCATCCATCGATTTAAGTGGGAAAATGAAGTGATATTCGTTGAGTGGACAGGCTTTCAGTACACGAGCACATATAGAAACTGTACGCGATCGCTTTATAGATTTATCATAATTTGTATTTCCGTTGTTATGACACTTCCAGATAAGTTATTTTAATAGTGACAAACGCTATCGCCGAATCAATCAAAGCTCTCCGGTGCTGGCCGGCGGACCATTCGTACGCTGTCCATTGTTCGGGAATCGTTTTCCTATCTTTGCATCGAAGGAACGGGACCGGACACGAAATTGGACCTAGAGTGAATGGTGAATTGAGGTGAACATTGTACGTAAATGACGGCCTGGATTGTATTCTAAGTTGACCTGTCTCGTCAGTTACGGGACGTGCTTGCCATTATCTGATGTGATTATTAAAGTTGTCCGAAATTGCCGAGAGGAACGTGTTATTTAAGTATTTACCGGTGCGTTTACTAAATTCATTATAACTTGTATAATTTCTAATGGGTCCATACAATTACACCGATATAAAAGCCTCTTTCAATAAAAAAAAATGCATATTTGCGTGAGAGAAATAGAATCAAATCAATATTAAAGCAAATTAAATGGAAACAAGAATATTTCGTTTCTACTCTACTGTAATGATACCAGTAGTGTTCATACCGTATTTACAATCTCTTCTTAAATGAAAATAGATCTGATTTAGTTTTCATGAAATGCAGTACATTTGCAGTAGTCATCGAAGTGTGTGTTTATATTGAAAAAACTCCCTTATTAAGGATCCTTCTCCTAGACTTGTATTTTGCAATACTACATAAAATAGCAACAAATACGAATTAAAAGCACTGTCGGCATTTTCAATTTGTACTCTACAGTGTAACACATTTTACATCAAAGATATGTTAGTATTTGATAGTCAGATAAATATTTTTAAAACAAAGAAATATTTATTATTTGAAATAACTACCTATTTACAGTAAAGAATCTTGTTTAGAAACAAACATTTAAAGATTACTCCTGCAAAAAACTATTACCAACGTGGCTCCATTTTTCCTTTCCCTTGTGAAAGCTTTTAATTGAATCAATGAGTCAACGACTAATTTAGTGAAGTTTGCCTGTTGTTGAGTATGGATGGTTAAGCATTTTTCATATCTACAACCAACAATCCTTAGAAAGTCGGATACTAACGCTTGGCTTAAGAAATGATCGCTTGTATTAAAAAGAATGTCTTCTTAACAAAGTTTTCACCTTAATTCTATAGGTACGCTTCATTATTAATATTGAGCCTTAAGGAGTCCACTACCTTCCTTACTGATTCAAACGAATGTGCCATAAATATACACTGTTGTGATGTTTAAACCTCTGCATTTTTATATTAACTTAATGTTTGTTATATTTCTATTTAAATAAACGTTAATTAGTTCCTTATCTATTTTAGATTAGTGTGGTTCATGCAAAAGACAATGATTAAAATTATCTAATACAATATCCATCAAATATTTTGTTATCCCAGAATATAACCGTTGAGTGAAGAAATTCTAAAGAGATGCAACCGTACTCAATTTGGGCGGTCCGGCATCTAGGTGGCGCGTCAAGTCTTGCGGGATTCTATTAGTCTTGGTGCGCCATCTGCGCTCTCGGACCCCGCAAACTGAGCACGGTTGCGTCTGTTTACAATTACTTCACTCAAAGGTATAACATTGAAATATAACTTTCTAAAATCTTAAGGCTTAGTCGATTCCATTTAATAATATAAGCAACTAAGTAACTTAGCAACTGATTGTCTAGAAAACAATTTTTCTAGACTAGTATTATTTATAATTAAGTATGATATTCATTTGAGATTCTTCTAAATTGGTTAGATTCTAAGTAAATGTGATGGTATCCTAAACTTTATGAAGACAAAATTTAAATTTAAAAATTAATTATTATGTATAAAACCTTAGGAAAAAAAGGTCAGCCACATATATCAAAGGATGATAAACTTACTTATGAATCTCGTTTCGAGTCAGTGCCTATGTCAACTCAGGATTAGAATGTGCAAATCTTACTAAAAATAAGAGATAAAGATGATAAATATTTAATTTTTAGTTTTATGAATGCTTTTAATTACAAATATTATTTTAATAGCATAAGGAGTTGCAACTTATTACTATTATCATTTTATTATTTATTTGTTCACTTCTGTGGGAAGGCTGGATGTTAAAAATCAACAAAAAATATGTATAAAAATTAAAATAACAGTATAATTACAGTTAACAATAACAATTTTTACATTTAAAAAAACCGAAGAATTCCTCCTTGTTGTAAAAAGCCCCACTTACTAAGTATCTCTTTAATTGGTGTTTTAAAAATTTTGAAATATTGCAGTGATTTGATTGAGCAAACACCAACATGAGGCCCAAACACCAAGTCACCCTTGCTTCTTGTATTGTGGCAATGAAATGCGCCTACCACTGGCATGTCATTTGTTATTTTAAATAATATGCATTGTAATAATTTAATTCTCTGCATCCTAGTTCAAAAATTCTTCTAATTATACGCTTCTGAAGTATAAACATGCGCTTTCATTCCATAGACTGGCACTAGACAACAACATTATAACGCATGACAGAAAAAGCCAGCGAATAGTAAACCGTTAAAATGGACTTTACATCTAAAACACTATTAAATTTTAAATCACAGATGTCAAAATAAGCGAAATTAAGTTTTGAACAAACAGCATCAACCTGAGCAACCCAATCTAAATTCTAATCTATCATAATTCCCAAAAATTGACTGCAGTAATTGGGTTTTGGAACCTTTGGTGTAACAATAACTATCACACTGACAAAAGTCAATGCTAGGTTTTCCACTATCACCAAACAACAATGCACAATCTCTCGATTAATCATCTCCTGATGATGCTAACTTGGTTAGCGAAACGCGCGTCGAGAGATTGTGCATTGTTGTTTGGTGATAGTGGAAAACCTAGCATTGACTTTTGTCAGTGTGATAGTTAAAAATTTACTGGTTAAATCATTTAAAACATCATAAACATGTTATTAATTTTATGATTGAATAACATACAGATTGTCTTGCTAATGTTACCCATTAGTCTATTATCTATTTGCTTATGCAGATATCAAAATAACTACTATTTCCATCATACTTTACCCAAAAATAACAACGCTTGTGTTATCCATAAGCAAGTTTGACATAAACTTCGCAAGACTGATCAATGACTTGTCGAGCTAGTTTCGATGCGGTTATCCAGTAGTTTTTGCAGATAACACATTTGTAATTGTATCGGGTCAAACCGGGGAGGACTTTGAGGATCAGGGATCAGTGGAAAACATGGAGCAGTGGTGTAGATATGTCAAATAGACTTGTTTTGAATTGTGACAAAACTTCTTTTGTATATTTTCCAAGAGAAGACTTCTGCCAAATCTTGAGCTTTTTACCATCATAAGCTTGAGAATGGCTATTTGTATTGAGCAGTATTGATATTTTGTTACTTGTAGTTTGTAGTTAAAACATGTTTGATATGGTACTTACAAAAACTAAAGGAGGTGTTGGTAATTGTTTATTAACTTATGCGCACTTTTAATAAAAGGAAAGTAATGATTTTTATTTTCCCTCAAAGTGATGAAGGCGATTCTTCTGATTTATTATATCTCAACTACTATGAATTTCGAATGGTAATTATTTGTTTGTATGTAATAAATTGTAGAAAGAATGAACGTTGCATAGAATTAACTACAGCCGGACAAGTCTTAAGCCGTCGAATAAATATCATAAAATTTAATCCTAGAATTAATTATACACGTTTTTAATCCTATCTCCCTGCTTGTATCGTATAGTACGAGTACCCGTCAGCATTGACAATCGATAAGGAACACGCGGTTGAAGGCAAGTTAGAAAAATATTTACGCGTCGGTATTATGTTGTAATTGACGTACGTCTAACAAATAGCAAAGTTCTGCTTTAATATTATGATAACAATCGCGATCGCTATGATAACAAAACTCCGCCGTATCACAAATATGGAACTTGATAGGTGCTGCCTCTTGCGTAGAACGTCAGAAACATGTTCTGGTTCTCATGGGAAAAGAAATATTTTACAACTGGTCGGTAATTGCTGCATATCCCGCTTCGGCATCGATGTTTTTCCACGATTATTACATATTTTTACGTACTCCGATGCGAATCCATGGAATATTTGTGCGAGTGTACAGATACGTAGCGCTCTAGGGCAGCGCAAATAGTTTAAATGCAATGGAATAGTAAATCTATTACGCGAATATAGTATGCGGACATATGAATCAGTGAATTAAGGTCGTTTTGAAGAGGTCCCTCTAACCTTATTGCATTTCGAATCCAAAGAACGTTTCAACCTGCGAGAATCATCTTCAGATCTCTAAAAAATGCACGATGATGTTTTAACTTAAAGATTTAGAAGATACATATTGTCATTAAATTCAAATTAAATGTTTCGACAGAATCACATCTTCAGATCTATGTCAGAATCGGTAAAATTGTCACGATAGACGTTGTTTTCATTACAATCAAAATAGTTAAAAACCATAATATAAACAAGAATGTTAATTAATTAGTTACAAGAAAATCTACAAACCTATAATTGAATATGTTCAAGATTTTATTCACAAGTTACAAAGGGAGTCGTATGCAAACCCTCATATTGTTTTGCTTTATCTGAATATCGCAAAATCAAAACAAATGTGTCCAGAGATGGCATATATGCCTACATTTTTATTTTATACAATATACAAATCTAATAAAATATATCCTGAAGGATTATTTTAGTCAAATGAATTGCAAAAACCAAACAAATTTTACATAACGTTTTTTGAAATATGGCGTCCTATTGAAAAAAAAACTACCAGAAATAAAGTGAAGCATGCAAGAGCATCCTAACTACAGAACCTTAAATTGTTGAAAAGATGTGATTAGTCTTTAGCTTGTTTCTCCCATAAGCTCGAATTATTGCTTCATGATGTCTGCTTGTGACCTTTTTCCCCATTCTTCGATGAGGATATTTGTTAGCTGTTAGAGGGTCCTTGTCTAAGAAATCCTAAAGATTTTCTATGGCGCTGAACTAAATTCATGGTGACGGTCGCAGTATGAGTCTTGCTTAAGCATAAAATGTTGGCCTATACGATAGGCGGCAATCAGGATCATCGAAGATTAAACTACTTACAGATGCGCATTACAAATCCCAACATTTTGTTAGCAGATGACACCATACAGGCAATATGCTCCCTGAAAGAGAGTTCACTATCGAACACAACACCTAAATCCCTTATGCTATTGCATCTATTTAGCGGGACATCAGACACGGTGTAGGAAAACAAAATAGGCAAAGTCTTTCGAGTATATGTGACCACATTACACTTGGGTACATTTAGTGTTAACCCATTCGCGGAACACCAACCGGAAAGTTTATTCAGATTAAGTTGCAAATTCTGGCACTCATCAGTAGACTTAACAGAACGGAAAATGTTCACGTCATCGGCAAATAACAAGATTCCGCAATCTATAACATCAGGAAGGTCGTTAATAAATAGTAAGAATAACAGGGGCCCTAAGTTCGATCCTTGAGGGACGCTCGATGTATTAGTGCGACAAGGTGACGAGAAGCCATTATAAGAAATAAAGAAAGAACGATTAGTTAAATAAGGTTGGATTAACAACAGTAAATTGTCACTAAACCCAAATAAGCCTAACTTGTGAAGCAGGATCTCGTGGTTAATTCGATCAAAAACCTTAGCCATGTCGATATATATTACGTCCACCTGCCCTTGAGAATCAAGGTGTTCGGAAATGTACTGAGGAATACTACAGAGGTTGGTGATGGTAGAACGTTTAGGGATAAAAACGTGCTGTGTTGGAACAAGGTAACTACTTACAGAAGCATAAATATATTTGTACAATATAGTTTCAAAGATGTTACTCAGATTAGATAGTAGAGAAATTGGTCTGTAGTTGGCCACATCCGACATATTGCCGCCCTTAAAAACCGGGCAAACTCTAGCTACCTTCCAAGCTGAGGTAAAGGTAGCCGTTTTTAAAACTAAGTTATTCAACTTAGTAATATGGAGCAAAGGTTTAGATAAAACAAAGCGACAATCGATTAAAAGGAAGCTTGGAACTCTATCTGGTCCAGAAGTAAGTTTGTTTCCCAGAGAACAAATAACATAACAAACATCGTCTCCATTAAAGTATAATACATGCAAGTGGCAATTGCTGGATAAACCATTAAATAACTGCTGATTTACGGATGAACTACGAAAGACACTTGGTATAGATACTAATTGTAAGTATTCACCAATATTAATGGGCTAGTTAATTAAATGAACCATGTAGACAAAAATACTTTTACCATCTTTAAAAGAATATTTTTGTTTGAAAGAATTACTAGTTTTCTTTTCCTGTACTAAGAGCTTTTATTGTACTATGTATACGTAAGGTTAAAGTGCTGAAGTAGGTTAGATGGGGAATTAAACTATTGTATATTTATATCTAAATAGGTGCTCGACTATTGATTTCCACTTTAGATATTCATGCCTTTTTGAAGGTTTACGGTCAAAATCTATTATGTACTGTAATAAATATAAGTAGATAAAAGAGAAGTAGGTATTGGTATTATTCATACAACTAGTAGTAGCGCTGCATCTACCTCTCAAAGTCGATCGTTTATTTATTCAGATATTAATCACAACAAACCATTACTATTTTCGAGATTGTATAGGTAGGTATTACTGGTGTCATTATTGTTGAATACTTTTTATAGAAACAAAAAGAAAATATCCGATCCATCCGGTCTTGAATGAAATTCTTGAAAAAATTGTTTCGCCCTTAATACACGGACTAATGTAATAAATAGGAAATTCCTGGACGAGATAATATTGGGAGAATGTTAATGAGTACCGCTGTGGAATGTGTCCTCGTTATTTCAGTTATATAAGAGGTAGAAATAGTCAGATTCGGTGGATCGGTCAGCGAGGAACCCGAGGATGGGCGAGAAAAATAATGAATGAAAACTCTATCTGATCCGTTTCGTGAAATTTAGAGGTTTGACGCTCAATTTAAATTAGATGGTGGAATTTTGACGTTCGGATTCGAACCTTTTCAACGTATTCCTACACTAATGAGGGGTGAATTTTTGCATAGTATTAAAGTTAGACAAAAGATCTGTGAATCTTTTAAAGCAAGAAAGGAAAGCGAGGTTCGCCTTTTTGTTTGTTTTAGTATCTTTAGCATATGTTTGCTTATAACGTGCTATCATGCTTAGCATGATTTGTATATATAAAGCGTAAAAGCAAATATGTGCTGCTATGTCAATTTTGCAGTAAAATAAACTAATACATTCCAAAGTATTTCTAACTACATTGCTGGCGATAAATGTTTATCCACTTGCACACTTTCATGCTATTGAAATGAATCATATTTTACCCATTTGAAGATAGTACAGTTATTAAACTGATGACAAGGGAAAAAAATTACTCTTTATGTAAGAAATCAATTGATTTTAAATTAAAATATCGAAAATTGTACTTTCCCTGTTCAGACAAAGAGATTAAATAAAGGCCCGTTTGTCTGCAAGTTTTATAGATAACAGTAGATAACACAAGCTTTTCAATATTTTGAATACTTAGTTCAGAAAATGTTGTAAATTTTCAATGATGTTGGAGAAAAAAGAATTATCCACAGAAACACGTGCTTAAATAGTGGCTTACTACAATATTGGTAAAACTAACAGAGAAGTAGGAAAAAAATAACCATCCCAAAAATTACAACACCAGAAGAAGATCGTGCAATGGCAGTAATAAGTAAATGATATTAAAGAAAGACGACGCCAGAAATTGTGGCTGAAATCAATGTTTCTGGCCAAAATCCGGTTAGTGTTACAATAGGAAAAAGGTGTTTACGCAAAGCAGGCTTATACAAAAGAATTGCTATGTGAAAACCGTTTTTGCGCAAGCAAACCAAAGTTAAGTCCGATTAGCATGGGAAAAGGAACACAAGAACTGGACATTGGAAAAATGGAAGAAACTATTCTGGCCCGAAAAGTCTAAACTCATCAGATTCGGCATTACACAATAAGGTACGAAAGAGGAACGATGATGATTTGAGGTTGGTTTGGCGGGACCCAATTTAATTAAGATAGCATACTAAGAAAAAAAACAACAGAGAAATTTTGGGGAGAAATGCCATATCCTCCGAAACAAGACTAATTGGCGAAGATTTTGTGTTCCAGCACTACAATGATCGCAAACATACCGCCCACATTCATGCAGTGAATATTTAGAAGAATTAAGCGTAGAGGAAAAATTGTTATTATGAAATGGCTTCCCCAAAGTCCAAACTTTAACCCGATAAAACCTTTGTTAGAAGAAGTTTATCGACAGGTTCAAAAATCTACTCCAACAGCATCGGCAATAATGCTTTGGGCACAACTACTAAGATTGGAACATTGGAATGTCTAGACTACGCGCGGCAATGCAATTACGATTATTTTTATTCAGAAAAATTGTTGAACGATTGTTCTTCTAACTATTAAAGTTTTTTTTTATTACAGTTACAGAATAAAGTTCTTTTTTTGCCCGGTAGTGTATGTTCTTTTTATAAACTGTAGATATTGATGATGGTAGGTTGAATAGAGGATATTGATTTCCGCTATTTTCTAGTAAGTATGCAACAGCACAAAAATACAATAAAAAAAAAGTTACTTAACAACTGAAACTAAATAGTATTTTAAAACGCAAGTGTCACAATGACGTTTATGTAATGAGAGTACAAGTTTGAATAACGAGCCGCGTAGCGGCGAGTGATTCAATGTAGGAGCATTACAAAGTCATTTTGACACTAGCCTTTTACAGTATTTTTTCTAATTTGCACATTAATCGCCCATATACCATTCCGGTAAGCGTCTCACCAGTGCGTTAATGTCTCATTACAGCACAGTGTGGCGGATGCGCGATAACAAGATGGCGTGCTCAATGCAGTGAGACACACCCGAAGAAATATGGAAAAACGCTATAAATCGCATTGGAGAACATAGCCGATTCGTTCAAAATATGGTATTCGGTTTTTATTGTAATACACATATTAGTTTCTGCAATTTTCTCTTGAAATGTAGCTGGAACAGATATTAGATTTTTATTATTGTGATTCTTCATCAGGATTTTGATCTCTTGAAACTTGCAATAATGTTTACTGCTAATGCTGTTTACACAGAGGGCTCAAAAACGTTAAATGAGCAATAAATGCGCAGTGTTAAATAAAAAAATAAATATTGAAGTCATGCATACTTTATAGCTGATTTAACTAGCATTAAAACAATTCAACGACGTCATATTTACCAAGAAAAGCGATTGTTTCAACAGTATGAAACGCTATTTTATCATTTGTCGGAATGCTTACTTTAATGCGCTAAAATTATTTCATTTTATTTGTTTCGCTTTTCTTTAATTGAACCAATATTTTACTACTTCAAATTGTATATGCTCCTTTGATGATATATAAATTAAAGAGAGGTAGGCACTACCTATTTCATATAGCATTCTAACGCAAAGAAATGCTTGTGCATAGTTAAGCAAAGAATGGCCATAGGATTAAGAGGATAGGCTTGCTAAAGCTCAATAATTTTCGATGGGGAAATAAATCTGCATGGATGCCACACTCAATAATAGTATATTCCAAAAAACAGAAATGAGTTTTTTAAAGTTAAAGATATCTACGGTATATAAAGTTTAGCAAAAAATTGATACACATGATGTTTCTTGCTGTGCCATAACAAAATCATATCATCATCGCCAAGGCCTTGCAAAACACACATCATCGAAAAGCATGTAAATATCAAAGTTTTAACAAAAGGAAAGATACAAAATCATAGTGAATGAGTTTTAAAATTCACCGTATATGTATACGTTTAATCCTATCGACGTTTGATCTGAAGATGGCATCATAGCCGAAACTAGTCATCAATATATAATAATTTGAACGTAAGAACGTATTTTTTACTACTTAAACCTTACCTACCATATACGTTCATTTGGATAGACATTACATCGTATATGTATACGTTCAGAAAAAATGTTTTCAATAATCTCGTATATAACGAATTTTTTTTAGGTACGTACAGCGTTCTCTGTTGTATATTTTTGGATATTACCTTGTAAATAAAAAAATATATGGTTTATTACTTTCGGTTTCTTTGTAAGTTCACATCGAAGAAGAAACGTTTGTTATTTTCAAAACAAATTTATAAATAAAAAAATCAATATTTCCATTAACCTAAGGAGTTTTATTTTAAATAAAGTATCTACGCTTTGACAGTTTACTCATAAAAAATGATTTTTTTTAAATAGAATGTCATGTATTCCCTACAATAATTTCAAATTTGGTATTCAAACTAAAATTTATACCTCTGCAAATTAAAAATGCTGAATGTATCCAAAGCTCTATAGAAGTATGCGTTACGATGTCTTTTTATGTAGTGAGCTGTTGTTACTATAAAACAATAGAAGACCATTCTAATACACGACAATTTTAGTACCATATAATAGAAGGGATAAAGTTAATTTCCCCTCACTGACAAAAATAAAGGCATTATAAAGATATAATCTAGAGTGCGTCATACAAACTTGTTCATTTTGGGTTTCAATGATGAAACCCAAAATGAACAAGTAAGCAACACCTTAATTTATAAAGCAATAATAGCTAATAGTTTTAGCGCATATTTCTCTAACATTTGGATATAGGCAACCAGCACTTATAATCTGCAGAGAAACAACTTTTAATTCATATACTTAATACTGTATAAGGTATCATTGGAATCGGCTAAAAATTCACTTGCAGCTGCTTCCAATTACGATAGAGTGTGCTTAAGGTTTTAAGTAAGAAAAAAATCAGTTTTTATGAGAAAACTGTCAAAGTGTAAAAAAATAAAAGGGTGTACATTTCTCATTTTTTTTTTGTGTTATTGACAGTTAGGAAAACTATTTTTGTTAAACTTTAGAAAATATTGAATAATTGTTTTAAGAAATGTAACGCTTTTTTTTCTATAATATCTCTGAAAAATGAAACAAACAACTAGAAAAATAAATAAATAAATAAAATTGGTTGACAAACACAACAATATAATCTTTACCTATAATAATCTTCTTTACAATAAATATTTCCATCCCTGGCGAAACATGTTAATTCGGAGTCCAAAGGCAGTTTACACTCGCAACATTTAAGGCAATGAGCGTGCCATTGTCTGTCAACTGCCAGCAGATAATATCTGTCGTGGATTCTTCCGCCGCAACCAGCGCAGGTGGCCACTTCTAATCCCGTACTGCCCAATGAGCAGGGCGATGAGCTGCCGCGTTCCAAACTTTCACGTTCTTTCAGCATCTCTCACGAGACGCGATCGAGTTGACTGAAGTATCACGATACACTTTCCACATTAAATCCATACGCCGCAAAATTTCACCTGAAAATAAAAAAAAAACAAACTTAAAATTAAGAGGAAGGAGGACCCTACCACCACAAGACTAAAACTTAATCGGCGATTTCGAATTAAATAAAGAAATTAGGTCGATACGGTTAAGGAAACTATTAATTCCGTCTAGCCTACACTATCGGTAATTTTGTCGTATGGAAAATTAGAAAATTAACGGTTCAATGTACCGACAGCAGATGGCGCCGTCGTGCGCGGCGTGCGCCTTTTCGTTAGTTGTAGTTAGGATTTGCGTGTCTAACATTTGACCGTAAAGTGATTTATTAATTATAATAAATTGGTCGCCGACTGGTCCCCGATAACGGAATATTTATTAGCGATTTAGACGGTACGGTGTTCCGGAAAGCCGGAAATGCCCATGCATGTTAATCTGTTTCTCATGTTTAATCCAAGTATAAATTCTCCGGCGGCATCCACTGGTAATAGTTATAAATGTCTATGAATTATTTAGTAGTCTTAGCCTTTAGCTCTAAGATACTGATCCTCAGGATATTATTGCCCTCAATAAGTATACTAATTAATATAATAACAACGTTATTAATATTACTATGTTCGTTGTTTTATTATATGGTTTAAGTTGAAACTAATATATAAAAGTATACGTATGTGCATATTAAACTTTAATATGGTAATGATGGTTGGTATTGTAATAAAATAATGATGTTAATGATAATTTAAATTAAATAAATTATCCATTTCAAAAAATAGTTACTGATTAATGTAACCTAGGTTGATTTTTTGTTTTCCTTGAAGCTTGTCGTATACCTAGACGTTCTTTGGATATGATAGACTTCAACTTTATTCAAACGAAAGGTTTTGCTTAAGATAAATTTAAATAAACCTGGTTTCTCACTTAGTAAATAAAAATAAATCTGTTTATAAAAACACTTGCACAAACAAAAAGTAAAGTGTATTTCCATTACATTAAAATAAAGGCATCATGCTAATGGAATTAGCAGAATAGATATTCAATTATTCACAAATTTGAAGATAGAGATTACATTTGCAATAATATTCTTGACTCGACGTTCTTTAGCGATTAAACTTGGTTTCATTTGTCACGATACGTTATTTCATAGAATTACAGAATACTGGGGTAATGAAAATCCTCATGAATTTATGCAGACAACTTTGTATCCAATAAAAATTGGATTTGGGTAATAATGTCTACAGGAACAAATTGTTGGACCAATATTTTTCAATGAAACAATTACAGGCGAACGATACCGTAATATATTAAACGAATTTATTCCACAACTACACGACGATGAATTCCAACATCACAGCACACACAACTACAGATACTCAGCAACATCCAACAGAATATTTTGACGATAGGTTGATCAGTCAATATGTATGGCTCCACACTTTCCGGATCTTATCCCCTTGGATTTTTATTTACTTGGTAACCTGAAGAATAATGTGTGTAGATATAGATTGCACCATTTTGGAAGAGCTACAAGCAGTAATTCAACAAGAAATTGCAAATATCACTGTGGAAGAGCTTCAACGTGTTTGAAAATTTAAATCGAAGAGTGAATATTTGCTTGGAAACTAGTGGACGACATTTCGAGCATCTGTTATAGATAAATAGTTGATAAATTTTATTATCCTTTTCCTTATATTCAACTTTTAGTTGTAACTGTCAATGCAATTTAACCTAAAATTCCTCAGTTTCATTTGTTAAAAAAATATATCAAAGTAAATAAATAATCAAACCACACGTCTACTTTATTAGTTTTAGTGACTGCAATTCCGACAGGAGAATGTCATTTTCAAACTCTTAACAACGCTAACTACGTCAATACAAACTTTCCTGAAATTACATGAATATAAATAATATAGATAATAAAACAAAAGAGTGTAGCATTTGTAGTTTCTAGGTTTGATGTTGACAGTTAGGAAGATTTTTGGCGTATTTGTGGTACTCTAGATTGAAATATAAAAAATCAAAGTTGTAGCAAGCGAGGAAACGAAAACAAACAAATAATATGTTGTCAACAAAAGCAAGTAGAATCCGAATATTGAAAAATATATGAAATGTTTCATTTCCAGTAAAACCAAGAATATACATAAATAAACATGTTATGGACCGAGACTTATGAGGTGGGACATAACACCGTTGTTTCAGTTTACAATTCATAGATGACTACCTCTGATAAAACCTGCTTTTATTACATGGTACCTCCATGATTAATTTTACAATTTTTTTTCAAACTTATATGCACATATTTGGTCCATTAATTTGATGTATAAAATTTATTTGAAAGTATAACCTTGTTTATTACGCAATATGATTAGGTTTTGATTAGTCAACTAACTCGACACTATGGCAAATTGTTATGTGTGTATAAATATACTAAGTAACCGACAACGAATGATACCAGTCCAATATCAGCGTAGAATCAAAATATCAAAAAACGTGTACCTACGTGCGCCCATTCAAGAATCAAATCACATTAAGGCATTCTTAATAAAACCGGCTGGTGGTGAGAACAATTTATTATTTAAAAAAATATTTATGTATTTTATGTCACTAACTTATTTCCCCATTTTGTTTCCAGATTGCAATTTATTGGAAGTTTTATGGGGGAGCCACCTTTCAGATACACCTGGTATAATTATGCGTTTAGACTTTTCAGATGCAGCACTATAAACTATACTAATTTTGTAATAATTGGTATCTTTGTCGTTTGTACTCAACAATATGTACAAGTTATTTTATTAAATAGTATAAATATGTATTTATTTTTATTTCATAAGTTTACACTTAACATAAAACGATATTAAAAATAGGGTTTAGGTAAATTTGGAAACACGAATGTAACACTGCACTTATTATTCTTTACAATCGCAATCGGGTTTTTCGAATTACGTCGAAGGTTGGTGAAGCAAATGGACGAGCGAAAAGAAACACCCCGAGGGGAAAGGCAATAAATTCCAATTTCATCGGCGCAAAAAACAATAAACAATAACAATTAGCAATTAACAAATTAACAACACATACATTTGTCCGCGAATCACATAAACAAAGCATCAATTAAAAGAGTGGAATAGAATGCGGCGTTCGCTGTCGCTCTTACCCGCATTGAAAGGGCGGACGATGGAGAAGGACCAGCGAATGCGTCGACAGAGACGTCGAATAACATAAACTAAATAAAGAGTCGCGGATTCAATTAGTGCAAGGAGGATCGCTTGCAGTTTTGTCTCGAGTCGAACGGAGACGGCGCCAGCCTCTTGCCAATTGCATGTTACCAACTGCCTAATAAATCGGCTCATTTTGTTTGTTGTTAATTGATATAATTAGCTTAGGAGTCTTCAATGCGCGACTTGTTACACCAATTATACTCGTAAGGCAATGTAGGTGCCTTTTTATCTAATTTTATGGGCGAACGCGTAAGGGCCCTTTTTTGTATACCCGACGGTCTCGCTCTACCGTCCACTTGGTGTTATTATGGGTGTAGGGGATAGCGAGGACGATACCTATATAAAACTGGTGCCATTGTTCTCGAAATTGTCGATATAATATTTAATAGTTTCCCCCGTAAAAGTACGCTTACACAAAAATTCTGCGGTACCTCGCATTATTTCTTTTATTAAAAAAGAATCTCTCTCATTTTGGATAACGGGAGCAAAATATTTATTATTTACCCGCATAGTATTATTAATTATTGTTAGTGAAATAAATCGAATTGATTTTATTGAGGTTTGCAGCCAAAATTCAAATTGAAATTAAGTGCGATATGTGACATTATAAAGTACTTAACCAAAGAGACTAAGCAATGGTGAAGCGGTGCATACTGGTTTTCTAATGCTTGTGCTATTTTCAAACGGTGTAATAAATGGGTATACGCATATCTAGTTGTAGAAATGGGCTAAATATGAAGTGATAAAGTTTTCATATCGGACGACTTGTCAACACATCCCTTTATTGAATACTGCAATAGGTCTATTTATCTAATGTACGGAACATATTCAATTTAAGAAAAGTGAAAATCTGTATTGTATACTTATTTGATAAACCGAACAAACTAATTGCACTTGGTCTGAAGATGTAAGTTAGTACAACTATCATTATCTGTTTTTCATATGCGTGGCAATAACAAAATGCGAAAAACAGAAATTGTACACTCACACCATATCATTTCGCTTTCCTTCTGATCGTTGCACAATAAAAGAAACTTTACTTCATGGGTTATCAGCAGTAACATGAACAGGAATGATAATCGATGAATCCATTGATTGCACTTTATCATCTAATACTAAATATAGACTAATCCAGGGGTGGCCAGACTTTATACTGCCAAGGGCCAAAAATCTTTAACTCAGAATTTTGAGAGCCGTATTTAAATTTCACGGTCTTTATTTTCACATATCAAATATTTAGAAAACACATTGAGGTATATAATAAATATAAGTACGTATAGAATTTTTTTTATTCTTTACTGGTAGATGTTATTGGTGTATGTGTTTTTATTTTGGCTGCGAATCGTTGAAAATCTGGTTCATAAGTTGTTGGTACCGTACTAATAAGATCAGACAAATGTTAATTTATCAGCTGGGAATGCTGCTTCGATTTAATAAATTTCATTGTTGAGTTAAGAGATTCGCAGCAATATGTTGTACATTTACATGCTCATTCTTAAGAAACCAATTTCCAAAATTCTATTCGGGATTGCAATGATTTATGGTACATCTCCAATGCCAGGTCCTCCTGGATTTCTATTAATTCAATCTCGCCAGCTGGTTTATCAGGGAGTAAATACTTGGGCCGTGTGAAGTCGTCACTAATTATGTCAATTTCAAATGGATTTACAAGAAGATTTAAAATTGTTTAAATCTGCAAATCTTAGTTTGAAATTTTCCATCAATTCCTGTAATTTGGCTTGATATCTTCGAGTTGTGAACTTTTATTTTTTAGCCGAGGAAAGACTAAACGTTTTTGTCATCAACTCGTGTTAAGTAGTAGCATTTTTTTTTGGAAAGTGAAAATTGTTTGTGTAAGATCAATAACAGTTTTTTGTTTACCCTGTAATTCTAAGTTAAGTGATTGTAAGTGTTCCATTATATCAGTCCAAAACATTCAATCTTGATTCCCGTGGTTATCTTCTAACTGTGGATAGTGCTTTCCTTTTCTTTAAGAAAATTAGTAATAGGGCCGATTAAGTTGACGAAGCGGCTAAATCCATTATAGGTGGATAACCATCTCACTAAACATAAAATGGTAAGTCATTGGGATGATCTTCAAAATCCAGTTCTTCAAGAAAGTTTTTAAATTGACGATGATTTTTTGAGCTTGTTCGAATATAATTCACTATTAACTTAATACTGTAATACTTAAAGAATTTTCCTTACAACACAGTAAAAATTATATTTTTGGAGTAGCTTTCTTGTAAAACTTATAGTGAAAAGTACATAACTTTCTTGTAAATCAAAATGCTCACATCTCGTTAGGGTATTATAGGAATACATTGCAAACATGGCTTGGTTGTAATATTGACCACAGTCAGATGTGATTTTTACTAGCTTGGCAGAGTAAAAATGTATTATGCACATGAATGATTGGTTAGATTTACAGAGTACATAAACAGGGGACGCAAGTTATTACTACAATGTCCCTGAAATAATATCTACTTGGGTTTTGTCCTTACTTTTACAACAATATGATTACCAAAAAAATCTTGCAAATTTTACTGCATGCAGGTGTTATCATAATAACTAATAGAAGGTTGTGTTAAATAAAACACAATTGTGTTAAATCCAACAATATTGTTTTCTTAGTGTAATATACTGTAATCATGATTTATAGGTAACATCAAATGCTCTTGAAAGATCCATAAAAACGCCCATAGTTTGGTCATCCAAATGTATACATTCCACCTTCAAAAGTTTATATTTATTGACCTTACTTTCATGTATGCATTTTGAAATTCATTATCTTAAACTTTGAAAGAAATTTGTATATTCTTTGATATATGTATTATTTCCTCGTATATTTTGGAGATATTGAAGACCAGGGATTTTCATCGATATTTTTTATACTCATCAGGTTTGTCTCCCTTTTTATATTTGCCGAATTATAAGACGAAGACGGGAAATGGGACAAATAGGTAGCATAGCTTTGAAATATATAAACAAAAGAAATCAATAATACCATTTAAATAAATTGTAATAAGCAGATTGGGAATTAAATCAACCCTGATTATGTATGTAGATTATTTTTATATTTTAAATTTTAAAATTTTTAAATTTACTTCACCAAAAGGATTATTAATATTATGGAAGATTAACGATATTTCCTTTTGACAAGTGAAAGGTGCCTGCTATGCAGAAAAACCGTTCTGATTATACCGACACTTCCGAAAATGTACGGTAAATTTTAGCTCCAGGTCGCTAACTTTCATTATATCACTGGTATACTTAAAACACGAAATTGCAAGGTTTTGTAAAGTATATACCTGAATATAAATCATTTTGCAATGCGTAAATGGTTGCCAAATTGCGTAATTACGTCTACTCGCTGACATTTGCCTGTAATAATGGGGTTGTAAATTTTGCTTTAATCATTATTATACTTCTGCTAAACGTATTTTTTAATTAAGCAGGCACCTTCTTATGACCTGTACGTCGAATCACTCCGAGGAAAATAGCGTTAACTTTCCCTAGCGTCTGTAATAAATCCAGGTAATCTTCAAAACTGAAAGCTGATGCAAGCAATTTCCCATCAATTAAGGAAAAATTCGTTTCATTAAAACTAACGATTGAGATTTGTATATTACAGTTGATTGGTTATAATTGCTTCATTAATTCCGTCTACTAAATTGCGTTGACTTAAACTGTCTAATGGTAATAGATAAACGTTTCTGCTAATATGCTTAGCTCGCGAATATATAGGTAGGGTACCTAAGTACACATGCAGTTGCGAAGTCAGCATCCATGAGAGAACATCGTTTTGATTTCTATCTGGCGATAAATGGTCCTTCTAATAATCTAGAATAAATCAATTTGATTTACGGTACGTTGTTATAATTGTATAGAAAATGCACAAACGCATAAATTAGGAAATTCACTCGTTGGCTATTTGACTCATGTAATGTAATATACACGCAATTTTCCTGGAATGTAATAATATATAATTACGTAATTGATCAATAGAAATATATAATTTCTTTTGCATAAACTGAAACAGTTAGTTGACTAGTTACAGTTTTTAATTACTAAACATTAATAATATAGGTACAACACAAACTTAAATAATATATGCATATGAAAGTAAGCGCAATGGAAAACCACAAATTATAAACAATTCAAAAATCTTAGGATAATAAAAGTGTTAAATATAATAACACTCGAAAATATAGATAAATTATTGAGAATTACAATATGAATAAAATCAAACAACATCTAACATAGCATATCTAAAATAAAACAATTCTCCAAGCATATACATATAATTGCTTGTTAATGGAATTTAGTAGACATACACACATAAAAATTTTACGGAGTTGAACTAAACGGAGTTGTCGCTTTCCTAAAAACAGTTAAATTGTCACCAAAAATTTGTTAAAATAACATTAAAAAGAAGTATTTTACACTTTTCGGAAATGTTTCTAACTACACCCCATGTAGTTAGAAATTTCTAACTCCAAAAAAACAGATATATAATATCTTTCGACTGTGTTACTCTTTCTTTAACATCAGACTCGGATAATAATAAAACCAACCGGAAAACAATTTACCAACTTGTGGTGTTGATAAAGAGTTTAGCAACAGCAGGGAATTGACGCAACACTAAAATGTGAATTAATAAATCATTATATTGAAATTTTAATTCCCTAAGGTTGTTAGAAGAATTCCGAAAAGTGAAGCTTAATTCCCTAAAGTTGTTAAAACCGGAAAATGCCATGTAAGGTAAAATTGAGGGCTGTTCGGTAGTTTCAGTTGTGTTTCAGTACTTTGAGGTGGGGCAGGATCGCAGCTAGCGCAAGCGCCTTGTATTTGGCTGCAGTAGTCAGTATAGAAGGTATTTACATACGTGACGTACTAAGTAACAATGGAAAATACATTATTTGTGAGGGTGAAATACCAAAACTTGAGAAAATGGATGAAGATAACAGACGTAAACATAGATGTTAACACTATTAACAAAATAGGTAAGTGTTCTCTAACTGTTATAGTATCTTTATGGTATTAGGAAATATGCTGCACATATGCATGCCTTTATAATTCGCAAGGTTGGGCAATAAGTATAAGATAACCTTCAAGGAATTACTAGAGAAAGTGTCGTTGTATATTGCATATCATAAAATATAAGATAATTAGATATTTCTAAAACATTTGTTATTTACGCAAAATTTAATAACAATTTTTAAATGTAAGTATGCAAAACTTCAGGATCAATAGACGCTCTTTCGTTATTATCTATACAGTAGACTCACGATTATGTGACCTAAAGTTGGATTTTCCTAGGAGCAAGTTTTATGCGTCGCGTACAACGCAAAACGCCTAGTGCTTTGCGCCGTTCACCCAATTCAACAAAATAGTTGGTGTCGCGCGCCAACTATTTAGTTGGGTTGACTGGACGGTATACTACTCTAAGCGTTTTGTGTTGTACGCAACGCATAAAACCGACTCTTAAGCTGGATTTTCCTACGAGCTGCAGCAACATGCAAAAGCACAAAGAAATTGAGATTGTTTCTAGCGCAAAGGTTTAATTTCAGAATTAATAATTGCTTATTAGTTAGCTTAGTAATTTGTAGTGTATGTTTCTTGCAGGTGCTGATAAATATGGCATACCATTTTTTTTTAAGCTTATTACTTTTTGTCCATTTTATATGGTTTAGTCAACGTGGCGTTACATTAGTTGTAAAATTAGAGGGAGAAGAAGTTGCCAATTTGATGCCATTAACTATTTTTTTCTAAGCGGTGGTTACAATAAAGCTAAAACAAACGACGACGCAGTGCTGAAATGGTGTGCTGTAATGAGATATTAACGTACTGGTGAGACGCTTATCGCAATATTATATGGGTGATTATTGTGCAAATTAGAAAAAAAACTGTAAAAAACTCGTGTCACAATGACTTTGTAATGCTCCTTCATTGGATCACTCGCCGCTCCGCAGCTCGTTATTATATTATTATATACTTGTACTCGCATTACATAAACGTCATTGTGACACTTGTGTTTTAAAATACTATTACCATACATCTATATGTATATAAACTAAAATTTGTTTTGCATTTTAAGTACATATTAAAATACATGTTTATGTCTTTAGTAGAAGCTTTGTTTTTTTATGCTCTACCTTACCTTCCCCATTTTAAGCATTTTTTTTTCAGTTTATAAAATCAATTTTTTATTGATCTTTTTGGATTACATAAAATAGTGATTATCACTCCATAAAACAGTAGTATGAAGTCCGTAGCGGAATTTAGTTAACACAGAAGCCGAGTACATTTAACTCCGTAACCTAACACTGTGAAGGTGTTGACGCAGCACCCCAACTGCGTTCATGTAACTCCGACACGGAGTTCACGTTACACCATAACGGAGTGCTTGTAACTCCACAAAGGAATTTATGCAACTCTGTAACGGAGTTCTGCTAACACAAAATAAGGGTATCTTAACTCTGCAACAGAGTAACGATAACACCGCCTCGGGTTAAAGCCAACTCCAAAATCTAATAATTTCAACTCCATTAGGAAATCGACCAACTCCGTAAAAGTGTAATTTAACTCCGAAGCACGGATATTATTATTAAATTACACAACTCCGTCACGTTTAACTACTTGTGCCTTTGGTCGCGAGAAAACTACCAGACGGTGAGAAATCGGTGTTGAATCCAACACCGTATTTCTTTGTGTGTAATAAACTAGAAAATTAAGTATAGGTAGAGGTAAAACTTAATGATAGTATATAAACAAAATAAAAATATAGATGAAATTATCAATTACTAGATGTTTGGTTGTTTAATCTTTCTTTTAGCTCTGATACCGATTTGTAAGATTTATATGATAGGAAATAGTGCCTTAACGGTTTTACGTCCATAATTATTCTTGTAGAAAGGAACTTGTATGCCTCCAGCTCTAATTGATATTGTTATCATTACGTTCAATTTGAAGAAATTCTTCTAATTTGCAGTTTGGATAGAAACTACGTCAAAGAAGAATAAATTAATTGTATAGCACTTACAATTAGTAGCATAGAATCCCATAAATACAAGAATCTGTACGGCACAGTCCATAAACATGTTTGTTCAAAATAAAATTGAATCGGTAGTTAGACCCAAATATAAATTCATCATCTAATTCCAAAATAGTGCTACAGCTACAAGTGTAGTTCCAGCATGACGAGATATTGTTGAAACAACGATAAGGTAAAGAAAGTACATAATTAAAGCTCAAACGTGAAGATCTAATGAGTATTTCGTTCGTTTCGGTTTTATTATTCATTTTTAATTATATGTTCAAACTTGAAGCTTACACTAAACCAAAAATGGGCCCTGAGACAACGAAAAAATTCATTGTTCACACGAATTTTACATTAAAATTGGTCCAAAGAACAGAGTTCAGCAAAAAACTGAAAACGATTTTCTGAAATGACGAATGAATTTATTGGATAATAAACTCTTCATTGTTTTAATGAAATAAAAGTCATTGAAAATGAAACGATAGCTTGATCGGCTCAATGAAATATGTTATTGTTGTAAAGAACGCCAGTTTTATAATGAACGTTTTCATTCAACATATGAATAAAGGTCTATGTTATCTGTTCTATTCTTGTAACAAATCGCAAACCATTAACATAACGGACAGGACATCATTTAATACTTCATTGCGTTCATAAGGTGAATAAGCTGTGCGTAAAAATAACGACGCATATTCATTTCCTGTTCATATTATCAACAAAACTATTTATTGAACCAATGTAAGGAAATAAATATTATCGTTGGATTAATGTAAAAACAATGATTTGTTATAATAATGATGTATTTATTTCACTAACGAATCTTGTTATTACTTAAACAGGAATCGCCGATAATATTTTATCATAAGAACGAAATATTTCGTTGTGTCAATGAAAACTCATTCAATAAATGTAGTTTATTATATATTGAACATTTCTGGCATATGTAGAAATGCCAAATCAATTTTGTCATTAGCTGTTACAATGCAATGTTATCAGCATATATAAAATGATTATATTCTTGTATATGTATGCCAATGTCATTAACACAAAATGTAACGTAAAGGGCCCAGGATATTACCTTGAAGTACTACATGTTAAAGATTAATGCAATCAAATATCTGAAAGTGTATTTTGTTAAATATTTACTAAGCAATGATTTATTGTCAGAAACCCGACTATTCCATTTAAAGTAACGAATGACAGTCCACCTAAACAGTAATTGACTAGTATCCCAAAGACTGAAATTTTGTCACTGCGAGATTTTTTTTTACTGAAAAGGACAACTAAGCCCAAATAATTCTCCGAGAGCTATAATATAATATATGAAAAACTAATTAAATACTGCAGTTATTAAATTATGAAATAGAAAAGAAATAAATGGAAACAACAATATTATAAATTATGTATTTGTGATGGGCATGTAATTGGTGTTCTTCGCAAGTAGGCGGCTCTAGCAGAAGCGTACGATAAAAGCAGTTCTGGAGGCTTCTGGGGGGAATGCGAGAAAGGAGGAAAGATACACGTTAAAGGAGGAAAAGACAATCCGTGTTATTGTTTAGCAGGATACTTAAAAATTTTAAACGTAAGCCATCTAATTTGTCAAATAGGAACTTTAAAAACTTGAGATCAAGTGGTAACTATTCACAAGCGGAGATAGGATTCCATGTAAGGGCAGCGTACTCGATATTTGAAAGAACACGATTTTAATCAAGAAAATCTCTTGAAAATTTTGAGATATACGTATTACAAAACTCAAAGATTTTGAAAATTCAGAACAGACCTTAACGATATTTAAAAGACAATCTAATATCAAAACAACACATACCTGAATCTGTAATAACAGATTTTCTTTCAAAGAAAAGATCATCGATACAGAAGGAGTAGGTTAAAGGCGATGTTTCATGTGCGTATAATACACTGTAGCATTTACTAATACTAACGTAAACCTTTTACTGATGACAACATGATTCCAATTTATTATAGTTAGATTGAAGGGTGAGCAAGTTGTTTGTTCAAATTTGATTGTAAGGTTTAACGTTTGGGCACGCGAAAGAAAGTATTAAATCATTATTAAACAATTTGGATAAAGGAGGACCTAAATTGAAGTCTCAGCTAACTAAAGAACTGGCAAAACAATCGTAAGAAGGAACCCATTGTAAGAAAAACATCGAGCAATTAAATAAGAGCAATAGGTTTTGTTGGAATAAAACCAAAAAAAACTTACTTTATGTAGCAAAATTTTGTTATCATTTGTTTTGATATACATCATAATATTAATATCATATGCTATAGATCATCAAATTCCGATATAAATTCTATGGTGTTAAAATCTCGTGAAAGGTCAGTGTAAATAACGTCCAATTATTCCCGTTTATCCAGAACTGATATTTTAATGAATACAGGCTACGATTAGTAACAATGATGCCCCCCTACAACAAAGTCTTGCAGGTTTCAGAACGCAGATTATTGCAAATGAAACTACACTCCGCCAAAAAAGTATCGCATAAACTAAAAAAGGGCATTTATGAACCAAGATATTTTTATACGTTCACAAAAAGTTTGCCTCGTGTATGTGAACTATAAAAACACTAACAAAATAATGGAACTTAGCGTTTTTACTTTTTTTTTCTCTAAAAGAATACATTTAGAAAAATGCATATGTGTAAGGTTTGTTCAGTTGTTTATTGAAAGTCTTCCTATACGGACAAATTTTAAAGTGCGAAGTCAGAGTTCTGTACCAACGCTTTTAAAACTAAAATGAGCAATTTAACTTCAGAACAAGTGGCTGCTATAGTTGCTTTAATCGAAGATGGACGATCTCAAGCATACGTTGCTAATTTGATGAACATCAATCAGTCAAGTGTTTCTAGAGCCGTAGCCAGATATAGGGAAACAGGCATTTACAGTAGAAGACCTGTACCAGGTCGTCCAAGATGTTCTACTCGCCAAGATGACCGCTATTTACTACTACAAGCATTACGTCGAAGACATGTAACTGCGAGACAATTGCAGAACGACTTGGCTAGAGTCAGAAATACTTCGTGTGAGTACTCAAACTATTCGGAATAGGTTACGACAGAGTGGATTAAGAGCTAGAGTAGCTGTAACAGCCCCTCGTCTCACTAGGAACCACCGAGTGGCTCGCTTAAGGTTTGCCAGAGAACATGTAAATTGGAACATTAATGACTGGGCCAATATACTCTTCACAGATGAGTCAAGATTTGGTCTTTACACCTCAGATAGGCGTGTCTCAGTGTACAGACGAGACGGTGAGCGCTATTCGCAGTGTAATATCAGACCTAGACCTAATTTCGCTGGTGGCTCTATTATGGTTTGGGGAGGCATCTGTTTAACAGGTCGTACAGAGTTAGTACCAGTAGACAGAGGTACACTGACTGCCCACAGGTATATAACGGACATTTTAGAAGAACATGTAGTACCATATGCGCCAATTATAGGAAACGAATTCATGTTAATGCACGATAATGCACGACCGCATGTTGCAATAATCGTCCAGGAATACCTTAACGATGTTGGTATTCCAGTTTTAGATTGGCCTGCGGTAAGTCCGGATATGAACCCTATCGAGCACGTGTGGGACCTCCTTCACAGACGGATACGAACCCAAAATGTTGCCCCAGCGGACCTGCATGGACTAGAAAATGCTCTCCGTGACGAGTGGGAGAATTTGGATCAGGCTTATATACGGAGGTTAATCGAATCTCTGCCAAACCGTATGCGAGCGGTCATAAGAGCCAGAGGTGGCAATACTCAGTATTGAAAGCTACTGTTATGACATTTTTCTTTCCAAAATTATAATTTCTTGTTTTAATAAAAATCTCAAGTATGAGTTCTTGTTTTTATTTGGTCTGTATTTTATTTAAACAATCATAGAAATTATATCTTAGAGCGCATTAAAGTATATTTACAACTTTATGCTACAAACAAAGATTATGCGATACTTTTATGATTCAAAACTAAATTATGCGATACTTTTTTGGCGGAGTGTATAATGATATTTTTCATCATTCTACACACGACATATTTCGGCACGTTTTCATAGAAAGCGAAAAACATTAGTTTAGATTGATAAGCTAATAATCCCTGTCAAAGGATAAGCAAACACAACTTTGCGATCACAAATGAGGGAATTAAGAAATAAATCATGAATCTTAACTTATTAGATACGTTGGTGATTATTTGCACTAGTTTCCCTTCAGTCGCTAGTTTAGATACATGGCTACACTAGGTGCAGGAAATGTATTGGCGGAAGCATTAATCATACTAGGTGGCACAGTATATTCCTTCCCTTATGAACCGTCTAGCCCTCCAGAGATTTTAATTGTTTAGCCATTAAGAAATCAACATTAATTGGGAGGGCACTGTTACGTAAATTGTTGGAGGCAAAATCATTATAGCTATTAGTAATCTGAGTTTTACTTTAGTTTGAGTTTAGTTTCCAACGTGAAAATTTCATTTAGACTGTAATATTTAGGGGAGTCATCAAAAGCTGCGTGGACGAAAGCGTTCTACTGCTAGCCATCGTTTAACCAACAAAAACATCTTTTGCACATTAATGACGTGTATATACTTCTCTAAATAATCAATAAATTGAATTCAAATTAAATTTATGCTTTAAAAACGTTATTTAAGGGATTCATTGCAAATGCAAATATTTAAAAAGCCATAGAAAAATAAAGAAAATTTTATTCTAGACAATACACAACCAAATATTAAACAAAAGAATTTAATATATGAGTATTCAAAACTCTTCCTATTAATGCAACATTAGCAGTAGAAATGCCTTTAGGAAAATTTTGCGTTTGAGATCTATATTTATTAATAAATATATACGGTTGCATAATGATAACAGCGGGTAGATCCTATAAGTTTATAGTTCATATAATAAATTTAAGAACATGCGAGCAGTAGTTGTTGCGTGGTGAGACTGCAAAATGTTCAACTAGATATGGTGCTTATCCATTAATAATATCAATTTAATAATATTTGCTAAACACGGAACAAAACCGGTATGGAACGCAAACCGAACGACAAATCAAAATATTTTTTTTTTTATAGTTGATTAGAAAATTATTATATTTAATATCTTATAAACGTTATACTTTTTTCCAGTTGACCATTTCATCACTAAATAAATAGTGAATTTCTAGAAAAGTATTCTTTGTGTTGCGTCTTTGCTGTGCATCAACTGGGAATAGGCAAAAGTTAGAAAAATATATAGCATGCCACGTTGTCGTAAGCTATATATGTTGTTGGTTATTGCATTGGGATACCAGCATTTATGCATGAAAAATATTATTTCTTGTACAAGAAAAGGCAGGAGCTAATTTGCATTTATTATTCTGCAAGCAATAAGCTACGATAATAAGAGTGATTTACTTTTAACAACACAATGAATCTTTACAGACATACATTATTTAATCGCACACGGTTCACTTCGCCGACGATACGTCTCTTTCGTGGCACGCTTCGAATCATCACGATTTAGAAACAATAATCAACGCCCACATTTCCAGGATTTGTGAGTGGTTTAATGCTAACGAAATTGCCCTTAACACTAGCAAAACCAAATTTTTACTATATAAACAACAAACTAGCCTTAATATTGTTATTAACAACAGTCTTCTATCCCCTAATTGGGGATACCGACTTGAAGTGGACCGAGCATGTTCAACTGTTGTCGAAGGGCTTGTCATCAGCCTGCTATGCTCTAAGAATTATTCGGCAAAATCTTGGTGAGCATACTGCGAGAAGGGTTTACTTTGCACCATTTGAGTCTCGCATTAGGTATTGTGTTTCGTGTTGGGGTTTCACCACTACAACGAATTTATTTGAAATCTTTAAATTACAAAAGAGAGCTGTGCGAGTGATTAGCAGAGTGGACAACAGAGCCCACTGTCGTCCCTTGTTCGTTTCCTAAAAAATTTTAACTTTATACTCATTAATTATCTATGAGTCAGCGAGTATGGTGTATAAATATAGAAGCAGGTATACTTGTCGAACGGACATTCATTCTTACAACACCCGTAACTGCAATAGTATTAATCTGCCGAAAACTGACTCTGTAGAAATTCTCTGTACTTCATGGGCTTCTCCTTTTTAAATAAACTGCCTTCATCTGTATTAAGTTCTCCTAATTTAACCATATTTCGACGCCAAATGAAGGCAATATTACCAAAACAACCTTTTTATTCTCTTGGCGAATTTATTAATTTTAAATTTTGACCTGTCTCCTCGTTGTGAACGTGTTTATTGATTCCTCTTTATTTATTGTTTATTGTATCTTTATCTGTCAGACAACATTTATTTGTTTATTGACAATATTAAATCTATCTATCTATTGTATGCGTCTCACTCAATGCAGAAAGCCATTATATTAAAATCAAACGGAACAAACATTATTTATAGTATTATGTTACCAGATCTTAAAACTTCCATATTTGCAACCTTGGATATGATAAAAATAAGGTAATAAGCCTTAGTTGTGGTATTATAATACTAGGTTTCGGAAAAAAGAGTTGAAAACAGCGATATTGTTGGTAATTTCTTAAAAATCTAAGATTTTACAACAATTATTTTGTAACCACCGTGTACCATGACCGTAAGTTACTTAAAGTAACACCTAGTTGTAGCAAGTGCATATATTATAGGGATCTAAGTTCTAATTGAAATTGTAATGACATTCAGAAGTGTATAAGTGTGAATAATTATAGTATTAAAAACACACTACAATATAATTAAGTGCCTTTTTCTATCTAGATCGTACACGCACATGTTTGCTTAATCCGCAACCTCCTTTATTTATACGAAAATTTCCATCCCTTAAACTAGGGATTACCTTATCGAAGAAAAAAAAAAGAAAAATTCACCTGAATTAATTGCATACCCTTGTTGCTATGCGGTGAGTATGTCATGTTGCATGAGCATTCCAAAAACTTGGGAATATTCATAAGTACTTCGACCAATTATATTTGTAATTAGTAGTAAACATTTTCATAACAAAAATATTTTCGACGGAATTCATAACAATAAACTAGATAACCATCTTAGTGCGAATTATATTTGCAAATATGTTAATAATAGCTGTTATCTGACATTGATGCAGGCATGTTAGGTTAATTTATGAGAAATATATACGCTAGATAATTTTAACACTACCGTATTTTTTATATTAGATATATCAGCCACTGAGAAATGTACCCAGAGATGTACTGGATACAAGAAAAATAATAATTATAAAACGTTAGCCTTATAAGGTACATTAATTAATGCTAGATACAAATCTTTGTGATTATATATACGTATTTTTCATTAATAAATACATAATATAAAGGGTGATTATCGCAAAAAAATACTTCCGGTATTTGTGCTATAATAGGTGTATAAAAGCAGCCACTATAATGGTTACCAAAGTACATTATATTGTTAATTTATTATTATTAATTTAAATAAACACGAGATATGCATTTAGAAGTTAAGATTAAAGCACAAAGGTGAGGTATAGGTTAGTAATATTTTGTAGAACTTACATAAAGTGTTCGCAAGTATTGAAGCTTAACGCTAGAGGTCGCCACACGTATCATAACATCCCTTTTCAAATATCTCTTCTACTATATATATTTTTTAAAATACTAGGTTGCTAGCACAATAATTTAGCATTTTGTTTGATGTAAACGGTTTCTTTTTTTTGATATTCTGGTGGAGTTTCCGAAAGCTAAATTTGAATGTTAAAATTTACTTAATATGATTTATAGTAACAGAAATAATTTTATGGATTTGAATACTACAACCTCTTATTTTGCTATTTGGTAACTGTCTAGGCATTAGGGAAAATAGGAAGTAAATCCAAAAATAAAACAAAAAGAATTAGTTTTTCACTTCTGCCATATGTGGCAGCTAAATGCTTAAAACTGTTTGAAAAGAATTTTGCATGTTGGTAACTAAGCATTTTTGTTGTTAAATTAAATTATTAATGCCTATATTTCATTGTAGTTCAATGGAATATATTTACAATAATACTGTACTCTAAAAGGGAGTTTGTTAGAGTACTTATTCCAGAAAACTTATTCCAGAAACTAGAAGATCTAGCAATCTTCCAATCGCCACCAGAGCAAAACAAATATATCTATATCTAATTATCACGAATTTCAACGTAAAAGAAAAGATATAAAAATTGGTGATGGTCTTTGTATTTTATACGATGATATGCAGGTAATTTTAAAACTAACTACGAGTTGAAGTAAAACGTTTTATATTTTAAATAAATCATACTTACCACCAATGACATTTTACAACGTTTTCACATCTGTAACAATGCCCACTGACAGTAATTTATCAAGAAAGAAACAATCAGGCAAAGGAAATAATTACAATCAACGTCACAGAACTTGTCCAAGAAAAAAAAAATCGTCCGATATTTGTCCGTACACTATGCACATACGATTTACACAGTTTTATTTTAGTTTTGTGTCTGACCGATAGAGCAACTGCACTTCCCGACGGTAGAACATCTGAACTCGACTTTTGTCAGTACCAGGGATGCTGGGCATGCTCCGCCCGAGTGGGGTGTACGCAGGATCGATAGGCCACGCCCGCCGGGTACCCAGAGTCGACGCCCAATCAAGCAGGACCATGGGTGCTGGCGTCGCATTGCCATTGGCCTGCGTTCGTCGTGTGTTTATGGCGTTTCGTACTTTTCCGATAAAACACTGGGTTTCCAACGAAATATCCTTCCGTCGCGGACGACTTGATGGATAGTAATGGGGAACATATTCGTTATGTAAATCATTTCTCCGCCGATGACGTGGAGAACGATTGGCAGGTCTGCCGTCTTGCGATCGCAAGATTGAAACGAGGAATTTGAAATGTAAATTGAAGGGGCTGAGTAACAATAAAGCTGGAATACGTAAAGGCGGATTTGGAAAAATAGGGTTGCCTTCAAAGGAAGATGTAAATACTTGTCTGAATTTGGAAAAAAAAAACGTTGGCGATAGCTCTGGATACTTATATAATACGGTGGCAGTAAGGACAAAGCGTATGCCGCTCACAGATGGCGCTGTTGGTATGCTTGAATATCTTAAATGAGATTAATATTTGCATTGACATACCTAATATGTAAGTAGTCTAACAAGTAAGCTACCTGTCCCAAAATAAACTAACTAGGTTATTTCTCTTATTAAGCTGGGAATCTGTACGTCTTCTTTTTTACTTTCTTTTTGTGTAAGCCGTTCGATATGCATTGAAACATTTACGGAAGTTAGCTAACTAATTTCTTGCTTTATTTATTGAAATTATATTAAAATTTTTCTAGAAATTTCAGATCATTAAACTGACTCTACATATATATGTCAATTACGATAGCCGGTTCTTTTTAACGGAGTCGTAATAATGAATACCCTGGCATTTCAATGCTTAGGTGTTACATACTATTTAAAATGAAAAATTCTAACTTAAAAGGAATTATATGGATAAAATAGTATTTCAAACCTTCTTTTGATCACCTGAGGATCTGTTAATTACATCTCGATCATTCTGAAAATTGTTTTCTGTAAAGTTATCACGTATGTGCCCTTTCGAAGATGCTCGACAAGTAATATGAAATTTTCACTTTTACAGAGGTTTTATACAATAATGAATTTACAATACTTGATTGGTGATTTGTGAGCTTCGAGATTCTGGTATTGCTAAACGTTAAACATGTGTAAGAAGAAAGATTCCTTTTACATGTTTCCGAAGGAAATGACATAAAACTTAGCCAAAATGGCTGTTAAAAAGTATTTTATTAATTATCAAAGTGAGTAATTTGTCATTTTCTATAATATTAGTGCCTGTTTTGACTGAAGGTCTTAAAAAATGAATAATCGATTACTGGATGCTCGGTATGTTAAAATTTTGAATGATGTCGCAAGAATGTGTGTGTTTAAGGATGTCTTAGATCTCTTGATCGGTTTCAGGCGTTCATACGACCCTGTGGCTGGTGAAATCCGACCGTCCTTGTCGAATACAAGAGTACGTGTGACTGGCCGTCCACACGATACAATCGATCGGTGTGTGTGTGATAGATTTCTAAATCAGAGCTGTGTTTGCCCCATTACATTACATTACCTTTAGTATATACCTTTCAATGTGTTTGTGGACACTTACCAAGGGATGTCGCATGATATTAATGATAAGCAACAGAGTTGTACGGCTAACACTGAAGTGAATTGCCTTGTACCTATTTTTATGTCCACCACTGTATATGCCATTGTGAAGCATTGGGTTATAAGATATCACACGGATCCGGTATTTGGACACGTTAAGGTGGAACCAAAGTGATATAGACTTCCAGAGCCTGTGTAGTTTACTAATAGCATGCTGTAATTTGTCTATACTGTAATAAACACAAAGAAAATGAAATAAACCTGCAATTCTATAAAACGTGCTTGAGAAAAATAGCAAGAAGACGCTATTTGAAATGTGTCTGTTTCTTTTGTGCACATAAGCTGCATTTGTCTTTACTACCTTTAGCAATTCCTACGCCATGGCGTAGTAACAAACAGCAAATCGTGGTTACAAGATTAAATAATATTGTGCTAATATTATCTGATCTAACGCTGCTACTTACAAATGATAAATTAGCAGCTATCTGATGAAAACTCGACTATCGCAGTGGTAATTTGAATTGATGAGGGAAATTATCGCGATTATCGATGCCTTAGTGAAATTACAGATGAAAGGATGAAAGACGCGAATTTATTAGAGCAGAGCATGAGACGCAGACAAATTGCATTTATATGTGTGTGCGTTACAGTGAACTTGACCTCAGTCTCGAATAAATTAGCAGTTTAATTCAGTTAAAATGTAAATGTCCGTACGATAATGGCGTAATAACCCGGCAGAGGGCTGTTTCAGTCGAGAAGTGGCCTAATAGCCGGTTATCTGCTCGGAATCGAGGCGAGCATATATCATTAGCGGGTTAAATGGAACACAATACCGACCTAATCTAATATCTAAGCTTCCGTTCTCTATACATAAGGAGGTACAGCTTGGTATCTTAAGTACTGTGCGTTGTGGTCCTCTCTGTTCTTACTTGGGATGTTCGCACGTCTATGAATATTTATGTCGACTAATTCCAATTAATTATCTTCGTTACAGAAATGTGATTCTTACTCAAATTTGCTGCAATTAAATCTTTCAAGCCTTACAATTTACAATAAAAGTTAGATGTTTCCAATTACATAATACTACATATCTTAGATATAAATAAAGGTAGAGTACACAGTAAAAAATTGCGTGTAGAAATTAACACTAAAAGTGGTATATATAAGTCCACACTATAGTTTTGGTAAATTTTACACTGTGAAATTTGGTAAAATTTACGAAAACGATTTAGTAAATTCTACACTTTAAAACGTGTAGTGTAAGACACTTGCCAGTGTAAACTACCAAGAGATGATGTACACCTTTGGGTATTAGTTAGAAGTACACTACATAGGTGTAGCTTTTACACTGAACAACGTAAATGCAGTTAAGATGCTTAGTTGTAAATGAAAGCATATCTGCGCGGTACTACGTTCGTGCAGACGGCAGAAGTGCTCTCAGTCTGTAGTCACAGCGGTGCACTGATGATACTTTATTTGTATACGTTATGTATATCGTAGGTACAGTATATATACGCTAAGCACTCTAATAAACGTAAGGTGGTGAAGTGATCCAAAAGGAACTTCAATTTGCAAATATAAATTTACTTTCGAAATATCTTTTTGTATAAAACAGAATTTAAACATTTGTTTCCTCGGAAAACGCATAATGTACAGAACAACGTTTAAACGACATGCACTATAATATATGTAAACGAATACGAATACTATTGATTAAACAAAAATATGCCTTGGAACAATATATCAATAATATTACTAATAATAATTAAGGCTAAATAACCAATTTATGCAATAAAAGAAAACCCATTCTACAGCACGGCAATATTTTAGTACGTTGATATTAACAAATATATATATACATTTTAAATTTCAAACTTTTCGCTACCAGGTAGGTTAAGGAAAATGGAGTTAACCACCTGAATGGAGGGAATAGACTAAACAGGAAATTACCTTCTACACGATTGGTCATATATGCATAACCTACAATATGTCATAAAAATCTTTTAGAACTGACAAATATTTTAGGAAGAAAGAATATAGGTTGTAAACGATACGTATTATGTACCCACCTACATATCTAACTATTGTTCAAAATGGTGTAATTAATTACTTACCGTTTGATATGCAATGTTTATATGCCGACGAGATAGGCGTATCACTAATACTCAGCCATCTAACCATACTTTTGCATTGCAATTCATATCAATATAATGATTGCACAAAAAATAAAATATGTACATATAAACTATAAACAGCTAGAAAGCAGGATTCAAATTTCAATACGAATCCGATCACGTGGCAATTGTTCGTTAGTAGTTGTAAGTATACCTGATAGAAATTGTTCATGTGCAGGCGTACGCCCATCTCTTTTCGAAGTCAACTTTTTACACCTCCATGTGTAAATATTTCAAATATTGGGCAAATATGTCTTTACGTAATTGATTTTGGTAACTAAATACAACTTTAACCAAATTAGGTGTTAATTTTAACACGAAACTTTTTACCTTTTACTTTTTGAGCTTTACACGCAGAAATTGTTCACTAATTATTGCATGCAAAATTTGCAAATTTAAGTGTGCAACCCAAAGCAAGTACGAATTGCACCAGTATCTGCATAGAAATTGGAAAAATTTTTCTTTTTATTGTATTCGTGAGGATTGCAATATGATATTTATAACGTATGCACGCTTTAAGCACCATATCTTTAGAATACATAACCTCCAACATAAAGATACTCTCAAAACATACTCATGCTCTGAAAGTACTTGCACTTACAATATTAAGAATAAGAAACAGTTTCTTTCACATGTGTCCGCACATATTAAAAGTGGTGAGAAAGTGCTTTGCCCTTTTATATCTAGCTGTAACTTGCAAACGATGTACATTACTGTTGCAAGCTTTACATCACATATAACCCGAAAGCATTTTGATAAAATCAACACTGACAGTAATTTTGTTAACAATTCATTAGAGATAAACAGTAATGAATTAACAGCAGTTGAAGATCTTGATACAATTGAAACAAACAAAACATGTCACTACGAAATTGTTTGTATTACATCAAGCGAATTAGAGGTAGAAAATATAAAAAAATTAAATATATTATCATATATGTATGTTACACAAACTTAGGTTAAGTGCATATGCCATAGATGAAGAACTTCTTAACATATTCATTTCTGAGATTATACCACGTAAATACGCATACAAATTCATGTAATTTTACAGTGTAAATTACCCTTTATAGTTACAAATATTTGTTACATAAATTTCAATTAGAAATTATAGAAAGGTATTCCATAACTTATTATGTAAATTCAAAAATTCCATAACATAACGTTGGTTACAAAATTGCCAACGTTATATTAAGTTATTTTACAACGCACGTTTTTTCAGTGTGGTCAGGTATACTCTAGAATGTATATAATATATTTTTATTGAATTAATCACGAAAATTACTTTTCCTTTCAAGTAATAAATACCATAAGCTTATTATTGCTTGTTTTTGAAACCAAAGAAGTGTTTATGTGATACTTTTATGTTTTATTAAATATCATAATTGCCGCAAATATAACCATGATATCGCAAATGCTTTGTTTTCAACTTAAGAAAATCTTTCTTATTATCAGTCAAAACGGATCCTACAAAAATAGGTACAAAAACACTTGAAAATTAAACCGTTTGAAATAATAATAAAAAAAAAATCAGCTATTTGTCACATAGAAAGATAGGACACACTTGCAAGAAACAAGCCATCTAAAGTCTTCCGATCGGTATCTTCAGTGAAACCGATACGGGTTGTCTGTATAAATACCGCAAAAAACAGTTCCGCATCTCTCGGAGAAATATCGAATTACATGTTTGCGCTTTTTATGTTAACATAATGTTACAGAGCGCACAATGTGGATCATGTATTTCTTTTAGTTGAAAACGAACCGCATAAACAACACACGTTCACTGAAACTAGAGCTGAACTGACGAAGAGAGAAATAATGGGAATGGGATAATAGCCTTTTCGGAGAGGATTTATAATGTGCTCAAGTTAAATTTAAATACCGTGATAGTAATGTTAGTTACAAACAAGTAAATGTAACAGCATTGAGAATAGCAATTTTATCCTTTCTACTTTTAAGTTTTAAAGTAAAATTAGCATTAAAAATATTTTGAAGAACCTTCTTATGAATATCATGATCCCTATCAATGTAAGTAGCTCAACCTATGTGGACTTGGAGTAGCTCACGTGTAATGTAGTAAATAACTGATATGCCGAGAAGAACCGTCCCACGTATTATTATGAAGACGTTAAATAAATCAACGGCGACAGCCATGATATGTTCTTGTCATTTTTATGTTACCCACGTGGGTGACGTACTTTACTGTATGTGCACTTTTTGGATCAGGGCAGTATTGAAGGTGATGTTCAAGGTTTCGGATATAATTCGCTCGGAATGGATACGTTTCAGCAGTATAAGAAAATGAATTGAGTTATATTAGACAATGGTTTGTTATATTATTATTATGTTTTCGGGAATGACAGTTTTAAGGATTTCTGCTTAACTCTTTCATTGACTCAAGATACTTAGAATTATATTATCTAAACTTGTGGATTTAGTTTTAGGCGAGAGGAAATAATCTTTTATTTCATAATATCCCTACTAACCTAAATCACTATCCTGATAAACATCATTGAATCTAATGCATATAGCAAATAGCTAAGGTAGATACCTTAGCTGTTATACTTCTGGGCCCAGGTATTGTTTGTCTAAGGAGAAGTGTCTGTTAGAAGTAGTTTTACCGTATTTATATGTATTTAAAAATTTAAAAACATGTTTGTACAGGATTTGAAAAATGAGGGCCACCTCAAATTAAATAGTACATGCTGTAAGAAAATTCGAGCTCTTTAAAACTCATTACATGGATAGTAATTTAAGTTTAATAATGGAACGTTTTTCTTGAAACTTCAGTAATTTGGGTTAAATTACTAGATAACGGGGTGCTTTTTATATTATTTTCTTAGCAAGAATAAATATATGACGCTAGCAACAAGGCAAAACTAGACAGAAGGTGGAAACTAGACCATGGAAGCAATAAATAATAAATTCAAGATGGAGGCGAAAGTCAGACCACTTGCAACCACTAGTTCCCTGATATGAAAATAATCTTCAACGCAGGAGTTATATGAAAGCCTAGAGCTTGTCCGTAGAATTCTCCAAATACGCAGTATAGAGGCTACCTGGGATTAAGGATTAAGAAGAACACAATGAGTACTGAAACAATACAATTAGGTAAATTCGTGGAAAGACTTTTAGTAAGAAACCAATAACAGATAACTCGCTAAGAGAGGGGCTAGAACACCTTTTGTAGGGCCAGAACCTTTTTGTGGGATAAGTAGCAGCATAAAACTGGAGAAACTGAAAAATTAAGTAGAGCAGAGAAAATCCAAATACTGGGAGAATCTCCAGGGAATGAGGCAAGCTAAAACTCTTCTGGGTACCTATAACCAGAAAAGATCTGCAGAATGCCTCAACCTGAGTAAAAATAATATTCGGATATTGACAGGGATCCTTACAGGCCATTGTAAACTGAACGGACATCTAAGCAGGCTTGGAATAGCGAAGGAAGCCGAATGTAGATTTTGTGGGGAACAGGACGAAACGTCCATTCATCTATTCATAAACTGTGTTACACTGTGCAACTCAAGGGCGCTGCACCTGGGAGCAAGTGAAATCGAAGAGGGAGAGTTACCTAATCTGGGGCCTTCGGACATTCTGCACTTCTTGAAAGGAATCAGACTTGACGGCCAGCTGTAAATACAGCGAGAAGAGGGGACACAATAGATCTTTTAGGTCGCAGTGTACTATCACCCTAATCACACATACATACATACAAGAAACCATCAAAGAAGAAGATTGAGCTCACTTACAATCATCTTAGCATAGTAAGCCTCCTAACAGGATACTGTGCATAGCAAGGATGCTTATAAAAGACAAGGATCAACACTAGAATTGCGCACATTCAGATTGTGTAATAGGACAACTGAGACTACATATTACATCCTGTATGAATGAGGCTCTGGGCGCAAAGAAATAAGCGCTAAAACAAGAAATGTTTGGCATGCCAAGAATGATGAGGACAATCAATTGACTAAGACCTGCGCAGACTAATACACTAGGATTCCAGTATACTAGAATGATTGATAAGATTTAATGGGTAAAACAAATGGGATACTAAATGCAAACAGTCTCTAATATTTCTGGGGACGTCATATCAGATGGCACCCATAGAAAAGGCGTTTACGAAGGAAGGTAATGGATCAAACAATACATATGACAAGGTGATTAGTGTCAATGGATATGATGTGTTATCATGGTTTACAGGAAATTTTTGATATAAACAATCTTAATGGTGCAAAATGTCAGAAGAAGGTGATCTAAAATGCTAAAGGCTTTGAAGCAGGAACTAAAGAAAACACGACAAAGTTGGGGAATTACCTTTAGATAAAAGAATAGGGGTTTAAATCTTACACAAGGTTTAGACGCTTATTCTTGAACATAAATTGTGTCGGCAACAAATTTGTAAGGAAATCTTTGTGCTATTGACTAACGGCAAGGATCTTTTCTCAAGAATTATAACCGGCGATAATTCATGAATGTATCATTAAAACTCGCCCGTGGAAACAAGAATTCATGCAAAAGCTTTATAAGGTACTTCCACCATCACAAAAAAAGGATGTTGTTTCCATCAAAATAACTGATGGTCACAATCGGTGGTTTAATATGTAGAAGGGATATAGTTTAGACATTATAATAACAAAGAAAATCGACAAGGGAACGATTATAGAATTGAAAACTGCAATTCAGTAAGAAATACTTCAAGCTTGTGAGCAAAATATTTGGCTGGCAAAAATAGTCTCCGCGACTGTAGAGAAGAAATTAATCTTGCAGTCGGACTTGGTGCCGTGCGACTATATGATACTTGTTTATCTGGATGAATATTTGAAAGCAATGGTGGAGGATTCAAAAAAACAGCATTGGAATAAGTATGTGATCATTAGAATAGCATATATTGTAAACTATTTTTTCATGGCTATAAGAAGACAATCAAAATCTTTCTTCGTGTGGCAAGCAACACTTTATGGTAATGAAGGTATATGACGTGTGCGACTCATTAGTTATAATTGCTTTTAATACTTTATTTCTAAGCTATTTCACGATATTTTTCCTTGACTAAAGTAAAAATGCATCTAACAATGTAACAATGCAGCGTACTTTGATGCGATAATTTTCAGTGTAGAATTTCCTGAGACAGAATCTGATATGCTAAACAGTTACTAGGAAAGTATTATCCTAGTTTTGGCTTTGCTAAACTTTTTGTTTTACTTCTTTCTATCAAAAATTGGCCTAGCTCAGCATTTATAATTTAGTTTATAATATCGTTAATATTACATATCGTTGTGTGTTTGCTTTGATTTACTCTACTCTTGGTGGATTTCAATACTGGGAACTAAACTGAAGACTATCTCACAAATAACTGCTGATGGTTTTGAAATCGTTAATTATTATTGAATCGTTAGCGTAATCCTTCGACTTCTAAAATTTCACTTGAAGAAAACAAATTGGCGTTAAGTCACAAGATATTGGCGGATATTTTATAAGACCATTTCTTGAAATAACGCTACCGCCCAACTTATCTTGAAGTAAAACAATGTTTTAGTTAGTGGTGTAGGACGTAAGTCATCCTTTTGGCACCATAATTCCTGATACCATAGGCATTTTTAAAGAAATAAACCATCGACATTGTATACCACATTGTACTGTAACTTTCTCAGAATACAAAGGTGCTTCTTCAAATTCACGAGGATTCTCGTCGCTCCAGAACCTACAATTCTGCTTGTTCACGTAGCCGTCTAATCAGAAATGATCGTTAATGCAATGGCAGGTTTGCAGGCAATTGTTTCAGTGCCCACGTAGGAAAACCATTAAGAAGACGAAGATCAGGTGGCTTCAGTTCTGCAGCCGGTTGGATTTGCATAGATACAAATTCTTGCAAATTGGTGCATATGTAAGGTTGAATTTCTGAGCACGTGACGTTCAGTAAACTGATTTGGATTATGGCAAAGATTTGCACACTCGGTCGATGATATTGACAAAGTATCCTTATAGAGCATTTTATGATAATAAATCTTAATTGGTTCGCAAACCTTAAATATTCGACGCTGGTTTGTAATAACCTAACCTGAAAGGCTTGCAAATAAATGATGGTTGTCATGCGTATAGTGTTGCCTATATTTGACTTTGGATCACTCTTTAAAATTAAAATTTATAGGTAATGGTTTACGATAGAAGCTTACAATTAAATATACATAAGGAAGTGATAAATTTTGAAACCGGTGATATTAAAAAGATGGTTCGTTCGGGTAAACGCCTTATGTTATCTTATTACTTCGCATAAATTTAAGTACAAACCTATACCATTACAGATAAGATGTGCTATTGATGTCGCATCGGACATTAATGATAAAACTAATGGAAAAAGTTTACTTTTAAAATTAGTTCTACAATAAATTACAATTTGTTATTGCTTGGATATTTTACCAGAATATCAGGGGTGCAAAGGTTAACGACCTGTTATTAATGTCTCCAAAGAGGAGAATAATATACAATATAAAATATAATACGGTCCTGAACGGAGGTTCATATATACAAACATGCGCTAGATAGAGGATCCGTAGCGCAAGGAGCCCGTTATCTGGTTGACGTAGACGACAGCATGTGGTGTGTCCTTTGACCCCCAGGTGCCCTTATCAGATGACAGGGACAGTGGTAATGGCATTCCGTCAGCAAGAGCTCACCTAGCTTATGTTTTATGCCCGAATGTTATCCGTGTTGCTCACGGGGTCCTTTGCGTAACCACAGAGACGTTTACAAGCACAAAGTAATGTTTATAAATATTCACTCTCTCGCCCGCGTCATAATTTTATTTTATTTCATTCGTCTGTACGATGCACATATCGTAAATAACGCCGCCGTTTCGAGATTTTTCGGACGCGTTGCGATCATCATCTGCCTCGTTTAAAAAATAGATCCTGTATGTATGTACCTGTAAACGTTCATTATTATTTATTATAGTAGTTTAGTTAAAACACATGACTTGAGACTTCTTAGGATGCTCCAAGATCTCCGATTCTATTTTACAAAATAGAATTCTCTCCTTTGTCGATTGTCAAATTTCTGGTTGCAGAGAAAAGCCTATGATGACTGTATTAATATTGCTAATGATAGCATACCTAAAAGATAAGTAGGTTGCTACTGGTTATTGATTATTATAGAATAAGGTCTTTGCGTTGAATTTTTGTATCCAAAGCTAAATATGTATTAGGACAACGTAAGACCAGATAAGTAAAAGGAAATAGTTTCTTAAAGAGACTTGAAATTACAAAAGATTTACACAGAAAGGACAGGAGATTGTCCAGGTGGTCGTAGACTACTGACTACTACCAATAGGAAAGCCCAGAGCATTTTTTGTGCTACTGTAAAGGCTTGAAAAGAATGAAATATCTGCTAATGACTTGGATGAATTTAAGAGCAAAGATTCACAAGGTAGAACTGCTCTCAAAAGAAGTAGATCTAATTAAATTAACATTTTCTGGAAATGCAGCAATAAAAATAGGTATGCTTATTTACCCTACTTTTAAACCTAAGCGTAATATAGATTTCTACCATAACATAATGGTATAACTCACTTAATATCCGAAACGAGCCGTTTTAGATTACTCGATATTAGTATCAAGGAAATATCACAATAATTCAAGAATTTAATAATAACCTATAACATATCGATAGTCATATTTGTTGTCTTCAAGCCAATTAGATGGTTTAGTAAATATTCAATTTTTCTTTTGGATCTAGCGAGATAATGAAAGAAAGAAACTGCAAGAACTGTTCATTTTAGATGGTTAGAACTGAAAAAATTATCCATTTCCCGTATTGTTTTCTTGGCGAATATTAATGCCTGCAATTATTATATGAAGTGATAATATAAATTTAAATCTTATGGGTGGTCCTACTAGTCCCATGGTGTTCGCATTCATAATTATGGACCAATTGCTTGATGAACGTGCACAAGCAAGCCACATTCATTAAGCAATTGGTCGAAGCGTTTAACATCTGCTTGGATCTTTTTGCTTTGAGTTCTACTAATAAACTTTTTACTGAGAATAAGGATATTGATTCAAAAGAGTGGTTATCCAACGTTGTGCATTCCTCTGTTCAGGTTGTGAAACTTTACTACACCTCCCCACTAGATCCAGACCAGCTAAAAATGATGTAGGTCACATGTTCAATAACAACAAAGAAATAGCTTTAGTGGGTCGTTGCAAAGAAATTATGCTTGGAACAACTATATAAAAAAGATTGTTTTATAGGCGTATTATATTAACAAGTGTTCCCACTCTGTTAATTTTCGTAATTACGTTGATCATTTAAGTAATATTTGCTCCTTTTTAATTGAATTAATAGAAAAACTTACACCAATCCTTATCTTAGTGTTCTCCAATTTACTTTTTCTTTGGTCCTTGTACATACATCTCCTTGTTGATCACTTTATTGGTTGCCTACTTCAATATTCTCGTTTTATCATCTTGGATCTCAGTCGACTTTAGTACTTTAAGCTCTATGTTGCTGCTCTTAAAATTTTTAACTCTTCCATAAAAAAAAAAAAAATTGTTGTACGATAACCATTTTACCTTTTTTAATATGTACACACAGAAAAATGCGTTCTGGGCTCAAGACAAAATATTGTTTTAACACAATTTTCTTTTAGAGAAAATGAAATAATTTTGTTGTAAGTAAATCTTTTACCAGTAAGAAAATTGAAAGTTTTAATTCAACAAAACTTTTGTCTCGACTTAACTAGAGAATATATTTGCTTAGTGCAAGTAAATAGAGAATGCAGCTTATTGTACATGAGCAGCAATACGTAGGATTTATTTAATACAATAAATAAATCTTAGAATCGGTTAGAGTGCACCAGCAAAACGCTGTATCTGCGTTGTCGCTCAATTGTGTGATCGTGTTTTACCTTACAGAGTAGTTCGTTGTGTGAATTTTTTTTAGGGAAGTTGTTTAATCGAACCTTATTAGTTTTACATGTATCAATGTACTTATGTCTAATGACATGACAAAAATTTTGGTAAACATATGTAGCGATAAATCTGCCTAATAATATTAATGATGAAGTAGGTAAGTAAGCTATTGCTCGAATTGGATCTGTTGGAGAATCTCAGAAATATATTTCAATGCAAGTATTTTTTTTTATTAGATTGCAGTATTATCGGTATGCATATGTATAATAGTATAATTATAGTACCGAAAAGATATTCAGGTAGCACAACCTCTAATGGCGTGTATTTTTCATCGTATTCAACCTATATTTTATTAAGTCAAGGTATTGATAACAAGAAACTTCTTTCTTTTACGGTAATCTGATTGACGAAACCAAATTCATAAACTTGGACGAAAATGATATAAACGAATTAAGTCCTATATTTGGGATAATAAAAGCATATCCTAGCAAGTATAATATTTACTACATGAAATGGTACAAGGTAGGTTAGAACAAACCAATTAGGCAAACAGGCAGCTCATATTGCTCGTATGCATTGTTTATTGACCAGGCAGGGACATACGTACATCTCTCAAGAAAAGATTCGGAGACATCAGCATTAAAAGCAACCCAGCGTCTTACTTTAAATCTTAGATAGACTTTGTAATGAGGAATTTCTAAGCAGTCATTCATTTACCGCATTGTAGACTATTGATAGTTACATATAGTTAATGAAAGTTTTGATTGGTTTTGGAATTGGTAATAATAAATTAAATGTTCTGTCCAATCACAGTGAATTTTTTAAAATAAATATTGATTGGACAGAACATTTAATTTATTATTATTGATAGTTACGTTGAAAAGACTCCTGAATTTGGATCAATTGTAAGTATTTTGGTAGTTGTGATCTTTAAAGAAACTCTATTCTAAATAATTGTAAGCATATACATGTTGTAATGGGGACTCTTACATTGCTGCGCAATAAACTACGTTGATTCTTGTATACTGTGAGTGTATGTAGTATAAGGTCTATGGTTTATACCGAATATTAGTGCTAAATCTCTAAATCTAAAGCAAGCTGACTTACTGTCAATATTGAAAACGGATAAAAACTATTTTCTATGAGTTTTAAGTAATATGTGGAGAATTTTAACAATTTTCTGTGCTTGCACCAAATAGCAACAGAGTAACGTAATTTTTATTCAAGAAATATTAATTTCAGCTCAAAAACATACTATAAGTCTCGGAATATGCCTATTTTTGTTCATTTCATATAAGGAAACAATTTCGCAAGTGACTGGATGGTCAGGAGGTTTTCGCAAATAAGTAGTAAAGAGAATTCTTTCTGCAAAAAAAACAAATTTTGTATAATTATTATTGAAGCATGGATATGAAATATTTTGCACTATAATTTATGTAAAACTGTACATATTGAGGATCTAAAGTTACTTTAAGGAAAGTAAATAAAAAATGCGTAAAGTAGTACATACCTACCTACCTAAAAATGTAATCTGAAAACATCATCTGGTGACGAGATTGATGCGTCACCAGATATGCAGATCTTTGCATAGGTTCGGAAATTCCAACGATTTAGTTATGAATGAATTTGCTTCATCACTTCATAAAAGAGTGTTTAAAAAAATCAAGAATCCTTTTTGAGGGCAGAGCTGCGTACGCTTACGATATTGTTTGAAATTCTAAAGATAAGGATTTATTGCTTGCATGTAAAAGTGTCAACAAATTCTTCATACAATTTTACCTATACAGTGTGCATGCAGTCGAGCTGTTGATGGGTATATTATTAATAAATGGCTGCTTGACTGTAAATACTAGGTTCTATGTTAAACTCTTCACACATTTATTGAATTATAAGGGTCAGCTGTTGTCATCTCGAAGAATAACTAATATCTGTACAAGTATAACGATTCCAAAAAGTTACGCACGTGTTAGAATAATTGGTTAAAAATAAATCTTGCTATTTCTGTAGAATTATCAGTGTAAATTATGATTTATTATAAATAATTTCTGTTCCAACGTATCATAATCCACATTTGTAAATTGAATGTTACTGTTACTCACACAGAACGTGGTTTCCTAAGAAATGAGCCAGGGAAAAGCAATTGACTAGATAATGTGAATTCAATCGAAATGCAGTATTGCATATACTTCTTTCCTATTTTAATAAACGGAAACCAATGAGCTTTTGTTTTAATCCTTAATTTGTCCATCACCAGCTCGCATGCGTTCACTCGGTAAGAATTCGTATATGAATAAGAAATAGGTGTTCCTATTTTAACGAAGTAAGTATACGTGAACTACACGTAGACTTCTGCGGTATTTGCCTGTTTTATATTCTGATTGGTTTCCGGTTTGAAACCGCGTTCTGGAACTTCTTCTTGCCGACGGTTTGTTCACACTCGTCTCTTCAGGGCTGCTTCTTCCGTCGTTGTTGACCTGAAACTGAAATATCATCAGTTGTTTCAACTCGAAAACCATGGAGAATATTGCATAGGTACGTAAAATTTGTGCGTAATCGTCAAATTTAAAGTGTAAATAAAAATAAAGGGTGTAGTTTTTTGCAGTTTGATTATATTTCAAAGAAAACTGAAGATAATTGCGCAATACGTGCTTAATGTGACACCTATATTTGTATATTTTGTCAAAAATTAAGTAATAAATAGAATTAACAGTTAGTTGAGTTTTTTACTCATAATATAGATAAATTTTCGAATTTTCCAAATTTAATGATTGAACTATATTTACGTATATAATAATAAACAGTATATGTAATATGTCTGTATATTTATGGTATTACATTTTGTGCATCCATGTTTGAATTTATAAATTAATTGCCGACTCAACTCGTGTCACCTGTCAATGAATACAAAAACTCCATTGCAATCGTTTCATTTGATATCCACTCGTAATATATAAAACATCGCACATAATTATATTTAATTAATTTCAATGTTTGCCTAGCTGTTTATATTTTAAATTTAAATTGAAGATGACATAATTTTGTTTAAAACTGAATATAATGTATATTTTTACAGCTTTTATACGAAAATATATATTAAAATATTATTAGTAATACATAATTTAGAATCCCAAACATGGGTTTTATTAACCATCCAGAAACTAAATGGCCATAAAATAAGCCATATGTTACTTGTAGGCTATAACGTTGACGAAATTATTAAAGAACTTATTCCAGTGAGTATTGTAAAAATTAAAACATTATAATGGTCATAATTAACCGTTGGTTATTTATTGCCCAAAATATCTGGGACAGTATCTTCATTATAGGTACTTAGAATTATAATTACCCTAATATATTCATTTCAGATGTAAAATAGGTCATAAAACAGTATAGATATCAATTAAATAAAAATTACGATGGAGTAGAGCTGATACAACTTTGTGGGGGACATCATAATAAAGAGTTAAAGAAGACATAAACTGTTTAAGAGGTATGATGAAACAATATCGAAATCTGAAGAAAAAAACTTTTGTGTACCTATAGGGTACGATGTAAACATATTACAATTTGGTCTCTAATGCTCCGTAAGGTTTAACATTTGTTATTGTGAAATTACTCATTTTCAGTTTTTAGAAAAAAAGTGTCATGATTTCCGAAAAACACATAAAAAGAACATAATACCTTAAATTTCACGGTAAATAATTTAAACAACATCAAACAACACTATTCAGACTTGAAGGATTTCGTTTTGTTTGTTCTAAATCTATTGAAGTAAGTATAATGTCTAACTGCATCTTCAGACGTTTCGCAGCTGTATTGGTTGAAGGTGGCTCTAATTCATGCTTCTTGAAGGGGAATATGCTGTTATTTTTCAATTAAGATTTTTAATAAATAGTTTATGTTACATTGATCAGCTAACAGAGAAGAAGTTACGGATATTGAAATCTTTAAAGTTTCACATGTACCTAGGAATTATTAATTCAAGCATAGGTTCATCTTGTAAATGAAAAAAAGTGGAACCCCATCTACCCGTGAAGGTGAGAAATAGCAAAACTATGAAGCAGTAGTGGAGTACAGGCACAGCCATCGCTCACCAAAGTGCACCACACACATTAAACAATGTGTAATTTAAATAAAGATGTAGATGGCGTTGCACTTTTTTCATTTACATCTTTATGTCCGCAGTAGATTTAGCTGCCTGGTGGAGTGTTGTTGATTGTGTCTCGCCTGTGGCATGCTGATTAGAACTTATAAGTTCGAAACAATACAATCTATGTCTGGTGTCACACATTTGGCAATCACTCCTACTTTCCATTTTGTTTTTATGTTGCAATCGCAAGAGAACATAAATATTAGCTATTTGATTTGCAGAAAATACTGGAAGTATATCCTACTTTTTTATAAATCATTAAATCTAACAATTTAAAAGATAAAGGTTTGATAAAGATTCTGTATACAATCTAAACGTCACGTTATGACTTATTAACCCTTAGTTCCACGCTAAGCGGAGATTTAGCAATTTACACGACGGAGCAACCGGTCATAGATGGCGTTGTAGTCTGTGAGAGGCCGTCAGAGTGGTAATATTGTATGAGGGGGTATTTAGCCATTAGCGTGCATATGTGTAAGCAACATTTTGCTTTTACATTCGTGGTTTCTTCATTGCTTTCTCAGCTTGCTTCACCTATTTTGTAACTCTATTTTTAGTTATTATAATGATTCTTCTACATTTTTCTAGGTTAAATTAGTTATATCCGCCTGATGAGTTCCTAACAGTTTTCCAAGTATGTATTGGGTGGGAATTGGCTAGGAATTCATATTGAGGATCATGACTTGTAGGACTTTTCTGATGAAAGCCATGGAGATAAACAATATGTTAATCTATACGAATAACACTCTAGCGATATTGAACAGTTTGATGACCAAGCCGCTGTAAAAAATCCTACCGATTACCACATTTTCCTTGATTTGATTGATTTGATTTATCACTGGGCACGAGTCAGGTCTTTACATCATCCCGTTAACACCGTGGCTTACGGCCTATTGGATTATTCCGTATCTAGTAGATTTCTTCACATAAATAAATTAGCCCCTTTAACTAGGTTTAGTAGCCTGTGTGGTAAACCTTTTTTCAGCAGATCTGTCAGGTTCAGAAGGTTGCTCCCAGCAACGACAATATCAGCCGTTCCAGTGCAACGCATTCAAAGACAACGTGGTAGGCTGTCTCTTCCTCCTCATTGCATAATCTGCAAATAGGCCCATCTTTAAGGATCCCAATTCTGTTTAGGTATTTCCTGTCTTGTTAGCAGAGTCGCCGCTGTTCTAAGTGGCACTTGATTGAGAGCAAGCACATCCGCAGCTAAATGCCGTGATGGCTGCCCCTTCATTCATTTAGTGTGTATCTGCCCTCTAACATTGTTTCAGTGTACCTGGTGGTTTTTTGTGATCCACCGAGCCACTGCATCAAGTATGGCAGTCTAGGTCACCTACCTGATAGAACTAAAGATTCATTTTAGCATAACTCGTAATTAGCCCTTGCTAGATCAAAAAAACTGAACCGAGCTGGTAGTATATATATATTGGGTTCATAATTGTCAATAAGACGTAGACCACATCAATTACAATAAACATAGAAAACTAATTAAAACTGTAGCCCCCAATTCCCCTGCAAAAATTCATTGAGAGTGTAGAATACATTACCTATTAAAAATTTCTTCAAAGCTCGCTTAAGTTGAATGTGAGATAAGTTCTTTATGTTATCAGGAATATGATTGAAAATTCTGATACAATTATGGATGCATGCATTTTGGATTCTGGTTAAATGCGTTTTTGGTGATAATAGATAACGACCAGCACTCCCTCTAGTGTTACAGCTATGATTCAGTTCACACGTCTTAAAAAAATATTCATAATTGCTTTTTACAAAGATTGCACAGTCAAGGATAAATATTGATGTTAAATAATTACATAAGGGAATAAGGGAAAATTTATTTATTTCAAATTTGTGTTTGAATTACAACATATTTGTAAATTTAAAATGACAAATTAGCAGATACCTTTGCTAAAGTAATGAGTTTGAAATGTAACTTTCATATTATTATTAACATTGCAAAAGCATATCATATATGTATTTATACGATTTGTGGGTAAATGTAGAAATGTCGTTGAGTGACACTGATGACTCTGATGAGCCTTGGATAAGGCGAAACATGCAGGTTTGTTAATAACGACATTTTTATATATATTTTTCTATATTACAATATCATAGGTGAAGCTTTATGTGTAATAGCTGAAACTGCAATTTATATAATAAATAAATTCCTTGTAGTTTATATTTTCTTTATTGAACCATAATATTTAATAGTTTGATTAATCGTCAATTGAATGTTGACTTTTAACGTATCAAAATTGTGTTGAAAATGACACGACGTTTCCGACGCTAGGTACGAACTGTTAGGTAATAGAAAGATAAACTACAACTCTAAACAGAAGTATGCGATTATTCACCCCCTGTTATCTCCAAAATTAATAAAATTTATTTTCATCCTCGAACACTTAACAATTAAATTTATAAGAGTAGCGAGGATTCCTGGAATATTAATATAATTTACACGTCGAGTACGGTACCCAGCGGGACATCGGCTTGACAAGGCGGCTATAAAAACCGTAGACGAGCTATTTGTCAGTTTTCAGTCGCCTAGATGTTGTGAGCATTTGGACCTTAGAACCTCCAGATCCTGACAATAAATTAACTTCTTCTCCTTCTTGTTAAGTAAAAATAATGTTCCTGACAGTGTGTAATGCCATTTCACACGTTTAAGATGCCTCAGAATGTTAATTCCTCGTGCGCGATGCGGCCGCGGTGCTCCGTATAACAATATGACATTAAAATCTGCCAAGAATTTAAGTAACGTTAGGTTTCATCTTCCCTTCGCTCTGACTGCGCGTAATATTCACACAATAAAAAGCCGCTGCGTTTTGCACGTAAATCATTTATTTTTTATTCACGCTTTTAATATATGCCATGATATAAATGTACAGTAACTTCGTTAAATTTTCTTTTTATTCACACAGAGAATCTCGCCACGTAATTTCAGGTTACGTAAGCCGCCAGGTACGTATATTTCGTTAGGCGGAAGGTTCGGACAAAGCATTATGAAAAATTGTACTGTGCTTCTGTCACTTTTACTACATCTTTTCATCTTGATCTTGTCATTTATCTGGGAGTTCATCTTGTACTTGACGTAATTACTCTATATTCTTAACACATTTCTGTTTCGTAGAATTGCTCTGTCATCATTTAGGAGAAAAACTTAACTATTACAAGTTGTTTCCTTAAAATTACAACAGCTACATATACTGGGTCTCTCTAAATGGTCGTAGAAGTATACACAGCGCTGTGTTTTGTATATTTCTTAGTCGAAATTCTTATAGTATGAAGTTTTGTGTTACCAATTTTATTTTACTGTAATAAACCGCAAGCTGCAGTAAATTGATATTACAATGAAACTCAGAAAGTTCGCTTTTGCAAACTTTAAGTGATTAAAAGCATTCATGATAAAAAAGGATTTTCCACTGTCTGCAAGCTAAGTACCCTAAGTAGCCTTGATTATTTAAAATAAATATTTTTTTGCCTGTTAGGACTGTGTTGCATTCATTCCATAGCTTGGCAAATTATTACGTTTCTCTTCTTACACTTGTTTTAAGTTTTTGTTTATTCTAAAAACAGTTAATAGTAACAACAAATTTGAATGAAAATAAGAGTTTTTAGTGCAATAGTTTATCTAATTCCTAACAGCAATTGCACGGAGATCTATAGGAAAATATATACTGCTAAGTTTAAAAAAGTCGGTGTTTGAGATGCAGAAACACTAATTAACTATGGGCAATATCATGACAGAAGCACAACTTATAAACAAGGTGATTCATAAAACATTATAATATACAAAGGATAAAATCTGCGTTTTGCACATAATCTTGCAGTTTTTGTCATATCGGGCTGATTTGGACTACGACTTGCATATGCAGAAACCCTCTATTCGCTAGAAACATGAAAACAAGTCTAAAGTATCATAAACGAAGATGAAATATAAAAATAAGTACTTACATTGTAATTCTTCAAAAATTTATTACTGTGGACAGTAATTCCCAAATGTTGGTCCAACTGAAATTTTTTGTTACACGTAATCTACATAATTTAATAGAAGAGGTCCTTACATTGTGAAGATCCACATTAAATGAATAGGAAAAAAATAATTTGTCTAACTTTATTGATAGTTATTCAAAAAGCACGACTAGTTGCGTCAACAATTATATTTTCTAGTGCGTTTTACAGCGAGAAGCAGTAACTTATAAACTAGAATTATACAAATTACGAAATTTTAAAAACAGACGCTACAAACTAAATCTCAACTGTCAACTGCCAACAAAGGCGCAACATCAAATACAAACGCTAATTGAATCTAACACCGACAAACAAACAACTAACCAAATATTCTAATCAATTCCGACAAAGAAATCCCGAAATTACAAATATAAAATATAATATATTTCTTTTTCGGTTATTTTTGAGATCAACTGTTTTTGTTTTCGTAATTTGTGGATTTCTTTGTGGGAATTTATTAGAATATTTGGTTATTCGTTTGTTTGTCCGTGTTAGCATCAATGAACCTTTGTATTTGATGTTGTGCCGCCTTTGTGGGTGAATATTTATAAAATAAACTATTAATAAAAAAATTGAACTCTTAAACCTCTAACTTAGAGACATTGTAGGATTGATATACCAGATATACCATTAATATACCATATATTTATAATACAAATGCGACACAATAAAATAACAAGGAATGAAGGATATATGTGGTAACTTAAAAAAAAAACGAGCAAATATAAAGGTACGTAGTGCCGTTTGTAGACCCTCTCCAGCATCACATCTTGCAAGTAGGACTACATAAGAACCATTTTCCAAGAATTGGGAAGTTATTCTCTTTATATTTTTATCTCTCATCATACATACACTTAATTATTGACTCTAAAATTAATAAATAGAGACATTTATCACAACAAAAATTAATTTTTATTACATTATACAGTGTGGCAACCGTTCATAGCACGATGCATGTATTAGTAACCACTGGTCGACTGTAAATGGGCGTGCCACCTTAAATTGCCACGCCACTTAGCGGCACGCGGATGGCATTTACAAACGATAGCGGACGTATTATAAGTTACACGTATAAATGTATTGGGGTATATAGGCAAATCAAAGTCTTTTAGAGTTCTATGTTATAGCATAAGTGATTAATAACATTACATGTGGTAGAAAATACTATTCCTGAAAAATAAAGACCATTGTTAGAGGTAGTGTGTTCCCGATATAAGTAAATATTTTTAGTTGTTTGAAGCATCAGATAATCACTGATAACATGTCAGTGAAGTAATTCATCACAGCCTCATAAACAACATAAAAAATCAAAAATAAATAATCAGAACTCCTAAACTTTAAAATAAAAACTAAAATAATATTGTTCAACAAGTATAAAATCTAAAAAAATAATAAAATAATGGAAAATAAAATATTTAATTCTTAAAACAGAATTGTATTCAACATTGCAATAAACCTACAATTAGCTAAAAGAGAATATTATTCTTAAACAATAATAAAATTTGAAGTAAATTAATTTATTAAGTGTTCAAATAAACCTCCCTCTTGATAAGAACAGTAACCCAACCGATCATAAAAATTCCGACGAACATTTGTTAACATATCTGCTGTGACAGTATTACTGATTTCAATAATTCTCGCGTGCAGTTCCTCTAGGTTTGATGGCCGTTGATCACCGTATCCGTATATTGTATTATGTAAAAAGGGCCATAAAAAGAAATCGATTGGAGCTAGATCAGGGGACCCCGCTGGCCATTTAATAGGGCCCGCGTTACCGATCCATCTGTTTTCAAAAACCGCGTTTATAAAGTTTGTTACAATGCGTGTATTGTGTGCTGGGCAACCATCATGCCGAAACCAAACTTCATTTATATTAAATCGCTCCCGTATTGCCGGAATAATATTATTTTCAAGTAACTGTAGGTATCTATTTCCGTTTAAATTACCGTCAATGAAAAAAGGCCCAATTATATGATTTCCAATGATACCTGCCCATACATTTAGCTTCTGTGGATACTGCGTTCGCGTTGGTATATGTAAATGTAGATTTTTACGCGACCAGTAACGACAAACTGCGCGGTTATGATGCCCGTGTAGGTAAAATGTTTTTTCATCTGTGAATACGTTGTTAAAAAAAAATTGGTTATAGTGATATTTATTTATCATTCTTTCGCAAAATTCCATTCGGCGATAATAATCATCGGGAAGAAGTACTTGTGAACTTGTAAATTTGTATGAACGATATTTATTAGTACGTAAAATCTTATGAACCGTTGTTTTAGAGGTACCTAATTCGCGAGCGATTTGTCGAGATGACATAGTGGGATTTACTTCAACTAAAGCACATACTCGAATTTCTATATCGCTTACATTCTTATCCGGAACAACTTTATTTTTATTATTTACTAAAGAAAATGTAGTTTCAAATCGATTAACGGTCCTACGAATGGTGCTTGCATTGGGAATTTGACTTTCGGGGAAATTAGCTGCAAATAAATCCCGAGTTACTTCCGCGGAATTACCACCGTAAAAGTGTTTAATCATGAAGAGTGTTTGCTCCGGCGTATAGTACTCCATTTTTAAAATAACCGTTATCTACCTACCAACAACGCGTTTTATTAAATAGTACGAGCGAGTAGTTCTCCCGACGAAATATAAAATGCATCTGACAGCACGTATGCGACGGCTCATGCGCCTGTGCGGCGACAGCGTAGAAACTTGGCAAATACGAGTGCATCATAGCAATATGCTAATGTAATCCAGTCGAATATTCCTAATGCACGGATACCTCTGTGTATCTCGCTTACACTACAGGATTGCTATAATGCAGACGCAGGCGAACAATTGGTATATATATTATATATATTTTTATTTTCCTTATGATCTTGCATGGGGCTTATTGTTAGTACAAAAAAGCATAAATGAATTACAATATAGTGTTGGTTAAAATAAGTTTTATTAATGTTTATTAACCCTGTTATTTCCCTCTACAACACAATGTATTAGTATCACAAATTAAAAGCGTTTGTTGATTTCATTAAAATGCATTTACCAAAGTTCTTTTTTATATAGGTACTACCTATTATGAATATATTACATAATGGTATCTGAGCGACATCATACATTATAAGATATCCAGTATCATAAATGCTATAAAGAAATAAAAAGAACAATTACTTATTATTATTCGGTATTCAGTATACTTTCAGTAAGCAATTTTTGTTCAGTAAACATTGCATTTCACCACTTCTATACTGAAATCATAAACCTTATTGACTTAACACGAATTATGTTTAGTTGTAGTGTTGTCCATTGCTAACTTTGTAACTATTAGAACTACACACTTGGTTAAGTGAGCAGATTCAAGGTTTCTTTATTCAAAGTATAGTCATATTAAGATTTTAACAGCAACTACTGATTACTAGATATATAAAATGCATTTGTTACGTTAAACTTATTATAAATTTACTCGTTATATATTTCGTTGTAGTTTTTATTATTGGTGTAGATGTAGTACATTCATAACAAATGTGCGCTGTAACAAGCGCCTTGACAAGTAGAGCTTCACATTTCATGGGTTTTGTATTCCTTTGGGGTTGGTGCGGTTCCCTTTATTGTGTGCCGCTGGGGTATCATCGCAGCACGAGCCACACTGTCTAGAAACCGCTTCGATTGCCGTCTCTTTTTCCAACATAACTAGTTCAATTAATTAAAAAACACGAAAGCGAAGTAGGTAACTATTAACGTGAAACTTCGAAAGCGCTCTCGTTCACAGCGCTTTTAGTCAAGTTCACCTTTCAGCGAACTTTTTTTATGCGAACTGAAAGAAATCAATAATTCACCATTTGCCAACGGCGAGTCTAAAGAAAGTGGGTGGGTAAGGGACAAGCAGTATATCACAGGGGAATTGAAATATGACAGCTCAAATGCGCATTGCTTGTTATTTATAGGAGGTTTAGTGTTGTCACTATGGTAATGTTTACTTGGGGCACTAACGCTTAAGTACACGAGCACGTATGGTAGATCCTTTTGTATTATTATGTTTCTACATGCCCTTAACGTTTTGATGGCCAACATAAATGGTAGTTATGCAGCAGTTTTAATACTGATCTAAATATAGTAGCATTATTTCAGAATGCAGGTTGTGCTGTACGGTTGATTCGTTTGATAATACTAGGGATTTAAGAACTTCGCGTGTAGGTATATTGCTTTAAAAAAAAACTTTACTTGTAATGGAATATAATGCGACAATATATCATATTCATTATTTATTTATTAAAGCTTCTTATATTTCACTGTTACTGTGATGCATATTTGCAAATAACTTCAGCAGACACTGCCAAAGTATTTTTATCTAATGTGTGTATATGTACACTCGTGGCCATATAAATGTTTCCGTCCTGAAACCGTAAATTCGTATGTTTTCAACCTTAACAGTGTAGCTGCCAGATGTTCGACCGCAAGCGTTTTTTTCCTATTAGAATTTATTAGTAGTAGATATGAAGCGAGTAAAATGAATAGGAAAATAAACGAAGTTGTGTGTGTAAGTTTATAAAACACCTCACAGTAAGAGAAAAAACAAGGCAATTGGACCGGTTATTAATCTTTTACCAATGAGTTATTTATAAATGTTATTTATTTATATTTTTACATGCATTTTATAGTGTGGATCAATACCTTAGTATGTAGATTATCATCATGTTTCGTATATTTTTTTCTTGTTGTAATATTATTTTACAAAACATTTTGATATTTTATTCATGTTTTTTTTTTTATTTTCTGTAACAGTATTATAAGATTTGTAATAACGATTTTTCTTTTCTTATTATTATTTGTTGTATTTTTTTTTTGTCCCTGCCATATATAGAGGGCATCACGCTATAAGGGCGTAAGAACATTTATATTTAGAACAATGTAAAATTAATTTAAATGCGATTTTTTTATAAAAGGTGTTTTTGATTTTAATTTTGTAAAACAAAAGCTTATATTACATTAAACATATACCGTAGTCAACAAAATTGAATTAGATGTAGGAAAGCGGAGTGTAGGAAAGACCGCGGCGCTATAAATAAAAAGAAACATGCGTATTTCAAGATCCACTAAAGTTAAATTTTGTCGACTACGGTATACACATTTACCAAAAGCCTGCAGTATTGAATAACTATAAATGTAAATTAATTATTTATACAGGAAAGGAGAGGGAGCAGAAAATAATAAGAAAGGAGCTAAAAGTTTGTTATTACAAATTTTAAAATATATATAATAAAAACAATAATAAAATATATCTATCGGTGCGGTTTCTCTTTTCGATTGACGGACTTCGATATGAATACCGAGAGAGAATAAAAGCCGCCGCACAGAAAAACGTACTAAACGAATTCCTGCAGCTAACCCGCATCCAAAATATAAACACTCTTTTCTCTAACACCTTATCTTGATTTGTGGCATACTCTATTCACTAAACACCACTGGCACGTCGCGCTATCCAGCCTCGACTAGGATAAACACATTCGTACACTGTAAAAAATCTGTAGAAAATGCGTGTAGGTTGGAAACATTTATCTGACCACGAGTGTACATACCAGATAAGTATCTTAAAATGAAAAAACAAAATAAATTGTACTTCTTAGAATTAGTAGAAATATAATAATCTGTAATATATGTTATAGCTCTTACAGGGATAATTATATTTTACCTTATTTAGAATTACTATATTTATTCATATATTTATTAATTAAATAATATATCCTGGGAAAGGCTATTTATAAGTACACTCATCAAATCTGCCGAAAATATAATTGTATGTATACGCCGAAAGATCAAAAATATAAAATTACGCTAAGAGTAGTATCTAAGTTTTTGAATCCATATTTGAAACTAAAATTGTAAATGCCCTTAAAAGGTAATTTCACGTTCGGTAGCGTATACCTGCCATTATAGTTGTTTCTGGATTCTGAATTACTTGGAGGGTGGCGACTGCCACTGCATTTAGGCCTCATTAGGCCCATTATGCTTCCTCCTTTTACGTTGCCCCACCTAGGTTGTCAACCAGCCTATTGTCTTCACAAACGCTAGGACATTCCCCAGGGGAGCTTTCTTGACGCTGGCAATGTTAAGCCAAACGTCCCCAAGTACGGTTTTCCTAAAGGATAATAGGGCAAGGTAGTCACAGAGAACATGCTCTGTCGTCTCATCCTCTAATTGGCAGCCCCTATAGATTTTACTGGTCTCTAATCGCAGCTTAAAAGGTGCGCTTTTAACTGACAGTATCCGGTTAGAATCCCCATCAATAAGCGGAGCTTCTCCCTGGACATTCTCAGATAGTTTGATGCCGTTTGCCTATCAGGGTAAGATAAAGTGGCCCTGGAAAAACGGCAAAATCGTAACTTTATTCCTTACAGAGATCTGTGCGAGAGCTCTGTGACAGTCAAACATCAGTTGCTATTTTCGGTTGCTTCAACGCTTTGTTATGTACAAATTTATATTTCTGTCTTCAATCCTGAGTTCAGATATGCTGTTGGCCGCTAAAGCAAGTGCTGTCACCTTTGTTTGGAAAGCAGACAGCCCATCCCCGAGCGGCCAAAATTTCTTAAGGTGGAGTTCCCTGGAGTACACACCAGCCCTCGTCTCTTTTTGTGTCCTGGATCCGTCGTAGACGGTCATGGAATCCACAGCGTGAGTACTCCTCGTTGCATTTGGAGAAACATCGTAGGGTCTGTCATAGACAGGTACATTATAGTTGTTTTTTTTTTGTAGCATTTTAAACAATAGGGGAGGGTGGAGCAAGTTGGCGTAAGTGTGTTTTGAAAAAGGGATAAACAAAAAAATTCAAAGTGTATAACTGGAATTTTTTGCACATAAGTTGTTTACATAATGAATTAATGTAAAACAAATTTTATTCCAACAACATAGAGAAATATGAGAAGAAAAAAGTCATTCATTTTAATCATCTTGCGTTACATATGGGGCAAGATGATGAACATATTCGCCTTCATATGCGGCACACGTTTTGAATCAACGCCAAAGAAGTCAACTGCAAGCGATGGAATGAAATATCTAAGAAGAGTGATGGGAGTGACGAGAATGGATCGAATAAGAAATGATCAGAATGATAATCAGAAAAGATCTAAAAACACAGTCACTGTAAGCGTTTATGGAACAAAGACAGCTGAGCTGGTGCGGAGACCTACAAAGAATGAAGAGTGACCTGCCGGTTAGGAGAATATTGGAAGCTAAAACACAAGGGAAAAGAAGCAGAGGAAGGCCAAACGAAACATGGGGCAAGGTAGTAGGGGAAATTTTAAAGAAAAGGGAGACAACATGAACAGAAGCGAAGATAAGAAGAAATGGTGCTCTTTTGTTTATGGGTAGAAGAGAGATCTGATTATATATACGTACTGTGGCATTGGTCTGATATCTGATATTTTACGGATCAATTCTTTGGGTTGTGTTTGCAATCCGGATGGCCTTGCTATGGGAAATTATTATCGGAGTACTTCTCCGGAATATTCCCTTTTATAATCAAACAATGGCCCATCGTCGGTTGAGGAAAAATTGTCTCCTTAAACTCTTGACAATTCATTTTATGATATTTTTGGTAGCTTATCAATATTTATTTCTCCACGTTCACTAATCGTAGCTGGTGCAAAATCCGTTTCTTCATAAACACTTCGATCATAATCAATTCCGCATTTCTTGAAACTTTTAACAGCAATGCCAATAGTTACAGATTTGAAATTTATCGGCCTGTGCAAATAACTCCACAACTTCTCGCTCACTGATAGCTGACCCTGGATTATTGGTAAGATAATTATCGCAAACCTGGCTATAATATGTTTTCAGCGGCCCAAAAAATCCTACACCAAGAGGCTGCTGTCTGTGTGTCGTATAATAAAGTAGCCTTATATACCGTTGTTTCTGTGCAAATTTATGGCTCCTAGTGAACAATGTGAACTGTGGTTATCGACTATTAGTAAAAGGGGATTCGTTCAACTTTGCTTTATTCGAATTCATTTGTATTTGTAAAAGCAATAATTAGCTGTGTTTATACGGCGGCTCAAAATGCAGGTCAGACACGAAGATCAGTTTGGACACCGTTTCTATGCTAGAATACTATTATTATTTTCGGTAATGCTGGAGGACACCAGTAGCTGTTGACTATGTGCAAAAGTAAATTTGTGTCTCATGGGTGAACCCCAAATGCCATTTCTCAACTGAAAATGCTTTAGAATACTTTCTAATCTACTTTCCACAAACGCTAGGTAAGTAAGAGTTAACTTTTCATTTTATTCAATTGATGTTTTCGTGTAGGTACATTAATAAATATTAAATAGAATGTCATTTTATAACACAAAATTGTATGAAGATAATAAATTAAATCACTGAAAATACATAATTAGTGAAATCAAATACAGTTGGACGCGCTTTTTTTTTTAAATTGCGTGTTGTGTCAATAGTATGCAAATTTAAATAGTAAATTTGATTTTATTATTGGTCGGATGGAAAATTTCAGAATTTATTTACAATTATTTAATTTACATCAACGATTTCGATCATAATAAATAACGGGGGTGACATAAATGCGGCGTGAATTTCAAAATGAACCGTCGATATTAACATAAATCTATTTCCTAATTTGAAAATGCCCCATCAATAAACCGACCTGGATATAATTCATTTTCGTGCAAGCGCGATGCAGTTCCAATTTCCCTGGGTAAATAAATAAAATTTATGGTCCGGTGGAAACGATTATGTATGCATTAAAATTATAATCCGCTCATAATATTTGTTTAGTTTGTTATTTATTAATAGCAGAGATTACTATTTAAAAAGCAATCTGCTTCGGACGCCTCTTTTTCTTCCGCTGTGGAGAATTGCCTTAAAATAAACTTTAGGGTTCATGCGAGATTCCGACCGGTGGAAAAAAATATTTTATGCGTTGTTGGCACGCCTACTTCATAAATAACTAAGCAGGTTTGAAAATAACAAAAAAGTATTTCAAACACATAACTCATAAATGTAAGTACATGTATACTTATGCATATGTAATTCGTTACATTATTTATGTATGCTTTATGCTTTTTCGCCTAAACACGTAGTGTGGTCATAGAAAGCTGTTCAAGCTTGAAAGTATCTGATATACTACTCTGTGGGGAAGTATCAGATCGTTGTAGGCTTTAAAACACGTGTTAATTTTCTTTTTTTTTTTAGAAATACAGGTATACAAATGTGCCTATAATTTGAAAAGACAGTATAGAAGATATATCTTAATACCAGAAAAACGATTAAGTATACTTCCCGTCTTGTCGAAGGTTTTTGAGAAGGTGGTAGAGCGTCAGTTACAGGAATATCTTTTGGTACATGACATTTTGCCTCATACCCAATCTGGATTTAGAAAACAGTACAGTTGTAACACTGCCTTGATGTGCGTCGTGGATGACATTATTAAAGCAATTGATAAGGGTAATATTACTCTACTATGCTTGCTCGACTTCCCGAAGGCCTTCGACACTATTAATCATGACTTGATGTCGGTAATATTATCCTATATTGACTTGGGGCCCACTGCTGTTACCTTGTTTCATACCTACCTTATCGGTAGAACTCAATGTGTTCGTGATTCGATAAATATACTTCATCGTATCTGCCCATAAGATCTGGCGTCCCGCAAGGATCAATTTTAGGCCCACTTCTGTATACAATATATACATCCAACTTTACTAAATATAGTGTATAAGTGTAAGCATCATTTTTACGCTGACGATACGCAGCTGTATTACTCTTTTCCTGTTCAGGAGACTGATAATGCATGTTCCTATATTAACTCGGACATTGAAAATTTAAATACCGCTTCTAGAAAGCACTCTCTTTTCTTGAACTCTGGAAAAACCGACCTCATTTTATTTTGCCTTAAAAAGACTAGAACTGATTTGGCGTACCGCTCCAGAATAAAAATCGTCGTTGATGGTAGAAATATTCCATTAAAAAGTACTATTAAAAATTTAGGTGTTTTACTCGATGATAATCTACATTTTGCTCATCATGTTAGTGAATGTGTTAAGAGATCATATGCTGCCCTAAAGATGATTTACGCTAATAGAGGTTTTTTGTCTCAAAAGATGAAGAAATTACTTTGTGAATCGTTAGTTTTGTCCCATCTGAATTACTGTGATTCTTTATATCATCCTTGTACTACGTCAAACAGTATTCGTAAAATTCAAAAAGTAGAAAATTCTTGTCTCAGATTAATTTTTGGTATTAGATTTCGCTCGCGTATTTCACATAAGCTGTCGGAGATTAAATGGTCGAACTTGAAGCATTGCAGGCTTCTTCATACAGCCACGCTGTTTCACTCTGTCATACATTCCCAAAAACCGCCATATCTATACAGGAGCATCACTTTCAGGACTGATGTCCACAATCTAAACATTCGTTTTAAGGGAACACTAACTCCTCCTATGCACCACTCTGCACAGTTCAAAAAATGTGTTACTTACCGCGTAACCTCTATATATAATTCTATTCCCGTGGATATAAAAAATTAATGCTCCCTATATACTTTTAAAAAGAAATTACGTCAGCACTTATTTACTAAACAGATGGGTTGATGGTTTGCGTGGCCTTTACTTCTTTTGTGATTTTGCCGTTTACCTCTGCATTTAGCTCTATTTACATTATTTTCTACGTTTAATTTAGTTTTAGGTTATTTGTTGTTTATATATTAATTATCTGTGGGCTGAGTGGAAGAACAGATGCTGCTATTTGTAGCAGTAACTGAACTCCGCCCTTTATTGATATTGTATGATGTTGTTATGTAATTACTTTTGTGAGTACGGAAAATAAAGGTATACTATTATTATTATTATTATTATTATTACTACTAATTTATACAATGTGTTCGCAGGGCAGCGGCTATTATAATACTCTTACTCGGATGCTGAAAAAGCATAGAGTTCACTCACTTAAAAATACTAGTTGCACAAATACTTCATCCTGATGATTACAATAAGCGTATTGAATTTTGTACTTGGTATATATACTAACATGTGTGAAGCTATCCCACAGTTTAAATTTAAAATTTTGTGGACTAATGAAGCACGATTTAGAAACTGCAGCATGTTTAATGGACAAAAGACGTAACGGACATTTATATGGTTACAAGAAAAACCACATTGATGTTGAACAAAGAGGATCCTAAGTTAAATTTGGATTTAATGTTTGGTGCATTATTGGTTCAGTAATTCTTGGTCCATTCATCTTTGATTGTACATTAACTCGTGATTGTTATCTTTACTTCTTGCAGAACGGTTTTGAGAATATGTTAGATGAAGTACCCTTACGGACAAGAATTATGTTCGAATAGTTTCAACATAATCTCATTTTTCGGTTTTAGATTTTTATTTATGGTGAATGGTAAAAGATAGCGTGTATCGAAAATCATACCACATAGTAGATGACCTTAGCGGAGTTGTGTTGGAAGCTTTTGCTTATATTGATGGGTGTATCGCTAGAAAAGTAACAAATTCTGCTTCAAGAAAGTGTAACTTGTGCATTAATCATAATGGTGGACTTTTCCAATATATTTAGTTTTAAATACTTCGCTAACTTACTTTAGTTGCGTTGTTTTGGTACTACTCTAGTAGGATTCTAATTTCCTTCATTATTTCTTAATGTATTTTTTGTCATTCTTTGTTTATTAGCTTCTGAGAAATCATTTTTACCTAAAATCGTAGTTCCCACGGAATAAAATATTTGACACCTACGTAATTATGAATATTTGATTATAATTTCAAATTAAAAAAAAAATAACTATCTTGAATTCTATTACCAATTGATTGTTTACATAGCTTAGTACGTGAAATGTAATGGCATTGAAAAGGAAAAATACCTGTAATTTACTAATCATTAGGAAGATGCCTTTTTTTTGAAGCAGTGGCTGACTATGATGTCTATTAACAGAAATTATAGTTTAACTAAAAACTTCGGTTAGAGTGTCTTGGCACATAACTGCCTACAACATTCTTCTTTACAGTTTTTTTAAGGTCCATAATAATAGAGGTACAGGCATCAAACGAACTAACAAAAGAGAAAACCAGTTTTTCAAGATATCCAACCAGTCCTGCATTTTTCTTCAAAAAGTAAAAAGCTCATTCAATTAAGCTCATAAATCGGAAACAAAAACTCACCCCGTATATATTTAGGGAATGGAGAGAACTTATGAAAGAATTCGATTTTTTCATCAATTGAGAATTATTAAACGAAATTCGCGTATTAAAGCTTGACCTTTCCGTAATCCGTATTTTCATCATTGCATTTTAAAGTTACTGTTAATGTTAACAGACCGAATTACCCAATATTAATTAAGTTACTGTTCCCTATATATATCTAATAGTTTTTTTTGTGTAATCATTAATTTTGTTGTGAAAGTCATTTTCTAAATTCTGCTAAATGGTTATTAAAACGGATGTAAAATAACTATTATTGTATTTGTGTTTGGCATCAGTATTCTTGTTCCAAAATTAAAGTTATGTATAAAAAATTAATAAGTTTTCAATGAAAAATCTATAATTAATACTCTATATATTTTATTTGAACGTAAACTAGTTTTAAAATCGCAGTCACGGACGCAGAAAATCAAGATTCGTGTTACAAAAAGGCGATGGTAGAATCGCCAGATGTATATGCAAAAACCTGGTTACCAATGGTTACGTGTTACGTACGCTTATAAGAACGTTCAATCATTATCGTGAATTTTTAACAAAGCAAGCGTGCTTTTTTAAAACGAGTAGCGTCGGTTTTCTTTTTCCACATTTTTTGATTAGTTAAAGGTGAATTAATTAAACTATAAAGTGGCGAAATAGACTGAACCGCGTGGTTAGTAGTGCGTGCAATTAAATCGCCTTAGAACTTGGTTAGGGAGGACCTTTTTCCTGTCAAATGCGTCAATTGCCGGTGAGTAAATTTTATTTGTTTTGTTTGCTTTTTTATTTTATGTATGATTTATTAGTTCTATTTACGACAACAGCTTAACAAAAATAAGGTGGCCGGTGTGGCGTGCTTCCATTTTATTAGCAAAGCAAGCGTCTTGTTTAATCTAACGGCGTCGCACAGTGGTTTAGAAACGCGCTTTTGCGGAAAAAAGTCTGTAACTTTTTACAGAATTGGAATTTTTAAATGATTTTTTCAGTGTAATGAGATTAAATATAAGGGATTTGGATTATATAAAAGAGAAAAGATTAAACATAAAATACGTCGGGCACTGGTCCGGAACTCGGCGAATGCGAAAGAAACTACTTCCGATTAAAAACTACAACAAATTTCGATATTTTGTGCTTTCATACGTTTATAGGATCTATATAGACATTCATATTACCAAATTTCTCAAAATATTTGAATATATTTTAGAAAATTTCTCAATACGAGTGATATGCTCGGGTTTGCTCGTTTTGATTAAGAAACAGTCAAGATAATTTTTGGTCATTAATTAACACTACATTAAGAAAAATAATACATATAATTTTGAAATATAGATAACATGAATGCATAAATCATCATATTTTATATTTCGTTCAGTATCACAAAATTTTTTATCATACATCATTTTACACGTTTTGACGTTTTATCATTTTTGTGAATTCAAATCATTGACGTTTTTTGCCTGAAGATGCTCGATTAACGAGTAAAACATTTCGCAAAAGAATATTAAGTAAATAAATGTAGATTTGACAGAACTAAACTCGTTTTATTATATAAGTATTCATATTAAAATTAATAAATTTACTACTTAAATCGAAAAATAACTTAAAGCAATAGTTTTTTAACATCTTCGTGTAAATCGAGCTTTTGGTTTTTGTTTCACACGAAATTTGTTTGTAATTCTAAATAAGTATTTCTTAAGTATATTTTTTTAAAAAAACGTGGCATATCTGTGCTTGTATTTGTTACATTTTTTGTTCATGGAAATCCGAGCTCACAAAAAACTGTATGTCCCTACGTGAAGAGATGCTATTCATAACAAATTGATTTTTTGCGTCATCTTACCAAGAAATGTAAACTAAGAAGGCATTCCGCAGGTTTCCGCACCTGAAAATGACTTTAATCTGTAGTTAGAAGTCTACAGGATATTTCAAAACCATTCCCGACACGACGCTGGATGGCGCAAAAAAGTTGTGCCCTATTTAAATTTTAAAAGCTAATTTTGTGTCTTCTTCCAAGATTTTCATTTGTTAATTATAATGAGGGGGTGAGCGACTCCATTCAACGGGATACTATTGAATATAAACATAAATAAACACATTTATATTAAATTTTGTGCAGTAAATAGCGACATAAGGCCATTATAAGTGTTACGGCAGAAATACTAGACCGATCAATTATCGACATTATTTCTCTGATTGTAAATCATGTATAGCAAAATTTGATATGCGTTTGTTGTAAATATAGTAGCAGACTATTAAGAAAGACATACTGAAAATAAAAACATGTTTAGAGAAAATAAGAATTATAGGTTTTTTCCTCTCATTGACCACTGTGCGTCGGTTTCCTCTCCACAAATTTTGAGTGTTTTGAGAAATTAATATTATCTAAGTAATCAAACAGTATCAAACGCATATTATAGTGGGGCCCACAATTGATTTTCGTGAGGGTTTGATTGGGCAAAAAAGCGGATAATTATTTAGACATTGGCATCATTAGTGTATTGGTAAGGGACAGTATGTCAATCTCCTAATAAAGTTCCTAATAATAGTTATTAGCTGAATAACTGAAATATTTCCTATTTATATTAGCTAAATTGTTAGATACACTTATTAGGAGATTGAAATACCGGCCTAAGTATAATTTACTTTCTAAAACGTTTATTTATGTTTATCTTAATTCATATCACCTACAAAATGTAAAAGAGTATTTCGACCGCCCTCCAGTAAAAAACGAACTAACATATCGTATATTGTTTGACAAAAAACACTGATATGCGCGCGTTTATAGGAACGTACGATTACAATCGTGGATTTATAACAAAGCAAGCGTGCCTTCTTAAAACGAGTGGCGTCGGTTTTCGTTTTCCACACTCTTTAATTAGTTAAAGGTGAATTAATTAAATATAATGTGGCGAAATAGACTCAAACGCGTGGCATAGTAGTACGCGCAGTTAAATCGCATTAGATACATCTCGCTCTTTAAATTATGGTATGGATTAAAATATCGCCATTCTATTTTCATGACCTATGTACGATTTTTAAAGAATTTCTATTATATTGTCAATTTGTAATTTGAGGTTTTGGTGTATAAACAAATACTGCCAATACTAACGGATAAATTATCTGAACGTAGAATTTAATATTATTTGAACATTAAGCTATTTTTTTGTTTTATTTAGATATTGTGTAGTTTTGGACGAATGAGCATATTTCACTGTGAATTATTCATTATTAGATATTTTATAGCGGTTAAAGATTCAAAGCAAAATTTAAATCGCATTTTTTTTTCGTGTTTACTCGCTGCTTAGACGCATAAAAACATGTTTCATGTATATCGCCATATGTAAGGAAAACTGTTACAGAAAGTAGCAGCCTTTTTACACTGCTAACTTAAAAGTAGCAGAAGCAGGTTGTAGCAGCTAACGCAAAATAGCAGTTTCACACATCACAACACATAAGTTATAAATTTTTGGCAGGATTTTAAGCTTTTCGTGTAAATTTTACAGAAAAAAATAGTTATTACAATGAAAATTAAATAAACAAAAATTCACCATAAAGTGCAAAATTACAGTAAAAGTACTTGATAAAATAAAAATTCACATGCCTAGGAAGAAATATTTTAAAAATTTTTGTTTCATATTTAAAATTTTCAACTTCTGTAAATTTATAAATAGGGGGTACAAATTTGTTTTTTATTTTTCGGGTAAAATTACCCAATTACTACTTGCACGCACGGTGTGGCGGAAGACCGACTGTACGAAATGGTAATTAAAATATAGGGTTATTACTTGCATTGTACGCTATTTCTCCGAAAATACACTTGCCCTGTCTTACATATGTGTTTACTTACTTATAGAATAGAATAGATCAATAAAATGTATAGTTGGAACAGCTTTAAATGATAAAAAATAAATTCTATGAAACCATTTTTGTCTAAAATAATAGGAAAACAAGTAATTAAAGATCCATTTTGTATTTTTTAAGCCGAGGATATCTCAGATAGTTATATATAATAGACATGTAACACACTATATTATCAGAAATTTGCGTATTAATATTCAACTTATGTGCACACATAAATTGTAAGCTTCACTAATAGTAATTCTAGCCGACCGCTTCACCTCAATTATGAAATTTTAGGAGCTCATTCATTCTTTCCAACTTGACAGTTGTAAACCGCCTCTTCCGTTTCATATGTAATACTTAACAAACAACAGGACTAATTAAGAACCATAAATTAGTTGACACTGACGCCTTTTCTTTCCTGTTCGAGCCCCAAAATTTGGTTAGCAGAATATAGAGCTCCCCTCTTTTTCTAAGTGTTTTGACTACATAGCTCTTGAATAAACAAACGAAGTATTTTATCATTAAAGTTCTAAAATACTACCAAGGCCTCTAACAGCTTCTTTCGCGTGAAGACGAGTTCGTCCTTTGTCCTTCTGCTTCTTTTCTACTTTTAATAATTTATCGATGTGGAAGTGGGAGGTGCTGGTCCCTCCATAAATCGTTAACGCCGAGGCGTCCCACACGCTTCCACATCCTTAAATTATTTTGATAATTACCATTTTAAAACAAACAGCATCGACACGATTAATTCCGGCGCTATATTCATTATACGATTTTTTTACTTTTAATTACACAGGTGTACTTGTAAGGTTTTTGTTATTATTAAAAGCGAATTAGAATGATTATTCAGGTTCGGGTGCGAATATAATTAATTCTCAGCGAAATTAATTACGCTTTACACCTTGCTATTGAGGTCAAGTCAATTTTCGATAACGTGTAATTATCTTGTTAATTAAATGAGCTTCCGTGGTTAACAAAACCAAAAATGGAAGCACAGAACCTTTATATAAGGATAGCTTATCTCTGCTTTATATTAAGCGTGTTTATTGTATTGCCTATCTGTATTGCCTGTCTTCGCCTTCTAAAATAACTTATTAATGATATTTTGATCCTTATCTTAGAAACAATGTTAGATGTCATCATGCTCCATTTGATGCAAAAATTATTAAATTGTGTTGGGAGCTCTTAAAATAAACATAAAATAAACACGAACGTATTTAGTAGGGAAATAGTATTTTAAAACACAAGTGTCACAATGACGTTTATGTAATGCGAAAGATTCAAAGTACGAGCATTGCAAGTCATTGTGGCACACGTTTTTTACAGTATTTTTTCTAATTTGCACATTAATCGCCTAGATTACGTTCCGGCAAGAGCCCCCCCCGTTAATATCTTATTACAGCACAGTATGCGGTAATATTTATATCAACACTGCATCATCGTTTCTTTTAGCTTTATTACAACATCCAATTAGAAAAAAAATATATTTGAACCACATAAGACAATAAACATAACGTAATCAACACATCTCATTTGTGTTCGCCAGTTCAATACAATCTGCAGAGAGACTCTCTGTTCAAGGATGACCAACTTCATATCTATACTTGTGGCTTGTAATTCAAATTCAAATTTCTTAATGCTACCAATTGATTAAGGATATTGTGGAAAGATTGGTATTGGTAAGATTATTATGGTGTATAGCTAGTACAACCAGGTCGAGAGGGTTAAGACATCATGGGGGCACAATAGGTCTTAAGGCCGAGTTGCCTCACGGGGTTAAACCTGCCCATGAAAGCAAAAAAAAAAAAAAAATGGTGTATAGCTTTCTTATAGAAAGAATAGAAATAGTTCTTCATCCCACTTACTTCAGATACAAGTATGTATATTAAATAAATTTTTGGAGCACTTATGAGCAATCCATTTATTATTTATCAGTATTATACTAGCAGATATAGTCTTGAACAAAGTTACAGTATGTATAATATGTACAGTTATGTATAATATCTACTTTCTCCATCTTTACTGTTATCTACGTTGGCAATTCTCTCACCGCTTACAATATATGATGTTAGAAGAATTTAATTAATAAAAATTAATAAACTTCAAATCCATGATGACCTGGTTATAACATAGAAAACAGTCAAAATTTAAAGAGACCTTAACTGATTGCATATTAAAGTCAAAATGATATTGAGCTTTCCCATTTTTTGAACTACACTCTAACGAAGATTTGGTAACATTCCTGTACCGTTTCGGGGCAATTATATTACCCGGAAACCGTGCAGGTATTTTACTTGTGCGAGTAAAATACCTGCACAGTTTCGGGGTAATATAATTGCCCCGAAACCGTACAGGAATTTTACCAAATCTTCGTTAGAGTGTACAAATAGACAAGTTGAATAATATATTCATAACCTCTACTTCAGAGTAGGCATTATGGCTGCAATAAGCAGTATCTATAACCATTTACTTTAACATTGCGGTAATACACAAACTACAAATATATTTTATATACCCTGTCGAGGCATATTAATGTGTTTTCTTGGAACACAATTAGGTGTATTGTGTGCTTGTATATGCACAAACCTATATGTTTCAACGTTTGTAAATTATGGAAATGCAAAGATTCCCTGGGAAAGCATAAAAATTTTCACGTAGCACTTTTATCTACAATTGAAAAATACTGGTTGATATGTGGGAAATCTCCAAAAGTATAGGTAATTCTGCTAAAAACGTAAAGTTACCCAGTTTTTGGTGATTTTTCCCCAAATGTTACTGGAATTTTTAGCAGGAATCTTGGTAAATTTACTAAAATTTTTTAGTGTGTAGTTATGTCGTCTTTATTTTGGCCCATCAATTAAGTTTATGTTTGTATTATATTTTACTGCTTGTGATGAAGCAATTAAACATTTGGAAAATATTGAGATTAAACAAATAAATCATTATTGACCATATCTCCGACAAATTTTGTGATCTTCTCTCTACATTATACGCTCGAATATTTCCCTTCAATTAATTGTAACCTCCTTATTGATATATATTCTAAACTTATTAGCTCAAAACGCATATCAAAATTTAATTGCACTATCTTTTGCACCAGAAAATTAATATTCCGAAGGATCAAAATATAGAATTCTAAATCCTATAAAATATTTTATAAAATTTCCAGAGCTTGGCAAAGATTACAGTTGTAGCCGAAACGTTGATATTATGAAAAATTCACACAAAAATAGAATTGAATTAGCTTAAATTAACCTTTTCATTTTTCTTCCCTTCGACTATCACCAATTAAGGACAAAACCTTAAATAAATAATATTCTTCATTTCTGTCGTATCTTGTAGGTCTTACCGTCTCATTCTCAGTTTCTTTCAACGTATGTTGCTTCAATTGCCATCGTATTAATTGTTATTCACATAAATTCGCAGATATATTTTTGTCTTTCTTAGTTCATTTTCTACATTTTCTTCCTTGATTGACGGCTTCTTCTGTTTAATACCAGGATTTTATTCAGAATTTGTTAGGAGGGCATCCAGGAAGTTATGTTATTTCTTTACTAGAAAATTTATTACAGAGTATCAACAGGCTTTTCAAATTATTTTTATTTGTTTCTGCCAACATTTAAGAAAGTATCGACTAGCGTCATTTTCACATTGCTTTCTACCATAATACCTATGTTTGTTATGCGAAAAAAGAGGCTTAATCGTAGATGTGCCCAAAACTGGTTTCGCAAACACCAGCAGGCGATTTTTCGCCAATCCAGACATGGCAGTTGAAATTACCGCTGCCGACTACAATCTCATAAAACGCTTGCAACTAATATTAGAGGTAATTTCTAACGGTCATAAAGTCGATTTGTAATGGAAAAAGCACTGCTGCCTTTTGGATTTCTCTCCGAAAAGGCAGCGGAGGTGCAGAACAAGCACTTTCGCTTATGCAGGATGGATTTCACCAGGAAATTTTTAAGAGAGCGGTGTAGTTTAAATGTCCTCAACTGATTACTGCTTAGCTCGGATGCCCTAATCAGTAGTATGAGGCCGAAACCCAAAAAGGGATCAATACCTCATAACAAAGAGGCAATGCAATTGCTTATACCTGCCGCGGCCAGTACTAACGATGAGGAAAGTTCTTCAGAAGAATCACTGGAGGCAACTGGGGAATGCAGCTCTGGCGAAGAGATTAATAATAAATTTTTCTATTTTTATATGTTAGAATGCATTTTTTTTTTATTTTAATATACCATTTCTAATATGAACATTTTTTTTCGAATATGTATGTTTAGTTATTCTTTTATATCAAGATATTTAAATAGATTGTATTTTTAATCACTTCTATATTCCCTATTATATCATGCCACAGACGACCACTTAAATGTGATTTATTTCTGTTTAATGTAAATTTAATTACTGGTTCATATTATATGTGCTATTTATATTTAAATTAAATTTGTGTGGTTTTTTTTTTATTGTATTAATCTTTTACCTGACTATAAACCTATAAAACGGCTAATACATTTGGGTAAATTGTATACTTTCAATTATTTATTAGGGATTTATTTTATTATATCCAAATCACAATGTACTTACTTATTAATTAATTTTATTTTGAAAATTCTAACAACATACCAAAATTTCAAGTAATATGGGTAGTTAAGTATATACGAGGGTTGTTTGATGAATACCCGGATTGGAAGATGGCGCTACTGAGCCAAAATAAGTGTATCATTTAATATAACCTTTTTTAGCCCGCCTGTCAAATCTTGGTGACAATCCGCCCCTCGTTTTGTTTTGACAGTCATTTCAAAACATCGTGTTAGTGTTTTTTGCGACCATGGAAAAGAGCAGTATGGCTCCGCGATCCTATTCTTGTTTTCGAGTGGCAAAACCTGCAAGCAATTCTCGATGGTGTTTATGGGATCCATTCACGTTCCCGTACAACGGTCGACCATTGGTTCGCAGAGTTTAGCCGTGGCCGCACGTCGGTTTTTGATGAACCGCCTCCAGGTGGCCCAAAAACGGCTACCACAGAGGAAACCGTGGACAAAATCCATGATCTCGTATTGGCGGATCACCGAGTGAAAGTTCGCGAGTTGGCTGTAATGGCAGGCATCTCAACTGAACGCGTTGGCCATATCCTGCACGAGATTTTGGGTATGAGAAAACTGTCTGCGCGATGAGTGCCGCGTTTGCTCACACTGGAGAACAAGCACAATCGTGAGACCACTCCAACGACAAGCTTGTCCCTATTTAATCGAAATCCGGAGGAGTTTCTGCGTCGTTTCGTGACCGTCGATGAGACATGGATTCATTGGTACACAACACAGACCAAGGAACAATCGAAGCAATGAGTTTTACCTGGTGAACGTGCTCCAAAGAAGGCGAAGACCGTGCCTTCAGCCGGGAAGGCGATGACCACCGTTTTTTGGGACGCGCGAGGTGTGATTAACGTTGACTATTTGGAGAAGGGAAAAACAATACTACGTCGATTTATTGGGCCGATTCAACGCCGATTTGAAGAAAAAACGACCATATTTGGCGAAGAAAAAAGCACTGTTCCACCACGAACACGCATCAGCTCACACCTCTGCAGTCGCCACAGCCAAATTGGCCGAATTGCGGATCCAAATCTCCGGATTTGGCCCCCTGCGACTTCATTTTATTCGCAAACCTTAAAAGATCGCTCGCCAGAACGAAGTACGGGTGGAACGAAGAAGTCATCGCCCCCGCGGAGGAATATTTTGTAGGCCAACAAAACCAGAAGTTTTCTAGTTTTTCTATACAAATTAAAAACCGTATTAACGCTATAAATGATCATCAAAAGATTACAAATCTTTCTAGTAGTTACTTTACAATAATGTAAGTTTACGGGTTCTCTGCCGTGTAGAAAGTTTAAATTACTTGACGTTTCGATCATCTTGTCGTGATCTTCTTCAGAAGTGAAGTCACTTCTGAAGAAGATCACGAGAACCGAAGAGCAGCCAGCAACGACGGCCGTGAAAGCCTAAAGACTACTTTAATGTGAGTTTAGTTTTTTATTCAAAAAAAAAATTCGCAAATACTAAGAACTGAAGAAATATATAGAGTTACAAAGCGGATAAGAAAACTGAAAGTGTATTCTTAATTTTTATAAGATCAAGATCAAGATAAGAAAAGTTTGAAGAGCTTTGGATAACACACAATATTGATCTAAGCTCGTCTCTTCATATTCTTAAGTAGGACTGTATTAATAGGTAATAATGTATTCATATTATCAAAATGCATGGTTTCCTTTGTTTCTTATGATAGAAAATCTTACTTACTTTCTAGTGTATCTATGTTTTGTTTGTTTGTTGTTAGAATTAACATACAAACATGTTTTCACAGCAAATATAAATTTATACTATTTCCAACAGTATAACGCCATTAATACAAACATAAGTACCATAGGAAAGAATCAGTTTATAGTTATAGCTACCCGTACGTATGTAATAACAGAAACGTTTAATTATTGCTTTAGTTAAAAGAGGTCGCATTCTTCTCACTGTCAGTTTATTCTCCAAGATGAAAAAAAGGACCAAGTAATAATAATAAACCATCGTAGATTACACGCCAAAACAATTGTAGATAATAATAATAATACAAGCCGTCCACACCATCATAAAAGTTTATACACATATATTTAAGTGCCGGGCAGCAGCGAGAAAAAAAGACAATAAGCGCGAAAAGGTATTTATCCATACACTAGGGTACGCACACAGACAATATTCATACGCTTAAACCAATACATTTTTATAGCATCAGTAAAATTGGTTCACAAATTGAATCTCATCCCTTAGTTAGGAAGAAATTTATGGGTTTCTTCGGGCTAAGCATTCCACTTTTTTGTTTTCGTTTTCGAGTTCATCTGTTCGGTAAACATCCATTTAATATGATATGTGGGAGTCGGGAATGAGCCATAATTCCAAAGTAAATAAACAAAGAGTTAAGTAATAGTCGTTTGTTTTATTTTTTGACAAGTAACGAATGTATATAAATGAACCGGCGTGATTTACAAGTCGAAAAAGGGTAAATATTTATTTGGGGGATGTTAATAAATTTTAATTTTGATTTAGGGACTGGTAGGCGTTTGTGTTAACACGTTATACTTATTGTTAGTAGTTTTAAGTGATTTTGTGGTTGGTTTACACAATGTGTTTCACTTATCATGGGGACACCTATCAAGATAATAACTTTTTATTTTGAAAGCGACCAATATAAAATTTTTATTAGTTGTACAGCCTACGATAATGCACCGTTTCGTATGAATATAGTTGTTATAAAGTCCATATCTAGCCAACTATAATTAAAATGAAATGTAGTTTTTCAAGTAATATCACACTACCGATTAAAATAGCGTAAAAAAGTATTAAGGAAAGTGGTTACACATCACTGAAGAACCCCTAATACCAAATTTCGCGGAAAATTTTTCAATTTTAAATTCTTCTATATTTTTGTGCTATCAGTAAATAATAGTTTGTTATTGCAACAATAAAGCGTGCCATGAAGCAAGAATGCGATGTGTCAGTTCAAATGTCAAACCGCACTTCACTAAACAGTTTACTTCCGTTGCAACCATAGAATAACCTGACGTTGCAACTATGTGTGCTTATCCTTTTCCCGAAGGTGAGCTCATACCGGTAATAAATAAATTAAAAAGCAAAATGAGCTCAGGACCAGATGAGATCCCTAGTGCAATATTGCGACGTGTTGCTCCATTCATTGTTGAACCACTAACCCAGTTAATTAATTTGTCTTTCGAGCGGGGTGCTTTTCCTACAATGTTAAAGGTTGCTTGTGTATCACCGATTCACAAAAAGGACTCTCCACAAGATATTTCGAATTATCGCCCAATATCGCAAACATCCTGCTTTTCTAAATTGTATGAATACGCGATGTCGATACGGTTAACAAGTCACTTAAAGAAAAATAATATCATCAGTGATAGGCAGCATGGTTTCAGAGAACATCACTCCACGATTACCGCGGTGAATTCTTTTATAAACAACGTAGTGCAGGCATTGGATGGGGGTCTGCTGCCAGCAGGGATCTTTTGCGACCTTTCTCGAGCGTTCGATTGTGTCAATCATGAGCGTCTTATTGAGAAAATGGCTACATATGGTATTCGTGGTGTTGTGTCACAGTGGTTTCTCTCATACCTTACAGGCAGAACTCAGTTTGTTAGTATATCCTTTAGAACCCTAGTTTCAAGACATAAGATTTTTTCAACATGTTTACCTGTTACAATTGGAGTTCCGCAGGGGTCGGTTTTAGGGCCGATTCTGTTTTTATTATTTATTAACGATATAGTTTTATTTATTCGACACTCTTTATATTTATATGCGGACGATACGTCGGCTATTGCTGTTGGAGGGGACCCCTCCGAAGTGCAGGCTGAGGCAAACGAGTTACTTAATGATTTGGCAAAGTGGTTTAACTTTAACAACTTAGCATTGAATGCGGCGAAAACTAACTACATGTATTTCCATTCAACACGTAGCTCGATAACTACTACTAGTAGTGTAACATACAGCGGCATACGTTTAAAACGACAAAGTTCAGTTAAACTCTTGGGCATCACTCTCGACGAGAATTTAAGTTGGAAATTGCACTGTGAGAGTCTCATAAAAAAAATCAATACATGTTGTTATCAAATAAGAAATTTAAAATATATCTTCAATATAAGACATCTTTTACAATTTTATTACAGCGAAGTCTATTCCAGAATTGCTTATGGTGTAGTGTTTTGGGGTTCGTCGGAGTTGTCACACGATGTTTTTATCGCCCAGAAAAGAGTCATCCGATGTATGGTCGGCATCGGAAATTTGGAAACTTGCCGTCCGCACTTCAGAAAGCTATTTATTTTGCCTTTGCCCAGTGTATATGTCATGGAGTTACTCTGTTATATATATGTTAATCAACAAACCTTTGTGAAATGCTCTGATATCCATGAGCATAATACTAGAGCGAAGAACAAGTATAGAGAACCTTTTAATCGGTTAGAGATGACCAGGCGTGCTCCTACTTCAATGGGAGTTAGATTATTCAATTTGCTTCCTCAGGCTGTCAGAGTTATACCAACTATAAAACAGTTCAGGCGTGCGTTGAGAACGTTTTTGCTTGAGCACTGCATTTACTCCGTCGATGAATTTGTTGACTTAGTATCTAATTTTAATGTGTAAGTTTCTGTGTTGTAGATTGTAGGTATTATCTTTTAAATTGACAATGTATTTTCAGTATTAATGCTGACACATACAATAAAGCTCTATCTATCTATCTATCTATTGAACTTTGCTGAGCAATGGTCGATAGACATTTAAGTTTTGCTGAAGAAGTAAAAATTATTCGAATTGTTGGTAATAATGTACGTTCTATCCCACAGGCTGCTAAAGAGTTTAATGCGAGACATCCACCCATCCGTCATCGAACTATTGCAGACTTGAATAACATTATCAACACTATTTGAAATAGCAACATTTGGAGTGGAGTACTGTTCATGGGCTCAAGCAAGTTTCTAAATGATGAATTAAAAATGTTTAGTGATGAAGCTATCTTTACTACTAATGGTGTAGTTTTGTCCCAGAGCTGTAGATACTTGGCAACAGAAAACCCAAAATAGGTTATCAATTGCAAAAGGCAATATTCGCAGAAAATTAATGTGTGGTGCGGAATTTTAGATATACGAGTTAAAAAGGATCAGAAAGGAAAAGCGAGCTCAGCTTTTCCCCTTTGATACGCTAAATACACATAACTTTTTAATTTTTTTAAATACTGAATTAATAGATGTACTTAATGATTTTTTGTTCTTGTATTTGCCATGAACTTAATACCATTTTCGCATCATCAATAAATTAGGTATTAGAAACTAGAGAGAGAAACATTCAGAAAGTAACATTTAAACAAATATAATTAGGTAAAGTTCAGAGGCTAATGAGAGCGTAGTGGGCCCATGAGCTTCCGAGCGGTTCACGATGTAATAACAGGGCAGTCAACAAAAAGCCTCGTAGACTACACCGTGTATAATTGTTTCGCCGCTTAACCTTACCTGACCATTTTTCCCTTCTCCTTGTCACAAAAAGAATGTAAGGAACAACGCTCTGTTTCTACCAGTTATCGAATACACGTTTGCAGATTGGAATGCATGTGTGTATTGCCGCCCGCAAATTTGCAAGTTTACAAGTCATTGTATATATGTATCGTTTTTTGGGAAAATGATACTAGTATTTAAAATATTGAACTGTTCTTGATAAAGTTGGTAATAGTAGGTATGCATATTTTGGCATAGAGTATATACAGATAAGCAGCTAGCGACGGATTCATTTAACCGGAAGATGTGAAGCTACCAACTCTTTGAATCGAAAGTACTTACCGTCCTAAACCATAAAATGACCGCCAGTTACCCCGTGCCCGAGATTTTCACGTCAAAATTTTTAGTTCCTCCTCATCAAATGCAAATTGATTTGCAACATTGACGAGAAAACAAACTTTTTTAGTTAACGAAAGAGCAAATAAAATAATATCTACACAACAGGATTTTGAGTAGATCGTCATCCCCATTTGTAGCCCCTTTGACCACATTTCATATCTTCACAGGCTGTGAGTACATTCGCATTCTTCAAGAAAGACAAAACAGTTTATTAAAGCGTACATCGATCTGACTGAAAATTCTGTGACGGAAACGACACTAGAATCTATCGCGGTTGCAATAGTATGAAGACACGATATTTGCTACTTTCCAGAGCCCACAAACCTAAAAGGCTAACGAGACATCGCTAGAAGTTACTGACTCTTTCAGCTCAGTCAAAATTCTACCGCGTAAAGCTGAACTGCTTCAGCAAATAAGAAGAACTTAATATAGAGTAGACATGAAAGGAGATTGGATGATTCAAACTTATTTGGCTTTGGCTGCTCTTCGGTTCTCGGGTTCTCTGCCGTGTAGAAAGTTTGAATTACTTGACGTTTCGATCATTTTGCCGTGATCTTATTCAGAAGTGAAGTGACTAGTTTATCCTGATCCGGGGTTAATATATCGCCATCTGTCCTTCGGTGCGTAACCGTTCCGCTTTGTTGAGGCGTGTCCGTTGCTCTGCGTTGGGATGTGAAGAATGATTTCCAGATGCTTGGTAAATGCAGTCCGTCTTCTCTGTTGATATTGCTCGGATTCTTCTGTATTTCAATAGCTACTCTGTACAATCTTCTCCAGTAATGTGCTTCCGTTGCTAGTTTTCTGCATTTGTCAAAGTTGATTCCGTGTTTCGTGTTTGTTGAATGTTCTGCTACTGCTGATTTATCTGTGTATTCATACTTTGTATCTCGCATATGTTCTTTTAACCTGATATTGATGTTGCTGCCCGTTTGTCCAATGTATACCTTTTCAGAAGTGCAGGGTATCTCGTAGACTCCTGGGTTTTGGAGCGGCGAGGTACGATCTCTCGGTGAAGGTAATTTTGTGGATAGGTTTTCTGGAGTATTGAAGATTACTTTGATGTTGTGTTTGCGCAGCTTTCTTCCGATTTTGTCAGTGCATCCTTTGATGTATGGCAGGCAAGTCGTTCCAGTAGTGGTTGTTGTTTCTTCCTGTTGTTTTGGTTGTTTGTTGATGGTAGCTGTAATGTCTTTGAGTCCATCTCAAGAACACACTACGACAAAACGACTACAGACTCACCCGAGAACCGAAAAGCAGCCAGCAACGACGGCCGTGAAAGCCTAAAGACTACCTCATTTGACTTTGGGGTAAAATTGGTTTGACTACTGTAACTGAAATCTTCGAACGTAGACATGAAGAGGAACTAACTGGAGAGCAGGATGTAGATGAGCGCAGTTAGGAGCTGATGAGCTTACATAAAGACTGTTCGTATCTCGAATATAATAAAATTAATAGAATCTTTAACTAAATTTTTATAGAAAACCTTTTTTACATTTTTGATTATAGCAGAGGTCAATCAGGCCACACAAACATTTTTACTGTTTTTTCATTATAAATTTGCATGATATTTTTAGTTTTTAAAAACATTTTATATACTGGGACATCATGCGTTATGTTGTTGCTACCATATGCATTGTTATTCATGTTAGGCAGCTCATTCACAAAATAAACCCGTCTACAGTGTACAGACATTGTAATTAATGTTGAACATACATGGTGTTTTGAAAGAGGACGAAAGAAGAAGAAGAAGAAACTAGATTGTCTTTAAACATTGCAGTATAGAATTGGTCTCTATTTTGTATAGTAAAATGTAGTTCAATGTTGGTCCACCAGCAACCGCTCTGAGATCATATCACCGCACAAGACGCAAACGCACGAAGCAGAATTTAAAATTTCCCTCAAAATCTCTTGGGCTTAGGCTATGAAGTAAGTGTAGTTTGTTTACTTCGAATTTGTATAACTAAATATTTTTGCAAGTGTAATTTTACTCACATTATATGAAGCCGACTTTTTCGTTACCGAATAAGTAAAAAAAATCAAGTAATCCTTACCTATTTTATTTATTTTTAAGTTACTTTGAAGATATCCTGATGTATTGTTGTAATAACTGAGAAAGAGTTTGTCAGCGTTTTGTTTCCGCTACGTATACAGAGTTTGAGAGTTTCCACGACTTGACGAACGGCGATTCTTTTTTTGCGTTTTTGCAACTGCTGCTAAGCTTAAAATTTTAACACCCGAATAACGAAACCCGAAAAGGTGTGATCTAACGTCAGAAAGGGCGGTGATGGATGTCTATGTGAGCCGCTGGCGCCATCCAGGCTAGGGTCGGTTTCTCTGCTCCACACGGACCGCATCTCCTATTTCACATGTGTACGTTACATGGAGACACCGAACGTTCCGTGATTTAGCGATTCGCACACCTCCCACTTGGTCGTCTGATAGCGCCCCTAATTGAAGAAAGGAGAGGCGCGGAGAGATGCTGAGGCGACCGGAACGCGCATCTATCTTGTCAATTACGTGCAATTAGTTCGTGCGTGTCCCACGGCGCGGAGACACAACCGAAACCGAAATGACGACAGAAATTACTTCCTTGGAAATCGGGATGTAGCATCTGCGTGTGCCGTGATCTCAGACAATTTCTTCTCCATCTTGCTTTTGCTTTGGCTTAGGTTATCGTGCGTTACTTTATTTTTTGTCGTCGGTTTCTTATTTGCGGAGTAATTAAGTTTATTAGGGTTGTGTGTCAGAAAATGACGCACTTCCTTTGTAGAACGTTTTGGAAGGTGTAACTGTAGGGTAGAGGCAAGATTTAATGTAATATGCGTTGATCTAATATCCTGTTACAATTTTATCATTTGGTTGTGTTACAAATAGCTCAATTTTAGTAAGATTTTTGTCTTGGACTTGCATAGACATCTCAACAAAATTATTATTACTTTAGTCAGGTGATTACAAAGGCAATCAGTTTTACCCCACCTACCTCAATTAGAGGAAGAGTTAGCCAAATCTTATTACACATAAAAAATCGCTTTTTTAGATTAAGTGGGCCGAATGGCCCAACAGCTTGTAGTTTTTAATAAAACAGCAAAGAAAATTTGTTGAAATATTTTCGAATCAAACATCCATATTCAGCAACTAAAGCAACTCACGTAAACTTCTGTTGCCAGGCTACTATGCTTCAAGAGGGACAAAGCTGACCACTACTTTTATTCTGTTAAGGTTGCAAGGGATAAACCCAATAATCTTGCGGATAAAGTCCAGTTTGACGAAACTGATCTAGCTGAGGTACAATATAAGTATAGATAAGCAGTAAGGTCTGTTACATGAGCGTGGTTCTTTAATAACGACTATTTTATGTATGAGCGCTGATAGTAAGTAAGTGAGTAAGTAAGTAAGTAAGTAAGTAAGTAAGTTTTATTAATCTCCAAAAGACCATTAGAATGGTATAGAAAAAGTTTCTATCAAGAGCATTCAAATAATTTATAAAGGGTGAAGACAACAAAACAAGAAGTACCTTAGATTAATACGAAGCACTTAAGTAATTCTAAAATTTAAGAAATCCTGTAGAGAGTAAAAAGCATTTACTACTAATAGATCACGCATAAACCGCTTAAAACGCCAACGGCTTAAATATTTCCAATGGGTAGGAATTTTATTATATATTTTGATAGCAAGAACCTGTGGGGACTGCTGACATAAGGTTAATCTAGACCTAGGTGTGGCTATGTCACTTCTATGCCTGGTGTTACAATCATGTTTATCTTTTTTAAGTTGGAACTTATAAAAATTGTTGTAAGCGTAAAGTGCAAGCTCAAGAATAAGAATACAAGGAAGAGTTAATAATTTGTAACTGATATAAACTGGTCTGCAAGATTCAGTAGCTTTTAGGCCGGTTATGCAACGGACAATACGTTTCTGGCTGATAAAAATATCTTTTGCCATGGTTGAATATCCCCAAAATATAATCCCGTAAGAAAGTCTGCTAAAACGTAAGTGTAATACACACCAATCATCTTCTGACGCGTTAAAATTGGCTTTAAGTTTCTAAATAAAAAACAAAGTGAATTTAGTGTGGGTAGTAGACTCTCACAATGGACCCTCCAATTGAGAGATCGATCTACCTACACTCCCAAAAATTTAGTATAGTCTATATTTGTAAGCCGTCTGCCACCCAGTGACAAGTCTAGGTAGAAACCTGGGGCAGGCTGAAGCTGATAGGGATGATAACGTAAATAACTGCTCTTATCTTCATTGACAAAAATCCTATTCATGGTAAACCAAGTAGATGCATTACTCAATAAATTATTACAAGTGTCAGTCAAAATCGGATCATCTTTATCTGTCACTACTAAAGCAATGTCATCTGCATATAAAGTAATTGTAGCTTTGTCTAAGTTTAAAAGAAAATCGTTAATATAAAGTAAAAAAAAGTACAGGGCCTAAAATTGAGCCCTGAGGAACTCCAACATTTATGGGCAAAACTTCCGAAGCAAAATTATTGAAGGCACCAATGTTGTTGTGTAAGATATTGGGTTCTGTTTCGCAAGAAAGACTCAATCCAATTAAAAGCATTCCCTCTAATGCCATAGGCCTGCAATTTATTTAAAAGAATATCATGAGAAACACAATCGAATGATTTACTCAAATCTAAAAAAAATACCCACTGGATAGCTACCATTTTCAAGTGAAGCCATAATTTCATTAATAAAAGTATTTAAAGCAGTAGAAGTATAGAAATTCTTTCTAAAGCCATGTTGGCAATTTGTGATACTATTAAAGTGAGACAGAAATGCCCCCAGCCTATCCAAAAAACAATATTCAAATATTTTTGAGAAACAAGATGTAAGAGCTACAGGGCGGTAATTGTCTGGTAGTAACTTGTCGCCCTTTTTAAAAGTAGGAACCAATTTAGTATTTTTTAATGAATTCGGAAACTCACCTTGCTCGAAAGATAAATTAATTAAAATGTTAAAACCGGAACAATGGCTGTAAAGCCTTTATAACATAAGATGGAATATCATCCGATCCTGCAGAAAACGAATTTTTCAAATTCAAGTTTAAAAGATTAGCAAGTTCCGAAAAAGTAAGAGGTTTTAAAAATATAGTTTTGCTTAGCAGAATAGGAAGGCCATTGGTAAGTGAACTCCCAGTGAATTGATTAGAGATCTTTAGAGGCGCATTAGTAAAGAATTGATTAAAATGGTTGGCTACTAATTTCGGATCCGATGTGAACTCATTACCAACACGGAGTTGGATATTATCTTTAACAGTTGTTGAATTCGATAATTCCTTGATTACTTTCCAGGCGGCTTTAGTATGATTATCTGAGGAAAGAATTTTAGATTGATAATAATTACGCTTAGTGTTCGCTACGAGTGAATTGTGTTATCTTTTAGCCTTTCTGTAGAAATCACCCAATTCAGGATAATTCTTTTTCAACTGAAATACGACGATGAGATAACGTTAGAAGAAACCCAAGTTCTCTTATTATTTTAGATTTGTTTTTTTGTTAAGGGAAAATGTAGATTAAAATAAAACAACAAAATACCATAAAACTTTTCAAACATTCTTGAAAGCTGGGATGAGCGGGTACGATCATATCGATTATTTATGCTAGTGTACCCAGGGGAAGAACATTAGTGCGCAGTTGCAAAAGAGTGAACCACCTCGTACTATATCTGGAATGGATTAGATAGTAGTATTTACTAAATGGTTTGAATATTTTATCAGGAAAGTAAAACCACCTAACCACCTATGATTCAATAATAAGCACACAACACTTAACTCACAATTTCTAACCTAATTTACTACAGCTTTCAGCGTATATATCGTCGATTTCCCCTTGATAAAGCAGTATTGCCTATATGATAGTCCACCATATACCGCCATTTCTTCCAATAAGCTGAACCTAATCAGTATTTCTATTTATTTTTCTATTTTATTGTATTCTTCCGCATACGTTTTTTAAACTCAATTGAAGTGCATAATCCCGTACGATCAATGTCGAAAACGGTTATATCATCAATATCACTAATATATAGTACGCCTGAACTGATTTAACGACCTCTTTATAATAAATCGTCTCTCACAATATGGAAACGAAAAATGATCGGTGTAGATTTTATCACAGTTTCAGCAACAGTATTTGAAAAAGTAAAAAGGGTGAGACGGTAGCGAATGGGGTCGATTGAGATTCCCTCGCATTCCTCACGATCGCAGGTAAATTGATTAGCTGGTAAAGTGTATGATTAATGATGCTCTCTAATTGTGTATAAACGCAAACATAAGTCTTCTGCCGTATGCCGAGTCATGGAGCGAGAATCAATCAGGTGCAGTAGATAGATCGTTGACATCTGATGAATACCGTCGACGAGGAGACCGTACAGAGAAGAGGTTGCTTTCCTACTGTTTTCTTTTTAACTGTATGCATCTAATAAACGTTTTAATCAAATCTAAACGAGGCTGACTTGTTTCTACCATTTTAATGCACGAGTTCGTATGAATAAATAATATTAAACATAAATAATTAAAGTTAAGAAATAACTAAAGTTAATAAATAAATAGCTACATACACAATTAAAACATTCTGCTCGAAGATACTGCTTTATTATATTCAGCGCCCCAAGATTTTATAGTTACTATGGCTTCTATTCTAGGCGAATATCTTCATTTATCCTTATCGAATAAGGAATGTTGTAGTAAGCGGTTACAGGTGGCTTTTTAAAGATTGAATGAGTTAAATCGGTTCTATACCTCAACCATCTTCTCTGGTTCATGAATTCATGAAATACTTGCTCCGTGCTGGGTATCCGCGAGTCCAAATATTGTTGGATTCTCGTCCATATATTACTGCGATTGTGCTGGTAGAGCCAGTAACGAGGTATAAGGAGACATTCCACGTAATCTGACATAGCAACCACTCTCCGTCTCCTTAGGTTTTCACCAAGCCCAAAACAAGCAAGTTCTGAAAAGATGCATACTTGCATGAAATGCGTTTCCACGTCGATCGGTAAATCAGTAACTGAAGGAGTAAGCTCTTCTTTTTTGATGTCCAGGATTGGTTTAGTATTTTCTGGGTAAATCCTGGAAGCGGCAGTGGTGTTACTACTGCGATCTAAAGTTGCCTCCGTTTTCCTCTTACTCTGTCCAGAAGATCTCGTTTGCCGGCGACTTTCTGTATCCATACTGTCTGCTCCTACAGTTCGTCGCTTCATAATGCTAGTCATCATCGACCGCCGTGGTACTTCTTCAGTTGTAGGGAAGCTGTCTGAATCCTGGTTTTCTGTCGCAATAGGTTTTTCTTCTCTACTGCCAATAGTCGTCCTTCTGCGCATCATGCTTGGCCTACGAGATTTACGCCTACCATCAGTTAGAGCTGTAGGGAATATGGAAGTTCTAGGTTCTTCGCGCAAAGATGTAACTGACTCCTTCTTTTCATCTAGGATAGTGACGTCATCTTCTTCCACTTCCTGTTTTGTCTCTTCAGGATTGTAGATTTCATATTGTTTTCTTCCGAACTCATTGTAACTCACCGTTACTAATAAATGCTCAATCACTCTACACTGTCCTTTCAGAACAAAGTAGGTGGAAGATGGTATGCCCACCCCATCACCTAGGATAGTTTGATCTCTAATGAATGGCTTTATTTTTGAATAGATGCAACACTCCCTGACCGCTACTTCATCCCAGCCGTCAAAGTAAGTAAATCGCGACATGGCGCGTTGTATTTCGTCCCACTGCTCTTTCACGGAAGCCTTCAATACGATATCGAAGTCAGCCTTTTTCAAACAGAGCAGTTCACAAGGGGTAGCTGTTGTTATTGTAGCTGTTCTGGGAATGTCGTGAAGTAAGGAAACTTCTCCGAACATGCTACCAGCAACCATAGTGCCAACGTTGACTGTAACATTTTCTTTTATTACGGGATCCCAAGTTGTGATCGAAACGGTTACTTCTCCGGTTAGTATAAAATACAGAGCGTGAGCTTCATGACTTTGCCTAACGATAACTCTATTAGGTCCGTAATACATAAAATATGTAACACCAGCTAGTTGCATTTTTACATGGTCAGGATATTTTCTGAAACATTTTAAACCGCCGATGATCCGATTCAAAAGAATCTTCTCTTGTTCGGTTCTATCTGCAGCTGGTTTGCATAATATAGCTTTCTGTTGGAGAGTTAATAGACCTTTTTTCGCTTTTTTTCGGGTTAACAATTGCACGTTCTTCTTTACGTTCCTGGATAACTGTTCGTCTTCGACATCTTCTAGCCATCTCTTGTTCGCATATGCTAGTCGTACTATTGCTTTAAACCGACGCCTAGCACGAATAGCGCGATTTTCCAATTCTTGGGGCATTGCAGCAGCTTTTGCGGGGTCCACTGCTTCCATTTTGAAAATTAACAAAAAATACAAAACTAACAAAAAAGTAAAATAATGAGCAATAAACTACATAGATGACAGTAATGAAAAAACAAATACACAACATGTCATTTGAGACGTTCCTAACTCGATAAAAACCAACAAACAAAGTGAAGTTGTCTCTCTTTTTAAATTTAAAATTATATTTTTAGTGTTGCCATACAATTGAAAACAACTATAAAATGGTATATTATAGAACCTTCTTCCAAGAATACTTAGGAAATTGTTAATAATATAATAGAAATTTATATCATGATAATAGACAATATAACCGCAAAATTTAAATTGAAGGCCTTCACTTGATGACGTTTAGAATTTGTTGTTTTGACTTTTGGAGATAAAATGTGGGGGTATCCTCACGGTTAGCGCAATTTAAACAATAGGCATCACCTAAAATAAAAAGACCTTTCTGGCAGAGGACACAATGAGAATTTTTTAAATTCATTGTGTCCGTACGAGGAGCTAAACGTTGCAGTTGGAACACTTTAACGGGTATTTAATTTTACCGATGTCATTGTCGGTTCTATTATTCGGCGGGCGGGCTTCAGCAAGTCTTCGTTTGCCGCTCACAGGCGGAATCTGCGGGAGCTAAGGACCGACAGTCAGTTGCTTTGTGGTCGGTGACTAAGGTCTTTTTCACACACGTTTGTAGTTTGTATACAACGCCACATAATCCTTTATAGCTAAGCACTCGTATAGAACTTGACTATCTTGCTAGAATAATTTCATAGAATGTTACATCTGTGTATTGAAATAGGTCTTTTATTAGTTTATGAATTCTTTGTTTTTATTTCTGTTCAATGTAGGTTGAATGAAATAAATCAAAACTACATATATAGTTATTCTAAAGTAAGTTTCCGGTTCAAAATGGCTATATAGCTTCTGTACTGAACCAGTAGCAATAATGTGTGGACATTGCGTCATTAACTCGTCATATTCAAATTAACATTCATCATTGGTCGATCGGCGAGTCCGATCGGCGTTAGGATAATTTCAAAAATCATTGGCCGCGTTCAGACTACGAATACGATCAAAAAATGATACGTATCACAAACCGTTTACGCTACATAACAAACGCGAAGTCTCTTGAACGATAATGCCAAAATTTAATAACTTGGATGATGTAAAAAAGCGGAATATAAAAGACTAACTTCCCTATGCATGTAACGAAATCGTTTTCAAATTGATGGGAAGTTTTTTGAATAATCGCAAAGAGCGGCAATGGATAAACCATTGTTCCCGTTCAATGCGAATCTTTTCATGAGCAAATTCGAAACTAAGTTGGAAGAAGAAGCTAATTATTTCCCTAGGATTTGGTTGAGGTACGGTTGCGGAATCAAAAAACGCGTACAATTCTTTAGGCTACATTTTGCAATATTTTAATTTTGTAAATCAGTTTTGTCAGTTTTGAATTTTCTCAAATGTCATTTTATATATTGATGACTTTAAACTACGCCAGATCAATAGTCAGACCAATAATTGGTCTGCAATTTGGTGCAAAAACCGGTCAGCTCTATTTTTTTTTTAAATTACTTTTCCGTTACATTTAATTCCCCACTGCATGCTGAATAGTTTGGAATAAGAAACGAACAGCTCCATGGTTCATAACAGAAAACACAACTATAAACGGAGTTGCCTGAACCGTTTTTTGGGCCAAGATACGGCCATCTCCGGAGCTGTCTGTTTCTTGCTACAAATCACAGATGGAGCTGTTTCGTTGTTTTCGTTAGTTTTCGAGTAATGTCATGACGCGATCTTACTAATCAGCTGATTACAGTTGTTTAAAGTGTTTATTTTGTTAACTGGATTTAATATGGATAATTCACGCAGTGAATCTGAACCAGAGCCCTTTCAAGATAGTGATAGTGAATTTATTCCTACGGATGACGAACAAATCCGCAAGAGCTTACACGACGAGCCTGGAACAAGCGGAATCAAGAAAAATAAAGGAAAAAAAAGGATGCGAAGTACCAGTACATGGAGACGTAATGTCATAAGAAGTAAAAAAGCTAAAGGGGAAGAACATATTAACTGGAGAAATAAACAAATTGCCGCAAGATTGGTTGGACCAGACTGTAAATGCAAGTACAGGTGCTTTTCAAAAATAAATAATATTCAAAAACAGAATGTTCTGAAGCAGTTTTGGTGACAAACACAAGCAAGATATTTATTTAGCAGGCTTAATATCTGCAGAAACGATAAAGCGTCGTAGGGTTAAAACAGGAGAAGGCAGTGCAAGAAGTATCGCATTTCATTACAAGGTAATATAAAACTTACCTTTAATTTTGTAAAAAAAAAATATGTGTATGCATATTTCTTTTATAAAACTCAAAACATGGTTTTTATTTGTTATTTTTGCTAAAACACATATATTTTTTTTTCGGATACATTTGGGTACAGAAACATATGTAGTATGTAAAAAGGCATTTTGTTCTGTACACGGGTTATCAAAACATAGAGTTTACGGTGTTGCCACGAATTTGAAAAACGGAGATTTAACACTAAAACAAGATGGCCGCGGAAGACACGCGAACAGAGCTAACAAGATATCGGATGAAATCGTTGCTCAGATTGAACATATTAGGAGTTTTCCTAGACGACGTTCACACTACAGCAGGAGCGACAATCAAAACAAGTTCGTGAGCTATATCTATTTTCTCACAACTGTTTTGCCCAAAATAAAAACTCTGTGTTGGTGCACTTTTTACATACGTATATTAATACTACTGGAGTAACTATTAGGGCAATAGTACATCAATTTCCAGAACCAGGACACAGTTTCTTACCATGCGATCGGTCTTTCGGCTTGATAGAAAAAGAAAAGCGTAAAAAAGAAGTAGTTACGCCTAAAGGTTGGATGGATTTGGTAAAAAAAACATCTAAGAAATTCACAGTAGTAAAAGTCAGTCAGGATATGATTCTTAACTTTTCTGAACATTTCAAAGGCGTTATGGAGAAGAGTGTTACAAACAATAAAAAAGAAAAATTTTCTATTTCAAAATATCGTGTTTTCAAGTATGAAAAAACCAACGTAGTAAAGTGCAGTATATCTACAGGTCTAACGGTATTCTCTGATTTTGCTTTCAAAAAATCATTCGCTATCACAACTATCGTCTAGCCATCAATGAAGAAAAACTTGAAAATGTTCGGCCTCTAGCCGAAAAGTTTGTACCTAAGAATGATCAGTGCTATTACGATCTTGTTTTTAAGGCTGTTAGTCCGGAAATATCTCAAGAAAACAGGGATAGTGGTGATGAGGACGTAGGAATTGAAATGTTCTGAACATATGTACTCCTTTTTTAATAATTATTTTATAAATAAACCATTTTTTTTGTCATGTTATAAGTGTTGTCTTATTTTGGAACAAGAAACCGACAGCTCCATTTTGAAAAAAAATTATACTTAACAAAGAAGAACACATTTCTTCTATTTTTTTTATATAAATAAACGTTTCAGAGCAACAACCTCCATAATTCAAAAATATACTTTTTAGTTTTTTAAGTATTACTATTTGGAAAAACAGATTTTTCTTTACTTAACTTTACTTACTTTTCTTCTTTTAATACTGTAAAATTTAAAAAAGTGGAGCTGACCGGTTTTTGCACCAAACCCTTCAATTGAATTCATTAAACCAGAAGTGTAATTCAGTTGCGTCATTATGACTTTTAAATTTTGACACTTAAAACTAGACATTTAAACTGAGCTCCAAGATTAAAAAAAAAAAAACACATTTACATAGAGAAATTTCAGTGTATGCGTCTTTTGATTCCGCAACCGTACGTAAATGACATATTCTTGGTTTTCGATACTACTAAATCCACCATCGCGGATTTTATCACCGTAATAATTTCAAGATTTCATAGTATAAACAATTAACGGTATTTTGAAAGTGCACATGCTTCACTGCACAAAATACATTACGAGAATGCTTAGGTACCTACTCCAAAATATAAACCGAGTGTCAACGAAAGGTCTGGTATTTATAAAATCGGGTGCGGGGACTGCAATAAAGTTTATGTTGGACAGACAAAGCTGGCAATCGAAACTAGATTCAAAGAACACATTATCGATACGGGAGGCTTGATTCATCCAGTGTGGCGCAGCATATTAATGATACGAGCCATAAAATCAACATTGAGAACGTCGAACTATTAAAAAATGTAACATCCCCGAAAGAATTAAACGCTTATGAAAGCAGTTATATGAAAAGAGACTCTAAAAGTTTACTGAATCGCAAACATGCCCCGTTGTACCATTCAGTGCTGATGGATTTATTAGAGTAAAAACTTATTTCTTTCAAAGTTAATATATATATTAATAATTGCACAACAAGGCACGAATGAATGAAATTTATGGGAAAAGCGGATGTGCACGATGTCAATTTCGCTATCACAGAAATGGGTTATTTGAGTAAAACGCAATGTGGTTTAATATTCACATTATAGAATGAACAATACAAAAAGTGTGTGCCATTCTGAGCACACGAAAATATTTTTTTGTTGGAAATGTGGCTGGTGATTAAATAAAAGATTTACATTTTTAACGTTTCGGCTTCTTTATTTATGTAAGCCTTCATCAGAAAACTGCGATGAAAAGGAAAAAATTATAAAGTAGTTAATACTTATGCATAAAATATAAAAATTATTACCTGATTGTCGTCACAATTTAAATACAAATAATAACAAACAATTTACATGTTAAAAGCGTTGTAAAAGACAATAAAATTACAAAACATTAAGGAGAACGAACAAACGTAAAATATTACAAACGTATGAAAAATGAGATCGCTATCACAAAGCAAGTGCAAGGTCATACAAGGTCATGCAAGGTAATCACCAGCCACATTTCCAACAAAAAAATATTTTCGTCTACTATACACTACTTCCTGGCTAAATAAAATTTCCTACTGTATTCTGAGCACATTATTATTCAGTTTCCCACATTTTCGTTTAATCGCCAGATATTTTCAGGAGCGTTGGAAGAAATGTTTTTAGCAAAATACGGATTCAATTGCAAAGTTGAAATATTTTAAAATTTAGTTGCATGTAAATTCTTTTTCTTGTATTTTTAAAGCATCGCAATGTTGCTGTTTCAAGAAATGTAAGAAAGTCTTTCGTTTATTATCGTCAATTCCTATCGCTGTCGCCCTACGAAACGGAAAAGTGACACCCCAAAGTGATATTTTAACTATTTATCAGCCACTTCTTTTCTTCATCAGATACCTAAAAGGATGCAGTAGCGCAGAAGGATCATTCATCTCACGTCGCTATGATGATTCTGCCAAAAGCGACCGGTTTATTGTAGCCACGGTCCAACAGAATGTGCCTTATCCTTCTCCGTTGGCAGTAGACGCAATTGTTGACAAGTCGGCATCTCACCATCTCTTATGACATATTCAATCGTCGAACACACTGAACACTATAATTTATCAAAAAGCAACTTTAAGACTGCGAGTTCGACGTTTCCAGGTAAGTGAGGGCGTGGGAATCTACGACCGCCTTCGCAACGGATGACGCAAAATTATGTGATGATAATAACAATGCGGGATTCTAGTTGTCTGTCATTCCATTAAAGTTCTTTTTTAAAGAAAAAGAAATTACTCAACATAGTCTTCTTCCATCCACTTGTTGTGGATATTTCTTTAAATACGCATCCGGATAACGTTGAAGGATTTGGAGAATGGTCTTCTGGTAATATCAATGTTGTCTTACAGTAACTCAAGCGACGTTTAATAGAGACAGGTGTATATGAGTACTGAGAGTTTTAATCTGAATATGTGTATAAAGGGAATAGTTTTTATTGGAAGTTTACAATAAACCATATATCTCAGAATCTTGCCCATTCTATTTCTAAAGACAAGATGCGGTATATTAGAATTATACAGGGTCCGGCAGAATAAATGCATGAATTTCGGACGGCTATTGTTTTTATATGCGTAGGAATCAGAAATAATATACCCAAGAGATTACTAAAAAGTGGGTACACATTTGGAATGTGGTGGGGGGCGTATTTGGCAGGTTACGGTCTCTGCTCATAGAGGCGCTGTGACCTCAAATGTCCTACCTGAATAGGTATGTATGTATGGATGCTGTTGCTAGGAAAAGCTTCGGGTTCCGAAATACACCTCGACCAACCTCGGCACTTATAAGCAATGACATCTATTTGACGTATTGTACCAACCCCACTGAAATTTTGCCGAACCCGAAGGAATTCCAACCTCCGGTAGTGATTGTGCCAAACATCGCATTGACACGGGATCTACGGCTTTACTTCCTATCCGAGAAGGCATGTTCTGATTTTTATCCACAATTAAAAATCACCGCCTCCGGCCTGGGATCGAAAGCACTTGCACTTGTCACCATTTTGTCATATTCATAGATAATAAATATGTCATATTATGAGGAGTTTAGATACTTATTTTGGATACGCAACATATTTTACACTGCCACTCGTATTCCTCTCGGAGCGAGACCCAAACCAGCTACCCCTCCGGAGGGGAAGAGACCAAGTTTTGTAATAAGAGTTGGACGGCGGTTAGGAATACAAGAGTGTGGCGGGGCTTTATAGATACGCTATCTCAAAAGATTTCAGTATCCCATGATGGCTTTGTCAAGTGAGGAGCGTGTGTTCGTTGTCGAAGTTTATTTTAATAATAATGGATCTGTCATTTTAACACAACGAGCCTTTAGATTACGTTTCAATCTTTGCCCATTGGATTCAGTACCAGATCGCAATACGTCTACTGGTTGGGTGCCTGCCTTTCGTACAACCGGTTGAACACTAAACAAAAAGCCTCCAGGTAGACCAAGAACCGTTTGAACACCAGAAAATGTTGAAAGGTTAAGGCAGGCCGTACAGCGATCGCCGGGTCTTTCCACATTGAAACAAGCGGCCGCTTTGCAGTTGTCAGAGCGAAGTGTGAGGCGAATGTTACATCAAGACCTTAAATTCCATCTTTACAAAATGACTTTCGTTCATGCGATACACGAAGGCGATTTTCAAAGGCGTGTGGATGCATATCGGGCTATCCTTTAAAACGTACCTAGAAATACAGGTTTACTGACCAGTCGTGAAGCGCATTTCCATTTGAAAAACATGAAACTCCTCTGCATCGTCAGCGAGTGACACCATCGCACAGTGGTCAATATACCTAGCAAATCCGGACATCGGCTCTAATTTTCTTTTTAAGAGTTGAAAATTTAAAAAAAAATTTTTTTTTTAAATTTAAGTTTTTAATTATTACTTTTTCAGGTTGTTTCTTTTAAACTATTAAAGTTTCAGTTTTAAAGTTTTTGAAATGACGTCGATTCGTCATGGATAAGCATAATAAAAAATATTTTTTACTGTGGAAATTATATATTTCACATGTTTACATTATTTTACAGTAAATGGTAGAAGTACTACAGACATAAGAAGAGTAACAGTTAAACATTTAAAAGTTATCATCGGACGAAATGTTCTCCAACTCCGTTTCAACATTTTCAGGGTTGACGATTAAAAGCGTTTTAAGCTCCGCATCTATTTCTCTGGGTAGATGTAATTTTGCCCCAACCCTTTTGGAACTAAGAAATGGATCGGAGCTTACTATCAATCTATGAAAAAGATCATAATTAACTTTTTGGGAGCTTATTTTTCGAGTATGATGTTCCCTGTAGCGCCGAATGTCCCGACTTCTAGTTTCTTGGGCTTCTTCAGATAGTTCACCAATTGGCACCACAGCCTCTTGGATTACGGCTGTTCCGTGCAGTAAAATTTTGTGCACTGAAATTGGCATGTAGTACCACCCATATAAAGATACATACTTTTCTGAAGTCTTAAAACAGTAAGTTTCAAACTTATTTACATCAATGTCATATCCACTGTTAATGGCTCTTAAAATAATGGAAAATCTCTTAATAAGATCCTCATCAATACCTGTAATTTCTGCAGACAAAGTGGGATTGCCGAAAAAGCGTCTGGCTGTGTTTCCGTCATTCGTATTTCCTGCGGATTGCTTAGGAACATCCACAAGGAGACCCATGCGATCCCGAAATAGCTGTTGGATATATTTTTTTCGTCTGCCTACAGCCTCTTTCATTTCTTTCTTTACTTTCCACACTTTCACTTCCAATCTATAGGAAATGTGCAGTAAACATTCGAAAAACCTAATGTATGCATGAAGGACAGACAAACCGAATTTAAGTGTGTCCTTCTGTACTTTCCTTGTCCGTAGTTCGTCAATGTCATTCATTTCCGATATTGTCGCCCTGCACATGAAACACCTCATAGCACTTGTGGTCTCAGTGATTGCATTGCAAACCTTGCCATCCACCATTGTCAATAACAAAGTAAAGGATATTTTTCCATGTTCAGTTTGACAAGGCCTTAAATTATTAATCTGGTTGTTCATGTCCTGTTCTAACTGTCTACTAACTTCATCGGTTTCCTTTATCCATAGTAGTTTCACTGGTCTACAGAACAGTTTAGAGGATGGTCTTGGGTTTTTCCAGAGAAGTTCATTATTTTCCTTGACAAGCCGGAGCGGCACAAGCGACATTACAAGAAGGTTTCCCTCAGCTTGGAGTTCTGAAGAGGAAGTAAAATCTGATGTTTGTTTAAATTTTGAGTAGCCGGAACTTCCATCAAAGCCCCACTTGCAAATTAATTTTAAATATTGGGAATCGTCACTGGCAGAGTAAATGCATTTCACTAAGCTCTCGCAAGTTTTGTCCAATAAACTTTGCAGTGGGACTTCACAGTTAGATTCTGTGATGGTTATGCCATCTGGGTAGAAATCCCTTTTTGCCTCTAAAACCTTATAATAGGGTGGATATAAATCATGTCCACAACTATCAGCCGATTGTTTTAGTCTTGTGTATTGTTCCCGGGTTAAATTTAGCTCTAAAATTAAAGCTAACGCTTCTTCTGGAGTATATTTCCGTTGTTCTGGATCGGAAGTGGTCCATTTCTGAAATATGCGTTTAGCACGTGTTGGGGTTGTTGTCGTAGCTTCGGTCAACAATTTCGCAGCAGCCTGGTCACCCTCGTCGCGTAATTTCATTGACGTTGCAAAACTTAGTTCAGCTGCCGATGTTTCTTCCCTTAACTGTTCGGTTTTTCGACGTTTATGTCTCTCAGAATACTGCTTGAAATCCTTAGTCGATTGAGTACCCGAGGGCCCTGGAGTAGGCTCCGTATTGGACGAAGTTGGTGTTAAGCGATTCTTTAATAGCTCAGGAAATACAATTTCCTCTCTTAGCCAATCGTCATATCGAGCCAAGAAAACTTCGTTCTTGCTGAAAACCTTCTGCCATCGTTTAAGGTACGGCGAGAAAGAACTTTCCCTTGTAAAAGTTATTAATACTTCCGTGGCATGTTCATCTCCATTAGTGGCGAAGTGTTCTTTAAGGTACTCCAACACGTGTTTTTTTCGGTCAGTAATAGTTTTTCTAGGATATTCCAACATTTTGTTGTGCAAATCTAACCGAGTTATCGGTGAAAAATCCATTGTTGCTTGAACAATAACGAAAAACACACTAACAAAAATTTACGAAGAAAAACTTAACAACAACTGATAACACAACTGTAACAACACTAAATACAACAGAATAATTAACAATAAGCTCTCAGAATATCACTCACGAGACGTTACTTGGTACGTGACCAAAATGCGAATGGAATTTATAAGTGCACTCTCTCCTTATATTTCGTCTGTAATCACTTTCTGAGGGTTTCCGAGAGATTAGTTGATTTTATGGCATAGTTAAGCCTTTGAATATTAAGAATAAATTTAATCTCGAGTGTCCTGATGTGTCCTTAATAACGTAAAACTTGCTTATTTACAAAATTCCAAGAAAAATGCAACGATAAATATATTAGGTCGGAATAATTTACGGCTTATCGGATTTCGAAGTATATTTAGGGTAAATTGTAAAGGAAGAAATGTACTACCTGCTGGTAAAACCATTTCAACTAATTGCTTTAGGTGAGCTAGACAAGGCCTATTAAACATCGCACTAATTTCTCCTTAAATACCAACTCATGTAAAATATGGAATTTTGCACTAGTTCGCGGACCATAACTTATTACCGGTTTACTGAAAACTGCCACAATTTTCAGGGAAGTAGGCGAACAGGTAGATAAATATAATATAATCGTTTCAGCATAATTCAAAAAAAGTCAAATTTTGTGCAAATGTCCGGAATACGCTCACAAATTGACCACTGTGCATCGCCCAATGGTGTCTGCATTTGGAGTTTTGGAACCTTACTATTTTGAAAAGAATGGAGCTGCGAATCCTGCTCGTTATGTCCACATGATGCAGACTTCTGTGCAACCAAAATTACTACAGCTATATGGAGAGATATGGTTTTAACAGAACGAAGCCACACATCACGTGTCTTCTTCCAAGTTTTAAAGATGTTCCCTGGCCGCATTCTCATCGCGGTGACATCTCAAAGAAAAAGTGTATAATAACCGCCCTCTAACCATCAATGCCTTTAAAGAAGCAATCCGTGCGGAAATGGCAAATATATTGCCTGAAATGACAGCGCGCGCGCTATGGAAAACTTCAGAAATCACTTAACCAGGTGTCTCTCAAGCGAAGGACGCCATTTAGACGACATCGCTTTTTATTAAAGAACTTTACAATTTCATAAACATTGTCCAACACATTTTGTTCTTTAATTAAATAATTTTTCATTTGCTATTCTTGGAAATTCGCTTGTTGCTGTAATCGACTATTCATAGTTGTTGTTTTTACGTTACTCCTTCTGATAAGTCTTGCAACTCGTTACCGGTTGTCTTGGGATCTGTCACTGAGGAAGACGTAATTCTATGCTTTATCTCACAAGTCTACTGCTGGCTATACGCTTTCCAGTTTTTTGGTATGAGACTGCAGGTTTGTCTTTGGAAAGCCCCTACAAAAAAAAATAATAGAGCCCTGTGCTTTTCCGAACATTTAAAAGAGAACGCGAATTTATCCTGTCCACAAGAGTAATGACACAGCTGGCATCTTGTTTGGGACCTCTATTCTTGATTATCTATATAAACGACTTACTGAAATTGTTCACTGTCTAATGTCTAAGAATGCGCTGACGATCTGAAGATTTACACCAATATTTTATCTGATGCGAACGTGCAGTTACTTCAGACGAACATCAATAGGATTTCTAACTGGTGGTAAACATGCTATTCACACGTAAATCAATATCCATGCCTACCACTCATTTTATTGAAAACTAGCGACTATCCACCGCTGAAATGTTTATCGATTTAGGAGCCACTTTCTACTTTACTTTTGCCTTTTAGCAACATATTCTCTAAGTATATAACTTAGATTACTAAAAACATTGTCAATAATTGTACTGGAGTCAGTAGTTACTCTGGTTGCATCAAATATTTGTCTCGATAAATTAAAAGATTCAAGAGTACACATTAGTTGTAAATATTTATAATTTTCTGGGCTACAGTTAATATTAAAATCACCTGCAACAATGATTGGTACTGAAATATCAAAATACTTTTCTAAAATCATATATAAGTGTAATAAAAAGATTTCAAGTTCCCCATCGGGTGCTCGATATATATTAAAAACTAGTAATGACAAATTTTTAATTTGAATTTTAGCTGCACATATTTCAATATCTTTTTCGATGCAAAATTCTGCAACATCCATAGGAGTGGCATTTATACTGCTATGGCACCAGATACCACACCCCCACCCTTGTTTATAGATCTGCAGTAGTTACTTACAAGTCTATAATGGTTAATGTCAATTCGCCTTTTAGCTGATATACTTTTACCAGGTTATCATTAGCTTCCTGCAGTGCATACATTTCATCCTTTAAGAATTTAATTTCTTCCTTTAGAGGAGACAGTACTTCTTGAACCATATCTTTTACAATATCCATAAATTCACTACTTTTCATAAACGCAATGATGTCATTGCGATAACTTTTTTCGCCTGATCTAAGCCCAGGAGACATTTTATATCAGTCAAACTACTTTAAAAATTCGGATAGGTTTTTAAGCGAACTAATCGCGTGTATACTGCACGAGAGCGTTCACAATATTTTCTTTCTTCATCTTCAAGGAAGCTGGGCTTTGAAATGAGGATTTCTCAATTCTTTAATGACCTAGCTATTCTTATAAAACTTCATTTCGCATTTTTGTATCGAGATTGGAATATGCCTCCATTATATGGTTGCCATGTTATGTTTCGCACTACCTATAGCTTCAGCGCATACAACGTCGTCTTTTGAAGTTTCTGTCATTTCCTCTTAATGAAATCTATACCCACCCAAGGGAACGGATAGCTTTTTGATGAGACACGAAATTAAAACTTTATCTATGCATAGACATGTTGCCAGTTTTGGGTGGAAAATAATTCATCCAATAATCAATGCCCCCTTCTTTCTGTCTTGTATCTCCCTTAGCGAACCTCGTAACTCGTTAGGATTTTCCAATACATTTTCCATTTCCACCCCAAAGACTAACGACGACGATTGTAATTTTACTTAAAAACACTTATTCCGAACAATACTACTTTATTGTTAGTAAAAGTTTTTCTTTAATTAAAATTACATGGCATTTAAAATTACTTTTATACATTAAAATTGATTTGACCATTTGTAATAATATCTTTTACCTGAATTCAAAACAGCTGAAGCGTTTTTACAGTAGAACTTATAGATGTATTCGTTACAAGGAGATGATTTATAATGTGTTATTACTACTTTACAGGGTGGGGAATATTCACGTATAGAGAAGTAATAAATTTGAATACGTACTATTAAGACTCTTCAGAATAAAATTACGGTGTGGCTTTCGTGTACGCTTCGTCCTCCACCACAGTTTCACAAACAAAACTAGAAGCTGAAATTAAGTACGCGTCCCGTTCATTATTACACACAGCGCGAAAACAATATCCATAAGTCTTCAACTGCAGCGCATCGTTTCTTCGGTGCCACGAGGAGGAGACAATAAGCGAGTGAACGTGTTTTGCATCTTGTAATAAGAAAGAAGTCCAGCATTCTTGGAGGCCCTTAACAATACACCGGACCTGTAGGACGCTACTGTTGTTGTTTCGTGCGGTGACAACATACATGTTTTATACAGATGTAAGGACAGCTTGGGACAGTGCCGAGATGTTAGTAGTCGGAACACAGCCTTCTCGTGACTATGGAGGATGTGTTAGGATTGTCAGCTAGTTAGGAATCGGTAGTTGGGGCATTATTCACTATAAATTTGCGAATGTCCTTTTGTGGTTTTTAAAACCATTGTGGATGCTTTTTATAACTCGTTTGGAGGAATTAATTTAAGCCGTTGTTTAACTTCTCTTTATTTATAGAAAATGATTAACCTTTTTGTAGGATTACGCTTTCTTTTGCCTAAATCAATATTATATGGGCTATAGTAGCAAAACCTTTCTAAAGTAACAGGAAATGAGGATGATAGTGATTAATATAAAGTATTTCTCGAAATATATCTTTCAGTCTTTTACTGTGGTAGCGTCTGTACTAGCGATGGGCGATTCGAATCTTTTTAGTGATTCGAATCCCAAAGACTCCTAAAATTAAAGATTCGTATAATATGATTCGTACCGAAAAACCGTAAAGGATTCGTACCAGCGCTGGGCGATTCGAATCTTGTGAGTGATTCGAATCCTAATGACTCCTAAAATTAATGATTCCTATAATATGATTCGTACTAGCGGTGGGCGATTTGAATATTTTTAGTGATTCGAATCCTAATGACTCCTAAAATTAAAGATTCGTGCAATACGATTCATACCGAAATATTGTAAAAAATTCATATAGATTTGTGATGATTCATGACTCTTTGTGATTAGAATTCTAATCACTCTTTGCACTTTATTCTAAGGATCTTGCAAAAAAAAACGGTAAATTGAAATTTTCGTAAAATACAACAAAGTGAAACAATAATGGATTATTTTGTTTTATTATTTGTTAATAACAAAAGGAAAACCTCAAAATTTCATCAAAGGTTAAACACAAAATTGTCTTGATGATTACAGGCACATACATAGATAATATACATAGCTAATATACATAGGTATAAGATATTAGCAGACATTCAATCTTTTATATTAAAATTAAGAAAAACCAGATACGATACCGTCTTTGAATTTATTCGTGACCGTTTATCTGTCACTATTTGTCCACGCATGGTACGAATGTAGCGGGTATAGATAATCTCTTTCTCATTAACTCAAATAATGTTGGATATATTGTTGGAGTCGAAGTCTAACTCCGACACTGACTCCGACTCCGACTCCGACTCTGACTCCGACTCCTTGACTATACTAGTATACAAGAGTCGTACTGATACGGATTCGTACCGTACGAATCATATATGGGAATCAAATATACTGATGAATCATACGAATCCGGCCCACCTCTAGTCTGTACGCAGTGTTATCCACAGCATTCCACACTTCTTTTGAAATTTCTATTCTATTAAGTTCATTTTCCATTTTGTTGGAGAATTTCCCCAAATATCCATCTTTGATTTCCCGAATTCTTGTGCCTACACTGAAGAAAATATCTTTTATTAGAAGTATTTCTTTAATAGAATTTTTTTCTAATTTATGTAGATGAAACTTACTAGGCTCAATTATATTCAATTCAACCAACTAATTACCCTAAACTGAAATAGGTCTTCCTTTTTTGTTTTTCATTTTGAAAGGATATCTTTTCTACAAAGAGATATAAAATTCAACGCTGCAAAACCCTAATATATTTTAGAGAGTATCCCGAAACTAGGTGAATGCATATTCCTTTTTTGTTTACTTACTCACAATCAGTGATTTTAAGTGGAATACCCTAAAATTATTAGCCTTTTAAAAATACCTTGCACTTCTCTAAAGTAGGTAGCAATAGCATTTGTAGTAAAAGTAAAGTACAGATAGCTGAATAATAAGTCAATAACTGAAAATAATAGATAATAAGCCAGTTCATTTATTATGAGTATCCAAGTAGCCCAAAACCTTTGGGGAGATTTAACATCTGTTTGAAAGACTTTTTAAGTCCAGTTTTTTTCGGGATATTTTACTAGCTTGCTCTAACAACAAAATTAATGACAAAAGTTTATATAAGCATTTGTCATTAATTGTTTCCCAACAGAGATATCGCATTGCAAAGTGTTCCATTTATATTGATATTGCCAATGGTAATGTGCTGCCAACGGTATATAAAAAATACACAATCTACTGTTGCGTTTACTAAAAAGTTTGTGTGATCCATTTTATTTATGGATTCTGCAACGGTAATGCCGAAGCGTCGGTGCGTGAATACGGCCAACGTTTTCCCCAAAGGAGACGTCCGGATTCTCGAGTGTTTATAGATACCCAATTTTGAGGATGTCCTTCATGAAATGTCCATTTACTTTAGAAGACACAGTTGGATACAATTAGATCCAGCGCATTTTGGACTATCTCTGCGTGAATGGTTGAATATCAATTATCCAAAGCATTGGATTGGCCGTTCAGGTCCAGTATCCTGGCCCCCGAGATCACCAGACCTCACTCCCCTCGATTATTATGTGTTGAACGATAAGGTTTCTGCTACGCCTGTTAATACAAGAGAAGAATTACTTGGAAGAATTCAAGAAGCATGTAATGAAATGAAAATCCTTTACACATATCTAATTCCATTGATGCACTGGTTCGACGTTGTATTACATGTATCGAGGTTGGCGGATTACAATTTGAACATCTTTATTATTAATTATTGTACCATTAATCATTACTTAAAAATAAATTCTTTTCATGTACTTAGTAATAGAATAATCCTTCTTTTATGGAAACTTTACAATGCGATATCTCCGTTGGGAAACGTTTAATGACAACTGTTTATATAAACTTTTGTCATTAATTTTGTTGTTAGAGTAGGCTAGTAAAGTCTCCCGAAAAAATCTGGACCATCCTGTATATACAGCTGTCCCAATAGTGCGTGGATGAAAGGTTGCTCATAAATTATAAGTTTATTAAAAAAATTATGCATGAATACATCGTATTTGCCTGCATATCTTAAAAATAGTTGGCAGTATACTATTTACAATCAAAGTTGTTTTTTTGTTAATTGAACATTCTTTATTTTATTGAATATTTAGGTACATTACCCTAAAAGAAACACATTATCATAAGGTACTAAATGGTTTTGATCGTCACTTGTTTAACTATTTACTGTTTTATCTGAAGTAAGGTCCAATTTGCATGACTTACTACTCCACTGTTTTTAAAATTAAATTAAATTAGCAAATATTGTGTTTATTTTCAAATTAATAAACTTTTTAGTCAATGTAGATAAAGGAAATTTGTTGTATGCGGTGTTGTAACATTTTGAAAAAAAGAAAACTGAAAACTTCAAAGTAGAAGTAGGAAATAATGGAAAAAAAACGAGAATAATGAAACAGATAAAAGAAATACAATAAAGAAAGTAGTTACAGTAAACAAACTTAGAAAAGAAATGACAACAAGGTTATATAAGGAAATAAGTGAGAGGGAAATGAATAAAATTAGGAGTTACGTAAGCAATATTACAATGGAAATACTATGCAAAACTGTCAGAGATATAATAATGACAGCAGCTGAGGAAGCCTGTGGAGTTCGTAGAATAAATAGATACAAGAAACAAACGAAGTAGTGGACGGAGGAAATAAAACAAGAGATCAAATTTAAAAAACAAAAATGGAAAAAATACTTGAGTAACAAAAATAATGAGACAAATAGTATATATAAAAAGCAGAGGATTAAAATCAAAGAGTTAGTAAAAGCAACAAAACAAAAATCGTGGCAGGATTTTGGAGAAGCGATGGAAAAAAATAGTAAGGGAAACCAGAAATTATTTTACGGAATACTAAAAAATTTAAGAAAAGGCAAACAAAATAGAGGTATCTATATAAAGTCAAAGGAGGAAAAACTAGTAGAAGATGAGGAAGCTATAATGAAGCGATGGAAAGAATGCTTTGAAGATTTACTCAATCCAGAACCAATAGTCACAATAAACAATATAGAGGAAGAAAATGAGATTTACACAGAAAACAGGGAGATTACAGAAACAGATGAGATAACGACAGAAGAAATACTGGAAACAATAAAAATAATAAAAAGAGGCAAAGCGGCAGGTAACGATGTTATGACAAGTGAGATGATGAAAAACATGGGCGAAAACGGAATAGAATTTGTACGGGTACTATACAACAAGATATGGAAGGAGCAAAGAATATCTGAGGAATTAAATTAGAATTAATGAAATGGGGAAGTAAGGATAGTGTTACCTTTGTACAAAAGAGGAGATAATAAAGAATGTGAAAATTACCCTACTGAGTACCACGTTAAAGGTATATGAAAGAATTCTTGAGAAAAGACTAATACCAACAGTAAATAAATCTACGAATAGCTATGTGATGAATATAATTTAATCTCAGGTTAATTAAGTTAGTGTTTCACCAACACGTTTGGACACGTACTTAGTTATTCGATGAATAAGAATTGGTTCATTGTGAACATGCCATTATTCTTTGAAAAAAACTGGGGCCCTTAGATTTATTTTTAGGGAAGTTGCATATTAATATTAAGTGATCATAAGAAATTTTATGAATCGTTGAAAAGATGGAGGTGAAAAAAAAAAAACACGAGCACGATCTAGGATTACCTCGAGGAGGGAAAACAGAATTTATTAACCATGCGCAATAAGCAATCATCCCGAATTATATTTAAAATTTTACGTACACACTCCTTTGATAAGCGAAATCTGGCTTTTAAAATCCAAATCGTCATATTCGACAAATTGATTCCTATGAACTATTCGGTTTTCTTCTTTATCAGAAGATGTTGATGAGAATGATGATGTTAAAAATCTATATTACATTAAACATATGTTATTAATTAATTGAATAATAATAAGCATCATATTAACTTTTACGTATCTATTATACATCTTAATGAAAATTCGATAATTTCCTAAGCTATTACAAATACTTACGCTTTTAAGTAAGATTGATTAATTCGAATGCACAAAGTGTTGTAGGTTAAAAATCTGTAAATAAGAGTTTAACTGGAGGTATTTGGCTAATTATATGGCGGTCATCAAAATTGTTAGTGATGAATATTATGTAATCTCGTCTGAAATCTAAATTGTAAAATGGGATCGACTCAAGCCTCTAACATCTTATAATGACCACGGAGAGTGAAGACCAGTCGAAACACCAGGGCTACAGGAAGAACACCCATAGGTGATGCAGTCCTTTTGACATTGTAGATATTATTACTGGCTTGTAATATTGTCAATAAATAGTATAGTATAGTATAGTATAGTTAACTTATTTGCAGACTTAATCGTTGAATAGTGTTATTTACTGTTGGTGAAACGAAAAGCATGGTTTTTAATGAAAGAATAAATTTATTCTATGAATAACACATTAAAGAACTGGGCCTAAAAGTAATAACTGAAGCACAACTCAAACAAGCGCGGAATGGTTTTAGGAAAGATAGAGGGGTTCAGGATAAAATTTTCACGTTGAAGCAGTTGGTGGAGAAAAACATAAATAAAAACAATATAAACATGGAATTTATAGACATTGAGAAGGCTTTTGACTGTATACCAGGGGATCTGATAAGGAATAGCCTTAAAATAAGAGGAATACGCAGTAGTTTATCAAATTTGTATTCGAATTTAAAACATAGATATTTTTAGATTTAAAAATTGATAAATTAGCAAAAAAATCTTCGCGAATAATGATTTTCAAATTCTAATATACATTCTATATATATTTCTAATACGCTGCTTATCTGTATATGGTTAATATTCATTAGTTATATTTTGTTATTACTCAATTATAGGTTTTAATTTATTTTTATATATAACTAATTGTAAGTAAGAGCAAAAAGGCAATTGATAGAATGTTATGGTTATAGATTCTAGCAAATTGCTTTTCCTCTTTATTTCCTAATTACTTCATGTTTGTGATAGGATGAATGCTGTTCCATTTGCATTCCGGAGAAGCGAAAAAGGTCTCTTAGGAGAGAAATGAATTTATAGTTATTCCATTAAAATTTACACTAGTAATAAAATAGTTATTTATTTCACCATATTGACAACCATTTTAGATAGAGATTCCAAAAATATGAATTCGATCTAAATCTAAATTGCTTCACGTAGCCGTTTTCTCTAGATCGGTACTACCAATTACTTTAGCGTACGCTTATCTAGTTTGCGGTATTTGAGAGCGCCGCAGATTCTTTAGTACTTAAATGCGAACGGAAGAATAAAAGGAAAAACAAAATGAGGGCTCACCAACCAACAAAACCGCAACCAACTACTCAAGGAATTGATATGGCATTGACATTTACATTTATGTGTCGGTTTATTGGTCACACTCAGCTTGTTCCTAGTGCGAACCGTTCTAAATCTAAATTACAAAGTATAACATATTCTCGTAATTTTATGTGTACAGGAAATATTAATTTTAAAATCGTCTTAATTTATGTACACGTTTTATTATTACATACATATATACATACATACATACCTATATACGTGCATATCTATACTTCTTTATATATAATATTATATTTAATTAATTGCATACGCACCGTTCCACCAATCTAAAATTAAACGGAACCATCATCGTACTCATGAGTTGTTATGTTCTATTTGGAATTACAACCTTACGTTAAAGCTTCCTCTTACGTCGTTCTAGTTAACTGATAAGTGCAAATCGTTAGCCTAGTACAACTTTAGCATTAAAAAATTTATAGTAGCAATCTTTAATAATGTATAAGAACAAAAAAGCTAACAGAATGAACGAAAAATTGTATGTAAGACGAAGTGTAAGAGATTACATTGACAATGAAACAATGGTAATTAATTACATAACGACACACTATTATAAGTAAAAATTGGAAACAACGATATAAGAAAGATGGGCGGAAAATCATAAATTTAATTTGAAAGAGTCAAAAAAAAAAAATAAGCAGATATTAAAGTTGTTTGTTTTCATCATTTTATTTGCGAGGGTAGATATAGTACTATTTTAACAGCAAGGGTAGATAAAAGACTTTAATTTTCGTATAAAATAAACAAATACTAATATTTAAAAAAAACAGAAAAGCGAAATTTAAGGTTTTAATTATGCAATTTCCCTTACTAGTAAGGGAACCACACAGACTGTCACTCACTGATTTTAATGAAGATATTCTTTTGGGATTTTCGCCGTCGTTATGAAGAAGAAATATTGAGTTATATATTATTGTTGTTACAGCTAATCCGATCTCCTTGCGGAAGGAAGCTGAACTACAACGCATGAAATATATTCTCAAGTATTCCACTGTGAATGCCATCTTGAAGGCCATTGGCTTCTATTTCCTTCAGTATTTGTTTCCACCTTCTCCGATCTTTTGCTGTATCTGTGCATTTGTTTATGTCTATCCCATTTATATTTGCTTTCACTTCCTTTCTTTGGTCTTCTCCTACTTCTCGCACCTTCTCCTTCATATAAAACATGTTTAACAATTATTTGCTCCGGCATTCGAGTAATTTGACTTAACCACCTCGTCCTTTGCGCTCGCATCTTTTACGTTGTTTTTTCTTTCTTGTAGAAGTCCATTACATTTTTGTTTTTCCGTCTTCTCCATGATGTTGTTCTTACGCACCCTCAAAATTTTTCTTTTCCAAATTTCCAATTTTTGTTTGTTCTTCTTTGTCATTACCCATGATTTACTGATATATAGCACAACTGGCTTCAATGATTGTCCCGTAAGTTCTAACTTTAGCTACTCTCGATAAGGTTTTCGCCCTTAAAATTCTTGGTAATGCCCCTACCGTTTTGTTTCTATTCAGGATTATCATGTCTAGTAGAAACACTACTTTGTTTGGTTTTCGATGTTATTGTTACTTCTAGATATTCGAACTGGGTAATTCGTCCAGTCTTTCTACTGTGTTGAACTTGGCATATTTATTTTGTTTTGCTATTTCTACTTTTATTTCTATGTATTTTGTTTTTTTTTATTGTTTACCTGAAGTCCAAATTTGTTTGCTTCTTCTCCAAATTTTTTGAAAGCCCTCCCGAGTTCTTTTTTGGATTTTGTTAACAAGGCTACGTCGCACACTGGGCGATTTAACCACTTTATTTGGACAAAAATTGATTTTGATGTAATTTAATAAAAAATTTGACCACAATTGACAACGAAATGTGAAGATCCTGTGAAAAACACCTACCGTAGATATAGTCTTTTTGACAATACGTATTAAATACATAGGCTTGTAAATACTGTCAATCAACAGGATTATTATTATCATCTTTGCATGTTTACACTCGATTTTTTGAGTGTTTGCTCCTTATTTCTTGAATATAAAAAATTGACAAATAAAAAAATCAAGAAGACAAGGAAGAATTCAATAGAAAAAATAAAATTATTGAATGCTTTTGCAAGGAAATAAGTTTGATTCTTGACAAACCAAAGCTAATGGACAAAAAGCTAGAAACAAAGATTTCAAGTTTTAACACCACACCTGGAAAACATCTAGTATTTAAGCAAGTGAAGACCTACTCATTTTTTTATAATTCACAACAGATCCTGTAATTTCCAGCAATAGGCAATCTCCCTCAAAACACAGTAATACCTTCTTGGCTGATTTGCTTGATCTTTTGCCTTCTCCTGACATTGCTGAATGTCTAAAAGAAGTGGATGTCCTTAGTTCATCATATGATGAATTTGATAGTGTAAATCGCGGGAGACTAAAAATCGTTGCAATTTCAAGGATGAATTTGAGTCCCTGAAAATAAACTTTGAACGGAAAACGGCAGCTTTTGGGTTCTACAAATGTTCTTTCTATGAACCTTGGTTTAATGTATATGTGGTAGGTGTTTGTAAAGACCATTTGCAGACACCTTTCATATATAATTATGTACAGCTACGGTATCAAATCTTAGGACACGCATCGAGGCAAACCTTTTCGTAGCTATTCCTATCTCTTCCTTCCGTCTTGCCTCGCAAATTTTGCCGCAGGCGCTATACTACTACCTGCTCGTTCCCATAATCACAAATTTCAGAACTTAGGCGAGGGGGAATGAGAAAGACAACTATAGCTACGAAAAGATTCGGTGCTCGATGCGTGTCCTAAGATTTCGTACCATGATTGTACCTACCTTAATAAATGCTCATATTTTAAACACCACTAAATAAATATATAGGTAGTAATTAATTATTTACATCCTTGTACAAGAGGGTTATCGAAACACATTTGAAAGGAAGGAAGGGAAACAAAAGGAAGCGATTAACATACGTATTATTCCGAAGGCTGTGGAAAAAGATAAATTATAGATTAGGGTACTAAATTTTAAACTAGGTTTAGTTGTTATACATTATAAAGGTCGAAAATTTATTAAGAATCATTATTATTCATCGTATCAGTTTTATTGATAGCATTATATATTTAAGTGGAGGTATCTAATAGAAAAAGTTATTGTGTAGATTGTATACATAAGGATCTCATTGAGATTATACACATATAACTAAGTGCGTACCATAGAGGTAAATTTCCCATTTACATAAAAAGGTGTGAAGCGACGTTACCTTTCCAAGATAAATTCACACATTTTTTTAATCTAAATGTGAAACGTTTTGGTAATAAAATTTGTTTAATTTATTTTCTCTATTTGCGTGCTTATATACTACTTGGCTTATAGAGAGCCCAAATAAAACACTTCCTTATTTGTTTAAATATCTACTCTCTAATATAAAAGTAGTGTATAGGAGGACTTTAATATAAGTAAATGGAAATTAGAAATATTGCAACCGCTTTGATATGGTTCGTGATGCGTTTCTGGTTTTATAGGAGATAAACATTATTTATATTTTCAAAGACACATTGAAGGAGTGGTTCTTTTTTAAAATATCCTTGAACGTTTATTCAAACATTTTGTTACTCAGCACAATAATATATGAATAAACATTATGACACTAATACTAATAATAAGCATATCCTCGAAATACAGTTTCTTAATCGGTGTCTATATTATGATAAATTATATTGCAAGGTGTTATTCCGCGAATATTTTATTGTACATAGGGATAATAATAATAATATGACTTATTACACAAAACATAAAAATAATGTGTAAAACTCAACATAAAATAACCAAATGATCATTAATAAATCACCATATCGTGCAGTGTGGCTGATATAGTTCTTATAAAAAGTATCACTGGAAGTTTTATGTTACCTCCTATCCGTGTTAACAATCAAATGCTGCACTATCACTTTTGGGTCTTCTGGCATACGGCGAATGTGAAATAAACGTTTAATTATGACGGGAAACCAGACCATCACTACACTATGTGCAATTTTTCGAAACCCAAAAAGCTCTTTGATTTAAGAAAGAAAGAAATACTCGAAATTGAAATTAATAGGCGCAAGGTGTCTTAAGGCACTGTATTGAGACCCCTACTTAACATACACATGTAATTCAGAACAGCACTCTACAAATAAAGTGCTTTAATTAATAATAAAGCATGTGAGAAAACAACCAAATTCTAAGATCGCAATCTGAATTTCAGCTGTCGGTCAAAAACAAAGTAGTAATTTACCAATAAACGAACATACTAAAGGAAGTAATTACGGTTTCAAATATTCCTAAATCAAGTGCTAAGAAATATACTCTATACTCCTTGGTATGTACGCAACTAAGATCTTGATTGGGGACTTCAAGTAAGAGCAATCAACGAAGAAATTAAAAAAAAAAACGGCGCGATAAAGGTCTTTACAAATATCTAAACGATAAAGTAGTACAAGACATTTAAGAATTAATGCGATCGCTTAAGGCAATTTGTAACGTGCCGTTTCATGTAAAATTTCAGCGTCGAGTTTTACGTTTATTTTGAATTAATCATTAATTCTATTCTCTTGATTGATTTTCTCATTGGAGCTAACGTTTCTACCACATGTTATTTTATTTCGTTAAGTTTTTATTTCTTTAATCTCGTTTACGATGCGAGTGTCATCCCCTCAGAGGGTATCCGATCACGCACGCTCAACTCCCACCATCGCGACCGCGTGGGGGCAACCGCAAGTGCGTGTAAATCGCGCGCTTACCACAAGCAGAGAGAAATCCCGAGTCCCTAAGTACCTTCCGGTCCGCTGTGGCTGATGTGTCGGCACAGCTTTTCTGATACACGCTGAGCCTCTTATTCCCGGCCTGATTGTGAGCGCTGGCAAAGCTTTTCTGCTGTAACACAGGAATTTTACCGCTTTTCTCCTCTCTGGTCGTTGAATTGGCACAGCTTTCTGACGCCCCCAGGGCTTTATTTACAATCATGCCAGCACCGCAGAGTTTAGCGCCGTCACCGATAGATAACCCGCCGTTTTTGACCAGCTCCCGTATCCAGATTGTCGTTTTATGTTGTTAACCGAAACAAAGCCATTAGATTCCGTGTCTAAATTTAAAAAGCGTTACTGAATAATGAAGCCCCGTGAATGTTTTATTGTTTGTCACTATACACATATTTATGTTTGTTCATGACTGTATATGCATATGTTTTGACACTTATCTTTTCTTTCGCTGTATATATTCGATGTTCTTCATCGTTGTATGGAAATAGATGTTCGATTTATGATACACTTTCACTGTTTTGTTGCGTAATTTGATTTAGAACCTTGAACATCCCCGCACATAGATTCACACCTACCACTTTGGGGTTAAAATTTTATTGTAACGGCGCGAATAAGACGCAACACCGTTTAAACCACAACGAGGTTGTAATTCACCGTGCAACAACTGGCCGTAGGACTAGCGGCGTGACATTTTCTTTTAATATTTACGATTGCCTAAGTAGCCAATCATATGGAGTTTTTAAACGTTCATCACATCAAGAATTTCGTTTATACAACCTCTTTGTTATTATTGTTTGAAATTTGTGTTTCTCTTATAGTAATTAATTTTTAACATTTCGCCGGCACTAATTTTGAACCTAGCGACCAAACGTGTAAGAACTCCTTGCCGAACCCAACCCGAGCAACCCTGAGCAGCTATAACGGTAAGTCATAAACTGGGCAATTCAAATGAAGTAAACCAAAACACTTCTCCTTTTTATTTTCCTGTACAAGTAACTGTACTGGTGGTTTATTTTTTTTTTTACAAATTAGAAAGGGAATTATTTTATTTAAACAGAATAATATTTTATTTCATTACATTTTATTATTAAAGTGAGACGTATACAATATAATACTTCTATTGGAAAACCAAAAATAGTATGAGAATAGTGAATGCACAAGTGCATATTAGAAGTTATTAAGAATAACAATACCAAAGGTTGTACTGAAGTATATATTGGACAAACTAAAAGATCAATCAACATAATTGAGGGTTACACATGCTTGAATGCAGTTATAAAGTAGACCGTGAAAAATACTAGTTAATGAATCAAGATTTAGGGCCTTTCACCAATTCAATGTTGTTAATTTGGAAACATATTCGCATATGCCATAATCCTTATAAAAAAGCAAGTGAATGAATAAATGTAGTATGCCATAAATGAAGATATAATTCCTATTACGTCCAAACTCATAAACATTCTCCGTACCAGTGGGTCGGATGATCACCCTTCGCTTATCGATTAGAAATAGTAAGCAGGTGCTCTATCACAGGTGAGGTATTAAATATCAGAACGGCGTCAGTGCTGGTATCGTCCTGATATCCATCCTAGTTGTCTGACAAAGTTTGCTGTCCCTTGGTGCATCCAACGCGTCGATTAAATTAATCGCTTTTGATACGCGGACGAAGAGCATCGCGTAGAGCAGAAAGAAGGAAGGGCTGTATCAAACTACCATTTAATATTATGCACGTGTGTTTGTCGAGGTACGCTTAATGCTTATATCATTGCCACGGTGGATGTTCTATAGGTATACCCGTCTTTGTGATCCATTCACTCGAAATTCCTAATGCCTCCGATACTATTCAATAATTTATCAACCGTGCGTTTAGAGATTCTGTTTAAATTGCCATTTAAGCTTTATTTAATGGTGTAGTACGCACGGATACATGAGCAGGAGTGCAGCTTTTCTAAGAACCGTACAATGTTTTAAAAAATAAAGTAAATCGTGATAGAGCTTCATTACAGATGATGGTATTTGAATTTATTAATATTAGGCATTTCCGGTAAGTAATTATTAGTATATTTATATATCTTACGTCCATAGTAAACGTCATGGTGAGCGCAGGAATTTCTACTTTTGTTACGGATAATAAAAGAAGATCATTTCATATTTTATAAAAATATGGCTGTTATAAAACTTGTAAAATACGCACGTTGCGGGTAAACCCGTGATCATAACGTGCGATAAAAGCGAACATTGACTGTGAGTTATTACTCCTTACCTTGATGCACACAAAAAATAATTCTTGCTAGTATGTATCTACTTTGTGTAAATATTGAAGGGCTTCCAAGAATAATTGACAGCAAATTGCATTTATTGTTATATATACATATTACTAACTCTATAATTAGTCAATAACAAGGTGAGGAGGACGCAACTTAATTAATTGCTAACATGTTAAAGCGAGAACTACATTTATATATTAGAATCAAAATAAAATTAATTGTGTAATTTCATTAATCATATCGTGTGTAGTTGGAACAACCATTGTAATTATAATCAACAAGAAAGTCAAAGGATCGTACATCCTCACAGCGTATTTTTTTTCTTATTAATTAAATATACTATACAAAAGAAATGTTGAAGTCACGCAAGCTTTGTAGTTGTGCTAGTTTACTAGCAATAGCATAAAATGCCGAATTAATCAGGAAACGCAATTGCAATTATTGCTTGAGCAGTTCGACAATGTTGAATTTACTAACAAAGCCGACTACTGCGATAATTAAAAATAAAATCTCCTCGTAGCATCGTAATTGATTGTTTACTAAACTACTGCGCTAACTAAATTCCTCTGTAATGTTAATTTAATGATGGATCATATTTGTTTTGCTTTTCAGAAAAATCTGTTGGGCCAAAATTGTACTTCTTTGAATATTAGTAAATTAAGAAAAGTAATAGCTATTACATATTCATATAGCATTTTAATGCAAACGAATGTTTAGAAATTGCAAGTAAGAATTTACACCACAGCATGCTCGAAATGCCATAGAGTACGTTGTGTACACGATCAATGCATTCTTTTCTACCTCATTTCCAAACAGAGAGGAATTAAAGATGCAAAAAAAATTCACTGACGCGTCTGCTGGCTTACAGAAGGTTCGAAAACAAGGCAGAGTGTGCGCGCAAGAATATTTTGACGCAACAGTTCCATAGAACACACAACAATTTTGCAGTCTAAAATCTGTGCAACTGAAATGTGGCCAGGGGGGATTTGAATAAACAATGGCAATAACGCAGTTTTGAAAACACTGAAACTCAAAGCTCATCTGGAGCTATAAAAATAAATGTACTATAGGAAATATATTGGAGACGGCTGGTAATATTGGTATCTCTGCTCTATCTTATTCAGGGAAATGAGGAAGCACTCACATTTTCAGCAAAGTGTGCCGCGGAACTATTTCAGAGGAACGCCGAATCAGTTTTTGATTAAATCATAATAGAAGTACTATGTCAATTTGACCTTTACAAGTACAAGGTATCAAGTTAATTGTTACTGTTTTTTTTTTAGAAAGTATCTACACGCAGGATACATAAAGCGCAAACTCAGTATACACGTAAAACAAAAGTATGGGTGGGTATAATCTCTGATAGAGTTATGGGATCCTTATTTTTCTCTAATAATTTAAAAGGGGAAACTTATTTGCAGATTTTGGGGATAAACCAGATTTGAGACTACGCTTCCTCAATCAGTAGAATTTCGATTATCTTAACCAGAGAGTTTAGATACAGCAGGCTAAATCTTCTCCTCATTATACAAGGGATTTGCATCAACATGTGCATGACACTTCTCCAAACCAATAGTTTGGGAGGAGCGAATCAACCGAATCACCAGTGAGGTTTTCCGACTTAATCCCACTTAAATATTTCTTTTGGGGTTGCATAAAATGTAAAGCGTTAATGTTACTAAACTTCACAACTTGACCAAACTGCAGCAACGACTACGAAACGAACTATGTGGATAATAGATATCCTTCAGATGATAATTTTATTATCACGAAAGTGTCTATGGTCTACATACGTCATAAATTTCTTTTAAGACTGCTGGCATTAAGGAGTGAAAGACCTTCTCCAAAAAATAAGCAAAAATGTTGCACTAACATTTAAAAAAGAACATATCGTCAGAACTTTTTCAAAGTAACTTTAAAAACGACATCAGTATTATTGTAAGACAGCTTTTTTAAAACATTAATTAACATGTTTTATAATATCTCTCAGAAAATATTAATTATGTAGTTATTCAGACGTCTCCAGGCTTTTCGAACGCACCGTATGCATGTTACAAATACGGCATAAGTAGTTGCAGATATATAATAAAACCGATACATTTTCCCGCAAGTCTGTGGAATGGTGAGGCGTGTAAAACGCCACATCTGCATTCACGGAAGAAGATGCATTGAATGCAAAAGTATTAATTCCTGGTTTTTATTGTTAATATAATTTTTAGACGTCAAAGTAGTATATTTAGAAGTTTAATACCTACAGACAAACGATGTATTTTAGTAAACCTTAATTTGCTCAAACTGAAATAATTTTTACTTCTAGTCTCGTATGTGTCTCCATATTTTCTAATATTAGTTTTATTATTACATATATCAAAGATATAAATACAAGGGACCGAAGTATCTCCCTTCTCCGTCAGAAACACTTCCACGTAATATTTATGCAGTCCTCATAATGCCATACTTAATTGTAGAGTAAAATCTCACCAACAAAAAGACAAAAGAGTATCAATTTTCGCTCTTCCTCTTAATTTGAGATATCCGAATTTGGGGCATAAACTTTAATGCCGTTGGAGTAGACTTTCTACAATTCGTAACCCAGACTAAAGTTTTGTTGAGTAGAATACTAAGGAAGTTGATACTATCATCATATCAGCAGGTCTTCATGCAAAGGCAAATCAACATTAAAACTAAACCAAGTCTGCCTGGAGCAGAAGAACATATAATTGACCTTAAAAATGCTTATGTTTAAAATCTTCTTTTCTTAACCTGTAAGTATTTTGATATTTTTTTCTTGGTTTTTAGGTTGTTTAAATAATATTATTGATAACACTTTAGACATATCTACCATGCTTCGATTATTATTAACTTTTTTCGAGTAAAAAAATAAAAAATATAACATATTATATAAAATCACAATGTTAAATGGTAAATAAATAAACTCTTTTGTTTTATAAATGATAAAATCATTATTTTTTGTTAAAGAAAGAAATGCTCATGTCAGCTTCCCCAATTGTCTTATTTCACATGCACAGGGTCAGTGCCTGTTACAAGTAGTGTTGTATGGTCACATCGTCAGTATATAAAAACATAAAAAAAAACTGAAATTGATAGTGTCGTTAGTGAAAATGAAAAATAAAATTGGGCCTAAAACAGACCCATGAAGGATTCACACAGATACCGGTAGGTATAGAGATGATTATTGTTTGATATTATTCTTCGGCGATAAAATAATTGTTTTACAAATTGATGTCCATCAGAAAGCAATGGAAGAAATCTTAATATACCTCAAAAGCTGTTGAGTCAAGTAATTTGTGTATGTAATTGTATGTCAATTGTCAATATTTAGTAGTCAATTTACTACTAGACTTCTATTGTAAAGTAAATATATATTACTTGGTTATTGAACAACAATATATATCCAAAATAACAAATATATGAAGGCTTTACGTATTTTTAAACTCCGGCATATGGCAAACTTCATATTAGAATTCAAACAAATCAAAATTAAGAGCAGTTCGCTCATATGAAATTAAACTATGCTAAAATATTATAATAACAATATTATTCTTAATTCTTCTGAATATTCCTAATAGCAACTTTTTTTGCATGCTAATGTTTGACGCATGATAATTTACTAAAGAAATGCAAATGATCACCTTCACCTTGATTTAAACTAATAACAGTTTTAATACTCTTCATTATAACAACTGGGGCATGTAGAAGTTATATAAACATGTTTCAGTTTTCCAAACATAGTTATTGTAGTATGTAATTATTAGAGATCATCATCGTCTTAGAGGATCTTAAATTTCATTTCTCACATCAAGCATAAACAAAAAGATTCCGTGTACTCGGTCATTGCTTATTATCTGTAAATCTGATAATAGAAAACCTGTAGGAATAACTCCAGATGATTTTAATATCTTCTTTGCTTCCATACCTAAAGTGATTTTAAATAGTATACCGACATCAACTTGTAGTTCAACCTATTTCTTAAACAAATCAGGAAAATATCAATATACGTCCTTTTATTTAGAATACACCTCGGAAACTGAAGTATTTGCCACTATTATGAACCTTGAACAATCTCCTGCGGAGGATATATACGGTATGACGTCATCGATTTTAAAGCATGTAGCACCATTTATTTCGGAACCCTTAGCTACGCTCTTAAATTACTGTATTCGGGATAATGTCTTTCCTGATGAATTAAAGATAGCGAAAGTTATACCACTATACAAGAAAGGCAATATAAATGATCCTGAATGTTATAGGCCAATTTCTATATTACCCATCATTTCTAAAGTCTTTGAAGAACTCTTAAAGAATAGATTACTCGATTATTTCAATAAAAAGTCATTGTTCTGCAAGGAACAATACGGATATTTGCAAAATAAGTCAACGATGCTATTTGTGAATTAATCGATACAGTTATCAGCAGTTTCGAAGGAAAATAAAAAGTGTCTGCAACAATGTTAGACTTATCTAAAGCATTTGACTGTGTGTCACACAAAATCTTAATTGAAAAACTTGAATTTTATGGCATAAGAGGTTAACAACCGAAAGCAAATAGTGATGATTGACAATAAACGTTCAAAAGAACAATACATGGACTGTGGAGTACCACAAGGATCTAAATTAGGACCGATATTTTTCCTTATCTATGTCAATGATTTGTGCGCTAGTCTTCAGGTTTGCCGGGCGATTCTGTTTGCCGATGATACGACCTTGGTATTTAAAGCAAAAACAGCAGGGGATTTGGCGGAGTTGGAGTCGGTGGGCATGTTGCAGGCGGAAAAATAGTTCAGTGCTAATAAATTAAAATTAAATGAAAATAAAATCCAAAACATAATGTTTGAGACGCGACCGGTCCAGATAAGTTCGGCAAAAATGTTGGGCGTACATATCGACTCCAACTTAATTAAGTTGGACCACTCATATAAATTACTTATGTAATAAATTGAACACAACCGTTTACCAGATCCGGAGAACAGTGGACCTGACAGACAGACACCGCTGCATTGATATATTACTCAGATTTTTATTCACTGGTCAATAATAGTATTTTATTATGGGACAGCACGGAATATAGTGAGAGAATTTCTAAAATACAAAAAAATGTGTAAGGGCTATAATGAAAGTTAGTAGCAGAGAACACTGCGAACCTTATTTTAAGTATTTAAAAATATTAACTATCCCATCATCATACAATTACAACTGTTTAGTTTTTGCAAAGACTAATTTAGAAAGCTTTAAAACTCAGTCGGATATACATAATTATTCAACAAGAATTAATTCATCTTTGACTATTCCTTATCATAGAATATCTTTAACACAACATTCTGTTAAATATCAAGCAATAAAACTTTATAAAAGTTTGCAAAATAAAATTGAAATATTACCATTCCAATAGTTTAAAAAAGAAACAAAACAAATGTTAATTAACAAGGCTTGTTATAAGATAGAAGAATTTCTTTTATCATAATTATCTTCATGCTATTTCTTACTTTCTTATTTCATATTCCTATAGTGTAGAGTATTTTTCATTTTGTGTTGACTTTCCTAATGATGTATGTTGATGTCAATTTGGAAATAAACGTTATTATTAGTATTATTATTATTATTATGTTTCGTTAACAAAAGAAACTGAAATCCTGGTGTAACCGAATACTCTAACTTGCATTTGGCTGTCTTAGATTTGTATATGACAAGTACAAAAGGTTTTCCAATTCTCATGTATATATATTCCATAAAATAACAGTATTATATACTTAGTTTTACTTCTTTGACGCTTTTCTTTTGAATTCTAGGAGCTTGCTTACATTTCTCTAGGTATGTAGTTGTTTAATGGTAAGAAAACTGTATTCTATCCTAATTAGAATCAGATTAACAAATACATTTCGTTAGTGATTATTTTATTGAATGATGCAAATGTGATAAATACTTCAGATGTATTTAATACCAAATAGCGAGCATTCTAATTTCTAAAGCTAAATATTTTGGTCTTTCTAATAATCCTGAGCAAACTACTTCCTAATTTATTATCAAATCCAGATCAAGTGCAATATAAACTACTCATAGCAAGTCCTCTCCTAACATTGGAAAATTTCATTGGGCACCGACAATATCCTGCCCTCCCTAACTACGGATGCTAGTCTATTTTAGGGTTGTGCATGGAGCTCGGATTTTCTCTGTGGCCGCACTAATGAATAGGTTTACATATACCGCGTGTCGGACACGTGCGCAGTCACCGGTCCGCGAATAAAACACCATGGATCAAAAATAATGCGATCGACAAGTACCCCATTAACGAACGCACTAGTGGGCTTTTCATTTGTCCGTTTCCGTTCGTCGACCGTTGTTTTTTTTTTCTCTTCTCTTCTTTCGTTGTCGCTGGGGGATGAACTGAAATCGCCCGCTTCGTTCGCAGTGAGAGCTTTCCTTCCCATGATAGTTTTTTTTATGCACACGCTGTGAAATCGATACCGAGATTATTAAATGTGTGTGAAAGTACAGGATCAATTGCTCCTACGTACGAGTTCGGTAATTCAAACAATAAAGAGCCTAAATGTGGAAATATAAAAAGACTAGGGTCCGATTTGAAATATACACAAACATGAGTATGAAAGATCGATAATCAGAAGTGCAATAATCTGAAATCGAAGTAGACATTTCAGCAGTAGTGTAACAAGAATGATAAAGATTTATATATCATGCTATACATAACCTACAGCCTATAAAATCAAACGTTTAACTATAAAATTATTTATGTAAATGTCTTTTGAACTATTTATTTATTTTGTAAACATATGTTGTTAAAATTTAAACTAAAAACTTACTTATTTCGTATCTAATTCAAAAAGGGCAGGTTACCATGGACTTTAAGGAAATGTGTTCCTTCGCTGATTGTTCGAAAGTGGGTTGATTATGCTGTATCGTTTCGTTGGAAACGATATCTTTCATCGTTGCTGAGGTCCTTTTTGCCTAGGAGAGATCAAGTTGTTGAAAACAAATGTGAAAGACTTCTTTTTCGGTTTTTCCTGAGTGTAGTTGCATTTCGAATAATTATCTAGAAATTATAAATTTGTATCACAATAAGAGTCATTAACTTTTGAAATTTACTTACAAGAGAGTATTGCGTATGTAGTGCCAAGATGATGAAAATCAAGTGATTCAAGATTTGGGGTGGCGTATTTCTAATCCTGGGGCCTATTGAAGAGTCTTGTTCGAGCCTATTTGCTGTGACATCATTGGGACATTAATTGGGACCTGAAATGATTGTTGTGGAGTTGGAATTAGTATTTGGAGTATATTAGAGCAGTTTTTCGTACTTGAAGTAAGCGATTTTTCATCTTTTGAATCTATAATTGGCGTAAAAATGGTAAAGGGAATGTTAGGTTATATTATCGTATGATAACAGTCATTCTAGTGGATTTTTGGTGTGTAAGCAAAACGTTTGATTTTGTGGGTTTAAATGCACGAGCAGTTTAAGTTGGCATTATTTGACAATATTTTATTTTATGACGGGAATTTAGCGGGAGATTTGAATTCTATATTGATATTTAAACGGGATATATGAGTTATTGGTTTGGATTAAGTTTCTAGAAATCTTATTTTTTGTACAATTTAAATAGTAAAGAACTTACTTACACTGAGGGAATCATTAGAAGATTCTTTTCTTTGTTCATCTTATTTATTTAACTCGAAATAAATAAATTTCATTTAAATAACGTCTTGTTTATTCTCTGTAGTATAAATACATCACTAACGAATAACTTATACAGTTACAGTAAAGATATTTAAGTGTATACCAGGTATATAAAGATAATAAACGATGGTTCAGTGGTTAGACGTGACCTCTCCATGTCTCGAGGTCAACTGATTCATTCGATTGGTTTGCGGTGTACCCAAAATACTGTGGAGGGGTAAATTTTGTTTACTTGTGTACTGTAGGGTCATCTTACAATTGGGGCGTAGCATATCTGTGGAGTAAATGATATTTAATGGATGACGCTGACTGTATGAAATGTTAATAAAACAATGTTGAATTAATATAAAATTTAATAAAAATTATATAGAATTATCTACGTAATAAGTTTCGTAGCAATATATATATATAAAAAAATAGTACAAAAGTACAATCAAACAAAGAGAGTGTAATTATCTGCAACAATAGAAATAAGTATTTCAACACTTAAAATTATTTGTAACCAAACGACAATTAGCAAAATACCATGAAAAAAGTTTGTTCACACACTAAGGGAACTAAGAAGCTACTGAAGTAAGGCTTTTGCAGAGTTAAGTATAAAGCACTGATGTAATCATTAAAAATGAAACTACTGCAAAGAAATGTTTAATTAAAAATGCTTTAGATTAAAATAACTCTTCAGTGTAAACTTAATTATTTAACACGTTGTTAATATTTAAACAGGAATGTACAGTGAAGAGCTATATAAACAGTACCCCTGTAAGCAAACGTCGACTTTATGCACACTACGTAGGAGCAAAACAGGTGTGCGTGATAGGAAATGTGCTGAATTGAAATGTTAATCGCCACTAAAGGGGGCTCCACACCAAATATTGATTTTCTTCTAAAATTTATACGAATGAAGTTTTTCCTTAAAATTTATATATTTTTACTGTTTTATTACAGTTTTATTCTGTTTGTTTAGCTACTAAGGTTGCAAATTAAAAAAATAAAACATTTTTATAACAAAATAATAATTGTTATAAAGTCAACAGTCGAAATAATAATAATAATATCTATTGATTCTCTTACTGTTCATTACGATAGATGTCGGTATTGTACTAAAAGTAAATGTCCGACAGCTTTCTCTTTAGCTAAGGTGTAATTATATTTCAGATAATATTCAGAAACTAACACATATTTATTCTATCGATACAAAATTTTGAAAAATTCTTAATGTTAGTAAAATTGAGTTTGTGTAACTCTTAAAGCAATCGCTTGAGTGTTTTCTTGTATCATTTACTTCTTTCTGAAGTAATAAATGAACGTACATTTGCAATTTCAACAAAGCTCCAGCGTACTCATTGTCAGTGTAATAGTACTTTCCGCTTGCGCGGCAATTGACGTTTTGTTATTAGGTATAGCTAGAAAGTGCGCGTAACGAAAGGCAACGGACCCCGGACCGATGCCTCATAACGACGAAAGAACAATAACAGTATTAATGTCAGATATCGACGGTCCACATCTCCAGCTAACTGTTAGGAGCCGTGTTTGATCGCATTACAATATTTAGTTATGCCTTTCGTTTCAGATTAGGATCGCCGACGTTGCCCGTCGTGATAGACAACCGTTTAGTGGAGGTACGGTGCCCGTTGTCATTTTTCTGTTATTATCCAATAAGGGATTAATTGTGCGGCGAATCGAGGTCGAGCATTTCTATTCCCTTGGTTTTCTCTACAGGCGACTGTAAAGTTAGTTTAAGTTTTTTCATAATCGATTTAAGCTGCTCAAAGGGCATAATCCAATAAGCTGATGAATTCCTTCTAATCGGAACTTCCAGTTGACGTGTACAGAGTTGTCGGTTTTAAGAGAACTAAATACAGGTACATAATCAATACTAATATAAGAAAATTTAAATTACCACATTGCGTCGTTTGGGCAATGTGTATTAGGTGTGACGAATGTATGTTTGTCACAAGAACATGGTCATTTGTTTGCTTTCGAGTATACAGGCTATACCACGGAACTCGTTCATTAGAAGTCTCCAGGGTTCCTTACTATTTATGAATTTGAAACTTTCAACTTAAGAATAACCTATAGTCTTTTTTTATTCTAAAATATTTTCGATGTTCGTTTTTCGAAGAATTTTTATATTCTATAATCGAATATATGATACACTGTATTAGGTTATCGTATAACTGTCTTAAACTGTTTTTGAGTTATAATGACTTTTTAAAACAATTTGCGTTTTGTTTAGGGTTGTTTAGTAGCCTTTCCTTTGCTCTTATTTAAACATAAAACCTTCATATTTAACAAACAGCGAGTAAAATCATAAGGGTTCACAAAGTACTTCAAATACGAAAGTCATTTTTTTTTCAAATCAAATACCCAGCACATTTTTACATATTCAGATGACGAGTTACCTTAAACATCGATATGCGAGAGGCATCCTTAAACCTACCTTAAGCGATTTTGTCGTTATTAATGCTTTTTATCAAATATTAATTAAAATTGCACTTAAAACCTATGCCCATTTGAAAGGAGGCTGTTAGTATGATTAAATAAACGAATGTTTATCTAGAATGTTTATCTGATTGTCATTCTCGTTGAAGTAAAAGGTCTATTTTATAAAATGGAAGCAGTTGACGGATATTGCAATAGTGATATTTTAAATTTATTCTGCATCCATGGCAAATGTAGAAAAACGATCTACCGCCAATTACCAAAGGTACATTGAGAAGAATAGAGCCACAAACTCCACAAAACCTATCGTTGAACCAGAAGAAAGAGTTCAATATTGTGCAATGGTTTTATTAAAACTTTAAGACCACAATTTTTTTTTATCTAAAGTTGTTTGGAGCGATCAATCTAAGTTTAGTCGGAAAAGGATTGTTAATCGACGAAATAATCATTTTTGGGCAAAGGAAAACCATCACGTTTTCAGAATCATACATTTTCAACACCAACTGCTACAGTTTTAATGTAGGTATTCTGTTGTCTTGTAAATGATTCTCCAATCTACGAAATTTACTATGGCAATTTAGACGAATAGAAATACTTAGAACTTTTAGAGGACCTTGTTACAAAATCTCCTCAAATTTTACCTCCAAACATAAGCCAAGACTGTTGGTATCAGATGGATGGTGCACCTGCTCACAATACCAGAAAGGTTTGTCGGCAATTGACAGAAATGTTTGAAGGTTTGGTTAGTTAGTTTATAATTTATCTATTATTTTCGGTTTACTAGCTTTCTTTGTCACTAAAATCATTTTTATTTGTTTTTTGTGTCAATAACATTACAAAATTCGTTTCGTAGAACTAGCTGTTCTTTCTGTTGTCATACTTATAGCCTACTTTCAAATGTGCATAGGTTTTAAGTGCAGTTTTAATTAATATTTGATAAAAAGCGTTAATACCTCTAGCATATCGATCCGTAAATTAAATCGTCATCTAAATATGTCAAAACATACAGGGAATCCGATTTGAAACAGAAATGACTTTTGTGTTTGGAGTATTTCGGTTTTGCCACTAAATTTTGATCACCCTGTATAACCTGTGATAGGTTAGGAAATGTATTGTATGAACTCTTATGGTTTTACTTGCTCTTTGTAAAATTTGGAGGTTTTGCGTTTAAAGAACAGCAAAAGAGAAGGTATCCGTAACATCCGTCCGCAAAACGCAACATTTTTTAAATAACTCAAAAATAGTTGAAGATAGGTATAGGATAACGCGACACAGTGTATCATAGAATCGATTGTAGAATTCAAAAATGCAATAATATACAGGGCATGTCATTTAAATTAAGAAAGTTGCTAGCAACTTCTGGTTCATTGAAAGTATTTTAGACAAAAGAAGGCTATGGGTTACTGTTAATCTGAAACTAGCAAATTCATAAACAATAAGGAATACTGGAAACTTCTAATGAACGGGTCCATGGTATATTTTGTATAAAATATATTTTTGTACAGATAGGCATAATGTAAATATTAAGAATATAGTTTATGTTTAGTATTCATGTTAACACGTTTGTGAAAATCAACATCTTACACTCTAACGAGATGAAATTATTCAATCAATCTATTTTTCCATTGTTTCCATCACACCCAGCGGCTTGATCGTGCCGCTTTATCATAGATGAAATGGTATAGAACTCCAGGTTCCCCACCCTAGATAAGAAGTTCTGACCTTCGACATCTTACACTACAATAGTATTTTAAAACACAAGTGTCAAAATGACGTTTATGTAATGCGAGTACAAGTTTGAATAACGAGCCGCGTAGCGGCGAGTGATTCAATGTAGGAGCATTACAAAGTCATTGCGATACGAGTTTTTTACAGTATTTTTTCTAATTTGCACATTAATCGCCCATATTACATTCCGGTAAGCGTCTCACCAGTGCGTTAATATCTCATTACAGCACAGTGTGCGGTAATAACCATTTCATCACTGCGTCGTTGTTTGTTTTAGCTTTATTGTAACATCCGATTAGAAAAACTTTATTATTATTCCTCAAGTACTTCTCACGTTTTATAATTAGTATACAGGGTGATTGATCGAGACCGTCCATTGGAAAGATTGGGGCTGCTAGTAATAATTAGTTTCTGCAAAGTTTCATGCGTACATAGTGTAATAAAATCTATGCTCTGAAAATATTTTCAAGATGGTGGTACTTCCGGACACACCGGAAATTCACATCAACTTTCTTATTTCAAATGGGATAGTATAATTTTCTTTGCACTTTTGAAATCTAAACGTTATTCTAGAGGTACTGTTACTAGTATTCCCTACACCTAAGTGCAGCCGTTTTGGAGATTTTTCGACTTTTTGAAAATTTTTGGATTTACATCATGATGTTTAACATTATGTACTGTCGCGAAATTTTAACCAAGAACGCTAAAATTAAGACTATCAATGGAAGAAATCCTGATATGTCTGCCGAAGTTTTTCGATTTGTTGCATTATCTACAGGCTACCCAAAATGTAATTGTCCTTTAGTGCAACTGCAGACCATCAAAACTCGATTTTTTCAAATACTTCTTGAAATTTTTTTTTTCAATATTCCGAAACCTTATTAAATGAAAAACATAAAATGCACAACTATTCGTTGACGAAAGCACAAGACCTCCACCCGGGGGACGATGTTAGAAGATTGGAATATTTCTAACAGGTTTTAATTAAAATGCAGGAACTGTTTCTGTTAAAAATTATCTGGAGAGATGAAGCAAAATTTAGCAGACAGGGAATAATTAACAGGCGCAATTTACACTACTGGTCTACGGAAAATCCTCATTTAAAGCGAGATGTTCACTTTCAAACTAAGTTCATTTTTAAAGTTTTTTGTTTACTAAAGAATAATCAATATCGCTTTATAATTTATGATGATAATTTAACCGGCCAATGGTACGTGGAAATTTTAAAAGGAGTCATGTCAGCATTTTTAGACGATTTACCTCTTAATATTTTACGAGAATCTTGGTACCAGATGGATGGAACTCCCGGCGAAGATCATTGGATTGGCCGTAATGGACCATGGCAGTGGTCTCCAAGATCTCCTAATCTAACACCGCTCCACTTTTTCCTGTGAGACTATATTAAAGGAAAAGTGTACAACACTCCTGTGCGCACAAGGGAGGAATGGGAAGATCGCGTTAGAACGACATTTCGCTAGTTAAATCCTTATTAAATTTATAAGGCTTGCACAAAAGAAGTTTCTTCAAGAATTCGTAGCTGTTGAAATTATTATATGTATGGGGAATGTTAATACATTTTGATGCAAAATTTAATAAGGTTTCAGAATACTGAAAAAAAAAATGGGGCATTGTATTTGAAAAAATCGAGTTTTGATGGTCTGCAGTTGCACTAAAGGACAATTAAATTTTGGATAGCCTGTAGATAATGCAATAAATCTAAAAGATTTGGTAGGAACGTCAGGATTTCTTCCATCGATAGTCTTAATTTTAGCGTTCTCGGTTAAAATTTCGCGACAGTACATAATGTTAAACATCATGATGTAAATCCAAAAATTTTCAAAAAGCCGAAAAATCTCAAAAACGGCTGCATTTAGATATAGGGGATGCTAGTAAGAGTTCCTCCAGAATAACGGTTAGATTTCAAAAGTGCAAAGAAAACTATACCACTCCATTTGAAATAAGAAAGTTGATGCCATTTTGAAAATATTTTCAGGGCATAGATTTTATTACACTATGTAGGTATGCAACTTTACAGAAATTAATTATTACTTGGAGGCCCTATCTTTCTAATGGACGGTCTCGATCAATCACCCCGTATATTACATGTTATCCGTAGTTGCTGATTTTATACAATGAAATGAGAATCAGTAGAAAAAGAAAACTATTACTAATCGACTGTCTCAATCATTCACCCTGTATAACACAATTTAGGCAATTGAATTTTACTTTGGCATTTTAATAATGGAAAATTTCTCCGTGAAAAGTAAATCCAGTAACTTTGAAACACCCCCACAATTGCTAAATCTTTAACTATCTGTACTACTGAATATCGGTAGCTACTATACTGATTGTTACTGATCCACGCACTCTTTAGTTCATTAATTTATACTTTCAAATAACAAAGACATATGCGATGCACGTATATCACCACCAGTAGAAGTTAATTTATAGGGTTTATATATTGTCGATTTGATTAACTGATATCGTTAACTCCTAAGTGTAATCACAGGATTGTCTTTTTTTGCCTAATGGTGAGATAAGAAAGGTAAAAACCTTGTTTAATGTACAACATTTTAATTCCTAAAGATGTTATATAATTTTATACTTGGGGGTATGTCAAAAGGACAGAACATCTAGAAGGTGCTTTTGAGAACTGTATCAAATTAAAGATGCTGTGTAAATTTTGCAGGCAAACAGTATTACGTGGTTATATTAAAAAATTACGGTAGCTGGATCGTTTCTCAGTTAACAATATTCGGTTACTTGAACAATTCCACAGACTCTATTCATTGGGTAGGTTTCCGTCTTTGCTTCCTTCCCGTTCCGAAACGCTTTCGCAAAGGGAAAACAATTATTTGCAGTAGCGCACGCTCCGCTATTGTCCCGATTTACGGCGGCAGAAGAGAGTTTTATTATTATAAATCCCGGTTTTCCGTACGGACGACGGCGTAACATAGCAGCGCCAGCACCAGGCAGTAAAAACGTATACGCGCCCCCGCCAATTAGTGAGCTACATGATCCAACAGAATAATGACGTCATGTGTCACATTGCACTTGCACGCTTGTTGAATCTGGGCGCATGACATGACGGCATTGTGGATGCGGCGTAAGGCAAATTCGCCCTAAAGCGCGGCGGTCCTGGATTCCATTCTTGCTGGGACCTCATTAAAGCCGTAGTCAAGTACGTTGGGATCGGATTTAGTAATGTATTTCTGGAGTACTTGTTGAAAGTATTCACGTCCGTGTATCTGTATGTGTATGTACGCTATTTGCTTTTATTAAAAAGTGTCAATATTTTTCGCTCCGCGTCGAGTTGGGCGAAAACGCAATGTAATAGGATTAAATACCCATAAAAAAACGGCTTTACAGGAAAATACTTTTATTGATTTTTGTAAACCCATTAATGAGCATACGTTATCTATAGAGAACAAATATACTACTGGCATACTTCGTAATGCATAAACACAAACAGTGTAGTTTGAGTATATTTAAATTGTTGTATACTAGAGTTAGTTAATTAATGCAAATATTCTGAAAGCAATAAGGGAAATGGGGGATCATTTTAAACTCTTAAATCGTACTAAAAGGACTTAATATCTTAAAAAAAAACGATGTATTTGAAGAATACTTGTAGAAGAAGACCTTGCCTGTATCTCTATAAATTGAATAGGACCTTTACTCTAGAAAATGTAATCCAAACTTTATTAATTTCAAAAGATCAGCAAGTCAAGTAAGTAATATAATAAGTTTATTTTATAAAATGACGCATAAGTTATACAATATTAGAAAATAATTGCATATTTGGGTAGTTGCCTGCGAACTTCGAGTGTGACCGCACGTGCGACGACAGGTTACACCGAATATCGGGAATTGTCACGTAGTGAGCGATGAAGTTAAGTTAGTGGGTGAATAAAGTAGTATGGGAAACAGTATTTGGAAATAAGTGCCGGCCTTAGATAAGTAAATGAAACAAACGACAGCAATAATTAGCGGTATATCGGTTTACAGATTTATATCTTTTAAACGTATCGCCGAGAAGAAAACCGGAGTTTCGTTTTTTGCGGAAGTGTTTTTCAAATGAGAAAAACTAGGAAGTAAAACAAAGTAAACAACCAGACGATATACCGGGTGTTCAACCTAAGATGCAACGGTTCCTAGCCAATTTATTTTTGCCTTTTTAAAAAAAATTTTCAAATAAATGTTGCCTCGAATCATATTCTACACATGCTAAAATTAGTTTCAGAAATGGCGGACTTCCGGTTGTACCGGAAGTAGATACTAACTTTATTATTTTAAATGGAACAGCCTATATATTATTGCAGTTTTGGATTCCTTGTTAAATTTAAACAACAATACGTTAGGGATACATTGGGGCTAAGTTGTACCGTTTCCGAATTACATGACGTTTTTCGAAAGAAATTACATTTGCAGTGTCTTCGGTGTTTGGAAATACCTCAGGAAATACGAAAGTTAGAAAGATGCGGTTTTCGGTTTTCGCTTAACCATGAAACAGCACACGTCTTTCATTTTAAAATTGTTGCGTTTAAATTACAGCGTTATTAAATAGGGATCTGTAATTTTCGAACTCTAAAATCATGAATAACTTGATTTTTTTAAATTGAACGGTGTAGCAATTTTTACATAAATGGATGTAAAATTTAATTTTCTTTCGATTTTATATGAGTATTATTGTGTCTATCTCCAACGGTTTTGGAGATATTCGTAATTTTTCAGTTTCTCACGATAGATACGTATTGCGAAGCGCCGCCGCCGGCCACCTTCCCCTCGCATTTCACCAGGTTTGGAACTAGCAGCAATAATACTGGGATGCTTAGAAAGTGGCACAAAGTACCACACCTCTTATTATTCTGGCTCATCAAATCTGTAACGTGAAATACGATAGATACACGTATGAAAGTTATTATTCTAACGTGCAGGTAATTTCTAATATTCTGATATCCGCGCATCGTAAAATAACTATCAAAGGGGCAATTCTTCATGAAATTCTACGTTGAGCAGGAATATTAAATAAGAAGTAGAGGTTCCTGTTTAAATTTAAAAAAAATCGATAAAAATTGCGCGCATTTGCGCGTTTGTTGGCAATTATCAAACTTTTAATTAATCCCCATGAAGATTACCTTTTACAACTCAAACCTATCACAAGTAACACAGTGTATACTCGAATCCTAAAGAATTATAGAATATACTAAATAATCTAAAAAATGCAAGTTTTGTAAAATATACGTACTGCTGTGGTCTGGCACCCCGGGTTTTTGTGAATTCAGTTTTTTTTTTGTTCATTCCGTTAAGCGTTTGTCAATGTTGCGAGAAATTTCAAATTGTTTTATTTTCAAATAAGATTTAGTTAATGTTTTGGATTGTTTAATTGGTTTATTTTATTGTTCAGTTGTTTATATTAATTTCAGTCAGGTGTTTTACGTTCACTGGTATTGTATATATATTGTTTTGCTTTGCGAGTTCGTCCGTTTGCGGACAGATCTGTGTGCGTTGCATCGCACGCATCGGAGATTTTTATACTTATACGATTTTTTAACCTTGTGAGTTCAGTTCTTTGATCGATACGAAGGTAAGTAGATATATAAAGTTGTATTTCATTGCTGACATTTTGTGATTATTGATTTCAAGTTTTGAATTCACGTTTCTGATTTTATTTCGTTCATCACGGAACTTATTTAATAATAATTGATATTGTATTTTTGTGTAGACAATTTAGATACAAGATCTGTTATTATTTTTATGTGCAGGAAGATATTTTAAGTTTAAAGAGTTAAATTTTTTTGTTCGTTGTTAATTTTTCTGATTTGTAATTATTTATTAATCACCTCGGGTTGGGTGAATAAAAGCATTGTGCTTGCTTTTATTTTTCATTTATATAAATTACTTGAATTTTCCACGTTAAATTTAGTTGTTTTAATATTGAGACCACGTGGATTGAATTGAAAAAAAAAAATTATTATCTTGCTGAACTTTTTGTTTTCTGTTGCTTTGTAAAAGGATTTTGAATTAATTGTCCTTTTGTAATTTTAAAGTCAAATGCAGTTTTGATTTAGATCAGGACCTTTTTGTCCAAGGTTTTTTTTCTGCAAAGTTTGTAATAAAAATTTTTTTTTTCTTTTTTTTAAAAAAATTAATAAAATTATTGAATTTTTATGTCATTCAAGAAAATACTGTTCTTTTATTTTTAATTAAACCTTTTAAAAATTTTTTTTGAGTACAAAAGAAAGTCAGATTTCTTTCACCCACATTTTGCTTTTCATAATAGTAACCCTGAGTTTAATTGTTCTTTTGCGCCTTATAAAATTGTTATCATTTGAGCTAGCTAATTTAATTTTTCGTTTTAAAATTTCATTTGGCATTTTTGTTGGTACATTCAGTACACAGCAGTACTTATTCCAAAAATATAACTTTAAGATCTTCATATTTCCTAAGTGAATAATCTATGCTAATAAATATATTTTCTGATACGAAATTAATTACATCGGAAAACAACCTCGAGCGTTTTCGCTAAATAAATATAATAATCCTACGTTATCTGGTTCTTTAACCCGCTGTTCAGAGAGCAAAACAACGAGGAGAGGAGAAGACGAGGTCGTGCGATTGCGTTTGTAGGAGGTCCATCCGGCGCAACTTCACGACGACGAAACAATCCTGCGTGAAGGCGTTCAGTTTATTTACACATAAAAATAACGTATTAAAATTAAACCGATAAATAACACAAACTCATTTTCTCGAATGGCCGTGCCCTCACAAGTCGGTCGATGGGGGGGCATGTTTGGGGAGCACCCGGCACAGCGTCCACAAAGGCCCTCTCCCACCGTTTTATCGGCTGAGAATGATAATTACATGACAACACGTGGTTTATTGAACTAGCCGCGGAGATCTAGATTTACGATGAGAAATTATCTTCTACGATCTGTTAAACGGAGAAAAAATAATCTTTTGTTCGATTTATAACGATGCCTTCGGATATAAACTAACGGTCTTAACACGCTAGGAATAAAGAATGAAGGATATGATTGTATATTTATTGTTGTTTAATTCTTTTGTAAAAGATTAATCGGGTAATTATTGTGTGTGTGTCTATCCTTTCTATTAAGGATTGTAAGTTCTTGATATAGAATTTGGGATTAGTTAAATTAAAAATAACAACGTAACACCTCATTCTATCAATATCATTCTAACATAAATATACAAAACTGCGCTACCAATAAAAGTAAGAGACAACGACGCACATAACCTGTCATGAATGCCCGATTGCATCAAACTGTCAAAGGCGCCTAACGGTTCCTACTCCTTTGAGATGTTACAAGGCGCTCTTGGCGTAGACGCTTATGCTTTTAAAACAATTAGAACTAATTTTTATATACTCATACACAAAAATTTTCTTATTAATGACACGACTCACCGTCTTTCTTTGAAAACGCATATGAAGCGTACACACTCATAAAGACCAGTGGCGTATTCTAAAAAAAAAAGGCCTGGCAAAACAATATGCACCACTGCCTTCTTTACTTTTAATTAATGAAATATTTTACTAAAAAAAAGGTACTTCAACTACAAAACTATAACCACCACATTCGGCCCATACGTAAATATGGTACTGCATAAGACCCTTAGAAATAGCGGACACGAGTCATAACACCTATAACACTTACTAAAATGGAGCTTACGGATGCTTAAAAAAAGTCTTATTTGAAATAATTTAAAGAAACTTCAAATCATGTATACTAAACTGTTTTTGAACTTTTACCTTGAATTCGTAATAAGTAGCTTCCATTACCCTCAAACAATCGATTATGCCCTGATTCAATCGGTGTTTCAAGAAATTGTCCGCCGTAATGGGTCCGCCATATTTTTTTTTTGGCATTTTGACTTTTGGGTCGTAATCAGCGACTACACCTAACGGTAGATGGCAATCGATTAAGAAGAAGAAGAAGAATCAGCGACTCTAAGAACCCTCGAGTGTTTAGTTATATCCCGACTCAATCAATTTTTGAAGAAATTGTCGGCCATAATGGTTCGGCCCCACCGTGCGACATTTGCACAGACTGAAAATTACTTTCGTTTATGAATTTTGATTTTACCGCAGAAATATGCTGTCGTAATTTCAAAATACTATAGTCTTGGACAACACACAACGATTTTTCCGGTTGAAATCAATGCCTTTGAGATATGTACTAGAGAGGTTTTGGGATAAAAACATGGGACAGAAATCAATAAAAAATTTCAGTGACAGTCAGGCGGCTGCATAAACGCAACTATAAGCTAATTTGGAGCTGTTAAAACTTACAGTGAGAACGGAAAATAATCTATTCCTGATCTGCATGCACTTACTTATTCATGGTAATGGGGAAGTAGACACTCTAACGAAAAATATACTGCGAAGCATTTGCAGGAACCAGAACCATTGGTATAGCACCTATGGTAGCTAAACAGCAAATCAACGTCTGGGCAAATCAGAAAATGCTCCAACATTGCAACAACTGTCATGGTTTGGTACATGCGAAAGACTGCATTTCATATAATCGTGTCAGAAACAAGGAAGTACTTGAGCTTGACCGTAAACATGTCAAAGTAATTGTTTCTGTCAACTCAGAAAACATCTACACAGAATCGGACCCTCTGAAGAGACTGAATGTCGGCTGTGCTTGGAGGACAAAGAGACAGTTGAGTTCAACTTCTGCCAGTGTCCCGTCGCAGAAGAGAATCGGGTATGACATCTTTGGGAAGGTTAACCTTTCCGTAGAAAACCTGAAAGACATCTCGACACTGACAAACACGTTAATATATTCACCAAACTGTAATCTGATTTATTAAAATATTGTTCGTTCATTTTGTCTATTTGTTTGTGTATTCCCTAATTTGACAATATTTTATCTACTTCTTTTCGACTTGACGTTTTTAAACATGAAGATGGCAATTTAATTTATGCCGAAGCATGTTTAAAACATTTTAATTTATAATAAATAATATATGAATGGAAAGGACTATTTTTATATCTACATCCAAGATAAATAGTAGTTTTAGAATCACTAATTTGTTGTACTACTGTATAACTTAATTACCTGGTATAAGCGCCCATTTAAAGAAAATAGGAACGTGTACTTCGTACTATACTATGTTGAAGATAAGTAAGTAAGTATACGTTTCTTTACATGCAGATTACCTACAAAAAAAAAACACTTCCATAAAAGAACAGTAAACATAAATTTAAGCGATGATTCCGTTAGGATTTATTAACAACATTATAAGTGTTACATACTTATAATGTTGTTAATGTTGTTAGAAGAAAAAAAAAAAGATTAAAATTATTCTTAATCGTAGACATGGTATGCTAACAAACACATGTGTCTACTCATTCGTGATGCACCGGGTGGTAGTGTCGGATAAATTAATATGGATATAATTAGTGCACGAACGAATAAAACATATCAGGTGACAAGAGGGAATCAGACGAACGCGAACGTGGGCGCTCGCTTACGCACTCTCGAAATTGGCATAATTATTTGGGCACGAAACCATAGAGAGGGAGCCACACTCGAACGGGTCCCCGTTCATCTGAAAACGTCACGGCCCTAACGACGACATTGCGAGTTTGATATATGGAGAACACGTTTCTAATTTATGATTCGCTGATAAATTTACGCCGGCTCCGGAGTCGTTTAAGGGTTCGTTACCGCAAAAATTCAATTGTCAATTGACGTGTTTATGGGGTGTCGCGTGACATGCTCGCCGGACGGTTATAGGACCGGACTGCACCCTTATTTTATCATTACGCGTATTATTATATGACTTCCGTTGGCCCTCCGACAATTATTGGGTGCATATGGTGTGCGCTATCTTAATTTGAGGGAATCACAGTGTCGAATTGTATTATCATTTGGGGTGGGTTTTTCGAAATAAGTAGCGTTAGCATTAGGTAGTAATAAAATTGAATGAATCTGTGAGAAGAAAAAGTGCACAGGCTCCATATTTTATGAAATTTAGCATTGTATGTGAAAACTGCCCATGTGCAATTTTTGTACATTTAAATGAAAACGATTATACACCAAGATGTGACCAAGGTGTCGACAATAAGCTGAAAGGTGGATCTGTAACGATCGAGACAATTTTCGACTCTCCCACATGCATTGTCACTTCGAAATTCAAGAAATAAAGTTTTGTCGTTATTTGGTGTTTCTGCTATTTCTTTTTTCGGGCAGTGTGGTAATTTAAAATAGTAATAATAATAATAATAATAATATGTGGCTTTATTTCAGTTCACATAAAAAAATCAAAACAATTAACATTTAACTTTATCTAACTGAAAATCACGGGGAGGTAGTTCAGAGTTAAATACTAACACCTGATCTTCCACTATCACCTTGAATAAGAAAATAAACTAATACTATTAAATTACATGCCTATAACTAACTTAATCTAAGGTGGAACAATAAATAATCATAATAATAGGTACACAAACGACACAAACTTTCAAATCATTTAATTTTGTTCTTTTAGTAAATATTTGCTTAAATTTCTAGTAAATACACTGAGGATACTGTCAGATGTACACAGACACGGAATCATATAATACGGCATAAATGGGTCATAAAATGCCTTTTAAGGCACTAGGCGTAGATGGGATTCTTCCAGTTCTACTACAGAAAGGGCAGGATGTAATGTTGGCACATGTAATCCGGATAAGTCGGCGTACTTTAGAACTGGGATACATACCAGAAGTTTGGAGAAGGGCCAAAGTGACTTTGGCCCTTCCCCTCACATCCGAAATCTCAAAGACCTGTCAACCTAACATCATTCCTTCTGAAAACAGTGGGAAAAGCAGTATATAATTATATCAGGACAGATATCCTGGAGCGTCTTTGCGCCCCTGTCAGCACGCCTACCAAATGGGCAAATCCACTGAGAGCATTAGTGGAGCTGACAGATCAAATACAGGATGCACTGGCAAACAAAGAAACAGGGCGCTTTTCACAACATTCCGCAGTAGGATGTCAAGAAAGTATTAATTGAAAGAGTGTAACAGTGAAAACGGAGGTGGGAAATAAAAGAATCTCACTTAACATTTTCTGAAATACCAAACTTATATTTGGCATTTCCATTTGGCGAAAAAAGTAAATGTTTCTATCTAATTAAATTGTAAAGAAACGGTTTATTTATTGAGCAATTACTTATTGATGACCGTATACTAAAAAAATATTATTCAGTGACATTTGGCTTCATCAAGGTTTAAACTTTAGACACTTACATATACACATTAATAAAGCTTGAGGAAAACAAATGAAACATCGCTGAAATTTAAATGGTTTAGTATACAATAAACAAAAAACCCCTTTCTTGGTTTATACCATTTGATTGCAAAAATTGTAATTTCACCTGAAAATATAGAAACTATTATTCCAGTGAAAGAAATTCTTTATGTGAGGACAGTAATGACAGTGGACTTGATTTTAACGAAAATGAATCTGTTTACATCCTACAGATTCATTTTCGTTAAAACCAAAGTTATAACAAACCAAAAAGTACAGATGATTGAATGTTAACTCCATTGCAAAATTAACTATTAAACTATAATCTAGTCAACATCAAATGTATTCGGTATTCTTATGACCCTAGGCAACTGGCATCTGTTTGAAAATAATATAATTTTCAAGTATCTGCCAATAAGTTCTTCTTTAGAGTCTTGGGAAGAATTAGAATGTACAAAATGTGAAATTTTAGTAATATCTCAAATATTACTTTTGATTTGACCTTTTATTTAATTATTTTTCAGAACGTATTAAACCTACAATTAGCTTGCAATTAGCATCAAAAAGTTGAGGGTTTCCAGTTAGAACATTTGGGTAATTTGGTAACGCCAATACTTTAAAAATGTTGTAGTATAGATCGTTTCAAGAAACATGTTGCTACAAGGTGTATACTTGCATTGTCGCATTGTCCAGCAGTTTTAATTTTCTGTTCTTATTGAAAGCTACACTGTAACATGAATTCCATTCAAAAGACGTAAGATATACTTACACAAAGACTAATATGCAAATATGGGAATATATAAGGTTTGTATAGCGAAAACAAATATTCCAGAAACTTGCCTATCTGAATTCTAAATAAAGCATTTGTAAATAGAGCACGTTAACAAAATAAGTAATTAACAAATATAAATTAACATGCTCGTAAAGATGAATGTTCAAGATGTTCACACTATTAGATTTGAAGAATAAAGACATGAACCTGTACTGTGAAACTGTTTCCCAAAGCATTTGTAGCAACAAAAACTGTGGGAATACGCCAACACGCATCAAAGTTTATCTCGCTATAAATTACAAGCATGAAATGGATTTTCATTAACAATATTTCTATAAATAAACGTATCAATCAAAAACAGTGTAATGTATTTAAATGGGGTTTGCGTACAGTGATTTGTCCGTTATTTATTTTACACCTCTACTCGGTTATTAATATGGGCGATGATAGGTCTTTTTGGCATTTTAAATTGAAAAACGAGGAAAAATAAACGCCGCACGATTTTATTTTTTAAACATACAGGCAAATAATAAATTCGCTTACTAAACCAACAAGCAAATTAGTTTGTAGTGTAGCCTGTGCTAGAATCTCTCCTCCACATCTGCTTGGAACAAAAAATCAATTTGTTAACACAAGCACGTCTGTCCAATAAATCAAATATTAAGGCGTTACTTCAATAGTACCTACGCTGACATTTATTTATATCTGATACATGGGCTACGTGGGCATCCGCGCAATTTACATATAGATATGTGACACAGTGAATATTTAAAAATAATTAAAATGAATTTATTTCTATCGATTCGGAAATATGATGGCGGGAGGTAGAAAAGGACATGCTGGTAAAGTGTTTCCTTTTAACAAATATGGGAATTTATGCGTAAATGTGTGTTTAAACTATATGCAATAAAGATATAAAAACTCACTAACGTCCAATTAATTAATTCTTTATTTGTGTTAATTAGTAAATGGCAAAATAAGCTTCAATCTTAAAATAAACACCTACCTATACTTCTCATATTTAAAAATCTAAACCTTAAAGACACCATAAATCTTACGAAATGTTTGATTTTATGGAATTTATCTTAAATAGGTGAACAAGGGAATAAATTTGAATATTTATTTTTTCTAAATATTGTTTAAGCCAAGCCTTTAACTTAGCAAGTAGTTTAAAAATTGTGCCAAATAATTATACAGGGTGTAGCACCTAAGACGCCTTGGAGCATAACTCCACTATCATACAAGATATCGAAAAAAGTCTAAAAGCAAAATTGTGCATAAATACCCTCGCTATCTTTCTAAAATACTTCTGGTCAGCAATGGCGTGCCGTATTCCAGTGGCGTATTAAACTTAGGTTTTTTTTTAAATGGGACACCTATATTTTATGGTATACCTACACTGAGAAAAATGGATTGTAGAAATTAGATCGGATATCTCTTTATGTTAATTACTAAAATAATTATTGTCAAAACGACAATACCTATGTGGCGTATTAAGAGTAAAATAACCAGATTTTATCATGCTTATAGTAAGAGGCAAAATCTGGATGTTACCATCTACATCTTATGGATGTAACAATTAATATAGTCTATTGCTGAAAGCCTATATAATGACGTGGATTATATAGATAGTCGCTGCGATTGACTGCGATATTATCAGGTATTCGATGCATATTCAATCTCTAAAATAAATGTTTATAACGCTCTTCCCACCCCTTGCTCTATTCATTGTCGATCTTTACCGAAGAAATCGACCAATAAGCTGTTTTGCCGAGACTAAATTACCGTGCACGTGTTATGTACGTGTGATACAGGTGTACGTATTCGTGTCGGTGCATGTTTGTGTCTGGTCGTTCCTTGATTGCTGTGCATCGTGAGCAGAAATGGATGCAAACGTGGAAAACATTTTAATCGAGTGGGGGTTTCCAAAGTTAATTGATATATTCAAAGGTAAGTAATAGATATTATATGCATACACTTCGTAGTGGGTACTTTATGCTTTGATACAACATTAACCTAAATCTAACCTACTAGTGATTGTTATGTTAATGAAAGTACACGTTGGAATTTTGTAATAATGGTTCTAAGGACAAAAAAAAATAAAATCAATATTATAGTTTTTATTGTGTAATATTCCACTTTCCCTATGCATGAACTGGGTAAAACCTTGTATAGTACTATATTTTTCATTACAGGTAAGTATCGCTGTATAGGGCCCGCATATGATCCATTATATTATTGTTTACTGTCTACTATTTTAAATGCTAAGAGACGTTAGATTATTATAATAGAAAATAATATTGTAAGTACTACAAGGCTATATAGTAAGTATTAGCATCATGTATCCTACATAGTAAAATATTACATTATACTGGGTACAATAAAAAATTTAACAGTTATTATCAAATATAGTCAGTACTATTAGACATCTTTTTCACATTTACTAACATGTATGCTCAAATTAATAATACAAATATAGTACACCAACTTTAACATACGAGTTAATAAAAACTATTCACAAAATTTACTATACAGATATTTGTCACCGGTAATATTAAATATGATTGTCCCTATAGGAGCTATAAAATATATTAAAGTACACTATATTTATGTTAAAGAGTATAATCTATTTCTCTCAGTGTAACTTTAGCGGCTTTGCTATTATAACATTTTTTCCTCACAGTCGGACCATTGTTTAAAATTCTTTTTTGGTAGGAACTAAATTGCATCGGCGCTTAGGTTTCGGATTTAGGGATAGACTAAGACTTCTTGTACCCTCATATAGTTTTTTTTTCAACTGATTTATGAAAGGAAGATAATTTTTTATTGGCATTTGCAAATTGTCATTTGTTTCTAAAATTTCAAACGGCACACAGCAAAAAAAATTGCATCCAAATTCCAAATTGTTCATTGGCACCAAAAAAAAACAACACTTTTCATAACGAAATTTTTAAGAAAAAAAAAGTTGTTTTGTCAATTTGTCGGAAAATGTCTTTTTCCGAAAATAAGTCTGTCATGATAAAAGAAAAGAAGTGTAATTGTCAAAAAAAATAAGAATAAAGTGACAGCAGAAACATTGTTCTCTCATAAATGTTGCAAGAATACTTCGAACTCAAGAGGAAATGGTTAACATGGTGTTTATTCTAGTATAGTATAGTATAGTATAGTATAGTAAAATGTTACAAGACTTGTATGTTGGCGTCACGAGTATACGCTAAGGAGTATCCTGGCAGAGCGCATCCAAATCCATGTGCATTTCAAAGAATGTTGCATAGATTTTCAACTAATACTGGGACTGTTCAAAGAGCAACGAAAGTTAGAACGAAGCCAATTTTGACAGAAAATAATGAATTGCAAGTTCTGAAGGCTGCTGTTAAAAATACTCATATCAGTATCGGTGATATTAGCAGGAATACTGATATTTCAATGCGTTCTGTGTATCGTACTCTTCAGAAGTACAACTTCCATCCTTTCAAAATTCAACTGTATCAGGAATTACAACCTCCAGATTTTCAAGCCAGGCAAAATGTCTGTATGTGGCTTATTAACAAAATCGACCATGATGAAACCTACCATAGGCTTGAACTTGTGATATTTATTGCAACTGATTTTATAAAAATGACGTATTTACTACTTGGTGCTAAAAACGCATTTATTTGAATTTTTAAGAATTCACTGGGTTTTAGAGGAGCAAAGTTTTCTTGAGGACATATGAACCAATCGTTTATTCAGATAAGAAAGTACTCTATATGCACAAACTCTGGTTGGTTATGTTTGGGGATTTCTCATAAAGGTTAGGTCAAAAGATGTTTTAGAATTTGAAACGTTTTTTCTGCAATTAGTACAATACATTATCATTTTTTTTTAATTCCCAAATTTTAAGTTTAGTCGAATAATACCATAATATACCATGAAGATTAACAAAACCCAAAATATCTTTAGTCGTTTTTAGCTTCTATTTAAAAAAGTACTTATTTCCTTTAGAGATTTAAAACCACTAAAAGTATTGTTCCTCGATTCATAATGGATTTTAAAGTTACTGGAGGTAAGAATCACATACACACTAAAAAATATTACACTTTTCCTACGGAAAATTCCTGTAACGTATAAGGTAAAATTACCAAAAATGTACCTAAAGTTTTATAGTAAATTTCCCAATTTTTGGTAAATTTTTACATTACCTATACATTACAGGAATTTTCCGTAGGAAAAGTGTAATTTGTTTAGTGTGTAGCGTAAATCACGTTTCAATAACCCATAATCAATGAAAATAGTTTTCTGTGTTAACCACAGCATAACGAATTCTTTTTTCCAACTTATTGTAGGTATTCTTTCTAACTTGCGACTATGGTAGGATACATTGTCAAGAACTACGACGGAAGAAGCAGGTAAATTTTAGGTAATAGATAGTTAAAACACCAATCGATAAGTATATACTTCCGCATAAACCTTATCGTGGACATCAATAGTATTTTTTCTACATATTCAGTTCCATGAACAAAGCTCGTTGCCAGCACGAATTAACAGTGCTGTTAGACCAGTACTTAAAGCTTGGAGAAATGCTTGCCTAGATGTAGTTACTGTGCGGTCAGTCCATGCTTTTGTAACGAAATATCCAGTATTTACCCACGATTCATCAGCAGAAACAATATTTCTTCCTTCGCCACGACATCTTTTAATAGCAAGCAAATAACCATGGCGTCATCTTATAATATCATCACGATCCATCAACATTACTTTCTTCTCAATTTTTCCAAATGTAAAATCAATGCCGTTTAAAAACTTTGGGTAACTCTTTTTCACTGTTCACTGCAGCTAATATCATAGGCACTGTGGGTGGAATATTCTCAGAAAACAGCTGCGAACTTTACATCCGGTAGTTGTTTGAAGGTGTTCATCATTTACTTGCAGATGAGAATTCTTGCTGTTCTTGTTTCGATTTTTCTTGGTTTTTGCTAATTGATATTTTTCTTTATTTCTGCGCACAGAATAAACCATTCTTTTACCACAACCAAGTGTGGATATTCCTCCACTGCTTTGGAAGCATTCAAAAAATTCTGGCAAAATGTGTAAGGCAATTCAAAATTATTTGTTTTCTTATGACGAATAGATTTTGCCCTTTTGCCTTCGCTTGTAAGCTTCCAATTTTACCCAATTCTATAAATTCATCACTTTTGTATGTAATTATAATAGTTTTAGCTTACAATAGACAACACTAATAATGATACCTAGTGATAGTTTTTATAAAAACTGATATGTTTAAAATGAATACGCAATGTAATAAAAAGAAACAACTGGGATAAACGCAACTGACACAGAAAGATAATCGAAATTGATAAATGGCAGGAGCAATAAATAATACCAACATTACTGACATTATCGTTGACGAAGTCATGAAATAATCTGGCAACAATCCCGAAAAGAACAGACATACACATACAAACAGGCATAAAATATAAAAGGATGCATACATACAGTGCATAAGATCAATATTTCTTTCAATAGCTGAACTGAACTATAGTAGTATTACAGCTGACTTTTATTATTATTATTATTACTATCTGCATTAGCCTATGCTTTATAACTTTTTAGTTTTAATCATTAGCTATACCGATATTTCCATTAAAGGTTTTGTAGTAGTGCATCTTGTGAATACGAAAACAGTTACACACATATGTATTTCTAAGATTTATTAACATCAGTTTTACAGCTTGAGTTTCTTTACAAGCATTTACTATTGCCGTTTCCCTTCGGCTTCGAATGAAGTGTTAAACACCGGTTACAGTATGCTGTAGTAATTGACGACGAGACTACTCGAACACTATAGATTACGGAAAATATAAACGTAAACAACGAGTAGCTAATTACAACTCAACACTTGCACCGGCTAATGAATCCTTTGATTTGTTTCGACTGGTTCTCGTTTAGCGACCCGTACTTCGTCGTAAATAAACGCAACAGCGCTCCGGTTATTTACGAACACCCCGGTATACGATTTTAATTAAGCGCTAATTATATTTACTCAAACGCGAAAATAATAAATATTCGCGTCGCACTATACTGTGCTAGACACGCTGCGTGCTGTGTGAGTATGTACGCGTCCGTGTCGGCAGAAGATGCGTGCCTAACGACTATACATCATTTTTTTTTCCCTCTCTGTACAAGTGAAATTAAAATTATACGCATGCTTCGGATCGAAGGAACGAAAAATACAACGCTGAACGCTGACTGGTGCATCTAATTCGGCGTGCAGCCACGGTGGCGCCACCGTCCATGACCTTGTACGACATCCGGACGAAAGCGTCGTAACTCTCTAACTACCCTTCTCTATTCGTCTGTCTCATTTCACCTTACTAAATACAGAGTGTCTCAAAATCTTAGAGTCGTAGAACAGCAATTGTGTCGAATATAATAACAATATAACATCGTTAAACACTAAATCATAAATACCACTTATTTATGCTAACAAACCTCCGTTGTATTTTTATGGTGTAATGTTATTTATTTTCGTAATATTCAAATAGTGAGAAAACATTCTGTATATGCGTCGCATACAAGCCGGATTTTTTTTCTTATTGAGTCTCGAATTCAAATCAGATGGATCCGCAGTTGAAATTTAAATGGAGCGTGGGGACCGCCCTAGGAGCTTTTCTCGAATTTCGTGCGGTGGTAGTTTCGGCGAATGGGCACATGAGGATGCTCGTGTGACAGAGTGAGACGGATGTGAATCTGTGCAGCAAATGTTGAAGCGCCGTCAAAGGGAATATCAGATGTTTTCGGTTCTGTGTTGCGGTTGTAGGAAATGGGAAATATTATGTTTTATAACCGCAGCTTTATGGGAGAATGTTTGGGTTGCGGTGGCGCGTTCATGTTTTTGTGTTTCGCGTCTACTATTATTGTCGTTTGTGTATGGTTTGCCGCGTATCCGTACACAAACGCTTAAATGCCTATAGTCTAGTCGATTATATATAGTCAGAAAAACATACTCAACCAACACGAAATAGTTTACTAAACCTAATCCATGATTATATTGTTCTTGTTAGAACCAATAGCTTAGTTACAGTAGAGTGGGAAACCGAAGTAGGTACTGCATTTGTAAAATTTGTCATCGGTTACGGAAATAATTTGGACCAAACCCGGGGATTCTATGAACATGCATGTAATTAGCGCTATACAAAAAGGGATTTGTTGACAAAACCTCAATAAGCCAAGTTATACGCTGTAACCATAACATTAAAAAATAAATATTATCGACAACTAACTTTAGACAGAAGCTTGAAAGATCGGTGTTAAAATACAACATGGCTTTGAATCTGAGACGCTGGTAAAAGCCATAAACAGCTGAAAAAAAGCCACAAAGGAAAGCTTTTCATTTATACTAAATTACTACTACTAATTACTAATTACTTCATATCTATCTCGCAACTTCATTTATATTCCACGTTTTGTGACGTACCAAATTTGCCCCTTTTCAACGGTAATATTGCAATTATACAGTCATCTTTTACGGCATGCTTATTATGCATTCTTACTTACGACGACCTGGTCATTCTCTTATCATTCACGAAAAGCATTCAGCAAGAATCTTCTTATTCCAAAGCTCCCTCCATTCTTTTTTTTAATATTTTCTGGTTCATAACTCTAGCTTTTTGTTTTCTCCATTTTGTCTTTCTTCAAAATCGCCTTTTCCAGATGTATCTGTTGCGATCATAGCCCTCTCACGCTTTTGCTCTCCCTTAGTAAATGTTCTTGGTTTTGGGTATTGAATTATTTACTCCGAAGAGATAAAGGAATCCACTAGCGTAAACGTGAAGGGAATTGGTGTAGAAATTCGCTTATAGAAGTTTAAGAACTTGATATAAAAGGTACTGGAAGAGATATAGCAGAAGTATCTAAAACAGTGGTGTAGTTTTAAGGAAATATTGTGGTCAAGAAACATGCTGGATCCGGATGATTTGAGAAGGAGGAATAGAGAGAGAGAGAAGGTCGTAGTCCTGGAATATACTCCAATTAAATTATCATAACTGACATATCGAAAATCCTGTCTTCACGCTTGATACCATGCTCTGCAACACAGCCCAGGAAATGCATAGATAGAATTTGGAAATTGGATTGGATAATTTGTCTTTCTTGAATAGCTTCTCCATGAGCGCCACTGTGACACCTTTTATCCATAAAATCGGAAAATTAGTTTTGTTTGTAATATTTATTGATATTGTTCTATTAGATACCTATACCTTTAAATATAGAGAATGCAAGAAAATGTGTAAAGCTTTGAAAGCTTACATTGGTAGTGTCGAAATATGAAAATTTCATCTGCTTGTGAAAGTTTGAGAGTAAGGGTCATATATTTTCACAGGCTGATACCTTTACAGTATTGCTAAAATGAAAAACAGTGTTTTCTATCCAAATCATATCAAGTGTCGAGACCATATCGACCACTCCAATATAATATTGCCTAGCATGTATTTCCCAAGGTGGTGTTTTCTTTTTTTGTTGCAATGGAGGTAAAAAAGAAATACCGGCTGTACTCGTTAGGATCATAGACGCCATGGCGGCGCGAGCACAACACTGTGTTGTGTTATAGCCATTTCCTATATTTGTTTTTTTAACCGTTTGAATTTTAAAATTGTTGACTTAAAGCTTTAATGTGTTGTAATGTCTGCACAATGATATTTAATGTTGTTCACTACCAATTACATTCTTTTCTAATTCTCTGATGAAGCAATTAAAAGATCGCGAAAGCTCAGTATCTGAATATTTGAGTATTTTGTGATTAAATTGTGACTGCCATATCCAGTACTTTTATAATATCTTATACCATAAATTTTGAATACTCTTTTACAATATATAGATTAACTGAATAAACTTTTAATTTTAGTTTATATTCACTATAATGCAGGTTAAGATATCTCTTTGAAATGCCATTAGTATATCCAATACATGAGAAATGAGATATACCAATGTCATGGTGATAACTACAGAAGAATAGCGTTGATGGACATAGGGTATAAAGTTATGACAGTAGTGCTCAAGAATAGACCAAATTAGTCAATAGAATCATCAGAAATAACAATAATATCAGCATCAGTAGGGACTTCGAAAGAGCAGATCAAGTATTCATATTAAAACAAATCTTAGATAATAGCATAAAACAGAAGTTACCGTTGCATATATGGTTTTTATTGATTTCAACAAGGCATAAAGAAGGAAAAACTATATGAATTAATGAGAGAACTTGGAGCACAAGGAAAAATTCTGGCGCTGAAAGAAATGAAATTAACTGAAACAGGCTATAAAGTTAACTGACGACCTGGAGAAAAATTACCAGTGGTTATAACATAGACATTGTCCTTAGTTTTGGAATTGTTTTGGAAGAGCCCTGTGTGTATGTATGCCAGACTAAGCAAATAATTGTAACACGATCTTTGCCAAAACCAAATGCAATTTAATAGAAGCTATATAACAAAGCAAGAAAGCGGATGAGGATTTAATAATAAACGAAAATGAAGGGTATGGTAATGAGATATGGAAACGAAAATATGAAAAGCATATTGGTAAGGTATTGAATGTTAGCATCGAAGAGGTAGTGTGCTCTTTCAACAGAGTGGAAAGGCTTAATTATTTAAAATTAGCTATGATCTATAACAATGTATAAAATGTATGGGGGACTATACAACCTGCTAAAACTAAAGAATATTTTGAAAAATTGAAAGAAACAGCTATATAAAACCGGTAGCCATGTATGACAGATTTGAAATTTTTAAAAGGAAGGTGCTAATAAGAAGAATATTTGGAGAGAGCTACCTATTTTTCTTTCAACTAGCGGCCGATGTTCCAGTGCTTATCTTACGATGTTTTCATTTCCTTTTCTTAGTATATGTCCAAACCATTTCCATTTCCTTTGTTTCGTGGTAATCTCAGCCCCGATTTGTTTCATTCTACTCTACAGTTCTCCACTGGTTAATTTGTCTGGTCGGAATAAAACGAAGATAATAGTGAAAGAATGGTAGAGAAGCAGACTGCAGTGCCATCAAATATGTTGATTCAAACGAAAATGACCATAACATTTACTAGAATTTAAAATATAAATACAACACACAACATTTCAAAAACCACAAGGTAAAATATTTAATATTAACGTGTGCTTTAACTGGAAAAAATATCTAATTTAAAAGCATTACGGGGTCCTTCACCAAAAAATTTAAGTTTAAAAATAATTGATTCAATATACAGCCTCTTCTAGTATCAATTGATAAAACTCAGGGTAAAAGTGTCTCACATAATTCTGAACAAAAGCACAGTAAAAGGTCGAATAAAAAACTAAATGGGTAATTTATGAAGTTAAAACGTTAGCATGAATGAAATCCCAAACGATCATACCTTTCCCGAAAATTGCCAATTTGTGCGCTTCATTTTTTCCATCCCTCGAGTCAACTAACAGCTTAGCAGAAATAATGAAGAGATATCAGATCAGGTCCTTCATTGAATTCATCAACAATGCGAGTTAATGCGTTACTGTCATACTCGATCAGGCTAACAATCATTACAATTCGTCCCTTAAACATAGGGTGTGTTTAAAGTACGGCATATTCGGGGATGACACGTTAAGGGTCTGCGTAACAGCCCGGATTATTAGGGGTACTTACACGTCGTCAGAGAACATATGTTCCGGCCATAGATAGGGTTGTAGTACTCGTACTGATGTTATCAGGCTGCGATCTTAACGAAGGCTTTGAGATCAGTAAAGGATTATTAATATTTTGGTTGGTATCTCGTTTTCGTATTGAATTGGGGAATAAATATTCTTTTGTTGAGGTGTGGTATTGATAACTTTATTCTGACTATGTTTAAGAGAAAAAATCCAGAAAGCACGAATTTCTGAATGTACCAAATCAGTATAAAAGCGCTGTAAAAAGTTATGATGTTATCTTTGAGTCAAAAGCAAAACGAAAAAACGCTGGACGTTGGAGCATTTGTTTGATGAGGAACAAAAGTTACAATTGCCAATTACCCTTTGCTTTATAACGAATAAGGGTAGAAACAGCTTTTATAAGCGCGCTTTTCAACCCAGAATTTGAGAGTAGTAATAAACTATTAACTTTTATGTTAATTGATATACTTTAATGATGATGATAGTTTTGCTATTGTCCAGTGTAGTGAGGCTGGTGGTGAGGTGTGGCATTTGTTTTAAGCAAATAATAAGATAAATAATAGACTTCTTCTAAGTGGCGTATTGAGAAAAGTAAAAGTACCTATGTTTGGCATGGAAATTTAATGTTGGCTTTGCAGCAAATCTGAAAGCTTATGTAGAGGCTGGTAAGCTATTTCGATCACAATGGATTTTGCCTGAACAACACAAAATTATATCTCACCCATAGACAACAATTAAGGGCAGTGCACGTAGTTCAAGTCCAAAGAATCAATTTGTTTAATAAACTAAATTCGATTCTGGATCATATGATTCAAGACCTACAAAAATCTGAGCACCAGAAGTGTATCAAAATTATTTTTACAATTTGTGGAACAATGGCAGTGCTTTTTGGGTCTAGTATAAGGCGTATCGAAATTCCGCAGAATAATTTTGATGCAGTATACCATTTGCCTATTACTCTCATGACATAGATACACTATACGTAGATTGATACCACAGACTAATACATTTTTCCTAAAAATTGAAATTTAGTGGTAGAATACCAACCACATGAGTTTTTGTGCATTATTTTCTCTGCATTCATCTGTGTGAAGTGGTTCTCACAAGTTCACTTCTTCTTGTAACACGATATGCAAATCATGCATACTTTGCACACTGCAAAGTTTTGTAAGATCGAAAAATGTAGCTTTGGCGGTGTTTGTAACGTAACGATTAAGTTTGAAATCCTACAACTGTAGGCACGAGGTAGCAAATTTTTCATAAGTTTATACCAATACTCACCATTTGGATATTTTTCTGCCGGTTTTCTTTTTTCACTAAATATTTCCTTTAGATTCCAATACAACAACGAATTAACAATAACACCCCACTACGTGAGATTGTTTTTACTTGCTTGAGAAGATAAGATCTGGTCTATACGCCCTCCACAAAATTTGTGCAGTGGGACAAGTGTGTAGTACATATTTGAATGGGGAAGTGAGAACAAGTCTGCACTTGTAACATTTGGTGATTCCTGATGAAGTTTTTGTGAGGCTCGAAAAACAATAGAAGAATAATGGAATTGTAAGATCAAAAAAGGAGCTGAAGCACAACAAGACATTAGGAATTTGTTGGACAAGAAAGAAGTAAAATGAGAGATTAAAGGTCAAAAATAAAAGAAGCTCTTCGAACACCAATATAGTGGTAGAGATTCGAATAACCTTAAAGACTCTAATTCTTATAAGGAAGTAATATTTAAGGGATTAGAATAAGTAGACGATTTGAGTATTAGGATAATCGATGAGTTGTCTATTTACGAATGGGCAATAATATAATTTTTTAAGAAAATCATAAGCCAGGTGTTACAAATAAACATTGGAATTATGGTGTTTGCTAAAAGTGTGGATAATATGGGCCATTACGTAGCGAAATTTCTCCTAATTTTAAAACTACGCGTACCACAACTTTATTTTGACTTATTTTGTCATATGTTGTTATTCAAACAGAAATTTGATTTCTGGAGCCTTATTTTGTACTTCCCCCGCCTTACTTTCAGTGTTTAATAATAATAATATGCCTATATTTGTAATAAAAACCATTACAGATTATGTCACAAGGTTTTAGCTTGCTTAATAAACAGTAGTCAATAAAAAAAAGTAAAGAAATTAGATAAAATAAGCTATACAACTAATAAAGAAAGAAAAAAAAATAATAAGTGATAGATAAATAGCTGCGTAAAACAATACAATTAAGGTGACACGAAGCTTAATAGGGCGTCGATAAACTCCTCCACCTGGTAGCATTCCCTGTCGACTAACAATATTTGAACTTGTATCTTGAAGCTAGGCATTTGGTAGAGATTTTATAGGAGTCGACAAACAATTACATAATTTTGCTCCCCAGAGGTCCATAGATCTCTGTTTGGGTGTCAGTTTGTGGTATGTTACCCTTTTGGCATCTCTACTGCGAGTTTGATAAGTTTATTGAAAGCAGTGCAAAAAAATTCGTGCACCACGCTGATGCTACACTCCCGAAATATGTCCGATAACTTTCGTCATAATTTAAATTCCGTAGGAATCTAATAGCGTATTGTTGCAATATAAATATCCTATAGACGTTCCCCAAAAGAGAATGAAAGCATCAAAAATATAACGACTTAACAGTTTCATCATCTGCTACGTGTTTTATTCGCTTTAAAGCATATAATACGGCGGAGAGGTTGAGGGATAGATTCCATATTTGTTGGTACCATCTCAGGTTGTTATCGATTGTGATGCCCAGAAAGTTTCGCAGCAGACGGTGCATCTCCACGTGTTAATCTTTCGTTTGTTTGCAGCAAACCAGCTCTTTGCGCCTTCAGGAACCTTATGTGAACGCTTATCAAGTTTATTCATATTATTCGCTTGTACCAGGAGCGGCGTATCATCTGAGTGCAAACATATATATGCTCCAACAAGGTCATTTATATATACTATAAATAATATCGGCCCGAGGATTGACCTCTGAGGAACTCCATATGAAATGCACTTTACTTGTTTTTATCATAAACGCCATAGGTTCTACTTCCAAGTGTAACTACTCGACGTATATGCGTTTCAACTTCATCTTGTGTAAAGTGCGTGGAACCATTTTAGTTTCTAAAGGAGGAAAAACTAATCTATTATGTATTTCCATGTTAAGTAAATTGCAGTAGAAGTTTGGTAGCAAAAATAAAAAGAAACGTGAATATATAAAATATTAAAGACCAGCTGAAGTATATTTCTGCATCATCTTGCAGACATGAATGCAGCTGCCTTGGATTATAAAATGTAAGTATATTGAAGAACTGTCACAAAAAAAAATAGTACAAAGTCCTACCACTGTAAGTTTTATGCTGAATAATTACCCTTGTCATTCAACAAGGAAAGATAGGAATATCTATCGCATGCTTTTACACAGCTTATGTAAATATTTTTTTGGCGTATCTTTTCAAATGGAGCGAACGCGTTTAATGGTTTGGAACTTCCAAGTTCTACTATTGTAACTATGCGTTATAATTATTTCAGGTTTATAAGCATGTATGAGGGTAATTTATGGTGTAAATTTCAGGCTTGAATCGAAACATGTTTAATAGGTATCCTATCGTACGCACGTTTATTGGAAAACTACGGTTCCCACAAGTTTTTCATTGAATTCTCCAACATGTATTATTATTGAAACGTAATACTTTCATAAATGTATAACATAATATACGTGTATGTGTGTACGTCCGTACAGTTGACAACGATTAAAAAGGAAGAACGAAAAAAAATAATTCTACCAGTATAATTTCGACGCAACAGCCAGCGTTAATATACGGCATGATGTCTTATAAATAATAATCAGATATCATATCTATCTGGTCGTATGTTTACATGTGGACATGGTCAATGCAGACGGACCACCTGCCGTATTGGAGAGTATTATCCGCAGGAATGGCCGCGAGTGTAGATACTCGGGTACTTAAACAGATGCAAAAATGCGATCGACGACCATCTTAACTTACTTAAAATGCCTGTCAATGCGATACAGATTATTATAAACCGGTAGATGAATTAAATTCATCCGACGAGCGAACATGTTCGAATTCTTCCATATAAGATAGAAGGCCGTGCGTGCGTGATAAAACTATGAGAAAGAATTCTATATTGAGCGGGAATTACGTGGCATTCGCAATTTCTCCTCTAATTGTGGCAGTGTAAAGATTGTTTGTTCAACCAAGCGTGTAGCTTATATCAACGATGACAAGGCAATGCGTTGTTGGTATTAATTTTATTGCAAAAAACATAGAAATATTTGAACATATACCTACATGACAAAAAGGAAGACCATAGATTTAGGATGAAGCAATTACAAACAGAAATAGACTGTAAGCCATTACATCTTGTAAATTTTACACAGCTGGCTGGTCTTAAATCTATTGTCTTGCTAGGAATCTGATTCTACATATATGGCAATTAATACATCTAGCAAAATTCAATGCTGTTCTAGTAGTAAAAAAGAGAGATGTTAAAGAAGAACACTAATATTAAACATATGAAGTATTGCTGACAAACTAGCTAGAGGCGCCAGTGGTCTACCGTTCACTGGTCCAGAACCGTCGTGCGGTAGCTCCTATGGCGGTATCAAAGCCTTTGTCAGATCTCAACTCGCTGCTAGTCACCGCTCCTATTGGAATGGACTAGTCGGCGTGAGACACTGTAAAATCCTCGGTTTTTATCCGGGCGATGAAAGACTCCGCAAGGCAGTCTCTATGAGCAGGACCAGACTGAGACTTCTTACGGGAGTCCTAACCGGCCACTGCTCATTAAATAAGCATTTGCACCGAATGGGGCGAGTGGACTCTCCCCTGTGTAGAAACTGTGGGAGAGCAGAAGAAACTCCTGTGCACCTCCTTGCCGACTGCCCGGCAGTGGACAGGGAGAGACGGAGCTGTCTAGGGGTCGCTCGTTTGGACGAACCCAGAATAAGTAAATTAACTCTCGACCAACTCGCGGACTTGTTTGTTCGTTTACAACCGGGTCGAGAGGGTTAAGACATCATGGGGGCACAATAGGTCTCAAGGCCGAGTTGCCTTACGGGGTTAAACCTGCCCATGAAAGCAAAAAAAAAAAAAAAAAAAAAAAAAAAAAAAAACATAGGAAGTAGCAGAAAAAGTAACATAGAATACAGCCTTAAAATAGGCTTATATAGACACAGCGAACAGAATAAAAAAGATAGGAAAAATATGGAGTAGGTACGCTACAAAGTTGCCCACGAATGGCAAATATTTTGTTACCTAAACACATTTTGAAAATATGGAAAGCCAAATTTGTGAATTTTTATTAAGACACAAATGCGATGTGTTCATGGATGGGCTTACAAACAGGAAAAAGTTCATATTATAATAATTGTTCAAAAACATTGCCCTTTAACTATAAAAGCTGTGAGCTGCCTTTAAAATAATTTTTCTAATCTGAGGTTAAAATAAAGCTAAAGCAAACGACGACGCAGTGTTGAAATGGTTATTACCGCACACTGTGCTGTAATGAGAGCGAGACGCTTACCAGAATGTAATATGGGCAATTAATGTGCAAATTAGAAAAAATACTGTAAATGACTCGTGTCACAATGACTTTATAATGCTCCTACATTGAATCACTCGCCGCTACGCGGCTCGTTATTCAAACTTGTACTCGCATTACATAAATGTCATTGTGACACTTGTGTTTTAAAATACTATTGTGAATCAATATTTCTGATACTATTTAGCATTTCATATTCTGTCTTGTAGACCTCATCTTTCACATGTCCCCATGAAAAGAAGTCCAACGATATCATGTATCGAACAGTCACGTTTCTACCAACTCAATGATCACAAATAATCGGTCCAGTAATCGTTGTACACCATGGTGATTATGGGCTGGGGCACCAACCTGTTGAAAACGGACAAATGGTCAGTCTGACAAGTTTAAATCATCCAGAAAGTTTTCTAATATTTCCGATAAAAATTTAACATAACGCTGTCCTGTAAAAGATCCCCGATAAAAGAAAACGCCTAAAATTTTGGGTCCGATAATACCACACCAAACGTTTATACTAAAGTGAGTTTGATGGATTTATGAGGATGAACAAGTAAAGGATTTGTATTACTCCAATAATGTTGTGTTCTTTTTTAACATACCACGATTGGAGATATTACACTCATCAGTCCATAAAATACATCTAAAATAGGCGGGATTTTCATAACATGCACTAATAAACCAATGTGAGAATTCCAATCTTCTTTCGAAGTCACCAGGCTGTAAATTTTTTTACGCTGGTTGATATTTCTAAGGAAGAAATTTATCTTTTTTTTTAAACTATCTGAATAGTGCTTAGTTGCTGAGGAAGAAATCCGTATGGGCTTGAAAATAATTAAGATAGTAATTTCGGTTTCCTCGTTTAATATAAATTTGCTTTCTGTGTCTTTTTTTCTTGAAAATTTCTTGATGTATTCTAAATTTTCTACAAAGCTTCACAAAATATCGACGGTTCGGAATGTTGCCTTCAAGATGCTTCTCGCTATTTCCATTTTTTTCTACATAGCGCACTTAGTCTTCTAACACATTACTTTTACTATTAATTTGGTTCAAAACAACAGACACAAATTAAGAAAAACTTTCAGCGACTGTCAGGCGGTGCTCCAAGCACTAGAGGCGCATAAATGCAGCTCAAGCCTGATCTGGAGCTGTAAAAACACTCTAAACACAGTGTGGATGGCAAATAACTTATTCCTAATCTGGGTACTTTGGCACTCACTTATTCATGGTAATGAGGAAGCAGACGCTCTTGCAAACTAGGTAGCTGTAGAGCATTTCCAATGACCAAAACCAGCCATATGCATAGTACCTACGGTAGCTAAAGAGAAAATTAATGTATGGGCACGTCAGAAAGTGCTCCAACATTGGAACAATTGTCCTGGTATGGTATATGCGAAGAGGTGCATTTCACTTAATCATATCAGAACCAAAGAACTACTAGAACTTGACTGTAAAAATGTCAAAGTTAGTGTTTCTGTCTTTACAGGTCACAGCAAACTCAGAAATCATCTTGACAGAATCGGACTCTCTGAAGAGACTGAATGCCGGCTCTGTTTTGAGAAAGAAAAGACAATTGAGCATAGGATCTGTTACTGCCCCGCCACACCGAGAATCAGGTATGAGATCTTTTGGAAGGTTGACCTTTTCCTAATAGAAGACCTGAAAAAGACCTCATTCAGAAATATTCTGAGCTACCTTTGGTTGCTTCTCTCAGTACTCAATATTCTCGCCGAAGAAGGAAGGACCAAGTACCGGCCTTGAGTGGCCATTTTTGCTGGTGTTTTACAATTCTCAAAGTGCGGTTTTTCATCAGCGTATTGATGAAGGTGGTGGCGATTGACCACCTTATTTTTGTGGGATATCAATTCATGAGAAAATAACACGCGCATAAGGTAGGTTTCATCTTGGTCGATTTTGTTGATAGCCCACACATAAAAATTCTGCCTGGCTTGAAAATCTTGGTGAGGTTGTAATTCCCGGTGCAGTTGAATCTTGGAAGGATGAAACTTATGCTTCTGAAGAATACGATGCACAGAATGCATTGAAATATCAGTGTTTGAAAAATCTTATTATGAAATGTGTAGTGAAACCTAAGCTCCAGTATACTTTAGTTCCTGCTAACAGAAAATTTCAATTTTCTGACTGTGAGGAAAAAAACAGCGAAACTGCGAAAGTTATGGATATACCATGTTGCATAAAAGAAATACTCTGCGAGAATTTACCAAATCTGCAATGAAATACTTATAGAATGTCCGATAAAAAAAAAGCTTGATGCGCTACCGGAATACGGCACGGAACTGAAGACCAGAAATATTTTAGGAAGATGACTCAATTTTGCTCTTAGACTTTATTCGATATCTTACATGATAGGGAAACTATGGTTCGACGCGTCTCAGGTGCTACACCCTGTATATAATTAGTCTCTAATAGAATGCATATCCAATTATTAGCGAAATAACTTAATTTCTTTGGAGCATATTTCTGCAAATCATTAAATCAAGATTACTTGCTGACTATTTGGTTTTTTTTCTGACGTATCAGAACTTTTCAATTGGTCAACATTTATATAAGACTTGTGTTTTAAACGCCAACACATTAACAAAAAAAAGAAACTAGCAAAAAGACAAACCATAACAAAACGATATCTTATTCTTTAGGCTGTCATTTTGACCTGTTTTTCTTTCTGCTAGCCATTCAACACCGCCTTTCATTACTCAGAATGTATATGACAATGCAATTATTCGATCGCTTGTTGTCGTTCGATGAACGTCACGTGTATCTTACGCATGGACGCATTAAAAGCAAAGACAAGAAATTCAAGTTGGATACGAGAAAGACGCAAAAGAATGGAGGCGTGTTACTTCTTAATAAACGCCGAAATTTCAACTTCAACCCGCACGGATCAGACTTTGAAATAATGTATTTATCCCGGAGATCGAAGTGTGTGCTATGCCGGGCAGATAAATTTCAATCAAACATAATTAATTTCTCACGGGTGCTGAAAGCAGTCTGGAACAAGAGTGCCTGATTGAGCCGTCAGGCGTACCATAAAATCTCGTAATAAATTACCAGTGTTACCCTCGCGCTTTGCCATAACATAGACCTGGTTTTATTCTTCCCGTGACTCCGCACTTATGCAACAGTGCTTGACTAATTAAATTGTTGGATACCTTCTCAGTGTGTGCGTATGTGTGCTATGTGTGACTCGTTCTCTTCCCATGTATTTATTTATTTGACCTTTTTTTTATCACGGTTTATTTTTATTATCGTGGTTGTGTCGATGTTACTGGTACTGTCGTCACTGGCTCTTCTGTGCTAGTTTCTCTGCTCCGAAATTTTGACTATATGCGATGCAAATACACTGTTTCGTATCGTTCGATTCGCTGATTGTCATATGGATCTCGTTCTTGAATGTGCTGTAATTGTTGATTGTAGAATTGTTAATGGCGCAACATAGTTCTTGTGCATTGTATCTTGTATGTATATAATATTTCTGAAATATAGTTTTCTGTAAAGTTGTCAAAAAAAGTGATTAGTCCTTGTTACAAAAATGTCCTGCTCATCTTTGGAGTGCAACGAGTATAAACGAAAAAAAAATATTTTGTTGTTTTTCCTTTGTAATTTGTTTAAAACACTTTTTCTTACATCTGTAATACTATAAACTTGCAGTATCTTATTGTCAGAAAAGTTTCTATTATATTATTCTTCTATTCTTATAAATCTACACACTAAAAAATTTTAGTAAATTTACCAGGATTCCTCCTAAAAATTCCAGTAACATTTGGGGGAAAATCACGAAAAACATTCGTAATTTTCCGTTTTTTAATAAAATTACCTATACTTTTAGAAATTTCCCACATATCAATCAGTATTTTTCATTTGTAGGTAAAAGTGCTACGCAAAAACGTAATACTAACTAAAATTTTTATGCTTTCCCAGGGATTCTTACTAAATTACTTCGTGATTTTATCCACAGTTAGGAAATTTACTTAGGAAACCAAATACATACTTACCATGCGCGCATGCTCAATTTTATGGGTTCAATTTGTAGATAGATAGCACATAGCACGCACGGAAGTGGCAGTGGTCGTTCTTTTTGTTTTATCTATAGGCTTATTTAGGTAAGTGACTAATTTAAAATAAATCTAGTAGTTAAATAATACACTCCGCCAAAAAAGTATCGCGTAAACTAAAAAAGGGCATTTATGAACCAAGATATTTTTATACGTTCACAAAAAGTTTGCCTCGTGTATGTGAACTATAAAAACACTAACAAAATAATGGAACTTAGCGTTTTTACTTTTTTTCTCTCTAAAAGAACACATTTAGAAAAATGCATATGCAATGTAAGGTTTGTTCAGTTGTTTATTGAAAGTCTTCCTATACGGACAAATTTTAAAGTGCGAAGTCAGAGTTCTGTACCAACGCTTTTAAAACTAAAATGAGGAATTTAACTTCAGAACAAGTGGCTGCTATAGTTGCTTTAATCGAAGATGGACGATCTCAAGCATACGTTGCTAATTTGATGAACATCAATCAGTCAAGTGTTTCTAGAGCCGTAGCCAGATATAGGGAAACAGGCATTTACAGTAGAAGACCTGTACCAGGTCGTCCAAGATGTTCTACTCGCCAAGATGACCGCTATTTACTACTACAAGCATTACGTCGAAGACATGTAACTGCGAGACAATTGCAGAACGACTTGGCTAGAGTCAGAAATACTCGTGTGAGTACTCAAACTATTCGGAATAGGTTACGACAGAGTGGATTAAGAGCTAGAGTAGCTGTAACAGCCCCTCGTCTCACTAGAAACCACCGAGTGGCTCGCTTAAGGTTTGCCAGAGAACACGTAAATTGGAACATTAATGACTGGGCCAATATACTCTGCACAGATGAGTCAAGATTTGGTCTTTACACCTCAGATAGGCGTATCTCAGTGTACAGACGAGACGGTGAGCGCTATTCGCAGTGTAATATCAGACCTAGACCTAACTTCGCTGGTGGCTCTATTATGGTTTGGGGAGGCATCTGTTTAACAGGTCGTACAGAGTTAGTACCAGTAGACAGAGGTACACTGACTGCCCACAGGTATATAACGGACATTTTAGAAGAACATGTAGTACCATATGCGCCAATTATAGGAAACGAATTCATGTTAGTGCACGATAATGCACGACCGCATGTTGCAATAATCGTCCAGGAATACCTTAACGATGTTGGTATTCCAGTTTTAGATTGGCCTGCGGTAAGTCCGGACATGAACCCTATCGAGCACGTGTGGGACCTTCTTCACAGACGGATACGAACCCAAAATGTTGCCCCAGCGGACCTGCATGGACTAGCAAATGCTCTCCGTGACGAGTGGGAGAATTTGGATCAGGCTTATATACGGAGGTTAATCGAATCTCTGCCAAACCGTATGCGAGCGGTCATAAGAGCCAGAGGTGGCAATACTCACAATCAGTATTAAAAGCTACTGTTATGACATTTTTCTTTCCAAAATTATAATTTCTTGTTTTAATAAAAATCTCAAGTATGAGTTCTTGTTTTTATTTGGCCTGTATTTTATTTAAACAATCATAGAAATTATATCTTAGAGCGCATTAAAGTATATTTACAACTTTATGCTACAAACAAAGATTATGCGATACTTTTATGATTCAAAACTAAATTATGCGATACTTTTTTGGCGGAGTGTACATTCATAATACTGAGGGTGACCTGCAGCTGCATTTTCATAATTTACAAACGTTGAAACATATAGGTTTGTGCATATACAAACACACAATACACCTAATTGTGTTCCAAAAAAAAAAACACATTAATATGCCTCGACAGGGTATATAAAATATATTTGTACTTTGTGTATTACCGTAATGTTAAAGTAAATGGTTATAGATATTGTTTATTGCAGTCATATTTCGCTGTTCTGAAGTAGAGATTATGAAAGTATTATTCAACTTGTGTATTTATACATAGAATATTCTCTTATACCTATATATGCATTTGTTTTTATGGTTAAGAAAGCGTTTAGGTATAACAACTAAACAAGCACATAACTATTATACGCTTAGTAACATTAATGATTTCTTCTACAAAATTTCGAATGCACAATATATATAAATACAGTTAACGTTCTTCATACTTTATTTTTTATATTCTCTTCAAATAAGTAATTTAAAACCTATATTTTACACACATTACATATTGCATACTAAGATATTAATTGATATCTAGACATTCACTTTTCATAAAAGCTTACGATCTTGTAAGTATATCAATAATGAAAGAAGATCAGTTGTTTGTTGTAGTTTCTCCAACGCTACATCATGAAGACGCATCCTGATGCCGACACCAAAAGCAGCCTTTTTTCACACTCGAAATATAAGTTTAATGAAACAGTTGAGTACCATCTAAATGTATTATTATTATTATAAGCATTGTTTTTTATATTTATTAAATTACCTGTGATATATATTTATAATAATAAAATACCTACACGTAGTAAACTTCATCGGTAAATTACCAATTTTAGGGATATTCCTATACAAAATTCCTATTCCTGTATGTTTAGGAATTTTCCTAAATACATAGTAAAGCTCCATATGAAATTTCCTTGGTGAATTTTTACATCAAAGTAATTTTACTTGCAGAAGTAAAATACCTGTACGGTTTCGGGGTAATCTAATTGCCCCAAAACCGTACAGGAGTTTTACCAAGTCTTCGTTAGAGTGCGTATAAAAAAAAAATACTGACATTGTATGCCTTAATCATTTTTACACCTTTTGCAAGCTGCCACGAAAACTAGTCATTGAATTGGATTCAATATTGTTTATAGTGTGGTATGTTACTCTATTATAAAACGAAGGCATAAATGAATGAGCGCTATCAACGTTTAAAGCTACAAATATAAACATAAAGTATATATGGTAGGTATCCTTAAAGATAATATCTACTATGGTGTTTAGAGTACAGAAATAAAGTTTGCTAACAAAACAATTATAATACAAATGCATGTGGAGACACAATTGTGATTGTAGTTAGTATAAATATGTTCGTAATGCAAATAACTGTGTAGAATAGGAAGGATGTGTTATGTAAGAGTTGCAATTATACCTGCATTACAACAAACGTATACTGACTGACATTGACAGACACATCGTTTGTTTCACACTAGAGATGAAATCACCAGAATATGTTCTGTTGTTTATTCATGTGGGATTATGAATCATGCTGTCGTCTTGCTTTGTTATACATGTGTATGTGCAGTTCATTTATGTGATTTAACATTTTTGCACAAAAAAAAAAACCTAGCATCTGTTATTTACTCCTCCTGGCTTCCCATTCTTTTACAACGATGGCCGTGAAGTGTATAAATAGCGATTCTAATCTGACAAAGAGAGACATCTGCTTGACATAAAAGTCAACAATGTTACTTAATTCTCTTAATTAAAACGAAAATAACCGCAACAACCCCGTACGTAATTGATGCGCCGCAACCCTTCCGTAACAAACCACCACTGGCAAAATTTATTGTCGCTTTAGGCACAAAAAGAGCCCTGTCAATTGATTTAATCAACGCGCCCTCCAATCAGAAGTAGGAAAAAACAGTTGTGTCGACTCGATTCTTTCATAGAAGTAGATGATTATCGTCACACCCTTCTGTTCTGTGCGCGAGGGTTCAAAATGATTTGTAAACGTTCCTTTTATCGTTTCATTACGTCGTCGACGGCCGGTGCCAACCTTGCGACCAAACCAGGATATAACGTCTAATGATTCGTTTGAAATTCTTAGGTATAGGAGTTTTTGTTAAAGTGTTAAAAATCGCTATGTACTATACAGCCGATGATCGTTGCCTACACGAGCTTTGATGTGTGACGAAAAATGTTGACGTTTCGATGATTTATTATAACATAGGTTCTGCATTCTTGCTTCACAGAGGAAATATGTATCTCCTTCCAAGTCCTGTATAATCAATCTTTAATTTGAAACTTAATATTCAGTCAAATGATACGGTTACGCGTTGTATAAGAATACTTAGAGGCGCTTGTACTTCAAGTTTACAGACATGCAAGCATGGTAATAATATGTCTATTGCTTTCTATTGAAGTTAAGGTATTACGTTCATTTCGCGTTCAGTTTTCAGCCATTAAAGTAGTCATTAAAATGAAAACATTAAATTTATTTAGGCGCATAAAGTCACCACTTCGAACATATGAAAGTAAAACAGCACACCTATATTTATTTGTTATTCACAAATACGCTAAGAAGTGATCAGACATTAACAATGCTATTTGGCACTGAGGAATATCAAGTTATTTGCTGTGGACGACAAAATAAGAGGACATTTGATTATACACCGAAGTTTAATCAAATCTTTCACAAGAATACAGAAGACAGGAAGCTAAGCTTAAAATAGCATTTTAAAACACAAGTGTCACAATGACGTTTATGTAATACGAGTCCAAGTCTAGAGATTCAAAGTACGAGCATTACATGTCATTGTGGCACACGTTTTTTACAGTATTTTTTCTAATTTGCACATTAATCGCCTATATTACGTTCCGGCAAGAGTCCCCCCCACCACGTTAATATCTCATTACAGCACAGTGTGCTGTAATATTCATAACAGCACTGCGTCGTCTTTTGTTTGAGCTTTATTACAACATCCAATTAGAAAAAAACTATTAACACCCGCCTTGCTTACATTAAAAGCAGAAAGAAGTGAACTATTTTGAGAACACCTATAACTAAGTTGCATTTTTGGTTCTATGATTTTTTTTTACAATCCGGAAATGTTAGTGCTCTATAGGAATGCATCTTGGAATTTGTTTTTACAAAAAAACGACATTAAAATTAGGATATTAGATGCGGAGATAATGCAAAGGATTTTGGGAGACAACTAGTAAGAAAGTGTAGATGAATAAGAAATAAGGAGCTAAAAGAATGGTGAGAACACCTGCGAATAAATTTTCGAAAAGAAAACAGTTTCATTTGTGCATTTTTGCAAAAAAAGTAATAACAAAACAAATTAGAAAGAATGTGATATTTTAAATTTTTTAATTGAAACGTTAAAAGAACAAAGATAAAAAAGAGTTTTTATAACACCAGTTTTAGAGATTCGTGTGAGTTTGAACACTCTTGCATGGAAAGTTTTTAATAATGGAGGAGTTGGGCGTTGGCACCAGTATATTTATGGGAAAGAGTAAACAGACATGTATTACACATTGTTTTCCATCTCTAGTATTATCTGACCTTGCAACATTTTGAATCTAGATGTATGAAAACATTAAATCATAAATCAAAAATGTTTTCCTATTTATATATATATAATGCAGCGGTACAAGCCGTTTAGGTCCATGGCTTGATTTTCAGCTTAATTGTCTTTAACTTAACCCACCATGACTCTCCATTTGTCTCTGTCCTTTAATCTGCCCCCTCCCCAGTCTTGAATTCCCACTCTCCTCACTTCGGCCACAGCAGCATTCAGACATGTTTTCTTTAGACGTCAGTTCTTCTTCTTTCCATCAGTCCCCTCCTTCAGCACTTCCCAGCATGCCTATACTGTGGCGTCCGGCATGTATTCCAGCCATCTCACCTTTGGGCTCTTACACATGCTGCTAGAGATGAGCTTCCAAACATTTCCTGTATCTCTGTCTTTATTCTTTGTCCCCATTTGCCATATTTCATACTTATTCCCCTCAAAATTCTTTTTACTCTATAGGAAAATTAATACAAAATCAGTCTAAACCAAAATTACTGTATATATTAATTAGCGATCGGTTTAATAGTTAAATGGCTTAGACCAATTTTGTATTAATTTTCACGTCTTCCTCGAGGACTTACAACCTTCATAGCATCTTTTTCTCCCATATTTCCAATTTATTTTCTATCTGTTTTGTCATTATCCATAGTTCAGTCGCTTACGTCACCGCGAGTCGCAAAATTGCTTTATGTAACCATAATTTCACATCTCTAAATATCATTTTGACTATGGAAAAATGCTGTTAGCACCTACTGCCCTACTACCTTTTGCTATTCGTTGTTGGACATCCAAGTTGTTTTCCACATTGCTTGTCTTTGTTATCCTAAAATACTCGAAAATATTTACCTTCTCAAACATGTAATCTCCTTTTTCCAATTAAATCTAGAAAATGTCATGATGTTAGTTTTGCTTTTGTATCTCGAAAGGAAGTAGTTGTTTTCAATACAGAGATTTTGTTTCTAAACTCTTCTATATTCATATTAATATTTTGAGTTAGCTTTTTTCAAAACATATTGAGAGCTACATGTATTGTGCTGACCCTATTATTATAGCCATTACTTGCTTTTGTCCACTTAAATATATAATTAATATCAAAGCAAATTTTAACGATATTTCCATCAATCAGAAAGCGGTTGCAAAGACGTCGTCCCAGATATATCAAAGATAAAAAGCATTTAGTCTCATGAGAACGTATTTGGACTCGTGACCCTATCACTGGAAACTGTAAATATAAACTATCGAGAAGAATGGATAGCTGTATGCAAATGTAGGCACAATATTTGGTTATTAATGTACCTTAACGGCAACCTTTATCGCCGAGGTACATACCACCGCGAAGAGTAGGCGAGTTTTTAGGATGCGGCTTTCTCGGAATACGAAATTAAATTTGAGTCGCACATGATCATGGGAAATGACCAAATCGGCCCCCATATGTTTAACATACGACACACATGTTTGACGTGAGTTTTGATTGATGACATCAGTGGCCCGTGTCCGAATAGAGTTAAAAACATTCGTTGATACGTTTGTATATGTATGTATGTATGTATAGAAATGCGCGCTTGTAGCTGTGTATGGCTCTCGGTAGATGTAAACCGCGGCATATTCTTGTGATAGAGCGCTTAAATTCGTGTACAGTCGTTCTTTCTCCGCAGATTAATTAAAAGATTACCCGCTAATGGACTAGATTTTGTGTTCTGATCGTAACGACTGACAAATTTACAGACGTATATCAGCTCTTATCGGTTTACTTTATCGGTAAGCAAACGGGCGTCTATTTCAATTGGTTTAGGTGTTGTAAAATTAGCAAATGTCTAATTGTTAATTACGTTAATAGAAAAACTAACGTACTGAATGGGGCAGTGCTTACCGGATACATAAAATGTATACAAGTTCGCTGGATTTCTGACGTATTAACATAATCACAACTGCAGCGCGTACTACAAGTTAGCTTATAAAAAGGACGGGATAATTACACTGTTAACATCGTAAATTTTGCCAGATTAATCATACTACCTTATTTATTTATAGCTGATCAACGGGTTAAATACTAATGGTTGCAATTTTCTACGTAAAAAAAGAATTTACTAAATATAATTATTTACACTTTTATAAACAACTATAAAATACAAATATTTACTTACAAAGTAAATAATACTTTAGAACTCAATAATCATATGTACTGGCAAATTTTTGGCTAAATATTTGAATTTAGCCACAATCTTTCTGTTAGTCTCACCAACTTTCATTGTGATTAAGATGTTTGCATGATTATCTTTCATTCGATCGACATTGCACTATAGGGCAGATTCCTAAAATCGTTTAAAAATTGTCAAAAATGCAAATTCGAAACGTGTCAAGTTCTAGTAGTTCCTGGGTGTGACATGAATAAACGAAATACACTTTCTCGCATGTACCATACCAGGACAATTGTTCCAATGTTGGCGCACTTTCTGCTGCGCCCATAAATGTGCCAATGGTAGGTTCTGGTCCCTGAAAATGCACCGCAGCACTCTTTTTTGCAACGGTGTCTGCTTGCTCATTGCCATTAATGAGTGAGTGCCCAGGTATTGAAATCAGAGATAGGTTATTTGTCGTCCGCGCAACAGGTGCAATAATATTTTTGCGTTGATTTGTTATCTAATAAATATAGACGTAAATTACATTTTCAAAATTATGTCCCACTATCTTATACGTCAAATCTTCCTTGGCATACACACCAAATTATAACTAATCTAGACCAATTTTCTACCATGCGCCAAAAATTGTGATAGTTGCAATAATTTCTTGGAAATATATGATGTGCTGAAAAAAGAAAACTATTTCCCGATAAGAAATCTCCAATAGTACTTTTTTTCCAATATTAGTTTTCATATTGTTGCTGCAGTTTAAATAAGCCAAATTAATTGATTTTGAAAAATAGGGCTAGCTGATAGAATAGATGGAAGATGTCTCCACAAAGTCTCATGAAAATTAACTTAGGAATTTTGAATTACTTTTGACCGCACAAATAACTTAGGTTCGACAATCGCTTACAAGTATGAAGGATATATCATTCAGAATTTCCAGATTCGAGATGAGCTCTGCTTCCTACGATAGATCGATACTAGATTATGAATTGCCTTAACTTGTATTTATAATCAATCCCAGCACTGGCTTTCAGTGCCCTCATTTGCAAAGGTAAACTATGGAATGCTTATCATAACTTTAGTGTTGCAGACAAATATTTCCTTACGGCTGCGTTCGAAAATGTTTTGTCGTTATATAAACATGCAAAAGTCAAATCTAACTGGTTTAACTTTTGAGTTATAATTACTGTGAATATAAGAAAATATTTAGAGACAACAAAAGAAGTATTTTATCCACACATCTTGAATGTGCGTCTGTGTATGTATGTATAACTATGTGTTTTATGTGCGGCAATTAAATTATTTTCAAATGTGTTTAGTTCCGCGTGCGAGCCTGATCAAGCCTCAAAGAGATAGGTCGATCTTAGATAAAAATAATAAATTTAATTTTTATTTTATTTCGCCCTATGATTTACACCGGGCATAAAAATTAATGTCGGTTTTTTACCGTTTTCGGAATCGCTTACTGGTGCCTGGCCTCTTTTTAAGACCCAATGCGTCCGCGTGTCTGCTCAACAAAGTAATAATTATTAGAAACGGTCGTGTCGTAAATATATTTTATTATCGATTTATGTACATATACGATGAAATGACCGGGGAGATATAAACTTATTGGGCTGCTCGTGCTGCGTTATTGTGTTCTGTCCGTTTGTAGGAGGACAGAAGGGAACGTGCCCGTGGACGCCTTTATGGCATTAACTTTCAATGGAAATAGATAATTTTTTCGTTCAATAGCGCTTATGTTAATGCCATTACTTGAGCGTTAACTTTTGTTAATGATGACCAATAAGGAAGAGCTATTATGAAACTCGCTAATAAACAACCTAAATCCATTTATGAACAACAGTCAATAAATACAATATACTATTAAACCCATGTATCTTCTGCCGTTATTATTGCAATACCGGTTTCTTCCAGTTTAATTAAAGGAGCAGCTAACCAATGAATGGTGAATGGTTTGAAATTAGGATTTCCCTAGCTGATTATGGAACTCTCCAAATTTATACCATTTTCACTTCATTTCTGTTACTTTTTTTTAATATATAATACCTTTATTGTCCAACAGTGTCTACATACACCAATTACAGGACATATATACATTAATAATAGTGCAAAGTAATATAACAAAATTATTACTAATATAAAGAATATAAAGAGCTGATTATCCAGCTTTGTACAACTCCTTGCTTGAGGTGGATTGGTCAATTTTGCAGATTTACACGGATATGGATGAAGCCTGTGGGATGTTTTATAATTTGTTATATAGTATTTTGGACAAACATGTACCAACTTATGTAAACAGAAATAAAAGATATACTTATCCTCATTGGTATACTAATGACATAATACAAACAATAAAACAGAAGTTTAAATATTTTAAGAGGTACAAACGCTCCCTTCTTTTATCTGATCTTAATTTGTATAAATATTTTCGCTTGAGTGCAAAAACTAAAATACGTGTTGCATATGATAATTACTTGCGTTCGGTAGAGACATCCATTGTGGATGATAGTTCAAATTTTTGGTCTTTTGTGAACGCTAGGAGGAATCAAAGTCGAATACCTAGTAAGATGTTCTTTCAGAATGTTGAGCTAAATGATCCGCAAGACATTGTAAATGCATTTAGTACTCATTTCTCCAGTGTGTTTCAACCAGCAGGATCTCACACCTACCCAAGTAACTCATGTCATAATTCTCTTACACTTAATTTGTCTTCGATAAATGAGGATGATATCTTGAAATCCATTTCAAAATTAAAAAATAAAATTACTGCAGGCCATGATCAAATTCCAAGCTTTATAATTCGTGATTGTGGAAACGTCTTTACTCAACCACTTAAAATACTTTTTAATCTATCGCTTAACACTGGGATTTATCCAACTATCTGGAGGGTCTCTAGAGTCAGTCCAATTCTGAAGGCAGGTAATGTTAATGAAATATGTAACTATAGACCCATATCTATATTATCGAATTTCTCAAAGGTATTTGAGGGTATTTTGCATAGTTACCTTAGCCCGCATATAAGTAAAACTATTACAGACTGCCAGCACGGTTTTTTGCGGGGACGATCAACGGTCACCAACTTGATCTCCTTTACGCAGTATGCTTCCGAGATTATTGATGATCGGGGTCAGGTAGATGTTATTTATACAGACTTTGCCAAAGCATTTGACCGTCTTGATCACTCCATACTACTAGCTAAGCTCTCTAATACCGGTATAAGTGATAAGCTATTAACTTTGTTAAGTTCTTATTTACAACGTCGACGATTCTTCGTTTTTTATAAAGGTTTCGCGTCTACCTATCAATCTATGCTGTCTGGCGTCCCTCAGGGTTCCAATCTGGGCCCACTTTTATTCTTAGTGTTTATTAATGATCTTGTTCACTCGCTGGATTGTAAGTGTCTACTTTTTGCCGATGATGCAAAGTTTTTTTCGTCTATAGATTCATTAGATGATGCTATGGCTTTGCAAAATAATTTGAACAAAGTATATGAGTGGAGTCAAGCAAATAGATTGTATCTCAATATTTCTAAATGTAAAATTATGACCTTTACACGTAAGAGAACGCCCATTATGTACAATTACCGCCTTGAAACTGAAATCCTTGGTAGGCCTGACATAATTACTGATTTGGGGATTACTTTTGACCCAAGAATGTCATTTTCATTTCATATAGATATAATGGCTTCAAAGGCAAATAAAATGTTGGGCTTTGTCTTGCGAACATCTAAATACTTCCATCACGTTAGTACGATGTGTAGTTTATTCAATGCTTTAGTAAGGCCTAGAGTGGAATATGCTGCATTGGTTTGGAACCCGCTGTACTTCGTTCACAAGGTACGCTTGGAAAATGTCCAAAGAAAATTTTTAAAATATATCTCTTTTCGAACTACTGGTGTTTATCCCGAACGTGGTTATCCTCAGGAGCAACTTTTAAATATCTTTAATACCCACTCCCTTGTAACTAGACGTTCGGTGCAAGCTCTAAAATTCATATACGGCATTATTCATGGAAGTATTTATTGTCCACAAATACTTGAAAAACTGCTTTTTTTGGTTCCGAGACCATCGTCCAGATGTTCCTTAACATTTTATCTTTCTACTCCGCGTACTAACTTACTTCTTAAGTCTCCTGTAAGAGTTATGTGCGAAACCTATAATAGCATCAGCTTTGCATGTGACATTTTCTGCTGTACATTGGGAGCTTTGGTTCGCACCTTTTTATCTATTAAATGAAGTGCTATGTCTCTTTCTCTTGTGTTTTTTTTTTTTTTTTTTTTTTTCTGTAATTTGGGACGGAATTAAAGCTCTCCTGTCGCCATGCTTAGAGTTATTCCTTTGTTATATATACATTTAAATTGTTAGTATATGATTGTACTTATTTTTATCTTTTCTCTAATTTGTATTTACTTTGTTTTTTGTATTTACTTTGTATTTACTTTGTATTTTTGTATTTACTTTGTCCTTATTTTGGTGTTAGCACTGTTGGACAAATAAACCATTATTATTATTATTATTATTATTATTATTATTATTAATTAAGTACATAAAAACAAATAAATAAGATACAATCAAATTAAGTAGGTTAAACCTCAAGGGTCTATTCTTGGCCCTATTTTATTTTGCATATACCTATACTAGTCAGCTGCCCACACGGATTTGTCACTCCAGTATTCATATGTACGCCGATGACACACAAATTTATAAGAGTTTTTATCCTAAAGATATTAATCGGGCAGTGGATCTTATTAATCGTGATTTAACACAGATTTCCGACTTTGCATCTGATCACTTGCTTAAAATTAATCCTGCGAAGTCTGTGTGTTATTCTTTGGGGCCCCTAGAACTGTAGAAGGCAACAAGTCTGCACTTACATTAAAGATTAGCGATTCCAACTTGCAGCTGTCTGATTCTGCTAGAAACTTGGGAGTAATTATGGACAACAGCTTTCGTTTTAGAATGCATATCTCAGGTATACTTCGCACGGCGTACTGCAGATTAAAAATGTTATATCCCCTTAGAGTGATTTTGGGCGTCCGTGCAAAAACTGTGTTGTGCGAGGTCTTTGTACTCTCTCCGTTTGACTACGCTTCACAAGTGTATGGCCCTTGTTTGGATGCTGCTGACAGGGACAGAGTACAGCGACTTCAGAACGCTTGCATGAGATTTATCTTTGGTATAAGAAAATATGATAGAATTTTACACAAGCTCGTAGAATTGAAATGGTTAACAATGCAAAACCGTCGTAAAGTGCAGGCTTTAAAGCTTTACTCTAAGTTGATCTCAATGAGATACCGTCATATCTCTTAGATAAAATACGCTTCCGCACGGACGTACATAATATTAATATTAGGAGTAAGGGTCTCATTACGCCACCGCTACACAGAGCTACATTTTATGAAAGGTCCTTTTCATTTAATATCTACTCCTTATACAATTCATTGCCAGCCAGTCTTAAAACATTGGGTGTGGGACCATTCGAACGCGCGCTTCTGCAGTATGTGTATAAAAGACAGTGATACCTACCATTTTTTTTTGTTCCTTGTCTTTTTCTTTCTTTTTTCATTTTCTTTAATTTACATCCCAGAATGTTTAGCATAGTTTGTAGTTTTAGGCATTTATCTATGTGCAGTAGTGTTACTGCTACTGTAATGGTATTATTTTTATACATATTAAGGATACAGTGTAAAAACAGGGGGTGGCATTCGCTATCCGTCTGAACTACTCCCTATGGTTCAGCACACTCATTTTTTTTTTGGTTTATTAATCTTTTCTCTTGTTTTTTTGTTTCTCCTTATTTCTGTAACGTGCTGAATAAAGAAATATTATTATTATTATTATTAAACCTAATTAACTAAGTGAAACATTTGTGTAAATAACATTCATATTTTGAATCATATGTCTTAGTGGGGCTTTCCATAAGATATTAGTATTATATCTGGGAACGCGTAAAGGTTCAAAAGAGAGTGTGTTATAGCTGGGTATTACGAAGTACAACTGAGATAATAGTCCAGGCGAATCCATTCGGTGTCGTAGTATTTTTAATGCAAACGAAACACCATACCGTTGCCTCCTTTGTTCCAAAGGCACGAAACCATGTTATTGAAGAAGGTCCCTGTAAATTGAGCCTCTATCAGGGTAGGTACCATCAGTTCTAAACGACAAATATTTTAAAAAACGCTTCTGTATGCGTTCCAGAGACAAGTTTAGGTAAGTACATAGTGGATACCAGATAACGGATGAATATTCCAGTTTGGTTCTTACCAGTGTGCAGTATAGTGTTTTCATTGTTAGAGGGTTATGAAAACTGCGACAAGATCTAATAAAAAATCCCAAGCTTTTTAATGCAGAACGACAAATTGAATTTATGTGCGTTGAGAATGAAAGTTTGGTATCAAAGAGAACTCCCAGATTTTTAAATATTGATTTTCTGGCGACAGGAATATGGTTTATCTCGTATTGATACATCTTGGGATCAGATGACTTTGTGTTTGATACAACTGCACATTTGTCTATATTAATCTGCAGACCATTGTTTGCACACCAATGATAAATTCTGGTAAGATTTGTTTGTAATTTAATCCAAAATAATGGGATAAAAATAAATATCTCCAATTTAAATTTCGATTCCTTTGTTTCTGTTTTAAAACGTAAAGACCAAGTGCAACCTTAACTCAATATATATATTGGTTAATTGTAACATTTATTTATATTACTCGTGCCATAAAAATGTAATAGCACACAAGTAATCGTGGGAAAATTCAACAACTAGACACTGCTCATCCCTTATATGTTGGTTGTGCTATCTTGGTAATTCAAGAAAAGAATAAAGTCAATATTAACTCAACGGATGAAAACTTCATGGTCTTAGATATGTACCTACGTTTGTCGTCGGCATTTTTTTGATATCTATAAGATAACAACCAGCCTCCAGTTGCCCTAATTTGCAAATTTAACAAATTAACCGCAATTAAATCGAACCAGAACCGTCTATACTATCTGCTTTAGTTGAATAACGTCCATGCTTTTGCATCTTAAACGACCCGAGAGACAAGAATAAATCACTTCGCTTAACTTGACCGATGATATTCGCGTTTGTGTATACATTCTCCGACGAAATGGCATTACACATAAGGGAACTGATTGAATTCGCGGTTTTAAAGGTCGATGATTTAAATAAATAACATATACAATTACCGATTACAGAGGAAAATTGATGGAAATCTTTGATTCAATGAATTTTTCTGCTAGCCGATCTTGCCGACTTTTTCTTGCGGAATATTTAAAAAAAAAACAGATGATCCACTGCAAGATCGTGAGATATTAAAAGCGCGAGTACAAGTCGCGATGAACGAAATATAGGAAGGAAGAATTACTCCTAAAGTATATGGTGCATTTATTGTTGAGAGCTATGTAGATTAAAAATTATCAAAAGCATCATTATTATGTTTATGAGTGGGATTATCCTTATTTATTGACAATTCAAAGTATAAAGTGTTAAAGAAATCGCCTTGGACAGAATAGTCAAATGGACCATGACTTACAGATTGAGCCCAAGAAGACCTAAGCCATACTACTTAAGTGAACGAAACGAAGCGAAGCGGTCCACTTTTCAATCGTCGTGAGTCTAATGGAACCAAAGGGACCTGTCAAATACCTTGGAGTCATTTTAAACAAAAATTTTACAGTTGACGACCAACTTAAATACATCATACATAAAGAAGGCTGAGGTAATACTAGCCGCATTACTAAAACTAATGCCAAACGTAAGAGGGCCCAATAGCAGGAAGCATGAAATCCTGTACAATGTAATTCAAAGTCAGATGCTCTTATAGGTAGACGAAAGACCTCTAGAACTCAGGCTAGAAATAACACACTAGAAATGTGGCAAACAAAGTGATCCGTTTGCCAAATGGACAAGAACACTGATACCAGAGTTCAGGGGGATGATTAATGGGTAAGCACCTAATTTAAAAAACAAGATCTTTCCTTTTTTGTCTGAACTTTCGTAACTGTATTGGTTACATCATCAGAGACAGTAATTAAGAGGTAAATATAGGTCAAAGATGAAAAATAATAGATACAATAAATTGCTTGTTTTAATGGAGAAGTAGAGGACAAGCAACAAATACTATCAATACAGGCATCGTATAACAATTTAGAGTATAAACCATTACAATAATTTTAAACAACCTTTAAGACAACCAACGAAGAAATACGTAAAGCATCAAGGTTAGGAAAAAATAAGCGCCTACAAAATGATTAGACCACCAAACCAAAACAGAACTAGCCCAGCAGGCACAGCAACCAACATAGCAAAACGTAAAAGACAACTAAGTCACACTATTGTTAGGGATATTATTCTTAAGAGTATTGTCTAAATGTAATAGAAATGAGTCTATAATACTTACATTAGGTTGGTGACGTCAGTTCTGAACTTACTAGATTTTTTTTTTACATTGGCTGATATAATACATTTCCAGAAACAATCTTCTTGGCCAAGTAAATTCGTAATGTAGTACTTTAAAATTATCAAAATTGAAATAGTGGTCATATTACTTACTATGTTCTGCCAGTGCTGCTTTGTTAATTTTGTGTGTACAATCTGGATCATGTTGTCTTAACCTGCTTTGTAGAATTATTCGATTAGAATTACAATTTAACACAAATGGAATCAAAAAGTATATTTAAAGTCTTAATATTGTACGGTGCCGTAGTAACATTATGTTTCTTGAAAAAGGTAGGCGATTTTAGTTGTCAATTCAGGAATGGAGTGGAATATGTAATATGTGGTTTGAATAGAGTTCTTAGTTGTAGTACCAATAGACGTGGAATTAAAGCAACGGACTTGCGGCTTAGGGTCCATTTAAATCGGGGGACATACCGGATGGTGGAAAAATTATGGAACACTTTTTTGAGGATACATTTGAGATAACTGTTGTTAGAAAAGATGTCATGAATTCTATTTAGATTTTTTCTTTTTAGTGAATTGTCCACAAACCTGGTAACTCTGTTTTTCATAAATATGGAGCGGTCTGATGCTGACAAATAACATCACCTAGCATCTAACTTGTACATAAATAAGTTAAATTAATGTAGGAGTGCAAAGTATCTAGACTAGGTATGAGATGTCACGCGGCAGTTCCAGAGGCACATGAAAGAGGAATCTGGGGTGTGTTTAGTGGATAGGAGAGACAAGAGTCCGGAGAGTCCCGCACTATCATGTGACGAATGCATGGCCGTGGTGTTCATAAAGAATTATTCCCCACAAAAAAAGTATACGAAGTAGTGCATCATACACGTTATCAGGATTCATTGTTAATTTTTCTGGATTTACTTTAAGAATTCAAAATTCAAAACTCCAGAAATTAATTTTGGATAACTAATAACTTCTCTAAAGTCTAAAGTAATAAATAACGGCACTTCACTCTTGAAGCATTTTGACGTTTTCTTAATTTAGTATAATTCTCTACTTCTAATTTGAGTGGTAGGGTCATTTCTATAAAAAGCAGACTTTTTTACAAAGGATAATTTGTCATAAAATTAATAATAATAAAGGTGTCTTCCTCTTATCTATTCTATCGGGGAATAGTGCATACTTTTTCGGCCATATATACGCCTTTTAATTCCAATATCTTTATGCCTATGGAAAACAGATCATAAGGTATATCTATAACAATTAAACTTAGACAAAGCACTTAAACATTTAATGTTTGTTTACGTACCGATTATTTTGCTTCCACAGCGGCATCCACTTCAGAAATACTTACTATCGTTTTGTCGCGTAGTGTATATCTGTACTTCGATGTATTTATTTTTCATCTTTTGTAGTCGTTTTTCTCTTTTCATTTCGGTCGGTCGCTCGCAGCTCGTCCCGTTCAATTTCTTTTCAGAAGTCGCCTCCGTTTCTTGTTGCTGAATATAAATTGCGAATCTTTGTTTTATGAATAAGTTGAAAACGGCTGGAGATAAAAGACGACATTCTGAAACGGGTACTTGATAATGCATGTTTTGCCGTAATAAATTGTTGTTTCTGTAATAAGTTTTAGAACTCGGAAATGTGTAATTTATACCCACGACGGCTTGCGCTTGCGACATTTTCTTTTTGTTTTCTTTTTATTTTCTGCGCTGCACTACAATAAGAATCTTCTTCGTATTTTTTTTTATCTTCTCTTTCGGCCGGTTGAATAACTGGACGTAAAGAAATCATATATATTTGTATTCTTGCAAACATGTTTTAAACATGAAGTTAAGCGAATCTACTTGTATGTAACGTGTATATATTGTTACAGTATGATTACGTCTTTGCAATCTACTACTTGGAAAAGTTGGTGTGATGGACATTATAAAACCAAAGTAAATTAATTCCATATTGAAAATGGATATATACCTAGTATTTAATTGTAAAAATCAGCATGTATTTAGCCAAATATTTAGATTTGGCTAGGGTTCCTCCTCCACTTCATAATGCGACAATTTGCAAATGTGTCGTGCTTCATTTGTATTTTCATTTAAACTACCAGTAAACTATTTATTAACTCAAAGTATGACACCACTACAATCACGTTAATAACAATACAGTTGTGGAAATGAAAATGATATACTTTAGATTTCCTTTCATTCCTGAACTTATTTCCAAAATGTCTACAATTTTCAATTAAGATTTCAAACTGGTTTATTATATTATATATTTCATATTAATTGGCATTTTATTTCGTATTTGTGTCTTCACAAAAGTCAAAAATTTAAGAAGGAATATAGTATATTGAACAAAAAGTAATCTCTAATATAAAATAGCAACAGGTTCATTACAACAATACTGAAAACAAGGTCAGTAAAATAAAAAATTCTCATAACACACAATTAAATTCACAATATTCTCAAATTTCCTCGTTTTACTTAATTATCACATTCACATTAACTGCTTTCAATGTTGAGTTTTTCTTTCATAATATTTCAGCCTTTCTTGTTGCAGATCTCATAATATCTGCATGGGAAAGAAAACAACTTGCAAAATTATAATCTAAAACAATCGTTATGTGAATATTTAATGAATTATACATAATGATTAATTTCACTAACCATTTTCTGCTCTTATTGCATCTTTACATACTTACTAATTCATAAATTTTATTAGATACAGCATCATAAAATGTAATAGTTTGGTTGTTTTTACGACGCTAAACATAACCTGATAAAACTAAACTATTTAGCAAAGAGAGAATGACATAACTTCCGCTGTAGCTTACCCTGATGGTCTACCGTTCTTTAAAAATGGCACGTTAACATTACATTACCACCACGGCGCCACTCAGAGTAACTCAAATTAGCAAAACGAAAACAGCTTACATTTGGGTAATATGTATGTGTATAATTTTGATGTCAAAATATTTAATTCTGTGTTTGTGTAATTCCATAATTACAATTACATAAATTTTCAACAACTGTAAGTATATTCTTTCGAAGTGCACAATGAACTTCAAATTTCTTGATAATAGCCTCACATTTTAATTGTTGTTCTTTGTTCCAAAGAATTTAAATTATTATGACTCTGCACCATGTTAATATATATTCAATAATGTACTTTAAAATAATCTTTATTGTTTGCATACATATGACTTGTGTATTCTGACTAAACAAAATCTGTCAACATATATACTACCAAACATAACAACTGTTAGAACCAAGTAAGACAAAGAAGCGTATTTTCCATCTCCCTTCATCGGCGAAAATTTGTGCCAATGGTTCTATACGAGACCCGCAATATAGTAAGTAGTATTACATGTATGCTTTATGTACACTGAGAAAAAAGGATTGGTTATGTCAAGAAACACCAGTCAGTTGTGAGTATTTTTTTATTTGATTTAACTATTTTTAATTAAAGCAAATACGTTATGTGTTAAAGCAAATAACTTTGGATGTTGGAATAAAACTTTCATTTTATTTGAATTTTTAATTTTTAGTTCAAACAGCTATTTTAGGCAACAAGTTTAAAACAGATATTTGTTGATTCAATATATTTTATCGTTTGCATAACAACATTCGAAAGCATTGAACAAAACAATGTGATTGTTTTAGTGCTAAAACAAAAAACAGGAATATAGATTGAAATAAAATACATATATTTGTTGGAAAAATCGGTTTGATTTTATTCAAATACACTCCGCCAAAAAAGTATCGCATAAACTAAAAAAGGGCATTTATGAACCAAGATATTTTTATACGTTCACAAAAAGTTTGCCTCGTGTATGTGAACTATAAAAACACTAACAAAATAATGGAACTTAGCGTTTTTACTTTTTTTTTTTTCTAAAAGAACACATTTAGAAAAATGCATATGTGTAAGGTTTGTTCAGTTGTTTATTGAAAGTCTTCCTATACGGACAAATTTTAAAGTGCGAAGTCAGAGTTCTATACCAACGCTTTTAAAACTAAAATGAGCAATTTAACTTCAGAACAAGTAGCTGCTATAGTTGCTTTAATCGAAGATGGACGATCTCAAGCATACGTTGCTAATTTGATGAACATCAATCAGTCAAGTGTTTCTAGAGCCGTAGCCAGATATAGGGAAACAGGCATTTACAGTAGAAGACCTGTACCAGGTCGTCCAAGATGTTCTACTCGCCAAGATGACCGCTATTTACTACTACAAGCATTACGTCGAAGACATGTAACTGCGAGACAATTGCAGAACGACTTGGCTAGAGTCAGAAATACTCGTGTGAGTACTCAAACTATTCGGAATAGGTTACGACAGAGTGGATTAAGAGCTAGAGTAGCTGTAACAGCCCCTCGTCTCACTAGGAACCACCGAGTGGCTCGCTTAAGGTTTGCCAGAGAACATGTAAATTGGAACATTAATGACTGGGCCAATATACTCTTCACAGATGAGTCAAGATTTGGTCTTTACACCTCAAATAGGCGTATCTCAGTGTACAGACGAGACGGTGAGCGCTATTCGCAGTGTAATATCAGACCTAGACCTAATTTCGCTGGTGGCACTGTTTAACAGGTCGTACAGAGTTAGTACCAGTAGACAGAGGTACACTGACTGCCCACAGGTATATAACGGACATTTTAGAAGAACATGTAGTACCATATGCGCCAATTATAGGAAACGAATTCATGTTAATGCACGATAATGCACGACCGCATGTTGCAATAATCGTCCAGGAATACCTTAACGATGTTGGTATTCCAGTTTTAGATTGGCCTGCGGTAAGTCCGGACATGAACCCTATCGAGCACGTGTGGGACCTCCTTCACAGACGGATACGAACCCAAAATGTTGCCCCAGCGGACCTGCATGAACTAGCAAATGCTCTCCGTGACGAGTGGGAGAATTTGGATCAGGCTTATATACGGAGGTTAATCGAATCTCTGCCAAACCGTATGCGAGCGGTCATAAGAGCCAGAGGTGGCAATACTCAGTATTAAAAGCTACTGTTATGACATTTTTCTTTCCAAAATTATAATTTCTTGTTTTAATAAAAATCTCAACTATGAGTTCTTGTTTTTATTTGGCCTGTATTTTATTTAAACAATCATAGAAATTATATCTTAGAGCGCATTAAAGTATATTTACAACTTTATGCTACAAACAAAGATTATGCGATACTTTTATGATTCAAAACTAAATTATGCGATACTTTTTTGGCGGAGTGTATTTCAGGTGTTAGATTTAATAGCAATTGGTCCGATTGTCAAAAATTTTCAAGACCTCTACGCTAATGCTTATTATATATTTTCTACATCAGTCGGAAAAGAAAATGCACGTGATTACAACGTTGTAATGTTAAATAATATTTTTATCGTAAAAACTTTTACTTGTGCCTCAGGTAGGCAAAATCGTCATAAACGCATCTTGTCTGAGTGTTTTTCATTTTATTTTAAAGAAGTACATAATGTTATACTTGCATTCACATTACGTAGTTTACGAAATAGAACAGACAGATGATTTGATGTATCCCATATTCAAATAAAATTAATCTTGAGACTTATGGTACACATGAAGTTGATGGCAAATAGTTTATGAGTTTTTAGATAGATACAGTTTTTAGATAATAAGAAATATGTACCTACCTGTTTGTTTACAATATCACAATAAATTTATATAAGCTTTTGGATCTTGAACTGTTATATTTATTTGCGTTTTTAATTTTCTACCCAAGAAGCTAACACTTTATCGGATCGGCCAAATTTTCAATTCGTACATTAAGCATAGTTCTATAGAAAAATCTTTGATTGCGTTTATATATCTACTTGGTTAGTGCAATGTTTTTAATTCCTGAAAATGCTATTATTGCTATAATTTTAAGTAGTTATTATTATAAAGAGATTGCTGCATTCAAATTTACTGTATTTGTTTGAACTAACAGCTCATAGTAATGCTATACTTTCCTATTACCAGGAAACTACCAAAATCTATTCCTGGAAATATATCTATTGCATTGGAACAATACTTTACAGTATTTAATATGATGTGCACTGTCAAATGAATAGAATACTGCTGGTATTTTACGAAAATGCAATGGTTGTTTTATTAAAAGTATGGATGTATTTGTTGGAAAGAATTAGTTTCTTTCAACGCATGCGCTGCAAAAATTTCAAACCGTAGTAGATTTTTTATAGAGGAAGCATATATTTTGCCGAACAATAAGTTTCCGGGTATTTTGAATTAAAACTACAGAGAGTTGAGAATATAGAAATAGGGGAGTTGTTTGACACAAAAATTTTTATTTTTCGGTCAAACAATCCTTTTTCTCAGTGTAGTCATACTAACCTTACACACAACTTCAAATAATCACTAAACCATTACTAAGAGATTTAAAAAAAAAACAGCACCTTGAGGTTTTTAATACTTTTTGCACGATGCGCGCATAGGCCAGGAAGGAAGTAATTATGTTTACATAGATTACTATACATGTATTAAGTCAGAGTAATGTAGTAAGATTTTTACTGGCTGTAGTAGTACAGGTTTATAATCTTTTTGAGGACTAAATAAGATCGGTAAATAAAACACAGGAAAATATAATTAAAATTATTTATTAATAGGAAAATGCTACCACCTTCTATATACAAAACAAAAAAATTGAGGTAGCGCTAACATAAAATATAAAACTACTATATTAAATTTTACACAGGATATTTTTTTTTACCTTTCGCAAAGTACAGAAGATAAATACGAAGGATCGAATATTAAAAAAAAAAGAAAACAATAAATTAGTTCAAATAAAAATCAAATAAAAATAAAATAAAAATTGAGAATAGCAAAACGTAATAGATTCGAGCTTTGCATAAAGTTCACAATCATAACGCGACGTGCATCAGTTTCCTTTTCATTATGTGCGTGTTACAAATGTGGACGAAGTTATTTTTTCTTATAGAAAATTCGTTTTGGCCATGTAGGAAGACAACGACATAATAGTCCTAACTTTGTTCTCGTATGAAATTCGTTATTCTGTGCGCTATTTCGAAATTAATTTATTCAAACGCGTGAGATAATAAAATGATAAAATCGAATTCGTTCAAAGAATATTGAGCTGTAACATTCGGATGTAAATAGAAAAGATTTCGTGTTGGAGAAGAAATTTAAGGATAAGTATTTACAATTGACATAAAACATAATGCCAGAATGGACCAGCTGAATTGATGGAGTTATAAAGTAGGAACAATAATTCATGTAAATATTTTTTTTCATTTACAAATGACAATTTTATTTAAGATTTTAATATAAAAGAAGCTAAAAAGTAACATTGACAATCAATATACGAAGTATTTGGTAGATTTTAGCTGCTTTTGCGTTCAAGGCCCACACATTTGGTTTTTGTGATAAACTTTCTATTGCTTTAATTAAAATTTATTTAGAGCATTCAAGTTTGCACGGACACTTTTTTTTATTTTTCATTAAACTTTTAAAAGTATTATTTTGCCATTTTAGGATTTTATTTCTACATTTAGCCAGATTTATGTTGATTATTCAACGCGGAATTCATGTTATCGAAGATGGCAGGATGTTAATAGTATTATGATTTTTTGAGACTAAATTAATAATGGAGAATAACGTATTTAAATAATTAAAATATTTTTAATTATAAGACTCCAAATTCACTGATCCGTTCCGTTTACATAATTATTATTCATCTAATTGTGCTTGGATTATTTAAAAACCTACAACTTATTTAGGAACAATGTATCTAATATATAATGTGCACGAATAACATTTTTGTGTGAATTCTTTTTACTCATTAATTAATAACATGCAAAACACCGTTTCTTACTATGTTTGGGCACAATTTGGTGTTTTACATTTGCTTCATTTGCACCATCAAATTTAGGAAACGTGCCCGGAAAAAATAAATGCATTTTAAAAACTTATTACGCGAATCTCAAATAGTACATTTTATAGCGATCTCGTGTCTTCGCTGATTTGTATAATTAAATAAAAGTGAAAAGTACGGCAAAAAAATAAAATAATAATTATTCGCTTAAAAATGTCCCAGAGATTCTAAAATTTAATAATTGGTTAGGACAATCGAGGTTACGTCATTTAACATCACAATCGTAGTCTTCGAAATCATTGAAATAAAAACTTTTTGCTTAGTTGGCATTTTTTTTTTGCTCTTTTAGTGCTGCGACCATTGCACTCTGTCCTTCGTGAATTTTCAATTCGCTCGATTTGATACACTGATTTCTTAGTTTTTGATTCTTCGACGCGTTCACGAACAGTCCAAAGACGATGAGGGGCTACCTGGCGGTAGCATGAACGGTGGACTATGAGGGTTCAACGACTGTATACTGCCGCCTATCGAACCTGGTCCGGGATACATGTCCATGTCGCTCATACTTTCACTACCGGAACACTTTTCGCCAGACTTTCCCTCCTGTTTTAGCATCATTCGTCGCCATTTTGCCCTGGCATTTTGGAACCAAACCTGTAAACAAAAGAGAATATATAACAACTTTGAAAATAATTGTTCCTAACGAAAGAAGAGCGCTGGCAACTATTTTAGGATTAACCATAATTAAATACAATTAATAGTGCAATCTTTTAAGTTTCTTTACTTCTATGGTACATCAGAAAACTGTTAAAGTCAGATAACAGCTATATTTTATTTCGCATTGAATATTTCATCATTAATTTCAAGTTTAGTGGGGACCGGAGCAAGTTGGCCACACCTTTTACCTATTACTTAATTATTAGACTTTAGTGTTGTTTAGTACATGTGTAAAAAGATAGCAAAAATAAAAAAACAAACTAAGTCAACTTATCCCAAAACAGGGATATATCTTTTTTTAGAAACACCAAATGGTGTCACTTAGAATTTTCTGTAAAAACACGAAGATTTAAAGCCTAAACTATAAATACCATTCGATAGGTAATTAAAAAGTACATTTGCTAGTAAGTTAAAAAAATATGGGGTTCTATTTAAATTAATCAAGTTAAACCCGCTTAAAGTTCATATTTAATTAGCTTTAATTATAAGTGCAAGTTTATTATAACTGGATTATAAAATATGGTCGATTGTCACACTTCATTGTAAGTTTCGCTTACATAACTTAAATATTTTTGAAGTATTTGAAACATAAAGACTATTAGGTTAGATTATCACAAAATTCAAATTATTTAAAAAGCCGTAAGGTTTAAGTACTATAAACTTTAGTCAAATGGGCACTTATTTTGATCAGACAACACAACTTGGATACTTTTAGGGCTTTTGGAACTTTGGCCTGTGTAATATGAAAATAATTTTAAAAAGTGACTATAATGGCCCCATGTATCTCGAAAGGGAAGCTTTTTGAACGTCACGTATTTTAGCCACAATATTTCGTGCCGTTTTACCAATTTAACTACCTTAAAAAAAACGTGAAAACAATTTTCTTTACAAATTCAATTTCAATAATACCAAATGATTGTCAAAGAATAACATTAGAAATATCTTACAAATATATATATTGCTGTGGTCTGGCACCCCGGTTTTTGTAAATTCAGTTTTTTTTTGTTCTTTCCGTTAAGCGTTTGTCAATGTTGCGAGAAATTTCAAATTGTTTTATTTTCAAATAAGATTTAGTTAATGTTTTGGATTGTTTAATTTGTTTATTTTATTGTCCAGTTGTTTATATTAACTTCAGTCAGGTGTACATTTTGCGCTCACTGGTATTGTATATAGATTGTTTTGTTTTGCGAGTTCGTCCGTTTGCGGACAGATCTGTGTGCGTTGCATCGCGCGCATCTGAGATTTTTATACTTATACGATTGTTTTAACCGGTCAGTTTCCTGATAGACACGTGTAAGTATATATATAATTGTATTTCATTGCTGACATTTTGTGATTATTGATTTCAACGTTTCTGATTTTATTTCGTTCATCACGGAACTCATTTAATAATAATTGATATTGTATTTTTGTGTACACAATTTAGATGTAAGATCTGTTATTATTTTTACGTGCAGGAAGATATTTTCAGTTTAAAGAGTTAATTTTTTTGTTCGTTGTTAATTTTTCTGATTTGTAATTATTTATTAATCACCTCGGGTTGGGTGAATAAAAGCATTGCGCTTGCTTTTATTTTCCATTTATATAAATTACTTGAATTTTCCACGTTTAATTTAGTTGTTTTAATATTGAGACCACGTGGATTGAATTGAAAAAAAAATTATTATCTTCCTGAACTTTTTGTTTTCTGTTGCTTTGTAAAAGGATTTTGTATTGTCCTTTTGTAATTTAAAGTCAAATGCAGTTTTGATTTAGACCAGGACCTTTTTGTCCAAGGTTTTTTTTCTGCTAAGTTTGTAATTAAGTTTTTTTTTCTTTTTTAAAAAAAAAAATAATAAAAATTATTGAATTTTTATGTCATTCAAAATACTGTTTTTATTTTTAATTAACCCTTTTAAAAATTTTTTTGAGTATAACAGAAAGTCAGATTTCTTTCACCCACATTTTACTTTTCATGATAGTAACCCTGAGTTTAATTGTTCTGTTGCGCATTGTAAAAATGTTGATTATTTGACCTAGCTAATTTAATTTTTCATTTTTAAATTTCATTTTACATTTTTGTTGGTACATTCAGTACACAGCAATATGTATATAAAAAGGACAGAAACATTATAATCTATGGCACTGATTTGGTTATTTATGCAAAATTTCTTCCTTATTTGAATACTTTTGCATCCCTCCCTATAAATCTTCGCTAAACATTTTCAATCTTTTTTACAAAATATTCAACATTCATGTGAGGATACCTCTCAATAATTTATGTGAAGTCATTAATATATGTGCATATGTGTATATACGTGTACTGTCCATTACACATTATTTTGTAACATAAATTTAAAATGTTTGTTAATGTCCTAATGTAATTATAACTAGGATGTTGTATATTATGAGCACGAGTGAAAAATGTAATTAATTTGAGGTAACTGACTTTTATTATTAGTATCAGGTTTTATAAAAAAAAATCCAATTGGAAAAAAGAGAATACATGTCGAAACGTTTTGCAATTTATAGATTAGATTAGTTTAAACTCAATCCAAAAATTCCACAAACCTAAATTATTAATTAACATAAAAAAAACAACTATACGTACTTCCTAGTTTTGTATTTAGTATAAGAATGAGAGCTTATACAATGCAATATAAAATTAGACAGTACCCACAGTTTCTTTATTTTAACTTATATACCCAGTTATATGCTTAAATGAAATCACTAATTGATCAACATTGGTGTACAAAGAGCTTTTTTAAATAATATAATACAGAGGAACCTATTACACCCAATAAAGAGAATTATCTGGGATCTATAAGGATTTTTAATTTAAATTTAAAGGATTTTATATTTATGTCATTAATGGAAGTTTGTTCTATAATTTGGTAACTATCACACTGACAAAAGTCAATGCTAGGTTTTTCCACTATCACCAAACAACAACAGATTGTTGTTTGGTGATAGTGGAAAAACAATCTGTTGTTGTTTGGTGATAGTGGAAAAACCTAGCATTGACTTTTGTCAGTGTGATAGTTATTGTTACACCAAAGGTTCAAAAACCCAATTACTGGACTATAATTTGGTGCCAAAGTACATTATATTGCTTCCAAGAGTCTCAATTGATATGCTGGTACGGCAAAATTTTCTGTACCTTTAGTAGAGTATTCGAAAAATATTCTTTTAGGTAAACCATAAGCTCTTTGAAAATAAAGAAAACATAGGACTTGTAGGCAGTTCTCTAATAGAAGTCCAAAAGACTTAGTCACATAGGCACCACACTGTGGTATGCACAGCTTCTTTCTGTAGCCGGCATGCTGTTATGTTAATGCTGGTTTCTAAACCACAATATAATCTAAAATGTAACTCAGAACAACCGTAGTTTTCCTACTTATTGTTTATCATTTAGCATTGATGAAACTTCATTGCACTTTAATGAAATTTATTGATTTGCCACTAACTCTTAACAATTGGCTGTTATTTATATCCGATAATTTTGATGTATAGTTTATGAAAATCGTTTTCTGTACATTTAATTCGAATTAATGGAAAACTAATTTGAAAGTCTATCTAAGTTATTCCGCATGTTTAATTGGAGTCCAATAGCTTTCTGGCAGAAACTGCCTGTCATCAACACAATGCTACCATTGTTGTAAATATTTTATATAAGGCCAGAATTATAAAAATCCCAATATAAAGCACTATGACACCTTTGAAGATATCGGTATTTCATGGCATTTTCTACTTCATATTACAACTGCCTTCTAATCTAAACAACATCAACTATCAATGCAGGACCCCTTTTCAATACGTAATAATCCTGCTTTCTTAGCATTGGCGCCAAATAAGTTGGTCCACATTTCGTTCTTGTCTATAATAGCTATAATAAATAAAAATCGCACCTACAATATTTTAGTTTTACATTATTTCAAACAAAACAATGATGTCAAACGGTTATTTTATATTATTTGTCCATTGTAAATAGTCTTCTTTCTTTAAGTGTCATGCTAGTTAAAAATTAACAATTTGTTCTCTGTGTCGGGAACCTGATGTTAGTAACAACATAATAAAAAAACCATTTATGAGAAAATTCCATTTCAGAATATTATTTTTAATTGCATAAGTCCGGCATGTCTCATATTAATTGAAATCCGATTGCCAATTAATGCTCTTCCCGAGAATAATTACAAACGTCATTTTGTAATAGGTGGTAGCAATAAGGATTAAAATATTTTCCACAATCGATTCTCTTCGCGACGTTTCTGCGGATGCCAGTAGAGAATAAAGAAACTGGGTTCGACTTGCCTCTTCTAAAAATTCAAACTATTGTAGAAGGCGGAGACAAGTCGTCGCAAAAACCGGAAAGAAGAATTTCAAATCGATCCGCATCGAAGGAACATCAAAGCGCGTGTAGAACAAGTGTACGCACATAAAAGTAGTTGGGATCGCATAAAGCTGAATTGTTAAATTTTATTATTCAGTCTCGGATGCCCTTTAACGTAAGTTATATGACAGACGGATTTAGTTGTGCTAATCAGGTGACTAAAATGTCGATGGAAGCGGCTGTTTTATGCCAAATACGGCGGCCACTATTAATAACAATAAAATAAATGTGCTGATAATAGTATTGGAACAAGCGGATGGTCGCACAGCCATCAGGAATTCCAAACTACCCATTATCATTTGTTAGCGTTAGTGGTTCTCAACATGGCCGATGCAAAAAATACGCCGGCATCATGAATTAGCAAAATCACGCACTGCCTACCTACATTTTTCCCTTCGTTTTCATCCTTTTTTTTCAAAAACTACCTTACTAACTTGTCTGGATCATTGTCTATTCACATATTTCTACAGTCAGTATTTAACGTCGATAAATATAGGTACATAGCAACATCTATAAGGCTAATCCGCCAGTACTTTATGGATGAATATTAATCTTAAATATAAATTTGTGTTTTTACTTACATATGCGATATTAAATCAAAATTATTACTTCCTGCCGTCCAGCTCTTTTTTATTCTTATTAGATATGTTTTTTTTTCTACTATAGCGGAACACACGAACCTGAATTGTGAGACTAGAGCCGGTTAAAATTGTTTTCACGGACTGTTGAATTGAGAATCGTAGTAGTATTGACTTCCATTTTTAGAAAATCTTTGTCCATTTGTTCACAAAGATGAATTATAATATTTATATAATATAGTTAAAATTTTATTTATATTAACAGCGCATAGAGATGTATTAAATTTCATTTATGTAGCCAGAAAACACTATTCACACGGGTTATCAATAATAAGTTGCCAAAAGATACAGGAAAACTTTCAATGTATATACTTAATTGTAATTGATGAAGTGACGAAGTGCTTGAGTGTTGATATATCATCTATATCATCTATAGCTACATATTATACAGTGCCTGCCTACATTACGGAAGAAATTTCTTAAAACTGAAACATTTATTTTTTTCGAAAAAATGCTCGATTTTTATTTTTCAGAAGAATTTCTTCCCCACTTTTTGTTTTTTAATAACAACTCCATTTTTTTTTTGTTGGTTTCAGTATATCTTCTAAATGACACTATCAAAATCTGAAGACCCTGCATAACAACGCGAAAAAAAAAAACATTAAGGAAAATAATAAAAATGGCATTAATATTAAATGTTCGAAATGTGATCCACTTGACAATAAGCAATCCGAATTCTGAATTTTGTTTGACCCCAAATCTAAACCTTGAATTACTAAAATAAAATAAAAATAACCTTCAATTAGTAAAATAGGTTTCTATGCACATTTGTGGCGCAGTTCTATAAGTTTGTAAGCGTGTATGCAACAGTCTCGAAGGGCACTGCACAGCTGCTAGACAATTTCATCAAAATGTCAAAAAGGATATAATAATATCCCCATCTTCTGCGAGCTTTTTCGAAAACTAAATTAGCTTATATTTGGAAGATACTATTTGCTAGAATTCAAAATACTTCTAACAAGTTTTATGGCAATGGTATTAGAGAAGTAGAAGATACTTATTTTGCTAAAATTTTAGATTTTCAACCACTATTATAATAGAATGCTAAGTAATTAAATATATCTATTGTTTTTTGTTTTCGAAAAAGTTGATTTCCTTGCATTTTTATTGTATAGGTATAAATTTGTATGTAATGTATCATTTATATGATAAAATTTTGTTAATTAATTAATGTTTACTAAGATTCAAATTTACTTAAAATAACGTACTTTTGCAAATTTAAAAAAAATAATGTTTTTGCTTCCTTATGCTGACATTCAGTTAGAACGGATTCAAACTGGTCCACAAATGGCTCTAAAACTGATTATGGCGTAGGAGCCGGAATATATGGAAAGAAGCCCAGAAAGGCCCCTTCGATAAACTTCAGCAAAAATTCGAAGGTGTTTTAGGCTGGGATGGCCGCAATCCATTATTGTGTCAGAGAAGTAGAAAGATGGTCCGAGTCAAGTAAAAGCGTTGCTATCTTCTCCGACAGTCAAGGAACACTTAAAGCGAGCAGTTAAGCAAGTGTTGACTCTAAGCTGGTTTGGGACTGCGTAAGCGCCCTAAATGAGATGGTTACCCAAAGGAAACTAACATTGGCCTGGGTTCTCAGCCACATGGGCGTGAAGTGAAATGAGACAGCCGATGATTTGGCCAGATGAGGCTTATCAAGGTCATTTACTGGAGCTAGCCCTTCCTTCAGCATTACCGAATCGCAGTCCATCATGAAAAGACACAGGATAAGTCCAAGGAATGGTGGCAAAAGTGACCAGGACAAAGGCACGCAAAAGAGTTCTTCAGAGAACAGAGCCCTGAGTTTACTAAAGATCTAGTGAATAAAGACAGGAAGACAAGATGATAGAAAGTCTGTTGACTGGTCATTGTAGACTAAATAGGCATGTGTATAACATAGGCCTGGCACAGGACGCTATTTGCAGATTCTGTCAAGAGGAAGAAGAAACCCTGGTACATGTGCTGTGCCATTGTGAGGGCCTGGCGACGGCAAAGTTTCTAATACTGGGAGTAGAGAACCCTCAGCGAATAGCTAGATGAAGAAACCGCTCCGTGAGATGATAGGCCTGATTAGGAAGGCAAAGTTAGAGGGCACCATCTAGGATCACAATAGATCTGAAAGGGTCGCAGTGAAATAGGTTACAAAACCACCCCAATCCTATCTAATCTAATCTACTTATGCTGATCCATTTGTTGAAATCAATTTTGGAATTTGAATTTTCAAAAATTTCTTTCCACTAAATTACATACCCTAGTAGATCAATAGTAGTTATTTTCCAGTTTCAGACAAGTAACCCTATATTTTGCAGTGCTGTTTAGTTATTCTTCATGGAAGGTTCATTATTTCATTATCATCTTATCGTTATTAAATATGAAAATGAATTTTAATAATTGGATTCTTTTTCCTAAAATTATTTGCGTATTGTAGATTTTCCGGCTGCTATTGTACAAATTATGCTGCATTTAATAAAACAGATAAAAAATCTAGACTGTTGGATATAAAAGAAATCGTATATTTAGCAAAACAATTTGGTTGAAATTCGGTTGAACCAAATCCAATTAATTTAATTGCGTCTTTGATGTTGGAAACAAACATGCAGAATGTGATCTTGATATCGTGTGCAAAGGAAGCTCATCGAAACACATTGAAATCTCAAAATATCTAAGCACTGCGTTGAATAAATGTTAACCTACAGAAAGAACTGCATTAAACAGATAAAAGTAGCAGACAGTGGGCCGTAATATTATTAGTCTTACAAGTGATAGAGGAAGTAACATGTTTTTCAACATCAGAATATGCTTATCATGTTGCAGATCAAACCGCAAAAAGAGCGGAGATTTCACTAAACGGAACTTGTAGACAAACCACAGGATATATGAAGCCAACATCCTTGTCTATCTACAAAGTATCAGGTTTTCTTTCTCCACACAATTGCAGTTAAACTGCTGAGTATAGCGAAAACTCTTTAATCTTTAAATCCTTTAATGATTTACATCATCATATAAATTATGCCAAACTTGAATCCATCCGTGATTTCCTAAGGATTTTCTAAAAGTGATAAATGATGATCTACCAACTAATTGCTACTTTGGCTGAAGCATCTGGAAGATGCTAAACCGAATTAAAACAGCAATTACTCTAGTCAAAACGAAGGTATACTTGTAATATTCTTTTTGATAGTGGCGAAATCGAAAAACAAGGCACATTTAATAGTTTGCCGAAATTGCCCCCAGCACATATACCTCTGACCTATGAATGCTTCCAGTTGAGATGCCAGTATGTATATTTATAATATAAAAACTATAACGAAATATTACATACAGATGGTTTTCTACATTTGCATTTCACTTATTTAAATTTAATATATTATAGCGCACATGTGACCAGCCAAGATGCAATTCCTTATGTCTAATTCACATGTTGGAAATAACGTTTAGACAAGGATCTGTTAAACGGTGACAATCATCTCAAGGAAATGGATTATACCGTGGTAAAGTAAACTAATTTTCTACAACGGCGTGACGAAATTAATCAAATCTAGAGAGACACGCAGATTACCCGGACTAAAAATAGAATAGATAAGTGTACTATTTGTCTAAATAAATGTTGCGTTCTGCGTGAAGAATTATGGCTTCCGAGGAACGCCGCTCGCCATCCTTTTTTTGCCGTACGCTCCTTCCCCCCGATTGCTCCTGGGCGATCGCGGGGATTTCGTTCTACGTTTAAATAATGTGCCGCTCATATTTTAGCGTGGTAAATTTGTAGAATTTGTGTGATAAGGAAGCGGCGAGCATGCGGTAGCAGCCATTATTTACCGCGCATAAGAAAAGGTTGTGGGAGCAATTTGTACGGCGCGGCAGATTGGTGTCGAGTTATTTTTGAAGTACGCACATGTGAATATTGCCGTCCATTTTGTCCTTGGTTAGTAACGTATTGTATATACGGTTTGCTATACGGTATGGTTGTTTGCATGTGAAACTCAAGATGCCCGACTCTACTGGAATAGGAAAATAATTACTGATCGTCCTATCCCGAATAAGATACCAGATATAATAATAAAACGTTAGGAATTGTAAAGGATCTGGATCTTCCGATCCAGAAGTCTGTTCTCCTAAGTATGTGCAGCGTGCTTCAGCTGGTGATGGACGGGCAGAATAATCATTAGTACCACCTACGCACTGTCTTTGGATTGACGTGGTAGGGGAAAAAGGACCAAGTATAAACTTGTAAAAATGTAAATAATAATAATAGTAAGTTTAAAACAACATAGACATTGTCAACATACCTAATAAATACAATTTTGAGATTAAGAAAAAATAAAAAAAATAAGTAAAATGTAAATATAAAAGAACTATGAATAATAATAATAATAATTTTATTGATCTTGTTGATACAAAGATATAAGATAAGTCAGTAGGAGATATACTTACAGCAAAGGTAAAACAATATGAAAATAAAATGAGAATTTTATATAAAAAAAAGCCATACAAAAACTAGTAGAATACAGAAAATGAAATAAAACAAAAACAAAGTAGGTTACAAATTACGCGGGCTAACGTACCGCTAATCGGTAAATCTATCCTCTAGAAACTCTCTGATTGAGTAATATGCTTTTCTGATAAGTAGAGCTTTTAGTCTAGATGCAAATAAATGTTGATTTGTGATATCTTTAAGGAACTTCGGTAAGTGATTGTAAAAGATGATGCCTTTGTATACAGGATTTGTTTCATATAGAGATAATCGATGCTTCGGTATTTGAAAGTCGGTGTTAAATCTGGTTTGATATTCATGATTGTCTTTGTGGGTTTTATTATGGATGCTATGTTCTTTCACGTATATAATACATTTTAAAATGTATATAGATGTAATTGTTAACAGCCTTTGTTGCTTAAATGCATCTCTACAAGTCTCCCTAGGTCCTATACATAACATAGTACGGATAATACGTTTTTGCAGTATAAAAATTCTTTTGGCCTGTGTAGTACCACCCCAGCAAATGATGCCGTAGGTCGCTTTACTAAGAAAGCTACCAAAATAAAAAACTCGGCATATTCCAATGCTGGCTAACGTCCGCGATCTCTTCATTGCAAAACAACTTGAGGCTATAGAAGTAATATGAATGTTCCAATTAAACACATGGTCTATATGCAGTCCCAATAACTTAGTTGTTTGATGTTGTTCAATAGATTTGCCGCTTATCCTAATTAGTAAACTCTTATCGTCATTGGATGGAGTTGGAGAGAAATGCAGTAGTTTGCACTTGGTATGATTAACCATTAAACCATTGGCTGATAACCAATCATTTATTGCGTTGACTTCAAATGAGCAATTAGTATGCGCTTCATGTTTATCTAAGTGACTGGTAATAAGAGTCACATCATCAGCATAAACTATGCAGGTGCTATTGCCAATTGCGCTGGAGATATCGTTAGTGTAAATAATATATAGAAGTGGGCCTACTATCGAACCCTGTGGTATTCCTTGATTAATAATTACTTCATTAGAACGACTGTGATCAATTTGCACCAACTGCACTCTGTTGGTTGCATATGAAAGAAGCCAATCCCTACAGGTACCTCTCAAGCCGATAGCCTCAAGCTTAGTACAAAGTATCGTGTGATCCACCGTATCAAAAGCCTTGGGAAGGTCCAAAAGTGTTCCCAAAACGGTATCTCCCTTATCCATCCTGGAGTAAATTTCATTTAATATATCTACTAAAGCTGTCACGGTGGAATGCCCAGATCGAAAACCATGTTGGCGTGGGTTGATGACGTTTTGCTTATTTAGATATTGTACAATCCGTACATATATTAATCTTTCAAAGATTTTAGACAGAGCTGACTGCAAAGCGATGGGTCTGTAATTGTTAATATTATCAGTACTACCTTTCTTATGAATCGGAACTATTTTATTTACTTTCAAGCAATTTGGGAAAGTACCAACGATAAAGGATTCATTGATAATATGGACTAGTGGCGACGCTATAATGTAAATGCTATTTTTAAGTACATGTACAGGTAAGTTATCCAATCCTGTAGATTTTATTTCTGCCATTCTCAGTACAACGCTTGTAATCTCCGGCTCGGACACTGGTTCCAGGAAGATGGACGATTCACATAGTTGACGCGATTGAATGTGTTTGTTGATGCTATCGGATTGTGGAACTGCTGAAAAATGCCGATTAAATGCGTTATAGATATCTATGGTATCGGTAATTGTGCTGTTATCAACGTTAACAACATCAGGTTAAGACCTAAACTAAGGTTTAGGAGTACCATTTTGCGTGTTTGTTTTAATAATATTCCAAACGGCTTTCGTTTTATTTTGAGCACCTGCAATAAGTTTGTTATTCTCAATCTGTTTAGACAGCTTTATTACATTGTTGTAAACCCTCTTATATTTGGTGTAATACTCCTTATCGATCAAACCGATTTTAAGTTTCTTGTAAAGATCTTTTAACTTGATGGAGGATGTTTTAATACCAAGTGTTAGCCATGGTTTTTGGATTTTACGACACTCTCGATTAATTTTCATCAGAGGAAACGCTCTATCATGGTGATACATAATGGTAGATAAGAAATTTTGCATCTTATCATGTATGCTACTGACGTGAAAGACATCATCCCATTGTTCTTTCGATAAATGTCGCAGAAAATCCGTATGATTGCTGTTAGAATAAGATCTACGGGATGCTGGAGTAGAATATGTGGGTGAAATTGATCGAATTTTGAAAATTAATGCACAGTGATCCGAAATACCATCATCCAGAATATCACATGACATTTTTTCATCATGAACATACACAGTAAAAAATATTTGCAATTCCTACAGAAAATTCCAGTAACGTATAAGGTAAAATTGCCAAAAATTGGGAAATTTAATAGAAAACTTTAGGTATATTTTCTAATTTTTGCTAAATTTACCCTATACATGGGTGGAGTGTTCTGTAGGAATTGCAAATATTGTTTAGTGTGTATAAATGTGTAAAACAAAAGACATTATAACAATTATTAATTGACCAACAATGCTTGTGGCCCCAAAACATAAAAGAAAAAAATCACAAAGCAGACTCACTACGCTAAGTAGGTACTCATCAACACTATAAAATGAATGTTCATGAATATATGATCTTTCTAATTTTTTAATGTACTAATGCTGGTAGCCATTTTAATTTGTTCTGGCAGAACATTGAAGTAAAAAGCACACATATTATAGGGTCTACGTTCATACAAACTTGTTCTGTGAACTGGTATTCTTAAATGGTGATGTGAACGAGTCGTCATTGTGCTATATACATCGGCGTGTCTAACAGTCATTTTCATTGCGAGACGCACAGCGTCGAGTCTTCTTTAAAGAGAGGCGCGGTTAAAAAAGAAAAGAGCAGGTAAAAAAAAACAAAAATTAAGAAATTGCAATTTTTTTTAATGTCACGCGAAAAAAAAATTTTAGAATGAAGAAATTGCAAATTTTTTTAACGTGACGCGTAACGTCGAATGTAACGACAGCGAGACGCGCAGCATCGATTCTTTTTTAAAGAGAGGCGCGTTTGAAAAAAAAAAAAAGAAGAATTAGGGAAAATGAATCTACAGGATGTACCGACGATCCCAAACCAGTCACAGATGTGGACGGGGATTAATGAAGATTGGTGCGGTTTAGCCGATCTGTTGAATGAACGCTCCGGAATTTCTAGTATAGAATATTAATAATTCATACAAATACAGCGACCATAAAGGCAAGACTTTCAATTGCTTAAATATAAGCCGGTATGAAGCGCTAGAGGACGCACCCATCATAAACCTCAAGATACATATATAAAGAGTCTGTCCGCACAACTTCATTCCTTAAATGACACTTAAAAAATACTTATACCTTTCATAAAAATTTCTTGAAAAAAATCCCAATACTTTTAACAAAGTGTTGAAGATATTGGCCGTGGACGACTTGGCAAATTCCTACACGATAGTAAAATTTAGGTTGAACGGTACGTATTAATTCTGGAGCGATACCTCGTATTTCAGTTCGTATTAATTCTTGCAATTCGTTCATTGTGTGCGGTTTAGTAACGTATACTTTATTTTTTAAATAATCCCACAAGAAATAATCAAATGGGGTTAATTCGAAAGATCTCGCTGGCCACTCGATTGAGCCTCTCCCACCAGTTTATCGGTTTGGAAACGTTTCATCGACGTATATCTCTTGTATAATGCGTAGGGTTCCCATCATGCTGCATCTATATTTTCGCGTTGGGTAAATCGGGATTTCGTTATTGCGGTACAGTACTGCCAACCGAGGAATTAGGTTGTCCTTTAAAAACTGCAAATACCTTTCTCCCGTTAAATTATTATTAAAGAAGAAAGGCCCCACAAATCTGACCGGTTATGCTCATTTATTTTTTGAGAATGCTGAGTACGCGCTTTACGTAACCAGTGTGGATTCTCTTGTGCTCAAGATCTACAGTTTTGTCTATTGACAGTTCCATGCAAAGTTAAGGTAGCCTTGTGAAAAAAAAATATTTTGAATCACACATTATTTCTTCACAAAACTGAAAACGTCAATCGAAATCGTTTTCGCACAGCGCGCATACCAAACAGCCTTTGTACGGATGATACACGTTTTTGCGAAGAATTTTACTTATATTGTCGATTTTGGTATATGAAATTCTTGAGCAAGATGTCGCGTGGTATCATGTGGATCTTCATTCAACGACCACTTCGAGGCCGATCACGAACAAGCCCATCTTTTAGAAATTTATTGTAAATTTTACTCACGATGGAAACACTAATCGGAGCACGGTCTGGATAAGTGTCATTAAATAAATGGCAAACTTCTATACATGAATAGGTTCTATCTCCAATACCAATCAACATAAGTATGTATACGTTATTTTAACTACTAAACTCATCCTTCATAATTTTCAGATTAGTTCAATTGAATTTTAATGTATTTGACAGAACATGACAAATAACTGAAATGTTTAAAACGCTAGCCCACTTGTTCTAATTGTACTACTACGGCTAATACAAAGAGAAACACATCTTAGATATTAGGTTTTGGATAAGGACCAATGGCGAAGTTTTCACCTTCTGGAATAATATTTTGGCAGTTTTTTCAAATAATTTCTTATGTAAGGTATAAATATTTCTTAAGTGTCGTTTAGAGAAGGACAGTGTCTATCCAAAAATGAAGTAAGAATGCCATATTGCCATTAAAACAAAAATACATGACATCGTAACTGTTTTAAGGTTATTGCAAAAACGGCACTCCTGTAGTATACCTTTTTTAAAAGAGTAATTAATATATTTTATAATTTTTCCCAGAAAACATTAATTACGTTGTTATTTGGGTGTTTCCAGACTTTTACTGAAATTTTGCAATAATAATTTCAAGTTATAAACATCATTTTGGTCTCGTTTATAAGAGCAAGCACGAAAGTTTGTGCTAGTTCCACTCCAACATTTGTGGCGTGTTGTTTTGGAGAGGAATGAAGTGCTAAAGTGCCTGGGTTCCACATGTATGTTTGAAGGGAAGTGTGTGTGTTGCTTTGAAGAGGAGGGTATGTACTGGTTTGAAGTGGAAAATATGTATTACAACTCATCCTGGTTCCAAGTGTTTATCTTGTAAACCTAAAAATTTGCAGAGTTGTGAATTTAAACAAGCTTGAGAATTTGTCGATTTTCTTTTAAAGTAAAAAATTCAAGAGCAAAGTACGACCAGGATTAAAACAAATTATTTGTGAGTACTTCAAGTATACAATTCTAACGGATATGGATTTCGTTCTTTATAAAATGAATAGTGTAATGATGGTTAACTTAGGTCCATCGAATCCATTAGGAATATCCTATAAGACAATTGCATTAAAAAGTAAATGAGCTACACTAAAATGTTAGATGTTTGATTTCAATATGCTCAGATGCCATTAAAGTTTACGAAACTAATGACAGTAGTGCCTGGACTCCTTTTTATCGAACAAATAATATGCATTTGATGAAACCTGTACTCATATTATAACTATAAAAGAAAAAGTCAGGTTTATACACAAAGAAAGTATAAAAGGATAAAATTTGGAGTATGTGTTTACAAAATGGAAACTACGTGTAATTATAATTTACGGATGTGAAGTAAAAAAGAAACATATGCAGTGCTTATACAGTTTTGCTCGCATCTCTTCTGTTCTAACTGTAAACGTGAATATAACTAAATGGAATTTTTAGAGCGTACGTTTGCGATTCTAGCAATAATCCCGGTCAAAGGTATGCAGGTATACTGCGTATACGGTACGTATGTGCATAGGTGTATAATACGCAATTAAATCTTCAGGTTTCAAATTCAACAGCTATAAAGTTCGTACCTAGAACGAGAAATAGAATATTTAATTGCGAACATGTGCGCAAAGCGAACCGCCCTACATCATTAAATTTTAAATATTTTACCGCAAGCAACAGACGTGTGTGTATGTTTTTTCTTTCTACAGCGCGCTTGATCTAGTGTTTCGCGAGTCGCGTAAATTTTGCATTCAGAGCGCGTCAGCGTCTACCTAGGGATCAATTAACGTCTAAACGACAGTGCTCTCGTCACGTGTTCCCTTCACAAATTCGATCTTACGTTCTAGCGCCCCCACTAATTAATTCGTTCATTAATAATATAATAAAAGTGCGCTCGCTCTTTGGTGAGAGGCGTCGACTAGTTACGTACGACGAATATACGATACCTTTCAAAAGTTAGTTCAGTAATGTTAATGAATTCGGAAAAAAGAGTGTACCTTATTGTCTTGCAACCGCCGTTTAGCAATATGGTGAAGATGATAGGGAAAATTATTTGCAGATGGATAAAGTTATACACACAACGAAGAATACAATTCATCGCATACAGAACTAGGCTAGCGAAGGAAGCACAATCAGGAGCATGAAATGAACAATAATGAGCACTTGAAGGATAATATCTGTTAGCAAATGCAACAAAAATATCTTGGGGATTACGTAGGCGATGCAATTATATTCTCTTTTCAACTACCACATCCAAAACTACAACCTTACTACACTCATTCGATGACAGAAAGCGCCACTTCACCAAATTTAAATATAAATTGAACTGTCAACGTGTTACTTCCGTTACTATGAACGATAAAGTACAATACCAAAATGAACCACCAGCGCGTCACTTCTGTACTCTTCTGTCAAGATTCTGAAGTTTGTCTGGGGTTGGTTATCAAAATAGCTGTCAAACAATCTGTCATTCAACTATGAGTGATCTGTATTCTAAACACTACAAATGAAGTAAATTGATTTTGATACTCTTTACAAATTCGCAAATAAATCAACCCCCAAATTTGCAGGTGGCTCTGAATGTATATTTCCGTCCCTCTCGCATGATTTCGCTCCCCTATCAATGACTAGGATGTTATACTAAATTTTATTTAGTAACTCATGGGACGTGGGAGGGATATATCGCCGTGTCTAAAGCTCTTTACCACTCTTGATATACCATTTAATATGAATGAATTTATAATGTGGTTGCTTAGTTATCATTAGGCGATGTTTTCCTATACGTTATGTTGAATAAAACATTGATTAACAGACGATTCTTAATTTATTTAACTTAGTGTGACATCAAACAAAATGTGATAAAGAAATAAGCTTTCTACATATACTCTCAGGTGAGCAGGATCATTTACTATATAAAAAATCGCAATAATAAAAATTTCTGTCATCTCAATTTATATTAAAAACTTAATTCTGTAGTTTTACAAACATTCATTATTTTGTTTTACGCTGAACACTTTTATATTTAAGCTATCTATACTCACTTCATTGGCCTGTTGTTACTGGAGTATCTTTGTACTCTGTTGGGCAATAAATTGTATAATTGTTGAATTAATTGTTAATAAGTAAATTCAAAATCCCACCAAACGACCTTTCATAAGTCAATGTGCCAAAGCATTAAAATGAAATATACTGACAGAAAGATCATACACGAATAACCCAAAGAATCGTCACCAACCGCAAACATACCAATTTCACTAAATAAATATGAGAATTAATCAACAACTAATAAGTAAACGATTCTCATCTTGGGTTATTGCGTATTTTGATGTACAATTAAACTGCATTAGATCATGAATCAGGAAATTTATTTGAATACATTTCTCTGGAAATTGGCATATTAAAAAAAAAGAACATGTTTGTGGAGCTAGTGTGTAAATTGTCGCCAGTCCGGTAAGCTGCGAAACACGAACTAAACGTCGACCTAAATCAATTTTCGCGTGCGCACCGTTTCGGTCACTTGATGGCATTACTTGCCGGCTTCGGACGCGCCGAATGATAAATTCATGGGCCGTTGCGTACGCGCCCAGTGAGTCGAACATGGATCGCGGCCTGTTTGAACTGCATGAGAGATCATCCGCACGAACGCAGGGCCGCGGTTCGTTATTAATAGCGCGTTCTCTGAGATCGGATGTTACCTTGATCTCCAGGTACGTCAAAATGTAATACGGTGTTATTTATAGGTAGTCATTGATGTTCCATACCGTAATGATTATTTTTTTCTTGACATATCCCTGCTACAATTTTCGGAAATTAAGTTGGAACAATAGTGGCTTTTTGCGAAATAGATGTAATTTGGAAGAAACTACAATTAGGAATTTGGTATTACTTATTTAAATAGAGAAAATATATGATAAATTTTGTATTATCAGATATAAGTTAATTAAAGTTATATATGTAAAGTGGATTCTATGGATCTAATATATCCCCCTGGCGGGGGGATATTGCATGCTGTAAGCCGTGCGCTTCGAGTACTTACAGCTACGAGTACAGTTGTGGATTTCGGCGAAGTTGCAGTGAGCGAGACAGCATTACACTCGCTGCAATTTGTATGGTCATTCCGAAAGTTCACGACTGTACATATATTATTATTATGTAGATGTAGCACAATAATCGATTGTACCAAATTAATGTTATGTTTAAAAATAAATAAATTTCTAAAATCTTTAAGCGTAAAAAACTGACGAGTTACTGATAGAAAAAATAAAAGCATTTGAAGAGAAAAATGTGTTATGAGAAGACAGCTCGGACGCACGTTTTTAAATAGAAGAAATAAACTGAACGGTAAGAAAATATTCTTTTAGCCTAAATGAATGTTGTTTACGTTTAGTTATTGAAACGTGCGTCCAGTGTAGTGAAGTTTGTTGTGAAGTGCTTGAATGTGTGGAGTATCTAATAAACAGTCTTCAACAGCACTAGCATTCTTTGTTGACTTCCGTTTGCTTTTATTTTTAAACACTTTTGGGGGAAGTTACTTCAGCATGTGCGACAATTTGTTAATAGTTTAGGCCTCCATTGGTTTACCATCATTTTCGAGCTACTTGTGATATGTTCTCTGCTGTCACCAAAATAGCGGTATCGTCAGTGTAGATGCATTCATGTGTTTGAATCGGGATTATTTGAAAGGAGATCATTGATGTATACTATTAATAGTAGTGGACCCAGTATGGAGCACTGGAGGACACCTCATCTAATGTCGCTTACCAACGCTGACGAGGTGGCATTATTCCAGACATTCCTCTGTGTTCTATCATTCAGATATGACCTTATCAGCTGTAGGGGGTTACCACGAACGTCGTAGTGTAACGACTGTTTTGTTTACTTGGGGTGTGTTGTTAATTAATTCGGTTGGTTGCTCATTTACCTTTTGCGCATTCAAGCCTTGCTTATGGGCTTTCGGTTACTTACTGTGTCGCTTTTGCTTATGACTTATGTGTCGCTCCTCGTAGATCGAAAAAGGAGGTTCACCTTACTTCGTTTGGCGGCGCTGATGTCAGTTGTCAAATGGTAAACTACAACCTCGTGCCGGTTTGAATAGTGTTGCGTAATAATGTGTGTCGTTACAATGAAATGTGTAAACCCTGAGGTAGCAACAGGTCGGAGAAAAACTTCAGGGTTCGGTCTACGCAACAAAAACGGTAAAAGTGCATCGAAAATCAAACGTTTATTTCTAAATATCCAGTGTAACAGGCAAGGAATATATACAGCAAAAAAAGGTAAGTAAAATATAAATAAGCACGTACACTCGAATGCATATAAACATGTACAGTGAAAAACTTCTTAAATGTAACATTTACGGGGGTTCGGTATGTAATTTTAACGCGGTAAATGATAACAACGTTTTGACTAATACGGAAATCTATATACAGGGTCGGCCAAAAGCACGCTATCGGTATTCACGGTTTTAAATCTACGGTAACGGTGCTAAATTCGGCGGTACGGTGAATGACGGTGTTTTAACACTCTGGGAGCGTCAGCGCGATGCCGATTCAAAAGCTAGAGTGGGAAAACAAAGCGGTGGAGTGTCTGCGTCGCCAGTAACTTTGCCAGCGTTACGACAGACCTGGATTTCGGAATTCAACGGGTGCCAGATACTTTGCCGGCACGCCAATTGAATTTAGACGGGAAAAATGTCTGTGTTTCGCCAGTAAACTTTGCCAGCGTTGCGACAGACCGGGATTTCGGATTTCAACGGGTGCCAGATACTTTGCCGGCACGCCAATTGAATTTAGACGGAAAGAATGTCTGTGTTTCGCCAGTAAACTTTGCCAGCGTTGCGACAGACCTGGATTTCGGAATTCAACGGGTGCCAGATACTTTGCCGGCACGCCAATTGAATTTAGACGGGAAAAATGTCTGTGTTTCGCCAGCAAACTTTGCCAGCGTTGCGACAGACCGGGATTTCGGATTTCAACGGGTGCCAGATACTTTGCCGGCACTCCAATTGAAGCGGACTGGGAGGAACTCGGGGACCGGACTCAGACTCGACTCTTCTTGACTGGTAAGCGCGCGGCTTAAATATGCTTGCGGTTTCCCCCACGCGGTCGCGATGGTGGGAGTCGGGCTTGCGTGAATCGCTCGCCGTTGGCAGGGGACGACATTCACGCGGTAAACAAAATTCACGGAATAAAAACTTGAAATAAAATAACATGCGGTAGCAACGCTACCGTCCATGGGAAAATCGATCAAAAATAAACGGAATTAATTACTAATTCAAACTAAAATTATTATTGCATACTGAAAGAGATTTTCCCATGTAACGGCACGTTACATACCCCCCTCACTCAAAATTAAGAGCTAAAACAAGTTTTCAGGTCGGCCTTCTTGTCGTCTTCTGGAAATACCGGCGGTGAACTTAGGTTGACGATGGTGGAAACCCTTGGACAGGCAGCGGCGTCGATGATCCATGGATCCAGGATGAGGCAACTGCAACCTCTTCTCCAGAAAGTACAATGTTCAGGAAGACGCTAGGCAATGCTGCGTCACGGCTTCTGGCGGGATGGAATCGGGATCTCATCTGCATGAGGAGCCTTTTCATCACCAACTTCACGGCGAGTTCAAGCGTCCGGCGGTGTTGATACCAGCTTCAAGTCTTTGACGTGGACTCGGCCCATGTTCTTCCCGGAGAGACTCTGTAAAACTACCATGGTAGGCGAAATTACCTTAATAATCTTACATGGCCCTTCAAACTTCGGCGCTAGTTTTGCGGAGAACCCTTTCGTGGCGTCAGACAGGACATGTTTTCTGCAATAAACGACTTCTCCTACACGTGGCTGGTATGGGCGTCGTCGCAAATTGTACGGCTTGCTTTGTCTCTGGTAGGCTTCGGCTAATCGGATACGGACAATCTCCATGAAATCGGATAACTTCTTTACCTCCGTCGCCAATTCTTCGTTGGTGGGTTCACGGGGTTCGTCACCCTGGTCGAGTGCCATTCTGCGGAGAGTACCTGGGGCAAGCATTTCCCTTCCAAAGTTCAGGAATGACGGAGAATAACCCGTTGTTTCGTGCTTGGCTGTATTAATGGCAAACATTAATTGCGGTAAGTACAAATCCCATTGTCTCTGATCCTCATCAACGAATTGGGCTAACATCGGTCCTAATACTCTGTTTACCCTTTCAACAGGATTTCCTTGAGGAGAATACGGTGCGGTAAAACGGATACGGATCCCCAGCTCAGTTGCAACGGTCTGGAATAACTTACTGGAAAATTGGGGCCCGTTGTCGGCTATCAGGAATCTCGGACTCCCAAAACGGTATACCACTCTCTCCTTCAGTGACTGGGTCACTGTCTGTGCTGTGGCCCTTCTCAACGGCTGACATTCCACCCATTTGGTGAATCTGTCCTGGAAAACAAGTAAATACGTGTGTCCCTTCCTGGAGCGTGGAAAAGGTCCCAACAACTCCACACTGACTTGGTCCCACGGTGAATCTACGGGTCTGTACTTCATCTGCCCTAGGGGTTTACTCTGTAAGTATTTGTGACGCTTGCAAGACTTACATCGGCTGACGAATCTTCTTATGTCGTAGAACATTCCAGGCCAATAATAGCGTGAAGAGGCTCGCGCTATACTTTTAGCCACCCCTAGATGACCTGCTTCGGGAACATCGTGTACTTCGCGCAGAACGCGGTTTCGTTCCGGCTTTGGCACACAAAGCCTCCAGGTTTTCGGATCGTCGGCGTCGGAAGTACCGGGTATATTGCGGTAAAGGTCCCCATTCCATACTGCGTAATCGGGATGCCTTTCTGGTTCTTCCTGTACGGCTTTCAGCTTTCGGAGATACCATGCGCATGTCGTGTCCTCGGAATGTGGACACGCTTCCTTTTCATCTTCAAATCCTGCCATTCGTGTTTGATGAACCGGTCTCAGCCTCTCTTCGTGCTCGGAATTCTCTGCAGACTCTTCTGCACACATCAGGTACGTTTCTTTCTTGTCTCTGGACCGCGTGTTTATACTTAGTTTTCTTGCAGCGACGTCTATGCGAGCGTTTAGCATCCCTAAGACATCGACTCCTAAAATCATCGGATACTTCGTATTCGGTAATGCCAAGAATGGTGCGGTAATGCTTGCGGATTCGATACTCAACGGAACGTCTAGCCTTGTGTTTGGATGAACCAAGTTCCCATTTGCTAGATGAACTCTCGTCGTGCGGATTGTCTGTTTCTGGATGCCTTTCTTGATGAGTTGAGCGGCAACATCCTGCGATACAAAAGACGTTGTCGCTCCGGTATCTACCAGTGCCCATATTTCTTCGCCCATCACCCTGGCGACTGTCCAGATGCGGTTTTCATGTTGTCCGGACTCAAGAGTTACTTCTGCGGGGCTCTGCGTTTCATGTACGCAACCTAAAGCGACTGTACCCCTCGGGGCGCCTTTCGATGCGTTTCCCGGACATCTACAATCCATGCTGCGGATATTTAACTTGCCACATCGAGCGCAGAAAAGCAATGGCTTGTTTCTGCAATCCGGTCGGCGGTGACCCTCTTTACCACAACGCCAACATCGTCTTTCCGGGTGCGACAGCATTCCTGAGGGAGCCTCGTCTGGTATATTTCTTCGAGCGGTCGTTGATGGCGTCGCAGCGGCTGTCGGCGGCGTAGAATCGGTCCTGTCTGAACGTGAGGTCGACGGCTTCGGCGTGAACTTCTGCTCAACTTTCGGAAAACGGATTTGCTCAGCAAGAATCGATTCATACTCTGCTGCTTGCTTATATAATTCTTGTAAACAATTTACATTGTTCCTGCGAATATACATTTTGTAATCTGGATCCATGTTGTTATAAATCCTCTCTAATTTCTCCCTTTCTGTAAGCTTCTTCCCTCTTCGCATCATGGTGAGTATCGCGGTAGCAAAATCTTTGAATAATTCGCGGGGCCGCTGATGCCTAGCACGTATTTCCTCCTCAAGAACGTACTCGTACCGCGGCGGTAGAAATTGCAACTTGAAATCCTCCAGGAAACCGTCCCACGTCGTCCATAACTCGCGACCATTTCGGTACCATAAAAGAACATTGCCTCGGAACAATTCGGGTAAAGCGGTAAGCATGTCTTTGCCGGAGATATTGTACGATGTCTGTAATTCCTCTATTCTCTCCAAGAATGAAACAGCATCTCCGCTGCCATTAAATTGTACACCCCATTTTCGCACTTGATCGCAAATCTGTGCGGCGGACGTGGGTGTATCCGGATCGGCGGTTAAATCATCCTTCTTTAAAAACGTTACGAATCGTTTTCGCAACTCGTCAAGAGTACCTGCCGTTTCCAAATTTAATCCCTTCAGTACTCCTTCTAATTCGGATTTCGGGAGCTTATAAACCCATGAGGTTACAGGCGGTAACGGTGCGCGTTCCGGCTGCGGTATCGGTTCTCCTTTGTCGGTCATGATGGTGCGGTTTTGAAAAAACAACGGTCCCTGCTCGGTATTACTTGAAAAACGGTCCCTGCTCGGTATTACTTGAAAAAAAACGGTCCCTGTTCGGTATTTCTTGGAAAAAAACGGTCCCTGCTCGGTATTCCTTGAAAAACGGTCCCTGCTCGGTATTCCTTGAAAAACGGTCCCTGCTCGGTATTCCTTGAAAAACGGTCCCTGCTCGGTATTCCTTGAAAAACGGTCCCTGCTCGGGCGCCAATTGTAACGACTGTTTTGTTTACTTGGGGTGTGTTGTTAATTAATTCGGTTGGTTGCTCATTTACCTTTTGCGCATTCAAGCCTTGCTTATGGGCTTTCGGTTACTTACTGTGTCGCTTTTGCTTATGACTTATGTGTCGCTCCTCGTAGATCGAAAAAGGAGGTTCACCTTACTTCGTTTGGCGGCGCTGATGTCAGTTGTCAAATGGTAAACTACAACCTCGTGCCGGTTTGAATAGTGTTGCGTAATAATGTGTGTCGTTACAATGAAATGTGTAAACCCTGAGGTAGCAACAGGTCGGAGAAAAACTTCAGGGTTCGGTCTACGCAACAAAAACGGTAAAAGTGCATCGAAAATCAAACGTTTATTTCTAAATATCCAGTGTAACAGGCAAGGAATATATACAGCAAAAAAAGGTAAGTAAAATATAAATAAGCACGTACACTCGAATGCATATAAACATGTACAGTGAAAAACTTCTTAAATGTAACATTTACGGGGGTTCGGTATGTAATTTTAACGCGGTAAATGATAACAACGTTTTGACTAATACGGAAATCTATATACAGGGTCGGCCAAAAGCACGCTATCGGTATTCACGGTTTTAAATCTACGGTAACGGTGCTAAATTCGGCGGTACGGTGAATGACGGTGTTTTAACACTCTGGGAGCGTCAGCGCGATGCCGATTCAAAAGCTAGAGTGGGAAAACAAAGCGGTGGAGTGTCTGCGTCGCCAGTAACTTTGCCAGCGTTACGACAGACCTGGATTTCGGAATTCAACGGGTGCCAGATACTTTGCCGGCACGCCAATTGAATTTAGACGGGAAAAATGTCTGTGTTTCGCCAGTAAACTTTGCCAGCGTTGCGACAGACCGGGATTTCGGATTTCAACGGGTGCCAGATACTTTGCCGGCACGCCAATTGAATTTAGACGGAAAGAATGTCTGTGTTTCGCCAGTAAACTTTGCCAGCGTTGCGACAGACCTGGATTTCGGAATTCAACGGGTGCCAGATACTTTGCCGGCACGCCAATTGAATTTAGACGGGAAAAATGTCTGTGTTTCGCCAGCAAACTTTGCCAGCGTTGCGACAGACCGGGATTTCGGATTTCAACGGGTGCCAGATACTTTGCCGGCACTCCAATTGAAGCGGACTGGGAGGAACTCGGGGACCGGACTCAGACTCGACTCTTCTTGACTGGTAAGCGCGCGGCTTAAATATGCTTGCGGTTTCCCCCACGCGGTCGCGATGGTGGGAGTCGGGCTTGCGTGAATCGCTCGCCGTTGGCAGGGGACGACATTCACGCGGTAAACAAAATTCACGGAATAAAAACTTGAAATAAAATAACATGCGGTAGCAACGCTACCGTCCATGGGAAAATCGATCAAAAATAAACGGAATTAATTACTAATTCAAACTAAAATTATTATTGCATACTGAAAGAGATTTTCCCATGTAACGGCACGTTACAGTAGTACTCAAAAAGTTTGCTAAGATCAAATAAGTTTATCTCTGCATAATCGCAATGCTCAAATGCAACCGGGATGACTGACAGCCAACACTCTTGTCCTTAAATGCAGTCGTCCCTTGTGATATCCGTGTTATTTCAAGCATAAGTAGTTCTTCTTTTCAAAATATTTTAAAATGGCTTGTTCAAAATTACTATACTTGTGGGAGTAAGTTTTCTTTTAAGTGTGAAACTGCTTTCAAGTTTTGATTAGACTATTTTGCGTAGAAAGAGTTATAGGTTCCAAAAGGAAAAGTAAACAAATCGATTTTTTCTGTCTGGTTTTTTATTTGCAATCAAATATCCTTGTATGTAAAACATAACAGATGATTTGGCTGGTCTGTGTGATACTATTTTCGATGATTACCTTCAGAAAACCACGTTATGTTCTAATTATTATTAAATTTCTTCATTCATATAACAGTCAGAAATTATATGTATTATTTAAATTCCAATTCTATCCTAAGCTACATGAACGTTGAATAGCAAGTTTATAATGCACAAAATAAATGAAAAACGTCTTATGTTGGTTAATACTTACTATAATAAATGTCAAAATATCTGGTTGAAATACAGTTTATCATACACGAATAATTAGTATATAAAAAATTGTGTTTGAAGGTTTGTTCAACTGTGTTGGCATTATAAACGATTATTCAACGTTTATAGAGAGGAGATTCGACCGTTTATTATACGACACTAAATGTGTGGAATATCAATGCTACCTTTATACTTTGTCGAGGCATACACAAACAATAATAGATGCACCAGTTCAAGTTTTATTCTTTTCTGAAGAATGCGGAATTGGTTGACGTTAATCATACGATAATTAATAATAAGCCTTGAAGATTGCCTACTTAAAGTATGAGATAAATAGGAAATATGTATAATAAATATGATGCAAAACAAAATTATGTTCATGGTAAATAAAATCGTTGGCTTTGAATTAGAATGGGTAAGATTATATTTAGCTCAAGATAGTTCCAGGGATTTCAATGAATCTGTCAAATTGCACAGCAATGCCTGCATACGCCGCGTACATTATGGGTTTTGATTTATTGCATCGATTTGAAGAGAGACGAATGGTGGTTACAATCCGTAAGTACCCCACAGGATAGCTTACGATGTCTCCATGGCAATCACTCAGTCGCAAGTCATTTCTCATCGAGGTATTCCGTCGCGGCCGCCTCCAGCAATTAGCAGAAATAGAAATGGTGAGTCCCGCGTAGTCGGGCGCCCTTTGTACAGTCGGCCATGCGTGCCGCTCGCCCGATTTCGAGATAACGGAGAAAAATTATGCCCGAGATAAAAGTGTTTAGTAATGCGACGGAGGTGACGTACGGCGAGTTATGAATAATGCGGCCCCAGAAATACACATTGTCTGGTTTCGTTTCCTTATTATAAATAGCGCGTTCGGTATTAAAGTCTTCATTTTTCACGATTATTTCTGAATTCATTTGTCAAGTGTTTGCTCTACTCTAAGCGACGTTGTTACGGGCCGAGGTTTGTGATAGTGTTTCATTAAAAAAAAATAACTTCAAAGTTAAGTACCGCTTTTCCCAACGTTTCAATCAATTCTTTAAATATAAAAAGATAAAAGATGATAATTATAATTCCAACAGATTTCGCGTTTGCGTACGCTTAATTCTCCTAATTTTTCTTGTCAAACCATTTTCTTTCGAAATGTTTATAGATTTTAACAGGTAAATTCAGGTTTTTAAAATATGAAGCCTGTCTATTTTTGTGATTTACCTCGCCTAAGCTTTGGTTTTTGATTAAAAAATATTTTTTGACCCCGTTGACTGTAAACATAGACAGACAGATATATATTTATCAAAAAAATACAAGAAGTATAGTGGATAAGTCAGACATGCATACATACATATGGCATTTAATATAGATAAATATAGATATATAAATTAACACAAAAGACATTAAACATTATTGGACCCCTCGAATAACCAAATACTCGTCAAGCGAGTAAACGCAATTCTCAAGCAAAAGATTTTGCAAAGCAGATTTAAATCTCTTTAAGGTTTGTAGTCCCTTAATAGCATCGGGCAACAAGTTAAAAAGGCGAAGTCCAATCGAGAAAGTTTGGCGTTGTTCACGATCAAACGGCATCAATTGTTGTATCAGGTGCACCCTATAACCAGGCATAAAGGTCTTATATGCAGAATGTTGTTCTGTGGGATCCGTAATTGCTGTGATCGTCTTGGGATATACAAACCCGAGTTATCTGTGACACTTTTATCGACATACTCATCATCATACTCACCATACTTTTCTATTGCATTGGCTAATTGGATACAATATGTCAAGTTATACTTATGCCTACATATGTTTAAGACACACGCATAGATACATATAAAGGTACAAAATAAATAAAATAACAGGAACGCTAATCAACAGTGAAATCTGCCTCACCCAAACCATGTTGAAACTTGCCAATACACACTGGTTAAATTTACTAAATTACTCTACTCAAGCGGTTCCAGTGTTACCGGAACCGGATTCGCATTGAAACGGGTGCTTTTCTAGTAACTAGTTACGTATTGAAAGGTGTAACATAATTATTTTTACCTCTAGTATCATATCTATGAACACTACTGTTCCTCAAGTATTCGTTTTGGTGATTGAAAATAACATTTTAAATTGCTTGATAAACGGGCGACATGACTCTCTGCTGCCGACACCAGCCAAGCAACGCAGAATTCGCTTTTGTGCTACAAAGACGCTTTTTTATTCCGTGGGCAGACCCCAAAACGCAATGCCGTACAATAATCGATAGTGCATCTCACCATGATAAAATGTTAATAGAAAATCTTTGCTCAACAATGTTTTTAGATTCCGTAGTAAATAGCAAACACTATTCAGTTTCTTAGTTAATGTATTACAATGATCCACCCAATTCAGGTTTTCGTCTATAATGAGACCCAAGACCTTTGAGTAATGACGTTGTTAATTACAGTATCATCAGAAATAGTTTAGTTAGTTTATTTAACTTGTATTGTATTGAGGTAAGATAACACCCGCATGGGTCGATTATCCTTCCCCTCCACCGCAGCCGCTATGGCCTATTGTAGAGTGAATGTTATCTTTAAGGTTTATCCAACAAGTTCAGGCCCTTAAAATAGCTCAGAATCTTTTCGAATGAGGTCGTTTTCAGGTCATCAAGGGAAAGGTCAACCTTCCCAAAGATGTCACACCTGATTAACTTATTTAACTTAGTTTGACATTTACGAAATAAAACAACATTTTGAAGTGAGATAAAATTTATTTATAGAGAACCAGCAATTTAATTCTTTAATAGTTTCATCAATGTCATTACCAATAATATCAGGAGACGATCCTGATATCACCGTAAATATGTCGTCAGCATATAAATACAGCGACCTGTTCACGAACGTCACAATATCATTAATGAATAAAATAAATAGAGAATAGGTCCAAGATTGGAGCCCTGTGGTACTTCCAACTCAACAGGCAGTAACGAAGATTGATAACTGGTGACAGAATTAATCAAAACAGAGAAAAATGCTATTTCACAATTATAAAAAAGAAAAGTTCTGATTTCTTTCAAGGGTCGAAGACTTTAAATGAGCAGAACGGTCCAAAATCTTGAGATTCTTCGAAAACGTATAAGATAGAAAAGTCATGTTAACTACATTACCATGAATTAGATGTTTGGTGTGGTTACTGATATAGAAATTCATATGAAAGAAGAAAGAATTCTTCATAGGTAAATTCTTGCCTCTTGTGCCAGCAGGAGCAAAATTAGTTTATTTTTATTACTTGAATATCGAATTGCTTTTATTATTTACAGTTAGCTCCATAATTTCTAGTATTACAATTTTTGGTTAAAAAATGCCTCGTCTACATTTACCTCGAACGATCAGGGACAATTGTGAACACGATGTATGTCCATATAATTTTTTTTTTCTGAAAGGAGGTTGACTTTTCATACAAAGAAGAAAACAAGTGTTACTATACCTACTTCAATTTGTGCATTTAATTTAAACAAATTTCATTTAAGCCGAGAAAGATTATAATTTTAGTATACAAATCGTTTGTATTTAGCCCAATCGATCCTAGATATTTATATTACTGTTACTCCATCTGCACTTATATAACTTTGCATTAATAGAGAAATAAAAATTAATGTTATAATTTCAGCGATAGTATTTAAAAATACCTTTAATCGAGCAATAACTTATTACTAAATTCTTTTTTAACGCTTTCGTTTATAACTGGTTTTTTGTTGTTGTATGAATTCTTAGAATAAAGTGTATAATTAACAGCATTACTATTGAGTTCGCTTGGGCAAAGAAAAATAAACTTGACTATTTGATATTGATATAATTGCACAAAATTAGAAAATTTGTTATTTTCTTCATAATCAGTATTTTATAGCATACAAAAAACTAGTAGCCTAAGGTTAATTACACTCCGCCAAAAAAGTATCGCATAATTTAGTTTTGAATCATAAAAGTATCGCATAATCTTTGTTTGTAGCATAAAGTTATAAATATACTTTAATGCGCTCTAAGATATAATTTCTATGATTGTTTAAATAAAATACAGGCCAAATAAAAACAAGAACTCATACTTGAGATTTTTATTAAAACAAGAAATTATAATTTTGGAAAGAAAAATGTCATAACAGTAGCTTTTAATACTGAGTATTGCCACCTCTGGCTCTTATGACCGCTCGCATACGGTTTGACAGAGATTCGATTAACCTCCGTATATAAGCCTGATCCAAATTCTCCCACTCGTCACGGAGAGCATTTGCTAGTCCATGCAGGTCCGCTGGGGCAACATTTTGGGTTCGTATCCGTCTGTGAAGGAGGTCCCACACGTGCTCGATAGGGTTCATGTCCGGACTTACCGCAGGCCAATCTAAAACTGGAATACCAACATCGTTAAGGTATTCCTGGACGATTATTGCAACATGCGGTCGTGCATTAACATGAATTCGTTTTCTATAATTGGCGCATATGGTACTACATGTTCTTCTAAAATGTCCGTTATATACCTGTGGGCAGTCAGTGTACCTCTGTCTACTGGTACTAACTCTGTACGACCTGTTAAACAGATGCCTCCCCAAACCATAATAGAGCCACCAGCGAAATTAGGTCTAGGTCTGATATTACACTGCGAATAGCGCTCACCGTCTCGTCTGTACACTGAGATACGCCTATCTGAGGTGTAAAGACCAAATCTTGACTCATCTGTGAAGAGTATATTGGCCCAGTCATTAATGTTCCAATTTACATGTTCTCTGGCAAACCTTAAGCGAGCCACTCGGTGGTTCCTAGTGAGACGAGGGGCTGTTACAGCTACTCTAGCTCTTAATCCACTCTGTCGTAACCTATTCCGAATAGTTTGAGTACTCACACGAGTATTTCTGACTCTAGCCAAGTCGTTCTGCAATTGTCTCGCAGTTACATGTCTTCGACGTAATGCTTGTAGTAGTAAATAGCAGTCATCTGGGCGAGTAGAACATCTTGGACGACCTGGTACAGGTCTTCTACTGTAAATGCCTGTTTCCCTATATCTGGCTACGGCTCTAGAAACACTTGACTGATTGATGTTCATCAAATTAGCAACGTATGCTTGAGATCGTCCATCTTCGATTAAAGCAACTATAGCAGCCACTTGTTCTGAAGTTAAATTGCTCATTTTAGTTTTAAAAGCGTTGGTACAGAACTCTGACTTCGCACTTTAAAATTTGTGCGTATAGGAAGACTTTCAATAAACAACTGAACAAATCTTACACATATGCATTTTTCTAAATGTGTTCTTTTATGAAAAAAAAAGTAAAAACGCTAAGTTCCATTATTTTGTTAGTGTTTTTATAGTTCACATACACGAGGCAAACTTTTTGTGAACGTATAAAAATATCTTGGTTCATAAATGCCCTTTTTTAGTTTATGCGATACTTTTTTGGCGGAGTGTATGTCCTTTTATTGTTCATAAATCTATAATTGTGAAAATTTAGTGTTTTTATTGAGCGAAACTATAAGTAAGCGTAGTGTGTAGCGGTAAAATTAGGACAAATTGCTTTATTGGAAGCCATCAATTATTACTTTATTTGTAATTGTTATCCCTTTGCCACCTGACTTTCGACAACAATGAAAAAATAAATGAATTTTTATTATCTGTGCGGCAATCGTCTGCGTCTATCGAGAAAAAGCCCCATGAATTTATAATGAATCGCCACGGTGCAATTGTAATTACCAGATCTGTAGATAATATTCTTAGAATATAGTTCTGCGTTAATGTCGTTTTCTTCTTTGGATACAAAATTGGTAATATAATTGCTTCCTGAAATTATTAATGTGTGCATTTCAAGTGCAGATGGTGTGTGATTCCCACAGGATTAATGTAAAACAATTATTGTTTCGATTAGATTCCACTGCAACCATTAAGTACTATTACAGCGATGTTCAATAAAGGAATGTAGCTAATGGGTTTTGGTAATTATGTGCATCTAAATGTAAATTAGATTTGTTTATCTTTTTTAGAAGATATAAAATATGCCTGATAATAAAATTATTTTATAACTAAAAGAAGAGAAACCCTTAAAAGTGTAATTAGTTACGGTTTTTCCATTTAATTATGAAGCCAGCAGTTTAGTAATCGCAAAATCCAACAAAAGATTTCTGTTAAAAAGGCTTAAAACTTGCAAAAATACTTTACTGTCAGTAAGTTTATGGCCCCACTTAGATCTTGACTATTGTTTGAGAGTCCAAAACTCGCATTGGACAATTTTGATAACAAGTATTGTTCGTTCTGCTTCACATTTATCTAGCTTTCTAAAAAAATTAACACGTAACAAACAACTTTTAAACTTCAATTGTTTCTAAATCGGTGTAATATGTCGGCATATAAAGATAACAACGCACTTTTCTTAAACGTGGGCGTCAACTCTAGTTTCTTTCTTAAATTTCTCTCATTTTTGGGATATATCTAGATCCTTTATTGCCATTCTTTTCAGATTAAAGTTTAGTTGCTGTATGCCTAAATTATAAAAGTTTTGCAAAGTGTTAAGTAATAAACAACACTTGGAACTCCTTTTAATCTTCTCTCAAAACAGCTAATTTACTTAAGTTAAACCAATTAGTTTTTATATGCATAAGTCTTATCAATATTATTGCTTGAAGTTCTTCCATTGATAATCAAAGCTACTCTGTAAGAAGCTGAGCGAAATTTACACCTCATCTTATTTAAATTTATGTCTTCCAATTCTTTATTTAAAATTGCTATAGATTATGAGTATCTAATTCTAAGAATAGATATTCATGAGATTTCCTAAAAAAATGGGATTACAAACTATGGCAAAAAATTACCAAATAACCTAAAAAAAGAAATGAACCGTTTGTTTGATAATCCAGCGTTTTCTGTTATCTTACGCTCTATAGTCCGACATATTTACGCACCACCCTTGTTCATACATCACGAATATCCATTAGTAATAACAGGTTGTAACAAGTTTTAATTTTAAAATGATTTATGATATTCGAAAAAATAAAATGAATATAGAAAATTATGTCACGCAGGCAGAATCAGGGACGGGACTACGACAAACGATGAAAATGAGGCAACATAAACAAATGGAAGAAGCGCTGTACACGTGGTTTCTTCAAGAACGACGAAGAAATATACCAATTACAGGTGATATTTTGTGGCGACAGGCTACTTCTTTCTATGAGAAAATTTATCAGAAAAGTGATTTTCGTACGAGCGATGATTGGTTGTCCAACATTAAAGCACGCTATGGTATTCGAATGTTGACTATAAGTGAAGAAAAATTGTCTAATAATTAGCTGTTTTACCTTTTATTGAAACATTTAAGAGAAAAGTTGATGAATTACATTTTATAGTAATTTCGGCTTTTGCTAGTAAAAACATATTTATGGTATAAGTAAAATAGATGTATACAGGGTGCGGCAAAACAAACAGTGCAGTTTTAAGGGTTATTAAAAGAAAACGGCGCAAGTTAGAGAAATGGATTTCTTTTTTTTTTTAGTTTATTCGGTACATCATGCCGTTTTATGCATCAAGTATGAAAACCGTAGGAATCGCTCCCAAGGAATGTTGAACCGGATCCATGCGAGGGCAACTCCTTTCAGTGATGACGTGGGCCACTTTCATCTTTGTGGGGCGGTGAATAAACAAAATTGTCGGTACTGGGCTGAAAATAAGCCATCGGCAACTTCACGAGAAACCTTTTCACACCCCAAAAGTGACCGCGTGGTGTGGGATTTCCAAATTTTGGGTGATTGAGCCTTATTTTTTTTAGGAGAATGGACCATGTTTGAACTTTTTTTTGATCCCCGGTTGGAAGCTCGGAGGGAGGAAACAGATCTGGGAGACACCTGGTTTCAGTAGGACGGGGCTACGCTCCATACTGCTCAAGTTTCAATGACAAAACTGCCACGGATGTTCCCTGCGCGCCTCCGCGCTTCCCTGATTTAGGCATTTGGGACTTCTTCCTGTGGGGCTACCTGAAGGAAAAGGTTTTTAAACATCGGCCTCACAACTTGGAAGAACACAAGAATCGAATTCGGGAAGAAATCGCCGCTATGTCCGTCGAGATGTGCCAAAATGCGGTTGAAAACTTCAGAAATCGCCTACATGCATGCCTTTCTGATGTCATCTTCAGGATTTGATATATATGATGAATAGCCTTTCAAAACTGCACTGTCTGTTTTGTCGCACCCTGCACAGTACCTTTTATAACTAGTATGTTATTTGCATGTTTAGTTTCACACTTAATATTTGTGATCACCGGATTTTTCAGTCTAGTTTATAGTTATGACTAGGAGGGAGATTTGGAGCTACAATTGTGCCTGACATAACTGTTTAGACTTTATCAAAAACCTCTTTTAAAAGGAAAGAATAAAAATTATGTATTATTTTTATGTATTTCCACTATCATAGTAACCTCAATAGGCCATATAAAGAAAACCAGAAACCGACTTTTAGTTGACGTTGAAAGTTTTTCTTGGAAGGATGGTATGAAATCATTTTTTTAATCTAACACTTATTGAAGATGTTACACTAATAGATAGTTCAACTATATAATAAAGGCTGAAACTTATAGATCATATCAGGCGCCTTCTTGAGTTGCTAGAAAAGGAAGAACAAGTCAACCAAAGAGAAAAAAGCAAACAAAATGAATGATGTAGACGGTTCAAGCATTGAAGATGAAGAAGAATATGTATATGGCAGCTGCTCAGAAATTTCAGACGAGGAAATAGACGAGATGGAAATCCATGTAAATCATACAGCGAAGAGGTGAGGCCCTTTTTAATGGGCAGAGATAATGACACTATTTGGGGCTCCAAACCTGTACAAACGACTCTAAAGTACATGTTAGCGAAAAACATCGTAAAAGCTGCTCCTGACTCAAAACGTGGTTGCAGGAATATTCCTAAATCAATTGATGCCTTCTTTCTAAAAGTTATAAGCACTGATACCATAGTTGAGTGTACGGACACCTTTATTACAACTAAACGAGAGCAAGAACAATACACTACGGACAGGAATTGAAAGTTACGGCTCAAGAGGAAGTTATGGCTGTTATAGATATTTTATTTCTATAGTCAGAGTGAAACATGGAAATCGTGTATACTGCAAAAAGTTTTGGAATACTAATGGAACAGGTGTGATGATTACTTCTATATCTGTTTCGTTCAATCAGATTTGATTATCTAGCAACTAGATCCGAGAGCCTGAAAAGCTAGCAGCAATAAGAAACTATCAAAATAATGTTTGGTTGTCAAGGCATTTAATGTATTTAAAATTCATTTCACGTTAAAATAGTTTGTATGCACGCAAATATTTTAGTTTCGTTTTTTGTACCTTGGTGGGAATCTCAAAACTCGTCTGTTATGGTCGATTGCCTATATCGCAGGCTGATGACTCTTGCAGGATATACATTACCATCTATTTAATTTGAAGGTAATTATATATGACACATCCAGTTAATACAGTTTAACGCAAATGTCAACACGTCATAATTAACAACCGACGCCAAACGAATTGTTTAATTAGAAAGTCGTAGTCGTACAGATTAAAAATAGACACCGTTCGAAAATTTATACGTAAATTACATATCTGAACGTGTGTTCGCAACTTCGCAGCTGATTAATCTATTTCGTGTTACTGAGCTTCTATATAAGCATTTACGACCGTACATGGCGTTTTCAGTCGTGTGCAGATGGATTTTTTCGATTTTCCAGTAATTAGTAATACACGCACACAGACACTCAGCATGATTAATATTTATAAAATCATAAGTAATGCAGGGAAAAATGTGAAATTACTAAACTTGCCTCACCGAACGTCGCTTTACAACTAATTAACCTTTCACGGTGGCTATATAAGATTTGCGAAAAATGCACCAGATATCAAGGTTTATACATACTTACATATATTGCATTAGCATTTGATTTTAATGTGGGATGTTAATGCCTCTAATACATAAAATCTAAAAATAGCTTTACGCGAAATGTCCACAGCTCTAATTATACATGCATTTATTTTAATTGCTATAAAAAATCGAACTGTCAAGTATGTTTATGTGTATAGTTGTGTAGGCACGGATAAACTTCCCATGCCTTTCATGACATGCTTAAGTGGCATTTATCGGCAAATATGGCCAATCGATATAATTATGGAATAGTCGTGGAGTTCGCACGCTCCATGACTATTCCGTTTTTTTACCGAGGTTTTCCGAGATTTTACCGCTGACGCGCAATATCAGGAGACCTACCATGCAGATATAAAAGGGTGTTCCATAGGGTTCGGGTGATTGGACCTCTCTTATTTATGTTGCTTGCCAATGGGCATTCCTTCTTCGATTGTTATTTGTTTCAGTTTGCTAATGACACTACGCCAGTCGACTAGGGACGCACCGGAGATGAATTATGAGATTGGCAATCAATATACGAAAGAAATAGTTTCATGGGGTTGCGGTAATAGTATGTTAACAGTGACCTATTAGTGCTCAGATCAGTTTTATTGAGAATTAAAAAGGACGAATGCTATTATTCTACAGCATCGGAGTTTTTGACTGACTGAGTTGGTTTATGGTTTCGAATCCATAATTTTCTCTTTTTCTTGGCATATTGTATGTTTTATAATGGGTGACTTTTTAACAGTTTGGGTTTTGAAAATTTAAAAAAACAGAACATTTGCAAAAGTGATTGAAATATTTATTTGGGCCGATTAATGAATGCCTGCCATTTACTTTTTAAAGATTATTTTATGTAAATGTTGCCCGCGGCTACGTCGTAGGTGGTCCATCCGTGAGGTCAAATTTTGGCATAATTTTTCCAGCACTTCGGTCGGTATCTCACCAATGGCAGCTGTATTGTTGTGTTCAATGGCCGGAATTGTAGCTAGCTTGTCCCTGTACACGAGAGACTTCACGTATCCCCACAAAAAATAATCTAGTGGGGTCAAATCGCATGATCTTGGCGGCCAATGGACTGCTACAGAACGTGAGATTAATTGGTCACCAAACTCACCTCTCAATAGGTTCATGGTATCGGGTGCCGTGTGGTATGTGGCACCGTCTTGTTGAAACCACATGTCAACCAAGTCCAATTCTTCCATTTTGGGCAAAAAAAGTTGGTAATTATCGCACGGTTTGCTCCATTGACTGTAACGTTGCAATTTTCATCGTTCTTGAAGAAGTACGGTCCAATGATGCCGCCGGCCTACAAACCGCACCAAACAGTGCATCTTTCAGGGCGCATTGGTAGCTCTTGAACTGCCTCTGGCTGGTCTTCACACCAAATTCGGCAATTCTGTTTGTTGACGTACCCATTCAACCAAAAACGAGCTTCGTCGCTGAAGACAATTTTCGATAGAAGAATGGATCTTTATCCAACTTTAATGCTTTAATTAAATTTTTATTTGCCACTTTAGTTATGAAAACTTTTTCCCAATCACTGCAGCTATTGTAGTTTCCAAGATATCGCCGGTCCTCATTCTTACTGGGACATGGATAGATAGTCAGCTAGTTGGAAGCCGTCGCTTCTTCTTTTTTTTTTATAGAAGCAGTTTTTTCTAGATTATTCAATTTTTAAATGCTCTTGATATTTATACTTGTATGACTAGAATCGCTTGCAGAACCCTTTAACATCTTCTACCGTTTCCAATAATCTTTACGGAATATGTCTGACTTTAAACTCCTCATTTAAGACGCTTACTATTTATGAATATTACTCGGTGGGAATTTAATTTTCAAACAAATTGCAACGTAGTTTTATCACATACTTTTTCCTAACTCTCTTACGAACATTATTATCTTCTAAATTATAAATTTATTCATGAATTACATTGTTTAGATATAATAACAATAGCGCTTTATTTTTTTATGAAATATAACCCACCTTTGTAATTCCCTGCTTAAAACAATGCATTATTGTTCAAGGGAAAACGGATTTTATTAAAATTATATAAAAAAAAGAACAAGGTGATTAAAACTGAACCCGCAGAATGCGGTTTACCTTTTCGCACAGCAGAAAATCTTCGGGGTTGAAAAAGATATTCGACCGCAGAAATTATTTATATCACAAAAAAGAGTAAAATACGGTAGGGAAGAAACAATTGCCGTCCGTAGCTTCATCGTCTGGCGAAGGTGGAGATAATTTCGAAAGAGAGCGCGGAAAAAAAAAAGAGGGAACGAAGTAAAAGACTGCTAAACCGAACAAAAGGATTGTGCAAACAAGGAGTCTAATTTGAACATGGGGCGAGTAAACATTTCAAAGTGCAAATTCAGCTCTTTTTCATTGATAAACAATCGCTCCATCCGACCGGCAGTGAAGCCTCTAGCGTTAAAAACTGGGCCTATTAAAATCTTTCAGTCGAGTGAGGTTGTTTGTCTTGGGTCTCGTTAAGGCCTCGGGTCTTATGAACGATCCTACAACTTCAATAATTCAACGGACCGAGCCGTTTGTGTGATTTGTTGCCCTATACCTATGTATCATGTCGGATTCATATTTCATATTTGTGCATGTGCCCGTTTATGTAATTGATTTCAAATATCGAAAAGTCGGTAAGGTATATTTTGTTTGGTCTTATTACAACATAAATCTAAAATAAATTCTCCTACGATTGAAAAAATTATGGGTGATTCTATAAAACCACGTGCAATTTTCTGTATTGAACAGTTTAACAATAATTGTGATTTTAAAATTAGTAATTTTTTTAATAAGAAACGTTTCATAACTCATAACTCTTTAATAAAAGTGTAAGAAAACGTGGTTTTGAATAATATGTGAGATATAACTTTAACAAAAAAAAAATATTGCATAACTTTGTTCTTGTCGTGTAAACGTCATTGCCATGGTTACCAGAGAAATCCCTTGCTACTTTATTTAAACAAAAATTTCGTGTTTATGACACGCATTTTATATAGTGACAATTTAATTCATTTGTCAAAAACATTGCATTTTAATACACGTTATGACAGTTTGACATCGGATTAACATACCTATTTGCAAGTGGATAAACTGCATGTTGATTTTGCCATAGTAACGAAAGTATGTATTGTTATTTATTGAGTTGTGGAATACACCTTGGCACTTCTGGGCACTGACATATAGTTCACGTATTGTACTATCGCCACTGAATCTTTTTGGTTCCTTAATTGTGTTACCAAATAGCATTCGAGCTTGTGTTTATTTCCGGAACAAACTTCCATTTTGACAAAACTCAAGCTTTGTTGTTTATGGGTAAAACGACTCGAAAAAATAACAGAATGCAAAACCGCTACATCTTCGGTATCGCGGTTTTACCATGTTATTTATTCTTATCAGTTACCATGCAACAAAGCTTTCGTTCAAACTGAAAGTTGGTATGGAAAAATATAAGTTCTTATGGTATTTCCTTCGACAATATTGGATTTTCGTTGTTGTTTTTATCAAGTCAATGATTTAATTAATATTGATTAGTTTGATAAATGGTAAGTTTATGTTAATAAACGTCATCATTATATCATGGTAACGTGTCCTGTCTAACACTGAATGTTAAAAAAATTTAAACTAAAAGATATATGATATTTTTTCTAATTAGATGTTACAATAAAGCTAAAACAAACGACGACGCAGTGCTCAAATGATTAATGAGATATTAACGCACTGGTGCGACCTTCGCCAGAATGTAATATGAGCGATTAATGTGCAAATAAGAAAAAATACTGTAAAAAACTCGTGTTACAATGACTTGTAATGCTCGTAGATTGAATCACTCGCATTAGATAGACGTCATTGTGACACTCGTGTATTAAAATACTATTACGATGTCGCCAAAAGCAGGATACCAAATGCCCGAAATGTTTAAATTTATTTTTTAATTTACTGATTAATTTTCTTCCTACTTAAAATGTTTTTTCAAGTAGAAGCACAAAATTACGAATCAGTTGGCCAAACGGAAAAAAGATAAAATAAATTTAGATACTTTTCTAAAATATTTTTAACCACTATAAGACTCACTGCTTAAAAACACACAGGGTAATGGAAAGAAGTCACACTAGGTATTGTTTGCCCTAATTTTAGACTCACAAGATATCCGATCATTCCGTGCTAAACAATTTTATTGACTTGGGACAATTGTTTCGGATATTCGTGGATTTCCATTTTCACCCGAAGACCGAATTAAAAGGAAATCCACGAATATCCGAAACAATTCTCCAGAATTTACAACGTAGCGGGAAGTTATCGGATATTTTGTGTTACTATTACTACGTTACAGTCCTTGTATATCTTTGAATGCCTAAATTTTGTTAACATGAACTCAGTAGACATTTTATTATAATTAGTGTTAATATTATCAAGTATGATTTACTTCGTTGATTTAGAAATGCTTCACCAAGAGGTATTTACTCCTGATCCAATCCTCCTAAAATTGCTACTTCAGAATAGTTTGGGATCCAGGAGTAATAATTTCACTTCAAACGTGCGTCAAGTTTGAATAGCAAAACTATTGAATGTTATCAGTGCCACAGTTTTGAGTATTTTTGGACTCATTTTAAATATTTAAAAGAAAACGCGCAAACATTTATTTGCTATAGCTGGCTGGCATTGTAGAGAGAAGAAAAAGCTACATAGATTCGTTCACTGGTTACTCACAATCAGTTAATGAAACAGGAATATGGGAAAACACGATGTTTCAATAGAAACGGTTTCTCTCCGTATTTTTGTTTAATATTGCAAGGTGTTAATGGCCCAGAAATTATCTAAAAGACAAGGTGAACATTGGCGAATGAAGGTTTCTTTTTTGGTATTTTCAGCGAAATGAAGCGACCAGCTTTGAAATTTCTAATTTTTATTTGAGTTTGCTTTTCACTATTACAATTGAGAAACGTTGGGCCTGGGTTCATTTGATAAACGAAGAGCTTTAGTTTGTGTAACACACTTTTTCACTTTGAACTTTCCCAAGCCGTTTAAAATTGTCAATGAAAAGTTCAATTTTTCTTTTCACATTTTCTACCAGAACAAATTAAACAAAATGTACACGCAAAAACTAATGGAAGGTGATAATTCCGAAGACAATATTGTCGAAAATCATTTGGCCTTCTCGGAACTGCAGTTTCTTAATACTATCTTGTGTTGTAGAGCACTCAAAAAGGATATAGTCCCCGAAAAAAGAACCAACTAAGAAATCAATTACAATAAATATTTTTATATTTCATATTGCCCTATTGAATGGAATATTTTATGTGAGATATTATATCTTTCCCATTCATATATTTATTTAAATATGTTTTAATATAACATGTTCCGGCTATAAGAACGCCATATTCAGGTTTTCTACAAAAATCGTGTTAGTTATGATGATGAAAGTATAAAATAAAATAGGCTACAAAAAAACGCCGCGCCGGTGCAGATATAAGATAAAATAAGATAAAATTAAACAGTATATGGTTACGTATAAATTTATAGATTATATTAAAAGTAAAATGTAGACAATTCTATGTTGTATTTTATAAATATAAGCGCTATGATTGTATGAATGTGATTACACAAAACAGGAGCTCTCAAACCATCTTCCTAAAATAGTGACTTTCTGACTTATTCAACTTTTTTGTGCCCTAAAGGATGAAAGGTTTAAGATCCTTATTCAGAATAGATTTATTTTGCAACCAGATATTTTTTCTACTTTAAAATACCTATAAAATTTAATATTTACAACAGGAAAAAATGGGGATACTTTTAGACTCATCCTTATATTGTAAGTAACGCCTCTCAAGGTAAGGATTTTTTCGAAAAATCTTAGCTATCGAATATCCTAAAAATATTCCTTGTTTCTATTGTAACAAATCTCACTTCACAAAATTTCATATGTAGCAAATGCAGGAATTAAATTACTTACTTGTAGTACCCTTTTCGGTAATCCAGTCTTCTGTGAGAGTTGTTTCAGGTCTTTAGCGTCGGGGTTATGATTTATGGCGAAGTACGATTTCATCGTCCTCAGCTGGTGGTGTTTAAACGACGTCCTCATCCGTTTCGTCCTTTGGTTCGAACCCGGCATTCCGGGCGTTCCCGGCGATCTACCGAAAGACATGTCTAAATAATCGGAATTAATATCTGCAACAAAATAATAACCCTACTTGTAATTGATACCAATTCAATGCACAACAATTATAAATGATTTAATGCTACGTACATAATGTAAAATGTTGCAATTTAGATTTTTAGTGTTGATAGCGGAATTAATTACTGGCAATTTTAAAAATATTAAATAAATACACCGGTGTACATTTAAATAAACTATTTTGTGTGACTGCAGTAATGGTGTGGTGGCGTTTAATTCTGAATGCGTTTCAATGAATTTTGCACAAATAACCAAGGGACCTTTGTTATAATAAGCTGGATTAATATAAATCAATTTAAATTTATTATTATATATGGAAACTATATGTATAAAAATGCACAATATATGAAATGGGTTTTATGTGACAAAGTACATTGAGCATGGACTCCTGTTTTTGTTCCAAAGATTGTTCAAGCATACACATAATCACACATCAGCGAAGCTATTAACATTATTTCTTGAAAATTATCGATTGAAAATCAACGTCCAAAGAACATACCGAAGATTGTATAAGAAACATTTCTACAGCTCCAATAATTTATGCATCAGCAAGAAATTTTGGTCACTTCGGTTCAGAGATCGCAAATCTCTAAGAAGGTTATTCAATTGGAAATATTGAGCGAAATTGTTGTTGACGCACCAGAAACTTTAACTAGGAAGAAATCCACTCAATTGCGGCTCTCTGGTAGTACATTTTTGTGAATTTTGAAGGAGAATCCGCATCTGCACATTTGTAAAATTTAATTGGTGCAAAAACTCGTTTTTAAGATCCCGACTTATGAGATGATTATCCTTTGAAAAAGCTCAAAATGAGATATGAGACTGTCATCCACGATGATTTCATAAAAATCATTACATTGTGCGTATCGTCACAATGGTTCCTATTTTTTTGAAAATGGCAAACTCTCTCACAAAATATGCTATTTTTACAACCACAGAATGCAGACGCCACTATATTGTTTTAGGAAGATAAAACAACGGGCCTTACAGTATAAGGAACTATAAAACTTTCTACAATTTCTAAAATGTATAATTTCAAAAATCGGGGACTTCTTGTTCTCTTAATTTGAGCATACATTTTCTTTATCGGAATTCCTTAAGCATAAGGTATTTCCTAGTAGACCGCATCGTAGAATATAAAGCTAACATTCGTAGATTGTTCAAATAATTCCCGCAGCAGTACAAAAGGTGATAAGGAAATGATGATTAATGAAAAATATTTTCTATAAATAATGAAAAAATTGCAACTATTATACTTCAATTGTAACACTAACTTTCCTCCAAAGTAAACGGATGTATTATGAGCAAATTTATTAGTCATAATCATTGTAGCAACGTTTCGACGCAACATAATAATATTTAATTAATGCGACCATAGTCGAGATTGTAAAATTGAAGAAAAAAAGAATGGTCAAAACGGAAAGAAAATGTAATATGAACTATAAAATGTCTGGTCGCCAAATTTAAAAAAGTCTAAGTTTCCTTTATTTTATTATGTTCTAAACTTATGGCTAAAATAACTATATTTGTACATTGTAAAATTATACAGGTTTCGTAAATAGTATTGCATCAAATAGAATTATATAGAAACATTCAGATTTGACATTTGATGGGGTTAAATGATTAATTTTGATATGAATTTTATTTGTTTTGTGCGACTGGTGTTTGTCAGAGCCATCTTTAATTTTTTTAAATGGCAACCTAAGTTGAATTTGGTGTCATTTGGGTAAGAGTTATATACTTAATTGAAGAAAATCATACTAACTGTTCAAATTGTTGTCCATTCACTTCTTGACAATATATATATAATAGGTGTATTAACAAAAGCGCCCAGTGAATTCTGTAGATATGTCGGGACAATGTTTGTGATCGCAACTCTAATTCGAGCTTCTAAATTTCTAATTCATCTAATGTTGTAGGCTTATCACGATACGCAACACATTTCAAACATGCCCAGAAGAAAAAAGCTATGGTATAGCCATGTCTGGAGACCTAGGAGGTCACTCAATCAGACTTTTCCGTCCCATTCATTACCCTGGCAAATTGAGATTTAAGAATGTTAAATCTAACTGCCAAACCCTTTCTATATAATCATATTTGGCGTAATACTATTTATGCTCCCTGTATATGGTTCCAGTGACATAAACATTTCCGGATGCATGTACACTGATTAAATGAAACTTATATCTATAACAATTCCGACATTTCTCAAACACTAAGTAATTTTGATGTTTGTACACCACATAGAGGTGATCGAGTCAATCTCTAGTTTATAATAAATTTAAGTGATTTTATCTATACGACCTCTGACTATAACACCAAGATTGTTTAATATTGTTTCTTCTTAGGGAGGGGGGATTCTTAGGGCACTATATTTAGTTTTATTTTTGCCTTAGAATCTAAGAAAATATTTGTAATATGTAGGTGTATATATAAATTACTTATAACTATCTTATCTTTGTTAAATGTCGGATATATTACCTAACAATGTGTTTTATACCTGTAGAGAAAATACTATTGGAGAAGTCGATAGTTATTGATTTTCCAACCTCTTTTCCTGATAGAAAACTATACATGGATCGTTTTATATTTTTCAATATACGATCCCAAGACCTGCGCGCAAGTTCGCTACCGAAAAGAGAGAAATTCCAGTAGTTTGCATGGAGTTACAAAACCTATAAAAAAATCCGTCTATTGTATTTCGAGTTTAACTATTTGGGGTTATTATTTGTACTGTATTAATAGAATGCTCCAAAATAAATATATAGATTGATGGCTAAATTTACATAATATATCTTCGTTAAAATTAATTATCTTATAATATATGAATAACGTCAAGGTGAAGAAATTCATTTTAAAAATACATTGCAGCTTAATTTTATTTATAAAATTTACGGGAAGAAATAACTGTTAAGATGAATGTTTAATTACAATAGAAAGTTTACCGCTGAAATCCCCTTAAAGTGTAAAGCTACTTAATAATATAAAATTTTAAATACAAAGGAAAACTTTAGAAGTTGAAGCTAACTTTAAATTGATGCAATTTTCACTCGCAGACCAAAAATAGTAACAAGTTTGCTTCTAGTTCTAATGTAAAGTTCCTCAAAATTCTCTTGTGGTATGGACAGCCTGTATTGAATTAAAATGCTTATTTGCTTTCCTAATTCTATGTTTACTCGTGATCATACAGCTAGGAATAAGTACAAAATAAACTTTTGAAAATTTGAAGTGGACATTGAACAAGAGCATCAGATATCGGTCAAACCTGCACTGAGAAAACTAGATAGTAACAATAGGGACAACTAACTTTATAGTTGGTTGTATTATAATTATATTAGAGCGTACCATCTTCCTAATAAACAGTAATACATGGATGAATACTGGGTACTAGATAACGTATTGTTGTCCTTGAGTTAATATCATTCATTATATTTATAATACGTGGTAACATCTTTTTTTCTCCGTGTGTGTACTTATAGGCTGTCTGTTTGTTGCTTAAGCTTCTATGCACGAGAAAATGTGTTAGCAATGATACATTTAAAATTTAATGGCACACTTAAGATGATAATATTCCTATCTATTCGAATTACCATGCAATACACCTGCAATATTCATAACCCATTAACATGCTTCTAGATATGCACATACAATAAGCATAAAAATGAAAAATAAATATCAATTAGGAATCAATCCATACTAGTGAATGAGTAGCTAAAAAGACCAGAAGACTTCTATGGAAATATTACTTATGACTTCACGGCAGAATAAAGAGGTTTATGAGAAAAACCTTGCGCAAGGCAATTTTTAATTATCTCATATAAGGACACGGTAAATGCAAGATGACGAAGCTTTTTACGTAAATAGATATACATACTACACTATTTATACATAATTCATAAAATCCATGTTTTATTAATAAGTTTATCCTTTACGTCGACTTACAACCGTCTATCTCCAGATCAGACGCATTAATATTTGATGTTCTTTATGTATTGCCTTTTGGTATATACAGGCTTACTTACGGGTAGTAATCTCGTTGGGTTTAATAGAAATTGTAAATTATACGATTGTACAGTCTCGTACAATGTACCGTTTAGTTTGTAGCTCATTGTATTTAATTTATTTAATAGTTAGAGTTTAGATTGAGTTAGATCAATGTCTCAAAATTTTACTGAGACAATTAGTAAGAGGATAGTATTTTTAAAAACAGATTTATATGTGATTATATATGTAATTGTCAAAATTGTCCCAAGAGATTGGTGATAATGGTTAAATAATTAAAATAATACTCATTTCAGTCTGTATTTTCAAAAAATTAAAATTGATCTACTATATGTTTCGACCGTGTTGGCCATCTTCATGTGAATAACGTCCTTTCAAAACATATAATTACAACAAGTCATTAAAATGTAAAATCTAAACTATATGTGTTTTCCACGTGTTGTTGACATTATTACATTGAAATATTGGACTTGCTGAGACAATTTCTTGACGATCGAATAATTAGCCGAAACACAGAAATTCCGTGGCTTTCACGTTCGATTTGACACCATGTCACTTCTCTTTATGGCCTTACATAAAAAACAGTATTTTTTAAATATCAGTGGATTATTTAGCTGATTTACAACAAAAAATTGAACAAAAAGTTATTGAGATCCAGCGTTGTTCCAACAATGCTATCAGAAACTTGCATCGCAGAGTGCACTGCAAAAAATTACAGCAATTTTCCTGTGTAAATAAAGTAAATTCACAACGTTATTACATGTAATATTCCCAATTTACACAGTAAAATTACTGTAATTTTTTGCAGTGTGTTGAAGTACACGCTAAAAATTATTTGCTTAATCTAAATATATTATCTTTTGAGTCTCTGTTTTGTATATACGAAAGTAAATATTTACTTCTTTAGAAATAAATATTGTTTCACTTGTATTAGCTTGAGTTAACAATTTCTTGTTTCAGAATGAAACAACATTTCAAGTTAGGCTCTTAAATAGAGAAAGTGTTATCTGTTATTGCAACTATGTTTTGTGCTGAATCAAAAGCAGAATTATTTTCCAATCAATAATATCACATTGTTACGGCATTTACGGCAAACAATGTTAAATTCTTTCTACTACGAGCATTCCTTGGGTTATACACACAAATATGCATTTTTCTTGTTAGATTAATTATAGTTTTGGTTAGTTCAATTATATTTTGTTAACAAAACATTATGTAAATTTAACATCTATCGTTCCCTCAATTATTTATTTATAAACTACAAAATTTTCTCCCTTGAACATACTCGGAAGGAGTGTTGAGATTCTCAAACTTGATACTTATTTATATTTCATACCAAATAGCACCATATATTTATACGTTGACAGTTTTATATCAATACTTTTTTCATGTGTAGATTCAAATTTTCATTCTACATTATTTTTAATTTTTTGTTAAATAAACTGAATTTAACAGAGACATTTACATTGAGTTTTGACATTTCCCATTTTGATTGAAAAGAGGTCTAACATATACCTCAACTTATATTAAACATTTCATACGCCATTTGAAGACGATTTAAAATCAACACCCGATAGAAATATAGTGCTCTAAGTGATCACGTAATCAAAGAGCAGCTGAAGTGATTTAGTTATGTGCAAAGATTAAGACCAGGGGGGTTATTCTCGAACCGATGGAAAGTTTTCACTCCCAGAGAATAACATTCACCACTAACTCCCCGTTACTAAAACTGTGGTATTCTCGAACTAACAGGGAATATCTTTCCTACGTTTACTCCCGGGGAATGATAGCACGTTGTTGTCAAGTCATATATTAGGAAGGGATAGGAAAGAACCAATAGAAACGGCGGTAGAAAGAGATGTATTTATAACAGTTCTTTTTAATTGAAAATATAGTGATCGTTTTCTTTACATTGATCGATATTATCTCATGGCATTTTTAAAAATAAAAATCATGGCAAAGATAAAAATCTAGATATGTTACAGCTACACAAAAGCAAGACCACGACTAATAAAAGAGTACATAAACATCTTGTATTGAATAGCTCGGATTTCGCCGCTAAGCTTATAATTATTGAATTATATATCTGACTGAAGCTTTATTCATATACAAGTATCATTTAAACAAATTATCGCTTAACTGCATTCATGTTCAAGTTTTGAAATATTTTCTGCATCCATCGCACAATATAGGTATATTTAAAATTAGGGGAGAATATATAATTTTAACATCCGACTAAAAGTGTAAATCTCACAAATATTTGTGTTATTAATTAGAGAATATATAAGATATCATATTAATTCAAGCTGCTTTACTTGCAAGCTATATATTGTTGTTCGTTATTCTACTATCAAATATTAAATAAGATATAATTCACGAATACAACCACATATCAACAGCCGTAAACCGCCGAAATAAAACCGAGCGAAGCCGATTCAATTTCTCATGCAAATTCTCCTGCTTATTTGTAGGAGAAAATACCGGGGAATCTTTCGGGAGTACTTTCCTACGAAAACGTGAGAAATTGAACTCGAGAATACCAACTATTGGAATCGTAGGAATTTTTTGACAATTCTCACGGAATTTCCACTCCCTCAGATTCGAGAATAACCCCCCAGAAGGGCAACGCAAGCGGAATTAAAAAAGTTTTATGCAAGAGGAAAGTAGGCTGATCGAGAAGGAATATAGAACACATATTAATCGCAATAGCACAAAAAGAGGAAAAAATAGCGCAAGCACTAAAAAGAAGAAAACACGAAATGGAGAATAATAGAAAAAATCGACGCCACTTTTGTAGCTTCTATCAGTTCAGAACTGGAAGCGAATTATTAATGAATACCCATTAAGGAGAAGTACAAGATATTAGTTATCGAAGTAAATAATAATAGTAAAGAATGAATAATGATATTGTTATTAACAATAATTGTGTCTAAAATGTATTATCATTAATGATAGCAAATGATGCTCTGTTGTTTACTTTACGATGCAGAAAGAAATGCAGAAAGTATTATTGCCACTCACCCAGTCTCAAACACATGCATACATTGTATCAATCTCACTATTACGCTGACCCACCAACATTGTAGCGATAAGTATACGCTGTGCGGCTGCACATATGAAAAAAAGGACATGTTTTTTTCTTTTACTATAATATAATATTGACTCCATATGGTCGTATTGTCAGGCAACATAATCTAAAGTTATAGTATAGTAGTTTTTGTGTGATGCACGCACAGGCACGGAGTAAGTTAGGGCTTACACACATAGAGAGTACTGTTTAATACCGGGTATTGGCAAAATAATACTACGTATTATATTTTTTTTCCGTATACCGACAGTAACCTAATCTAATACCCAGTATTATAGTAATTTAATACAAAACTGTTGATATCAATTATTATAATCCATTAATTACCATGTTGCATTACCCCATACAAAAAACGTGTTTGTTTACAGACATCACTAGAGTTAATGTTGGATAACACGGAATAAGGTTCTTTTTGCTGTATCTTTCTGATCCCGTATTAATCTGAAATATATGAAAGACGAGATCACAGATGACGGGATATTTATGGCTTGACTGCCGGTCTTATCATTGTGACTGCGCGCGGATTGTCCCAGCATCGGATATGATTGCCGAGATCAAACCGGCAGTTAGTGCGATGTGCCAGTGTGGAAACGTTTCGTGCTGTGAGCGATTGTCAATTACAGTAAATTTTATATGGTATATACATCAGATAAATATTACCTAACCGCGTATCTACCGAGCGCAATTTACATCGAATAAGCACCACAGAGATAGTGAAATAAGCACTAGCGCCATCTCTACCACAATTTCTGCAGCATAACACAACAATAGCAAACATTTTCCATTGCTTGTTTTAAATTGCTTAAAGATCATATTATACTTGTGTTATGGAAGTAATTAACTGCATTACGATGTACACATATTTCAATATGTATAACCAGTATTATATTTTTTCCATAATCTAGATCGTATTACACAGTTTCCTGTGTGTAGATGAAATTAATTAATTTAAAGTCGGCAGCACCTTACTTATTATTAGTTGTTTAATGCTCAGATATACCTGCTTACATATTAGTATGGAATTCGAAAATTTATTGGTATAGAGAGAAACACGCAATTCAAAATTCCTTATAGTGGATGGAAAGAAAAACAACTCGAAAAAGTTTCACGTCTTCTTTGCTCATTTGCATTTTGTGATTGTACAAATTACACTCCGCTTAACGTTTTCTTTTTGTCCTACGATCCGTCTTTCGTAGACCGATCTGCTTAAGTCGCAGTCGAGGCTCTTCGTCGGCATGCATACGTGTTTCGTTGCATTGCAAAATGCGCGTCTCTCCGGTTTAACCGAACCCGCTCCATATATTGCCCTCTATATCGACAACCGATGACAGCATCGCTATAATCGTAAATTAGGGAGCGGACATCCATAAACCTGCGAGCACCGTGGAAAAAGGCTTAGACTCCACTACAATCTAGGTAAAGTAACACCTTTTCGGAAACGTTGTTCGTTTCGTATTCTTTTGTGGCGATCTTTCCTTTTCTTCTCTTTCTTTGTGGCCGTTTCTGTATCGTGGAAACTTAATACGCTTAATGTCTTAATGGTTCCTAGTAATTTTCGATTCACGTAAAAACAAAGAATACGCCGCGGGATCTTGTGCACTTTTATTGTTACGTGTTGATGCCCTTAACCTTAACATAATACGAGAAACGCACCATAATAAAAGTTTAACAAAAGCCGTGCGTTAAAGATGTTTTATATCCGTGTTTTATTGATTTAAAATGGTCTGCCAATAAAACTGAAATTGTGGTGCTTGAAAACATTGTAGCGATGATGTCAGGAGTGTTTTACAACCGAAGTTTATTCAGATACCAACCTTAATGGCTTAGATTGAATAACGTCTGATGAGTTTACTCCCTAAACTTATAGTGCCCACAAAACCTAAGGATCCTAGTAAAAGGGTTGCTTTATGGGTTGTTTACTGTGGTAGAAAGAAAAGCATACAAATTTTTATAGATATATTATTGTTCTGTCAACAAATTTCCGTTATACATATCCAGAATTATTCATGGATTACTTTTGAAATAACCATCTACAGTTGATCAACATCTCAAAGCCGGTCTTGCATCTACACCCACTGATATCAAAAATGTCCAGGCTAAGTCACAGTGTTAGCGCGACATTCCACGCACCCGACTAGTACGCAGCGTTTAGACTATGCATTAGCCGGTCATTTTTAGTTTAGTTCTTTAAAAACAGAATCTAATAATGTTCGGAATTTATAGACTTTCCAGGAAAACAGTGTCTTGCAAATCTATATTATACTCACACAGTAAAAAAGAAACAGCAACAAAATATATTTTTTGTTAGAGGTATTTATTTTAGCAAGTAATTATTTACTTAACTTGAGGCGTTTGTTTATTTAGGTATACGGTAAAAGTTTGTCCATGAAAGTCATTTAATTCAAGCAAATATTTGCGAAATGGTTGATGTAATAAAGTATAAAAATTTCACTCAAACAGTTACAATTAATTAATCAAGCAGAGGTACTGTCTTCAAGTTAAATCATGTATTTTAAATATTGAGTAAATATTTCTTTGTATTGACAATGTAAACAAAACAACAAAAACGAACGATTAATTGTGTGAACATATGAGCACGTTTAATCCAATTCTTAAATAATTAAACTAATCTAATTTACCTTATTAAAGGAAACATTAAATGTATTTCAATCAAATGTCTGATTATAACGAAGCGAAAAACTTTTATAGACGACGATGAAAATCAACTAAGAGTACATACTATGAATACGAATTCAAACGGCTACGCTCTATCTGTAAGGACCAAATTACTACTGCTTACACTTTTTAGAGAAAACCCAAAGGAATTATTTACTTCTATGAATTCCAAAAGAGGTACAACGAGGATCCCTGGAAAATTGCATTACAATGGAAGCACACTTGAATCTCCGGAAGTTATTGTTAATGCTTTTGCAGGCGTGTTCTCTGGGACCCAAACACATAGCTGCCTTACACCTAAATTCGACCAAGCTGTGAATGCAGTGCCATTCTCGATATCTTTGGTTACCGAAGATGATGTACTTAAGGAACTGGCTACTTTCCCAGCTAAATTTACAGCAGGCGATGACAACATTCCAAGTTTCATGGTCCACGATGCTCGATATGTACTGGCAAAACCTTTAATTTACATAATTAATTTATCTATTAAGACATCCACATTTCCGGAAGTATGGAAACGTGCAAGAATCGTTCCAGTTTATAAAAAAGGTGATGAAACTCAGCTGAATAACTATAGACCGATATGACAAATATCCATCAGCGTATTTCCCCTTTTCAACATGGATTCTTACCGGGAAGATCTACAATCACCAATCTGGCCACTATTACACAGTTTATCTCTGAAGAACTGGATAAGCAAAGGCAGGTGGATGTGATTTATACCGATCTGTCTAGCGCCTTTGATACGATCGACCACGGGACATTGTTACACAAGCTTAGTTCATATGGAATGAGTCCAGTTTTCTGCAATCTATTATCCTGCTAACAGAGTAAACTATGTTTGCTTCAATGGCTTTCAATCTCAGGAGTTTACATCAACATCTGGCGTACCGCAAGGCTCCAATTTGGGGCCGTTACAATTTTTGGCCTACATGAATGATGTACTCAATGTCGTAAGTTGTCCTGTATTAGCCTATGCAGACGATATTAAAATGTATATGGTTATTAACTCTGAAAAGGATATCGCAGTTCTGCAACGTAACTTAGATATTTTTGTGGAATGGTGCACTACCAATGCACTTAAAGTAAACATAAATGTTGTTTCGTTTCCTACTCGCGAAAGCGTAATATGATCGATTCATCATATTTGATTAACAACATAGCAGTTCAAAAGTTATCCAATTTCAAGGATCTTGGTGTTGTCTTCGATGCTTGTCTTACCTTCTTGCCATACATATTATTATTATTGTAACATCCAATTAGACATCCATATTTGACGAGAGCATACGAAGAATTACGATCATTGTCATAGCATTCTAGCTACTGTGAAAGGTATTAGCATTTACAAAATTTGCAAATTTTTTAAGCATGAGCCGCCACTGATTTGACGCATGTATGTATGTAATATTAGGGTAATAGTACACTGCAAGAGTTATATTAAGAATTTCTGTGTTTTATAATACCTATGTAGTTGTTATTAATATATGTTGCCAGAATTCTGGCTATTCTCAAACATCATTAAATTTTACTTTTATTGCAAAGGATACACTTTGCACTCACTTTGTTGAATGGGCACAATTTTTTGAAAAGCTGTTAATATTTGTGAACTACTTAGAACGTGTTTTTGTGTTTGCCTTATTTCCTGGGTTATCGCTATCTGATATCATCAAAAAGGTATTTGTAATAATCTATTTTTGGAAAGACTAAATATGAAAGATAGCTATTTAAACGTTTGAAATTTGAAAAAAAGAAAACATTGAGGAGAATATTCTAATTATAGAGATAATCATTTTAAAAAATAACAGCTATTCAGAATTTACAAATAAAATTATCACATACGGATTATAAATTATATAATCTAATAAAAGCTCAAAAAATGAAAAATATCAGTACTTCATAATTAGCATTTCCTTATACAAAAAAAAAAAAAATTGTCTTATGTTGTAATTTACACATACATCTACGTTGCTCATAAAACTTTGAAGAATTTAAAATTTTGTTTGGCAAAATTGAAAGATATAATATAAAAGTATAATAAAAAATTTCATTTAATACATTTTATTATACTATAGAATTACATCTAAGAATTGCAGTAGTGTCATTAATTCAACAAAGAATTATCTAAAAAAACTGAATTTAACACCAGAACTCTTCCACAAAGTTAACTGTGCCCAATAACTGTGTTTGGCTGAGCTTGCATTTAAGTTAAGATGTCTCTCGATATATTGTGCGCCAAAAAATTATGTGTTGTAATTGTGTAAATGTCCAATACACATAAAATTTTAAAATATTTAGTTTATGTGTTGACTTTAGCACCTTGTGTTGTTATAAATAATGATGTCGAAACGGTTTCTTGAAAATAAGTATTTTAATTTAATGTATCCAAATAATCCACAAAGCAAATTATAGAAATTTAAATTGGCCGAGAAAAGATTCCTCGCTTTGAGTATGCGTCTGTCAAAGAAAGAATTTTTCTAGAATAATCTGCTATTACTAAATGATGGTTATCAAGCATCTTCTCTCATTTCTTCATTAAAAATAAACTCTATATCTCAATTACTTTCTAGTAAGAATACTTATATATTTACACATATATGCGTATATTCTTAATTAAGAAACGCTTTTTGTTAAATCTTCGACCAACATCTTGGGTCGTCAGGGACAAATAAAAGTCGATATGTTTCCAATAAACAGAAAAGAAAACCGGCCATCTTATTGCAACAGATCGATTCGGCGTTCAACCAGTGGTAATTTATTACACCGTTACCGGCTACACAATGAAAAATAGCTTATATAAAACAGAAGGCCATGATTTTAGAAAACAAATACAAGGCGGGTCTAAAGTGGAGAATACAATCCGAGTGGGCGATGTAGCTACTTGACGATGCGACCGCGAGATAGCAGTAGATACAATAAATTCAGCGCTGACAATGGTGTAAGCCCACTATTCACGGGATCGCTTTTGAATTTATTTCTAGGAAGGAGAGAAAAAAAGTAGGAGATAAAAGGGAACAAAACGTATACAAGCAGGCAATAGGTTCCCTTTCTTTTTGTTTTTATAAGGAATCGAACCACTTATCACTATTACCGCTACGGCGACAATTACGGTAGGCCGCAATTTTTGCATTCGATATAATAAAGAAAAATAGCCTTAATGGAAATACGGAATAATTTACGTTATCTTCGCGGTCATAAATACGGTAATAAAACCTGTCAGTGAAATTATTTGTGGCATCGGTAATTCAAAAATAATTAACGCTGCATTAAGTTCATTTATGCCATAAATTAACAATCTTGTTTTTATTACCTTGCCTAACGTAACTAAGTTCAACAACTCATTGTCGTTTTATGGACTTTTACTCTTGATAATTTACTTTTATTTGTTGCAAATTCATTGGTTTCGGTTTTGCGTTTTCCCTTTCGCGTGCCATTTCGCGTTACGGTATTTTAGTATAACCCATTAAGGTTTATAGGAAAAGAATTAGCTTATTAACACGGACGCCTAAAGTGTTTCTTAAATTAAAATATATAATCTGTTTTAGTACAGTAAAGTAGAACCAAATCTCATTATGTTACGCATATAGGAAATGCATAACTAGTTTATCAAGAAATAATAAAAGAGAAATGGTGGTATGAAATAAAATACAACAATATAGTAAACTTTTACAATTCGGAGAAATTTTTTGATCGTAAACTCAAATTATAGTTTTCTTCTTCCTTCTACTGATAAAAAACTACAAGCAAATGTAAACAGAAAATTCTGTTTTGCATTTAAAACGATCATGTCACATATATTTAAATGGAGATACATTACTTTTATATAGTGTTTTCATGTCTTTCTTATTATGCTAGTTTCAATTTAAAATTTTATTATTTTCCACAATAGAATGTGGATAAGGTTTTATTTTTTTTTACTAAAAGAATATTACATTCATGCAGATATATTCCTGTTATAAATTTTTCTTTATTACCATGTGGTATCTAGGTAAAATAAAACTATTTGTACATCCTGATGTGTAAGAGCAATTATGTCTCTTATTCCTACTGAGAAACTGTTTACAGCTAGTTGTCCAGCCAATTCTTCTTTCAAAATGTCTAAGAAATGAGAAACCCTTTGATTAGATAGATCGCTCTCTTCAATTTCGCTATGCTCCCAGCACTAGCGATTTTTAATTGTTTTATCTTGTTGTCCACGGAATCTACATTATATTTCCTCTGAAGAATCCTACCTCTTGAAACCTGGTCAGTGGTAATGGCTTTAGAAGTAGTAACCGACTCTAAAAGTGTACTAGTGAACATGGATAACTATAACCACAAGTCTTCACCACTCATTGGGGAAATCCTTATTGCAAACTTTAGTTTGAAGCAACGCAGGAAATCAGTTAATTATATCTGGATCAACGTCATTCACAGATACCGGGAAATAAAATAGTAGATAGTCTAACTAAAGCAGCATGCTTTGAAAACATGACATAAAAATTGTTGATCCCATATACGGACTGTTTAAAGTCTTTAAAAGAACGGCGTCTAATAGCTTGGCAAAAGGAATATACCAAAGCCTATGGAAATAAATCTACGAATTATTACATGCTTTTCCCGATTATTAAAAGCAGTCGCTGGTATAGCCAAATTATCGTAAGAAAAGGTACTGTCGCAGATTCTATGAAGTATTTTTAATCATGGAAAGTTTCCTGCTCATTTAAACAAGATTCGAATTTTAGACAGTGATGGGTGCAAGTTTTGTGAGAAAGAGTATGGTGACTTAAATCATATTATATTGGGTTGCTCCAAGTTCAAAAACAAAACTGATGAATTCATTCAAGATCTAATAAACGTCAACCTAATTCTACCAAATAATGTGTGAAATCATTAAATAAATGCTTTTTTCTAATCAGATGCTACAATAAAATTTAAATTTAATGATTTCACACTGTAAGAAATTGTACTATTGCATATTTGCCATCCTGCTGGCTTCCTAAGATCTGTATTTGAGACATTTCAAATTGTGAAAACCAGAACACCTCGCTAGATCAACTGGTAGCGTAAGCGTCTGGCGGGCAAGCGGAAGGTGTCTGGTTCAAATCTTACACGAGGTAAAATTTTTAATATAAAAATTGCCTCATATTAAATTTACAGTGATAGTAGCAATAAAGCATTTATTTATTTAGTGAATTATTTAATAGCACAAGAAAGAGCAGAGGTAAATTACAGGTTATATTATTTTGATCGTTCTATTTGTGGTTTAACACCAAACTGCATACGCTGATCGTTCTCAAGGTAGTCTTCAAGCGTGAAGAACACACAATTTTAAATGTTGACAGTTGTATCAAATTGTCACATGCATTTGACAGCTAGACTGTAAAGTCATTTATGTGTGGGTCAATTGTAGAGATGTTCTCTTACTATAGGAAGCCATACGTCCGTCACTTCTGGGCTTGATACAGGAAGTATTCGGTGTAGTATTGAAGCAGATGACTTCGTTCAGCTTCCACCTGGTTAGAATTTCTTCCTTTGATATGATTGAGGCTTCTTCATATTTGGTTTTATGGTTCTCATTTTCTGCGTGCTGGGCTATACGGGATTCCTTGGTTTCAACAAGTTTCGTCAGTTTTCTGTGTTTTTGTATCCTAATGTTGAATTGGCGCTTAGTTTCTCCAATAAATTGGTGCCCACGTGCATATTACCACACCATTGTATACACAGTTTTTGATTTGTGAGGATAGAGCTCATGGTGTTGTTGGTTTTGGATGCCATTCTACGTTGTTTTGGTTTCCTACTTTTCTGGCATTATGGTGACTGCAAACCAAAATCCTTTATAACTTCAACTTCAAAGAATGTTCATTTTATAATTCAAGAGTTTTGTTTTTCAATTTTATTTTAAGCAATTTACCTAAACTTATGTCCCTAGAAATAACAAAGCCGGCGATAGTGCAGTCATACATATCTTTGAGCCGGCATATCCAAACATCACTTGTGACATAAACAATCAATTTAAAATATTATTAGTGTTATTACATTACTGGTAATTCTAAATTGAAAAATATAAAGATGGTAAACATATTACTAATTAAGAATTGCTACGTACAGGGTTCCTATTCTCATACAGTAAATCAGTCAATGAAATTTTAATTACCCAACATAAGCATAAATCCTGTTTATTTCTGTAATTAAGAGGAAAAAATGTGTAATATGTAAACGTAGGTAAGATTATTCGAAGGAGAGAAATATGAAGTGCCGTTTAATATTCATAGATTGGCAGTTTAGATAAATTAGTAAGCGCCACATTAACATTTATCACCTGATATAATAGCGAGAGATTGTTTTAAAATATAGTTGATTATTATAATTTCGAGAAATGCTATGAACTGTGGTTACATACTGTAACTTATATACATATTTAGTGCTATATCATCATTTTTGTGCCTTTATAGCTGCAAATGTGTGATGATGACCACTAAAATTATTCGCAGATAATTGTGTGACTATAATTATTTGCTTTCGGATGATAGGTATTGAGTATAATGTTGTTTAATATAGTATTAACATAATTTTGACTCGCATGCGAAGTTTTAGAATTTACCTCAGACCCTTTATCAACTTTGTCACTATAGTATTAAAAAATTGAATCAGGTAAAATCAAATAAATAGAACCACAAGAGCCATGGAATGTTTGTAACTTACGCCAATGATGTGGCGATAACTTCAAGGAAGGGCAAAAGTAAATAATAAACTATTGTATATGTCTAGGATAAGAAGCGGAAGAAGTGATGGAAATAAAAATATAATCGAGATATGTGGCACTTCAAAAAACTAACAAATATGTAGTAGCATAAATAATATACGAAGTAGAAGGAGATAGAAGAAAATATTATGGATTAAAACAAGTTAACAAACACTCAGGAACAGTAAATTACTTAATTCTATTAAAAAACGACTTCGTAAAACAATTTTATGTTCGGAGAAAGTTAAAGTGCAAATTGTAATTTATATTGTAACTGACAATGTAAGTCAAATTGTGGCGAATAATTACAATGGGGTTCTGTTATTCGTCAGTGATGCTGCCACTTATACGACAATTCAGTCATTTCGAAATGGAATACATGGATAGAATTAAAAATATTTAAAAACGCCATTTTCAAATTGAATAACGAGGATCTCGGTACAAAAGGATACCAAAAAATAACCGGGTTGAAGGCAATATTCGGTAGCGCAGTTAAGAGTTCTCCCACTAGTTGGGTCTAATATAGACCTCCACAAATTAGTTGGCCTGCATAGAGAGGTAATGTTTGATCGTAGTGTTGGTGTTGTCTCTAACTATTCTAATTTGACGTCTCTGAAAATTTAAAGCAACTGAAAGCGTGTTTGAAATTTTTACAGTAGAAGTTTACCAATTACTTCAACAGGCTTTCAAGAAGGTTGCTTGGAGCGGCACATAAGCTTTTGAGTGGTTTTGGGCGATTTAAACGTGATGATGATGAGATGAGTTTTGATGATCATGCTTGCTCTGAACGCCCTTTATCATATCGAAATGACGAAAACATTAAAAAAATCTACAAAAAATCAAAGAGTATCGTCGGTTCACGATGGACGAACTTCCAGAATACACAAAATGAATTAAAGCTCATGCCAGCGGATTTTGTTTGAGTATTTGCGCGTGAGACGTGTTGTCGCTAAGTTTCTTCCTCACACAGGATCAACTAACTAATCGTCTGTATTTGAGCCAGGGCTTGAAAAAATCCGATTGAAAGTGACTCAAACTTCATTACAAATGATGAGAGTTGGTGTTACGGATATGACCCCGAAATCAAGCAAGAGTCTAGCTAGTGAAAGACCACCAACTCGCTTTGGCCAATAAAAGCAACACAAATGAAGTCGAATTTGTAGAGTCCGTTGCAATAGTGAATGATCCATGTCGTCACCAAAACCTGTGCGAGGAGTGACGTTTAACACTCTCAATCGGGCTACCATTGGTTGTAGCCCCAGTAACGAAGGCCGATTACCAATATCCGTTCATTGCGCATGTGGCGTCATGTACCGTTCTCTATTGCAACGGACTCTACCTGCTGGATAGACTATTAACAAGCACCTTTATTTGAAACTTCTAATACGTTTGAGGGAGGATGTGCGGTAAAAATGCCTGCCACTCTTGCGATCAGGTGACTGGTTTTCATAATGACAATGCCCTCGCACACACGGCCTTGTTTGCAAACCGCTATTTGGGTAGCCAGGAGTCAGCTACTAGACGTAGCCCCATGTGACTTTATCTATTCCCGAGAATGAAAAAAAATATATATATATAAAAAAAGGCGTTCTGATGATGTAGGGTATGTAAAAAGGGTTTCGCAGATAGATAGATAGATTATTAAGTACACCAGTATACAGCACTGTAAACACATTGTCAATTTTCATTACAACATATAGTACATAGGTATTTATAAAACTTAGACAACTACATTTTACATTAAAGAAATAAATTCATCAACGCAGTAGATGCAGTGTTCAAGAAGCAATACTCTTAGTCGACGCTTAAACAGTCGCACACCACTAAGGGACTTCAAATTATTTGGCAGCAAATTAAATAGTTTGATTCTAGTCTACTTAATGGTCTTTTATATCTAGCTTTTGCTCTTGAATTATATTTATGGGCGTCAGAATATTTCAAAAATAGGAAGTGTCCGATAAATAAAATAATATCGTTAATGAAAAATAAAAAATAAAATCGGTCCTAAGATCGAACCCTGCGGTACTCCCATGGTGACAAGTAGGCATAAAGGAAAAACACTGTTGACATAATCGTCAGTTTTAATAGATATTTTAACGAATTGTACCTTATTTGTAATATATCAAATAAACCACTCCGACCACACCATGTTGGTATGGAACCCCAATTTATCAATAAGGTGTTCATGGTTAACATGAGAAAGGTCACGAAAAACTCCCAGGTAGCAGGTCATCGTCTAACGCCTGTACTACGCTATTTATGAAGGAATGCACAGCAGTGATCGTGGAACGGTGCTTCCTGAAACCATACTGTTGACAGGTGATGATGTTGGAAGTGACTGGAAGTTCAGTCACTTACTAGACATAATTACTTATTTTCAAAATCGAAATTTATCTCTAGAAGAAGGTATTTGTAAGCTAGAATTAACTCCGGTTTAGAAAACATATTTCACAAACCTTTGTAAAATTTTGTAAACTTATAATTTATTTATTACGATTTGGATTTATTGGAATTAAGTAAAAGCAATAAATACGTATCACTTGTAAAAAGTACATGACGCAAACAAACTTAATTCCAATGTCACTCCTTATAGCTGTAGATCCTAAATAATAAAGGGTGGCTTTTTACCGTTTAGAATAAGCATTATACAAATATTTACTCTAACACGCCATCTATAACGGCGATAAACAAATGAATAAATAGTACATGATATCTTATCTTGGGGATCCTAATGCCTAAAGCAAACTGGCTGATGTATAAAAGTGTTCTAGCACCCGCCCATCTCAAATATCTGCCGGAACACAGACAGAGATAGAAACCAGGGATGAAAAACTTTGAGCAGGGCTTTCAATTGTTAAAGTGACCCTTCCCTATTCGCGTAATATGGTGCACCATAATCCAGCAGCGGCACGGGCTTAACGAAAGCGGATTGCAGTTGGCTTTGGCAGGCGCAAGCCATCCACTCGGATCCACTGTCATGCGGCACAATTAATTTGCCGTCAATCCGATCGTTGCTTGTTCAAACAGCTAATCCGTGTTTATGTCACTATGGTGGAGTTTTACATGCCAAACGTTAGATCTTTAATTAGCGTTTGTCTGTACGTATGTCTCATATGTTTTCCATTCGTTTTAATCGAACGAGATTACGATCTGAAACGTTTTGTCCTGCTAGGTATTTGTTTCTCAGAAATTCAATACTATTTCTTTTTGGGTTGGATGCCCCATATTTGCAACACTATTCTAATATGTGCTTGCGCACAATAAAAGAGATTTAATAAAAAATGTATTAAGTAGACATGTAAATGTATAAGCGCGGACATCATTTACAATTTCGCATGCCTAGTCAAGGAATTGTAATGCTGTGCAAACGGGTTTGCCGCATGTATAACAAGTAAACGCAAAAGGAAGAAATCATACTCAAACCAGAGCAGACAATATCTATAGAGTAAGCGGTATCTCGTGAGAAAATCGCTCGGTACGGATTCAATAAATAATACGGAACATCTTTGGCTAACACTTATGATATTAAGCGACAATAAATCTTTGTTGTGCGTGGTGTAGAGAATGCAAATATCCGCAGGTAATAAGCACGAAGATCTTATGAAGATTAATAAGGCACGATGGCGAAACGTTGTTATAACCTGGTGAATTGAAAAATAAAGACATTTTATAGGTAAATATAACTGTATTGCTACACTATTTTCCATACTATGTCAAAATGCTCGTACGCTGTTGTTGTTCCAAAGCTTGCTTTTTCATTTCATGTTCATCACTTTAGGTCGATTCAATTACTTGAAGAAATAACTTATGGAATTAACAGAAAGGCGCTGCTTGTATCCAGATGCACCTAAGTAAAGCATTTTGCTAGGTTCATCATCAGATGCTTCCATAATTTATATGGAAATACTGGGTTGCCGTGATGTTGCCCCAGATTTACTGGGTCCATTTTGTCAAACAGATATACCTGTATACAGTACCAAAGCGTATGACAACAATCGATGCAGGGAAAGTAAAATCCGACTCGGTAAGGAGGCTCAGAGGAGTACCCTAAGAATAAATTTATCAACCCTGTTTGTCTTATTATTATAAACTTCCATGATTTGCCAACTATCATTGGTGATCTCACAACCATATTCGCCAACGACACGTGGTTTAATCGAGAAATTTGACATTAACTGAAGTTTGTCTGAGGAGTGGATATCTGAAAAGTAACTTAAAACCCAACGTCAAAAGGTCTGGTATGGTTTACTTCGATAACACATTTGATGTGACATAAAAATAATATACTAATCTCGCCAAAAGTTGCTTTCGAAACGAATACTAGAAGTATTTCACTGCATGTTCGGTTTAAAAATTATTAGGAACAACGTTGATCTCCCAACAGCATAGATTGCCTGTTATGCTAACGTTTGTACGAGATTATAGTACGATGTTATAATTTGGACCAACTTATTAGATCAGAGTGTTCTAGCACCGATTGCGATGCGAACGACAGCATCATTTTTACCATTTAGAGAGCATGCATATGGTCGACATTTAGGATCAGTAACAGAGACACTTCTTCTAATGCTTTTGAACGAATAATCCTATAACTTTACTTCATATCTGTATTCTGGAGCGTGCAATGTTTGTTAAAATATATTAAAAACACTCTTGTGGTTATACTGGACGTCACAGACACGTGTGATTTATCATATTCAGCTGGATGAAGAGCTAATACAAATTATGCAGGTAATTAAGTGTTTAGGTTTTTTTCTTTTCTGGAACATAAGTTTAGGTGGGATACATGATATAAACTCTATAATAAATAGAAGTGAAAAGTTTTTAAACATCCGCAGAAGATATTTCAGATTACACACAATTGAATTGTATAAATATGATTCGGAATAAGGATCTCAGCATATTTGTAGGCGCAATGAGATCCACACCATGAGAAGCTTTATGTCGAGGCACGAGAATCTCTGGTACAACTTCGTCGAGAATACACAATACCTTGCAGGTACTTATACTTAAACTGTAGATTGTAAGAAATACAAATATTGTCAATCAGCAAACTTTAGCTTTAGAATAGGCAACCCTGTTCTGGGCAAAGAAAAGTTTCCACTTATTGACTTATAGATATTTATCGAAGTACTGATCCCAGGTTATTGAGATCAAGATCTGAACACACAGACATATTTGGTGTTCTTTCGAGATACTCTGTTATCTATAGTGGTGCACCCAAAACATTAAATGGTTGCGGTTGTAATGACAAGTAAATCTTTTTGTTTAGATGCTAGCTAGAAATACCTTCTCTGCCGAAGCACTTCACCGGTTTAAAGCCTTAAAAACTTCAAATATTACTATAATGTGGGACTCCCCAAATAGTCATGGATTGAAGGAAATGGTTTAGAAAGATACGTTCACTAATGTTGATTGTTGAAACAGGTTATGCAATGCTCAAGATGCAGGAAACAGACGTTAAACTGTTTTGGGTAAAGAGCGCTGTGGAGACCTCTTTTAGTGAGAGACGGCCTTGGAATTAAAACCCACTTTGCACAAGAAAATTGGAAACTATGGTGGAACGATGTAAACAAAGACCACGTGACGAGTCATGGAGAGTTACGAGACTCACTAAAAGAGGTCTCCACAGCGCTCTTTACCCAAAACAGTTTAACGTCTGCTTCCTACGTCTTCAGCATTGCATAACCTGTTTCAACATTCAACATTAGTGAATGTATCTTTCCAAACCATTTCCTTCAATCCATGGCTATTTGGGGAGTCCAATATTATAGTAATATTTGAAGTTTTTAAGACTCTAAAAAGGTGAAGTGTATGCTATCTATTTTCAATGTTATAACGATTTTACAATTCTGGGTTTCTTTTGTTGTTTATACAGCACGTCTGTATTGTGTATAGATTGGAATTGGTAGATTCTACAGCTTGTTAGCGCGGTTTTGGAATGTCGAATCTGAATCACTGATTTTAAAGTGTACAGACTATGAATTACACAACACCACCTATAGTGATCATACAAAACTTAAAGTGTAATATTGTTCAGACAGATATAGCGTACAATTTGGCAATTAGAGAAATTAATATTTGAATTTGAAGCACGATGCCTGCTTAGATATCGGTTCAGTCATTCTACAGAACTACTTTTGCTTATAGGTTCCCAGAAGGGTTTTAGCTTGCCTCATTCCCTGTAGATTCTGTAGTAACCATAAAGAGCCTGGTTAACAGAATGTAGACCTACCATTTTTCCAAATGAAGGAACAGACAATTGAAAAACTACGAATGCTACAAAAAAGAACACTCCTTCGCATTGTTGGAGTTGTTCAGTTTTTGATCTACGTTTATGAAGTTTTCTTTAACACCTTGCATAGAAGACACGGGTTTTGTATTTTTTCATTACGGTTTTTGAGTGCAACTATCTGTGGAGAATAAGATGATACGCAGAGTTGTCAAATATTAGAATTGAATTAGTCTAAATCGTTACGGTTGCTTCATTGAATACATACATATAGGAAAGCGTTTCTATTAAGTTAGAATATGTTTTAAACAGTCGAAAATGCATATTTTAAAAAAAATATATCGCTAAAGGTTTCTTCCACTGAAACTAGGATTCGATTTAGAGATTACTTGTGCTACCAGTAAATCATGATAGAATCTCAACCACAGTGTGTAGGTGAGCCATGCTGCAGGTGCGGGCACATCTACATAATAAGTATTAAGTGCAACGTATCGAACGAGAATATCTATCATTCATTAACTACTAGACTACTAGTGTTACTTAAACTATGAAATTATGATAACTAATGTTATGCTATCCGGAGAATGATAAATAAGCATACAAACACACCGGCGCGAAGTCCGGATTCTTGTTAATGTCCTCGCCATTACTAACTCACGATCTCTATCTAGTAGACGCTGAACAGCGGTCGGTTATTTCTTAATTTTACGTTTTGCCAATACCGCAGTCTCTTAATGGCTTCATCTGGGCGCACGGTCATTAAAACGATGAATATTATCGCAAATTGTTCTCTATTAGTTGATGATATTTATCTTCCTCGAACGGCATTCTTCGTCGCATATAAACCATTTACCTACCCACCTATCGAATAAACAAGAGCATTCGCTTCAATTCGATCGTAATTTTACGGACTCATCAACCGATAAGAGAACCAAGTGAATACTCTGTCGGAATCGTAGACAACCATTTTAAAACAGTGATGATTCCCTCCATTATACGATTGGCGATTTTGATCGGTCGATAAAAATCGTACACTCATCGATAGTATTAACACTTTAAACGTTGTTAGCTTTCCGTTTTTTGCTTTCTTCTTCAGGGAAGTATGCAGAAAATAATCCGTTCGGACAAGCAATTAATGAATACAGAAAAAGGCACTTAACATAAAGACTGGTAGAACGACAGCATCATTTTTGTGATAACGACCAACCAGAATAAGTAGATAAAATGCTGCGGTACCTGATATTTTAATCCAGAACGCTCTTCTTATATTATCGTTCAGCGTGGAAATAATCGGGATTTTATTACGGTGCTTTATGGAGTGGAAATAACTAATTATTAAGAGATAGTGAATGCAGCGTGTTTGATATAGACTTGTTACTTGACTAATTTACCAAGGGGAAAGAGGCGAATAAAGTACAGGTGTTCCCCTCGAACTGGTTCATTAGAATTTATCAAATTTTTATAAAAATCTCATTTCGAAAATCTCACACTGGTCACGACCGATTTATTTAAGAAACTATTTTCAGCTTTATAGCACTGTCTGTGTACATTACCACCAACAATAGTTCGAACACTAAAGTAAATTTAAAAAGAAGGGAAACTAACAAACTGGCTTTTCTTAACTTAAAACTATTGTTGTATTATTATTAATTGGCGCCTATAAACTATAATAGTCAAAAAGTACTTCTACCGAAAAGTAAAAAAAAAAGTTTTCAATAGAATACACTAAAATATATTTCTAATTTACAGAAATTGTGTTGAGTACAGAAGTTTGTCGATAAAATTAAAGGAAGGTCAACAAAGAAAACCAAACAAACACACAAGACTTCTTTGACTTGCTGCTTAATCTGGATGGGCGGCAATTTCCTTATCTCCACTGGAAGTCGGTTGTGCAATTTTGCACCCCAGTAGTCAAACGAACTTTGGGAACATGTTAAGCAATGGTACAGCATCCTGATGCTATCTAAAATGTTTTGCTGGTTTGTACTTAGGTTACGACGGACAATCTCTATACTGTTCTGTCCTTTGAAATGGGCTCTGCAACTTTTATTGTACTTTTATTCACATAATGATTCAACAGCTTCCTTCTGTAGTACAAATGCCATTTGCGAGGCCGCCGACATTTCCTAAAACAATATACCATATGCCAGCAAGGAAAGAAAATATGAAAAGTTTTCTCAGCTTGCAGCCTCGTGATTACTACATTTTGCACTTGTCTTATAGCATATCCTGCTGTAGAGAGTTTTCGGGAAAGGTGGTCAATATAATGGATCCTTTTTACATTCGCGTCTAAAGCGACTCCCAAGAATTTTACCTCCGAAGCTGATCTGTTTTTCATCCCGACATCATTTTCTGAGCTTTACTCGGATTTATCTGTAGTTTGTTTGCAGCGAACCAGTTGTTTGCGCTGTCAATAGCAATTTTTGAATTCTGTCGGAGCTTTTTGAATGTCGGTTGCTCTCGTTGGACGTTTCCTGCTGTTACATTTGCCGGATCGTTAATATAGATCAGGAACAGTAGTGGTTCGAAAACAGATCGCACCTACGATAGTTTTTTATTCCAATTTGTTAGTTGCATTCTGTTACTTAGGTAAGATTTTAGTAGATTAAACGGCGCTCCTCTAATCCCATAACAGTTAGGATTGTTTAGAAAGGTATTGTACCATACCGAATCAAGCGTTTTTGTTAAGTCTATGACGGAAATTTTAGCCTGCATGTCACTATTGAAGGCCTCGTACATGCATTGCAACATTTGCAATATTCCAATCGCTTGTAGTGGACCGTCCTTTTCAAAATCCGTGCCGTACAGGCAAGAAATATTTGTTTTTCTCGAAGTCTCTAGTGAGCCCAGGCTCACTATTTATATACTACTACTATCTACAACATCAAGATCTTAGAGCCCAAAGATTTTAGAAATCGCTGGTAAAATATGGATTGGTCGATAGTTTTGACAATCATGTCTGTCTTCATTTTTAAAAATTGATGTCACTTTACTAATTTCCAAATTCTCGGAAAAACCTCTTATTCGACACGCTTATTAAAAATGCGAGAAGAGGTATACCTATTATTTTACTAATTGCTTTTAAACAGATGCGTCGGGACATTGTTCCCTTCACGGAAGAAACGCCCATTTTCGCGAAAAACAGCTTGTACAATACGTGGCATTCCATTAGTTTTTCAAAGACTCTATTTGACGTATTAGTCAACTGGTGTTCTAATATGTTTAAAAGGTCAACTGTTGAGGCACGCCTCTCCAATTCATCCCATAACAGCTCGGTGGAGTTTAGATCGGCTGTGCCCATGTCATTATTTTTTAAAGTGCTATTATCGTGTTCGTTATTTAAGAAATTTTTGGCCTCGTTGTCTTGCATGGATACAACATTTTCACCGGTTAGACGTTGCCCCAATGGTATTTTCTCAACTCCAAAGGATTTTATAAGTTTTTTGTGAACAAAATTGTCCCAAAAATAATCCTATTTGTGGCGGTGAGGATTTTACCCGCAAATTACCACTATGGATCATAAAATATATTACCTAGTTATTTGAAAGTGCTCTAATCGATACTTTTTGAGGTATTTGCTTACAAAATTTTACTGACATGACTTTCCGAACTTATATGGACGGGTAATGATATCTTATTTTAAATACTACGATAGATTTTGAATACCTACGTATGTACGTACTTCGCTTTTCTTTTTTTTCCTTTGTATTTTTCTTATTTTGACATTTTGCTGTTGTAAACTTATTGTTTATTTACAAATTTACAATTTAATAAAATATTACCGTATTCCGTATTCTTAAATCCAACTGCTTTTTAGATATTTGTTAATTTTTTTACCCTTGACCCAGAACACCTCTGGACATGCCAGAATAACGGCCAAAATCACAAATTCTATCTTTGAAATGGGTAGTGATACGATAATTCCTAAACTTTGTTTCGTTAAATCCTTCAAGGTTGTATTGGATTAGGAAAGGTCGTGAGCAAAACGGAAACTGGGGATTCGAGACCAAATCTGGTATGCAAATGGATCGAAAAGAATCACTGAATATATATAATGAAACCCTGAATCATACAGAATATATGGTATTAGTGCCATATACCACCGGCCACCAAACCGAAATACGAGCAATAGAGACATGTACGCAAAGGGCATTGGAGAAGACAACCAGAGGGTCAGCTGATTCATATCCTTTCGGATAGTTCAGCGGCTCTAAAGACGATAGCGTCAGATTTTAATGTAAATTTCCTAGAGGATACAACATCCTCTAGAAGTATCGTAAGACTCTTTGAATGTTTTGGCTTGATCCCTCATGTCACTGAACCTACTAGAGTTACTTCAACATCATCTACACTAATTGATAACATCTTTGCGGATAGCGACACTGACAAATACATTTGTATTTCGCGGGATTCGTTTATTTCAGACCACGGCTATCAGATTTTGGAATGTCATGAACCGGCGAGGGCTGCTCCAATGGTGGGTTTTAAGCGTAATTTCAGTGATGAGGCGATCTTGCGGTTTCAGTCCATGTTAGCAGCTGAAGACTGGTCGGATGTCTTTTCAGGTAACGCAAACACCTTTGATATATTTTATGATATTTTTCTATTTTATTTTAACTCGTCTTTTCCAATTGTAAAATATAAAATAAGTAATAATTATAAGGTTGAATGGTACACTCCAGAACTGGCTCTAATGGCAGCACAGGTACGTGACTTATATAACATCTATAAAGCAAACAAAAATATAATCACTTTAGAAGCATATAATAAAAAGAAAGAATCCTACAGATTGTTAGTAAATAATACAAAAAAAACCTTTTATGGAAATAAAATTTTACATTCAAATAATAAGAGTAAAACTTCATGGAATATTATTAACAAAATCACAAAGCCGACAAATAAACAAATAGAACCTATTACTCTGCGTACTGCAGCAGACCAAGTTGTGACTAGTCCGAAAGCCGTTTGCGAAGTATTTGTGAAGTCCTTTTATAATTTTGACAAAATATCACCAAGACTTGATGCATTACACAATGTTCAATCCGGGAGTAGCAGTTTCTTTATGACTCCTACTGATGCATGTGAAATTGGACGAATTCTGTTGGAGATTTCTCACAAGCATTCGGCCGGCGTTGATGATGTTCCGTGCTTTATTTTGAAGCATGTGGCATCGTACATAGCAGAGCCACTGGCGCATGTAGTCAACCACTGTTTTCTAAGTGGAATATTTCCAAATAAACTAAAAATATCAAAGGTAATACCAATTCACAAAAAAGGTAGCAAGTCTGATGCTTGCAATTACAGACCTATTGCTATTCCAACAGCCATTACAAAAGTTTTTGAAAAAATTATAAATATTCGATTGGTTACTTACCTTAAGCAAATAGACATTTTTTCCAAAACTCAATTTGGGTTTGTATCAGGTAGATCAACAACCGATGCCATACATCATACATTGGATTATGTATATAAAGAAATCGATAGGGGTAATGCTATACTTGGTTGTTTTTTCGATCTCACGAAGGCGTTTGACACGGTAGATTACGACATGTTGTTGCGGAAGTTGTGGGTGCATGGAATACGTGGTGTTCCTTATGATCTATTTGTATCCTACCTCACTGATCGTAGATCCGTTGTTTCAATTAGAGGATCTGTAGAAGGTGAGATCACAGAATTTTGCTCCTCAATAGTTGAAGTTAAATGCGGCGTACCGCAAGGGTCCATTATAGGTCCGACCCTATTCGTCATTTACGTTAACGATCTGCATGTGTCTCTGCCTTCGTGTCTGATTACTCAGTATGCTGATGATGTCAGCTGTATTATCGCGGGTTCTACATTGGATGAGGTATCTGTGCGGATGAGTAACGTTGTATGCATGATGAACGAATGGTCTAAGTGTAACGGGTTTAGACTGAATGTATCGAAGACTAATTTGGTGCACTTCCGAGCTTCCGCAAATGTAATTAGTAGCCCGTGTATTAGGTACGATAATAGATCCATTCCAGAAAGTGAGTTTGTTGAATTTCTTGGTTTGTCAGTAGACCCTAGCCTGAGGTTTGATAGGCACTGCGCTGGCCTTGAGCGTAAATTAAGCTCTGCGTACTTTGCTGTCAGGAATTTGAGAAGTATTGTTGGCATTGATGTCCTCCGCCTGTTCTATTTCTCTTATGTGGAGTCACGTCTGAGATACGCAATAGTTTTCTGGGGATCGGCGCCGTGTGCAGAGAGAATTTTTATTTCTCAAAAGAAAGTTATTAGGTGTATGCTTGGTGCCTCAGCCACGAAATCATGTCGCTCTTTATTTATAACTTTGAGGATATTACCTCTTTGGTCCTTGTACTTATTTGAAGTGCTAATGTTTTATAAGCGCAATGAAGAGCTTTTTACAAAAAACAAGGATATTTATAATAATATGGCAACGCGGTCCTGCAATAATATAAGTGTTCCTGTACATAAAACAAGCCTCTATAAGCGTAGTCTACACTTTAGATGCGTAATGTATTATAACGCACTACCTTCAGATATAAAAAACGCCACAACACTACGTTCTTATAGAAGCTTATTAAAGGCTTATATCAGTAAGTACAGCTTTTATTGTGCGGGTGAGTATTTTAACGATGGGTCTCTCTAAATTTGTTGTTTTATTATTTAACCTTTAATATAGATTTTAAATTTTATTGTTCCTTAACATAACTATGCTTTTAATATGTGACACTAATGTTACGTCTGTGTTCTGTCCAAATTTCATTACACTTGTGTTTGAATTTATCTGTAGGTATTATCTATGTTTATGTTTTATTTTATACCACATTCTCTTTGTAGTTTGGTACGTTGTATTCGAATTTAAATTGTGTGTATGGTCTTTATTAGCTGCATTTTATATTGTATTTTGACACTGTCAAAGTTTGCATATTGCAATTTTGCGACAATAAATATTATTATTATTATTAATATTATTATTAGATAACTTAAGAACCCTGACTAAATACAACGAAGTTACTTTAGTGTGGCTGCCGAGGCATAAAGACACACAAGCCATAGAATACGCAAACAATCTAACAAGAAAGAGATCAGAGACAATATTTACTGGACCTGAACCGATGCCAAAATTACAATACTTGGTGCAATGCAGTAACTGAGTGGATCACATAAAAATACCAAGTATACTGGAACAGCGATGAAGGACGGATACATAGCAAATGGATGGTGGGGCAGCCATCATGGCATTTAGTTGCGTATGTGCTGGTTTTCTACCGAGCCAGCCAATAGCTTAGAACGGTGGCGAGTCTGTTCACAGGACTTGGCTGTCAAAGAAAACACCTACAGTCTACAACTTAGGCGATCATTGCTAAAGTCCACGACTGCACATAGAATTGGCATGTTTGAAAATGAACCTATATGTATGTACATTATGCAATGAGGAGGAGGAGAAAGCCTACTACGTTGTTTTTGAAAGCGGTGTATTGGAAAAGCAGACGCTGTCATTGCAGGGAGCAACAGCTTTACCACACAGGCTACTAAACCTTCTTAAGTCCCTTTAAGAAGGGTCCTTCTTAAAGGAACTAACTTGTTCATTGAAAGAAATTTACTAGGTAGGAAATAATACCATAAGCCTTAGGCCGCGGTGTTAAGGAAATGATGAAAAGATCTTACTCGTACACAGTGACAAATCAAATCAAAACGAAATTAAAATTGTATACCTTAGTTACTGTTCAATTGATGTACGGATTTATTTTTATTTGTTTATTTACTTTTTAAAGTGGTAGGCGAGTGAACTTATCATATTCGTTATGAAAATATTAGTAGAAAGTAAATTAAAGCCACACTCACAATAGAGATATTATCGTAAAACAAACTTGCTTCCAATGCTACCCTTATTCAAACACTCTAATGGTAATTATGGTGAATTATACAAACTGAACTGTTTACCAAAACTACAACGTTAGCAACCGTTAAAAATAGTTGTGGTAATTATAGTTAACAGCATATAGATAATTACCATCGAAAATCAAATAAAGAGATGGGAACTAATTATTTTCGATAAGAAAACGGCTCGTAACATGAAGAGAATGTATTAGATTAGATAATCATATGTAATTGCATTATACATCTGCCTTTTCATGTTTAGTGTATGGTCCGTAGTGTAACTGTTTAGTTAATGGTTATTGTCGATCGTAAAGCAACACAAGCTGTTATATTTACGATAATCATGTTCAAATTCTACTATATCCGCGATTAGAACAAGGAAATAATTGATTTAAATTTAGTTATAGCTACTTCTTATCAAAAAAATTGTAGTCATTAGTATGTCTTCATATGAATAAATATCATACAAATCAAAAAATATTTATCATTTGAAATGACTGTTTCCTTAGTGCTAATTTTCCATTTTAGTATATCAGAATTTTACATTATTTGTCTTAATATACAACAGTTTGGCACTAGTAAACCCAGGACTCCTCTAAAAATTTTAACAAAAGAAGCGTCTCTTACCTAAACTAGCAGTCATGGCTTCCAAGTCTTTCGGCTTCCTTTTTCTAGGCCTCCCCTTTTGTCTGGGCGTCGAGGGTGCTCCGTTATAGAAAGGAACTTTACTGACGGGTTCGGCGTTGGTTGGCGGGGGCAGCGGATTGTGGTGGTGGAAGTCCGGACTGGGAAACGGAGGCGGATACATTCCGGGATACATGGCGGGATGCGGCGGGTGCTCCGATAGCGGCATTTCGAAATGGAGCCGACAGAGGACGACACCGTCGCGCATTCCAAACTGGTCGCCCTTCGTCAGCGGCGAATTGCAGACGGCGCAGGAGAAACAGTGGACGTGGAAGACTAACTCTCTTGCTCGCATCACCAGCTCGGAGGACAGTATCGTCGCCTGACATCTGCCGCATCTTTTCATACCGAAAAGTCTGCAACAAAAGGAAAAAGGTGTTTTTAGTATAGGTATTTTTGCTTCAAAGACAAACGGTTAGAGTTAGTTGAAATTTTGGGAATACACCTAACAGTATTTTCTAAATGCAAGAAAATGTATTTTCTTGGGTGTATATACTTCTGTAATAAAAGTATTTTTAGACTTGTCTTTAGAATACTCTCTGGTTAAAACATACAATAAACATGTACAAAAAATAGGTCCTCAAACAATGAAAAAATTGAGTGTTTACACAAAAACGAGTTTATCAAATCAATGAATGAAATTTTATTAAATGACGAAGGCATTTATTCGGTAATAAACTATTCATTGTAATAATAAAACCAAAGTCATTGAAAATGAAATGGTGACTTCATTGGCTCAATGATACATGTTTTTGTTGTAAAGAACACAAGTTTTGTTTGATTTTCTGAATAACCGCGAGTTATAAATTTTTTGTATGAATTTGTGCGATAAAATGAACAACGACATGAATACAATGAACATCATTTGTTGATGTGCTGATCGCAAGTGTTTCATTTAATGCAGATGTGTTTTTTATAATCCTAACGGATTGGATTTTAGTAATTGTTAGAGAGTAAAGTTGCAAATAAAATAATGGAAGGCCAACTTAGTTCATTGATGGAATAATCGCATTTATTATTATTATTAATGGCATCGGCTCTCAGCATTAGCCACGGATTAAATTATCTCTAACCACCCGAATGAACATCGGGGTAGACATGGACATTTTTCACACCCGGGGCCGATCGGATGACTAACGAAACAGACAAACACCGAGAGGCCACCGGAAATAAGACGATATACCACAAAGGAAGACTATCTCTATATATTCAGTTTTTTCTGCATAAACAATACTGTTCGGCCTTCCCTATAAAGAATAATCTGGAGGATTTAAGTTAGGTAACCTTGCTGGTCAAACAACTGCTGAGCCTCTCCTCTGGTGCTCAGTTAACAAAAAGACGCTTAATTGAACCGCTTCCACTTTAAAATCCGTCTTCAAACTGGGTTTTCTACTTATCCTGAAAAAGTTCTTGCCGAAGGTGTCAATATGGTGCCGATAACAAACTTAGTGATCAGAAAAACATGAAACGAGTATACCTTTGGCCAGAATATCGAAAGAGGAATGTGCTTTGGTATTTCTCTGCACAGCCAAAAAAGGTGCTGGAGTCAAACCAAGAGAATGAGGTTCCGATTTTAAAAAAAGTCTCGGAGGTTACTTGTTACAAGTCAGTTATCTCTTCGCGTTCACAACAAACAAAATTTAACAGTTGCAAACATTTTCCGTTTACTTGCTACTGCGTCGATCTTGTCAGAAGGTACACGGGAATTATGATAATATTGTTTAAAATTAAATGTGTTTCAAATTAATTACCGTATAATGAACTCTTTAAGTCCATAATCTCATGCAGTAGTTTTTGTGGAAAAATTACATATTTTTTTTTTAGGAAATACATATCATGACTAGCGGTGATTAATTTCTCTGCTGCAATATTAAAATGTATTTATTACTTTCTGGTGGATAGGTTAATTGCAACTATTTGTTATTTTTCTTCATTTCTCATTTTAAACAATTCAGAGATTACTTGGACAATCCGGAAGTAGAATGAAAAACTATGTATTCCACTTTATAGTAACGACGCATTAATTCCAAAATTTACGAAGTGTTACAAAATGCGGTTTAAAAGCGCACGCAAGGCTTCCTTCTCCCTATGGTCTTAGTATAGATATCAGCATTTCGCAGATTTGCGTGTAAGAATTTTTCATTTCCTCATTATTCTGGATAAATTAACAAGGAAAAATGACAATATTATGTAAATTGTACGCAGAAGTTCACCAAGCATTTCTGCAAATAGTCTTATTAATTAAAGTAGTAACTAAATTCATAGTTATTCCCTACCTTAAAATAATTGCATTTAAAATAAATGGATGTTGTGCAACGGATAGGCTAGAATCGTGCGTCTTGTCAGTTTGTATAACAAAGTAATTTGTTGTTAAGGGCCATAATTAGTTTTACAAAAGTAATTTGAATTATATACGATTTACGCATCTAAAGCAAACGTGTGAACTGAAATTTGTGCACTAACAAAATACCTACTGTCAAATTTTAAGCCGTATAAGGGCGTTTTGTTTGTTTCTCGCGGGATAAACTTACCCCATATAAAAAAACACACAATAAAAATTTATACCTTTGCCTTTTAGACAGCTAGACTGATTACACCCTCAGTAAAATCGTCGGGGTACTACAAAGAGTCAACTATATAACCATAAAATAACATACGTTCGAATAGCAACCCTGGGATGCACAAACTTGACGACCTCATGGTTCCCGAATTTTACGCTGTGTGATTCCGCACAATAATCACACCAGTAACATATTGTGACGTCCTAATATATGTATTAGTATGAGAAGTTTAGGGATATTCGATTGTCAAAACACAGTGGGGTGTGTAACTGTTTCAGACAGGGCGAAACGGACAAACAGTGTAGAAATACACACAGCAAAAGTGATATCAAAGCGAAGGGGTATCTTTCTGACGACTTGTCAACAGTTATGGTATGCATGCTATTGTAACAGATTATACTAAAATTACTAGAACTAGCAAAACAATTATTGATAATGTATTTACTAATATCACTATGTCTTTACATGTCAATGTTGATTACACTTACTTTTCAGAACATAGATGTACAATAGTATCTAGCGATAGTTAGCTAGTTTTTGTTCGTTCTCATATAATACAAAAAAGTATACAACACGTCACTAAATAAATAAATACACTACTTGTACATCACTACATAAAAAGGATCTGCTAAAAACAAAGGAGAGCTATTCAATTATCAGTTTACAATTAAAGTCTTTTAAACTATAAAAATAATGTTAATATAATATTATTTCTAATTTGTGTTTGAATTTCTTGTCATTTAAAAGGCGTAGTTTGACAGGTATGTAATTATATATTTTAATAAGATGCAAAACAACATTTTTTTGTATAATTGTTAAATTAGGATTTGGGCCCGACTGTTAGTTGTCGCTCTTGTGAAATATAAGTACTATATGGTTGAGTTCTAATTGACGAAAAAGTTGTCGTAATTTCTTCGAACAAACATTGCGCATTCAACGATATATAAACCTGAAAGTGTCTGTATTTTTCCGTTAATAAAAATGTCTTTACACCTGTCTCTACTTTTTAGACCGAATATGCTCCGATAATTTAGAGAATGAAATTGTATCTAATAATAATTCATATACATATATATATTATTAATTTCATAGTAGTTCTTCCATCTATATTTAACCCCGTACCCCGTACTTTTTGTGTGTAGTGTATATTTTTACAATAACTTACTAAAAAATAACGCTTATGTCTTTGTAAATATTTTAAGCAAGAAAACTAAGAAAAGCCCCCTAATAACAAGTAACACTACCAATAATAATACTTTTATTTCTTTTGGAATTTTGTTGAAAGTTTTGATACCTATAGGTAGATACCTATGTAGGATACATTTCGAAGCAAGTAGAATTTTTAGTGTTATAGTTAATGTAGTTTGTTTTTTTAAAAAAGTCGTTTTACCTACTTTTTACCAAAAGTGCCACTTCAAGAATCTACACATTAAAGACTGTAAGTATTCGTAAAACTGAAAAAAATTGGTCCACAAGACGTGTACTTAGATACATCCATTATATTTCTAAGCGCCAGTTTTTGAAATTTAAGCACTTTATAAGCAAATGAACCCCAAAATAAAACGACAAAAGTCATTCCTGATTGGAAAACAGCATAAAACTTTACTAATACATCTCTACTTACATAATTGCGTAGACGATTTATTGTATAACTTGCCGAAGATAATTGTAGCTCTAGAGTTTAGACTATTCTCAATATGTAAACCGAGAAATTTTATTTGTATTACCTGGCTTATTGTTTGCGATTTTACACGAATCAAATTTGATGCATTTATTTACTATATCCTGGTCTAAAACGAATGAAAATTACTTTTTGGCATTCAAATACAACCTATTTTTATCAAACTACAATATTAAGGTATATTAAAAAGCAAGTATCAGCCGCATATCTGACCAGCTCACTATTAGCAGTTATAATTGACATATCATTTAAAAAAATAACAAATAATAAAGGATCTAAGACAGACCCTTGTGGCACTCCACTTACAGTAGTAAGAGTATTAGCAACTGCGCTTTTGGTCTCTGCAATTTGTTGTCGCTCGATTAGATACGACTTGATTCAGTTGTATATGTTACCACGAATCCCATATTTATGAAGTCTTGTCAGTAATATATCATGATCTACTAAGGCGAAAGGAGTAGGTAGTACCATAAGTACCATAAGTCCATAAACACGCCACTACATTTTGGTTTTTCATTGATTCTATTGTACAATAGCTCTATGAACTGCAAAACAGCAGTCTTAGTAGATCTCCCTCTCAGGAAACAGTGCTGCGAAGGATTCAATATATTATTGCATTCAAGAAATGATAATAGGTATATGCCCACAAGCAGTGAATAGAATGAAAGAATAAATAGAACTCCTCTTTTATTATGCAATATTTTTAATATTTTATTTGTAGACGAGGATTAAAACGTTTAATTTTAAATTTACATATTTCTCGATTAGAAAAGCGGGGATTTATGGACATTCATATTACTTATAACTAAGCTGCAGCGTGTTTTAGGCGCAAGGCGTCAGTTGGGATACGTAGATCATTTATAAAAGGCGTGTATTAACACATACAATTCCTATTTCTACGATGCAAAAATTTTCGATTGCTCTTTGTATATATTTCGTATGCTTACAGTAGAAATAACCGATATCTCACAGCAAAGTTTCGATCAGAAATCGATTTGGCAGACTAAGGCGATAAGAATCAGATACGCAGACTTACTCGACCGAAGAACACGTGCAGCTGAAATACATCGGGGTAGTGATAATATTACTATTTTTCATTGAACTAAATAGGAACGGGCGTGCCTTCCCGAACGAAAAGGCTATGAAGCGGGTTTGGATTAATCGTCCTTTGGTTAAACACCTAAACCACGCTCTCCTGCACTCATAACGACGTGTCGATATTTTTAATCTATCTTAAACTCATTGTGCGCAAACGCGATTAGAGGAAGAAATTACGAAGATGCTCGACCTGTTCTTGGTAGAAAAGTTGATAAATACAAATTTAAAAGTCTAATTGTGCTCTTTTATTTACTTGTAGTCTGTTTATTCGATTATATCTTTCCTTTTGCTTTATGCATAATGCTACTATTACTATGTTGTATAATGTATATAGACGCATCAGTAAATATTAATCAGCGATCTGTGTTACTTTTATCTAGATAATGTAGGATACATTAGTTTTCATTCCACAGATCTCTTATCTGAATCTTTACGTGAATCGAATTCTATTTGTATTATCTCAGCAAAGAAAAGAATAAAGAAGCAAAAGGATATTATTATTAATGATTGATGATTAAGATTTCTAGCTGGAGCCTTGCTTGCGTGTAATAATCAGAGAAATAACATTTCTATTAGACCCGCTTACCATATTTTTCTTTTATCTCACATCGGCCGGTAATCTTAACTGTTTTATAGCGATACGCCCATGTATACTAGTCAATCATGCGTGATACAGAATCTACGGGACGGTTCTCCGTTCAACCACAACAATACGTTCTCAAGTGGATTATGTGATTTCGAACAGCATCGGGTGCGATGCGACTACGGCCTTGGTAAATCGTGAACGTGGTCGCTACCTTTAACATATAACTATCACATACTTTTATGTGTATACGGCCCGACTCTTGTAAGCGCGCACATGTATGTGAGTAAATGCTGTAGTACGCACAGCGAAACCGCGTCCATCTACTTCAATGAATCCATCCGAGCATATGTTACACATAATACTCGTGTTCTAGACGTCAGGGGTCGGCTATTATTTCCATACAAACCTCGAAGCTTTCACGTCCCATAACATATTACACACTTATTTCGCATGATCGTGTTAAAATCTCTTTTGATATGCGGTACTGTGCAACAAAGGAAATCCAAAAGGTTTGTTGTGTTGTTTCTGTAGCCGCATTTCTATTTATGCATAACATGAGCACAACAATCTCGCATGAATCAAATATTTGGTAAATGATTAGCCTAATAAAACGTTTAAACTTTTGTTAAGTCCTTACTTTAATTTCCCTAGATATCCCAATGCTCTCACATTCAGCTTTTATATTTCAACTCATTATTCAACATCCAGATTCGAAAGCAATATTATATTAGATTTGTATTTATTTTCTTTTGATTTTATGTGATATCTATATTTACAATTAATACATTGCAAACGCAAGATGCTCTTAATATAGAGATATTGAAATAAGATGAACCAGAGAAAGTAACAATGTGCATACTTTATAGTCAAATCAAGCTACTGTGTCAGGTGAAGCGGCACTGTGGTTTTAGGATGTAAAATCGGAAGAAAAATTTTAGCGCGCTAGATTTAAATACATTGCAAACACTAAGAGCGTATACATATTTTGAATTTTACTGATTGTGAGTTAATTAATCTATAAAAAAGTTATACTAATTAAAGAGTACAATATATCTAAAATATATGTATGAAACAAAAAAGCTACAATGAATTTTCTATATTGTTTTATTCATTTACGTAGGCACTAAAATTACATAATGAAAAAGTATATTCATATATAGGTAAAATCTGCTATATTTTTCAAATATGTATATTATATTATACAAACTGTAGATGTATTTGCAATTATAAACTATAATTCTTCATCAGAGTCTAACTGGTCTAACTAATGCGCTTCAGGGTCCGAATCACTTAAGGATATAATAAATTATTGCTGTTCTTCTGCAAACTGATCTCTTTTTCAATATTTATTAATAATTTCAATAAATGCTTGCCTAATGTTTCTATATCACAACTTCATAAACATAAAATCAACAGGGGGTTGAGTGACTTATACATTTTATTTTTAATACGGGATATTGCCCTTTGTGATTTCCCAGTCATTGCAGCGACTTTTTTGATAACTTGTTCTACTGGAAAAGCATAATAGCTCAGCTACTTTTCTTCCTCGAAAAACTCAATAATGGTCTCCAGAATGGTTAAAACATCATCTTTCACAGACTGAGGTTTATCCATGATGGAACATTGCTTTCTTGTAACTCGCAAATGCATGAGGCCCAACCACCAAATCACTCTTGCTTTTTATATTGTGGCAATGAAATGCGTCTACCACTGGCAGGTCATTTTTTATTTTAAATATGTAAGTATTGCAATAATTTTAAATACATGTGCATTGAAATGTTAAGATATCATTACGTTTAAACGTTTCACGACATGATTCTCCGCATCCTAGTTCAAACATGCTTCTAATTGTACGCTTCTGAAGTATAAACACGCGCTCCCACTCTACAGACTGGCCCGAGACAATAACATTATAGCACAGGTCAGAAAAACGTCTAAAACGCTATTTTATTTTAAATTACAGATAGCAAAATAAACGGAATTAAGTTTTGAGCAAACATCATCAATCTGAGCAACCCAATCTAAATTATAATCTATCACAATTCAAAAAAAATTACGAGTCAAATCACTTGCAACTTCAGAACTGTGAAAGTTTATTCTGACTCTATTATAATTCTTGTTGTTGATTTTATGTTATATTATATTGTGTTGCCAATGTTAACCATTAGTCTATTTCAATGACACCAATGATAGCAAAGTATCCGTATCTCTTCCAGATACCACTATGGATGTATCGTCTACATATATAAATACTGGTCCATGACTTATGTTTCGGAGAAGATCGTTAACAAAAAGTATAAATAGCAGAGGTCCCAAAACAGAACCCTGCCCCACACCAATATTTTGATTAAAACTATACGATTTCGTATTGTTGATCTTAACAAAATCTTTACGATTTGATAAATACGATTTATAAATAAATTGGTGTAATCCATAAAGTGCTAACCTAAAACAACTTAGTGTTGAAGGAATCTTTCAAATGTTGCTGCAACACTACGTTGTTTTAGTTTAACATTAGGTTGTTTGGTTGTACTAACCCAATTTATTGTTGTTTATATATAACCAAATTTTTGTATAGATTTAATACATTTTTTTTTGTTAGTGTGGGAAATTCCGTATTGTTAAAACATAATATATAACATAATATAGGCGTCATCAGTGTCACTATAAGTGTAACCCCTTTTTCAGCGCTATCACATCTCATGCAGTTGCCAAAGTGTTTCCTAAATCTATGTTTTCATATTATACTGACTACACCCAAATTTACTGTTATTTATTTAGTTTTGATCTAGTTTTCTACTAATTGTCACTTTGTTGACAATTTTCACTGATTGAATTCACACAATCGCACTGTTTTTAATATAAATTATGTAATTATAAATATATTTTTGTAGAATTTCCACTGAAGAAGACAGAATATATCTGTCAAAACGTCTGATTTCTAAAAATAAATTTAGAAACATCAAGAAAGCCTATATTTCCACTGTCATTGCAGTAATTGCAAATTTCTTATGCTATGTTTATGTCGTGCATTCCTAGGGTAATTTCTTACAGCATTTTTTTAAGAATTGACCACTGTCAGAATGAATTAAATAGGAAGCAATAAAGGGGCTTCATTTCGCAATGTCACAATCTCTTTATTAAATATATATTAATTCCTATAGCTTCATGATGTACTAGCAAGCACGGAATCGGTGAAATATGAACTCGCATTGATGAATGAATTGTTGAAAAAAAAATACTTCTGGCGACTAAAAGTTTTCGAATGCTTCATACCAAGTCTTTGAGAACAAAGCCTATCAAAAGTTAGATACTTTCGATTCTTAGTGCCCAAGAGCCTCTATCAAAATTTCTCTCTGATTGCATACGTAATAACCATCGAGAGGAGTAGTAATAATATTGCTTTGTGTCATCCACAATCCGATTTTTCCAACTCCATTTTCAACGAACGTTCCCACATAAACTTTCACAAACACGTTACGTATTTATTAATCGCAGCGTGCTACAGAAACACATGCAGGCGGCACACAAATACTCACACATGCACATAGGTACAAACCGCAGGGTGAAATAAATATTTAAATTTCGTGCAAATACAAAAAAGGGGAAACAAACACCCAGCAACATACAGACGTCCAATACACAAACACACATACACGTCTATATACATACATCCATTCACAAAACATTTGTTTGATTTGTAAAAGTACAAAATACCCGATGAAAAGACTTATAGGATAGATATTGTGTCGAATGTCCGCAGGGGGTATCCGGGACGAACCCCCGCCGGGCCGGGCACACAATGTGCCGGTCGGTGTCAAGCCGGAATGAGAATTGAGAACTGCAAACCCCCCTGTACGCACGGCGGCCGAGTGCAGACGTAACGGTACGCTTTAAAAAGTGTTTCTTTTTCTCTTCTTCTTCTTTTTCTTCGTCTCCTACTTCTTACACAATAGCCGGTTGTTGTTATTATTGGGCGACGGAGTACAGTCAAGACCCATTGTCGACCACAAAGGCTCGAATAATCTCGAGATTATGGTCGTCGGGCTACTAAAAGTACACTTCACAACTATAATCTGTCAATTTTACACGTTAACGTCTTATTCTCGAGAGGTACTTAACCTACTTTGAGGTTGGGACCTCTTCAAAATTCATCTTTTTTTTTGTGTTTGAGAGATATTCAAGTACGGCAATGCAATTTTAGTGACAATACAGTACTTACATGGTTCACGGACCTGAAAGTGCATCTAAGTAAATTAAATTAGTTCTTTAATTGCTACAGACTTACCGAAAAGTACGATTTAATCAGTTCTGACATAAAAAAAAATATTTTTGTACTTGAAATCTTTTGTGGTAATGTGTCAGTATTTGGTGGTAGTTTTTGTAGTTTAATATTATCATAGGTCATTTGAATATTGCTATAGTTAACGTAACAATGCACAATTGGAAAATTTATAGTTAAATGCAATTGCTTATTTCCTCCATACCGTAGTGTTCCTTTTCTATGCTGGGGCGTAGCTACCGCTTATATTGGTCTTATCAATGATGAGGCCCACGAGTCAGGAGGGCCCGACAGCATCCAAGCTCTAATTTTTTAATTTTTATATTAAGATTCGGAAAACGGATGGCAGGTATACATCCGAGAAATAAATAACTCCTGTTTATGTCATCCAATATTTCACTTTATTATTAAGAGCTTCATTAGGATTCCATACTAAAATAAGCAGGTGAAATTAAACATATGAGTAGAATTTACAAATTTAAGAAACCTACAGTTGAGCTATGAATGATATTGCCTACATTAAACATGATCGAAGGATGGATTAATACGAATATAATTTCAGAACTAGCTTCAACATTTTCGCGTGCTACAAACTTCATTTAAAGAGCTTCACTTGTTGATTCATAGAGCGATAACTATCGAATACAATATGCCTATGTATCTTTAAAAGGTATTTAAAAATCATGCCAGTAATGAGAAGTGCTTACAGAAATAATTTATATTTAGCTACTTATGTGTTTACTAGAAACGTATTGATTTCAGATTTCAGGAATTTATACGGTTTTAGATAAGTTATTACTTTTGTACGTAAACTTATGTTAATCAACTGATACTTGATCAAGTAAAATGTACTATATTTTTCTGTACTTCCCTAAGCGGAGTGAATTATGAAAGAGGGATTTCTTTAAAATTCTATTAAACCATGAAGTAAATAGCATAGAATTGGTTGATGCTATTTGCAGTTCTTGTGCGGCTCTAATTTCCCCGAGGATGGCACCAGATTTATTTTTGCTTCAAAAGAAACATATTTAAATATCTAATACTTTATATTATTCATATTGAAAAAATTTACTTATACATGTGTCCTACAAATTATGTATTACAATTACCGTTAAAAAAATTATTTATATGAATAAACATTAAAACGAGGACTTTCCTCACACCTTCCAACAACTACAAAGAAGACTCCACAAAAAATATATGAACCATTTACAGAAATTAATTAGAAAAACCGTTGCGATAATAGAAATTTAAAACCTTAAAAGCTTGATATTGTCTAAAATTTAATTTTATCAGTTACTTTGTATCGCCACTAAATGTTTCCTTTTACCTGCATCAATAACATAGAGTCGTTTGCTCTCTAGGCCACTTATGTTTATTGCAACATATTTGTTTTTATTATATTAAAAATACTATTTCTACAAAAATTTCGCAAGCTCAGATTAAGGTACGGTTAATGTTTGAATTTGCAGTGTAAACAAAAATAATGTAGGTGCTAGGAGCAAGTCTATAACAACATGTAGATAACGGTTCTGTTTCGAATCACATAATAAAAAAATATAAAAAATACTTTACATTTCCTAGTTTTTAAAACTGTATCGGAAAGGCAAAGATGTATGTTATTTTCTACACAGAAACGGTAATTCCAATGTGTGTGTTATGTGTACTAGTCCCTGATGATAGCTTTGCTCTTTGAAGGATAAAGATTCAATCAAATCGTGAGTGGTTGCAAGTGTTTTCGTATCCCAGGACTTCAACATATGGTATGGAGAGGCTAGATAAGACAAGCAATAAGGAAGCAATGCCAAACATTATATTTATTTCTCATACTTGGTTTGCTTTTTTAAAAAATTATAACATTGTCTACTCGCAAAGAGCAGCCATTCCTTTTTAAGGCCCTTCTAATTCTTCAAACCCTTTTCATGTGAGGATCCAAGTCTTCAAGCTCATTTCAATTTCGAACACTTTGCAGGGCATCATATTCAGATTCAGAAGAATTTCTTTTGCCTTTATCCTTTTAGTCTTGAAATGTACTTCTGTGCCCTGCTTCAACTCGCTTCTTCAATCATTTAATTTTATTATTCTTCTGTTTTTTTTTCTGAAGTTATATGCTCCACAAAAGCAAAAAAGAGGTACAGGGCAGTGGAGGTGAGTGGTAGGCCTCCATTTAGGTGCTACGAATTTGGTCCACGACACCTTTTTTGTGTTTATTACTGAAGTTGCGTATTCTGGCTAGAATATTTCATATTAGCATGTAACATATGTAGTATATATGGTGTACGGCTGTCAGCAAAAAAAAAAAAACCCTGAGAAATTGTTTCCGGCACGTCACGTCGTGTAATCGGTAAAATCTAATCGATGCACTTTTTAAATATTTAATTACGTGTACAGTTATTTAAAGGTGAGCACGGTAATCTGAATTGCATCACTTAACCGTAAACGTTTTAAGACGTGCTATGTACAGTAACTAATTTAAATGTAACCTAAAGCTTACGTTTTCTAATAGTACCCACTTCCCTTTAATGTTTATTAATGAGCAAACGTACTTCCCACCTACACGATAATCGCATATACATGCACTCACGCGCGCTCAATGACGTCTGTAAGCACAAATAAGATGCATAGGCGCTCACGTATGTGCATAAGGTAAACGGTGTAAGTATTGTTCGTGTAAATAAATATAAAAGACAAATTACTAAAATAATTAGGAAGGAAACAAATCGTGAATGTGGTAATATCAATGGATGGGTTTGAAACTAATATAAAATGCATATTTTAGATAAGGGACACATGTCATTTATATTTAATTCAGAAATCCATAAATTTTACGAAACTAATACTGTTATCGTTTAAACTCCCTAAGGCCAATCCCAAGTCAAGATGACAAAAGAAGGGAATGAGTATTAATCGTAAAAAAAACCAATTTCATCTTGTCTGGATGACAATCAACCTGTTAAAGAGCCTCTCCCTAAAATTACAGGTATACCGATCCAGCCAAAGACAAATGCCAGATGGCAAAAGAAAGGAAAGAGACATATCCTAAGCGGGAAACGTTAGCTAAACCATTAATAAGAAGAGTTAGAGCCGCAATTGCTGTAAAACATCACCGCAGCCTTTCAAGAAAACCAATCAGGGTTACAGCAAAGCCACACTAGGATTACCGATAACGATAATAGGCAAACGTCATCTGGAAGGAACGCTGAGTCAAGAGCAGATAGATTTGATTCACGAATAACTCGTGAATGCTCTAAGTAGGAGCATCCACTTTTTGTAATTCATGAAGTAAATCTTTTCTGCTCAAGGTAAAAGTATCCATACGGATATTCGAAATGGCGGGCATTCAACTATTGTTAAATTCCGTCTTTCAAAGAGGCCAAGAATACTGATTATGATACCAGCATAGCAGGAACTATTACAGAGGTAAAATGTAGCCTTGTAGAGAAAAGTAGACAATGATGGAATATTGATGACCATTTATAATGCCTCTTTTTGGTCGTTGAGACGAGCCAGTATCGAGCATTTTACGAGCCCGGGAGGAATGATATAAAGACAAGCACTTTGAAATAAGTTTCAAAAACGAAAACTTAGATCACCATCACGTTCCCAAAAACTGACAAGTTTGATAATAGATTTAGGCTAATTAGGAAATACTTTTTTTTTAATTTTAGAATTTCTGCAGTGAATGAAGCCCGAGAAAAGCGCCAAAGAGCCGTGCAAAAGGTCCACTAATTCCAATTTTTGATATGTCGTGTAGAGCGGCGAGGTAGTAAAATATGTATGCCATCTTGAGCCCTTTTAGTTTCCCAATTTTAACGTTCTTCTATTGCATTTTTGCATAAAAAAAACTTATTTGCCCACCAAAACTGCCTATAAAATCAGAACTTACGGGTGAGCTAAAGTTGGTAACGATCGCGATAGTAACCGATTTTTTATTTCATTCAAATTTTGAAAAATATGATTAGTTGAGTATGTTTTATGGTATCAAGTGAATACCAGGCGAACGGTGATTATAATGATTCCCCCTCCTTCGCGGGGGAACAAACAATTTGATTCAATCTCATTACAAAAGTAATATTTTGTATATTATTGACGTGAAAAATAAAAATATTCACTTGTTAATGAATGGTGTGTAAAATGCGATTACATAAAATGGACGGCCATTTTTTAATATTTATAGAAAATATAATAGTATAGCACTTTGTTCAAAGATGGAGCCGCTGAAGTTGGATTGCATGGATTTGATTAAATTATATAGAGTGCACTAAAATTAGCATAACGTATTTTCAAAAGGTGATAACATCTGTTACCTTAAGTTTTGGGAATTTTACTTAACTTTTATTATTTAAACTCAAAAAAACTTAAATAAAGGATGATATTCTAACATCACATTAATGATGTTCAAGACACCCATCGTGCCAGACTAAATTCATTAGTTTTAGATACTCTACTACAGAGAGCATTAATATTTTCCCAAAACGTATGTAACAGGTGTTATAAAACAAAGTTTTACAAGTGATTCACGTGACGAAGTATTTTATATACTTTTTTATTTTTATTTTCTAAGTTAGTAAAGACACGTTTGAAAAGTGTTGATGGCAACGATATATGTTATGTTTTAGCCCACTCTTAAAGATTTTTTTACAAGCACTAGTAACGAAGCTATAAAATTCTCAAAATAAATTAAAATTGGCAACATTTTGAGTATTTTGCCAGGCTAGCGCTACACAAAAAAAAAAACAAATTTGCTGAATTTAACCAAACAATTTTGTTAGCACTGATTATAGCTACTAAACTATTAGTTGATTTAAATAAAATCAAACAATATTATAGTATTCAGTCAAACAAATACAATGCTTATAAAATTTATTTAAAACAAACTCAATGTTTGCTAATTCTACTAAATATCATCAAAAACATATATCATCACATTTTATTTTCAAAGATATATTTTGCGAGAATTACCAAATCACAGTAGAAATTATAATAAAATTTTAGTTACCATAATTATATAATTTCAACAAAATAATTTTGTGTTCTGAAATAAAATGTATTTACCATTATGTAAACGAACAAGTCAAATTTGAGTATAACGCAATCAAACTGATTTTTTTTTTCCGTGTATAATTCCATAACATTTAATGTTAGCATAAAAGTCTATAGTCAATCGTATGGAATATACCGGCTGTCCAACCTAAGATGCAACGGTTCCTAGCCAATTTATTATTGCCTTTTTGAAAAGAATTTTCGAATAAATGTTGCCTCGAATCATATTCTACATACGCTAAAATTAGTTTCAGTAATGGCGGACTTCCGGTTGTACCGGAAGTAGATACTAACTTTATTATTTTAAATGAAACACCCTATATATTATTGCACTTTTGGATTCCTTGTTAAATTTAAATGACAATACGTTAGGGATACATTGGGGCTAAGTTGTACCGTTTCCGAATTACATGACGTTTTTCGAAAAAAATTACATTTGCAGTGTCTTCGGTGCTTGGAAATACCTCAGAAAATACGAAAGTTAGAAAGATGCGTTTTTCGGTTTTCGCTTGACCATGAAACAACATACGTCTTTTATTTTAAATTTGTTGCGTTTACATTACAGCGTTATTAAATAGGGATCTGCGATTTTCGCACTCAACTGAAAAATTGCGAATATCGCCAAAACCGTGGGAGATAGACACAATGATACCCATATAAAATCGAAAGAAAATTAAATTTTACATCCATTCATGTAAAAATTGCTATACCGTTCAATTTAAAAAATCAAGTTATCCATGATTTTAGAGTTCGAAAATTACAGATCCCTATTTAATAGCGCTGTAATTTAAACGCAACAATTTTAAAATAAAAGACATGCACTGTTTCATGGTTAAGCGAAAACCGACAACCGCATCTTTCTAACTTTCGTATTTCCTGAGGTATTTCCAAACACCGAAGACACTGCAAATGTCATTTTTTTCGAAAAACGTGATGTAATTTGAAAACGGTACAACTTAGCCCCAATGTATTCCTAACGTGCTGTTATTTAAATTTAACAAGGAATTCAAAAGTGCAATAATATACAGGCTGTTCCATTTAAAATAATAAAGTTAGTAGTTACTTCCGGTACAACAGGAAGTCCGCCACTTCTGAAACTAATTTTAGCATATGTAGAATATGATTCCACGCAACATTTATTTGAAACATTTTTTCAAAAAGACAATAATAAATCGGCTAGAGACCGTTGCATCTTAGGCTGGACACCCGGTATAATTAAATGTTATTTCTCTTGCAATGCCATAAAACTGGAATGGGTTGTAGGCGATATTGAATATTAGCAATTTTAGCATTCGTTGCTATTGCTTGTACAAAAAAAAAACATTGAAAACTTGTCTTCTCGAGGATTTCAAAATAACTTTTCTTGCATTAAAAGCTGTACGCGAAGAACTAAAATTAAATGCGGATTTTTGTTATATTTTCAGGATGACTTGTAGAAAAACTTGGATTTCTTATACTCACCAAGAAATTATAATAAATGAATGAAAAAACATATGAAAAGATTAAAACTACATGTACTTTTGTTAATGGCAGAGTATGCAAATCTCGTTCGATTCATACAAAATAATGCTGATATTTCATAGATAACTGCTTTTTTTTTAATTTTTGAGCAAATTTTTACAAGTCGAATAAGTGAAGATTACAAATTAATCTAATCAGACCTACAAATACTTTAGTGTAAGACTATACATAGGCACAGATATAAAGCATACCACAACAGCCTGCATTTATGTTAAACCGTAACAAACCCAACTTGTAATTTTGTATCATTCCATTGGGGTACGAAACGGTATCAGGCCGCGGATCAACTCCGAAAACTCATTTTAGATAATCAGGTTCAAATGCTCGGAATTATCGCGCCGGATCCGGAACGTATAATTTCGTTTGTTTTTCATATCAAGATATCCGTGGGCGGCCTGCGATGCTCGGTTTCTCGTCATGCATGCCTCCGCTCCTCTTTCGCCGTCTACGGCCGGCGCAGCAACGGCGTCCGTCACACCGACACCTAATTTAGGAAACATAAACTACGAAATCCCGGTGCGCGGCTCTCTTGCGCTGCTCACACTTCGTATTTATGAATTAACCATTGTTCTACGCCTCCCGACGAATCACTAATTAAAGTCATGTGAAATTTATACGATTTATATGTTCGTAGCGGCGCACACATGTGCATTTCACACAGGCAGGCGGTGGGACAAGCAGTTCCAGCAGCACTTCGCCACTTATTAGAAACGGAGGATTTTGCGGTAATTAAATAGGTTTTATGGTGCACTACATTTTCATAATTGACCGTGACATATGTATACGCCTGCAATTACTATTTATAGAAGAATTGAAATCGTCCTGATCAATAGCACATATGTGTGTTAAAAGAGTAAAGCTAACATTCCTAACAAAGAGACCTAACGCAGGAGGAACTGAACAGACTTAACACAGACTTAGAAATAAGCTGACTGATTTTTCTACCAGATATAATAATATCACAAAACTTGTCCTTTGTTTTCTCTTACATATGTATTCGTATTTTATTGGTTTGTTGAATATTCAACATTATTTAAACACTACCAAATGTTTATAGTACCTGGTGTTAGTTCTATTTCTAATCTAACCCGTATTGTATCGAATTATTTCTGTAAAATGAGACACTACCGTTACTTGCCACACAATAAATAAGGAAAAGTATCCAATACACCCTTTTAAAATTTTAAAGACGTTTATTCTGTTACGGCTCTCAAACGATTATAAGAGATACTACACACTAAAAAATTTATAGTAAATATTTCACACTAGCCGGTGTTTATACGGGTCCACTTGTTTTAGAGTAAAATAGATACACGGACTAACAGTGTAAACTCTAGAGTAAAATGTTCTCTATGCAGTAAAAACATATGTACACTACTTTTACACGTTTTAGATTTCATATACATTTACACTATTTTGGAGTACTCTATCAAGTGTATACAGGGTTTTCCACGGTAGCCGTTCGTTAGAAGTTTCCGCGGTTAGAAAAAAACCTGGAACCCTAAATTTTTGGAATCCGGGGCTATTCAAGATTCTCTTTCATTTTAAAATATTTTCAGGGTCTTACCACTTCCGGCTATACCGGAAGTCGCCATAAACTTTCTTATTTTAAATGGAACACCCTGTATATTATTGCATTTTTAAATTCCTGAGAAAATTTTATGATGAGTTCTAATAGGTTTCCCTATACCTATTTTCAACTGCTACTTAGATATCTTGAATTTTTTGAAAATCTTGAAAGATGTATCGTTATTTGCAACACAGTATCTTTTGCCCATTTTCGACTGGTAATAACCACTTCTAGGGTAGATGGAAGCACAGGAATGACACTTTCGAAATCCACATTGACAATTGATTTGTCGCATACAGGTGTCCAAAACTGCATGGCCAATTACAAAATCTTCAAAGTTGAAAAAGTTCTTTTGGTCAAATGGAATACCCTGTATATTATTGGATGATCAGATGCAGAATTTAATTCTGCATCGATTCGCTATGACTTTCTATGTTATTTCTATGCGATTTTTGTTGTAACTATGGCGACCCATAAAAATTCTTAAAAAGGATAATAAATAAAAATATGAAGTTATGCGAACAAATACCTCTAAGTAAGTGACATGATGGACGTTCCATATCCTACTATGATTTGTGCTATCTTTTTAGATTCCGATCCAATTGCAATATCATTACTTGCAAGATACTTTATTTTTCATTTGTAAAAAGCTGAATTCATCATTTCTTATTAAAACTGACAGCACGTAACGTCTTTGGACAGGGTACCATCTGGTTAATATAAAAGAAAAAGTATGGTATTTCTATCTTTTATTTGCTTGCGTCCGCATTTACTTCTACATTCTGCGATTAAACGACACACAACACAAATCACATATAAATAAGTAAAAATAGTATTGTCCGTTTGTGAGCGCATGCATAGAATACGTTCAAACTTCGATGCGTACGCCTATAGTATTATAGTAGCCGTTACATTTGCGTCAATGCTCGCGCAAGAGCACTGCGTTCGCGTACGAAACGAGTTACTCCGACGAACATTCTAATAACCTAATTAATGCCCGGTGTATAAGCCTTTAAAGCGGCACTTCCTCCATTCATGAGGTTCACAGCTTTCTGCATAATTTTATTGCCCGTTACGATGATCGAATAACGTCCGAAGAAGGAATTACAGACGGGTTCTTATGCTAATCTTTTTATCATTGACGTACTAGGCGATGCTTCGTTTAAAATAGGTGCTGTTACATCGTCTTTGGGAGTAGAATAATAAAAGAAAAACGTGTATTTAATCTAGGCATGTACGAAACTGATTTAGTGAATACTTCAGATGGTAATCATGTTCAGTATTCCATAATTCAGGTATACGGAAAAATTATCTTATGCAAATTATGTATTTTATTATGCCTTACATTACATGAAATTTAGTTAGAAATTTATCAAGTGAAATACTAAGGATATAAAATATGGAATGTACAGGAAGATGTAAAGAAAAAGGCTCGACTCATATATTAGGCACTTCAATGTGCAACCAGAGAAGAATATTTAAATCTTTCGCCGAAACTTGCACGCCGGCAATTGGAAGCATAAAAAAGAAATTTAACTAGTGCGCAAAGTTTTCAACTTCATTTTCATGGAAAATGAGGCAGCATACTAAACTCATTTTGCTAGTTTGACTAGAATTTAACAAAATACTTATAGTAATGCACAGTTGATACCAACATAGGTAGTTAATGTAAGTTAGGTATAAATATTTGGGGATGGCTGATAGTCTACCCCTGCACTACAGTAAGTCTTAGGACACCGTATGGCGCTGAGCCCTCGCTCAAGCTATAAATTTACTATCACAAGACGATATCAGAGAGACAGCAGTAAGTTCAGGCAGCGATCACATCAAGTGGTGTTTTAAGACTTAATATATAATCGATGTACATTATCTCGTTTAAAGAAATGGGAAAGCACATACTCAGGGACTGAAACTTAGTGTTAGTACGGCAGCTAAAGAGTAAATCAAGTGTTACGCAAATCAGAAAGAAATATTGAAACAGGATGGTATATCTAAGTAATACTGGGGCCTTGGGTCATACAAAAGAAAATATAGGTTAAAATCTTTGCCTACATCAATAAACATGTTCAGTTACAGGCAGGTGGTCTTGAAAGCTCTGTTGGGGCATAAATGCAATTTAAAGCCAGATCTGGACACTCTAAATATATTGGAGACGGCTAATAATCTGTACTTGGAACCATTCAAAGAAATGAAGATGCGAACACTCTCGTGAGAAAGGGTGCTGCGAAGCAATTTCATGGACCAGAACTTATCATTTTCACAGTTTCCATGGTAGCTAACCAATAAATCAATCCTTGCGAAAATCAGAAAGTGAACAATTGTCCTGGTTTGGTACACATAAAAAAGTGCGTTTCGGCCAATCATGCCAAACTCAAGGAACTGCTTGAAGTTGATCGTAAAAGCGTCAAAATAATTGTTTCTATTTTTAGTGCTGCACATATAGACAGTATCTGCACAGAATCGGATTCTCTGATAAGACAAAATGCCAGCTGTGTTTGGAGAACGACACAATAGAGCACATTTACTGCCTTTGCCACTGACCTGTCACCACGAGGTTTGGGAAGTTTCACTTTTGCCTGGAAAACCTAAACAAGACCTCATTCAATAATGTCCTGAATTACGTACCTTGAAGTTGTTTGATGAGCTTTAAGATAAAATCCACTCTATCGCATGCTCTATACCGCAGTGGGCGAAACCATTAGCCGAACCATGTGGATGCTATATTTCCTACTAATACAAAATACTAGTAGTTTAGTGCTATTTGAATGTTTGTTTATATGTATCATCAATACTGCACGGTGGAACGTATGCAATAAGGTATATAATTATCTACTTAAGCGACTGCTGAGCTCCTAGCATCAAGCAAGATATAGAGATAGTTCTAGCAGTACCGTTATTCAGTGGAGACCAGACAGGTTCCCTTGGTTGAGTCTGTAATAATTTCTAAGAAGATAATGTTCAGATTTAATGGCTGCATGCAAATTCTTCCCCTATTGCTCATTTAAAATAGATGAATATGCAGCTTAAGTATGATGATTATCACTAATAGCATGTAGCAGCATGTTACCATCTTGATACGCTAATGTAGATTTGCAGTGTTTTTAATATCGATATTCTTTCACTACAAGCCTGCGTGTGCGTGATTAGCCACTATTCCAACCTAGAAGTCAAATATTTTTATCTTCGACATTATGTAGTTACTGAAAAAAGTATACTATAGTTTGAGCAACGTATGAATACAAATTGAGTATATCTGTGGTGTCTGTATATAGGACAATGCCTATTAAATGTTAATGGCAGCAGATTTTGTTGGTGTAAAGTATTTGTCATTCTTCATCCCAACGAAACAATTAAACAATGAAACTTTATCGTCAACAAATTTATATCTCATTCCGTTTGAAGGCGTTCGCCTTTTTATGTTTCTATTTTAGCATTTCAATATTACAGATACGGAAATGCAGGATTCCTTCGTGTCCAAATACGATTTGTACCCGTTCGGTGGCGATTTTTTATCCGGTAAAATTAATTGGAATCGCATGTGAACCAATAAGGAAACCATTCAGGAATATTTGGCCATCTTCTTTTTTTACACACCATTCAAACATGGAACTGCTACGGCAAAAACTGGATTCGTATTTGATTGGTTGAATTGTGTATTGGCGACTGGTTTTTGTTTCCTTTCAACGAACAACGGATACAGCTAACTTGATTCTTTCCAGACATATATTTATTGCGGTCTTTCGATAGCTGTTCGACGTTTTCTTCTGCGGACGGTTTAAGTTTCCGTTCCGTCGTTGTCCTCTTTTTCGCATCGTTCCTACGTTTCACGGCACCAAAGTATGTCTGCTCGAATTTTTCTTTTCTTATGTGAGAACAAATTAAAGCAATTAAAAATTTTCTGAGAGAAAAAAGGCGAAGCGTTTTAGTGCCTTTTTATCGAGTTTGAGGGCCTGATGGTCCTTGATACGTCAGGTGAAATGAAATTCGAATTCCTTTTTTGTTCCATTTCGGTTCTCTTGAACTGTTTATACACAGCTGCCAAGTTAAATATATGTATTTGTGTGCCGGGTTTTCATATTTATATCTACCACAACAAGACACAAACATATATTTAAGATTCTTTCGCAGTTGCTTTGATTATTTCGCATGAATAATGTATACGAAATTATTGTGTGTATACGTATGTAAAATGTAACAAGTTTTGTAACACATGGAGATATGAACATGGTGAACGCATATGTAAATGTTGCGGCCTGAATATTCATATATTTATTATTATTTGTATAAAAACGATGTTATTTCTATCTTATTTAATTATTATTCACTAGTACCTACATTTTTTCCGGCTCGTGTATGCCAGGGAATAAAAATGAAGGAAGAAAAGAATGTTTATGTACATGTCGTGTGTTTGCAAGCTAGCAGTTTCTTGGAATGTCTGATAGATCTCGGTGTTAAACTGACCTTAGCACTCATTAGTAGATTCCTATAAGGTAATATTATTTCCACAACATTCTTCCAAGCATAAAATTTCGTATGAAAACCTGTATTTTACTTATGAATTTCCCCCCACAAGCTATTTCGCTTGCAGACTTTCTTACTAGTGTAACAATATTGGTTCCTTAATGTGCAGGAACTTATGAAAAGACTAAACGTCTTGAGTGCTCAAATACAACATGAAAAAAAAAGAACAATCATCTGGGACGTTAGAAGCACGGACGAGAAGACATGAGATACGACACAAGGTGATAAACACCATGCCGCTTTTCGCTGCGTACTATTTTCGGATTTTGACAGTGCCGCTGCCAGAAGTTGTACTTTATTTTGAGAAATATGTCGCATGGTTTCCTGTATAACCACACTAATTACATGGATTATATATTTGCCAATAAAAACAGGAGCGTGGATGGTGCTTCTGGTCGGTACGTTTTGAATTAACTTGCTGGAGAATTTTCATTAACGGATGCAGAGAGTGATAATTTTTGTCCAATTCACAACATATCCGTGGAAGTTCCGGTTTGAAATATTGATGCCAAAATTAACTTTTTCCGTGCCAGTGTTACTTTAAGTTAATAAATATGTATTACTCTATTGAGATTTCCTGCAATTACTTATCTGTTGAAGTAAAGAATAATAAAAAATATATCATGAATATACATACTAAAATATACATGAATACATGAAGCTCAATGACAATAATAGATAAAATCTCTTTGAAAAACATATAGGTCTTTTACTTTCTACCATATTAGCGCTCTAAATACGTGTAACTATACAAAATATAGTGAATTATTTAGCTTTTTAGTTAAAACTATTGTGTTACAAACAAATATATATACGGTATTACGTCTGGACGTGAGATATTACAATCGCTAAAAGTAATTTAATACTAACACTAACGTTTTGGAGTAAAATTTCATTTTCACAATGTTTCACAATTTGTTCCTATACGGAGTGAGCAGTAGCAGTTGCAATTATTCTGTTTTGGAATTGCTTTAAGGCCAATGCAATGTTATTAGTACACTTTGCAGAGTTAAGATGCAGTCGTATCTATTAACTCAAGGAATTCCGAATGTATTTGTACTATTCGGAATTGTTCTGACAACTTTACGAGAATAAAGTTTTAATCATGGTTTACTAATTCACATTTTGGTGTCACTTTAACTTCTTTCCTCAGTTAAACGATTCATCAACATCAAAAGCTTTCCGATTGGAGTGATTATTATCTGAGAACGATGTTAAACATAGAGTAACACCGTCGAAAGATATTATACTTGTGCTTTTTGGGGTTGGAAATTTCTAATTACATGAGGAGTAGTTAAATATGATTACGAAAAGTGTAAAATAATGTTACTATAATAAGTGTAATATAATGTTACTTTAATACATTTTTAGATAGATAGATAGATATAGAATCAATGAATTTCTCTCTCTCTCTACTTGAAAAATTGTGCCGCTTTTGCTTTCTTATTGCCATATATATGTATACGTATGCATCTAAAGGTAGGTAGGTATGTCGATTTCTAATCTTAAGATATTCATGTATGCATGCATGAAGTGAATGACTGCAATAGGGTAGTATTAGAAACGATTGCGCAAATTCCTTGTATTTTTGTATCTTATAGAAAATATCTGTACACACATATGTACATATACATAGTAAAATTAATTCCTCTAGTAAGCGAGCACGCAAATATTACATCGGCAGATATAAATATATGTAAGTATGTAGAAGTAAATATTTGTCATACCGGCATTTTTTATGTAAAATATTTATGCGTTTCTCTGAAGTCGTATACCGTAAAACGCAAAGGCGGATAACGAAAAAATAAGTAAGTAAATAAGTCCGCAGTTAACTGAATGCCGTTTGGCAGGTGAACGAGTAACGAAATCATAAAATTAATAATAAAATACAGGTTAGATGTGACGGTTAGGAGTTTATGCCTCATCATAGTCTAATTCCGATTGACAAGACGGCCCACACTCGCCACTAAACTCACTGAACTTATGTCGTGCATTAGTGGTAAATGACCTGGGGTATTTACATAATCTTGTGAGCGTACGCGGAAAACGTCGATAACACGACGGAATAAAAAAGAAGAATAAAAATAAAAAAAAGGTCCATGATAAAAAGAAAAAAGGTATACAAAGCCGTGCTCTGCTGCGCCGTGATCTCCTCTTGCCTGACCGTCGTCTTTCAGTGCCTGGCGTCAGTCAGTTCGATTTGATGTCGCGCATATAAATTTCGAATAATTAAAATTTCAATGTCGATACCACAATCCCGTGTCACCTTAATAATTAATTTGTATGTACACAAGGTTAATAAAAAGCCGAGCGAAACACGGTCCCTGTCATTTCTATTAGCGGTAACGAAAGACGAACGCCCGGTCATTAACATAACGTTGACGGAATTGTAGCTCGTTGCCCGTACGGTGGCGCACTAACAAATTTCGACGCAGATAAAGTGCTTTAAATTTGATACTTTATGGCGCTTTCTTTCTTTTTCTAGTTTTCTTTCTTATTAGATCTCTCGTAAGAAGTGCCTACGTAAGATAACGTGCACAAACAGAGATATATTCCGATTTTATTTGGTGTACACGCATTTGTTTTAGTAAGCTGACAGACACAATCTTTTCTTTTTTAAGTAAGAACTCTTTCGTTAACAATTTAATTATTGCAAGTAAAAATTAATTCCGGACAATATAAAAATATCTATATCAATTGCATAATAATTAGGGTACAAAAATATAACTTTGACTTCTAATTATATGCCCGTAGTATTTCTCCGTTTTTGGTTTATCTAAACATGTTCCTTTCTTCATAGAATTTCATTTTAATAACACTACTCTACAAAAGTTTTAGCTCTATTTACAATTAAAATGGTTAGAAGTGTGCACACATTTCATCCAGTAACTTGAAAACTACCTTTCATGCGTTTATAAAATAAATTTCAGTATCTCTGGTCCCTAAAACGAAGAATTTCCAATTAGCGCAGTCATTTGTGTCTTACAAAATAAAACTACAGAATGTTGCTGCAAGGTTAAAACTCCGATATTCCAGTAGGTTATACGATCAGTTTGAGGCTCATCTGTAGGTACCTATTCTTATTTGATCTACCATTTAGAAAGGATATTATTAGGTATTAATTACCATGCAATGGAATAAAACTTTTTTAGCGTGTATAGTTTCTTAAAACACTTATTTAAATTTCATAGTTAGGATTTTTTTATGTGTGGTCAGAGATATTTATCGGTGAATGGGAGATGTCGGGTTCAATTTCTACACGACGTAAAATTAAAAACAAAAATTGCCTCATATTAATTACAATGATTAGCAGGAAATGACTATATTTAATGATTTCACACACTAAAAACTGCATTCGTTGCATATTTGCCGGTCTGCCGGTTTTCTAAGATCTGTATTTGACACATTTAAACCTGTGGAGCCCATACACACTTCGTTAGCTCAACTGGCAGAGTAGGTAACCATCCAGTGAATGGGAAATGTCGGGTTCAAATCGTGCATGAGGTAAAATTTTTAATATAAAAATTGCCTCATATTAATGACAGTGATTAGCAGGAAATAACTATATTTAATGATTTCACACTGTAAGAAGCGCATTCGTTGCATATTTGCCGGTCAGTCGGCTTTCTAAGATCTGTATTTGAGACATCCAAATGTGTGGAGCCCGCACACAACACGTGAGCTCAACTAGCAGAGCCGAGGGGCTGACTACTCAGAAAAATAGCGTACAACTAATAATAATAATAATATACCTTTATTACCCAAAGACCACTAACAGGATAATGATTACAAAAGAAATTAAAAAATAACATAAATGTACGGTGCCAAATCAAATTAGATAATCTGTTATAATAAAGAAACCTACATACAAATTTACACTGCAAGAAGAGAGAGAGAAAAAAAAAATGAAATTACTGAAATGGATCCGGATAAAAAACATTGAGGTTATAAACCATATGCGTTAAAGGCGCTTTCAATAAAACATTAGTCCGAAATCTCGACGCGCGAAACGCGAAACTAATGCCAATTCTATCAAAATTCCATCACTTGGAATTGAATTCCCAGTAATTTACACTAATTTCTAGCGATTTGACCTTTCTTTGTTTAAAAAAATGATTATTCGAAACAAGAAAATTGTCTGACCCAACTAAGACACGAGTTATGGTAGTACTCTGATACTATGCATCTTTTCTTGATATATGCGTGCATGCTTCGGGTTCCATCATATTTTCTATTACCTATTGCACATTTTTTATTTTATTATGCAAATTTTACGGTACTCATATACTAGTAATTTTACGGCCAATAACGCCTCCAAATAAAGTTACTTAACTAACATAATAATGATATAATTTCAAGTCCGATTTGATTTTTAAACTCATGATTTACCTACTTCCAACAAAGCAACCGTTTTCTTATAAGTATAAATTGCCCAGCGTCAAGCAATTCACTTTCTTGTTGTAGAACACATTTTAAGAAAAATATTTTCTTGAAATAATATCACCTTCTGTTTTGATTCAATATGTTTTTTTGTATTAAAACAAAACGGATTTTTTAAAATAATAAATTTACTTGTTTAAAGAAATCATTTCTACGAGTGTATGTGTAGAAATGTTAGTATTGTTTTTATTCTCTACAACTGTTTTCAATTTCGACAAAAAAATATATATACTCCAAGAATTATTATGTTTGCCTTTGCATTTTTTCGTTTCGAGGCCGAGTTCTTTTTTTTAGCAACCTTCTTTGTCGTGTTTCAATTCAATTTTTAAATTACATCTTAAAATAATACCTTGTTTGGCTTACGTGCTTATCTGGAATAAATGAGGTGTTCTATTGACAGTTACAGTTGAGTTGATTCCTCATCATTTTAATAGAAAAACCTAGAATTTGGTTTAGTTCCTTTTAATATTTTTAACAATTTATGTATATGCTTTACAATAGACAAACTTTTGGTAGCATTTCATTTTGAAAGTTATTAAATTTGTTTGTTGATCCTTATTTTATAGTTTACCAATATGTTGGTAACGAATTTTTTTTTTATTTTCCTTATTTATTTGATAAATAATGATAAATCCACACAGAAAATCTAATGACCACTTGTCTTGATGTTTCTAACGTAGTCTCTTCGAAGAATAGCACGCAATAACAATTAAATTACAGTATAATATAAATATAGTCAAATACAGTAGTTTCACAAATGAAAAGAATTTCGAATTTTTGTAACCATGCCTAATCATCCTGATCATGATACATGCGCCGGTGTCTGCTCAGGTATTATTATTATTAATTAAATAATTATTTACAAACTAAATGTCGGAAAAGACTTCCGACAGGACGGTGATACAATATATTTTGTAACGAACAAATTATAAATAAAATAAAACTGAATGTTACAATCTTATGTTACAATGTATGTAAAATATATTGTTCATCTTAGATCGGTATTTAGTGCTTGTAAAGGATAAGTCATCGATAAAAACAGTTATGTAGATGTTTGGCTAATCCTGATTTGTATATAAGCATGTATGCTCAGTTATTCGTAGCCCGTTTTGGGTTTATTAGTTTTGTTTCTTTGATTTTAGCGGCTTTTTTTTATTATTCTTCATTTTTCATTTCAAAATAAATTTTAATTTGTTTATAATTATGATACACATGCGAGATGCTGGGTTCAAGTCCTACACGAGGTAAAATTTTTAATGTAAAAAATGCCTCATATTATAAATACCGTGATTACCAGGAAATAACTATATTTAGGAGATATTTATCGTTTGTGAAATTAAAATGTTTGTTCTTAAATTCATTTGCAACTTATTGTTAGTGGCAGCAGAATATGGCAGTACCTATTTTTCCACATGTTTTCGTGTAATATTTTGTATTTTTGTCTAACCAAAATACAGTACCTAGCACAAGTAAGTAACATTCAATTAGTTAATACAGGAGTATATTGTTTAAGGTATTTCTGGTACAATTAAAAATCTTCTATACGCTGCTTGTTATTGATTTTCAAGTTATGTTTCGAATTTCGGTTAGGTAAGAAAAAGTGAACGTTGGTGCGGAATATTGAACCAAGGAATAATTGATCGCTTCTTTTTCAATGCAGAGAAGTTTTTGCAATTTTTGAGAAAAGATTTATAAAATGCGATAGATGAACTTCTTATTGCAGAAAGAATAAATTATTATATTTTGAATTAGCCGGTCGTTTGGTATATAACGTGAGAATTGTGAAACGATGGCCAAATGATTTTTTTTTCAAACCACAGTTGTTCAAGTGCCTTAGCCATTGTGTTGACTACTTCCTCGGTGACACATATGATGGCTGGTGCTCCAGTGATGTTTTATTTTTGATTCCGCGTGCTGTTGTAATCTTCTGTTTTCTTGTCGTGATGGCAGCATCCGGTATAACAATTTCGATGATGTATGCGATCTTGTTAGTATTTCCTGCTACCACGATGTTGCTTGGTTTGGCCGACTCCATCGGTTGCTATTTGAGTTGGGTATTTGCCGCTTTTTTCCTTTCACTTGCCTATTACATGCTGCATTGATGTTTGTCTAACCTTTTTTTTTGTGTAAAGCGCAGTATTTTTAAATTTACTTTTTTTTACTGTTAGCTCAGTAAACTTAAATCTCAATTTTTTTACTTAGGGCTAGTACAAGAGCTTGATTTTAGACCGCTTTGCCATCGAGCTTCCTTAGCATATCAAACTTTCCTTAAGCACTGTTTGCTAATGTTCTGGTGGTTATAATTATTGCTACGTTTATCCGCTTGGATACCCAAAATCTGTACAGTAATAATAAAAAGCAAAGGTTTTCATTGATAACTTCAGTTGATAAATTTGACTTTATAACCACATTGTTGCTATTGCTTGCTTGGAAGCTTTGTGATCGATGTATCAGACTTATTTAAAATTTGTTTCCTTGGGGTTCATCATCTCTAGCTGGAATTCCTTGTCGTCTATCAGATACAGTTCCAAATCCCTCAAATTTTCCTTAGTCATAGCATGCATATATCTAGGCCAAACTGAATGATTGTGACCCCGTTGAAGGCTTTTGTTTTATTTAATGCTATTCTGTGATATTTTTCACTATTCGAAAACAGTTTAATCTAATCCATGCCATTATTATCATCATTATTATTATTAGCTGGTTATCAATGAAATTACATCTATTTCAAAAGCAGTAAGCATAGAGCTAATAATCTTATAATGGGGAATAAATGAGGTGTTAAATTCGATAAATATGATAAAGACAGAATGTGCAATGCAATATAGCTCGCGGTCATATGGTCTACCACGAAACATTTTGTTCAAGTACAGTGCTTATGAGAGACACGTATCCATTTACATCACTCGTACTGCTAGCTGGAACCTGAACGATCTATAACATTATTATACATTCCAGCACCAATTTGATACGCCTTTCCGTGTATCGCAAAACCCGATAACGATCTCACGCAAACAGAAAACGAAACTCTGGAGTGTTTTATTACACCAATCCTAGAACCCATAACGGCCGATTTTAAACTGTGTGTAATATCTATGGGGCGATGGCTTTTTATCCCGTTTATATGCACCAGTAAAACAATTCACACCGCGCGTCGGAGCGTAAAAATCACTGGAACTTTACTATTATTGTAGCGTTTAATTTGTGGCGATGGTATTTTAACGCCGTCGAACTAAAACACTTTATAATGATCGCAGTTCCAGTGAATCTAGTCCAGGTAGTTGTGTAAAGTCTGTACAGATCCGTATTTTTATGGCATCTACAAGTTGAAATCTGTATAAGTGGATATTATGAGATAGCTCTCTCACTTATATAAGTGCATAAAAATCGTTTTTGTACAACCCTATAGGTGTCTCGATAACACGTGTTCGAAAAGATTTTGCGAATAATCGAATCGAAATGCAGAAAAATCGCCGAAGCCGCCTCTGTTCGGACTTACTACACAATCCTACGAGAGCTTACAGCAAAGAAGCGCCCGTATCCACGTTATAGTTTCTTCTTGCCCTGCCGTAACTGTCGTTGTTTTTATATCGCCAATAAATCCCAGTACTTTTCTATGTTATAAACTTCGGAATAATAGCGCTAGCCTGGCATAGGTGCCCCAGCTCTCGCCGGAGTCAACATGACAATTATTCACGTTAATGTCTCGGCATTTTTATATGAGGACGGCAAGTAGCCGCAGCGTCTACGTTTACCGGCCGTGCAATACTAAAATACCAACGGATGAAGTCGTGCATAAGGTGACTACGGACTCAACAAATGCGCGCACACAGTCCATTCTCTACGTGTGTACTACTTGCGGCAATTATTGCCGGTTGGCGAGAAGTCGCTATTTGAAATTAACATTTTTCGACGGTAATTGAAGGTAAAGTGTTAGGTCGTGTACGAGAACTATGCGGCGACGTAAGAAAGCTCTTCTTCGCGACGCATTTCCTAGCGTCCGCGAGAAAATGTGGAACCATTTCAAATATCGGAACAATTTCGAAATGGTTAGATATATGGCAAAAAATAGTTGCTGATTGGTGATCAACATTTATGTTTTTACTGTTAAATATGAGTAGTATATTTCGGGAATGTTGATTGCTATTCGCTTTCTTCAGCATTTCATCTTGCTCTAATTACCTTCATTGTATAGAAGACGCTTCAGAACTATAGGCCGATTTCCCTACTTTCATTCATTCACAAATAATGGAAAAAATAGTTTGGGAAAGAGTTTCTCAATCTTATTCTATGTTTACGAGACAAGCAGTCGGCTCACAAAAACTATAAAAAATATAAAACTAATTACTACTGTAACAAATCTAAACGTTTAAGATCAACATGTAAATCCTTAATCAATCATATTTGCAGATGCACAGAGGTTGACTTTAGATCCCAAAAAGTATGGTCATATGTTAATATTAAACGTAAGAATAATAGAATACCAAGTATTATGAAATATGACACTTAACCTTTGCATAGTTTTTCAGCAGCACTTATCTTTACAACAATTCACAAATACTAAATGATACAGATACCACTGATGCAACTATTATTAATATTTTTCATATGTCAGAAGAAACAATTTTATATACTTTACAAAAATCCAAAAATAATTCATTAAGCGGACCTGATGGTGTGCCAAGCTTTCCTCTTCGGGATTGTGCACCAGCTTTTGTTAACTCACTCCACGATATATTTAATGCTATTATGCGTCAGCACACATTCCCAGAAGTATGGAAAAATTCTAGAATCTGCCCGATTTTTAAGAACGGTGGTCGAAGCCACGTTGAAAATTATAGACCGACCTCTATTTTATGCAACTTTTCTAAAATTGTTGAATATCTTAACAGCTCAGCATGGCTTCATTAATAAACGCGCCACAATTACAAACTTCGGCTACTTTGCCGAATGTTTCTGAGATTCTGGATAGACAGGGGCAGGTGGACGTTATATACACGGATTTCAAGAAGGCTTTTGACCAGATGGATCACTCTATTCTACTTGGAAAGCTGCAGGGGTTGGCGGTTGCGCCTGGAATAATGAAAATTTGCACATCGTACTTACTTGAAAGAAAGCAGTATATTGTACTTTATGGTGTCAAATCTAAAATGATAGTTCCTACGTTGGGTGTACCGCAAGGTTCCAACCTGGGGCCTCTTCTATTTATAATGTTTATAAATGATCGCTTCTTTATGCCGACGACTTGAAACTTTTTATGACATTGACAATTTGAATAATTATCTATTGTTGTAGACTGATCTAGATAGCATAGTTTCCTGGTGTAAATCTAATCACCTGCAGTTAAGCATTGATAAGTGCAAAGTAATCACTTATATACGCTAACAACATATAATAAGAAGTCACGACTATGTGGCATCAAATACTGTTCTACAGTGTTGTAAAGTGGTAAAAGACATAGGAATCAGTTTTGGACTATTGGACTATTACTGTTTCTAGTTTTTGTAATAGATCTTCCAAGAGCCTCAGCACAAAACAACGTAATTCTGTATGCAGACGATACAAGTCTTTTGACATCTAGAGATGATTCAGGATAATTCAGGAAACCCGAATCATATTGAACAAATTGAATACATGATTTGAAAATAATAAATTCTATTTAAATATAAATGAAACGGTATTTATTTACTTTACCCCATCTACTATATAAAGTAACACAAGTCACCTGCATCGTGTAAAATCAAAGCTGGTTGAGCAAGTACCGAAAACAAAATTCTTAGGCCTACACCTTGCCGGTGGTGGACTTAGCTGCTAATTTGTCATCCATATACTATGCGTTGTACAGATTACGAAATATACCACATTATCTTATTATTACAGTAACTTTCAATCACGATTGTTGCTTGTTATAATGTTTTTTGGGGGCCCTCATCTTATGTAGAGAGACTATTTCACTTTCAAAAACTAGCTATTAGAAATATTGTCATTGGTTTGTGAAAATATACATCCTGTTGCACAGTCTTTAACCCTCCATTAGGCGTGTGTGCTTTCGACATATAAGAAATGCATAGGCATAGGTCCGTTGGGCCTATGCGGGACTAATGAAAGGTTAAATCTATGTAGATACTTACACTAAAACTATTCTAGTTTATACTTAGAAATTGCAAAGTACAATGGTCACGTCTTGGTTCACTGTACACATGAGTAGAATTCCATAAGTTTCAACACATTGGCATGAAATAATCTTTATGGCTATCACTATTTAGGCTGTGCTACAGATATATAGACAGGTAGACAGCGACTTAAACAGGTAAAAAAACAGGCAGATACGGTGTATATGTAAGGCGTCACCTACTCATCTAAGCGGTTGTCTGTCTGCTTGTGTACCTAACTAAGCCGTCATCTATTTGCCCAAGCCATCCCAAACCGTCGCCTACTTGTCTAAGCCCTTGTCTACCTGTTTATATACCTGTAGAGGGGTTTATTGGTAGTGGGGAACAAAAGTATATAACTCTATATTAAACCTTATGGGATCTCGTGCTAGAAACGGCCCAGCTATTTTACTAAATTTTTCTAGGATTTCCCCAATGTTTCTCTGTTGGCTTTTAGTATAGCTTGCATAAAATGAAAATTTAACTCATTTCTTATTCCTACTGTCACTTTCGCGACGTTCTTAGTCTGTTTGTATGTTTCCTAATGGTATTTGAAACAATGTCCAATCATCCATTAAGGGCCAAAATTCAAATGATTTACTTAAGATCATGTTATGCCAGAAAAAAAAATTAAATTCATGATGCTCGAAGAGAGAAAGCTACCATTTATATTCCCATGAATAATTGAAATCTTCTGACATAAATCTATTATTGGCAGTAGGTTTCATATATACGTCTGTTTCTGATCCTTTTATTAGTTGTTATTAGTAGTATTAATACTTCTTTAAATTTGTATTACAAATTCTGAAAAATTGTGAACCATTTGGAATGTAACTTTTACAATTATCTCATAATTTGCTCAATATTACGTCTATACATCTCCTGTGATGGGTGGAGACTGTGGCTTGAAAACTATAACAAAAATCCAAAAGAAAAAGTGAAAAAAATCCCTTACCACAAAAATAAAAAGATACAAATCTAAATACGTATTTCGGCAACTAAGTTGCCATCTTCAGTAGAAAACAAGTGAAGAGCAGTGTTAAGCGTAGTGTTTTCGGCTAAGGTAAACCTTGGAAGATATGCTCTTCACCTAATCACTAGTGGGAATAACACAGTGTTATTATAACACAGTTTGTAATTTTTGTGGTAAGGGATTTTTTCACTTTTTCTTTTGGATTTTTGTTATAGTCTATACATCTGGCTAAAATTGGGAGGTTTCCACATCACTCATCAAGCACTATAAAAATTAATGCGGTATAACAATGTCATATAATTATATGCCGTGTGTGCTACCATATTTATTGGTACTACTTCATTACCATTTATATAGCAAAACGAGCAGAAATTAGTGGTTTACAGTACGATGCAACGCTTCACGCAAGCACTATGCCGGGCATCAATAACGATGCAGGTGTCATGTAGTTATAATTGCTATGTTAATATAGTTATCACGGTAGTTTCAAGCTTTTATTACACAATTAAGTGGGATGAACAGTTGGTTTATGCGTGCACTGAGAAAAATGGATTGTAGAAATTAGATAGTAAATCTCTTTATGTTAATTAGTAACATAATTATTGTCAAAACGACAATATGTGGGGTATTAAGAGTAAAATAACCAGATGTTACCATGCTTATAGTAAGAGGTAAAATCTGGATGTTACCAGGTATTCGATGCATATTCAATTTCTAACATAAATGTTCGTAACGCTCTTCCCACCCCTTGCTCTATTCATTGTCGATCTTTACCGAAGAAATCGACCAATAAGCTGTATTGCCACTCACACGTGTTATGTACGTGTGATACAGGTGTACGTATTCGTGTCGGTGCATGTTTGTGTCTGCACAGAGAAAAATCCATGTTGTAATATTTACACTTCACTGTTTGACGGAAATTGTAGTAAGAATTCCTACTATTGTGCAAAATTTTAGAACAACGGCGTTGCATTTTCCTATATCACGGTTACAAAAAAAGCAATAAAATAGTTTAAAAATATTGTGTGACAATCTTCTACAAAATATAGTGAAATGTTTTACAATATTTTACAACAAGTGAATATAATGAATTGCATATAATGTAGTGAAGACAGTTATAATAACAGGTGTAGCAAATTTACTGTGTTGTGTTTATTTAGGTTAGGTTAGGTGCTTGCAACAGTCACCTTACTTTGATTATTGAAAACGGCATTAATAATGAGATGGAATGAAATGAATGCTGTATAGTTTTATATCTATATAGTAGGAATATCATAATACTCATAATTGGTTTAGCTACATAAATATGTGATACTACAGCTTTTGTCGTAAAGATGGCGCTACGCTTGTTTCATAATCTTTGAAATTCGTACTCAATGTAAATTGTGATCGGTAAATGTGGCTGCGTAATATCTGTATGATGCTTATACATGGTTAACGTCGTGTAAAAAGTACTGTGGACAATCGCCCACAGACGAGAATTACGAGGCGCTTCAATACCGGTAGTACTCTACAGTACACGGGCCGGTCTGATTCGCGCAATCCTGCCCGATACGACGGCAATTCGCCCGGCTGTCACCGGCTAATCAAATTAAATTAATTAATTATAATTAAAAATTATTAAACTATATTTATTATAGTTTTCATTGTTAACAGTTATTATCAAATATAGTCAGTGCTACTAGACATTTTTTTCACATTTACTAACATGTATGCTCAAATTAATAATACAAATATAGTACACTTTACCATACGAGTTAATAAAAAGTATTCACAGATATTTACTATACAGATATTGTCACCGGTAATATAAAATATGATTGTCCCTATAGGAGCTATAAAATATATTAAAGTATACTATATTTATGTTAAAGAGTACTATCTATTTCTCTCAGTGTGAAAGGATCATTTGTTTCTAATAAGGCGAAATCCTCTTTATTTATTTTATTCATCTCAAACCGATCTGTTAATAAAAGCCCAACTCCCAGTCCATTACAAAAAAAAAAAAAGAATTCGTATGGCGATAGCAAAAATAATTTATGAATTATAATAGTTTAATACAATATCTTTAATACAAACTATTATAACGTATACCTAATACTAATACTGTGGTATATTACCTTATCCTGTAATGAAAGTACTTTAGAACTAATAAATTTAATGTTAACATCGTGTAGTATATTTCTATACGTAGTGAAGAAGGTTCCCGTTCTGTAAACGCTGTTTTGTTAATCACGCGACTCTTGTAAGACGCTTACTTGATGCATACCTCATTCGGCCGCGCCTGCCAAATAAGTTATATCGAATATAAATTACATACAGTTGCGGCCAATAGAAAATGGGGCAATACTTTCACAGAATTTGTCCAATTCTTTCTTACGAATATGCCATATTGTGACAATGAACTTTTGTCATCTGTCAAATAATTTGAAATTAGACATAAGATAACCAAGTAATTATGCATATAAATACAGCCAACAAATATGGAATAACCGCGAAAATAGTTGATGGATGGTCAGTCAGGCAAACTGCGATATTTTGCAACATAAATAAGAACTGAGTTTCAAACATTTTAAGAAGATGGGGAAGTCATGGTACACTTAATAGAACTCTAGGCTCAGGACGTCCGAGCAAAGAGACTGCTGAACAGGACGCTGAGCTGATTAACAATGTAAGAGCAAATCCATTTTCAACAGTAGTTGATGCTGTGGCAGCAACAGATTTTTCAACATCGTGTCATACAGGTCGCCCTAAAGTTGCACAATCTGAATTAAAATGCCACGCAGCAGCAAAGAAAATATTTTTAAACGACACTAACAAAGAATCAACAATGATATTTGCTCTAGAACACATAGCTCGTGATGAACAATTTTGAGATCGTGTTATTTTTAATGACGACAAGGTTGCCCGATCCACCTATAGTGGCAATATTCGCATCTATCATCCTCCGAATACACGGTTTGATGATAATTACATATGTTAGTTTTGCAAACAGAAGTGAGGTTTTTCTGTAAATATATGGATGTGAATATCAGCATAAGAACTTGGAATTCTCTGGAATAATGGCGAAAGTTTTAATAGTAAAGCATATATTAGAAGTTTAGAGTATATTTTGCTTCCTTCTGTTGAAGTACTTTTTCCTAACAATGATTTTATCATCTAAGTACATAGCTCCTTTGCATGACTGAATGGCTTCGGGCCATTAATGTTAACGGTCTTAACAGATATAGCAAAACCCCAGGTTTAAATCCGGTTATAAACGTTTGGATGTTGGTCATAGAAATTCATAAGGTAAATGCAACACCAAGAAACGTTGAATGATTGTTGAAACCTATAAATAATGCATGGGCAAAATAATTGAAGAATGTTATTCCTAATCAGGAATAATATTGATATCTGGTAAAACATTGTACAGTTTCGTCGCAAATTTAAATAATAATTAAGGTAAATAATCTTAATTAAATCACAAACGCTACTAAATCACGTTCTCTAATTTGAAAAAAAAAAAACAATTGATATGTAGTAATACCGCCACTATGCTCTATGACGTCTCCTAATCCTCTGGGCATTGATTTATATAATGATAACTTGTCCAATTTCTTTTTGTTTTAAGCTTACAAACATTATACTATTTTTACTGAGATCATGGTGATGATTTGGAAGAAAATCTGGCTCAACAAGGATTGTTGTTTTCATTTAAAGATAAGATCGTATAGCAACCTTACACATTTTGCCATATTGACTTGCAGTAAGAAATTTTTCGTACATTTCCAACATGGCCTTAGCACTCAAGGAAATTACAATATCTATCCTTTTCCTACGTGATATCACTTGCAACACCTAAAGTTAAATTTCCATGTAATATTACACTATAAAAGAAATAGTAGTTGCCACATTAAAAGAACATAAACATGTAAGTACTTCTCGATCGGGAACCAAATCGGCTTGCGTAATTATACAGCATAAATCGCTGTTGAAAGTGGAACAAGAACACATAATTTAGACAATGTTTCGCTATTGTAGCATTCTTATCAAACAGAGCCCGACTATTTACTCTATGTTTAGTATTTGTAATTATTGTGTTCCGAAGGGATTTTACGACGATATCGGAGAATTAACATTACGTAATCATAAATTTGTTACTCGATTCTAGGATACAGTATCGAAGGTATACGTACATACCTGCACTTCAATTGTAAGTAGAGAGCGGCCTTTGTAGGATTTTTACTCGTGTCATATCCGACCACATGTCATTTTGGTTAGTGGGTAGGCGAACGCCGCAGATCTACAGCCCGCAGCTGGTGCTATCTCGCCGTTTGAAGCTCACGGTTTCATTTCAAAGATCAGTCTATATTATTAATGCAAATGCTTCTATTTTATTTATTTGTTTTACATAGTTTGTTGTCTTGGTTCATTTAAAGTAAGTTTTATCATCATCCATATTAGTTTATCTAGTCATTTCGTTTTGGTTGCCGATTTAAATATTTTTGCTTTATTTGACAGTGTATTATTTGTAAGGTGGAAGCAATAAATAATGTAATCTAATCTAGTGGAATCGTGTCCATCGTCTGCCATACACATGCTGTTGGTAGCGTCACTATGTTTACTACATACATAAGATGCTTATTTGTACGTAAGAGCGATGAGTGGGTGTTATTTCTGCGTGCTTGAAGTATTTTGGCTTTCTCAATCATAAGTGTGTTTGTACAACACATTATTTGAATATAAAAGGTATGCAATCAATCGCTATTAGCAGGTAGGTGCTAATAGCGATTGATTGCATACTTTTTTTTAGGTATGTTTTCGCCTTACCAAAGGCTCGTCAGTGCTACTGGGCAATTGATTAGAATTGTTGCTATGAGGCATATATATAGGTACAAAGCGTGAGTTAATACAAATTAAATAAGAATTTTTAAGATGTGAAAACTCCTCGCAAAATAATGAGTTTTCACGTATCACAAACTCTCATTTTTATTAATTACTTGTTGTGTACCATATTTCTCAAATTAAATACTCTTACTTAAATCTAAGCTCTACGAATTCTTGATTATTTATGCAACCGAAACTACCCTTACTGCATACCCAGCGATGCGTAATTCAGAATTGTTTGCCAATAATTTTTAATTAATATTTCAGCGTAGTATATGCAATCGAAACCATCAACAATCGAAGATACGTGAAGCTTACATTCGCATTTAATTTGAGAAAGGTGGTATATTTCCTTAAATATTGGGTTAATCTTCAAAATTATGTGTAGGCAAAGCATTTGGAATTGGAAATATATTATGAACTATAATCAATATATGTTGGCAAGAAAACGAATTATTGATGGCACTCTATATTCTGAAGGGCGTAACCGTTCTATAAATAAAAAGAAGAAAGAAAGACAAAGTGGTAAAATGGCTTAGTTGAGGAAGACAAGCAATAAAAGGTACAGGGCCAATGGGTAATGAGCAAAAAACCTGTTGAAATATCCTCATAAATTTCTCATCTATTTATCATCTTAGCGTGTGTCTTTCGTCAGCAAACGAGATGCTGCCTTTGCCTCCGTGGGTAGATAATTAGTCGCGTTAACAGATGAAGCCGAGGCTGCCACTCCCACTCATGCCTATGATTATAATTATTACAAATATTTGAATCCTTTGCGCAGGTGTAAAGTTAAGTTACGTATTTCGTTTATGCGTGGCACCGGCATTTTCCTAATTAATAAAACCATTCATCATGCATCCCAGTTTACTTGGCCGTATCGATAGAATAGTACGTAGCATTGTTTTATTACTTGTTGCGTTCTACTTTTAACGCTTGGAAACCGTACTCAGCGGCTTAAAGTCTAAAAGGCAATTTTTTAAATCTAATGTACTTAACTAAACTAACATTTTGGATAGTAATCCAAGTTGACCAGGCAGGTTAGTGACAGCTTTTTCCGGCATATTCTTTGATTTTGATAATAATCTCGGTATATATTAGAGAACAAGGGAAGAAATAATGTACATCTATAGCAAAATCACATATGTAACTTTTTAAAACGTGGGTTCAGCTACAATTGCATAACCCTGATAATTCCCACAGGAATTAAAAACTAATTGAACTTAATGCACTTGGATAACTGTCGAGTAGTGCAGGAGATAGCAGGCATACTGGGTATCTCAAATGATAGTGTGCATACAATTTTATGTGAAGAATTGGAAATGAGAAAACACTCGGCGAGTTGGGTGCATCGTTTGGTCACAATGGAGCAAAAACTTAATTGTTTGAGTGCTTCTCGCGACCTTTTCCCTGGCACATGTTCGCCGCAATCCGAAGGACTTATTACGCAGTTTTATAAGCGCTGATGAAACCTGGGTCGCCCATTACACTGCCAAAATCAAAAAAACAGTCTAAGCACTGGACACACAAAGGTTCTCCACCACAAAACAAAGCAAAAACGGGTTTACCAGGAAGAAAGGTTATGGCAACTCTGTTTTGGGATTCTTATGGAATTATCTTCATCGCCTACTTAGAAAAGCGAGAAACTATAAATAACGAGTATTATCGGAACTTGTTGCAACGACTTAGCGAAAAAATTTAAGAGAGACAGCCTGATTTGGGGAAGGAAGATATTTCATCAGGATAATACACATCTCTACAAAGCCAATGGCCAAAATTCATGAATTGGAATTTGGATTACACACTCTATTCCCTAGATTTTGCTCCAAGTGATTTTAATTTCTATCTAAACCTGAAAAAATGGCTCGGCAGTAAGAGATTTTCGTCTAATTTCAAGGTAATTGCTGCTGTAAGTAACTATTTCGAAGATTAGGTTTCATCGACCGACAAGGAAAAGACATCCTGTGCTACCATTAAGCTAATAGGTTTGCTCCTACCGCTCGTAGAACGTATGTGCATACCTGTGGACGGAACAGGCGACAAAACTGATCAAAGACGGAAGAGTTTAACTTCAAAATTGTTAAATTACACTGGTGGAATCAAAAAAAAAAACTTTTGCTTCTTATGCATTTTGTTGAGCTGAATACGAGTACCGGATCAAATTACACAATCACCGACATTTTTCTTTTTTAAATTGCAATTTAAGCAATTTTTTAAATAAATTTTTGACCTATTTCATATATGAAAAAGTTATGCTATGTGCCATTTTGTGGGTCTTACGGTGTGAATTCTTGCTTTATGTGTGTTAATTGTATCTTGGTTTATGTAGCATTATTTAATTTGTTAATAGAGTCTTCGAAGTGCTTTTATTTATATAATAATGTCACGTGTGTGCAAAAATCAGTCGGTCAGCTTCTCTTGGATTTTTGGAGAATCAACATTAAACGCTCAGAGAAAACTACTAACGCCACTTAAAAAGCCTTTTCACCTGATCAGCACAAAACTTGATCCTCAAAAATCTGTTGTAATGCATATTCCAGGACGCTTTCGGGTTGTCTGAAAGGTGACATATGAATCAATGTCTTTTGCAGTCCCTATGATCTGGGGAAACCTCGAAATCATTTTAATGATTGTTATTTCTGTATGACGGATATCAAAAGTTTTACCGGGAGGTCAAAACACAAAATTAAGTATCCCATATGGTACGCCCTCTGCGCTATGTCCAGTTGCTCATAATGAGTCGTTGACTGTACCAATGCTACCAACCAGTTACTTATTTGATTCAGAATCTAAAGCTGAAGATGATTGATCTAAACCGAGATGCAGTTACGAATGTAAGCTATCGTCAGATTCAAGCTTTACCAAAGATTCAAAACCAGAATTAATAAAGAATTAATTAAGAAGATTAAATGGAGCAGTCATTAAATAACTCTTCCCAGTCATAAGAATATCTCTTATCCGGCTATAGTCGATAAAAATAAGGTTCTTTTTCTCCACTTAATATAAAGCTTGGCATAATAAAAAAATTTTGCAAAGCCATGAGCAAAGAAAAGAAAAGTATTCGTCTACTTAAAACAGTGTACATATATACCATATGTGTATAGGTATGTGAGAAATATATGTATGAAAAGAATTAAGTCTATATTTACATGTAATGAAACTACTGTAGTTCATAAGAATCAACTTCAGAAAATAAAGCTCGCAGAAAATTACTGAAGCCTAAAGAAGAAACTGCGCAGGGGTGAAATATTCCATTAGCATCATTCTATTCGACATCGCAAAAAACTACGTTTACGTAAAACGTTTGAAGAAGCGAAAACAAGTTTTATTTTGTCTACCAGTGTTATTGTAGTTTCTTTTGAGGGATTTCTGTATAGCTTATTTTTTAGTTTCCTCGTTTTTGACATATTTGATACAGTAAAGCACTTCTCTCTGCGTGTATATGTTCACAATACAAAACATTTCGATAGCAAATCCAATCGGATCAAATATGTTTCCTTATGGAAGATGTTCCGCAATAATACTTACAATTACTATAAAAAGTAAGATTGCTTCATGAAGACGCTGTGTAAATACATTTTATCTATGCATTTATACAATTTAATGCTTGTACATACATACATCAAATAGTGTGTGGAATAGCTTTTCCACATATCAGAAAAGAAAGATTATTTACTCTATTTATACAATTTAATGCTTATGTTTATGTAGTAGAACTAATACGCTGCAAATGATGTAATAAAATTTCGAATCCTTTAAGAAGATATTTATTGCTTCGCGGATAATTCGAAACAAAAGGGCATGAGATAGTAGTAACGCCTTGAAGTGTTAAAACCGAGGATGGGTATTTCAATAAATTCGTATAAGCAATTACGGGAAAACGACAACGACGACACACAACCACGACAGTCGAGAGCGCCAGGCGAATATTTACGACCAATTATTCAGATATTCGACGGAACATGTAAAAAAGTCATAGAGTGATAAAAGTTATTATTTATTACGCGATCAGGGCCGCCGTTAATAATCATATTTAACGCGCACATTCGTTCGTGTCCGGTGGATATATAATAGCGTTTTATCAAGTAGCCGCTGTCATCAGATAGGAAAACGTAAGCTCACCACTGGTCGCGCTGCTGTGCCTACAATTTGTTTGATATCAGTTTACACGCTATCTCACTATCTTTACTGCCGCTTGCGAAAGCGCAGCAGTCTTGCCACTCGTGGGTGGCAAATCTAGATTCAGCGGACCTTCTTTAATTATAAAAATGCGAAGAACGCGCACCAAATTAAATCTTCCTTCTTTGGTAACGTGTCCATCAAGTTCCGTGAAAACATTGCAAAAAGCGATCTTCCTGGTAAAGGTGATGTGGGTTCCGTAACCCATCTGCTATTATGTCAATGTGCAATGCTTATTTCTGTACTAATCTACTGTCTACTAATAATAATAGTAAATATTCATCTATTCAACAAGATATGACCTTATGTCAGGTATGAAATCTATAAATATACGTTGTGCTATGCAACCGATATATTATTTTTCTAATCGGATGTTGCAATAAAGCTAAAACAAACGACGATGCAGTGCTGAAATGAATATTACCGCACACTGTGCTGTAATGAGATATTAACGCACTAGCGGGACTCTTGTCGGAACGTAATATAGGCGATTAATGTGCAAATTAGAAAAATACTGTAAAAAACGTGTGCCACAATGACTTGTAATGCTCGTACTTTGAATCTCTCGCATTACATACACGTCATTGTGACACTTGTGTTTTAAAATACTCTTGAATAACATGAAAATATGGCGAAGAAGAAGAACAAGAAACTGCTATATTTTTAGCTAATTAAATCACCGAAGAGGCATTTGAAAAAGGAAATTGAAATTAAACAATTGAAAAGATTAAGAAAAATGAAAAAATTAAATATATTTCCAGCGAGTTTTCCAAAGTTAAACCGCGTAGCGTCGAATCTTTCGAAGAGAGACTTAAACAAAGTGAAAATTAAAAAATTTGAAAATCAAAAACTTGAAAGCATTAAAAAATGAAAGAAAATTTACAGAAAATAAATTAATAGGTTACAACTTCATCCTAAATTCCCATATCTATTCTACGCGATTAAAGGGCGGGTTGCTACCTGAGGGGTATTATCTTCTATAGTGAACGCGGGTCAAGGTGCATCGCGGGGTAGGCGTACCAACTTTTTCAATAGGGTGCATTCCAGGCGGAACGCGGGCTAGTTAGTTGCTTTTACACTATGTGTTTAGGGACAGGAACATTGCTCTAACAAAAATCTTTTAAAGTTTAATTTTTTAAAAAGTATTAGATAAATACAAATATTTAAAAACTTATTGTGGGTTTTTATTCTTTCATCATGTCTTCTGTTACATTCCAAACGGTATACTTTGAACTAGTGAGGCTCTGCAGAATCTGCTTTCATTTTCATTCTGTGTTTCTCTATATTGGCAGTTTCTATTGGTTCTTTATTATTAACATTATTAAGTATTTGCGTCTTCTACAATTATGCTATGAAATCGAAATATACTTGATGCCACACTTAAAGGTAAGGTGTTCCTTTACTATTATCAATTATACGTTTATTGGCTGTCCTTGAATTTTTACATCTTTTGTCGATTTGATCTATCGTATAAGATTTTAATATTTATGTTAATTATTGCCACAATGCTGTCATTTTATATTTCAGATTATTAAAATATATGTTTTCTTTTTCTGTTTTCATATAGTTGGAAGGCAGCTAGGGATTTTTTTTTTTCAATTTATTGTTGCAGATATAAAATATTTATATATGTATATAAGCAAGTACATAGCACCGCTTATTATTTTATTATAGTTTTCTGCAGTTACAGTCACTTTATATTCATCTCCGTTAACATCTACTAAAGCTGTTTCGTTTTAACTCACATTATTAGATCAAGTGAATCCAAAGATGCAGGTTTGATTTGCGGTCGAGACACTTTGGTTTTTAGTCATGAATAAAAATCAAAGTTTTCTTCTCGGCCGGCAATCTCAAGTTTGCACGAAAAAAAAAAAATATGGTGAAAGCTTTGTAGCAAGCAAATATCGTAGCAAAACAGCAGTAATATCAATTCGTTTTAGAAGATAACTTACACCGTTCCCACTATCTTACACTTAAAGAGATTAATATTTCACTTTTTTCACTTTAAGTGTTAGTTGTGACGACTAGCATCTCTTTGAGTTATATTATCTTCACATTTTGCTTCTTAAGTGGTGTAAATTGCACTAGCCAAAGTATATCTTCTCTGTGAAGGCAAGCATTAACTTTGGCAAGCAGATAACTACAACACTGGAAATAGTGAGAAGTGTATCTTAATTTAGTAGTATTTCATCGTATTTCGTAAACCTAGCATCAAACGATGTATGAAATCGCATTTTTACAGATACCTATTCCATAAAATTTATATAGTTAACTACAAAGAAAAAGCAACATTTCATAATTCTAGAGCGAGTTAAATACTTTGCCACAATTTTAGTAGCTGAGAAATTGACTCTGGAAACGGAGTGGTCGTCAGGGAACAACCGAAGTATTTCCCTGGCGACCGGTTTTCCTTCTGTGTGTAACCCTTCCGATTTTTGCATAACTTTGCTGACGATGGGACAATATATCAATAGATGTCTGAATTATTGCGCTGCAAATGAAACCAACCGCACTCTGATATAAATAATTATAGAAGTATCTACATACTATCTTTGAAAATAATGTTATATTCTAGTTCTAGACATTAGAATCTAGTTCTTTATGTATATTGATAATACACTAAACATTATACATTATGGGTTGGAGTCAATATCGTCCCTGTCTACTTAAATCTGACTGACTCTCCCCAACTCACCAGTGCTGTCAGGTTTTTCTATACATTATCGATAATTCTTTGTATGATTGCAAAACCTGCAAACAAAGACATTGGGATAAAACTGAATTTTTCCAAAATTAATTAAGTATTCTGGGAAAATTTAATTTATACTAGAAAATTATTATAAAATAGACACAGGGATAAATTTTTCGGAGTTATTCTATAAGTTTCTTTTCTAAATCTATCTGTAATGAAATTTTACAAAATATAGAAGAGAAGTAGCATCCGAATTAGGAAAATTTTATGACAAAAATACTCAAAACTATGGCACTGAAAATACTATACACTTTCAGATACCTGATAATGATGCCATTGAAACGTACATCCAGTGTAATGAAATTTGTGGTTAGGTATGTGAAAGTGCGTAGGAAAACGCTATGTTTATTACTGTATGATATTTATACCGCAGAAAGCATCTCAACTAAGAACGGCTCTACGCATCATTGAGGTGGTTTTTACTGTACATTAATTAATAAGAAAACAAATTAAATTTATTGGATATATAATGTTGAAAGATTAATATGATGGGAAATAATATTTAATAATTACGGCATATTTGTCAATGGATAACAAGGATAATTACAGTCACAAAATGGAAAAGCGCTCACAATTTCTCGCAAAGTATTGAGGAGGAAAAAATCGAAAGCTGTTCTCTTTCTAATCGCGATAAAGAAATGACTGTGCCGCTGAAATACTCAGCCTGGAATGTTCTATTCGCTTAAGAGATGTGATGCTGCCATCGGCAACGGATAAACTATTTTCAAATAAGGAAACATGTCGCTTAATTGTTTTAATCGTAAGTTATGATACGGCCTAGCTTAGAACTAATAAAGAAAAATCAAACTTATTTATATAATAAATACCAAGTATTCCGCGAGTTATTCAGGCGTGAACATGTTACAATATTTTAATTTATAATGTGTATTAAAGTTGACAGCCTGTGTACGGATATTTACCGTATTCGCAATATGGTGTATGAGAAACTTGTGTTGTAAATTTTATTACGGAATCTATACTGTAAATAATGGCGTAATTAACAAGGATGAAAATGCATATATGTAGATACTTATATTTTAAAAGAAACCCTTTTCATAACCGATAAATAATAATTTCCCAGATTAGTTAGTATGAAACACAAGGTAAATTAATATTGCAAGGTATTTTAAGCATTTTGACCAAGAGGTTCTAACAATAGAACCTCTTGTATAATTTCTTTTAAATTAATTTATAATTAGAAAACTATTGTGGTTTGATTTACTAATGTACAGTAGATGATAACCCACAGTCAATTCCTTTTGACCAGCAACATTATCATATGTCGCCTTACATTTTACATCCTTTTCTTAGCCTACGTTAGCTACTTCCTACGGAATTCATACAATATGCGGTTTATAGATTATTCACTAGCCTGATAAAGCGATTTAAAAAGATTATATACGTATTTCCTAGCGTTGATATACATTTTTTGAAATCTCTAACACAAAACAGTTAAAGTTCGATTTGTATGTATACAGTCTGTTTGATTTTAGCTGTCACCCCAGATATGTCGGCTGTTGTTAGAGATACGACAAAATGTTAAAGAAGAAAAGTTGTTCTACATCAAAGGATTTGACAAACGGTTTGGCAAATGATTTGGCAAACGGTTTGACAAACTACTTCACCACCCACCTTCTTTAAGTAAGTAAGTAAGTAAGTAAGTCTTTATTTCTACAATGGTATTACAGTTTAAATTACAAAACAAAATACAAAGTAGAAATGGCGTCAGTAAAAAAGAAAGAAAGAAAGAAAGAAACAGTATGTGCATTTAATTTAATAATTCAGAAACTCGTGGATTGTATATGGTTCTACATTACAAACATATGAGTAAACTGCTCTTTTGAATTTATGTAGGTTAGCCTCTAATTTAATATGATTTGGTAATCTGTTGTGAAACTTTATACAGTTATAAGTTATGCCTTTTTCAGTTTTGGTTAGCTTGTGGATAGGTACGTTATAATTTATTTTATTTCTTGTTTCATAGTTGTGCAATTTTTGACTGTTTGTGAAAGAGTTTTTATTTTTAAAATTAAAAAGTAGACATTCGTAAATGTAAATACCATATACTGTTAGTAAGTTATTCATTTTAAACATAGTTCTTAGCGATTGTGTTGCCCTTAGACCCAGCAGTGCACGCACCGCCCGTTTTTGCATAGTAAAAACGCGCCCAACCTCTGATGAGCCTCCCCACACTATAATACCATAGCGCAATATGGAAGCTACATACGCATGATAAACGGTCTTCAAAGTTTGGAAAGTGGTCACCTCACCAAGAATCCTTAACGCAAAACATGCACGGCTGAGTCCACCACAAACGCAACTTATCTGGTATTCCCATTTTAATTTATCATCGATTTCTATTCCTAGAAGTTTACAGTGTGTGGTTAGGTAATATTTTTGATTGTTTAGGCAAATATGTTTTGGTGTTTCAGTTTGTTCATTATTCTTAAAAAGAATACAATTTGTTTTTTTAGAATTAAGTTTTAATCGATTATCTAAAAGCCATTGCTCGATATCCAACATTAATCGCGAGCCAAAGTCGATTAAAGTGGGAAGGTCAACTCCAGAGATTATTGCATTCGTATCATCTGCAAAGTTTATGATTTTTTGATTCTCATACACAGCGTTGGAAAATATGTCGTTGATAAATATTATGAATAGCAGTGGACCTAATACACTGCCTTGGGGTATTCCCAATACCGAGGTTTTGCTGTCAGAATTAAAAGTGCCATCAACGCAATTTATTTGTACTGTCTGCGTCCTATTTGTTAGGTAAGAGGCAAACCAGTTTTCGGACACACCACGCATGCCGTAGTTCCACAGCTTACGCAGTAGCAGTTCATGAGACACGCTGTCGAATGCCTTTGTTAGGTCAAGAAACAGGCCTATGATTAAGTTATTGCTCTCGTGCATTTCCAATATCCAGGTAGTGAACTCGTAGATGGCAGTAGCAGTGCTTTTACCCAGGAGAAATCCGTGTTGGTCCTGGCTAAATAGATTATTTGACATAAAAAATGAGTGAATCTGTTGGTATACAACTGTCTCTATTATTTTCGAAAAGGTTGTCAAATGACTTATCGGTCTGTAATTGTTGATATCCATTTTGTTACCATGTTTATGCTTTGGTGTAATGATGGCATGTTTTAGTGCCGTGGGAAAAACTCCCTCAGACAGCGAAGTATTTATGATATCACACAGTGGTTCAGAGATTAAGTCAAAGCATTTTTCTATGACTCTCAGTGGTATACCATCGATGCCATAGCTTTGTTTATTACGTAGCTTGCATATGACTTCTTTTAGATCGCTTATTGTTATTGGGTGAAAGTAAAAGGTTTTTGGGTTCATTTTGACTCGATCTGTATAATTATTATTGGTGCTACTAATTGGGTGAAGTGCGCACTCCATAGAAGTGAATAAAGCATTGAAATTATTTGCTAGATCTTTAGAGTTTGTTGAATTATGAACGTATTCTTGCTTTTTTCCAAGTTCCCTATTTACTATTTGCCAGGTTGCCTTAGATTTATTTGGAGCGGAGTTAATTATTGCATCATTCATGCCTTTTTTCTTGTCCAATAACATTTTGTGGTATTCTTTTTTTAGAGTTTGTAAGTATGTTCTGTATTCCGGATGGTAAGTACAGATTGTTTCAACAATTTGTATAGTATTTTTGAGTTCTAATATTTCTGGGGAGTGAAATTGTACCTTCCTACTGCTAGGTCTAATGCATTTAAGGGGGAATGATTCATCAAAATAAAATTTGAATATGTGTAAGAAGCTGTTGTACTTATCATCTGTTGTTTTATATTGAAGTACTGGTTGAAAGTTCGCATTTGATAGCTCCTGACAGAAGTTTGCTATTGTGTAATCAGTAAATGTTCTCATAAATTTTTTTGTTTGGATTTTTGTCAATATCGGGATGTCTATGTCAGTCAGTAGTGCATAGTGGTCAGAAATGCCAGATTGTAGGATGTATGATCTAAATTCTAGTGTTTGATTAATTATGACATTATCTAGGCATGATCGAGAAATATTCGTGATTCTAGTTGGTTTGTCAACAGTAGTTTTGGCACCGTAGCTGTGTATGAGAAGCAGAAAATCGTTAGCGTTGTTGTTATCTGATAGTATATTTATATTGAAATCGCCTACAATAATGTAGTTGCATCGCATGTTTATTAAAAGCTCAAAAAGTCGTGAGAAAAGGCTAAAAAATTCGCATATAGGTGAATCAGGTGATCGATATATACAGATAATTACTAAAGTCTTTTTGTTTGTGAAATATTTGATACCACAACATTCAAAAATATACCTTTGGGACATAATGTCAAATTCAGCAAGCAGGTCCACTGCTATTCCTTCACGGTTGTAGATGGCAGAACCACCATGTTCACCCGCACTCCGACAGTAGCTCGACGCCAGAGAGTATCCCGCGACGTTGATCATACTTAATTGAGTCCGACATTGCCAATGTTCAGTTACACATAAGAAGTCACAGCCGCCCACCTCATCGATAAGTGCCTCAAGCTCAGGGACACAGTTTCCTAAACTTCTAGTATTTTGGTACAAAATTCTAATGCTGTTCCATTCTTTGTGGGATTTTTGAAGATCGTTTTTGGAAGCTAAGTCTTCTGTTGAGATCTCAGCCAAACCCGTTCTAAAAAACGGTTCACTCGCACTCCCGATGGCCACATCTCTCCGTCTTTAGCTTTATCAAGCGTATTAATTGGTATAGACACTTTGTATGAAGAATATTCCTCTGGGTGTTTTGAGTTCAATTTTGTTATTTTTGCATTTGCAATACCATTAGTTGCCAAGTGTTTGATGATGTCTGCTTCTTTGGTTGCCGGTTCTAAGCCGTATACAGCGATGTGGTTAATTCGTCTAAACGTGCATTTGTACCAAACTTTTCAATTTATGTTTTTAGATGATGAGATAACTATGAGATATAATATATCGTTGTAAACAGAATTTTTTAGAGTTTTAAAATACGTAAATAAATATATATAAATAAAATTGGATACATTCCATTTAAAACTTTGTATGTCTTTTCTATATCTAACACATTTGGTGCTCAATTGTTTTTTATTCTAAGGCGTATAATAGGGGATCAAATGTAGAACAAATTTTCTTCTTTAAAATTTTGTCGTATCTCTAACAATAGCCGAGATATCTGGGGTGACAGCTAAAATCAAACAGTCTGTACATGGTAAATTGTATTTATTCTATATTTTGTTGTTAAATAAATAATTAATTGATGTCAAAATAATTGTTTAACTTACTGGTGTGTACCTTGAAGGACGTACCTGAAACAAAATAAACAAAATTAGATTATTTGTTAGATAGTAAGTACATAGTAGAGTATGAAATTTGGCGTTCCAGCATGATCAATATCATAGGTATACCATGCTGACAGATTTTCATTTGGGTGACGAAAAAACGTTACGAATTTTATATAGAGGAAGCTAGTGGCGACCCTTATGTTTACGCTTTCTTTAGTTTTTGACGTTCTTGTTTTCATTTTCCTTTCTCGTCTCTATGAATATGTTATCTATGCTAGAAAGAGAAAGAGGTCGCTCCTATGTTATTCTTATCCTTTTCATGTTCATTTTGTGTAGAATATCTATTGATTATGCGCTATATATATCGAAATCAATTTATTTAAGTAAATAATATAGCACTTTAAATTTATAAGTTTAACTTTTGAAGCACTTGCATAAATATTTTCTATTTCAAAGAAATTCGCTAAAATACAAACTAAAAGCAATAAAAATACTAAAAGTATTGTACAAATGATTTATCAGAGGTAAATAATAATATTTATCACTTCATTTCACTGGATCTTCTTGGAAAGCGAATATCTTGCAGTAAGTTCGATGGCTTGACGCGAATTTGCTTTTGTCAATCTATCGAAACGAGCCACCTCAAAGAACTTTTTACTCGCTATGATTTATATAAATTCCGAAACTTTAAAATTTGAATAGGGAATATGGGTCTTGTGACTACTCACAAAAATATTTTTTTAATTTGCTTTACGACAACATGTATAATAAAACACGACTAAAACGAAATGGCTTCAAATGCTCTCCTAACCAAGGTAACTCCTACTTGGTTTTGCAATATTCACTTATCATTTTTAATGTAGTTTTTCTCCAATTTTTTTGATGCTGTTTTCAGCTTTAGATACTTATTTTGTATGGTATTAGTTTACGTTTGCAATGGTTAGTGGAATGTTCTTTAGTAGAATTTACTTTTAGTTTAATCGTGAATTCACAATAAATTAATATGGCCTATTCTATCCAAGTTGGGAGGTGTGCAAGACCTACAACTCGCTTGTTCAATGAAAATCATGCAGGCCAAAAGGTGTGCACAAGTACGTACTGGAATTAATCCAAAAATGTACGGAAACAGGCTCTGTATATAACAAAACACAAGATTTTCATTGGGTTGTCAATAATAAAACATATTAACATTGAAGTCTGAGATCAGGTCACAGTGTTTGGAAATGCGATGTCGATACAACAAGCATCAGTAGTAAACCAAAGGGACTATTATGACTGTCTGTCTCTGCCTAACACATGTGAATTTCCGTAATGACGTCACATTTCCGCTGGTTAAAACTCTAGCTCTGTTTCTCTCTCTACACACACACGTGTCATGTTACACCATGTCAGCGATTTTAAAGAGTGTATGTACGAGTCCGTGTAAATGTGTGTGTGTACTAGAGCGTATACAGGTCCCTCTAAAAGTATGTGTAGCGCGTATACAGGTGCCTCTAAAAGTTTGTGTATCAAAATTTTGAACGCTCTAACGAAGAGATTCTACAGAGTGGTACAATTGGATTTGTACGGAGCCTGGAGTAGGTAGATTGCGTCGTCGCGCGCGCCCTGTGACGTACAGGTACGGCGCGCGCACTTGCAGGTATGCCATGCAGGTGAGACGTGCAACCCCTCCGCCAGCCGTGCAACCCCCGGCAGCCGTGCAACCCCCCGTCAGCCGCGCAGCCTCCCGTTAGCCGCACAGCCCCCCCATTAGCCGTGCAACCCCGCACCCCTGTGATCGGCAGGTGTGGCGTATGATTGAAAAAAATAATTTTTTCTATGAACTATGTATATAAACTTTTATTGGAGATTTCTACATTTTTTTTTTTCTTTAACATTATTATAAACTATTTAAGATTTCTTTTTTAATTAATTTGTACAATTTTTATTAAAGGTTCCAACACAGATTTCAAGAACTAGCAATATATAACTTAACATTATCTTATATTAACTTACTTCTATAACTTGTATAAACTTTACTAAAGATTTCAACACAGATTTCAGAAACTAACAATTTTATAAACTACTTAAGATTATCTTATATTAAATAATATGTGTAATATTTTAACACTTATAAATATCTATATAGGTACATACATAAAAATATATAAAATGAATTTCTCTTAGATTCTCAATACTCGCACATCTCTTTTTTTTCTCTTTCTGTTAATCTATCAAACTATTTTGACGTTTTTTGTATCCCCATGGTAATGTATGTATATTATCAGCTAAAATTTGTCTCTTATCGTCATTTGCATCCAAAGATTTTTTGTGAACTTCTATTGAATATAAGTTATGATTTATTGATTTTATTGATCCAAATGTTGAATAATATTTTTTGTTATTAAACAGTGAATCTTTGTATATATCGAAATTTAATTTTCGTATCGCAGCTTTACCCACACCTTTAGCTTTAACAACTTCCTTCTTTTCATCTCCAAACTTTATAGCATACATTTTTGGCTTTAAACCAATAAATTCTGTAATTGCTGTACCTACCATTTCATCTTTGATCATACCGATGATTTTTTTATTCACTTGAGGAATGCCATAGGGGTTATTTGTTGGGTAGTCACTCGTATCAAAATATAGTTGACAATCTCGAGAAATAATATCATAAATGTTGAAGGAGTTATTGTTTTTAGTTTTACAATGATAAATTAAACTGTCTGTATCTGTATAAAGCAGATCTGAATCACCTAATACTTTTTTAAAATAATTGTAATGATAATCATAAATAAGCGTTTTAGATATATCTAATATAGACATGCCGATATAAATAGGTTTATTAAAAGTAATTTCAGTTTTACCTAATTCTATAACTATTAAATTTTCATGAAAAATGGTTGCGGATTTAAAATTCGGTAGAGCAATTAATGTTTCGGCTCCATAACGACCTTTCCAACACGTAACAAGACGAATGTCCCTATGATTTCTGATATTTTCCATAGTCTTCCCAAACACCGAATTATTCTTTAATTTATACAAATCTTTTTCGAATGTGGTTTTTGCCTTTGCACGCAAAGATGTATTAAAATCTATGTAATTTTTTAACCAACTGGTTTGTTTAAATTTTAAGACCCGATGAATACGAATTAATTTCATTCCGAGGGATAATGCTTGAATGAGAGCTTTATAATGTAAAACAACCTTCTCTCTGTCGTGCAATGTAGCCATTAATTTATTTCCTTTTGAAATTTTGGATGGGTAATGATACGGTAATAATGGTAAATCTTTGTGATAATCATGCAAATGTTCCGGATACTCTAGATCAACCTCTAGAATATAACCTACATCATCGTCATCATCCACATCAATATTAACTTTAAATAAGTATTCTTTGCTACACTTACGAAGAATCTCATTTCTAATGTGGTCTATATTATGTTCCCACGTAAATTCTGATTGAGGTAGCTTATTGCTCATAGCCCAACCATACAAGTTATTGACATCGAAATACATTATAAATGATTCTTCTTCTATATTTGGGTCATATGATTTTAAATATCTGTTATTTGCTTGAGCATATCGTTTGCTACATTGTACTAAACCACCTCTAATACCCCTCTGAATAAATAAAAGCATATCATTATCGGTAAGGAGTTCTAATTCAACTCTGGTCATTTTTAACATAGCTTCCCAGGAAAAGCCTGCAGTAGTATAAAAATTTGCCGGATCAAGACCATAACTTTTTAAGCAAATTTCACGATAGTTTTCGAAAATATCAGTTAATAAAAGCACATCAATTTTTAAATAAATATCTGAATAGTCACCTAACGTTTCAACGTGGAAGCGCTCCCACACTAATTTGGCATATTTGTAATCATCATTGCTGATATGAATATCGCATAGTCTATTATAAAATTCTTCCTTACTTGGTAGACACGGATCGTTTAACTTTTGGAAATGATCGACGTAATCATAGGGAAACACGCCTTTACGCGTTACAACGTCTAAGTCATTTGGAAAAGCATGTTTTAGATAAACAAAATCATCTCTTCCAAGAGATTTCGCCAATTTGTCTAAAGATGTCGATAAAAATCGATAACTATCTAAAAAGCGTAATTGTATCGAAGTATTATTTATACGAATTGTTTTAGTAAAAGATATGTAATTCTCTTTAGTATTTGGAATTACAAATATTGGTCCTTTGTCAAATGTTAATTCCTTAATTACAAGATGACCATCGTACCCCGAGAGATTATGAAAAAAGATTTGTATGACACGATCTCTTTTAAGATTAAGGTTACAACCTCTGCAAAGTGTGTATCTGTAATTACCTGTAACATGACAATGATCTATTACTTTGGGGTTATTCTCGTTAAATGCATTACAACAGAACATACAGTGTGTAGCTTCATTATGTTGCAGCAATTGTGCAGGTGTTAACTCTGTACACGGAACATTCATACTTAAAACACATTTGAAGAAAATTTCCGCCTCTTCCTTTAGCTTGTTAACGAACCACTTTGCAGGTTCATTACCTCTATAAATTTCAAAGTGATTTAAATTCGGATTTAGCGAACAAACTGTCTGATATGCAACGCTATATGGTATATGTTTTTGATAAATATTAGAATTTAATACATGTCTTGCTCCCTCAGTGTGATAATCATTTATTTTCTGAGTAATACTTTCGAAATCTGCATATATTACAAAAGGAGCACGTATTTGCTTGCGAAAACCATCGAATTTCAATATATTCTTACCAATTTCGGGTAGGTTAATTTTAACTGAATCAAATAGAGAACAGTTCTGTAAATGTAAGTGTAATCTTTCATTTGAACTAAAATAACATAAACATCTATCGCAAATAAATTTCTTCCCGTGATGCTTAGAAATTTGATTTGAACATAATAAAGATAAATCTTTTATTAAACAGTAGTGACTTTGATTACGTTGAGTTAGATATAGAAGGTTCACATGTTGATCCTTTTTAATTTTAGTGTAATGTAATGGTCCAACTACCTCACCATATTTATTTAGTCCGAATACATTAATAGAAATATCTGTATTTTGTCTTTCAAATTTGCTTATATCACACAATTTAACAGGAAATTGAATACCTTTCAAATTTAAAAGAGCATGATAATTTGATGGATAGTCACTCGTATTCGTAGAATACCGTTTAGTAATGTGAGCCAAAATACACCATACAAAACAAAGTTTGTCGTTATTTTGAATATTTAATACGGCATTTTGGTTTACATTACGAGGTAACTCTATGAAACCTTTTCCTTTTAAAGGACTATATTTATTAATATTAACAGCCAAGTTAATTACTTCGCTTAATGCCCAACCGCTATCTTTTTCCTGAAATTCATCCATTTGCAATAGAATTTTATTAACCATTTCTTGATAAATATCATGAAAAGGAGATGTGCGAGTAATGATATAATTAGGTGTAGAAAAATATTTGTAATCCTGAATAATATCCGTTACCATAATGGAATTTTTTATATAAGAACAACATAAAACAATGTTAATTTTTACCGAAACAAATCGCTGGCTACGTAATTTATCCTCTATAATCGACATACAATCAGCAAGAAACAGCAGTGGATCAATGTGATGTAAATTTAAAATGGTTCCACATGCAATTCGACTTTTAAATGCGGTCATAATCTGTAAAACAATAACACAGATAAATTAATCTTTTTCTAGAAGGTATAGTAAAGTTCTACATACATCTTTCCATATAACGTTTGATGAAGTCGTAAAGTTTCTCGATGTGGAAGGTGTTTGTAAACTACCACCGAATGCGCTGCCATCTGCTTGCTCTTGTAGTTTTCTTATTTCAACCTTGATCTTCTCTTGATAAAATTTTAGAATTCCTAATTCTGCTTCCAATTTACGTTTTATACTGGGGGCAGGGTTGCTAGCAATTTGGTATTGTACAATATTTATATTTTCCTCATTTAATTTTAATAAAGCTTCATGTTCGGCAACGGTACTGTTTAATTTAAGTAACTGACGGATAGGCTCAAACAAATCAGACATTTTTTTTTTTTCTTTCTAGTGTTGAAACCTACAAGCAACGTGATGAAAAGCTAAAGAAAACTGTAAACTTTATCTAATCTAATACCTTTAATGTTTTCGGTCCTCTTTCTTTAGTCTGTAAACGAAATTATAGCGCACTTATTACCAGCCACTTCTCTCAGCTCTGTAACGGTTAGGTTCAAATTTTCCTTTAAGATCTCCTTAATATCCACCTCCTCTAACGTTGAATACCGCTTGGGCAGAAATGATTCAAATTGCCCGTCTAATTCAACTATTATAGCTGCTCCGTATCTTGTGTTTGTTTTACGCATTCCTGTAATCTTGTATTTTTGATTTATGGTTAAATCAACAAGCTTTACGCTAGGTTTGAAATCACCAATTTTTTGTAGTTTATCCATATTTTTTTATCTACTTATTTAGTCGTCTAGACTTGTAAGGTGCTCGTAACAGACTAACATTAAATGCAAGTTTTTTTTTATTATTTACCTTCGCTAGCAAAAAGTAATAGATTGTTACATATTGGAGATTTGCTTAATATTGTAAAATCGATGACCTGCAATAATTGCGTGCGAAAAATGTGTCATCGAACCTCAAACCACCGTAAATCTATACATGTATATTGGAATTTGCTACATATTGTAAAAATGATGATGTGCAATAAATCCGTGAGAAAAATGTGTCGTCGAACTTCAATTTCAATGCACGCCATTCTGGCAAGTTCAGCAATATTTAAACATGTGACTTCACTTACAATGAACTACAAACACATTTGTATTAGCGATAGTAGTAAAATATTGTATAGCCTTTAAAGATGTATGCAAACGAAGCACAACTATCACTAATAGAAGTTTGCACCAAATGTGGAAAAAGAATTATTTTAAAAAATCAAACTTATAATGATTGGATAATGTACCGCAGGTACAAGTTATTGCGCTATTGCAAAAAGTGCTGTGATTATGTCATCCAACTAAAATATACTCAAGATCACTCAATTATATATCAAACCAGACCATTTATGCAAGCAAGGAACTAAGAGGAGACGGAAATTTAATAAAAGGCTAAATGATTTAAAAGAAGATGTTCAAATGTATTCGATAACGAAAAGATTAAAACAGTTTTATCCCTTAATGATGTCGGGGAGCGTTGTCGTTACCGTCGTCGCCAGCGTCGTCATTCACGAAGAATTAGAATGCTTGTGAAAATCTTGAAAAGTTGTCTTTGTCATGTGTATACAAATAAAGCATTGTTTTCTTATAAAATATCTATTTATAATGATTACACATTATATATATTATTTTTTATATTAATATTAATATGTTAAAGGGTTAATAATAAAAAAAAACGTGCATCACTTTCTTCCTTTATTTTACAAATTGCAACATACTGAATCTTATGCATAAAACATGAAAAAAAGAATCTTAAACTAAATCTATTCTCTTTATCCATTTATTCTCTAAATAATTTTCTTCACAGTGCCTGTAAGTGGTTTGTATTCTATGATATTGTCATGAAGAATGAGACAATATGCGACGGTATTTTCATTAAAACTTTTAAAAGATTCCAATTCCAGCTTGATATCAACAACTGACGACTTGATCGACTCCTTTTGTTTAGAGCAATCAATAACATATAGCGCACATTCCTTGAAACTCTCGTAATCTAATAGTGGCTGATTAGTTCTGTTGTAATAACTACCCTGAAAACTCGCGTACATGCGATACGCTATAGCATACTTTTTCTCATCAATTTGAAGATTCATTTTGTCGTAAGGATAACTATCGGCATTTAAGTGTAGTTTTATATTCACGATTGAAGTATGGTCAAATTTAGAAGCATCAGCCTTCAAACTGTCTTTTCTATCTGTTTGAAAGGCAACAATAACAAAACGAGGCTTTTCCAAATTTGTACTAGTCTTGACAGGCCATATATCTGTTTTTGTTTTACGTAATGAAGGTAATTCATATAACTCCCACTTTCGAAATGGAATGTAGATTGACTTATTGCTACTTAATGTTTTTAAAAGTTTCAATCGAATTTCATCGTTAACGGTTACATGGGGAACATGCCATTCTATCCTTTCGATGTCAAACGTTGCAGTTTTTGTACCAGTTTTATCAGTGTTTACATAACAATTTAAATCATGTCCACTGCGTAGTAAGATTAACTCCTGGCTAGCATTGATGATTATTCTTTTATAATCTTCTGCAAACCCCAAAAGGAATTTTAATGGTATGCAAGCATTAAATGTATTAGTAGTTGATGATATTGTTGGTTGTGTTTTGCTATTTGGACACCAACCAGAGATCTCCAGAAATTTACTTTCACTGTCGTTGTAAGATATATAGGCCTTAATTGAACTAGTAATACCCGGTTTGGTACACCTATCCACTTCTACTCCATTTATTTCAAGTCGTATCACATCGAAAAGAAACGCATATGGGTTATTGGTTAATTGACATGTACCTGTTCCAGTCGCATTAGAATTAAACGTTCCCTCGATATAGATGAAACTTTCACTAGGCAGTGTGTAAATGTCTTGATGTTGAACAGATATACGTATTTCATCATTTGATTTAAAATTATTGACTCGAGGGTAATATGTATGATACTCTTCTTTCGTTATTGCATCATCAAAGTGCAGGCCTTCGAATATTTCTAACTTTTCCATTATTGTTTACTTCAAAACCCAGAGATTCGAGAAAGACTATATTTTCGTGCGTTAACTGCTTCGCTGCTTCGGTTAGACTAGTCACACTTGATGTTGATAGAAGTGTTTTATCCTGTTGCTTAGGACCTGCCTGCCGATTAAAATCCAATCCCATATTTTTTCAACTCCAACCGAATAACAATTTTTTCGCCACGAAAATCCACGAGATCACCGTCTTGGTCCACTAGTCTTAAAGTAATATTATCAATACGAAACGTATTAATAGGTAAATAAATAATATTTCTAGGCTCAATATTAATGCTATATCCTGGTTCGACTGAAGGAGAGAATTCGTATAGTGTGTGAGATAAACGTCCGTCGTAGAAAGCTGCTGCCGTAATATTACACTCAACTCGGATGGTTACTACTTTAATAATTTGAATGGGAATATCTGACTCATGCTTTACATTAGGTTGTAGCATCCTGCTACTATACCCTAACATTCGACCGATAGAATCCGATTTTGTAAAATCGATACCAAATTTACAAATGATTTCACATTTCAGCGTGCTATTGTTAGGTTTTAATGAAATTACATTATTACCACCTAAAGATTCTTGCAAATACTTTTCAATGTCGGTAACTTCATAGGCGCCAGTCGGTATCGTCACAATTTTATTATCGTAATAAAATTTATTTTGACCGCTATAAATGTTCGGTATAGTATTGTAAGTATGCAGCCCTATTAAACCCAGTGCGTATTCGTATTTAGGATCCAATTCGATGGGTGGATAATAGGTTGCGGTAAGTACGTCGCTCGTACTTCTCAATGTAAACGTATGCGACATGACTGACGTTGTGAGCTACGTCAGGCTCCTTTTATATAAAAATTCTAAACACAAGTGTCCACAATTTTTCTCATTGTAATTTTGATAGGTAGTGTGATTGTATAGAACACGACATTTACCAAAGTATCTGATTAACTCTTGGGGAGGTTTCAAATTGCCAAAAGAATCGAAGTAGTTAACAACAGGTCCGCGTTTATAATAAGCTGTCCAGTGCGTACCTGGACCTGCAATAGAGTCTAAATTAACGACTGCGCACTCAGTGCCCTTTGGATTTTGCGGTAGTTTATCCCTCATATAAACACCACGGAAATTGGGGATATACTTCTTACCAAATGTATCTATGTCGATGTTTGTAAGGGCTCTGCGAGGCAGTCGATTTAATGGTTTTTTGTACGTATAAACAATCCCATTCCTCTGCGATAAGGTTTTAAATATAAACCATCACCTTTCTTCCCCAACGCAATAGCTTCCATTGATTTATTATGTCTTTGTGCCTCATTTAATTCTTTCTGTGCTGCTTTTGCTTTGTTAACGGCTTGTACTATTCCTGCAGTTGCTCCGGATAACCCACCCAATGCACTTAATCCAGCAAATAAAGGAATAAGGAATGGCAGAAAACCACCTTGTTTAGGTAGTGGTATGATTCGCGGTTTACGTATATTTCGTTTTCCACCAGCATCTTTCACAGCTATTTTAGCAGCTGCAAGTGATAATTTTGCACTCTCCTTCAAGCTGTTGATTGGATAACCTTTGAGTGCATCCTTGGCTTTCTGAAAGATATGTTTTTTAAATGCCACTAATTTTCGTTTCATTCCCATTCCCAATCTCCTTTTTACTCTCATTGCGTTAGTGACACTCCACGCAGCGACCTTTTCTCCAAAGGTAGCCCCTTTTGATTTTACACGTTTCCACGCTCGTTCTTCAAGATCACGGTCAGCTTCGTGTCTACGCTTTAAATCCTTGCTTTGCGAGTATGCAATATCGTGCCCTTTACACGCTTTATCCAGAGGGTTAATTCCCGGATCTCCACGATGTAAACGGTCTTGTAGTTTTGTACCGGGCCCGCAATATTGATAGCCAGGTAGGTGTAGTTCAAATGGTAGTTTATTAATCAGAGAATTAATAAAGCCACCTCCTTCACTGATGAGCAACATTGATAAAATGGTATAAAATATTGAAACATCTTTCTTTAAATCAGTTGCGAGTGATGCGTTTCACGAAGCAAAAGGATTCTGTGCAAATCACAGATTTAGATAGCATACTTGAAAAAGACTGCACTCCTATTAATAGACATGGTCCGTTGCTACCGAACAGTATACGCTGCATAGTATGCGGTCCTTCCAACTGCGGTAAAACGAACGTAATTATTAGTTTGTTAATTGATAAACATGGGCTTCGATTTGATAATGTTTACGTTTACTCCAAGTCCCTATATCAGCCGAAATATCAATTTCTTGAAAAGGTCTTAAAGTCAGTGCCAGTTGTAGGATTTTTTCCTTTTAAGGAAAATGATGACATATTGGACCCGTCGGAAGCACGTGAAAACTCCATCTTTATTTTTGACGATGTTGCATGTGATAAACAGGATAAGATTAGAGCTTACTTCAGTATGGGAAGACATAAGGCAGTGGATTCCTTCTATTTATGTCAAACATATACTCGCATACCTAAACATTTAATTCGAGACAATGCAAATTTCGTTATTGTATTTAAACAAGATGATCTTAATTTACGACATATTTATGAAGATCACGTTGGAACTGACATGTCATTTGACCAGTTTAAGTCTGTATGTGCCGAATGTTGGAGAGACAAGTATAGTTTCCTAGTAATTGATAAAGATAGTGATACAGAGAACGGCCGGTATCGGAAACGTCTGGACTCCTATATGACAAAACTACAACCAAACAGCTAATCAGATCACATCAAATCGTCGAAGCGGATCAACCTGATACACCTGATCAGTTATCCTGATCTACCTGTTCAGAAAATCCGATCGATTCAGTCAACCTGATATATCTGATATCTACTTAGAATGAAAAATCGCCTTACGTCTGAAATTATCAAGGCTAGCAAAGCTATTCGAAAGAAGCAGTTAGCAATGAAGATGGGTCGTTCCAACGCAGAAAGTATATTAGAGAAACATTTCAAACCTATTACGGAGCCACTTCAAAAAATCTTGGAAACAAGCACAATCAAGCAGGAGATACATCCACCAACACAAAAATTGAAAATTTCACCGAAGAAAGAGGCAGAACAAACAACCGATTCAATTGAAACACCTACTGTTAGGAAACGGCCAGCAGTGCGACGACTTCAAGAAACCATATTTGATTACAATCCACTTACTGAGGAGGAGGAAGAGCAAATTAGTGCAGAGAATTCCTTTCAAAAGTATCGTGATGAATACCAAGCCTTAGTTGAGCAAAATCCAGAAGCTGTTAATGAATTTCTTGAACAATATTCAAATACGCCAAGAACTTATATAGACGGCTTGCTTGCAGACACAAAGGGAGAATACGATACAACTACCGGGGTTCACATTGATCCTGCAACAAACCAACTTAAATTAGGTTCTGCAATTTTAGAAATTGATGGTAATGATATTATAATTGATGATATACGATATCAAGGAACACCTGGTCTCTACGAATTAATTTTTAAGACGTATCCTGTCGGTTACAGTAAACAAGACAGCGAGAATTATCGTGACATCTTAACACGTACTAATGTTCATCGTCGAGGATATGATTCGACGCAACAAGTGAAAGGTAACAAAGGATACAAATACACTAATGTAATTAAACCTTTAACTCTTCGTCCTCGTGCAAGCCCTCATATTCGTCCACGTGCAAATACTATAGCTAGCTTTCGAGGAGGAAGAGGTCTCGGTAAACAGATGTTAGTGAATAATGTGCCTTATCAGTATGTTTATTGGGATGATATAAATGAGCTGGTTGATAGGCTTAGGTTGTTAGTTGCTTCAGAGGAAGCTGGTCATACAGGTCACAATAACGAAATTGCATCGATTATTGAAGAGCTAAAAGAAGCTGGAGTTATAAAGAATGAATGTTGATAAATTTGGTCGTCACTTAATTGTTGGTGTCACACATCAAACAAGTACAGACAAGTTTGGGCGACATATTAGTAGCAGTATAACTGATTCTTCTCAATTTCATCAAATGGGCAGCGGTTTTTCACTTACTGCGAACGGGGACTATAACATTGAAAATAAACGTTTGTGCAATGTTCATTTTCCTATAGATGCTCAAGACTGTGCTAATAGAGACTACGTCGATAAGACAATAGCAGCAAGTAGGTCCCCACACTTGAGAATAGTGCGTGAACTGGCAGAGTTACAAATGCAGTTTCCCCAGCTGAAGCAAGAGCAAGTGATTCACAATCGACAAATTAGCGACATTCACAACACAATACATAAAATTAAAGCATTCTTGGAAAGACATAGTCAAAATTTAGAAAAAGGTATATCACTTGAAAATAAATTGAAATTAAAATTAGACGTAATTGAACATAACGCGCGTAGTAGTGAGAATCTGTTGAAACAGCGTGTGAAAGAACTGGAAACGCGAGTAGAAACTTTGGAAAATCATGACAAGTCGAATTAAAGAAGATATTGTTAATGAATTGCATAAACAGGCTAGACGGAACTTTAGAAGGCGACGTGTTATTATAAAAGGATTCGATGATCTTTGGCAAGCAGATTTAGCTGATTTGAAACTTTATGCTCGTGATAATCGAGGATTTAAATACATATTAATAGTAATAGATGCTTTTTCAAAGTATCTTTGGACTTTTCCGTTAAAAACAAAAGGGGCTACAGAAGTTAGAAATGCTATGGAGAAAATTTTACAGCAGCAGCGAACACCTAAAAATTTACAAACCGATGCGGGCAAAGAGTTCTATAATAAGTCATTTAAAGCATTAATGAAGAAATACAATGTTAACCATTATTCAACTTTTAGTATCATGAAAGCATCAATAGCGGAAAGAGTAGTGCGCACATTAAAAGAAAAGCTGTATAAGGAATTTAATTTACAGGGAAAATATAACTGGATAGGTATACTGGATGATATTACTAAAAAATACAATAATACAAAGCATAGAACAATCGGAATGAAACCTAAAGACGTAACAGCTGCCAAAGAAAAAAGTTTACTCTCTAATGCATATAATCGACCCAAAATCGCAGCGAAGAGAAAATTTTCTGTCAATGATGTAGTTCGTATTAGCAAATATAAATCCATATTCGCTAAGGGCTATACACCTAACTGGTCATCTGAACTATTTCAAATTGGAAAAGTGAATATTACAAACCCTGCAACATATATACTAAAAGATATGAACGGAGCACCTATACTTGGCAGCTTTTACGAAGAGGAAATGCAAAAGGCAAAACATTCAGATGTATACTTAGTTGAAAAAATACTGCGTAGGAAAGGAAATAAGGTGCTAGTGAAATGGCTTGGTTTTCCTAAAGAACAAAATAGTTGGATAAATAAAGATAACGTTTTGTAGTGGTATATTAGGAAATGAGTCAGAGTGTGTTCCTACAGTTGAGTATGAACAATGGACTGCAACGGTGTTATGGTTAAAGTGGAAGGCTTTCAATACAAAAAGGAAATTTTAAATCCCGTTTTTTCGTCAAAACATGGGATAAAGGTGAACCGGAATCGTGTCCAACCATTCCTTGTGATAGATTTGCAGGGATTCAACGCTCCAAACTTTACACCTAAGGAGATGAGTATAATTGATGGGTCGCATACATTACACGTGCTATTCAAAAGCGTAGTACCCTTGCCACTTCTTCCTAATTGTAAACAGCGAGAGATACGATGGCTGGAACGTAATCATCTTGGGCTTAAATATGGTTATGGATATGTTGATTTGAAAGACATTGTTAAAATTTTGCGTAGTGTATGTGCTAATTATACTAAGGTTTATGTTAAAGGACACCAGAAAGCTAGTTTTCTTAGAACATATTTAGATTTGGAAATTGTTAATTTAGAGCATAGTGAGTTTAGCGATGTTCCAAATTTAATTAAAACATATGAAAGTTGTTTTTATCATAAGATAGGTGTGGCAAATATGTGTACAGAAACTAATGTAAGGGTTTTGTATGATTATTTAAAAAATATAAAATAAAACATTTCTTGTGGTATATAACGCTTTTTATTTATAAAGTACAATGTTTTTAATTCAAATTTAAATATGTAGACACATCCTTTGTAAATTTCATTAACTCGAAGTTTAATATTTCAAAAACACAATCTATGTATTCGGAATTAACTTCTGGGTAATTGCTTCCAGTGCAAGCAACAACGTAATAAACCTGATTGCCGCATACCAATTTTTCCACATATTGTTGAATTGATCCCATTTCAAAATCCCCAGGATTTTGCGCTATTATTCTCAGCAAAGAATCATAATACGTTGGAAAATCCAATTCCACTAATCTGTGTAATCTTTTCGTTACGGTGTTTAAAATCCTCATTAGTGTGGTTATGGCGATTTTGTCCAAAGTATATTCTACACAACGTCTGCTCACTCGTATAAGAGGAATCATTTTCTCTTTTGGTTTAACTTTACCACCCACGTAGCACAGCTTCAATGTAAATAGATCTAACTCTTCGATTGTTTCATGATTCACCTCGTCTTTATCACCGCTTTCCCCTCGACATCTACCACAACACCAAACTTGCGGATCCGTTTTCATATGTTCCTCTATTGCCTTTCGATGCTTTAGAAATATGTTGTCCCATTCGTAATTTGTGAATGATATAGAAGCACTATTTTGATTTCTTCTTAGCATAACAACTGGTAAAAATCCTCTGGCCGGACTTAGACCAGTGGATATGGAATAGTAACGACTTAAAGGATATGATATCTCATTAATCAGACGAACTTCTTTTTCAATACCTTCTTCATACTTTTGTAGCATACCATCCAGTATGTCGTTAGGCAACAGCGGCATTGATTGGGACCCTGTTGATGATGATGATGATGGTGATGGTGATACGAACATTTTTTTTTTTTTTTTTTTTTTTTTAACTAGAACACTACAATTCACAGCAGCACAATAAACCTCTTTTCTTCTGTTTCGACTTTAAAATAGTTTCGCTCCCACCTCTATCTCCTAGACGTTGCGTGCCATTCCTGCCAATCATACCTGCCACCTATCGGTTACACTCGTCGATCGTACGTCACACACAAAATTGTTTAATTATAAGATAGACTCTGAAATCTCCAATAAAAGTTTATATACATAGTTCATAGAAAAAATTATTTTTTTCAATCATACGCCACACCTGCCGATCACAGGGGTGCGGGGTTGCACGGCTAATGGGGGGGCTGTGCGGCTAACGGGAGGCTGCGCGGCTGACGGGGGGTTGCACGGCTGCCGGGGGTTGCACGGCTGGCGGAGGGGTTGCACGTCTCACCTGCATGGCATACCTGCAAGTGCGCGCGCCGTACCTGTACGTCACAGGGCGCGCGCGACGACGCAATCTACCTACTCCAGGCTCCGTACAAATCCAATTGTACCACTCTGTAGAATCTCTTCGTTAGAGCGTTCAAAATTTTGATACACAAACTTTTAGAGGCACCTGTATACGCGCTACACATACTTTTAGAGGGACCTGTATACGCTCTAGTACACACACACATTTACACGGACTCGTACATACACTCTTTAAAATCGCTGACATGGTGTAACATGACACGTGTGTGTGTAGAGAGAGAAACAGAGCTAGAGTTTTAACCAGCGGAAATGTGACGTCATTACGGAAATTCACATGTGTTAGGCAGAGACAGACAGTCATAATAGTCCCTTTGGTTTACTACTAGCATCTCAAGCCGTTTATCAGTTTGTAGAATCCCTTTAAAATTACACTTTTACACGAATTGAATGAGGATCATTTTGACAGGAGGTGTTAATTTTTTCAATTATTGATTTTTTCAGACGAATCATCTTTTTCATTGAATGGTTTAAGTAAATCGTCACAACTGTAGATATTGGAGTGATACCAACCCCCATTTGATGCGAGAAACACATACATAACGCCAACAGAAACTTAATGTATGGGCTGATTGATACATTTGGCGATCATCTCAGAGGATCTCTATTCATTGACTGAACTTCAAATAGTCAAATGTATTTGAACATGCTGGACGATACAATCAATCCTTTGCCCGAGCTAGATTTGTAACTACAACCGACTTACGCTGCGGTCGTCTTGTGGGCTCAAAGCTTGGCTTGTGTCCCCTAGAGAGCGCACATCCAAAGTCTCGATTACCTAGCAGGCGACGGTGGATAAAGTTTGAGCTGCGATAGGGATGAAAGTGGGTTTATACTGGGGGTGGTGTTGATGAGGCCTGGTAGATAAAACTTGAATCCGTTTCACGTGCTATTTCCCGCTTTCGTTGTTTTTTTTTGGTATGGTGGTTCCAACAATAGATCATAAGCTCCACCATGGTGGTAAGTTTCGGTTCTAGTTGCAACAAAGCTATGACAAACTTTAAATTGATTTCTATTTCGTTTTATAACAGTACTTAATCACCAATGTATGATATAATTTTTTTATTATTTGCTAATGCTACTTTTACTGCCATCCAAATGAGGGGCTAAGTAAAGTTGGTACAATCGTTCATCAACAGTGAATTGAGTGAAAGAGACGCGTTTATTGCATTATTATTTTAATTACAAGTTTATTCTACTGTATAACAATTACTTAAATCACTTAGGATTATGAACAACATAGATCATAAGTCAACCACTTGCAATGAGCGCATTAACAAGTAATGTTTATTGTATTGATGTTTTCGTTCATTTTATCGCTGAAATTCGTACATAAAATTGATAACTCACGGTTATTTAAAAAAACAAACAGTGTTGTTAAAACATAACCGATGTTCTTTACAATAAAAATATATTTCACTCAGCCAATCAAATTATCATTTCATTTTCAATAACTTTGATATCATGAATACAATGAATATTTTATTATCTAATAAGTTCCTTCGTCGTTTAATAAATCTTTATCACTGTTTTCGTAATAATTTCTCTGTTTGAAGATCTAAATTGTATCAAAATCTCAGACTAGTATTATATTATAGTTAAGCGTATTTTCAATACCTTATTGTCTGTCAAATTAGTTTCTAGTATTTATATTGCCGTGAAATATATCTACCTCATCTGTAGTATTAGCTTCGGGACACCTTTAAAATGTTAGTATGAAAGTGAAGCACTGATGAATTATTTCTCTCTATGATTATCAAACAGAAGAGCAGAAAGGCAGGAACTAAGATAAATATCGCAGTGCTAACGGTACGACAGCGAGCGCGTATATACAACTTGTATGTTGATATTTCTTTTTCTTCTCGTATCCTAATCTACAAGTCGAAAACGCACGCCACAGCGGCAGACAATTAGACGTCTCGAAATCCGAACTGCTCTTCCGTAATTTATGCGCGCGTAGAATCCGTGTAAAGTATGACGTTTGTAAAAACAGTTGACAACTACAACGTAAACACACTCGAATATTTTTAAAACAAGATCGCGGCAAAACACGTAGGCCGGAATTATTCTAACTTTTGACGACCGACTTGATGAATGGTAGCATGCGACGCGCCCAGAAATAAAGTAGACTCCTTTACGGCCGGACTAATTTACGTTTCGGTCTTTATTTAGACCTCTTATCCTATACACGCTCTCCATCCGTTGCATCTTCGCCTGTCTTCCCTTCACCTCTCGTCCGCATCCATCGCATCATATCGATAAATATCGACATCCGTGTGTCTGTGTGTCGCATTCTCCACGCATGGCTTCTGGGGCTCTTCTTGGGACGACGCAGTCGCGGTCCATTCGACTTTTGTTTTATGCCTGGAGCTGGTTTATCGTAAATCTACTGTGTGTGGACAAATGTAACGTTTTTGTTCTAAGATCTCGGCCAAGATTTCTGTCATTACGTAACCAGTCCGGTGAAGGGACGAACCAGATCCCATCGCCATTATGATCGTGTACGTCGTTCGGAGACATTTGAATTGAATGCCCCGGAAAAATTTAGGGATCGATTTGAATTTAAATGTCCGCTTCTCGGACTCGAAATTGCCCTCGTCCATAAAGCCGAAACGTACATACGCATGTAAATTATAATTGATAATGGTCTGTTCGAGGGAACGGCTCAACTCTTCTGGGTCATGGGCTTTTTCGTATAATTGAGGACGAGATCATAAACAAGTCCTTTATGGGGCGAAGAGGTATGTAACCGTGTCAGAACTAAATGTATTTATCGACTTCGAGCCGGGAAACTAGTGCACGAGCAGCTCAGATCCCGAGACATAACACGTTGAATATATTAGGGAAATGAGGTAAAAATATTGTTGCTTCAAAATATCCGACTCTAATAATGTCCGAGATAAGGTTAAGAGATCTAGGTGGACGTAGTATGTACATATACATATATTTTTCAACTTAATTTGATAGTTATCGAAACGAAAGTTATGGATGTTCCTGCAAGAAAGCTTAAACGCACTGGCGATGTCCAGCTCGTCATTCTCAATACAAAACGTTCACGTTAGACTCTCAAAGGCTTAATAAACGTTATCTCGGTGCTCGTATTTAACTCAAAATTAAGAATCAATTACCCAGAGACAACACGAACCCTAAACTAAACGCCTAACATTATCGGGCACCGAAAATGACTTGAGATTAAATGGTCAAATAAAAAATAAATTACATTTAGGAAACAACCTAATACAATTTAGATTATAAAAAGAAATAAGAGATCTTGCGGTTTCTTAGCACGTGCTCGTGTTTGTCCCAACCTAAATTTGACCATAGGAATCATATTAAATTTTATATTATTTGAATTACAAAATTATATTTGATTTTAATTGTGTTTGTAACCAACACCTCTACATTGCTGTTTGTTTGTTTTTTAGGCTATCTCATTCTTTAATAATTGTCACTTATGAAGTAAAAGACAATTTATGAAAGCTTAGATAATTAATATGGGGAATGGATCTCATCTTTTCGCTTGATTGTTCACCTGTTACACCAATTTTTAATAAAGTAAGTAGCATAGAGAATTGATATTCAATATTATCATAGTACACAACGCAAAGTACCACGTGACAGATAATTATAAACCGTTTGCTTTCAATATAGAGGCATTTTTTAGAAAATGTAAATTTCTTCCAATTGTCACAACATAATCTTGCAAGAGAATCTTTGCAATGAAGGTTTGGATGCACCTATAACATGGCCAGCCCATAATGTCCTTCATTTTTCATTTTAACATATGAAAAATGAAGTGGATACCGTAGAAATAATTATAGAGCAGAATCATGGAGTCTGCTGATAGATTCCGTAATAAACCAGCCATACATCAATCTTTAACACAAAGATTGTAAAATATATCTATCAACAGGCCATATCTTCTTCAAAGTAAAGAACCTTATATTTTTTCTTTAAATTTAGTCATTGGTTTTCTTGGTTATATTGTTTTCTATAAAAAAAATTCCATGAATGTAACGTCATGTATCTTGATAATAAAAGGCTTACGAACGTTAGAGTATAAGACCTTTTACTTATACATTATTAAGTTATTATTTAAAATAAGTTAAATTATACAAAAAAGAAAATATCAAAGTTATAGAGTAGAACATTTACATACACTACAGAACGGTATTGATAATTTGATTGTTAAAATGAAAAGTAAAAGTTAGGAATTTAAAATATAAACACATTTGAAATTATTTTTGGAGAAGTTTAGATAACACCTGCGGAGCATATCAATCTTTGTAAAACTTCTTTGGAATAATTTTTTTATTACGAGAATTTAAATTTTGAATATAAAGTGAAATTCGAAGTAATTAAAATAATGATATAGAAAGGATTATGCTAATAGGTATATGATTTAAATTTAAATTGTGAATTTTGTTCTATTGTCAATATGTGGTTGCATATATTGTTTTATTGCATTGTAGTTGTATATTTATGTTTTAGTCCTGGGCGACAAATGTTTCTTAAAGGTAGTGCTGGATATTGTATTGGTAGTTAGAGAACCTTCTTGTTTTTTTAGTTACACTTTGCATTTTACTATAACTTTTGTTTACAATCAGCACTGGTGGGTCAACCAGATTTAAGCAGCCCGGGGCGGCATTGGCTGTTAACATACCACTGACGTTTGGGAATAAACAACAGAGCAAATCATGACAAGAGAGCAGTTGAAACAGTTAAAATAAAGGGTGCATGTATTTAAGGCTTCCTTCTTTCAGCCAAAATTTGACAAGACGTAGTGTAGATGAATGATTTTATAATGCAAGTCCGTGTTGCGGACATTACTTAAACTATAAATGTGATAACGTTAAAGACACCACATTTAATCAAAGATATATTCTGTATTGTCAAATTTTCGACAACCAAATGTTATCTTTCTCAAGGAAGAAAATCAGTAGCAGCTATTTACATATAGGTTGGACAGTGACGCTTTGTCGAACGAGTTTGGAGACCAAACAAATTCGATAAGACGCTTTCCAGCCGTGATGTGTAATTTTTTTCGGCTATCACATGATTACCACTTACTAAATTTACTTGCATTTGTAGTGTTTAGAATACAGCTAACTTATATTTAAATGACATATTATTTGGCAGCTATTTTGACAACCGAACCCAGAAAAATTTCAGAATCTTCACAGAGGAGTATGGTAAAGCAAAGGAAGTGACACGTTGGTACTTCAATTCAGTACCTATGTACTTATTGTACTCTACTATCTATGGACGGTAAAGTAACGGAAATGATGCGTTGACCGTTCTATTCATAGTTAAATTCGATAAAGTGGCGCCTTCTATCTTTGAATGAGTGTAGTAAGGTTGTACTTTCGGATGTGGTAACCGAAAAATTAATAAAATCCTATCGTTAAGTTGAGTCGAGAACATTGTAGGCACGTTTAACAGCTAAACACTGATTTTCTGCCCTGAGCAAGACAACAACATTTGGTTGTCAAAAATTTGGCAATACAGAATACAAAGTAAAGATATGTCTAGCTTTTTACCACCTTGTTAATCCCTGATTAGTCATTAGGGTTATCATTAATTCATTAATTACGAGTACTCCCTTACTTCTATCTACACGTACGTAAAATATAATATAATGATGATTAGGAAGGAGATTTGGTTTTGCGGGAGTGCCTGACAAGCACCTATTGCTTAGATTTACTCTGCTCCATTAGATAAAAAAAAAAAATAAAAAATAAATCCAAAAATTAATCTTAAAAAATGCGTCACACGTTGTAGTATTTATAGACTAGCAAATTGTGCCAATTAAACCCATGAGTGCTTCTTAACAACATCTTAAAGCTTATAATAGGTTAAACTTATAATTTATTTTGGAATATTTCAGGATATTAGTAGGTTTTGCACGATCATCATCATTACTCTTTGCACTCTTCTTAAGGTTTTTGTCGGAACAGATTATTTGCTATTTTCATAATCAATTTCAACGTATCTAACAGACTGGCGATAATAAACCCCCCGCTAACAGGTTTATTTACAATTAACACTAGATAATTACGTATGCTAAAAACTATCAGTTTTGGGACCTTTTACACGCAAAAATTTTATTTCCAATCCATGAACCAAAATGCAGAGGTTTAATGTCTCATCCACTTCTAGAGTGTGCGGTTTGAAAGCTGCGGTTTGGAGTCATAATTTTGTTATCTTTAGAGATTTTTTTGGAAATATAATGTACTAATTTATAGCTATCTGTTCCCATCATTTCTGTTTGGTGAGTTTCTACCAGGACGTCATTCAAGGTTTGCTGACGTGAAACCGTCTTTGAAGGGCTTCTATTGCATTTTTGTCAGGATTATATCTATTGCGTCATCCCTAAAGCGCCCTGTTCAATCTTGTAGTTCGTTTTCCTTTGGGAGTCGTCATGCTTTGCACAAACTTTATGCTGCAGCGTTTTCTTTAAATTTCTCTATTATGCTAACCGAAAGTTGACGGCACTTATTACTGCTTCACGCACGAAAAACTTTACACGTGTCATAGGATCCTGTATGTAGGTGTACTAAATCACGTTTCGCTATATATAGTAGTTCCACATTCTTTTACTTACGCCAGAAATATAATGGTCGGAAACTTTTTGAATATATCTCGTATACTTTTGACAGTTAAGAATTAAGCTCTGAGTAAATATCGGAAGATTGTATGCGTAGTACGCTAATTTTGATGTTTAGTGTAGTTTCATCCGTATTCGTTAAGATTTCTTGCAAAATAGCAAGATTTTGCAAAAAATACATAGTTACTATGTATTATATTATATTCGTCATGTATGTAATTATTAAAAAGAAAATCTATTGAAATTGAGTACGTACATGTTACAGGTAAACTACGTCACAATCGTGATACCTACACACTCTCTGCCTGCACCTATGAGAAAGAAATAATATATGTACTACATATACGTACAGTGTATGTATGAGACTCTATGAAAACTTTTCACCATGTCCCGGCATAAATATATCTCGCAGCACACACGGAGTGCACGCTACAGTAGCGCGGCTGGCAGTTCCTCGCAAGCTCGTAATAAATATGAGAGCAGAGAGTCGCTGATTATGCAGATTGGTCGCATACAATGGGGCATTGTCTTTGGACGCGAAAGGGGTTCCACCATCCGGGGCAGGACAGCCGGACAACCTTGTGATTTGTGGGGCTCCGCGCAACACGACAACTGAATACGTCTCGCTTCTGCTGAATGTAAAATGTGATTTTTATTTTCTCTTCAATCGCGAACCCGGGAATACAATGGTGAAATGTATTTTAAGATGGCGGACGAACCGTTTCGTTTTTTGTTCTAACCTCTTTTTCGATTCGCCGTGTGTTCGCTGTGTTTTCCATGTTGTCGATACGTATACGCTTTAAAAGTCGATCTTTGGGTCAGCCCGCGATTCTACTCGGTTTGAATTTATGTAAATTTCAGGAAAAGATCAGGAGATGGTTTCACTGGCAACATCTACGAATTTATGTTCAACCCTTGAAACTTGTGGATTAACCATATATATTAAATAAATTAGTTTATTTTGTTGGTAGCTAGATATTTAGTTCATGCATAATAAGCCCTCCTAAACAATATTATGGACTCTAATGTCTTTATTATTCCAGAATATAATCAGAGGCCGTACCTATAGTTTCCTGAATAACAATGAGAGAATAAGGACTTCTGTCAGCGAAGAAGTTCTTCACTATCCTTTTCCAAAACAGAGAGGAAGATGCAATAGAACCATGCACATTGACATATGTAGACTCTTGTTGGTTTATGGATGTTTAGAAAACACAGGAGGATGTATGTAGGTGCAGAAATATTCTGTAGCAGTCTAAGGTTTGGAGAATGTTAAAGCCTTGGCAAACATACACGAATTGTGTGGCCTATAAATTCATGCTATTGAGATATGTGCTAGGGAAACCTTGAATAACCAAGTCAAGCAAAAGTTCTAAGTACCTATATTGGGGACTGCTAACAATCTGTCTTTAAGGATATCTTCATACTCATTTAAGAATTAGGCAACCTCACAAGAATGAGCGCTGCATTGCGGTTCTATATGTGTTATTGACATACTATCCACGGTAGCTAAACAAATTCTGGGCAAATTAGAAAGCACTTCATTACTAAAACAATTGTTCAAGTTTGGAACTAGCAGATAGTATTCCATCTAAATATATCAGAGCAAAGGAATTACTCGAACGTGAGTGTCAAAATAATTGTTTCAGTTTCTACAGGATACTGTAGATTCAGGAAGCGCTTACACAGAATTGAGTTCTGTGATGAGGCACTGAATGTCATTATATTTGGAGGACGAGGAGACAGTACAGCATATTATCAGATCTTAATGAAAAAAGTAATTAAATGATCTTAAGGGTCTGAACTTACTTGATGAACTGCATGATAACATCCGCTTACAAGAGGTCCTGATGGCATCACACTGTTTGTACATTCTCAACAATAACTTTTCAAGTATGGCTTTGTTGCAGTTTATCACAGACAAATAAAATTTATTGAAAGAAAGTTGGTAAAAAAAATGTTTTACTTCTTTGTTTTATAGTATTTTCCAAATAGTTAGGTTTCTATTGCTTTGTTTTACAACATAATACTGAAAAAATAAATTGCAAATAATCCTTGTCTGGGATTGTATATCTGAACACGGAACTCTTTTATATTTTCAACGGTACGAAATTTAAAACACTCCATATGTGAAGTGAAAGCAGTAAGTGTTGGACGTGCATATTCAACTTTTCGGAAGCAAACTGACTTACAGCTAAATGTTACAATTAAAAAATTACCAAATTCAAAGAAAGTGTATGTATGCAACGTGTCCCATATCGTTTTATTCAAACTTTGGGAGGGTAAAGTAGACTAATTTTAATAACTAAAAATACCAAAAGTGCTAGATCCATTGTATCCACTACCATCATGGTGATTCAACTTATTACTTATTTGTTTAATCTATATACCTGTTTAATTTGTTTATTTAATCATTTATCTTATATTAAACCAACATATTTCTGTACCTAAACACAATTGACTAACCACTTTTGTTATTTCTCATTATAAAGAAATCTAGTTTACCCTCATAAAATTTGGGTAAAACAATGCGGCATTTAGGAAAAATTTGGCCATCAAGAGCATTTAAAAAATATGTATGGTCAAACTTACAATTTGAGGGTCAATTTATGAATGAATTGATTTTAAAGATAGAGAACGTAAGGGTAAATTGCCTTTAAAGAATGTGTAAAATCTCTTACAGTAAGAAAAATAACGCCATTACATTTAAAATAAGAAAGTAGGTATATATCGACATCCGGTATAGCGAAAGGTTTCCGGAAATTGAAAATAATGTTAAATAATTCTCCAGGTGGGGTTTTGTTGTCAAAATTTTTGCCCCATTAATCTAATTGTTAACGAAACAAAATTGACCTATCACTTTTGCTGTTTTTAGTCATTAATTTAGTCTACATTACCCTCCAAAAGTTTGAATAAAATGGTATGGGACACGTTGTATATACGAAATAAGATCTAATCTAATCTATGGAATCTAATAAACCAATAAGAACATCCAGAAAATCTGTGTTACCAAGCAATACATCAAAATATTATTTCAACGTGTGCATGTCTGTGTTTTGTTAAAAAAAAAAAAAATTATAGAAACGGGAATTTCTGTGCCGGATAAATACACAATGAATACATAACGTTTGTTTACGCCAATAGGCTGCAGCCGTAGTAAAAGCTACAGTTGGTCTTAAATGCGCTCACCTCACATATTTTCGCGTAGGTCATTAACCTTTTTTCGGTAACGACTGTACTTCCACTAACTCTTGAGTTAGCGGCAAATGTTGAAAAAAAAAAGGTTGAAAGATCTAGGCCAAAAAGAATTTTAACGACAAGTTTCGAAGTTGGCAGTTTCCGAATTCATATTTGCTTATAATTAGTTCTGATGCTACTCCAGAATCATAGCCTAAGTATGGCAATATTCTATAAGGTATAAATGCAAACAAAGATATACGGTGTTAGATCTGGATGTGTTCAAATGCACAAGTAGTTAAACGTAGGCAGAGTTGTGTAATTTATCACTAATAAAGTAAAATTTTCTTGTTACAGTGTGTTGTTCTATTTTGGAGTTGGCTTTAGCTAGAACTAGCACACTTTGCAGAGTTAAGGTACAGTATAGTGTATGCTAACTTAAGGAATGAATTTTTCAGAACTTTTCCGGCAACTGGAGAGGATGTACTATAGTACTACGCTAAGATCAAGGAAAGAAGTGATTGAATATTAGGGAAAGATACCAAAAAGAATTAAAGGAAAGCCCTTTATCTGATTCTAGAATAATATATATCTAATAATAGAATAATATTTATCAGATAAAGGGAGTTGATTCTTTTTGGTATCTTTCCCCAGTATTCAGTTAATTCTTTCCCTGACTTTCTAACAACCTTGTATTACCTTAACTCTTCTCCTTAGCTGTTTATCAAGATCAACACTTTTCCTGTTGGAGTTATTTTTGTTTGTGCGCGATGTCAAAATAGTAGGAACAGTGTCGTGATGGGTTATTTATGTTTGCTTTTTATAGTTGGAAATTCTCCAAAAAGTGTAAAATAATTCTTTTTAACGTTATTTTAACAAATGTTTAATTATAGTTTACCTGTTTTTATAAAAACCTTGTTTCAGTTAGCTTCGTAAGATATCTTTGTGTGAATGGAGTATTTGTACAATTTTTTCATGTTCTTTAGGAGTAGGACTTTAATATGAATTAAATATAGGAAGTTATTTTTGAAAAAACTTTCAAACTTATTCTTTTTAAAGTAAAAATACAATAGTAATTTTTATAAGGTGAACAACTAAAAAATTATGTTCAGAAACCATTTTTCACTATGCTTACACGACTTAGTTGTTACTAACGTGAAAAATATGTTTTTTTTACTATATCGAATTCCCAAATTGCGTTTCCGTATTGCAAATAATTTAGAAAGTGCCCTACATATGTAAGGTATAAAAAAATAAATATGTTTGCTTACTTTTATAGAAGTGTATAGATTTTGGCAATTCCTATATCCAGTCCTGGAGTTCTATACTGTAACTTTTGCTGTTGTTTTTAATTGAATCCTCGCGAACAGCACACATAAGAAAATAATATAAATACTAGGACCGGACCTACCTATTCTTAAAAATACGCTCAAAGCAAAAGCGAGCCCTAATAAATCAATCACATTAAAAATGCATTACAAATAATTAAGACAGGAAGTTTTGGTTTTCACATGCATAAATTTGAGTATATGTAATGTATACAGGCATCTTTAGATATTGAAATAGCACATCATTGTGGGAACTTTTAGTTTTCAAATTTTCCGACAACCATGAATTATATTAATATATCTTTATGGTTATTGAAATTACTTAACTGCTGACTTTAGATAGGTAGCTAGTAATTATTTTGACATAGTATCACATTAGCAAACCTACCCAAAACAATTTCGTTCACTCTCCGGTCATTATGTAACTTCAATCACGTAAGTGTAAATCGCATGAAGCGTTACAAATTATTACCATAATTCTTTCATTTGTATGTGTAATATTTCAGATATCGCACTATCAAGATAAGAAATTATGCCTTGAGCGGTACCATTAACGTCATAGATTTACATAAGAGTATCATATGTCATGAGGTTCGTAACCGAAATGTGGTAAATTGATTGTTACTTTGACAAGATCGTAATGTAAAAATCTATTAGGAGGAAATCAATATTCTGGCTGTGTGAAACTGATATGCAAATGTATATTAAATAATTTACATTTTGTCTGGCATGTGATGAAAGAAATTCATTTTCACATGAAAATTATTTGGTTGCAAAAAATTATATGATATTAAATGCTTTTAAGTTTAATAAATATACGGTTTTTACTGTAGTCTATTATTCCTTTGTTGAAGGAAGTATTATTAATTTGAATTATTAATATGTATTTCTCTTTATTCTTTCCTTAGGATTTCTTATTTGTCTGTTTCTTCATTGTAGTATTATTAAATTAAAATTACTATCACTGGATTAATAGAAATCACAAAAGTGCAAAAATCACGAGCATCTGCTAGTTATAAATATGATTTTATAAGTTAAAAATGACTATTTCACAACACTATATTGCTGCATTATATTTTACAATCGATTGGAAATCAATTGAATAATATAATAATAATGTATAAATTAAAAGGTATTTTAAAGAAAATAATAACTTTATTTAAATTAGTAAAAAAAAAAACATCAAGCGAATATTACAACATCTTTGTACATATTTAGTTGCTTCAGTATTCAGGAATTTAAAAATTAATTCTACCCTGCAAATTAATAAAATTCTAGTAGTAAATTATTTATATTTATATGAAACAATTACAAAGAATATTGCCACGTATTCCTGTCATCCTTTATACGTAACACAATGCTACGGGAAAAAAAGACCAATAAAAGAAAGGGAAGCATAGAACTTAGTTCTGCGCACTAGAGGTGCGAACAGGCCGGGCCAAAAAATTCCAGATACGGGCCGGGCTCTTTTATTATATGAAACGGGCGTCCCGCAAGTCCGTTCGGCCAGATTATATCTTAATTTCTTTAATAATGCCATTAAAACAGCAAACCCATAATACATTTAGTACCCAATGGAGATGACAATCCTTGCTTTGATCAATCAAAATCAAATCTAACAACAAAGTTCCCATGAAACAACTTTTGTTTATACTATTTTTAATTTACTTTTCAATAATTCGTAGTCAACTCTTAATGTAATTTTATATTTTCTTATTTTTTTTTTAATAAGTGAGTGGTCTGACGCTAACAACTTGGTACTAAATATTGACAAATGCTACACTGTCTCATTTACTAGAAAAACTAAGCCTCATAACTTTATGTACACCATTGCTGACCGTGTTTTAAACAAATTAAATGTTATCAAAGATTTGGGAGTTAAGTTTGACGCTGATTTGTCCTTCTCTTCACACGTCGAAGGTGCATGCTTATCTGCATCTAGAATGCTTGGCTTCCTCATTAGAACTTCCAAACAGTTTAAAGATATCGCACTTCTGAAATCTCTTTTTTTTGCTTTTGTTCTACCTAAGTTGGAGTACGGCTCTATAATTTGGTTCCCTTATTATGCCTCGCAACAGATTCCTATAGAGCGTATTCAACGTCGATTTCTGAGATTTTTATCATTCAAACAAAATGGAACTTATCCGGACTGGTTCATTTCTTATGAGGAGCTGCTAAATGTACATCAAATGCGTCCTCTCAGCCATCGACGTAATGTTCATAGTGCTCGTTACTTATACAAGCTTATTAATAATAAAATTGATTCTCCGTCTTTACTGTCAGCTTTAAGTTTTAACGTTCCACGAATTGTATCACGTCATTCTACTACATTCAACATGCCAACGCCAAGAACTAACCTATTACTTAAAGCACCACTTCACCACATGACACGTAATGCAGAAATCTTCTACGAAGACATTTTCCTGGGAACTACTACGCAATAGTATATTTATTTTTCTTATTGTATTCAACTTTTTCTTTATAATGTATGCATTTTTCTACATATTTGTTATTTGTATTCACATATTATTTATTTTTGTCCTGTAATTGGGGATACCTGTTGGGCAAATAAATGTCTATTATTATTATTATTATTATTAATAAGTTTAATCAACATTTCGATTATCGGAAAAGTCTTTTTCCAAAGTAAGCAAAACTTTTTATAAATGATAATTTTTTTCTGTAAAAATAGAAGCTAAATAATTTATAAGTATAGTTAGGTCCATCCGGGGATACACTGTATAATAATAAAATACTTTTGATTTAACATTACTTTGCATTCATTTCACCGTTTAATGTCTATATAAATGCTTAATATTTAAGATAGCAAAAACAGCGTTTTCTTTGATTGCCGATCTCTGAAACGCTGCAGCAGTCTTTATCTTTATTAAACACCTTTGCTGAATTGCTGCAGATAACTGTTGCTACGTTAGTCTATAAATCATTGCGACTGCTAGAGAAGTTGTAAGCTGAAAATAAAGTCTCCAAGAGAGATAAACAGTGCTTTTTCTTAGTACTACATCTTTATAGCAAATTAACCAAGAATTAGTGCTAATCTTATATGGGTGCTAAAATCCCTGTTATTTTAATGTTATCCATAAACTCACTAAAGGATTACGAGTAATCTGTGTTCGACCATATCCTAGCAAAATATTCCGAACGGCAACGGAAAAAAGAAACTTACGGCAAAATAAATATCCTTTATAAGATACACGACGAAGTCGATAAAATTCACGCAGCGAGTCGCAATCGGCCGCAAACAGTATTCGAAAAGAACACCTTTAGAGGCAACAGCAAAAATGCTTCTTTGTACACAAGCGCATTTCCATTTCGGTACGCGAAAAATACCTTCAATGACGCGGCGGCCAAGCCGCGGGTATGATAAAATACAGTGATCAGAATGCAGGCGATATAAACCGAAACAAGATGTTGGCAAGATTGCGCGCTTAAATCGAGAAGAAAGTGCGCTGTAATCGGCGGGGAGTCCTTTAAGCCAATAAAGGCTTTTAAAAGTTTTATTATGTGTATTTACATATGTAGAAATCATGTAGATAGATATGAATGCTTCTCTGGTTTTGTTAATACTTGTTTACGAAGAAGTGGCATGGGATGTTTGTTCGATATTCCTCCTTTTGCAAAACATATATTCTACTGCAATTGCTATATTCAAAATAAACAATTAAGTAATTTTTCGTTTCCTCATTATTTCCGTTCATTTAATTTATAATAACAGTACTTCCATTTTTTTTTATTAGTAAAACGCCAATTCGCGCGTGAATAAAAACAATAACATCGGTTAACCAAATAGGTATAAAGTGAAGATGAGCGCCCAGGGCTAGCGGAAATAATGCACCGCCTGACACAAATCATAGTGGTTAGTTCCGGTTTCTGACGTTCGCGTCGCTACTGACACCACTTCATTTGTTACGGTTGTTTAACCTTTGTGTCAAATTTTTATTTGGTTACACCGACTTAATTAATTGTCATAGGGTTTTACAATGAGCATTTTACGTTACCCGAGCCAAAGCAAACATCCTCTACGGTCTGTTAATTCGTGAAGTTTCCATTGAATAATACATCAAACAGACAATGCTCGTGGCCCCGGCCTACGTGTATACGGGCTGTTTCCTTTATTTATTAGCGCGTGCATCGGTCAGTTCTTTCCAGTTAGCTACGATTTCAGTCACGTGGCAATATTTACTTTGTTCGTTATGCGGAATGTTGCGTACTACCAATCAAATCAACGCAGCAAATAAAATAAACTTACTTTAACCATCAGTACATTTTTAACTCAATTTTAACCTTGCTACAAACAGTCGAAAAAAAAGCAGCACAAGCGCAACAAACAAGCTTATACATTTTTGCAGAAGTGACTAAAACATTAGAGAGGATACAACTAAAAGATGTTATGGAAATATTGCACGAAAATGGATTCATGAATCCTGGATTGAGCTAATTGCAGAAATACATTGAGAAAGTATTATAAAAATATGCTAAAATGCGTTCTATTAACCGATCTCTCTTCAATATCATAACGCATGTAAGGACAACTGAAAATAGATTGCCTAACGTCCATTTCTACATAGTTTGCAATACTAACGATACCGATGCAGCTTTGATCGCAGGATTAGAATATAATCTATTAAGAACATATCGCACTTTTAGCCAAGCAGCCTGCAAATAAATACCGACAAAACAAAAACTATGATCATCCATCTCCAAGGAACCAGCAAGATATAAACCAAGGATTGATGGATGAAATATCGGGCCAGCAATAGAGTTCAAATAACTGAAATAACGAGCCATGGATACCGACAGAATGAAACAAAAGAACAATAAATGAAACCAGCCAAAATATCGGGCGGATTGGAGGATATTATAAGGAAAAACAAAACAATATTAGATCAGAAACTAACACTAGAATCTTCGAAACGTACTGGGTGAGAGAAAGAAAAGATATTGAAATAAATATATAGATAGAATAAAGGAGACAACGATTTGCAAAGAAAACGTGAAAACACAAAACCAAACAGCAAAGCTTCGCAAGGACACTCTTTCAAGAGATGAAAGAAATGTTTGTCTTCAACGTCCGAGGAAACGTGAAATATAAATATTCATTAAATTAAGATTAATTACTCTGGGCGAAATAAGACTGGGATGGTAAAGTTCACAAACATTTTGGAATACCTAAAACCAGACAAAGCAGGCAAAAGATTTGTGTATTGCATAAACACAAACAAAATTGCAGCGGTTAAAGCAATAAGCATATTTCACCAACAATAAGTGTAAATTGCAATAAAATGGTTGATAGACTAGATAACTAGAGGGCCAGCTAGCCTCTTGAACCGAAACCGCACTGGAGTATATCCAAAAGCTTAAAAGAGCTAAACACAATAAAAGCCCATTTTGAGCTCATTTTGCTATCTTTCTTGGTCCCAATGAGTATGAATTTGAGAACAAAACTTGCTTTACAAATCTCTTTGACAAGAATGTCATTTTTAAATCGTATTTTTTGTTTTGTTTTTGAAGAATAATACTAGAATAACAATATTGCAATATATCGCACCTCAGGAGTGGGTATAGTCCCAAGGTATATAGTTAAGGTACGGGGACTTGTAAGGCGACTCTGTGATAGGAGATTCCTCCTAGGAGTTGTTATTTATTTCCTTATTTTATAACAAACTGTATATGCATTTGGTACAAATAAACTTCGGAGTAAAGAAACAACGCAAAAGTATAAGGGCTAATAAACATAGAGTTCCATGAATGAAACAAGTAAAGGAATTGCTTATTGGTGGAAAAGAAAATCAAACAGGTTTGTACACAAATATTAAGAAGCTATGCTAATTACACAGTAATACAATAAGTTAATACAAAAGAGCAATACGAGCAAAAGCTATGATATCGAAATAAACTGTAATTTCAGTTTCCGTTTAGTACATTCAAAGAGTTCTCGCGAACGAAAATTCGTTGGCAAGTGGTTAAAACATTTGCACACTGTTACACACAAACAACACCCTCGAGCTTCCGAAGCCCTGGTGGAGTGGACCACACAAATCCTGAGCAGGTCAGGCACACGAAAGTTATGTTTTAGAAGAAGCTTATAACGATATAGATTTTGATTGACGGTGTGCCTTGCTCCTTGCACAAATCGATTTTAAGCCTCAGATAGGTGAACACTTTGACCACTCCTAGTCCACTGTTTTACTCACTGGTGTCATTTTCAGAAACAACTGCATGAGGACACTCGTGGTTATGATGGGTGATGATCGGACTGCAGTCATATTGGCTTTTTGGTAACTAATATAATTTTTTTATTATTAGTATTACGTGCTCATATTTGACGCTAATTAAAGGCTTCTTGCATTTGTATAGAGGCATTCCTTGAAGTAGGTTGATGCTGTCATCATAGCTAGATCGTCGGCATATAAAAACAACTGGCATCTTCCAATATACTCCCGGACATCATCAATATAGAGTGGAAAAAGCGGAGGTATAATGTAGGTATTAATATACATAGGTTGCCCAGTTTAACGTTTATTCTTGTTTTAGCACTCTATACCAAGTTGTTACCCATATTTACAGTGTAGCTGCAATCATTATTTTTGTTATTATATATTAATATTGACTTTGGTACCTTGTCGAACAAGTGCTTTAGCCGCAGAGTGCACCCCAGCACATGGCGACCGTGAAAACAAACCATAAACTGTTTTATTAGTATCTGAAAAAAATATAATTGTAATAGCAAAAAAAAAACGGTTAGATTAAATCAGATTAAGATGATAGTATCCGAAGATCCACTAAATCAAATCTATTGTAATCTCTTTTCAATTAAACCTGTCATCCTGAAGAGCGACAGTTTGACGCAGCTCAGGGTTTACCAAACCCAGCAATAGAATTCTTGCCTTCGCCAAGCCAGCGCATTGGCCTGAACAGGAATTCGTGCTTCCTTTTTTGCTAGACATAATCTGCAAATGGCATCATCTGCCGCGCTTTTAGGGTGCATATGCATGTTTAGTCTAGCAACCAGTTAGTGGGCTTTTTATCACTTTCACCGCCTTCCTCTCTTTACTTGGTAGGTTAAAAAAGAATAGTTTCGTCCTTCTTTGCGCTAGCGACTTTTGCACCCTTTGGACTTATTATGCATCCATAAACTCTATTAATTGTAATTTGGTAATACTGAAGGAAGTGTCAGCTTCAATAAACAGAATATATATACAATCTTCGTATAATCACTATATTTGGCGCCCCATTTCCCTTCATGTCCGAGTAGCTGGGCACTCAAACCACCTCGATTGTTATGCTTATGTGGTATCAAACCACTTTAGAAGTCAACATTTGCCGAATTAAGTGCTGTAAGTGATTATCAGAGAACATAGCGGCGATCTTGCTTTCGTCAGTTCGTCTCTTGACATCTCTTCATATCATATTGAATTGCGGTAACCTCAGCATGAAACGTCGTCTGGACTGCGCTGAGTTAACCACGCTACTCGTTCTGGGCTTTCGTGTTCCTGCTCCATCATCAGAATTTGAGCCATTAGCATACCAGTACAAGTTCGTTCTTCCCGGTGGCTCTTTCCTCGCAGCGTCTTCTTTGCAATTACAACGTGATACCTTTTGTCCAATAGTCTGCAACGTGCGAAATGTTTACAGGCACTTAGCTGTGTACCAGTTATAGGTTACAGACCTAACCATTCTGTGTGTGTGAATGTGTAGCGGTGGCAGAAGTACTTCCATTGCGGCAGTAGGGATCCACCTTATTGTACCCGCGGCAAACAGACAAGTCTCTAGCGTTTTGACAATGCCCGCCTGTCATTTCTTTGGTTACAAAGCTACCGCTCCGTGGGTGTAATTTCCCTTGTGTATAATCATAGAGCCATATTAAGGATGAGGTCCTAGTTTTTCTAGTACAATATCTTACACCTCTTAAAGCAATAATCCGGTGGCTGTGTTGATTATTTTCATAATACGTGGATTTTGCATGTAAGTTTTTAGTCGATCAAGTTAGTCACCAAGATATTTCTTTGGCCCATAGAAAATCCTTCCAACCCTCGTAGTTGTAAACCTTCTAGCACTCTTCTTTTTGTGAACACTGCTGAGTATTAAATAAATGCTTTTCTGCTTTAACTGTAATTTCTTTAAATTGCATTTTGCAAAAAAAAAAACATTGCACTTTGCACTGCTGAGTATTGACGCCAGTTATCGACTGTATTTTAGAACTATCTAGCTTCGCTCTAGTAAAATCTTTGGAAACAACTCTCTGAGGATTATAGTTAGATCATCTGCTTTTTCCAGGCAGCAAAAACACTTCCTGGCTATTTTTCGGAATAGGACTTCGCCCCATGGGCACTCTCATTCCTCAGCTTCAATGATAACTCCGCCAGTATACGTATAATAAATTATTATATCCGCATAACAATTTTTTCCAAAGGCAAGCAGTTAACGGTGGGAGCATAAAACGGGGTTTCGTTTTTGATTCGCATTTTGCAAAGAGAAGGTAAAGCATCCTTTACGAAATAAGTTCTTCGATTGATTTTCTTTGAGCGCCGGTTTGGAAACTACTAGGGGGGCTGCGTTACAATATATTGTCCTGGTAACATTAACTTGTTGCTATACAAGTCGAAACCATTAAACATATAAACACAAGTTTTTCAAAAGCTTTCTGAATGAAACAGACTGCTTATTAGAATAGTGTTAGACATAGATAGGCTTCTAATAGTATTTGCGTTACATGCAAGATTAAAATACCGGTTGTATGCTGTCAGAATCATTAATAATTGCTCCATCACATTAGATAAAAGTAATATCAAACAGAAAATGTAAACGGTATGCATGCATATAACTGCATAGAAGAGTTCGTGTTTATTATGTAGGTGAATGTACAGAATACCACGTTGAATGTGTATGATACACGCATGATGTTAAAAGCGGCATCACAAACACGTCAAATAATTCATACGACCTATAAAATACAACCCGTGTAAATAATAAACATGTCCCTTTTATCAACGCGGGACAGCGTGTAACGTGATATGTTTAAGAGGAGAAAAAAGCAACGACAACAAAAACAAAACGACATAAATGCATATACATACATAAGATGACACACTCGAAAAACAGGGGAAGATAGAAATGGAAGGTGAGCAGTAAAAATTAAAATTCCCATATATAAAACTTCAGGTATACATTTTTTTCCAGTATTTATAGAGTCGTAATAAGTTTGTCAGGATCATAAAGAATCTAGAATTATCTGGGAGCAAGCTCCGGCGACAAACGCCCGTAACACGAATAATATAAGTAAAATGTTAACATTTCCGAGCCTGTCACTATTATTTAAACTTACAGAATTGTTAGGATGTTTAAGGTACTGTATGCATGCTGGTGTGGTTTGAAAATAAAAGGTATTATCCGTAGGAGAGCGGTAAGGTGCACGTGTGGGTAGCGGAATACCAGGTTGTTACTTTCATGAACTGGTGTGTTATATGAAAAATACGGGAAAATACAAATGTGAGAAGCTTGATACTTGTATGCAAATTACACCAATTACACCGTGTTTGAGTTTTAAACAACGCCATTACTATTGACAGATAAAATATTTCCGTTTGGGTATTCGGTCTGTCTAATATAATAAAATTTGCTTAGACCTCAATGTTTTGCTATTTATTTAGTGACTTCGTCAGGAGGTTATAATATTATAATATTAATTGAAGGGTGAAGCAATAAGATACATAATATAATGTATAAATCGTACTTACAATAAGAATGTAATAATAAAAATTACGTTAAATTGTGTGATAGATAAATTTGGTTAAAAAATCAATAAAATAAATAATGAAATAAATCACATTTACTTATACATTTATTAGTATAAAGACAAAATATTTATAATTCTTCATAGCTTCAAAAATCTAATTAACTGACCTACAGTTCACAAAATTTATACATACAGCTTGTTCACTTCATTGGAGTTCCGACTACTAATTATATTGATTACAGTTTGCACTATTAATTTGTTACAAAATGTAGAAAGCCGTGGAAATAAGTGTGGTAATTTCAATACAATCCATGCAAAATATAAGTACTGAAACCTTCACACATTGACTTTAAACATGTAAAGTAACAATAAGATGACAGGATTACACTATCACAATCACAAAGTCAAGGCATCAGAAAAGGTAACAACAGCAAGGTGCAAAACATGACAGAAAACAATATGTTTTAGCAAAATTGTTATCCTAGATTAACTTTCGCTGATATTTGTGCCTTTACTTTTATTGTTGTCTTTGTTATTAATGAGCGCAGTGTTTTTTTGGGTTAGTCCTGATGTTGTGCCCTTATAAATAAATAAATCTCAAACTGCGTAGTTGATTATAATATTTGTATTAACTGTTATTACCTGTATATATTTTATCACCAGCATTTGACTGTTATTTTCTATACTGAGTGAGTTTTTTATCTTGAGACAATGGAATATCTCTAAGACACTGCATCAACACAAAAAAAGATCTTAATTAGATTTGTTATAATGCTCCAGTAATGCATGTTGTGCCGATATACCGTACCGTGATTTGTGAATGTCGCCTCATCAGAAAATAATACTCGAGCAAAAAAATTGGGATTATCTTGTATCCGTTAAAGCGCCAATTAACAAAATCGCACTCGATTTTGAAAATCATCGCCATGAAGTTCTTGATGCATGGAAACTCTAAATGGATGATATTTCCTACGCTTCAATATTTGGCAGATAGTGGACTGAGAAATTCCCGATCCGTTAGATTCCCCTGACTTCTTTTTGCGGGGCCACTTAAAGTCTAAAGTTTATACAGAAGTGCCAACGATGAGGGAAAACATGATTGAGCGAATCCCCAACGCTTGTTCAAGGATTACGCCAGAAACACTTCTCAGTTGTCTGCAATCATTCCAATTGTGAATAAATAAATGTATCGAAGTGGAAGGGCACATTTTCGAACATATTTTCTGAAATGGGTATGATAAAGTAAAGTTCTTCGTTGTTGAAAGGCTTTTTGAAATGTTATTTGACGTTAAAATAAAAAAAAACACGAAATCATGTTTGCTTGCTTCTCTTTTTTTGTGTATTTTTTTTAGACGTTCACAATCATGTTTTTTTTCGCGATTACAGCGCAATCTGTTACGAATCGAAAAAAAAAAGTTTCAAACAAAAACCACATAGGTACTTCATGGCGTAGAATCCGAATCTGCAATACAGAATGGAGGTTCCCATTTAAGATTTCAAAGTGTTCCCTCTCCCACTCGGGGAGGGGGGATCCAGTTCGGCACCGTTCAGTGAGCCCCCTACATTATCACAAATCTTATTAACATCTATTTTTGATGAGAGATATTTCGTTGTCTCAAGATAAAAGCTCACCCAATATAGTAATGATTGATATTACTCCAAGAACACTACTGTAACAGATAGTGTATAGCAATACTATAAAGCATACCATTAAATCGGGTATAAGGTTTTTAAATAAAACTGTATATAGTTTGCGGTGAATAATGAGTTTAATTTCATCTTTATTCTATTAACAGGACTGGAGAAAGTATATAAAGAGCAAATGAAAAGGAAATGATAATTCTAGGTAACTCTGGCAGTCAAAAAATAAAAAAAGATACTTTTTCTTCTGCAGAAAAACTCATGGACGGGTTTCTGCACAACAAAGCCAACTGAAAAATTCGATCAAGAGTAGATTATTTAAGCTTTCACGGATCAAATTTCAAGAAAAAACTCAATAGTAAAATAGTTCTTGTGTGAAAAACAATAGAAAAGTTCCCCAATTTCTAACCCCAATACTTTCTTCCTCATAAAGATGCATCTCAAAAGAAATAGCGGTCAAAATTTTAGAAAAATTTAAAAGTTATTTTAACCGACTTAACAATTACGTAAAATTTAAAAAGAGAACTTCTAAGTTGCATTTTTGAGGACGAGCTGTTGCATTTTCGTAGAAACACAAAAAAAGCAAAATAAAAAATAAGACAGATAGTTTGTTGTTAAGGCATCTAACCTTTTTGGACTGAAGAAGAAATAATTTGTCTTATTTGTAATTACTTTTCTCTTAATTTGATCCTCTTACTTTTCTTTTGCAACCTACAGACTAATAGAATAATAAACTTTATATAATCTTTCAGAATCAGTATAGTTTGGATTGAACTGCTTTATATTTAATATTTATACCAAAGGGGTGCTAGATCATAAGTACGAAAGCTGCAATCGTTAATTCTATGTCCAAGTATCTATTCGCCAACCTGCTGGTTTTTCAGTTATGCGATAAAGCTTTACTACACCAAATCTCTAGGTTGAGAAAGGACTAACAATAAGTGAAACTTCTTTTACAAAGCCATGCTGTCTTATGTCTTATATATTTTTTAATTTCATTATATTTAGTTGTATTTTTCTTAAATTAGAAATAAATCTGTTACTGGTTTATTTATAAATTGTATTAAATACTATACAGTCTTTTATTTGCGTCTGTATAACAAATCGTTCAGAAAATCGTTCATTATATATATCAATTAAAAATATTAAAATTACATGTGTGATCGTTAATTAAAATAGTTTGTGCAACCGAATTTATTAATAAATAGGTTTATTTATATAAACTGATCCTAAAAACGGTTTTAATGTTTTTGAATAATTAAATCACACTTCCCGCATAATTCATACATATTACTTGTTCAATTTTTTCTTTTCTACTCACAAAACTTATGTATGCATGTAAATCATAAACCTTATTATAAATATAAAGAAAATTACTTAAAGACAATTTCCCAACACTTACATTTTTAAGACTGAACATTTTTTGCCAAGCATATTTATATTGCGATTATAAAAGCATTTAGTATTTATTTACAGCAATATGCATTTTCCAGATTAGGAATACACTTACCATGCATAATTTTGGTAGGTAATAACTGTTTGTCCTATTAAGAGTTAGTCAATCGATCGACAGTAACGTTTACTGTTGGTACCATTAAACTGTTAAAATAGGTATCGGGGTTTAACTCACGTGAGAAGAGGACGTCACAAACGCAGTTATTACATCAAAAAAGCGCCACCATGCTAACTATATCATTAACTTGGCATTATATCCGGTGCTTCCATTATGCGTTCATAACAATATCCACAACATGACGACTTCATTACGGCATTTTTTATTTTTTCCAATTATGAAGGAAAAAAAACACTATAGCATGTGTTTACCTACGTAAATTAAATAGCTATTTTGACAACTTGTTTTATTGTGCTATGACAAATTGCCTTTTTATGTCACACTTATGATCTTTATCCGTTGTCATCTTTTTTTTTTGCGCAGCATTGTTTCACGGTTTTGTCGAATAAGCACGGAAACAGAAATACGACACCAGGGTTCTATTTAAAATGTAATTAACGTTAACGATACAATTACTTTATTTTATTATAAAATTATAGGTTTCATCCCGGCAACGGTAAGATTGTTTTGTGGCGTTTTGATATAGGTGGAAGCTTTAACGTCAGATGTTGTTACACACCCTAATTATACACATTACTATCTGGTTAGCATTTGTCATTACGGTAGATCGTAAATATGTAATGGTGGTTTATTCTGTTGTTTCTTCTCTAATCGTCAGTTTGTTATTATCATATGGAAGACATTTTTTTTTACACTATTCAAATTACTATTCAGGGAACCATAGTTATATATTTAAGTAGATCAGGCTGTTAATTTCTTCTCAATTTCTAGGTGAAACTGAGTTCCTGAATTAACTAGGTAACTAAGAATGTAATACACATTAAGGTGTGTGAAGACACTATGTTACTTAAGCGCATAGAAGCATGTCTTATACGTATATTATGTTTGTACCGAGATTAGATTCGTAGATTATTCCTTTTGAAGTAAATATTATTAACCAACATCATAGTGCGATTCATAACTATTTGAAGATGACAATAATAGTATTCACTGTACAATATACGGCACGATTAAGCCAAAAAAACTGTTAATCTATTTTTTATTATTTGTAATAAATAAGTGCAATAGCAAATAATAAAACATCTCAAATATTATGATAAATACCATTACACTAATATGCACTTCAGTCTGCTGCATTTGACTCAACAAGCACTATTAAACGGGAACTAGATTATATAAAATATCGGCAGTAGAGGTGTATAGAAAAGATTTTGACACAGCATCTAAAGAAAACTAGAAAAAAAACTTCAATGTTACGGTTTTAAAAACATAAAACTCTAGATAATAAAAACGTATATCCATGATTGTTCCTGGGGATGTCGCTGCACTGAGGCAGAAAATCATTTACCCCATGTTTTTCTCTTCCTCAGTTTTAAAAAAATTATTTCCTGGAATCAAAATTTTTTAAGACTTCTTTTGTCCTTGTCAGCAATGTCTCTTAACTGTGTTCAGATGCTTTGTAAATTTTATATTAGATATATATATATATTTTAAATTTGGAGCTGGTTGAAAGATTTAGAACAACTTTGTGCTTTTGTATTTTCTCGGTATAATTGGACTATATGAAAATTTTACATTTCTTGAAGAGATGGGCTTGATAAGGATGTGAGCTATACATAGTTATTTCCAAACATTGAAATTATGCTGGTTATACAAAGATGTATAGATTTTTCTTTTATTATGTTCATAAGAAGATGTTAGTGTTAAGTTCGAGATACCAGTGTGTTCCTTCTTATAATTATTTGTGTCTTTATTTCGTTTTTGCAAGTTTTCCATCGAAATTTTGATTCAGTTTTAAGTCATAAGCTAAAACTATTTTAGGGTAATAAGTGAAATATTTATCAGAGTTAAACTTTCCAATATTCTTTAAAAGTAAATAGCGTAGTTATTTATGTTTTATCTTACAAGATGCTATTTAAAATATTAACACCTAAAACATATGTACAAAAAGTATAAATTATACGACCGAAGCAAGAAAAGACTAACGGAAAATTACAAGAAAATATTTCTTTTTGAAATTCTTTTTGACCTTATACATTTATTTATTTGTACATTAACACTTTCTTGGTTTTATGGCATTTAGATAATAAAAACTGCTAAAACTATATTGTAAGAAGTTCAGTTTTTAATAAACTTTATTCATTTATATTTTGTATGGAGTTAAATAATATATTTAACATTTTTTTGTTTTGTTGATAAAATCAGTACTTCTTTATTTTAATTTGAAAACTTTATGTTTTATATAAATATTGTTTCTACAGGGTGCTCTATTAAAAAAAATGCAACTTTGATGTGCAGCTCAAAATGGACCAGACTATATAGTGCACAATATTTTCAATGCATGCACTCAGATGAGATATAATAATCCATGATAATTGTTTGAAAAAAAAACTTTTATGTTTAGTAGTTTGTGAGTAATCCTACGCTTTCGTTTGGATACTCTGTATCTCTGTTGACAAGAAGTAGAAGTTACTGATTTTTATTGCTTACATATAAATATACTTTTTCAGTATTTGTCTTGAACTGTTGTTGATGATAGCAAGATTTTTTCCCCAGTTATTTTTAAACAGTGTAATTTTTTATGTCTATCTGAGATGTTGTTGCAACATTCTGCTTCTCGTGTAACAACATTGGTTTCTAATAGTTTGTTATTTTCTTCATTGGTTTGAATTTAATATATGAAAGCATACTTAGAAATTAAGACAAAAATTCTTGAATTTCAATCAAATCATTTAATTAATCATATGGGTTGATTGAGGAATAATTTAACATGCACAGATATATAAGATGCTATTTAAAAAAAGACAACAAACGTTTATATATAATGTAGAAATCTATATATACGAATTCATTGATGCAATTACCAATGTTGCATTAGATAATAGGTTTGTTCGCTGTGCGCAACTTAATTGGAAACTATTTCGGTTTTTCCAGTGCGCATGATTCAAAAAAGGATTGTAGTTTGAAATTAGTTTGATAATTTACTCTGCGAACACATCCAAAACCGACAATACTGCCATCAACAATTGGAATTTATCCACGCAGCGTGAATTTCGGTATAACTGGGTACCTATAACCTAAAGTTTGTGTTTGTTATCTTGCCTTTGATACATAATAATTTGAATACTGACTTGTATTTTTGTGAAAATAACAGGATTAATATGGATGGTAAATCTTTAATATGAAAATATTTATTGATTGCTTCGCCACCCAAGAAATATAATTTACAGGTTTCGGTATGGTCGATCTTTTGATTATCCCCTCACAAACACAAGAAAACATATTTCAACAGGCTTTGTTTTATCTCTCTCGTTTAATCCGTGAACTTTTTGGATTAATCACCAACTGTTACTGACTACAATTTGACACTGTGCGAACACCAAATTCTAAATTGCAAACGGTCCAAATACGAAATTGTAGCACTGCGAACGCTTAATTGTTATTACGCATGCGTCGTTCAGTTGTGGATAGTTGCTGACTATACAGCGAACAAAGCTAATGTGTGCAAGGTTATTATTAATAATAATAATAATAATAGCCTTTATTCACCATAGTATCTGTAAAAGATATCGGTTTTGTCACAAAATCAACGAAATAGCACAATACAATACATAAATGAACATTAACAATACTAATTAAATAAACATTGGATAACTGAGATTCAAGCAGTAGCCACACACATTCAATTTAAAAACTCTGATATGTTATAGTAACATTGTTCTGTAAAATGCTCTTTTACCGCTCTTTTATATCTAAACATATCTAACGAGCGTAGTTCATGCGACAATTTATTAAATATTTTTATACAGACATACTTGGGACCCTTCTCGTAACGACTTGATTTGTGAGTTGGTATTGAATAATTGTGTTTGCCGCGAGTATCATAAACCTTATTAATATCGTTGTTGCACGTAAAATAGGCGTTGTGCTTTTTTGCATATATAGCACATTCATATAAAAATAATGACGGAAGGGTCATAATGCCATACTTTTTAAAAAGAGGTCGACAAGAATCGGTCCTCCGCATCGAGAGCACTGTTCTTAACAAACGTTTCTGCATAATGAAACAACGATTAAAGTCCGAAGACTGGCCCCAGAAAATAATGCCATAACGCAAACGAGATGCAATATGCGCATGATAAAACATTAAGAGTGCATCAATGCTGGCACAGTCTCTAAGCCTGTACAAGGCATAATTCAACGAACATAGTTTGGAGCACAGTTCAGAAATATGGTGACTCCAATTGAGGGAGGAGTCTACCCGGCAGCCCAAAAACTTAGTGTTGGGTACAACGGGTATTGTCACACCATGGACACGAATAAGTGGTGAAGATTAAAAATAGATATAAATAGCTTATATAAAGTTACGTTACTTTTTTTATTAGAATTAAAATATCTGTATAAGTGTACGTTTACCCACTCTTAGGACACTTTGTATTGTCGAAAAATATTTTTAGGTTGTGCAGCATTAAATTTGATAGAACTTTTCTAGAACAATTTGTTTAGACAGGCGTCTATTTTAGATAGATATAATTAAACTTTAGCATCTATTTTTTTGCGTCTGGATACTGTGTATTTTCTAGAGCACTGTTATATAAGACTTCCCAAACACTTTTTTAGCTTAAATTCCCGAAAGCTAAAAAGCGCCTTAGATAATTCTATACACGTATTTTAAGTGTTATGAATAACTTTAAAATCGTAGTACCCGATATAAAAGTATAGTATTTATTTATTTCGCTACAGGATAGTATTCTCTGTGATCTGTACATCCATATATATGTATATATTGCGCGGTATCATTTGATTTAAGTACGAGCTTTTTCTATGACCAATGCACGTACTCCTTTTTATTACAACGTACAATGCACAATCCTTCCCAGTCAGTGGTTAATCTTGATCTCGTTTAACCAGTGAATTACTATTTCTTACGAGCACCACCGTCATTAAATCTAGCTTTATTATTTTATTGCACTCTCCATGGGGAGAAATTACGGCATCGGCAATAAACTAAAATTAAACTGTGGTGAGAATATGTCGACCAGAATGTTAAAACAATAAAAAACGCCTAGATAGGATCTCGAAGGAGCGACTCGGTCAGTATGAGCGCGATCATCAGTGCCCCGGCATCAAACGCTTAGCAATAAAAAGACGGCGTCCAGCTAATACTATAAAAATTCTTGAATTTACCAACGGAGAAGGGCTGAGCCCGTCCCGTGCCTCTTCAATTCTCCGGGGACGGTAGATAAGTGTCGCAATGGTTGCGCGAGTGAATGGAGAAACTGTCCAGCACGGGACGGTGGCATCAACAACATCGTGCCAGTGAAACAACGGTGTGTGCTTAAGATGCGGGATTTTGATAAAGGAGTAATGTTTATTTCGAAAAAACAATGTCGCAGAAAGTGGGTTTCGCGTATGTTATGGTGTAGATAATATTACACTGGCACAGCTTGGTGCGGATTTCTTAAAATAAAAAGGAAAGAGAGCGTTTTAATGAATCAATTTAGCCAATCATAAAAGCCCTATAGGGGGACGATGGTTTTCTTGAGCGCTTTTTAGAGGAAGGAAAACTATTGCCACAAAAACATTATTTTTTCGACTACCACATCCGAAAGTACAACTTTTCTACACTCATTCGAAGATAGACAGCGCTACTTTACCGAATTGAACTACGAATTGCCATGCTGAACTGTCAAGACGTCACTTCCATTACTTTACCGTATTCTTCTGTCAAGATTCTGAAGTTTGAATTTGGTTGTCACGATAGCTGTCAAAGAATTCATTCAAATATGACTGATCTGTGTTCTGCACACCACAAATGCAAATAAATTAATTTTAGTAAGTGGTAATCATGTGGTAGTCGAAAATAGTTATTTACCAATCAAGTGCGTGAAAACACATTTCGCGAATGAGAGGCCAGTTTAAAGCGCGGGCCGTTAGGCGAACGCTTCATGGGCACGAATTCGCGAAACGTGTCACGCACGACATTTGTACAATATTTTTTGCACGAATAATACATACTTTTAATAATAATACTATCAAATACCGTTTATTGCGATTAATTCTGCCTACTTATGTACTGTCAAATATGTATTATGTTAACGTTCGACAGTTTAGCCAGTTTACTTTTTAAGTGTCACCAGAAACGGCAATGCATTTGTATACGTCAGTAGTACCAATTCTACTTCACGCACTAGTGCGTGAAATTGCTACTTTACGAACGGTTTTGGGTGCTGAAGTGAACTGTTATGCAATATGAGTACAAAAAATATTGTACGCATTCGTTTGGTTGGTGGCCTCGGTTCGCAATCTCCAAACTCGTTGGATAAAACATCGCTTTCCAGCCTTGATACTTAAATAACTATTGCACAAGCAAATTGCATATAATAGTGATTCTGAGAGAAAATTCTTAATAATTTAGGCATCTGTAACCAATATCTATATCTATCGTCAAGTACATAAATATTAGCAATGGCCATCTCATTTGTAGAAGCTTCTCTCCTGAAATTACTCCATGATTAATGAGAAAAAACTGAAGTGATTAAATTGTAGAGTACTAATCTAACTTTATTTTCTAGTTAATTTTTTATACCACAGCAACGTTTCGACTAAAACTGCAATCTTTATCAAATTAACTTGTCTGTAGAATTTAACATAACTAAACAGTTGTAAATGATTGCAAATATAAATAAAAAAATAAATGATCAAAGAAATACAAGACTTATTTATTATTTTTCGGAGATGGGGGCTCTAGCCTATGTAGCACAAGTGCGCCTGCTATCTGCTGTACACTCATAATATATATTCTAATATAAACAATTCCTATAAGAATTTAATGTTATTTTCTACTAACCATCACTTTCACACTTTATCATTGAAATTGTGTTCTATATTGCTTTAAATTATTCTAATAGTATAATTCTTCATTTATTGTTTTACATTTTTCAGTGCTAGATTAAAAAAAAAATAACTCGCTAAAGGTTACAGTTGTAGGTGAAATGTTGCTGGTATGAAAACTAATTAGAAAACGAAAATTAGAATAGCTCAATTTGGCCACCTGGTTTTTCTTTCTTCTTGTCATAACAACCAATTAGCGAAATCTTTCGCAATGGAATTACTTTAACAACAATATTGAGCAGAACTGATTACCACGCAGGTAGAAGTTTTCAGCTTTTTTTCCTTTTTGTTATTGAAGTAAACTTCTGTACCAGTACACAACCAGTTCATCACAAAATAGTTAACGTGTTTTGTGCTCTTAAAAATCCAAACTACGTCATTCACAAAAATCAATGTTTTTAAGAGACGAGTCTTTGGTGTAATTTCCTTTGATATGAAATCATTGGTCCATATTCTGTTGATAAAAATTTATATTTACATTTTTTAGGAACAAAATGGGTCCTTTGGTCATTCCGCACATGTATCGCAATGGTGTATAATTTACTCTCAATAAAGAGGAAACGATTTGGTTTAATCAATTTTCTCGCCAGATGTCCTGATCCTATACTGATAGGCTTTTCCCTGTGAGGTGTTTGAAAACGAAAGTTTAATGCAGATGGCTTACGACATACTCGTGAGGTATTAGGATTGCCACCCGTCCTGGTTTCGCGAGGATTGTCGCTTGTGTTCATACCTTGTCCTCCTTTGACAGCAGAAATCCTCGTAAAACAAGCTCTTTTATTGGTAAATTATGTCAAAAAGGCAACCTGGAGTCCAAATGTAATTTAAACGGCGCACAAACACATCAAATGTCCTTAGCGTTGGCAGAAATTATAAAAATATGTTGTGTTTTTCGGCGTAAGAAATACTCGAAAATTCAAAATTAACGAGTCCAAATTAAGAACTAAATGCTGGTTTTTGTGATAGAACTGATAAAAGGTAGGGCAATTCTTATTAGGTGGTATTGATTCCTATGAGCGCAGCTAAAGCGTCTTCCCTAGACAAACACTGTGCTTCTCTTGATCTTTATGTACGTTTTGTAACTGTCACAAGTTCTGAAGCTGGTGTAACAATTTTTAGTAATCTTGAGAAATATAATTCAGCGAGGGGTGTGGTGAACCCAAGTTCTGAGCCCATTCCGAAACAAACTATTGGCTGTCCTTGCTTATGTCCTTTCTTATTAATTTGCCGATTAAACGAAATATTTATTTAGCCAATTTTCATTGTTCATTAAAAACTTGTCATATATTCAATGAGCGTTGATCCAGCGACCCATAAACCAGGTTTTAAAATGGGCATATTCATTCTTAAAGTATGTTACACTTAATTTAACATATAGGTACAGATCATTTGCATCTGGCAGATGCGCGATAGCAACTGGGCGTGCTCAATGGAGTGAGACACACCCGAAAAAATATAGACAAAGGTTAAAACTCGCACGTTACATTTGATCCAGGTATCTTTTACGGTAAACGTATTTTTTTAAAGACATGATTTTTTCAGAAAGAATACCATTTCCTCATAAAATTAATAATAAAAGTTTTGTCAAGTGGGGTAAAATATCTGTAAACCCCTCAAATCCTAGAAAACCGTTTGAAAACTTAATTAAAGATTATTATTGAATTGCTTTTATATAAAATATCAAAAATCCCCTATACGGACCAGTAAAAACGAAGTTTTTATGCCCGCAACTAAAGACAATGGATTGGTCACAAACGTCTTTCCCAGGGTTTGTAGAATCGTGTACCACATTCACATGTACGAAGTATAAGGCACATAAAAAGTGGTACTATATTATAATGCTCATGTTACCGCTGACTGACATCTTAAATATAATGTTATTAAAACGAAAAGCTCGGAGTAACAGACAACAGCGAGGAGACATTCAACCTGCCGGTCGGGTAGCTGGCCAACAACAACGGGGCTCCGTTCATATGTGGAGATTTGTGGACGCGAACTACCAGATAAGAGCTTTCCTGGAGATCGGAGAGCAAACATTTTCTATATTTTAGTGACGTGTTGTCACGTCTGTGAACTTCTGGTAAGCCGGACCCCTGCAGCTCCCTGGCGCTACGAGAATACAAATTCGAGTTTCACGCGCCGTCGTAAAGAAAACTAATGGATATTCCTAATTACATACTACTACTGGACCCTAGCGCTAGAGCCTCGGCTACCAAGTTTCATATTTCTTACAGTTGGATAGTGACATAAAATTGGTAGTTCTAATACCTGTGCGGTGGAATGAGAACTACACCGCAATCAGGCCTTTAATCAAAAAACCATAAAAAGGACTGTAACTTGATCCGTTGAATATAACATAAATTATTGAGCAGTAAACAAACCCTTCTAGCAAGAAAATAAGTGTAAATAACTGTGTTTCTTTTATTTGTGAGTAAATATGAAAAAAAAAATACATCAACACTCTAGAGTTATATGCACACATTGAAATGTATTTATAAAAGCAATTAATTTAAAAAACAAACATTATTTATCCAAATTTGAGTCTTTCCAATGAAATTTTTGCAATTATAAAGTCGTCCTGTACGCCATCTTTGTTATAAGAAGGGCAATCGTCATTCAGTTTAGTGTCTTTCCATTCTCTAAAAGAAAACTGCATAAATGCCTAATTCTTCATACATACCAGATAAGAAGGTTTGGGAGAAAGACTCTCCAGTAAGAGTGGGTACATACTGGTATACAGACGGCTCTAAAACTGATTATGGCATAGGAATATGTATAAGGTATATATATAAAAAGTCCATCAACGAATGGACACATAATAAACCCACGGAATGGTGGCAAAAGTCACCAGGACAAAGGCAGGCAAAGGAATTCTTAAGAGAACAGAGGCATGAATTTTCACATATCAAGTAAAGTTAGCAAGACTGTCAAAATGATAGTAGGCCTGTTGACAGGTCATTGTATACCGAATAAGCATATGTATAACACAGGCCTCCCAGATGAGCTCTCTGCATATTATGCCAAGAGGAGGAAGCAACCCCAATTCATATACTGTGCTACTGCGAAGACCTGACGAGGACAAGGTTTCTAGTACTGGGCGTAGAAAACCCCAGAGCCAACAGCTACATAAAGGAACCGCTTTCAAAGATGATAGGTTTAATCAAAAAGTTAGAGAACACCATCTAGGACAGAGGGAATCACAAAAGATCTGAAAAGAGCGCGCTAAAATAGGTCAGCATAGCCACCCAAACCATAGTCGAATCTAATCTAATTCTTCGTTCAAAGATCTCTTTTTCAATCCATTCCATCACTTTAAAAACTTCACGTGTTTCGTCCAAGCTTTGCAGTACAGCTAAAAGAAACACATTGATGACCGAGTTTCAAATGCTAACATTCAAGAGTGCTCTGCTTCACTGAAATATCGTCTATACAGACTTCTTTGGCAATTTGTCAATGACTTCGCATACCTTTGTTTTGCTTGGTGCCGTCATTCTAGCAAGACGCATTGCCTGGGATTTACGTATTGATAACTTAGGATTACAAAACCTCTTCCCTCCGGGTTCTCTTTCTTTTCCAGGATTCCGAATTCGACAAACTTGGATGTTTTTCTCCGATGGTACTCGTCCAAACATTTGTGAGCACTATGCTAAAGATTTTTCAATATGATTAGTGAATGTCTGCGTTCTACAAAGATTTGGTTAAAAGTGTCCATACTGCTTTTTCGTGTTCTTCATACAAAAGCCTATACGGGATTTTGTTACATTATTGGGAGTGGTAGCTCCTATATGCTAGCATGAATAATGTTCGGTCAGTTTTATTCTTAAGTATACGTGGCATCTGAAAGAAAATAATCTGTATAGGGATACAATACCCTACAAGCGCCCTTGCATCTTTGCTTACTCGTAGAATCAAAACTATGTATATATACCGATTAGATTTATTTATCATATTTCTAAAGAGATCCAAAGATTTCTCTTAGACACCTTTGAATGTACAAGAAACGAAAAATGCAAAAAAAAAATTATATCTAAATCGCATATTGTTAGGAGTCCGAGAATAACGGCTACATAGGTACTTTCATAGATGATTTCTTATAGTATTATCGATTTAAAGAACAGTATTTACATTAGAAATCATATTGAGGTGAAAAATTTGAACAAGTCCATTGTCGCGCCGTGTCTGCAACATCTCCAGTCTCCTTGAGGGTTGCCTTCAGGAATTCACTTAATATTTGAATAATTCAAGATTCAAAAGAATTTGCTTTAAATCTTAAGTTTGCTGTTTCAAGAATAAATCATTTAGTTCTTTATTAACCTTTTTGTTTAAAAAAAAAAGGTACCCACATTATGTGAGAAGGCTTTGTTTTGACTAATAATATATTTACTTTTAAACATAAAGGCATAAGCCGGTGGTACTAGCAGCTTTGTGTGTATTTTTATTATTACCATGAAGTTTGCAAGGGCAAATGAAGCAAAAAGCCATGTTATTATGATTTTGCCGAACGAATGTACCTGTTTTCATATGTAAGCCTTATACAGAAAGACACACTGACCTTTTCTTAGATATCAACGGACCACCGTTCCAAAGGTATATAAACATTAACGTCGCAGGTACGAATATGAGCGCGTAATGAAATATGTTGACGTACGGAATGCCCCATAAAATACCTCCTTTGAGGTTTTATGCCGTTTTAAAATATGAAAAGTGAAATGTGAGAGAGGTCGACGATCCACGCCCGTTCGCGATACCTTTGCGTCATAATACGTATTTCATTGCTGCGTCCGTCTCGAGTGGTACACGCATACGTAAAATCTGACGGAAAATACGACGAGATATTTGCTTTATTACTTGCAATAATTCATAATATATTTGACATTCCAGTTTAATTATGTTAGTAAATAGGTTATTATTCATTCGCAGTTCGTAAATCCGACGACGGGATTCCTAACAAATGCTAACATCTCTTCTAATAATTAACTCGTCTGCTCCAGTTAAGCTTTCAAGAGGATGATTAGGTGACACCTTGAAAAATCTGTGCACCTAAAACGGATTTGATGTATTTTCATACTTTAATTTATATAGGACCATTCCTATTTTAATGCATGCAAAGATAAAATATGATCCGGTAACTTAACTTCAATGTTCGAGTTCTTTTTCTTTCCTGAAATTTTTCGATCGCATTAAAAATAACTTGCTTAATAAATTTGAAAAGGCTAGAAAGGTCACCACAAGGTGAGTATTGTATATTGAGAAGAAGAAGCATCCGCATGGTTCGATTATCCGTTCCGTCCACCACGGCCGCTAGGGCCTATTGTAGAGCTGATGCTTCAAGTTAAAGTTCATCCAAAAAGTTCAGGCCCTTAAGGTCGCACAGAATCTTTTTGAATCAAAACTTTTTCAGGTGTTTTAGGGAAAGATCAACCTTCCCAATGATGTCATACCAGATTCTCGTTGCAGGGACGCATTGGCAGAACATATGCTCAATTAACTCTTCGTCCTCCAAACGGCATTCAGTTCTTCAGAGAGCCCGATGTTTTATAAGTGCTTTCTGAGTTTGCAATGACCTGCAAAGACAGAAACTATTACTTCGACATTTTTGCGGTCAAATTTAAGTAGTTTCTTGATTCTAACATCATTAGATGAAATACACTTTTTCAGATGTACCAAACCAGGACAATTGTTCCAATGTTGGAGCACTTTCTGATTTGCCCATACTTTGATTTGCTTTTTAGCAAAGTAGGTGCTATTCCAACGGTAGGTTCTGGTTTCTGGAAATGCTCCGTACCACAATTTTTTGGGAGAGTGTCTGCTTTCTCATCACCACGAGCTACCTAGATTAGGGATAGGTTATTAGCCGTATCTCCTGTATTTAGGGAATACTTACAGTTCCCGTCGTACTGTCGCTGAAATTTTTTTAACGATTTGTGTTTGATGTTTTCATCCAAAGTCTGTCTACCACACATTTCAAGGGCATAGATTTCAGCCTAGAGAATCGTTGTAGTATTTTGTAACTCCTGGATTACGACAGACACATTTCCGTGCCAACATCCTGTGTTTTGTTTCTAACCGTCCGTAAACCAGCAGGTGTCTGCTTGCGTCAGTGTTTTTTTGTTACATCTCCATTTCTCCCTGCTTGGAAAGGTGGTAGTGAAGTATGTATCGATCTTTGGTTAAGTACTCATCATGTCCGATGCCATTCCAATCACACTGTCGGAAATGACCGATTCCAGTAGCCTTTTAGCCACATAGAGGTGACAATGTGGCGACAAGGGTAATAGGTCAGATGTTCGAATGCCAATGATGGGGAAGAAGACATTACTCCCGTGATTGCTATACTTGCAATGCTTTGTATGGATGCAAGACTTGCAGTGGCTCTTGGTTTGCTGCGCCTTCTGCCACCATGCTATCGCTCCATATGTTATGGGTGGACGTATTAACATCACATAAAGCTGAAAAATCTTGTTATTTGGATGGGTTAAAAAAGTTGGAACATCATTGAAGTGTATAGAGTTACAAGGCGATTATGTCAGAAAATAAATATACTAAATATAAACCTTAGTTATAAGCCTTGTTTTCCTGAATACAGGTATTTATCATACTACCCTCGTAACAATGACACAACAAAGACACACGATGCACGCATGTCGTTGCTAGTAGAGGTCATTTTATAAGTCCATATATTGAAATGGAGACATGAGTGGTCAGTCTCTCGGATGGCGAATTGATCAGCTGATATCGTTCACTCTTAATAGTATTCTCGAAAACAAAATCCTTGTCCAGATCTGGGAATATTGTTCTTCGTGTTACAATATTGCATCGAATGGCGCCGTTTCGACTTGCCTGCGACGATTCAAGCGTGCGAAGCGCACGGATAGCGGAATAATAAACCGTTGGGCGCGCTTGTCTTGTCACGGGCCGCGTATTCCATTCCGTAAGTTCGCGTGCACGTCTATGAGTCCGTACAGCCGTCTGTCCACCGGAATCCTCGCTCTGCCGCCTTCACGCCTTCGCCCCCTTTCCAACCAGATCGTCGTTTACCTACCCACCAAGCCTACCGAGTATGCTACTTTATAGCTACTAGTCCACGTCGTGATGGTTTATGTGTGTGTATGTGATTACTACTTCTTCTTCTTCTTCTTCTTGTTCTGGGCCTCTTCGTCGACCTCTTTGACTCTTTTATCATTTTTATCGTTTATTAGGTTTTATTTTTTAGGGTTTTATTTCTTATTCTGTAGGCTTGACACACGTAGGCCGGTCAAATCTCTTTAAAATAGAACCATACGGAATACTAATTGAATACTTTGATGACAAAACAGAGCACGAGGATACCTACATATTAGACAAAATATCTTTTTCTTTTGCATGAAATATGTAAATTTTCATTTTGATGTCTAAAGTCATTGAATATTTTCCTAATTGTAAATTAACCTATTACACACAAAAAAAAAATACTGTGTTAGACATAAGGAACCTGCCACCGGTTGTTCCAGTCAAGTCCAAATGCAGAAGTAGTTAAAGGGGAACAGAGTAAAGCGTATATACGTCTGTTCTGAATCTAATCTTATTAGTCAAGTAGTGAGGCCGATGCCGTTTCTTGATAATAATTTTGTGATAAAGACAGCAGCATGCAAAAGCCTCTTGTTCTCCATATTCATCCAATTCACATCTGTTAGCCACCATAATACACTGTGCGGTACTTCTAAAAATTATCCTCAGGCGAGGGTTGTCACCACGTTGTAGTCGTAGCTTATCACTAACTGTAAGACATAGACCATATTTTTTTTCATAAATGAATAAGGTTTAAAAAATAAACCGAAACGTTTTATTAAAGTAAACATACTTATTATTATTGTTTTATGAAATCCTAGAAAACCAAAGAAAAAAGGATATATATGAAATTCGTAGATAATATTTCTTTACCATAATTATATACTCCAGAATTTAAATACCTACTTAATTTAATTAAATACCTCCCAGAGTCATCTGCAGTACTTTTTAACAAATTCACTCATGAATCAAACCTCAATTTGCAGATGGCCCTGACTGTAAATCCCCCCTTTCGATTGATTTTACCGTCCTGCTAACAAATAGACATCTAATTAGCGATTAGGATATATCTCTGCCAATTCTGCTCCCTATAAATACTTTAAATACTCATTAATATTCAACGATATTGCAGTGCGATTGTCCTGTTATCGTTCAGTGATTTATTTCTAACTCTTTATCAATAAAAGCCAATTTCTAGAAAATTATAAGTTTTATTTGGGCTGGTGCGATATCAACCAGAATGTGAAAGAAAAATAGTTCTTCAACATATAATCTCAGGTCAGTAGGTTCATATACTATATAAAACAAATTATAACAAACATCTCTTTTATCTTTTATCCAAACTAGTACTCAATCGATCGTTTCGAACCGTATTAAATAATTTAAATCTCCCACCAAAATCTGAACGGTTTTTCATAATTCAATACACCAGGAGATTCAGGATCATCCAAATAAACAGGTTTCATACAAATTGTACGCCAAACAGAAGGTTCTACCATGCAATATGAGTAAAACAAACTGTATTTGTAATTCTATACGACAATAAACAAATTTCTACTAAATTTTCTAGGTAATGCTTCGAAAAAGATCGAGAAAAGAAGTTAAAGATCGAGAAAAGAAGTTATTTATCAACAGCCACAAGCCCTTCTTGCAGCTCCGTAAGCAAAAGACACAGTAGTAAACGAATTAAAAAAAACTCGAAACAAAAAACATACGGTCACCAGTTTGAAAAATACAAATATACCTCCATATCCCAGTTCCCTTACTAATTAAAACTGGACGACAAAGTAAGTACTGGTCTCAGGTTTGCAAACATGCTTTACATCAATACAATAAAATAAAAAAAAAATAATATAAGTAAAATGGATTTTATGGCAATTCTTAGCATAATTTAACATTCATATATCATAGGAATATATACTTATAAGGTCAAAACAAGAAAATTTTGATAAATTTCTTCATAATAGAAAGTTGAAATTACTTGACGTTTCGATTATCTTGTCGTGATCTTCTTCAGTGAATCAAACCAGTGAATCGCAGATAAATTAAGATTTTGGTTATAACAAATGACACATGTTTATGAAACCTCAAGTCTGGCTCTATAACCACTCCCAGATTCAAAACTTCTTCCACCGAAAAGAATATGAGAACCGTCAATACTCACATTAATATAGTTTTTCTTACATAATAATATCAGGCTTATACCCAAATAATATATTTTTTTGTTTTGAGAGAGAGATAAACAGTGATTTTTTGCACGAACGGATAACCATACAAGGTGTTCGTTGCTTAAATTCACTCCTTTATGATATGCAAACGGCGGAAACGATAAGTATAGTTAAGTTTAATCGACATAGAGGTGTACTTTGGAAAATTTTAACTGAAGTTTTAAGAATGAATATATAAAATAATGTTGGACTCAAAATGGGACCCTGTAGTACCTCTATTTTTAGGAATGTATTTGCGGATCTTTCATCAATATGTACAATGTAGATTAAATAAATAAATAAAAACAAAAAAACTATATAAAAAAAATATGTAACATATTGTTGTATATTTCTGCAGGGAAACTCCAGGGGCAAGAAAACCACAAACACTTAGGCAGGTTTCGTTGGTTCTTTAATTGTAAACGATAACGTAACAAACAAAATAATAATAAAAATAACACACGACCCTCACGACACGACTTCTCTCCCTTGACACGCGCTATTCTCCCGTTGCCAACCTCCTCCTTCTCAGGTAGTACCAACCCCATTTGCAAGGGTTTACACCAATATTGCAAATATACTATCCGTTAAATAATATTTTAACAAATTGATTGCGGATTTCCCTAGCCCTATATGTCATAAAGATGAAAATAATATACACAGTATCAAATGCCTTAGTATAATATAAAGAGACTGTAAAACTGTCAAAGGACCGTCATCCGTTGCCTTTAAAATATCATCAATCACATTCGCCAACGCTGCAGTACAATTACTATAACCTGCTCTAAACCCAAGTTGAATAGTAGCATCTTATGAACTTGCAACGTCAATCACTTTTCTAGCACTTTAGACAAAGTTGGTACAATATTAATAGGCCCCCAATTCTGTGGGACACTTTATCTTAGAAATGGGATTCAAAATTGCACTTTTCCAGAGGCGAGGAAGAGTGAAGTTCATAATGCAATAATTAATGATATGTGTAATGTAAATATGTAAAAATGGCAGGCAAAGTTTTAACCCTTTCACTATCCAAGACGAGCATACTCCATAGCGTTAGGTGACGGTTGCATATTTAGTGGCATATGCGTAGTGAAAGGGTTAAAGTACGAATACATATACCATTGCACCCCATTGCAGTACTTTTTACATTTAGAAGTATTTTGAGTATTAGTATCTAATAATCGAATTTATGTTAGGCACTATATTGATGAAATAACTATTTATGTTTTTAGCAGTCATCACGCATTTTTGTATATTTAGGATATATATAAACATTATTTCCTTGAAAGTAGTCACTTTCTGACTGTTATATCAGTATAACTTTAGTATGAGTAAATCTTTCATTATACGATCATTTAGTAACATTGTCTAGAATGTAAGTTCATATGTTTTACTTTCGTTGTGGCGTGTATACAATACATGCACAACATGCTTAAAATGTTTTCTTTGATTTTTCTCCGAGTATTTTCGCTTCATATATCAAATTGCATATCAACGTCAACTTATGACAATTTCACTTCTTGCGAAGTGTATTCTGTTTAATTTAAACGCACAATAATATATTTGCCCTTTAAGTATCATATTCCACATTCTGAGACAGTCAAAATTGTCGACATGTTTTTGCTTGTCAGAGAAATGATTCTGGTATAAAAAGAACTAAAGGCAAAATAGAACATAAACGGCTTCACGTACAAAATCATCAGATCGTCGGAAGTCAATTTAATATAAAAGATTTGCATGAAGATACACATTTACAGTAAATAGTTTACATTCCCTATTTAATAAGGCCGCTCTTTTAATGTTAATTAAAATAATTTTCTCATCAGCTCCAGTTATCTTTTGTTACTGGTATAAAGGCATTTCTTTCGAGAAAATAACAAGTATAAGAGATTCAATTTATTGTTAGTAGCAGCAATTATTACTACAATGCTGGTAGTAACACATGGTAGGTGATAGAATACAAAGTCCATGAAATAATGAGCTGTAATGAATGGAACCATTACATTTTGCAAACCTAACCCTTTTGTTACTACTCACTGCATTTAATTACAAAATTGAACAACGTTATAATCATTAATTTCTTCCATAAATTATAAAATGAGTACCTTGCTTATCATTATAATTTATAAGCTTTTGCAGGCAAAATATTGAGATATACATCTAATACATATATGCACATTATTATTTCTCTGAATTTTGTGGTGTAGTAGCTTCACATTCAACTAATTCTAAGTAATTAAAAATAATATATAATCAATTAATTGTTAGGTAGGTACCTAAAAAAGGAACTACTTCTATTTAGAAATGTAACTATTCCTGATTGATTTTACTTGAGATGAAGTCTTAATCCGTCCTGCTGAGTGCTACGGTGCAGGCACGAGTTCTAGTTCAATCTGAAGGAAGTTTGTTTAGCAAGAAATATATGTATATGTAAATCCGTATTTAATTATCGTTGGAAATTGTAATGGTATAACACTGTACACGGTGATATCAGTGACCTTGAGAAGTCGGCCCACGACACAAGATAACTCAATAAAATAAAACATTCTCCAAGCGGAACGCACCGATTCTTTATCACATGAAGTGGAAAACATCTAAATATACATATGTATGTACACATACATAGATGCACATAAAAGGAACCTAAACATTGTATTACATATAATAGAATAAACGTCGGCCTATAAAGTTACACTTCTTTTTGTGTATGCATCTGCACATATTCTTGGTTAGGATGCAATTTGTGTAGGGCTATGACATGTGCATATACCTACCTACTAATATAAGACATATTAGATAAATGCATAGAGAAAAGTAGATAAGATGATACTTGGCATTATCTTCGTGACAGCAAAGTAAACTAACTAATACTCAATAGTGATCCATATATTGCTATTTAACACAATATTGTTATACGGCGTATTATCAGTAAGCTGAAGTGTGTTTCAGGCGATTTCAGCATACAAGCAGCATTTATAAAAGGCGCGTATAAACATACACAATTCGTAGTGTACCATGTAAAAATTTTCGATTGCTGTTTGTACACATTTCGTATACCTACCGTGCTAGCCCGTAGAAATAACCGATGTCTCATAACGACCTTTCAATCAGAAGTGGATTTGGCCCACTGTGGCGATAAGAATCAGATAAATAGACTTACTCGGCCCACGAACACGTGTAGCTGAAATACATCGGCGGCATACACTAACCGGGCTACATCATGGTTCACCAACAAATTGTCTGACTTAACGGCGGCCACCAGAAAACTTTATAACAAAGCCAAAAGATCTGGCGCATGGGATGAACATAGATCGTCTGTAATCAGGTACTACTATGCCTTGAGAAAGGCAAAAAGAGAGTCATGGAGAGTCCTTGCAAAAGAAGGACCCTGCAAGATGGGGATTCTCAGCAAACCTAACGGCGATAAAGCTGAAATTGAAGAGCAAAACCACAAGAATCTCTTGGAGGTGCACTTTGCGGACTCCATGATCGTTCAAACTCAGATTGGGAGAGAATGTATGGGACTGAGGTCAGCTCAGATATTTAACCTGAGAGCACGGAAAAAAGCAAATATCTAAAATTCGTTGAGCAATCGATCTCTATATATGCGAAGAGCAACTTTAGCCAAGGGATACACGCCAAATAGCTGGAGAGAGGCCAGGGTGGTCTTCATTCTCAAGCAGGGCAAGCTGTCCTATACGGAAGGGAAGTTGTATCGGCCCATCAGTCTCACATTATTTCTTCTCAAAACCCTGGAGAGAGGATTCGGCTCTGGCAAGATTGCTTCTACACGAAAACCAATGTGCCTATCGACCAGAAAAGTCGTGTGAGCCGACCATCCATGGGCTTGCCTTCGGCGACAAAGAAATTGCACTAGCTATCTTTCCGGAGATCGAAGGCGCCTTCGACAGGGCGACCTTTTGGTCGATGGAAAGGGCGCTGCAAAAAATGTGCAAAAAATGTGTATGTAAACATCGCAGAACCTCTGCAATGTAAAGGCAACCGTGACAACTAGCTGCCCACAGGCTGGAGTGCTGTCATGTTTGCTACGGTGCCTTGTGGTGGATGGCTTGCTTTGTGATCTACATCATGGGAGCACAATAGGTCTTTTGGCCAAGTTGCCTTACGGGGTAGACCCGCCCATGACAAAAAAAAAGGTTTGTGGTATGGTGTTTGCTTAACTATAAATGAGTATTCTTACCAGTAATATAAACATAATGTGTAAGTTTTTACGAGTCATACGCAAACAGTAACCGTATAAAGCTTATGTTGTTTATTTAAATCCATTTATCAAATGGTGATGGTCAATATTTTAGATTTGTTTTGATTTATCATATATGTTTGTACTCAATTTTCTCGTATATTGTATATTGTACAATATATAGTACTTTTGTCACGTTCCATAATCTCTTTAGATTAGCTACATTGATGCTAGTAATTCGTCTAAAAAAACTGGTCTTATCTATAATTTGAAGATCTCGGAATAACTGTACTGGTCATCACATTTAGCATTTCTATTGGGCTTCCTCCTTGTCCTTTTTATTCGCAATATCATGATTATATTTACTTTTTCTGCACTAGTTATCACAATTAAAAATAGAGAGATCACACCAATTATCTTACAATCATCAAATGGCGCAAATGCATCTTATTAGTCAGCACAAACTTGGCATGTATCATACGCAAGTTTGGGGTACGTCTTATTTGTTTTCTTTCTTTTTCAAACTAAAAAGAAAAAAAAACCTACATAAGGACTAATTTTTTGCATTAGCTTCCAAAAGAAAGATTTGTTACAAAAGAAAAGAACCAGAGGAAGAGTATGTACTCAATGAGTGTATAAAGTCGAAAGGAGAAATTTACTGTATTGAGTGCAAACTATCACAGGCAATTTTGTCAAAGCCTATTCCCTCACTTACTTCAAATCATGACACTTTGAGTTTCACATTTGTAAAAGGAACAGTATTATTATAATACAACCGTCATATATATCATCTCTAACAGATACCAGGTTTTGTAACTGTTTAGTAGCATTTTAAAATGGTTTGTACGTACTTTTCACTAAGATAAAGTGGTGTCATCTTACCTTACTTTATATGCTGCGTGCATAGATTTATCTAATAACGTCTGCTGTATTATGGATTGTAATTATTAATATAACAGATTGAAGTTTTTGTAAAGGATATGACGTTGTTCAGCACCTTAAAAAAAGTGTAGCAGAAATCCATGTATGTGCTACACATGAATATATGTACAAATGAAAAATATTCCACGATGTGGCTAAGTAGATTTAATTCCAGTTTGGTTATTTATCGTTAAAATTATTAGCAAACCGAGATTAATGCCTCCATTTAAATATAAATGAGCCGGAATTCATTTCACGGTGAAATTCTTACAGTACTACACTTATTCTACTTCGAACTTTTTGCTTTGGCGTTCAATACAGCTGATGAAAATTATTGATCGCTATTTTTCCGCTGGAGTCGTTGCTAATTCCACGTCCTCGTGAAATATGGCGCAATTCCTCTTTATTATTAATGTTCTACGGTAATTACTTCGGAATTTACTCATATTTCAACGCTTGTTTGTATAAAGATCCGTTTAGTGTGCAACTTATCCGTCGACCTTAAACTGAACTTTTTTCCAAAAGTAATCTTTCATTTTAGACTTGAAAGTTTCCGTAACTAAACCGGATTACATGTATAGGCATTGAATGCGATGTTGAAAAGTCCTAATAAGCGGTTAGATACGAAAATTCTCATATCTAATCCGTGATATTGCCGATTGGATATTTGAAGTACTGCCGTTTTTCTTCCATATAATGTGATAATGACAGTGTATTTTACAAGTAGGTTCAAGTACTCGTAATTGCAACTATATATAATTATAAGCGATAAATTAAGATCGCTTCTAGCAACAGGAGAAGAAAAAAGGAATACTGTCATTAGTTCCCTTCAAACGTATTATTAACACACTATTACAGCGATTAATTCAGTTTTTATGACATTTTCGTTATATTAACATAATCAATAATGCGTACACATACATGGTTCTAAACACATTACCAACGGCCACACGTTGAGTGTCCCACACGAAACTGCCAATTTGTTCAAATTTATTAGTTTAGAAAGTAAGTACAGCACGCTCAATCACGTAGTAGTGATTTAAATAATGGAAGACAAATAATCAATTTGGGAACGGTACTTTTTTCAAACATCAAGCATGTGTAACTAATAGCGGTTCACGAATATTAGTATGGGTTACAAAAAATTACACCAAGATAAAATCGTGCAGAACCAATTTAGTCAGGCGATTGCAACACTTGGAAGTTATATTTTGCAATATTACTAATGTATCACTTTGTAACAGACGCCGTAGACGTTCTTTTTTTTTTTAATCGTAAAAGCTAGCGTCAAATTACTTTTCTCTTAGATACTTTTATAGAAAATACCGCATTTTCCTCGAACGCGCCATTTTATAGGAAAGGGGATTTATCTCCTTTAGTTGATCTCTCTTTTATCCGGTAAAATTGGTATTGAAATCCATTTCGGTGCCCATCCCATCTCTTCTGTTGATTTCTGAACAATACAAATGCGTACTACATCCATTTTGCTCATTTCTGAATAACACCATTATGAACGATACCAATGCTCATCCCATCTATTCTGCTTAAAAACATCAATATATTCTGAACAAAGTGAGTGCACTTTTGAACAACACCAATGCCCATCACTCCCCCGAATTAACCTTTGAAATTTATAAATTTAACCAAAATTTGTTATGCAAAAGTTCAAATACATTCAATCCAAACTTCTTCAGGTAAATCGGTTTTATGTAGGTGATATTAAAAATAAGGCAAATATAAAATGATATTTTCTAGGATATTTCTAGGACTTGGAATACTTTGAATTTAAATAAAAAACAAAATTTTGATCGACAGACATCTAGTTCGGTGGCTCGAGAAAGAGTGACCGAAGGACTAATACCTCGTTCAAACAACAGCTTTTTCAAAGGACCCACCTTCGATCGTTTTCTTTAACCGTACAATAATGAGATGTCCCGGATACTGCTGTAGTTACTAACATAATTGAGGGGAATATCATCAAAAGGCAATTAATAATCCAGATTAAGCAAGCATTCGAAAAATGGTGTCACGTACATTCAATTACTGTTTACAAATGCATCTTAAAAACTAGTATAAATATTAGTGCTTTCTATCTAATACGGCTTGTGTTAGTAAAAAAAATTTAAACACAAATTTTGATACTTAGGTTAGGCAGATTATGCAACACAAAATACACGCTTACACAATGCTTCTAAAATGAGCAACTGAACTTAGTTACACACTATACAATATGGGCATATGCAATTTTTAAATAAGTAAACTTCTCAATACATTTAAAATTACTATATGCACAATGATAACTCTAGTAAAATCATAAGTAAATAAATTGGATAAATAACATTACAATATCTACATTAATTTCATATTTTGCAGGCTAGTATAGGCACACCCTACTGTATCAAGTTTTACAATCATTAGGTAACAATTCAAATTTTAATTCTACCAAAGATAAGTATTTGTAGATCCTATACCTTTGTCGGTTGAGAATGTTAGTATTTGAAATTTGGAATCGCTCAAGTCTCATATGACTTATTTACTTTTCCAATTTACAAAGTGAATCTTGCGAACCTACCCAAAGTGTGAATAATTCTAGGAAAAACCATTTAGTACAAATTTAGCCTTTAAAATTTCCTCTCTATACCTAAACTTGCATGTAGAGTAAAAAGTAAAAGAACTTCTTCAATCTATAAGTTATGATGATCCGAAGTTATTTCCGATTTACAGAACTCGGTGTAAGACAATAGAGAGATGGGGGCCTACGAAAGTTACGCAAGGGTTGATTTTAAGCTCTGATCTTTCAAATTATTTTATGGTGGTGTATTTCATATAGAAATATCAGATGACTCTAATTTATATGGTTGATATTGGAGATATTATTACCCAAGGCGACGTAGATATTCACAGAAAATTTAAGCCGGCTATGAGTTAAGTAAACACTTGCAAAAGATCATGAGTTGAAGGAGAAGAAGCAATGCACGAAGCAGAAATTGCTTTATTAAATGGGCGGAGCAAAAGCACTGAAATACCTAGCAATTCAAATAGAATTTATGTGTAGCAGCATACAGCAGTAGTACTTTTTTCATGGCGGAGAAATTGAGATCACATGAGCTTGGAAATAGAATTTGGTACATCTATAAAAAGTGTTACTAAAGATTACTGGAAACATAAGAACGACATCATAAACATTTAAAATATCTCTGGCAGTGATAGTGCAAAAACATGGAATTAATGCCAGTGCTAGGCAAATCATAGAGATATCGAATACATATGAGCAAAAGCTTTGTGACTAAAAAAAAGCAGCGGAAATGGTTTCTTTATGGTTGGGTTGGTAACAAATGCTGTTTTGTTACCAACCCAAGAGATTTGGGTGGAGACATTGGATAAGGAGATGAACAGAAGGGAAATGTCGACACTGCAAATAAGAGGAAATCTGCCAATAGCAATTATTTATAGAACAGCTTCAGATGCAACTGTTTCAGTAATAAGCAGTAGCACAGGTTGGTTTGCTGGCGAAAGCCAAGAAATCTGTTTAGTATAAAAAAGTAGAGGTAAAAGAGAAGAAGTCAAAAATTGAAGTAGGGAATCAATTTGGCAGGGTTAGGTCATTCATTAGGTTAGGTTTAAAGCGTACATTTAAATACAGAAAGAAAAAAGCTTTACAGGGAGAGGTAGGATCTTTGGTATCAAAAGACATAATGAGTATCGTCTGAGATATCTGTAGTGTATAGATAAGCAACATAGTTCTATACAAGTTCGATATTACGTAGGAACCAATATAACAATAGCAAACTTATTTGAAACTGGTGGTCGCATTAATTTTGAATGGACAAGCACACTCACACTTCCATTAATCTATCTTTATATTAACATACCAAGTAAAATTGCGGCAAAAATTACTGCTACATCATTTGCTATTACTATTACATCACAATGCCAAGTCCAAGCTCCTTGTAGCTCTTTTCGAAGCTTTATTACAATCCAACAATATCCTCACCTGTCATTATCTATTATCAAACAATTTCTGAGTACATTCCCATACTTTTATTCACACCACCGTATTGGGTAATATCGAAAGGAAGTCACATTTAGTTATTTTTTGCTTAATGACACATCACCTTTAGTGGTTTTCTTTGGGTGTATCGAATGTCATGTAATTGCAGCAAAACTTTGATTTACCTTTTCGCACGATCAATAATTTCAGCTGAAATTACCTCAAATTATATCGTTTCCTTTTCTTTTTGCACGCGTAGAGTCTTCAAATTCCTTCACGGTGTATTATACATAATTTTCTAATATTATAAAGTACTTCCTTCCAAGTAGCGTGAGTAATTATTTAAAACCAGAAAAATGCGCACGGAAAACGAGGCAGACAAATGGCTCCCTGCAAATATCGTCGATACCTTTTTTCTGTATTATTAATACAATACGTCTGTATATGTGGTGTGAGTAATGTCGCAAAAAAGCATATACAACCCATATTTCTGCGTGCAACGGTAGCAGAAATGATATAAGCAATGTAGGGTTTCTTTTAAAAAAAGGAACTTGCAGAATACGCAAACTACAGCTGGCCTTTCTTTACCGACTATGTTAAGTGTAATTCAGCATTTACAGTAAGAAATATTCGATATTAGCACTAGCAGTACCGTTCCCTTAGTCGTTATATGCTTTATAGTATCAGCGTGAAAACTACATTTTATTAAGCGTTTCGTTAAGCGTATTTAGGGTTACACATTAGGTATGCAAGATTGTTGCATGTAATAAATAACTATTTGGAATTTCAATATAGATTCGTGGCTATAGATTTCATAAAGCTAGATTTATTGCTTTATCAATTTGGTGTAAATATGTCTTATGGTATTATCAACAAACATTATTCAAAATATGACAGGTCAATGCTGTGAAGCAATACGCAAATGTCTGCTTATGAAATGAAATCCTGCAATCGCAATTCTGTCGTAAAAGCACAGAACTTCAACTTTACTAAGGGTTAAATTTTAAAGTAAGTTTGATAAAACAACTGTGTTGTTATTTTCAACCAATTTTGAAATATTTGCATTTTTTTTTTGAAATTTTTGACAGATGGACGATTGCATATAAACTTCTACAAACATAAGTTCGCCTATACCTGTTTTCCATGGTTCAACAACTCACAGATATTGATTTCCCGAGAAGAGTGAGTTTTTGTGAATTTATTTTAATATGGTCTCAAGAGAATCCATTATTTTTGGACAACATCATCTGGACGTATGAAGCTTAGTTTACTAAAAAATGGTTTACTTAACCGGCACAATTCTCATTATTCGAGCGATTCGCATCCACACGTATTTAGAATGCAAAACTTCCAGGAAAGCTGGCAAAATTCAACGTTTTTGCACAGTTAGAAACGATGGTGTGGTAGCATTGCATTTCTATGAAGAAAATTTAAATAGTAGATGTCAATATTTTTAGTCATATGTGTATGTGTGATGTTAGAGTGATAGTACACTGCGATCTGAAAGATCTATTGTGTCCCCTCTTCCCGCTGTATTTACAGCTGGCACTCCAGTCTGATTCCTTTTAAAAAGTGCAGAATGTCCGAAAGCCCCAGATTAGGCAACTCTCCCTCTTCGATTTCACATGCTCTCAGGTGCAGCGCCCTTGAATTGCACAGTGCAGCGCAGTTTGTGAGTAGATGGATGGACGTCTCGTCCTGTTCCCCACAAAATCTAGATTCGGCTTCCTTCGCTATTCCAAGACTGCTTAGATGTCCGTTTAGTTTACAATGGCCTGTAAGGATCCTTGTCAATGTCCGAATATTATTTTTACTCAGGTTGATGCATTCTGCAGATCTCTTCTGGTTATAGGTTCCCAGAAGAGTTTTAGCTTGCCTCATTCCCTGGAGATTCTCCCAGTATTTGGATTTTCTCTGCTCTACTTCATTTTTCAGTTTCTCCAGTGTTATGCTGCTACTTATCCCACAAAAAGGTTCTGGCCCCTCTCTTAGCGAGATTACCTGTTATTTCGTTTCCTTCCACTCCCGTGTGTCCCGGAACCCACAAAAGGGTTACCTTGTTCTTTTTGCCTAGCTCGTTTAGTTTTTGTAGACAACTCCCAAACCATTTTGGAGCTAATTATGTTTGACCTCAGCGCCCTAATGGCTGCTTGACTTTCAGATATTATTATAATCTCCTGCTTTTCATGGCTTCTGTCAATGTTGACCTGGACACATCTTTCAATAGCGTGTATTTCCGCCTGGAAGATACTTGGGTACATCCCCAAGCTTTCGAAATATTTGGTTCTAGGTCCATGTATCCATATTCCAGTTCCCTCTGCCGTTTTGGAGCCATATGTGTACCATTTAATGGCGGTTCTATTGAGTTTCAAAATGGTATCTCTATTCCATTCACTCTTAGTGCTAAGCTTTGTGGTAAATTCTTTCACAAAGTTGAACTTCCTTAGCATGTCGTCTCGGGGCACGTCCCAGATTTGGTCACCTGTGGGAGGCTGAGGCCTATGCCTAGCCATTCCTTCCCTGATCATCCTACGTGTGGTCCTTCTAGCTATGCTCTCCACAAAAATGTGAAGAGGAGTAAGATTTAGTACCACTTCAATAGCTGCTGTTGGGCAGGTTCACATTGCGTCAGTTATGCATACACATGCGAATCTTTGCACTTTAGAGAGATTAGCTCTCGCAATGGCCAGATTAGTTCTCTTGCTCCAAGCCACTGCCCCATAAGTGATCATTTGCAGTGTTGAGTCCTCTTTGAACTATGTCGCACAGGGTATTCTCAAACTTTCCTCTTGCAAATATGACTATATCATCAGCGTACCCTTGACATGGTATGCCTAGATTAGTCAGCCTCCATAGAAGTTCATCTACTGTCAGACTCCACATAAGTGGGGAAGTAACTCCCCCTTGTGGACATCCTCTGGTCGTGCTAATCGAGATGGTTCTGCTTCCCACCTCCATTTCCACTGATCTAGTAGAAAGCAGCTGCGACAGCCATTTAGACGTCGCGCCGTCTACCCCTCTTTCAATTAATGCTTTCTTGACGGCCTCGTGCGGAGTATTGTCAAAAGCGCCCTCTATATCTAGAAAGGCGCACACTACAGTTTCTTTATTCGTCAGTGCATCCTGGAGTTGATCTGTCAGCTCCACTAATGCAGCCTCAGTGGATTTGCCCATTTGATAGGCGTGCTGACAGGGGTGCAAATGCACCCGCTCCAGGATATCTGTCCTGATATAATTATCTACCGCCTTTTCCACTGTTTTCAAAACAAATGATGTTAGGCTGATAGGTCTTTGAGATTTCGGATGTGTAGTATCCTTCTTCTCTACTTTTGGTATAAAAGTAACTGTGGCCCTTCTCCAGACTTCTGGTATCCATCCCAGTTCTAAGCTATTCCGGCTAATCCGAATTACGTGTGGTAGGATTACGTCCTGCCCTTTCTGAAGTAGCGCTGGAAAGATCCTATCTACTCCTGGTGTATTGAAAGTCTGAAAGGTGTTCTTTGTATGGGGCACAATAAAGAATCGAGTTTATTCTATTCCACTAACTTCCTGAGCTGTGACACTTATTCGGTCAATAGTTCTGAAAATTTTCGATTTTCCAAGTTAAATATTACATATCCAAGTTACAAAAGTTCAGATGCAATCGTCCATCCGTCAAAAATTAAAAAAAAGAAACGCAAATATTTCAAAAATGGTTGAAAATAATAACATAGTTGTTTTATGAAGTCTTGACATCTTTCTAATTAATATTCTTTATATTTTGATATGTTTCCATTGGATTGAATTTAACCTACCCAGATTGAATTTGAAAAGTAAGGAATTAAACCAGGTGTTCTGAACATACATTACAACAGTTAGCAGTGAGTATAATTGACGCAATTAGATGCTTCAGTATGCAATAGGCATGCAATACGTCGAGAATTACTGACTATTTCACCGAAAACAATTAGATATAAAAAAAGGAAGAAGATTGTGCTATTTGCAGAAATAAGAGCAACAATTATCTCCTATGCTCGTTTTCACAATGAAGTAGTTGTGCCGTAAATGGAGATGGGGTTATATGCTAGTGTAATATTGTTATTCCCAAGAACGGCAAAGACCTAATGGCATCAATTTATCAAGCGAGCAACGAAAGCTTTGAAGCAGAAAAGGAAAACGAAATAAGGCGCTTCCAGTAATCAAAGAATAAATATAAAGTCTAAAGAATATAATAAATATATGGAAATAATAAATTAAAATACCTAATACCAGTAGCAATATGCGTATACAGTTGACGGTCGACTACTGGAGCATTATTATGCAAAGTGCATATGCTCTTAGGGTATCATTAAAGATAAGATATTTTCCTGCTGGCGAAATGTGCTTCTGTTAAGTATAATGTGTAAAGGAAAATAAAGAAACATAAAACTGTTTATTAAGTGGAACTGCAGGTGTAATAGAATGTTTATTTTTTCTCATACAAATTGCTTATGAATATCTATCTGCAATTTTATCTTTATAAAACAAATTTATTGAACGTCGACTGAAAGAGTTTTAATTATGCCAAGAAACCCATATTTGTGTTTATACGCTCTTAAAGAATTTCATAAAAAGCTGAATTCTTTGATAGCTTATTAAAATTATAATACCGCTTTGTCCTCCAAGACTAATTGTAAGTAGACTTAAAGGTCTAACAATAATCTTTTCATTTAATTATTCTAAGCTGCAAGTATTTTTTAGACAATAATAATATTTTCTGTCTGTTAACATACTCGTTTCTATTGCGACCTTTTCCTCTCATCCTCCGAAGACAATATGAGGTCCAGATCTATCCCAAGTATATGTATGAGGCTGCTCACTTAGAGCAAATAGATTTCTCTGAAGATGAATATTATATTATTTATATTCAGCATCCGAATTAATGGCACTGAAAATCTTAAAATCGTCAGCATATATTCTACAGTCTAACAGTTGAAGTAAGTCATTGATATAAATATTAAAGAGCAATGGACCCAGCGTTGACCCTTGAGGCACACCCGCGTTTAGAGCGAAAGTGTTAGAGCAAAACTCATTGTAATAAACAAAACCAGAGCGATCTTGGAAATACGACTTAAAAAACGAAGTTACATTTGACGAGAAGCCGAAGGAAACTTTCTTCATATGTTTAGTATTTTTTAAATGAATCATTTATTATCATGAATAATAATGTCTTCTTTTCCAGTTTAGTACTAAAAAATATATAACAAGGCGTTGCGGTTTGAATTAACCCCACATGTTCTGGGAATTAATGCTATCTTCGTAGATTACTCGCAATTCGTTTTTCACATTATTAGATATGAATTATTAACATATTATGGAACTTCCCAACCAGAATCTCTGAAGACAAACATAGAGCTGGTAAAGTGATAACCGAGTGCAAGACAGCAGTTTGCGTGTACAAACTGAATACAGTAAACGCATAATGTTCTTTAGCGAAAACATTAAAAGTATTAACACTATATGTATAGTAATGCTGTAAATATCCAATAAAATTCAGATGCGGATACCTGGACCCAAAACTATTCGGATAGTAGAATCAGAATTTTCGAAACAAATAAGTATTCCTTTTTTAAATATTGTTCAGGTGTTATATTCTACTGGTTTAAGTATCTGACTGTGCCGAGATTCGAATTTTTTTTTTTAATTTTTTTTTACTATCCGGACACGGATATCCGGATAGTAAATTATGCAGATACAAAACTGTCTAGATCGGGATAACAGCTCTATAGTTAATACCATTTAATATCAAAACGGGAAGTTTTCTTTTGTTTGATATTTTAGATTTAAAAACAATAAACATCTATGACACATACCTGCTTGTATTCCAAAATTTGTGCATGGAACTGTTAGTGATTTTTTGACTTACAGATTTGGGAAAGTTGCTTTATTCACTGATGGATCCATCGATTGTACTGCATCTCTGTTTAGTAGCTAGATAGTGATAAAACATAATCGGTGGATCCATCGGTGAATAAAGCAACTCGCTCAATGTTTCTTATTTAAGCAATGTAATATTAAGTTGTGTAAATCAAGACCAATAAAAGTTTGACTGATTTTAGGTTAAGTTTGTTTTAGATGCTATCAAATCTGCCATTAAAATATCTAAGCATATTTCTTATTCTCGCAGTACCACAGTAAATTTAATACGCATACTAGTTAGATTTCATTTTTGAAAAATTGTAATATTAGTATATCTACATATTTGTTCCTCCTTTACAAATACTAAAATAGCACTGAGTTATGACCACGTATTAGCACCACGAAGTCTTATATGCAAATATGCAAGTTATTCGACACTTTACGACTTCAATTTGTCTACGGGAATATTAAAATGGTCATCGTGCATCCACGTATATCTAATTGAAATGAAGCTGTTGATACCTAACAGTAACTGACTGCTGCAAGTTCGAAATGCTAGTCTATAGTTAATACGATCATAGATCATATACCTCATAGGGAATTACTGTATTTTAATGTGCGATCGAAGAAGTTGATTAAAAAATATTGGAATGCAGGGAATAATGATTCGTGGAGTAGCGATACAAGATCTACACACATAGCTCCTGGTCGTACGAGAAAATTACAGTTCAGCTTCGACCAGTCACTTCGTCACGGTGCATTCGAACGGCGGCGGCGTTATATAATGATGCTGACGCTGCGTAAATCGGGAGTTGCGTTTAAGCGACATATGGCATTCGCGTTTCGCATTAATTACCCCCAACCACAACCTATTTACATGACGCCCAGAGCATCTTAACTAAAAAGCCGGGTATTGTCGTTGACTTCGTGCACAATGGGAGTAACCAGAACGCTAAAAGCAAGTAAATAAAGTAAATAGGACATATATGCAACATTGTATGCAGTATAATACGCTGCATCTTCTTCATGACTAAATTACAAATTATATCATTCGAAAACAAATTTTCGGAGGAAAGTTGCACGAAAACTTTACTAGTGTTACTATGTTATGAATCTTATCTTATCTCTGTGCCACGATAAAAGAAGAATATTTTGTAACTACCAATAAAAGTAAAAGTAACCCTAATAGATTTTGTTGTTGGCGTTAGTTTAAATGATGCAGAAATTGGCAATAATTTATTCCTAATGAAGTAGTATCCACTAAGATCCCTAATCAACCACCACACATTTCTTCAACATATCACGATGCGGCTTTTTCATGTTTGTTTCTAATAGATCAATAATAATTTTAAACTAGATTTACCAACAATCTGACCATGTAAAGTCACTCAATAAAGCGTAGAGCGTATCATCACTGCAACAGTGATTTGAGTGACTGCAGGTGCTGATGATTTAGCATAATTGTAGGAGTGACACAACGTATGCGCATTCTTGAGGTGGTACCTTCTGCCTCAATGCTAACTACGCGATAACTTCGCATAATTTGCGAGAGCCATATGATGCAGCGCACTTCTGCTCTAGCATCTAGTTGTTTTCATTAATGATATTAATTTTTAAAAAGAACAATATCAGTTTTATGCATTGTTACTATTATTTGTTTCGATTATTAATGGTTATTCTTCTCAAAGGTTATTTCCCCAGTATTCCTTAATAATCATGTTTCTGTATTGTATCATTAATTTATTATTATTAACTATTAATATTGGATTGATAGAATTTACCAAAGTGGCGAAGTCGCGGACAACTGCAAGTATTTAATGCGGAGCACTTTTAAGTATTTTTTTAATACTTTATCATCCTCGCACCGATTTTCTTCTCTTGGGTGAATAAATACAGTACAACAGTTTTCAGAGTAGTGATGCATAAGTTAAGAAGCAAACTACACAAAGTATTTCTATTCTTATACACATGCTAATCATTTTTGGCAGTTATTCAACATTTCTACACTAGATTTGTGTAATGAATGTAATGTAAAATAGTAATTTGTGAATCTAAAAAAAAAGTTCTACATGGGGCGCCTGGAGTCGTCCAGTGATTTATCTAGAGAGACATGGAGGGTGGTGCGAGAATTGACCGGTCGTGCTGACAGACAAATGGCCCAGATTTGTGTTTCGGAAAATGGTGTGATGCTGGATAACCCCGGGGCTGATCTTTTAAATAATTTCTTTTTAAACATAGCTGCAAATTTAACTAGTTGCATTACTGCAAATACAGATCCTATGTCATTCCTAAAATTCAATCATGGAAAATCTGTTTTCTTTCAGCCAACAGACATCCATGAAGTCATCACTATGATACGGAACATTAAAAATAAAAATTTTAAGGCTACGATGATATCTACGCGCAAATTTTACTTTTACTACCACCCTGGGCTTTAGGCCGCAGGGCTCGGTGCTGGGACCAACGTTGTTTTTAATATTTATTAATGACCTGGCGCATGTAGCCCGGCGATCACACACGGTTCTCTTCGCCGACGATACGTCCCTTACGTGGCACGCTTCGAGTCATCACGACTTAGAAAAAATAATCAACGCCGACAGTTCAAGGATTTGTGAGTGGTTTCATGCTAACGAAATTGCCCTTAACACTAGCAAAACCAAATTTTTACTATATAAACAACAAACTAGCCTTAATATTGTTGTTAACGACAGTCTTCTATCCCCTTCTACTGATGTTAGATTTTTGGGTGTAACTGTGGATGCCGGCTTGAGGTAGTCCGAGCATGTTCAACTGTTGTCGAAGGGTTTGTCATCAGCCTGCTATGCTCTAAGAATTGTTCGGCAAAATCTTGGCGAGCATACTGCGAGAAGGGTTTACTTTGCACTATTTGAGTCTCGTATGAGATATTGTGTTTCGTGTTGGGGTTTCACCACTACAACGAATTCATTTGAAATCCGTAAATTACAAAAGAGAGCTGTGCGGGTGGTTAGCGGAGTGGACAACAGAGCCCACTGTCGTCCCTTGTTTGTTTCCCAAAATATTTTAACTTTATACTCATTAATTATCTATGAGTCAGTGAGTACGGTGTATAAATATAGAAGCAGGTATACTTGTCGAACGAACATTCATTCTTACAACACCCGTAACTGCGATAATATTAATCTGCCCAAACCTGATTCCTCTCTCTGTACAAATGCTATGTACTTCATGGGCTTCTCCTTTTTCAATAAACTGCCTTCATCTGTATTAAGTTCGCCTAATTTAACCATATTTCGACGCAAATTGAAGGCAATATTACTAAAACAACAGTTTTATTCTTTTAACGAATTTATTAATTTTAAATTTTGACCTGTCTCCTCGTTGTGAACGTGTTTATTGATTCTTTTTTATTTATTGTATTAGTTTATTGTATCTTTATCTGTCAGACAACATTTATTTGTTTATTGGCAATATTAAAATCTATGATATTTTTATTTTGCTGTTATCTAGGATTATATTATTATTAATTTGTTTGAATTGCTCTTGCATTATTCATAGTGATATAATAAAAATTGAGGATTTTAAATGCAATCAAAAACTTTTTTCTTTTATTTTCAGCTGGTTTTGTTTCTATTGTCAATGTTATTCTATACGAGACATGTAAAATGTTAAAATTAAATTCTAGCATGTTAGTTTTTAATTATTGCTATAATGTTCGAAGAAATATAATTTTTATCTCGGAAGCGAAATCCTTTGCGTTATTAGAACAGCTTTTGCACGTCAGAGTAATATTTAGCGTTCCCTGCACACCTTAAATTACTTTACCACAAACTTCATCTTAAATTTAAGGTGGATCAAACGCTTCTTGCAACGAAGTTTGATTAGTTTTTTATCAAAGCCTTTCATTTAACTGGAATAAATTGCAATTTAACCTGTTTTTAACCCCTATTGTCATTAATTTTTAATGTATGTACATGACAAAATCAATTAGAAGTATTCATAGTAACATGTTATAGATATTTTCCTATAACTTATATTGTATTACACAGCTTTCCCTTTGCATATATGAATATCACTATCAGTAAACTTAAGATAATTCCTTAGAATAGTCAATTTCTGAACATAAATTCATAAATATTAAAATTGTCATACAGAAGGTCTTAGATACAGTTAGAATTTCAGCTAAGTTACCATTCCAAAGCCCATACATTCAATGATAGCGAATACCTTCGGAATTGGCCAAGGCTTCATTCGCGATAAGATAACTTCTAGCACAGAACTTGTCGCTTGATATTTTCTGAAGGCTTATCTTGACATTTGGATTTTACACAATCGGTTTGAGAAGAACTTTACTGAGAAATCTATTAATATGTATGCGACAGTTTCAGTTCTGTGTTTTGATTTCTAAGAATTCGCAGCGGTTCTTAAATAGCAGTTATTATTATAAAAGTATAAAACGCAATCTACCAACGGAGTAAGCAACAGATATAAATTACGTATATATATTCACCTTCATGAAGTGAATATTCCATATATTAATACACCCATCGGTGTGTATTTTACACAAAATCCGATAATACAAATAAAGACAGTACCCCTTAAATTACAATTAGTGCCATAGTTATAATGATTAGTAAACTTAGCCGTCTTCTCTTAAATTTTAGATTTTGTGCCATATTGGTATCATTTCAGAAACAATCACGCTTTAAACCAGATGAGTTATTAATACACTGTGGGTAAGTATATACTGACTATTGTTAGCACAAATCCATTGTATTTCTAAAAACAAGTTGAGCTAAAGGTATGCTTAAAATTTAAAGTTAGAAAAGTCGTTTCTTTCCGTGCATATATGTATAAGTAAAGCATATTGCATATATGTCCTAAGATTTAGTGTACGTATATATTTATACGAAGCTTATAGCAATATTTTAAAATTTAAATAATATTTTTTATAAATTAAACAATTGTATAATTCTATTAAGTCCACATAAAATGTGACAAAGAAATAAGTTTTCCGCATATGCTCTCAGGTGAGTAGGATCATTTACTATATAAAAATCTCAATAATGAAGATTTCTGTCACCTCTATTCAGACTAAGAACTAAATTCTATCGGTTTGCAAACATAAGTAAATTCAAATTTCCCACCAAATTTAATATAATTAACGAATAAGTCGTTTTCTATTTAATACCAAGACTACAATTAAGTTATTAAGAAAATAACAAAAAAATTTTTATGGCCAGATTCTCAATATATCCCGTAATTACAATAACTTAGATTTAGGACAGTACGTTTTAACACATAGAAATTTTAACATAATTTCTATTTTTTTTGTGTGAAAAAATCGCACAGTGCAAGTATAGTTAAAGACCGTTCCATGCATATATATTATAAATAAATATTCTTTTTTATTTCTTACATAATTCACGTATAGCCGCAAGATTTTTAAACTATTAATTCTATTAGCATTGACCAAAAACAGTTTAACTCAATGAAGATAAATTACTAGCCTGCATACAGACATAAATCCAAATTAATAAATTTATAATTATCATTTAATTAACAGATAGTCGTGTCTTTATCCAATTTAAATAAATCAATTTCATAAAACTATGGATACATTCACCAGCAGAAGCTCTAAAGGCCTTTACTTTCAAATATTTATGGCGAAATAGCAATCAAAGAAACGGTTTATTAATATCAATTTATTATTTTTTGTGTTCCTTTTAAAATGAACAAATTATATACTATTTAGTAATGCTATTTAAATGCAATATTTTTGTGAACTAAAACAGCAAAACAATTTCCAAGAAAATGTTAACCTCCTCGGCAGCAGACGTATTGAAAATTACATGTAAACGTGACAAATACATATATAGAGCCTGTAAACGTTTAAAAGATGACGTTTTAAATACGCTTCTCGATTCCCAACTTTTCGATACATATTAGGATTTATTATTGTGGTTTCTAAAGTATGTATAGTATGGCAACTTATATATCTTCAATTCTCTCTTTGAGGTGGAAGGTGCCGTTGCGGTTTCAAGATTCCCTATTTGTGGCTTCTTTTTTTGTCGTTTTTCCAAGAGTCGGTCTCCTCGGAAGAGTTTTTGTGGTTTCACGAAATTAACTTGTTCCTAACTTTTGGAAGGCGATATCTATGCTGAGGTTCGTCTTCTGTTATACACAGAGAAGTGATTTAAAACAAAAAAACAACAGCAGCCGGAAATATCTAATTTTTCGTTACGAAATTATCGCGTGATATTCAAGGAGTTGATGATATTCGATTACTTTTACTAAATTATTACCGTTATGTTGTCGATATAAGTTCTAAGAAGTATTAAATTGCATTTATAGCGACAAATTCTTACACTGAGAAAAATTGTCCAAATAACTTGTATATTTGGTGTTTATATATTTAGAACAAGTATTTTTTGAATTGTCGGAAAGTAGAAAAATGTCTGTTGTAAATACCATTTAATTTGAAATAAACAAATAGATTTGCGTTTTAGAGAGAAGTTCAAGTTCCTAAATATGCTTCCATTCTGTGCTATGCATCTATGCCACAACTCTCTTGGTGCAAATAAATTTTACTATTTACCTGTTTTTACTGGTAATAAGTAAATTTCTAATTATTGCAAGTTAGTTCTAGTGTTTCTAGCAATTAATTTAGTTATTGGTGCTACTACTAGCATATTAAAGGCAACTAATAATTTGGCTACTACATACAGATTACACACTGAGGAACGACAGGTGTTAAATTAACAAAACAGGTTTTCTTAACAAAATATTGTTAACGTTGTGAAAGCAAACATATTATTTTGTTACTTTTATTTTATTATTTAACAAACCCATTCAGTTCATTTGAACAGTAAGTATGTACTGTTCATTTAACAAAGAGAGTGGTATTAAGAAATGAAGTTAATTGAATATAATTATGATGTTGTAATCACCCATTTCCAAATTATCTTAGATGCATGGAAACAACTGCCTACTGCAATGATAATTAAATCATTTAAAGCATGTGCTTTAAGCATATGTCCAGAAGGATCTGCAGATGACCTGATTTACTGCATTAAACCAGGAGAAGCATGGAAAGGCAGCAGAGATCCTAAGTATGCCACGATTGCAGGGACAGAGGATTTTTCTCAGTTGTTGTTAATTTATATCTGGGTTAGCTTACCTACGTCCAATGCTCTTGCGTTATAATGGGTTTGTAGTCGTATTTCAACAGTTCTTTTGCTTTGGAAGAAAGGCATCAAGTTTGATATTGATGAATATCAATATGAAACTTCCACGTATTTGTTTTCTTGTTATTCGTATCACTCGCTTTTGAGCTACGAACCGAACTACTACATAGCTCCAAAATTACATGTTTTATTATTAAATCCGATTTACTTTTTATTAATATATTATATTACATATTTATATAGCACCCTAAATATATTCATTAACGTAAACACCAAAATTATCACCCATCGTTTCAATCTCCTAGTTACCAAGTTTTACATGGGATGGTTTACATATTTTGAATTATTTTGTGGTAAAAGTAATATTTTGTTGTCTTTGTTTATAAGCAACTGTTCAAGCAAACTGATATTTTTTACTTCGCATTAGTAAATAGGCCATTGTTTCTCGTCCAAGAGTTGGATTCATGAATGTGCTTTTCTGCAATAAATGTTTGTCGAGCTGATATCCAAATTCATGTTATTTACATTTCCTCATTTATTTATTTAAAATTATTCCGTGATGAACTTGAAAAACTGAAGTTACGCAATGCAATCGCTATTTTCTAGCATTGCTATTTCCTCACCAACTTCTTTTTCCTCGCTGCTGTGGAGGTGCTTAAATTCATTTGGAAGTTGCCACTTACCATTGGAGTGGACACCATGACTCTTCTGTTGTAATTTCCATATTGCGGTGTGCAATTCGTCTTTGGCTACCACAAGGTCACTCGTTAGATACTCTACTCTGCTCCACACTTTCGTCATTTCGGACTTGTTTCTCTTTTTGATGGAGACATAAAAAATTGATATAATATCAATGTGGAACATGTTTGGTACCAGAATGACTAAGATTTGGTTGGACTTACCGGATAGAACGCTTAAAGGGTTGAGTTAATAAAATCCCCACAAATATCAGAATATTATCTAAAATAGAAACTTTTATGGTTGACTATAACCTATAAGCTTTATTATAAGCTTTCGATACGGGGCTTTGGTTATTTTGTGGTAAACCCGTTTTCCATAGACGGGGATAATACAAAAGAATTTAGATATATTCGATAATTCAAGCTGCAGTAGGGTGGTAAATGAAAAAGAAATGTAACTTGTTTTAACCTTGTTGAAACATGGTTTCAATATTTGATAAGTATGGGCATCATACTACAGTATAAAATATTAGATTGTATGGAGCAGGTAATATATTCCGAAAATATTTTAAAGATTATTAAAATTGTCAGTGTTCTATGAGTGCTTCTCTTTTTTTTTTTAGAATTTTTACTGTGTGTATACCTCTTTTTGTTTAATCTTCTTCCCTCTTCGGTTCTAACTGCCTACGCTTATCTTCTATTCGCTAACGTTTAGAATAAACATGCACGGCTGAGCATTTTTACATGTAAGACGACTGAAAAATAGTCCCGCAAGCGAGCTCTGCGTACGGTCAGATATTTACGATACATTTTACTATCAATCCGTCTAAGCCCACTCAGGTGTCACTTATCTTGAAATCGAGCTGGCATCGGCGGCTTTGATCGTGTTTTAACTCACCACTGGCCATCGCCTCCTCGATTCGTGTATACTCATGTAGATGAAGATACCGTTACGCAATTGCATTGAAGAACACTCACGGGCGTACTTTCGTACACACGAGTTAAGAGAGGTGAATGAAAGGAAGAAACCTCTCCGCATACTACGTCTGCACGATCAAATGGATAAAGATTTTAAGATTGCTTCTTCCTGAACGGGAGAAATTGGACATGGCATATAAAATTAAAAATTAAACAATGGTGTAAAAGAGTTTAGTGGTTTCTTGTTTCTAGCTCTAATGTTTTTATTCCACCACATAGAGTAGAAAAAAACAAACAGAAATATAGTTTTCGATTTTATTAGGCTAAATCAATATAAATTAACCATATGATATATTTCTTAGAATTATTTGTTCCTAATCTTGTGGCCTTTAACCAAGTACTTAAATACATAACCTATGTACAATGTACGTAGTTAATTTCAAAGCGATATTCTAATACATTTTGAGGTTTTCCCTTCATCAATGAAAATTTTGCCCAGAATTAAATTAAAATTTGCTTTACAAGTAGAAGTCGCTGTCATCCTCTAGTCGGTTTAGACCAAACTCGACATCATCTTCGAGTTTGGTGGAGGTTCATACCACGTCCTATGTTTGTCAAATTTCTTCAAAAATAACCAATTAATATATGACTTTTCATATTCAATTAATGATACTATGTTGGTACCTATTGTAGGTGTTTTCCTTTCATAAGCACGAAGCCATAGGTTGTCAAGGCCTAGGCAACTCTAATTATCTATGAATAGAACTCCGAAAAACTGGTATCACGTTACTCAAAAACCCAGGCCAAGTGTCTTGTATATAATGTGCACACAATCTTATTTGTTAATCATAGGAACGACAAATATTAGCAAATATGGAAAATTTTATAGAAACGGAATTTATTATAAAGGTGCTTTTCTACAAGACTGATGTACATCTTTCTTGTGTTTTTGTTCTGAATTTTACTTGTAATAACATAAGGGGAAAGACTTATTTTTTTCTAGGTACCAAGCGTTAAGCCTATTGTGAAAGGAATGTAGTTAGCCAAACGTGGTGACGGCTAATGGCGGTTATTTCCAGTGAAAGGAAAGCTTCTCAAGACTATGCAACTGTTAAAGGGTTATATTTTGCGTTTTCTGTAGTATGTGAAAATTTATATTTATACTTAGTGCGTAACTGAAATTCACGTTGGACAAAATTTCATTCACGAGAAAACAAGGAATTACAAACGAAAATACATGTGAGGCATAGCTATCGTGAAAATTAATAAACTAAGTACCTACCCAATGTGCGATTAGAATTACAATTACGCAAAAAGAGATTAAAATTTGATAAGGAACAGACATTATTAGCAGACGCGTTTCGCCTAATCAACGCTCCTCAGTGCTACTGGATGACTGGTTGCACCACACGACGAAAGTTGTATATAGGTATATATACTGATCATAGTTGAAAGAGTATATAAGAGAATTAATGACAAAAATCTCATTTAAAAACAGTGAGTGCCTCTTATATATAAAAAAAAATTCAGACATATCACATATTAATAAATTTCAAAGTGAACAGGAATTTTTCACCTTTTTTTATTTACCTGTCAGTAGTGATTGATAGTTTTAAATAACATTTTGATAATTAGACAATTTTCAAATGGTCGTGGCCTCATAACACTTTGAGTCACGTTACTACCTCGTTTGTTATGGTAAATGTGTATTAAACAATATGTATTCGCAATCATAATAATAATATAGCCATTTTTAACGTCATTACTTGATGAAAAGTGTTTCTCTTGGGTTGAAAGTGACAGTTCATCACTTCCATCTCTCGGGTGGAAAGTGATGTTTCTGTTTTATAAAAGAAAAACATAATTTATGCATAATTTTTGACAAATATATATTGACAACAATGAACAAATCATACTAGAGTTAGAATTAGGATAGTTAATTGTTTGTTAATTATAAACATATTCCTTTTTGCGAAAATTGCTATATTCGACATGACATACATATCAATAATGCCAACTGTATGTACAATTAAATATTGCAGAAAAATAGTAATTTACAAGTATGTTTAACATGATAGCGAATAATAGTTATTTACCTTCCAAGTAGAGGCAAATGTACTATTTTATTTAAGGAAGCGAAGCTAAAATCCATAAGCCACCGAAAACAAAAAAGGAACTTAACAACCAAAACACTCAATAATTATAAACTAATTTTTAATAAATAATTATTTATGTATCAACGCTGGAAAGTGATATTTTATCGAACGAGTTTGGAGATTGCGAGCCGAGGCGAGCAACAAAACGAGTTCGATAAAGATACTTTCTCGCCGTGGTGTGTACAATATTTTTTGTTTTTTTCTCTTGATTTAGCGGCTTGGTTTTCTAAATTTAATGAATTATTCAATAAAACACAGAACTACAAGTGTTCACACAAAATGTTTCGCCATGCATAATAATTTTAAATGACAATTAACAGTTAGTATATGTTTAAGAAAAAGGAAAAGATAAAAAATTGTTTTAATACTATTTTAAAATGTTGTGTGACTGTCTTTAATTTTACAAATTTTGTGAATTATATAAAATAATCTGAGGAACACAACAATAAAAAATAAGATTGTCGAAACGTAATGAAGAGTTTTATTGAATAATTCATTAAATTTAAAAAACCAAGCCGCTAAGTCAAGAGAAAAAAACAAAAAACAAAAAATTTACAAGCACGGCTAAGAAAAGATTCCCATAAATATTTTTTATTGTAATATATACCCAGTGGCGGAGCTTATTATGGTTTCGCCCCCCCGCAATTTGAAATTTTGCGCCCTTTTTCCATACCGCAACGCTAATTTAACTTGTATTGCTGCCACATGTTAAGTTTCTAAAAACTTTACTAATTTATTTTATTCACTGTTTTATTTACTAGGTACATAAATAATAAAATAGTTCCATGTTATATAAATACATACTAAATTTCCATTGTTAAGAAGTCTTTAATATTATAAAGGCATTTGTTGTTTTTTTAAGTAAATACTTTTTTGATTTTAGGCTTAAATACACTTAATTACAAAATTAAACATACATACACATATAGATTCAATACAAACCAATAAAATACATAACTCAAAACATATCTTGCATAACATACTACAGTATTACATAATAAATAAAAAAAAAATCTAGAACATTTTTCGAAAATCCCAAAATAATCTAGAACTTCTTTCTGCGAGATTTTGAGGTAGCAAAAGTATCGATAATTGAATCAAAATTAATTTTTCGAGCTTGTTCATTTTCGATACTTAAAATAGAAAATCCACTCAGTCTTCCTTGAGACATTGTACTTCTAAGGTAGCTTTTAATCAGCTTCAATTTTGAAAATGACCTTTCAGCGCTGGCAGTTGTCACAGGCAAAGTCATGAATAGCAGATAAGCTGTACACACGTCAGGAAAACTGGCAGATAACGTAGAATGTTCGCAAAGAATGACTTTAGCCAGTTGTCTAATACTTTCAACGTTTTTAATTTGGTGCTTCATAGCCATCCGAAAAGTAACCATTTGTTGCGAAAACGAATCCATTAAGTCTGAATTGTATTCGTCACTTCAGCATTTTGATAAGCGGTAAAGCTCGTCATCATTAACACTATTTAATGTTTTAGGATTCAAAACCTCAATTTTTTTTAGTACTTTCTGAAAAGAATGAAATCGGTCGCCAATTTTGGAAAATAGGATATCCAATACTTTAAAATAAACTTCTATTTTGAATCTCTTTTCATTGTTTTCAATTCGTTCATCTTGACTTAATTCATCAAAGTGGGTTTTTGTCCGTCGTAGTCTCTTCTTTTCAAAATTAGGCTCTATGCCCCACGTATTTGCAAGTTCTACACCTGCATCTTTAATTTCATCAAATGAATGTCTTAATCGTGTCAATTCCTCATACACATTGTTGAGGTAAGTTCCAGCATCTTTTATATCAATAGAGCTACCCTGTAGGTATTTACTCAGTGGAGCTACTAAGGACAATATTTTTGAAAATATTACAACTAAACAAATGAAATTAAAATTTTCAAGTTGGCTTTTGAGTCCCCGCGCTTCCGCCTTTTCCTCATGACGCGTTGATTTTAAAATAATTTCTGTTAGCGACTTTATAACATCTTTGTATCTGAAGCGAAGCGCCGTTAAAGCTTCATCTCTTGAAGCCCATCTCGTTGGGCATAATCGTTTAAGTTTCCGTGATGGAATTTCACTTTCATTAAGTGATTCCCATCTTAAAGATCTTTACTTCGGTAACGTACCAATACAGAGAACGATTTGTATCCCTATTTGTGCACACATACTATTTTGAATATCATACAAAAATAACAGTAAAATTGTGAAGATACAAAAACTTTAAAATATACTACAAGATAATAAGATATTGATTATACCTTACTAATTTAAATTATATCTACATATGTAACACCTAACATTACGTACCTATACCAACAATTTTATTTACCATATTTTACAAAAATATTTATTTGACTCTCTCTAATGATAAATTACCATTTCTTTAAATAAAATAAACATTTATATTAGCATACGTAGTACAAAAGATTTAAAATTGCATAAAAAACTTACGCGAGACACGCATACCTATACTTATACATACATTACGTTTACAATGGATCCACATCGAAAGTGATGATCGATGTAAACTATATTGGAAGTTTGTTATGTGTATGAGTATAATATAACATATAGGTACTCATTCGGCATATTTTTTGCATATGAACTGTAGTATATCTACCAATAGACATGTGTACTTATTTTAAAAAAACACTTCTCGTTTTCAAATTTTACATATATTTGTCACAAATTCTCTTGATAGTGCGCCCCAAGACGTCTGCGCCCCCCCCGCAGTCGCGGACCCTGCGGGTCCTAATCTCCGCCACTGTATATACCCGGTGTACATTCAGGGGGTTCTGCCCGTCTCTTCGGAGTTGTGACGTGTACTGCGCGTGGGGGCGGAGTTTCCGCCAACTGAGGCCAATTCAGCTGTAGTTTATTTTATCATATACATACAATATGTATTTACAGTATTATTTTGACACTTACTAAAACTGACAGTAAAAATAACAGGTAATGTATGGCGGCGCCGGCGTGTATATGAAAACAAAATACTGTAGTGCTTGTCATAACACACAGGTTTGTTACAATAACTTTCGGAACTACTTCATTCTGCAGAAACCGTCACTTTCGCATATGGTTGTTTTAAAAGGAAATTATGTATTTGTTAAAAATTATAGGTTGCTGTTAAAGTCATCAGGATATTGGCATTGCATTCCGCTACTTACGTATTTAGACTGATATTGCGTGTCCACATGTTACATATAGGTATGCGTGTGCAAAGCCCTGAATCGCCTGAAAAAGGTATGTCCTTTAAAAGGAACGTGAATTCAGAAACAAGAAGCAAGTACACTTTCCTTTATGTCGAAGCCGTTTTACGTACGCATAATTTGCTGATTTAACGATAAGGATCTAAATTATTTCAAAATTTATTACCCATAATAATATTCGCAGTGCACACTTAAAGACTGTTATTTGAGAAACGCAAATTTCCTCAATCCGCACTTCCTTTTCTTTTTGCGCATAGAAGCGAACAGGCTGTCCTGTATCGGGTGCAATTTCACAAGAACTCTCTCATGATTATTAAGTCGCAGGTGCAATTGACTTACTTTTACTTGCATACGTTTTTTTTTGTCTCATTTGCTCCATTTTGTTTGTTCTGCAAAAATGACCACGATAATATAATAAATGCGTACAAAAGAAAATCATACGGGTCAAGAGAAAATTGGTAAGGCCTGACCAAAATATATAATTTCAAGTGAAATTATGTAAATAACGAAGATGTATTTTCGGTAATTTACGGGTAATTACAGGTTGTTCGGTTTGTCTTGGTTCCTTGTATTGGCCCAAATATAATTGTCATTTTTTGTCATTACAAGGTAGCAGATTATGCCACAGCACAACAATTATAGTTACGAAGAGTGTTCAGTATTAGAAGAATTAAATATTTCAATATGTTGAGTTTTAATGCTAGTAATTGGTTAGCATCCTATAATTTAATTTTTTAAAACTTGTTGTAGCGATGATATTAACAAAGCATATTTTCAGCGAAAATTTGTCTAGAACAAAGTTTTTAGTTCACATTTTATTACGTACTTATGATATTCCTATAGCTTTAGCTATATGGTTTCTCCTCTACTACTTACAAATATATCATATCATGCATGACAGAACTGTTACTTATTAAAAGTGTCATCAAAATTATTAGCAATTAATATTTTTGAAATTGTAAAATGGTAACATCTCAAGCCTCTAACACCTTATATTGACCAACGAAGAGCGAAGATCAATCGAAAACCAGGGCTATAGCAAGAACACCCATCCGTGATATAGTTCTTTTAACAATGTATTATTACAGGCTTGTAATATTGTAAATAAATAGTATAATACAGGATAATATAGTACAGTAAATGATCCTTGTATTTCTAGCAATTTTTGTTGCAAATCGCTGTTAATCTTAAGATAATAATTCACTTCAATACTTACAAGGGTATTTGTATACACAATGACCTTATTTGTGTTTATTTTATAACAAAAACTCTGGCGTCTTTTTAAAAGGACAGTGGTATAAACTACTACTAGGAGCATCATTTTGTATCTTATAGCTATTACAAAAGACCACTCACGGCGCATGAATTGTTGGAAGAAATTGAACGCATTGATGATGATAGTAATTTACGTGAAGCTAAGTACTTATTCCACCAAATAACGCAAATGATGAAAACACGGATGAAGATTCAGGAGACGAAGAAGTTGTTACAATCGATAACCTTGCCGCTGGTCAACTGAATGCAGAAGCAGAGGCAGTTTTCTTTAGTAAAGAAGATTATGATAGTGAAGATGATTTACCCTTGTCATATTTCATAAACTATAAGCAAAAAATAAAAACATGTGACTGGGAGGAAAATTATCTTTCCAGTATTCTGACTGAATGGGAAAATGAAAACGGACCAAAAAATCAATTATCGACTTTGGACCTTTTTGGTTGTTTTTTTGACGAAAATGCTTGGAAAATGCTCACTGAGTATACTAACTTATATGCAACACAGTACAATAGAAGCGGCGATATTACAATTGACGAGATGAAGTGCTTCTTTGGAGCATTGATACTCAGTGGAGGTAATATCTGCCCAAGAAGGTCTATGTATTGGGAAAACATTAGCGATTCGGGTAATAGTCTGGTTTATGCGTCAATATCAAGAAATAGATTTAGTTTTATAATGTGCAATCTATACTGCAAAGACAATAATAAGTTGAATGTAAAAGACAAATTTTCAAAAATAAGTCCTCTAATACAACTACTTTCAGAAAATTTTATAACTTCACCACTTCAAGAGGAACATAGCGTTGACGAATCAATGGTACCATATTTTGGTCGTCATGGTACAAAACAATTTATTAGAGGCAAACCCATTCGATGGGGCTATATACTGTGGCTCTGAACGACTCGGACAGGATACATTGAATGGTTTGAGTCCTATCAGGGTGCCAGTTCGAAACTCCCTGAAAGATATAAAGATATTGGAATTGGTATTAGTGTGGTTCTGACTTTCTCCGATGTCCTTCAAAGTAGCAAAGGAAGCCTTGCATACCATGTATATTTTGATAATTGCTTTACAACAATGGATTTGCTAAAAAATTTAAAAGATCGAAATATAAAAGGCACGGGAACCATACGGGAAAACGAATACCATCATGTACTTTTTTGCGTCATTCGTTCGTCAGGGGTACATTTGATTTTGCAGTTGATAAAAATAACGACATAATCGTAGGTAAGTGGAATGATAATAATATGGTTTCTATAGCGTCCAACCATAACACCATTTTTCCACTGCACAAAGTATCTCGGTTTTCGCAAAAGGAGAAAAAAAGAGTTCCAGTAGATCAACCAAACTTAATAAAAAAGTATAACGGAAATATGGGCGGCGTAGATCGCGCTGACCAAAACATCAGTTTATACAGATTAATTTGCTTGTGTACGTTGATTATGCAACTGTCCTTTTAAAAGGACACACATTTGCTACGAAACTGTTAATAATATCATATTTGTTCATTAATGAAATATCTTTGTTTACTTGCAACTGATCATAAAAATATATTTTTTAAACAATTCAAAGAAAAAAATAGTTTCGGCTTTATCAGGGTTCAGTAAGTAATGGCGAAAAAATTTTGTACGCACCAGGGCCGGGAAATGTCTTATGGAACACGTTTGGTTGCTCGCCTCGAATCACAATCTCCAAACTCGTTCGACAAAACATCACTTTCCAGCCTTGATACGTAAAGAACTAGTTCAGGAAATTCAAGGCCTAACTCTATTAAAATTTATAAAAGATACGCAGATGTTTTTTTATTAATTTAATAGTGATATAATAGTTTTTTCTTAGATTTAAAATTTACTTTAGAAATACAAACAGAAAATAGAAGTAGAAATTGTTGGCATTTAAACATAACAATAAATAATAATAACTTTGAATTTCAAAATGTATCGTAAACTATCTCATAAATGTATAACTACCTATTAATAATTTTTCAAGCTACCTTATAAGACACAAAGTATCAAATGTTTACAGTTATCTCCGTAGATTAGTTAATATACCGCTGTCGAATCATAAATTCATCACAAAACTACAGAAATTATCAAAGAGATTGCTTTTTTAAATAAATTTAATATATTTAATAAAATTAAATGAAGAGAATGTTAAATAAATAAATTATTTGATACAGTTAAATTTAACACAAAACTTATAAGACATCTTTCATTTATAGAGCCAATATTTTTAAAAACTGCATTAACATCAATTTCAAAGCACTACATCCCCTAAAAAAAAGTGTTGTAGGAACTTACAGATCTTTAGGTATTAGATGGAAAGAATATATCGCTTGTCTACAACCTTCAAGTTCAGGTTTTTCACTAACTTTTTTTCATATTTTAAAATTTTGCATTTTTAAAAGAAAGATCTTAAATCGTCCCTAATCAAATAAGTATGGAAATTATACGACAACAATACTTTAATAGACGAGCTGCATTAAATTCACAAATTATATTTAATTCATTATCAACTTTTACATCTCCCTAAATTGCAAAGATTACCATGTATATGCATAAATGAAGCAATGAGGACCTGTCCAACAGTAGCTTTTAAGGCAGTCCTAAGTCGTATTCCTCCGCACATTTTGGTGGAAAGCATAGCCAAAAGAACTACACGCAGAATGATCGGGGAAGGAATCACTAGACTTAGGCCTCAGCCTCCTGAGGGTGGCCAAACCTGGGACATGCCTCGCCAAAAAAGTTCAGCTTTATGAAAGAATTTACCACAAAACTTAGTAGCAAAAGCGAATGGGATAAAAGCATCATCTTAAAACTCAACAGAAATGCCATCAAATAGTACAAGGATGGCTCCAAAACGGCAGAGGAAACTGGAGTAGGCCTAGAACCAAATATTTCAAAAGCTTGGGCATGTACCCAAGCATCTTCCAAACGGAAACACGCTATTGATAAATGCGCCTAGTTCAAAATCGACAGAAACTATCAAAAGCAAGGGATTATCATAATATCTGATAGTTCAGCAGCTATCAGGGCGCTCAGCTAGAATATAATCAGCTCCAAGTTGGTTTGGGAGTATCTACGAAAACTGAAGGAGCTAGGCAAACGGAACATGGTAACCCTTATGTGAACCCTTTTGAATGCGATGATTACATTTTGTTACAATAAGTTTTAGTACATATTATCACACAATAGATGTGTAAAGGTTTATTTATTGTGCCAATAATTGGCACTCTTCTTGCTAACATAACTTCATTTTCTAACTGCAATAAAATCTAATAACGATTGCTGTGTTAAATTTTATAAGTAGGTACATTAAGATAGGTAGATAGGTATTTCCTACAAATTTGAAATTAACTAATTTTTTGGTCATAATTCACTATATAAAACATTGTATTTACCAAAGTAACTACAAAAACACTTGGACAAGGATATACTAATAGAACGGAGCACTCTTCTTATCAGAATTCCAAGATAGCCCACGTATATGTACGATAAGCAACTTATACTGTAGTCCTCAGATATCGAGTCCGATATCATTGAATTCACTTGATAATAATCGAACCAAAAAAAAAGGTTAGAGCTTTCAAGATTTTCCATATTAATGTATAACGTATTAGTGCTTAGTTTATCACTTTGGAAGACTTACTTGCTTCACAATTATGCACAGGAAGTGTAAGTAATTTCCTTGTATTACGTATACAAATATCTATTTAATAAATTTTAACCCATAAAAAGTTATTAAATGATTATAATTTGATTGTTGCATTCCCAAGCCGTTTTTATTTATTTTCAGCATTAACAGGTATCATTACTTAACGTCACATATTATATAGAAAATTAAATGAAAATACATTCAGCATTTATAGGTATTCCATAATTTCTCATTCACATACTAATAACTTTTGCACGGTAAAATTAGATTGTTTTTAATTCAGTGTATAATAGCGAGGGGGAGAATGTTAAAAACAAAAAAGTTTTGATAAGCTTATCTACTTCCTGACTAAACCTTGCATGCAACTTGTCTGATCCAAGGCTAACGAAAATATTGTATTTTTTTTACGACGAACTGTATTCATTGGTATTGTATTTGCATACACAATATGAAACAGTCCGTAGAACGGCGTGATTCCATATAAAAGAAAATCCAGCGCACTTTTCCTGTGATTTTAATACCTTTGATAAACGTGCGGAAACGTGTTAATACAGTAGCGTGTTTTTAATATATGCGAGAAATAAAGCATAGTGTAAGATCTAAATGCGATATGATAAGCAGAATATGTTCTACAGAAATGAAAAGATACATAAACGAATTAAAATATTGCTATTAGATGAAAGCGAAAACTAAGAGCCTACGTGACAAAATAACAAACATAAAACTAACACGAAGGAATAGTGTGGTAAGAGAATATAATACAATCTAAATACAGTAAGACATTTTGGGAATATTGCTGTTTTTACAAATAATTCTCGCAGTAGACATTTTTTGGGATATGATATTCCAAATTTCTTACTATACTACATATTTGAAAATATGTTGCAATGAATAATTTCACCACTGCAATTATTAATAGAGTATCTTTAATGAAACTTCTGTGCACCATCTTCAAACACACTTTTATATTTTCTATAAATCTTCCAGAATGGACGTACATTTTATGTAATTGTATTTCATACACCAAGGGGGGTGTAAAAGTGGGTAGCAATTTTATCCTAATGGAAAAATGCCACTTTTTTTCTTTTCTCAAAGACTACTGGACCGATTTCAAAAAGTATTGTTTACTGACGAATCCACCTTTACTCAGAGTGATAGCCCAAACCGTCATAATCTTCATACTTATGCAACAGACAATCCAAGAATATTAAGAGCGGTTGATAAGCAGAGGCGATGGACTGTAAATGTTTGGGGTGGTATTCTGGGTAATTTTATAATTGGACCACATTTCTTTAATGGACATCTAAATGGTGCACAATATTTGAATTTCTTGCCTCAGCTTCTGCAAAACGTTCCTCCAGTTCTAAGGAAAAATATGTGGTTCCAGCACGACGGTGCTCCAGCACATTTTGCACTAGATGTCCGACAATATTTGAATCAAATATTCGAAGATAGATGGATCGGCCGCGGTGGTCCTATTAGTTGGCCACCTAGATCGCCAGATTTAACTAAACTTGATTTTTTTCTATGGGTATACATAGAAGATATTGTATACCAGGCACCTCCAACTACAGCAGACGATATGAGGCAACGTATAATACATGCTTTTGAAACAGTTTCCATTGAGATGTTACAACACGTAAATCGGTCCTTTCTGTCAAGGTTGCAAATGTGTTCTAATCAGAACATCTTTGAGAATTTATTGTAAATATTACCTTTAAAGAAATTACTGTTTGATACTTTTTGTCGTTTATTTGTTTTTGTTTGTCAAAGCGTTTGCTCGGTACATGATCGAATCGAAAACAAATAATTAGCGGTTTGTAATCAAAAACTGAAAATTATTGGGTTTGGGTATAGGACATTATTAACAAAAATTAAGCGCAATTAACGGGCCATTTAAAAAATTTAATAATATAGGGGGTGTTCCATTTGAAAAAATTCATGAAACGCTTCTTGACAATCGCCAAATTGACTACATCGTAACAAATACCCTGTATAATAAAATTAATGTTTAATCATTTTGTACGTTCAACACATCCCTTGGCTGCATACTTACTAAATAATTTTGTCTTAGCTAATCGTAATATTGTAGCATGGAGTTAATATAGTAAACCTTGTCACAACAATTTTTTTTTTTAATTTTCGTTAATAACTCAACAATGCGTCACTCAAAACCAAAAACCCAGGTATCGTTGGAAACACAATTTAAAGCAGATAAGAAAATACAAAAGATATACAGGGCGTTTCGTTTAAAAAAAATTTTTTAATGTGCTCCGGTTTAGGGCATCACCCTGTATACTTCAAATTATTTTTAAAATATGCGTTTTTGGTTACTGTACCACTTTTCATAAAATAAATTCCTTTAGTTTTATTTTTTAAAGACTATATTGGACTTTGACGCACTAATGAGCAACCCTGTAGATTATTTCTCACACTTTTAAAGAAAGTGCATAGGTTATATTTATAATATTACTACTATAACTAAATGAAAGTATAAATATATCTTCGTACTCAACCTTGTCATGTTACATCTGCACGTCCTGTATTCATTTACAATTCGAATGCTAGGTATTATCTATAATTAATTTCGCAGTTCCGTTTCAGCTAATGTGAATTCAGTGCGAAAGAACAGGTTTAAAATAAACAAGGAACAAAACGAATAACACACACTTATTCATACGTTACATAACGTTCCTAATTTTATATCGCGCGAACACCTGTCTTTATTTTCAAGTTCATCCGACAAAATTCCCGGCCAGGCGCATCGCTACTATTAAGATTCTACCTGTCATACTATTAAGCATCGATTGGGCTAAGAAAAAATGGGATACGAGATAATGTATCTCCGCTGTATCCTGTAATAATTTTTGTACTTATCAATTAGGCAGCGGTTTGGTGGTAATTTAGGGGCGCCAGCGGAAGAAACATATCAATTTAAAGAATTTAAGGGGGTAATAAATACTTAAAGGCTCTCTAGAAATGTTTTAAATATGAATATTCAAAGTGCCGGATATTAATTGCAGTGTTTTTAATATTATTTCTAATTAAAGATAAGTATATAACATCGTTACGTTAAACTTATGTCACAATACATAACGTAAAATATCTTTTTTTGGAAATTTCAGGTTATAAATCCTAAGGATGATTACTTTATCATGCACAGTGTGCAGTAAAAGACAACTATCAGAAGGCAAAATGAAACTATTCAGTGCTGAACTTCGAATGAAGTGTAAATATTATAGTGAAATTACTTCATAAAATACAAGTTTACATACTAAGGACAATTTTATTAATTCATTCTAGATCGATAAGTAGTAATTTTCATTTTTAATTATTCTTATGCCTTCAAATTCACACCAGCATTAAGAGTTAATAATTTTGTCTGCAATTTGCAAAAGAAATTTGTCGTTTTGCACTATGCATAGCCGTAGACCGTATCCTCACCGCTTGAATGCTGGTGGGTCAGGTAATAGTTAGGATACCTCGCATGGAGACGCATGAGATTGGGCAAAATGAAATACTTTCTGCCTCGTCGTCAAATAAGTAACAGTCGCGTACTTAAAAAAGAAAGCAATACGAATAATGAAAGGGTTAACTTTGTGGGATAGCTGTAGGGATTCTTTCCTGGAGTTGGGAGTCCCAACAGTCTGCAACCTCTACAGGGTGTAGCACCTAAGACGCCTCGGATCATAGCTCCCCTATCATATAAGATATCGAACAAAGTCTAAGAACAAAATTGTGCATAATTACCTCCGCCATCTTTCTAAAATAGTTCTGGTCAGCAGTGGCGTGGCGTATCAAACCTATGTATTTTTTTAAATGGGATACCCTACACACTAAAAAATTTTAGTAAATTTACCAAGATTCCGAAAAATTCCAGTAACATTTGGGGGGAAATCACCAAAAACTGAGTAATTTTCCGTTTTTTAGGAAATTTCCCACATATTGACCAGTATTTTTCATTTGTAAGTAAAAATCCTACGTAAAAACGTAATATTACTAAAATTTTTAGCTTTCCCAGGAATTTTTACTAGACTACGTCGTGATTTTATCCATACTTAGGACATTTACTTAGGAAACCAAATACATACTTACAATGCGCGCATGTTCAATTTTATGGGTTCAATTTGTAGGTAGATACATAGGACGCACGGAAGTGGCAGGTGCCAGTGGTCGTTCTTTTTGTTTTATCTATAGGCATATTTAGGTAAGTGACTAATTTAAAATAAATCTAGTAGATAAATAATACATTCTTACTACTGTGGATGACCTACAGCTGCATTTTCATAACTTACAAACGTTGATACATATCGGTTTGTGCATACACAAACACACAATACACCTAATTGTGTTCCAAAAAAATACATTAGTATGCCTCGACAGGGTATATAAAATATATTTGTAGTTTATGTATTACCGTAATGTTAAAGTAAATGGTTATAGATATTGCTTATTGCAGTCATATTGCTACGCTGAAGTAGAGGTTATGAATGTATTATTCAACTTGTCTATTTATACTTAGAATATTATCTTACACCTATCTATGCATTTGTTTTTATGGTTAAGAAAGCGTTTAGGTATAACAACTAAACAACCATATAACGATTATACACTTAATAACATTAATGATTTCTTCTACCAAATTTCAAATGCACAATATATATAATAATACAGTTAGCCCTCTTCATACTTTATTCTTTATATTCTCTTCAAATAGGTAATTTAATAATTAAAACCTATATTTTACACACATTACATATTGCATACTAAGATACTAATTGATATCTAGGCATTCGTTTTTCATCAAAGCTTTCGATCTTGTAAGTATATCAATAATTAAAGCTCAGTTGTTTATTATTATTATAAGCATTGCTTTTTATATTTATTAAATTACCTGTAATATATATTTATAATAATAAAATACCTACATGTAGTAAATTTCATCAGTAAATTACAAATTTTAGGGATATTCCTATGCAAAATTCCTATTCCTGTATGTTTAAGAATTTTCCTAAATACATAGTAAAGCTCCATATGAAATTTCCATGCTAAACGATTTTTACTAGGGACCTTTTTTATCGTAAGAAATTTACCCAGTAAATTTCATTTTATTTAGTATTCTTCATGCACTAGTAGTAAATTTCCTTGGTGAATTTTTACATCAAAGTAATTTTACTTGCACAAGTAAAATACCTGTATGGTTTCGGGGTAATATAATTGCCTCGAAACCGTACAGGAATTTTGCCAAATCTTTGTTAGAGTGTAACATGGTATTACCCCTAACTTTAGCGATTTCGCTGTTATAACATTTCCTCACAGTCGCACCATTGTTTGAATTTTTTTTGGGAAGGAACTAAATTGCGCCGGCGCTTAGGTTTCGAATTTACGGATAGACTAAGACCTTTTGTACCCTCGCATAATTTGTTTTTTAAGTGATTTATGGAAGCAAGATAATTTTTTATTGGCATTTGCAAATTGCCATTTGTTTCTAAAATTTCAAATGACACCCCCCAAAAAAAAATTATGTCGCTGGATAGCCGAAATTTCAAATTTTTCTTTTGTTTTATCATGACAGACTTAATTTCGGAAAAAGACATTTTCTCACAAATTGATAAAACAACTTCTTTTTTCTTAAAAATTTAAATATAATAATAATATAATATATCTTTATTGTCGAAGATTCTTGGAATATAGACATTGTCAAAAAAAAAGAAAATATATGAAAGTAAAATTAAAGTATAAATATAAATATAACAAAAGACTTACTATAGACAAACAAACATTCAAGTGTATATAACGAAAAATTCGTCCATGGTGTAGAAGCACTCCTCGAGTAACAGCCTCCTAAGTTCAGATTTGAAAATGCTAACATTCCTCGAAAGTTGCAAATTCAAAGGCAGTCTATTATATATATATAAACCTAAATGACTTGGAGCCTTAGCGCCTACTTTATACTTTACTATAGGAAGATGAAATTTGTTTCTATTTCTGGTGTTAATATTATGAATATCCAAGTTCAAAGGATATTCATTTTTGTGTTTGTAAATATAGACGCATAATTCCAATATATATAAACAGGTAAGTGGTAAAATTTTGTATTCTCTAAACAATAATCTGCAAGAGTGTGCATCACTAACTCCAGCCATTCTTCTAAGTATTCTTTTCTGCGAAATAAAGACGCTTCCAGCAAGTGTAGAGTTGCCCCACAAGCAAATGCCATAGCGTAGATGCGACTCAACATGTGCATAGTAGACAGCAAGAAGTTGATACTTTTCTAAATTATGTCTCAAGTTCAAAATCAAATATGTTACGGAGCAAAGTATGGAAACTAATTTGGCACAGTAAAGTTTCCAATTTAAGTTGTTATCAAAATGAATACCCAAAAACTTACAGTCATCATTACTATTTAGGACATCTGCGCCAACAGACAATGACATAGGCTTAACATCATTTTGCCAATTATGAAATTGTAGAACACTTGTTTTGGCAGTATTAAAAGATAAATCGTGGCAACTGAAAAAATTAATGGTCTCAATTATTGCGTCTCTACAAACCTTCTCAGCATTATCCTTGTTACTATTGACTATTAATGAAAAATCAGCAGCGTAAGCAATATGCTGAATACTATCTGAACACACATCAAAATCAGCAACATAAAGTAAAAAGAGTACAAATTTTGTGTTGTTTCTTTGGTATCAATGAAAAATTTGGAATTTCGGCTATCCAGTGACGTAATTTTTTTTGGGGAGTGCCAATGTTCAATCAAAAATTATCTTGCTTTCATAAATCACTTGAAAAAAAATTATATGAGGGTACAAGAGGTCTTAGTCTATCCCTAAATTCGAAACCTAAGCGCCGGTGCAATTTAGTTCCTGTCAAAAATAAAATTTCAAACAATGGTCCGACTGTGAGGAAAAAATGTTATAACAGCGAAATCGCTAATGTTAGGGGTATACCATTACGTAAAAAAAGTACTCATCGAGAGCTTTCGAAATTTGCTATACAATGTAGGGTGTCCCATTAAAAAAAAACATAAGTTTGATACACCACTGGAATACGGCACGCCACTGCTGACCAGAAATATTTTAGAAAGATGGCGGGGGTAATTACTCACAATTTTGCTCTTAGACTTTCTTCGATATCTTGTATGATAGTAGTTATGGTCCGAGGCGTATTAGGTGCTACACCCTATAGATACTGGAAACTGCTGTATATATACATAAAAACTGCAAAAGCCTTCAAACCAACGCAGGAATACATAATTATCCCACCCCGAAATCCCGAATATATTCGATGCGAGATAGCAAAAACGAACAAGTTCTGTAACTCACACATTCGCGTAGCCACGAAGATATATAATTCTCTTCCGGCCGGATTGGGACAGGGTTCTCTCGCGCAGCTCAGGTCTCGCCTGAAGGAATATCTGAGGGACAATTGTTTCTATACGGTCCAAAGTTTTTTATGAGCGTACAGCCTCCGTACATCCAGTATAGAATGTATCCTTATAAAAATATGTATTTTATTAATTTTTTGTTGTTGGTGCTATTTTTTTGTATATTCTGTGAATTCCTACATCACTGGTATCGGAAGTATATCTATCTATTTACCTGTCTATCTATGGGAAGTGGCTTGATGTTTAGTTCTGTTGTTCTCAGTAATGATATTATTTTTCAGGTAACTGAGATTATGGGGTAGCTAATCATTACATGCTATTAATATAGTAAAGGACAGCGATATATTATCTAATATTCAGTATAATAATTACAATAAATAATATTAAAAAAATTGCAATCAATATATAGCATTAGTTTTTTAGATTTACTTCTCCTTAAAATCTATTGTTTGAATACCACATCATCTATTATGCATCTATTATGTGCACACGTGTTACATATATTACGGTCTTGCATTTGTGATATCTTCTGATACCAATATGTCATCACACAATAAAATATGTTTCCACAATCACGATAAAGTTACCGACATGGTAATAACATTAAATTTTGATGGGTATTTATAGCAACATTTAAAGATTTCCATTCGTGATTAGTTCTAATTAATTGCTTTTATTTAAACAGATCTATTAAAAGTTAATAGTTATAAAAAACAGTAATATTCTTAAAATTAACGTTCAATTTTCAAATACATTCGCGTTTTAACGATCAATAAAAGTTCAGTTTGATGTAGTGTTGTTTATAATTGTCATAATATTAAATTAATAGTTTCTATTTTGAAAGATAAAATCATTCGTACAATGGTAAGCAAATACTATAAATCCTATCAACAAATCTCGTATACACTTTATTGGTATTAAGCATTGTTGATGTATGCATACGGTATGGCAAGTGCAGTCCTACTTGAAAGACGGATTTTATGAGGTGGAAAATTTATTACATCCTTAGATGGATATCAATTCTCACCAATTAGTAGCCCCATTTCGCAACAAGCATGGAGATACTGTCGCAGAGTTTGATGTTACTGTTGAAATCGGTAAGTATTATAAAATGCAATTCACATATTAGGTAATAACATTAGAACTAAGATATCAGCGCCATACTTGAACATTTTGTATCATCGAAATTCTTTCAATTTGCATTTTTTTTTTTTTTGTATTGATGTTAAATCTTTTAAGACGAATGGACAGGATACATTCATGAAAATGAACAAAAGAAGTTAAACGAATTTATATTTATTTATGGAAGAAAAGGAAACTTCACCTTCATATGATCCTATGTCAAAGGTTAAAAGTTTCTAAGGTTAAGTGATTTGGTAAATATCAATTTTAATTAGTTTTAAGTTCCTTGAAATTTCTCATGTATTGAATTTCAATAGAAATATTAATTGTTAGATGTATTAAACAATATGTTTAATACATCTACTTGCGAAAGATTTTAACATACTTTTAGATCAAATACATACTGATTTAAAGCAAGTTTGGGTGATTGACTGTAGTTCAGAGTTGTGTTAAATTTATTTGGCCACTCAAAACTTCGGTTGTAACGTAATCAGTACACTGAATCAAAATGGGTCCTAAAACAATGAAAAAATTTATTGTTCTCACGAAATAGTACATTAAAAATTGGTCCGAAGAAGGAGTTTACCAAATCAATCAACAATAATTTATTAAATGACGAATACTGGTTACTATTCATTGTATCAATGAAATAAAAGTAATTGAAAATGAAATGATGACTTGATTGGCTTAACGAAATATGTTATTGTTGTAAAGAAGAATTTTATGTACGAACTTGTAGGATAGAATGAACAAAGGCATCAATAGAATAAACAGTATTTGTGAATGTACTGATCGCAAGTGCTTGATTCAATGTATGTGTTGTCCATCGCCCCCTGTTAGGAAATGGAGAGTTTAGATGTGCGCTCCCTAGGGAATACAAACCGAATTCTCAACCCACAAAACGATCGCGCATAAGCTGGTAATGCAATCACAGATCTGGCTCGGACAATTCATAAATATCAAATAAAAAATGCCTAAATATAATTGGAAAAAAAAATACCCCCAAACAATTATCGCTGACAATAGCAAACTTCTAAATGCCGAGTAACAGAGGCAAGATGGTTAAACATATGCATTCTGGTTCATATATATCATTGCGCAGCGCAAATACTTTTGTTATTAATATAATGAACGTTTTCATTCCACTTATGAATAGAGGTTAATAAGATATGTTATATATTCTTGCAACAAATTGCCACCCATTAAGACAATGGATAAGATATCATTTAATCAAAAAAATCAACTCATATTCATTTTCTGATAATATTATCAACAAAATCATTAATTGAAAAGAATAGTTACTATAACAAATATTATTGGACTAAACTACTTATTTTTGTAACGAATCTTGTTATTATTTAACCAGAGATCTTAAATAATATTATCATAAGAATGAAATAAAAAGCCATAATTGCACAAACATTATTGTTGGATGTCATGATGGCAACTGGGAAGGTATTTTATTGATCGTTTTGCTTGGTATAACAATAAAACGTTTTGCATGATACAAGCGTTTTGTCTAATCATTGTGCGCATTGTTAAGAAAAAAACGCTTTATTGTTACACAAAACGTCTGGTATTATATTTTGTTTTACTACATCATAAAACGTTTTATATGACAACGTTTTTATCGAATTGGTGTGCGTCCAGCCTAAGACTCAATGTTTCAAGTGGAACACAAAATATATGCTCCACACGATACGAAAGAAGAATTTTCTTCGTGCACAGCTCACAATCAGTTCAATACCAGAAAGAAACAGAATAAAGGATCTAAAGAAGAAACGACTGAATACTACAACTGTATTGATTGTATTGATTACATTGCTTTTGTTTTGAGCTCAGCTTTTGCGAAGTGTTTAATTTTTTGTTTTCCACTTTTATATGTATATCGACATAAAAGGAAATACAGTCTGGATATAGGTCAATCGCGTCGCAAGATGCGTTCAATTTATTTCCAATCCGGTTTTCAGATAGGTACTCTTTTTTCGGATATTTTGCTCGCACTGAGTGATCTCATATACAGTAAGTGTTCTTTTCTAGGTGTGCGGTCTCCCTTAATGCGGTCAACTTTTTACGAGAATGATTGATGTATACATGAATTAATATGAATGTAGGTGAAAAAAGAATGAGTAACCGTCACCTATAAATCTTTGGTGTTGGTTAATGGCATTTTTAATTTTTTTTGAAGTAAGGTATGTATGTATATATTTCTTTGATATTCTCTAATTTGAGCAAGAATGATCTGCGTTACTCATCATGGTGATGTTCCAAAGTTTGACGTGCAGTCATGCAGACCGCATTTAGTAACTAAGCACATTCCTCGGTAGGATGCCATATTTGACAAGAGGAAAGATTACCTCGCGATAATGGGAAGGAGCAAAACGGGATGAAAGGTAAAATAAAAATAAATGGGAAAAAGACGAGAGAAGAAAGAAATCACGGTAATTTACTCTGATTGGGTACGTAATTCCGTTCGTTCTGGAACGTCGTCGCGGAATCTTCCCGAGGCATCGCTGTCGATGGACGGACGGGGACCGTCCGAATGCAATTTTCTGAAGATGGTAGACGTGACTTGCGCGATTTCCCCAGACCGATGACATAACTCCAGTCCGGAGACGACATTCGCGCTGGGTGGCCTACCAGTACACTCCCTCGCTACTATTGGCTTGGCAATCGATTCGCGGAAATGATCGGCCATCGGGTTTGTGTCGCGCAATGCTTTATACCTCTATACGTTCGCACTTATCCGTTTCTACGTAGGCACGCTACATATGTAGAACATATATATTGTGCTCTCGTGAAAGTTGGGCGACAGCTGATATGTACTCTTGATATTGGCCGTAATAATAATCAAACTTGCCTTTCAGGACTAATGCACAGTTACAATTGGGTACCTTTGGTTCCATTCAATGCTACTTGGAGATGAAGATTATGTTTTTTATCATATGAGTGTTATTCCACTAGTGATTTGGTGAAGAGCATATCTTCCAAGGTTTACCTTAGCCGAAAACACTACGTTTGACACTGCTCTTCACTTGTTTTTATACTGAAGATGGCAACTTAGTTGCCGAAATACGTATTTAGATTTGTATCTTTAATTTTTGTGGTAAGGGATTTTTTCACTTTTTCTTTTGGATTTTTGTTATATGTAACAGTTTTCTTTGCTTAATAATTTTACTAAATATTGCTTACAGACATCACTACATGCGCTAATCTTTCCTATGGGGAAGACACCTTCGCTTCCGTACCATTCCTCAGCACCTAATTAACCCATCGATATATTTTTTTTGAATCGTCGATGCAGCAAAGTACACTCCGCCAAAAAAGTATCGCATAAACTAAAAAAGGGCATTTATGAACCAAGATATTTTTATACGTTCACAAAAAGTTTGCCTCGTGTATGTGAACTATAAAAACACTAACAAAATAATGGAACTTAGCGTTTTTACTTTTTTTTTTCCTAAAAGAACACATTTAGAAAAATGCATATGTGTAAGGTTTGTTCAGTTGTTTATTGAAAGTCTTCCTATACGGACAAATTTTAAAGTGCGAAGTCAGAGTTCTGTACCAACGCTTTTAAAACTAAAATGAGCAATTTAACTTCAGAACAAGTGGCTGCTATAGTTGCTTTAATCGAAGATGGACGATCTCAACAATACGTTGCTAATTTGATGAACATCAATCAGTTAAGTGTTTCTAGAGCCGTAGCCAGATATAGGGAAACAGGCATTTACAGTAGAAGACCTGTACCAGGTCGTCCAAGATGTTCTACTCGCCAAGATGACCGCTATTTACTACTACAAGCATTACGTCGAAGACATGTAACTGCGAGACAATTGCAGAACGACTTGGCTAGAGTCAGAAATACTCGTGTGAGTACTCAAACTATTCGGAATAGGTTACGACAGAGTGGATCAAGAGCTAGAGTAGCTATAACAGCCCCTCGTCTCACTAGGAACCACCGAGTGGCTCGCTTAAGGTTTGCCAGAGAACATGTAAATTGGAACATTAATGACTGGGCCAATATACTCTTCACAGATCAGTCAAGATTTGGTCTTTACACCTCAGATAGGCGTATCTCAGTGTACAGACGAGACGGTGAGCGCTATTCGCAGTGTAATATCAGACCTAGACCTAATTTCGCTGGTGGCTCTATTATGGTTTGGGGAGGCATCTGTTTAACAGGTCATACAGAGTTAGTATCAGTAGACAGAGGTACACTGACTGCCCACAGGTATATAACGGACATTTTAGAAGAACATGTAGTACCATATGCGCCAATTATAGGAAACGAATTCATGTTAATGCACGATAATGCACGACCGCATGTTGCAATAATCGTCCAGGAATACCTTAACGATGTTGGTATTCCAGTTTTAGATTGGCCTGCGGTAAGTCCGGATATGAACCCTATCGAGCACGTGTGGGACCTCCTTCACAGACGGATTCGAACCCAAAATGTTGCCCCAGCGGACCTGCATGGACTAGCAAATGCTCTCCGTGACGAGTGGGAGAATTTGGATCAGGCTTATATACGGAGGTTAATCGAATCTCTGCCAAACCGTATGCGAGCGGTCATAAGAGCCAGAGGTGGCAATACTCAGTATTAAAAGCTACTGTTATGACATTTTTCTTTCCAAAATTATAATTTCTTGTTTTAATAAAAATCTCAAGTATGAGTTCTTGTTTTTATTTGGCCTGTATTTTATTTAAACAATCATAGAAATTATATCTTAGAGCGCATTAAAGTATATTTACAACTTTATGCTACAAACAAAGATTATGCGATACTTTTATTATTCAAAACTAAATCATGCGATACTTTTTTGGCGGAGTGTATATCATCAAGTCGTTTTTGAAACATAAATTATAATATATAACAAGCTTTAAAAGCTTTAAAAAAAATTATTTTCTTACCTTCCAGTTCTCGTAACTGTTGATTCTTTATGTCCTTACTCAGCCATACTTTAGGAAGTGAATTATACATTATTTTTTATGTTTATTAATGATCTAGGAACCAACAACATACAGTCTGAGAAGTTGATGTTTGCCGACGACATAAAATTGTTTCCTTCTATTAACGCTGTGGTAGATGCTGATACTCTCCAGCATGACATTGATACACTACTTTCGTGGTTAAATAACTGTAGACTGTCTTTGAATATCTCCGAATGCACATCCATGATGTACACGAAGAGAGTTAATCGTATAATGTTCCCTTACTCTATCGACGGTACTGTTTTAGCTTCCACTGACTGTTAGAAATCTTGGTATATTATTTGATTCCAAGCTATCCTTCTCCAATCATGTTTCAGATGTTGTTGGTCGATGTTTTAAACTATACGGCTTCATTTACCGCAATTGTGGAGATTTTCAAAACACTACTACACTTAACACTTTGTTCAATTCATTAATTCGCTCTAGGTTAGAATATGCTCTAATTATCTGGTTTCCAATTTATTCTACACATATTAATACTCTCGAGTCGCTTCAAAGACGATTTTTGAAATTTTTATACTATTTAGCTGAAGGAACGTATCCAGCGAGAGGGTTTGATTATGGCCTACTTTTAACAAAATTCAATTTTAATTCTTTACATGTAAGGCGAATTATTAGCTTAATTAAATTCCTATTTTATCTGATTCGTGGTAGAATTGATTGTTCTTGGATTTTATTCAAGTTGTATTTTAGTATTCCAAGGTTACCCAACTTTTTATTGTGATTTGCATCGGTCTAAAGTTTTGCGTAGATCTATTTATTTGATGTGTGGATACTATAATAGAATATCTAATACTTGCGACATCAATAGCGATAGTTTAAGAAGCATTGTAAAATGTGCTTATAGTTATTTTGTATAGTTTTTTTTTTTAGGTTTAATGATTGTAATACTTACTTACTTTTCTAGTTTATAGATTTTCTTTAACTAATTAGAATATTTAGTGTATTTATCGCAGATGTACGCATTGTAAGCAAATTTCCTGGAATTGGGTTTTACCTGTAGGAAATAAATCATATTATTATTATTATTATTTGGTTCTGTAGACAATCCTGAAGATTTAAAAAGTAATCAGTTGGATTGACTGATTAGATATCGAGAAAATGATACCGAAAGTTTAAAAACGCGATTTTTAAGGAGAAGCAAAAAAAAAACCAAAAAGGCTAGAATTTTTAAGATTTTACTGATTTACAGTATAAATAAATAAATAAATTCTTTAATATTTAGAGATCATTAATTTTCCTCTGTCGCACGCAAATAGTCACACTTTATACCTTGGTTACTTGAACAGTAACTGGCATGAGCATTGCAATTTGTTGAAAATCTTTCTTTATTAAAATAGTTTTTTTTTTTTTTTTTGAGAATTGAGGGAGATGTAAAATCTCAAATATATCTTCAAAATTTATTTCGAGGTACGTCATGGCGATTATGGCGGTAACTGTAAAAAATATGCCATGAGTTGACAAAAATTTGGGAAAGATGCTCAGAATTAAAGGAAAATACGTATTAAATTTTTTGTTTTTATTCTTATTAGCTCAACTGAAGTAAAATGTATGAACTTCTCAAATACAATTTTATCAATTAGCAATTAATAATAGATAAAAACTACCCTCTCTATTGTACTGTTTATCGATTGTTGCCCGATGTTTTTCTGATTTCAAAACCTACCTACTTAAATGTCTTGGGAGGATCTAGTAAAGTAGAATAGAAAAGTCACCCAACCGGTCACCTCCGATTTGGAAAATATTGCAGGAATGTAGAGCAGTGAAAAATATTCGACCGGTATTTTTTTTAGCTATGGATATTCACATATAGGAGACCCTTACAACAAATTTTTAACGATATCTTTGCGACTAGAAGAGATATTGAACTGAACTAAAAGGAAACATATTCTTCTTGACAATACGGAGATATTGGTTTAACAAGGAGATCAGTGGTGCATGATGAAGATTGTAGGGGGTTTAATTTAGAACAAAATTTTAACTCCCCGATCAGTTAAATGAGAAATTTCTGTTTTAATCCATAAACAACATTAAAAAAACTAAATTTACCGGTTTTTTGATTTTTCCCAAAATATCATATGCAGGGGTTACATCCACCCCAAAAAGTCCCTTACTCCTATGCTTAATGTCAATATGCGCATGTACCTTCATAACCGTTCGATGTAGCAAAAATGTTTCTTAACAAAAATTAATCCTCTAGTAATGCTAACAATAAGAAAAGCAAGTTTATACGAACATCTTACGAAATATTCAAAATTACAACACCTGGGTAAGGAAACTCGTGTAAGTGTTTCACATCAGATTATTTGTTTTATGATTTCAGATACGTTAATTTTATTAATTTGTTATCAATAAGAAGGAACCACTTTGTGTTTGTTCCGTTTTATTATGTCGTGTAAAGATATATAAAGAATATGTTGTTTATTTGGGCTAATATGAATAATGGTGCATTAAATTACATAGCCCGTATGTTTTCAATCAACATTAACTGAATTTTACCGGCTTACGGTGCGGCCGTCTCGTGGTTTGGGAGTTTGGCCAGTGTCCGCTAGAGGGTGCACGTTGAAACTCTTAACTTCCCAGTGGGCAAACGCGGATATAACTTGAGATGCAATAGTGGCATTTTTCAGGGAGGTAGGCATAATAGTTATTTACGAACCAAATGTATCACGCATGAGGTTTGCACATTTTTTTTAGGAATAATACATATTTTTAATAATAATACTATCAAATACCGTTTATTACGAATAATTCTGCCTATACTGATGTACTGTAATGTATAATGCATTTGTATACGTCAGTAGTACCATATATTGAACTATAATGCAATATGAGTTCAAAGAGTTTTTTGATATTGATATTAAAGCTCTCCGATCCTTAAGTCAATCAACTTAGTGTTGCTCATGTAATATCCAGTGTAATTTCAAAAGAAGTTAATTATTTTTAACTGATAACTATTTTTTTTATTACAGCAAAGAAATTGTGTTCTTGAATGAACAGAACGATTTGCCAGTAGGTATTGGAAAGAATTATCTCTTTGATTTAAAAAAAACATTTCTCTGTGTTTACGGGTCACAAACTAGTTCAGTTAGTTTTATGAGCACATAAACAAGAATTACAAAAGAAGTCGCTCAGAATACGAAGACATCAGGTTCTATAACGTGGAAGCAGAAGGCTAGAACTAGAAACAGCATTTTATGCTCGATGTGGCTCTTCACACTATAGTTCAGTAATGCTAAACAAAAGCGTACCATTCAGGACTCGTGGAAACACTGCAATCTGTTAATATTAATTACATTTGGTCATCAAGTCGCTCATTTTCACACCAGTTGGGTGACTTTGCTTGTTAAAGTTGGTTTTGAAATACATTAACCAGACCCATTGAAGATGTTATGACGACATTACACAGGTAAAAATATAGCGGAGTGAAATACAGAGTCTCCGATTCGGAAGGCTTTATGTAGAGAAAAGAGTTGTATATCTACAAAACGGTGGGCATTTTATCCCTTTCGGAGAAAATCCCCACCGAAACGGAGGCTCACAATGTCCTCCGTGATATTTTAACTTCAACACGGAGAAAACATCCTCCTTATTATTTCCGCTACGGATATTTGTATATCTAACTCCCAAACGCAGTTAAATGTATTCATTGCATATTATATTCTCTCCATATCAGGGTTATTCTTATTTCAACTACTAAACGCTGTTAAATGTATCCGATTCATGTAATATTCCGTTTTTATCGGAGTTATTTTTTTGAATACAATACATAGTTTTAGTTGCGTATTTATTTCCATCAGTTTTACACCGAACAGGAGAAAAATAATCCTTTCGGGATTTTTTTTTGTCCAAAGTGGAGTTTGGTTAATGCTCGTCGATGAACGCATACGTAAACGTTGTATGAGGAAAGCACTTGAAAATGGCGTCAAATAGCAGAAACCCTTCCTTTTATTGTTTAGCCATAAGACGTATAGTTCTGTATGTACAGATACACATCGTGTATGAACCGAAATGGCAGACAAGAAATATAATATATATTTACGCATAAAGTATCAGAATATCAAAAGGTGTTGTGTTTATTTGATTAGGTGCTAGCAACAGTCACCTTACTTTGATTATTATACATAACTGGAAACCGCATTAATAATGAGATGAAATGAAATGAATGCTGTATAGTTTTATATCTATATAGTAGGAATATCATAATACTGATAATTCGTTTAGCTACATAAATATGATACTATAGATTTTGTCGTAAAGATGGCGCTACGCTTGTTTCATAATCTTTGTACTTCTTACTGAATGTAAATTGTGATCGGTAATTGTGACTATGTAATATCTATATGATGTTTACACATAGTTGATATCGTATAAAAGGTACTGTGACTGCAATCGCCCACAGACTTCGTTTTGGTTTCCAGTAACTTCGCTATGAAATCAATTAATTCTGATATGGAATTAGAAACGCTGGCTAAAAGAGGTAATTTCTTCTATTTCGGAAAAAGTTACCTCCGATATGGATTTCAATAGCACCGTCATGGAACAATAGTTTCCGTAACGGAGGCATTTTCGTCTGTCAAGGAGGGAATGTACTCTCAAATGGAGTTACAATCTCTCCTTGGCGGTGGTAATCTCGTCTACTAGGGAGGTAGTTACCTCCGATGCGGATTTCAATCGCACCGTCATGGAACAATAGTTTCCGTAACGGAGGCATTTTCGTCTGTCAAGGAAGGGATGTACTCTCAAATGGAGTTAGAATCTCTCCTTGGCGGTGGTAATCTCATCTATTAAGGAGGTAGTTACCTCTGATATGGATTTCAGTAGCTCCCATGCGGTGTGTTTTACCTTCGTAAGAGGAGAAACATCCTCCTTATTGGAGGAAATTGCCTCCACGTTTCTTCCGTTGAGGTGTAAAATATTTAACTCTTAAATGGAGGCTCCTTGAACGGATGGTCGCGAGGGAACACCGGAAAAGTGTTGAAACGGTGTTAAATCCAACTCCGTATTTTTATCTGTGTAGCCAACAGATGAAGGTTGAGTTAAAAATCAAACCTCTTATTTTCTTTCAGTATTCCACCTTTAACGTCTCACATGCTTCAAACGCCAAAGATTTACACCAAGATCTTTAACCTTGATATTTCCCTTCTAATCCCTGACCCTAATCACAATATTGCACAAATGAATATTGGCAGATACACAAAATTGAATTAATCCTCCTTTTCTCTGTGTATCGCAGCAATTTATTGAAAGTATTACGATTATATATCACTCAAGGTAGTAGAAAAGATGTGTTCAATGAAAATCAACTGTTCAAAAAATATTTCAAGCTTTTAATACTACCGTATAAGTGAATAGCCCGCGGCGATTTTTTTCCCCGTACACGAGTACAGTACGCAAAAAATCAACCTCCGTTAGCCGCCTGTAAATCTCACCGTCAAATATTTAACATACCTGAAACTGGAATTCATATACAGTAGTGAGAGAGGATGACAGTGGAACATTTATAAACAACCTTGCGTTATTAATCAACGGGAATGTTTTAAGCGGTAGCGACTATATTCCATAAATAATCGAAGCCCTCTTTATTTGCACGTCCGTACTGTTTTGTCCCTGCCCCTCGCAACCTGATAATGACGGCAAGTGCGCGGCTACTGCTCTCGCTGCGTACGCTAAGTGGACTGGGATTTCTCTCGCATTGCGCCAAATCGATAGCTCTTTTTACGACGGCGGGCGACCGTCGTCCATGCGTATTTTTCTAGTCGTACGCTGCCAGATATTAATGGTGTGGTTTTAACTTTGTTCTGGTTTATTTGCGCTAACCCCCTGAATACGCGCTATAGAACCCGTTTTCAATTAGTTTGATAAAGTGCCGCGGAATTGATTGGTGAAAAAAAAAACATATAACCTTCACTTTCGTTTCTGTTTTTAATAATTACTTTCGATTTTTTAATTATAAATCACGCAGCAGTAATTAAGTACCTGACTAGTCACGCTGCTGTGCCAAATATTTGTTTTAAAAGCAAAAAACGCCAGGATAACACTTCGATAGGTGTACCTATATAGTCATTCTGTTAGTGTTTTAATATTACCTAATGTTAGCCGTGCCTGCCGTGTAACTGAACCTCTTAAATATTAATCTTTGCGATTAGATATCTTAAAAAAAAATTATTACTTAAAGAACATACTAACTGGAAATTTAAATATCTTTGCGTCATCGTTCTATTAAAAAAAAAAACCTCATTTTTTTCTTGTGGTTGTACTGAGGTACAACCTGTACCTAGAAGGAAACTTCACATTTCAAATAAGCCTCACAGAAAATATAAAACGCAATAGACTTTAAATTATAATTTCCGATCACGATCTTTTTACACACAAACAAAAAATAGCTACACTGACAAAAATACTACTCGTAATATCAATAGTCAACATTTATTGAGTGAATTTTCATAGACAGAACGATATGTTTCATTGTTATGATAGAATATTATTTATAATCTTTGATTAAGTAAAACAAAAGTCGTTAGTGAAATAAATACGTTATCATTATTATAAGAAAGCATTAATGTACAAAGATGTCCAAGAATAATATTTGTTTGTTCGTTTGTTTGTTAAAGTAACTATTTTTTCATACGTGTAATAAATAACTGGTTGATAATATGAATATGTATTGTTATTTTTTACATGCAACTTTTGTAAAATTATCACCATATGAACGCAATAAAATAATAAAAATGGGTTGCAATTTATTGTAAGAACGAACCGATAACATACCGCCATGATTTTGTTCATGTGTTGAATGAAAACTTATTCTGCTTATAAATGTTTAAATACATGACATACTGTAATGCGATTATTGGTATATATGTATTGCAATAGCGAACAAGATTAATATACATAGAGTAATTAAGCTATGTAAGTATTACAGTAGTGATAGTCTGTGTAAAAGTGTTTAAAACACAGATTTTGTTTGCACCATGAACACCGCACAATAGCTGGTTTATTGCAAATACTACACAAGGGTGTAGACTGCGCATCTTTGTTAAAACAAAACTCTACAGGATTTTTAAAGGGCCCAGGTCTTTCCTCAACGTATCTCTTATACCACGAGTACTTGAATACGTCGAAAAATCTTGGGGAAGAAAACTGATTATGGGTTAGGGATTGCAACTTAATAATATTATTTCTCTGATGTAAATCTATCTCGTAGTTCATAAGAATCACTTCTAATGTTCTCATTTGGAATACTCGTCTTATATACCTATTTCCTAAATGCAGACGTGACCACTTAAACGTTCGTGGTTAACTACTATGCATTCGGGGATTTATGTTTATCTATATAATATGATTAATCACCAGATCCCTTATCGCGTTAAATTTATAATGCAAATCACCAATTATATCTGAAGTGTCTGAATAATTAACCACGTATGCGTAGATAAGTGTATATCAAATTCATCACAATAGACAGGTACATATATTTATTTTGAGTTATTATTACTATTATTAATTTTCTAAATTTATTATACATCACCGTTTTCTATGTAAAAGCGATCTTTTTTTGATGAATAATGAATAAACTTATTATTAAAAAAATGCGGGGGTATGGGGTACCCCGTCCCCCGTTATTAGCTTTTTATGAAGATATCTACCTTGAGACCATGTATTATGCTGGAAATTATGTTAAGGATAAAAACTTATTTCTGTTATAGTTCATTTGATTTATATCAATAGACAAGTTATTAATTTTGAAGATTTATTATTATTTTTCTATTTTTACAATTATTAATTTTCTAAACTTGTTATACATCATCGTATTCTATGTAAAATCAGCCTTTTTTTGATGAATAAGAAAAAGAAAAAATGTAAAAAAATGGGGGGTACGGGGTACCCCGTCCCCCGTTATTAACTTTTTGCGAATACGGACGACGCCACCCTTAGGGCCATGCAATATGCTGCAAATTATGTTAAGAAGAAAATTTAATATCTGTTATAATTTTGGAAATATTTGCAAAAATTGAAAAATCGTCCAAACTTTGGAGGGGGCTGTACCCCAAAATCGTGCGGTTCCGCCGATAAAAAAAAGGTACTCTTTCGATCTGTTAAGTTTCATCGAAATCGGAGGGGGACACCCGCCGCGGTGTTCCCTTGTCAGTATAGAACATATGCATCCTATAGAGATCCAGGTTTATTTCGGATAAAGTATACCAAAGCAAAACAATATGTCATACAATATCGTCTTTATCAACGTTAATGAAATCCGGAAATGATGGCGCAATTCAAGACAAGCTTCTATATTTTCCAGTACTGTATTTTTCGTCATCGTCTTGAACTAAACTTTTCACCTGAGAACGTCTTAAATTAGTTTGTAGGCAAATTTGCCCAGGTATCGCATATAGCAAAAATGGCGTTCACATTTCGAGAAATCCACCTAATCAAAAGGAATTTCATATTTTTTTAGAGAAGTATAGTACGACAGTAATGACAAAAAACGAGTCCGCATCAAAACATTCCCAGAACATTTTATTGGAGGTACAGCTGCTCTTCCAGGTTTTATAAGTTTATAGGAATCTAAGCGCAACACAACAGCCTACGTCTTGAATAAACACTCCAATCAAAACTGTATTTTATTGTTGTTAGTTTGATCTCTGTAAAAATCCATCTTGTAAATACTCTATTAAACTCTTGAGTTGACAAAAAATGTATGCAATATTATTTTTATAGGTTACTGTTTGTCACTCCATATTCCCCATGCACGAGCTACGAATGTATGGCGCAACGGTCTTTTTCTGTCGTTGACGATGATTTAAATTACTCTACAGAAATTGGTTTGTGTGCTTTGATTTTCTATAAACATCCGTTGTTACTGTGCTAAAAATTGTAACCATAAATACATCCAAATGTTAACCTAGTCTATCAGGTTATTGGATTTTCTTTAGCTGAATGAATAATAATGGCGAGCATCTTGTACTGAAGTAAACGAAAAAGATTTGCGCAAATATATAGTTGTGTCATAACAAATAACACATTTCAAAACGTTAGGTCAGGGTGATTAACATCTTAGCATTGTTTCTCGTTTTTCCGTTCCGGCACGCTCTTCTGCACCAGTCAAGTCGAGTGTTTATTCAAGTGGTGTGTTGCAGAAATAGTAACTGATTAGCCGGTCAACATCAGACATCGTGTACCGTTCGTTCACCAATTCGAATAACTACGTATATTCCGTGCGTCTTCATATGAAGATGGCACACCCTTTGTCCAACAACCACTTCTACAATGCAGGAAACGGCGATTAAATATTACGCAATCGAATTAATTACCAATCATCATTTGCGGTGTATTAGGACCGCTGCGCAGCGCGCAAGGAACCGTCATATACCTAACGCATCTATGTATACATCAGCGGGCATTACCTAACTCCTTTGCTCCGACTACAGTCGCCGGTCAGCTAATGGTCACGACTTGGCCATTTACCTCCGGCAGAGAGCGACTTATCGGTGGATAAATTGCCGCCGCTCGAATTTTCATGTCAGCACACAATAGATCCAAGATACAAGTCGGCTGTGTGAGGTATATTGACAGTTGTATGAGTGAGCGCGTGTCTCCGTCGCGGGAGGGCGCTAGCGCCGCAACGTGCCTCGCTACGATTCTACGATTGATCGGAAATCATCAGGGGATCCGCGCACTACAAGCGGATTCGTGTGTGGTTCCTCCAGTAGGGTACCACGCGAGCCGTCTCTCATTCTATCGAGATTTGCGTGCTGAGTCACGAAAATCCTAAGCTTGTACAGGGTCAGTGAAGTTCAATTCCTGATCGTTCTATAACCTCACAAGGAAAATTATGTAAGTTAAAATAAGAGAGATCTTACTATTTGATTAGCAGGTTCAAAAATAAAAGGAATTTGGAACGGAAGTTTTTGTATAAAATCGTGAAGAAAACAATCTGATTGGAGAACCCGTTGGTGTACCAAAAATTTGTGGATAACAAAGTGCAATAGTTGGGATGCAAAATTATCTTTAGAAATAGTTGCGTAAGGTTGCGTAAGGAAGAAATGAATTTGCTGGGTATGCAGCCAAACAATATTAAACTAAAATTCCTTTTTAACCGTCTAAGCTTTCGTAACCAATTTTTTGCTTCCTCACAGATAACTACAATAATATTGAAAAAGAATGCATGTCCCTATAAGTACAAGTTCGTGACGATAAATACTCGCATAACAAGATCATGAGATAAGCGACAATATACAATAACATAGGGGAGACCGGGGCAAATCGTAACATTTTGGGTTCGCGAATTTTTCCTGATTAGACTGTTATAAAGAAAAAAACAAATACTATCAGTTTTCAATGGTTCAACCCTGTAGTTTATGAAAAAAAATTTTGGGTGGCTTTTCTGTCATGTTTGTCTTAGGTAGAACGTGAAATATCTGACCATGTCTCGTGTCACGAATTACCCCGATACCGGGGTAAATCGTGACAGAGCCCGGGGCAATTCGTGACACTGTATTTAAACAATTGTTATACCCAAATCTAGCATGTTTCAATGGCTTCATAAATTTCATCAAATACTTGCAACAGCAATGTACTGGAAAAAAATTTTTATTGACCGAATGTTACATAAATCAAAATGAAAAGAACAAAAAAATGATCCAGAAGTACTTGAGTCATCATCAGAACTGTTGCGGACCACTTTTCTTAGGCGCCCACGTTGTTTCCGAACTGGCTGATTTGTGGAAGACTCCTTCCTTACATTCTTCTTGGTTTTTTTGGTTTTTTGTTTTTCCTCTTCTACCAGTGCGTTCATTTCAGTGACGTCAGTCAGAATTCCAGTCTTTCTGCGTTTTCGACCTTTTTTGGTTAGTACTTTCCTTTCACCTGCTTTTGGAAACGATCGAATGGATTGGAGAACTCGGGCGAGGGGAATGTCATCGTCGATCAGGTTGGACCCTGAGGCTTCGGACACATTGCTTTCGGTTGACGCCCTTGGCCGTGATTGTTCTTCTCCGCCCCATGCTCTATCAGTGACCTGACCGGGCAAGAAATCAATTTCACTGAAAACGTCCGGATTCGGGGGAAAGATTCCTGCCGCTCGAAATCCAGATGTTCTCAGATGACTCGGTGTCTGGGGCACTGCTGATATATAACAGCAGTGCCCCAGACACCGAGTCATTCGACGACGAGCAACCAAGAAGAACACTTCGACCTCCCCGCTGAAGATGTTTACCGTAGCAGTAAACGAAACGTCCGGAAGAAATTCCCACCGACCACGGCCCAATAACCCGGAAAATACCTTCTCATATGACACCGGCCGTGAAAGCCTACATTCTCTGATAAATATTGAATTAAAATCAGGATTGACGGAAAGCAATTTGTCACGAAATACCCCGGGTGTTCATGTCACGAAATGCCCCAGCGTCATATGTCATGTTTACATTTGCAAAACATACACATATCATAGTGGTGCATGACTTTTGTGTTTTGAATATATGCATAGCAATGTGGAGAACAAGTAAAACTTACCGATTGGTATATACAACCTACAAATTTGTTGTGAAAACGAAAAATCGGAGATTTGAAAATTTTACTTCTGACACACGAAAACACTTTTCGTTATAACCTAAGACGCCACTAGCGCCACCTACATTATTTTTTTCAGATTTTTAAATCCACATAGGTATTTTTGGCGCCCATTTCAAATTTCTCGCGTTGTCACAAATGGCCCCGGTCTCCCCTACTTGCTTAAAACAAAAATAATGTTTATATTAATATTCCAAAATTTTTAAATTTATTACAAGGGTCTTAACACACAACCACATGTACAAAATGAGGTTAAGACTAACCTAAGCCCGCGAAAACGAAGTATGGAGCATCAAAAATACAGTGTGACCAACTCATGCAAGTATTAAACACATAAAATAAAAACCGGGAGAAAGCCACTGGTTGTACATTGTTATTTGTGAACAATAAAATCAACTGAACAAGATTTTTTGTTATATTTTATATAACATTTAGTTAGTTTATCTTATTACCAAAATATCTTATTGACTTTTCAACCAAATTTAGTCTACCCACAACGTAATTGTAAGTATCTAGATACAACTTATACATTCAATGCTCCAGTTTATTGATCAACTTTACCAAAATTTAGATGCAATTAATAAGACAATTGGTATATTTATGGACCTTAGTAGGGCATTTGATTTACTTGATCATTCACTTTTGCTTGAAAAAAATGCTTGGCGACGGCTTGAGAGGCGTCATTCACAAATGGTTTTCGTCGTATCTTGATGACCGACACCAGATAGTGGAGATTGCCGGCGCAATGCCGTCTATATACATTGCGGGTTCGTGAGGGTGTGCTCCAAGGGTCGATTCTTGGTCCTTTGCTTTTTTTAATGTTCATCAATGACCTGCCGAATATATATGATAGTGGTAATTTAGTGCTGTTTGTTGATGATGTTTCTTACTTGTGCGCAAAGAACAACAAGGCGGAAGTGTTGAACTTGGCCAGCACTCTGTTGGCTAAGTTCAGCGCTTGGTTCTCAGCAAACGGACTATGTCTGAATCGTGACAAAACTGTCTTCATTAACTTTACGCCTAAAAGTAAATGCATCGATACTAGTTATCTGTTAAGAGTTAACTCACAGTCAATTAAACAAGAACAATCGGTCAAATTTCTGGGACTTCATATCGATTGTGATCTGGGCTGGGATACACATATACGGTCTTTGTGTTCCTCGTTATCGTCTGTTTGTTACGCTCTATATCGTTTGTAGTTTTTGGTAGATAGAGACGTCTTAATGTCTTACTATTATGCTTGCTTCCAATCTAGAGTGGTATATGCAATTTCTTACTGGGGAGCTGACTCGAAGCAGCAACTAATTTTTCGTCTACAGAAGCGTGCTCTACGCAATATCGCGGGTGTTTCCTCTGTAACCTCTTGTCGCCCCTTGTTTAGGGAATACAAAATGCTTACAGTGCCATGCTTATATATCCTACACACACTCTGTATTGTCAAAGAAAATATTAATAAACTTCCTCGCAATAACTTTAATCATTCCTATCCCACCAGGCATGACACCGACCTACGAATACCCAGTCACCGCATGGCGTTATACGAGAAACATCCCACTTGCGTCGGGATACACTTTTATAATAAGCTGCCCACAGATATAAAGGAGATAAGTAGTATTAGAACCTTCAAATATAAACTAAAAGAGTACCTCGTGGCAAATAGCTTTTACAGTAACAATGAATATATGACCTCGTGAGACCTTCTCTTTATGCCATATTTTATTCCACTCTGGAATCTTTACTTATTGTTATATTTTGTAGTCGTACTTTTATTTTATAAGTTTATTTATATTCTTTTCTTATATGTTTGTAATATATATGACCTTGTCTTATATCATATTCATGATCAAATGGGACGAAATATATTATTATTATTATTATGTATCTTATTTCGTATTCTATATAAATATTTCGCTATAAATGAGGAAATATTGAGATCCATACAATTTAATTTTATTAGACAGAATATACAAACAAAGTCTTATTCCTCAATATTTTTAAACTTATACATAGGTCTATATATAAGCAACTGCGTGGTAGAATCTCATCTGTTGTCCCTGCGGTCATGTTAAATCTACAATTTCCAATGTCTAGGGGCTATCGTGTATTGAAATTTGATTAATTATGCCCCGACGGTATATATAATTTACCCATTAATGTCATGTAGTATTGGTCGCTCATTGTTGCAACTACATGCATACCTATATAGACTGCATGAAGTAATACCACCATGCGACGGTAGGTGGTAGTGTTGTTCTATGACGCAACTCATATGAAGGATGAATCCACTGATGGATACAATAGATTCATTAAAAGAAAATAGCGGTGAACTTTATTTAATGATTGATATTCCAAAGTAGTAGGGCACTTTTGCATTCTTAGGAATTGATACATGTTTCCTACATACGGCGAAATTTGCTCTCCTACTTAATTATTTAAGATTTCTCAAAGGAAATTGTGTGTATGTACACTTTAAGGATCTTATTAAAAAGATTTGCACCATCGCTTTGTAATAGCGCACAGCACGTGCAGGTGTTATCTGAAATTATTAACAAACTTACCTATAATAGTCCTTTTTACAATAGATGTTGCCATCTTTGGAGAAACAAGTGATTTCACCGTCCAACGTGTTCCTGCATTGACAACACTGAAGACAAGCTGCATGCCACCGCCTGTCCACCGCTTGCAGATAAAATCTGTCGGCGATTCTGAGTCCGCAACCGGCACAGACTGCCGCCTCGTCGGAACTGGTTGGCGGTGTAGGCGGCGTTCTCGGTTGTTGAAGAGGCTCCAACTTGGGTATTTGGTGTTCGAAGGACGTATGAGGAAAGTCCGCCGTCGTTCTGCAGACGTCGTTTCCTTGCTGTTGCTGCTGTTGCCGACAGTCCGAGGGTGTCTGATGGTGCGGCCGACATATTTCCGACGAACAAGAAGACTGGTGGTTGTTATTGGACGGGGTACTGCAAGAACTGCCACTTGATATGCTCGGGTCTACGTCACCCATTGACGATTCACACGATGGGAGATTCGGCGATAGATCTCTTGATGGATCGTAAGCCGGGCCTATAAATTCGTGCTGCTGCTGCAAGACAGAAGAAATAAAATTTAGCAAATAATCGCAAACTATAACATGGATTTTATAATATATTTTGGAAATTAGTTTATCATCTTTAATAATAAATAGAAAGCAAAGATAAACAGTTAAGAAGAAGTCGAGAAACTTCTTCCTAAAAACAATTTCAATCATTGAAATTCGACGACAAGGTTCATAGTAAATACGTTAATAATAACATTCGTTAATAATAACATTCATAGGAAACCCAATGTCTTCATTAAAAGTTTAATTTTTGCATTTTTTCGAATAAAAGGAGACTAAGAACAATCCAGCGAATAGAAGGGGAGATATTGAGGCTAAATAAAATTCTTACTTTATTTTTCTACTTTTGTTAGAAACAATTAAGCATAATCATGCATCATAGACGTTGAAAAGCTTATTGAAGAATTTCCGGTGCTGTATGACTCGATCAAGAGGATTCCACTCATGAACCCAGCCAAGAGCGGTCTGTAGATGAAGAGCCGATACCTGAAGACGAAAGTATCCCAAGTACGACTACTTTTCGATCAGCTACACCATCTACAACTATAGCCTCTGGCAATACAGACTTTGCCAGATCGAAAACACCCAAACGGAAGGTCCCACGCCCTGAAGGAGGAACCGAAGATTCCCCAGCGCGCCAGTTTATGGCATATATATTAGCGGAGAATTAGGCAGACGAGAAAAGATTGACTCCACAGCATCCTGTGATTCGTTTTTGGGTGAAATCGCAGCTTCACTGAAGGCTTTAAATCCTTATCTTCTTCATGAAGCTAAAGGAAAAATTTTTGCCGTGGTTCAGGAAATGGAATTCAGGTAGCTCCAAATAAACGTAAGTGGGCCAGTTAATGTTATGTCATACTCCACATCTACAGCACCAGAGCCTTCACCATGTTTTGGGACAACAAACGAGTTGCATTTCAATTATGGAAACCTTTTATTTTAGAATTTTTCTTTTTGTAATTTTTGCTTTCATGTTTTTATTGTCAGAGTATATAGGTTTAAGTTGTATGAAAAACATAAGAAATAACGTTATTTTAGAATTTATTCTCAGATTTTTCACTTAGCTCAAACATACAGCCAAACGCTCTTTTGGTGTTATTGACGGCCTCCAAATTCATAAAATTTCGTATCGCCTTCGATTAGATGTGGCAGCGTGCAAAACTCCCCTTCAATCGATCTTTTCTTCCAAGCATTGTGAACCTACTTTCTTTTCTTACCCTGTTTTGCTTTCTCCGATTTATATCTTCTTCCTCTAATGTAAGTGCTATCATCGCTAACTCAGAATTTTTTAAATTGCTGAACATTTTTTCAACGAACCAGCAGTGATGACATCAAAAAGAATACTAACCATACCATTTCTGTGTTATATAAAATAACATTGAAGAAATTAAGAGAAAAAGTGAAGGACCATTTTATTTGGGCGTCGCAACACCCACATGTCGGCTGGATGAAACAACTGTTGAAAAACAAAGAAGCATACCCAATTTTGCGTTTGGTATATTGAAAGTTTACGAAAATAAAGGAAAATCATATCTGCTGACATTGGAAGTTTGGAAGTACTTTTGGAAGTAAATCATTCAATAATCGCTGCTTTTTTTAATGATTACCTAAACCTGTTTGTTACATGCGGATTTGGTTCCTATTTATTATTCAAATTATCCATACTGATATCGTCGCGAAAATAATTTTTCTTAAAGCACCAAGTCGTGTCCAGAGATTCGGGGAAATTGCAGGGGGCATTCCACCTCCACTTACATCAATAATTACAAAATGGGGAGCTTAGATTAATGCTGCCGTATATTCTAGTTGTCAATAGACGCAAATTAACTTTCACAAATTTATTTTGTTCGTATAATTAATTCACAATAAACAAAAATATTGGCAAATTTGAGCTAAAATTTTATATTGTCAGTCTTTTTCAAGCTTTAGATGCAAATAATAAATATTAGTTCAAATTTGTCGACATATAACAAATTTTAGTGCTTCATTTTTGCTAAATAAATTTGTTATTTTTTAATGGAAAAACGAATATGTGTAAATTAATCAAAAAATTAGTACTAATTTATTATAATAAATGTTGATTTTTAATACATACATAACAATGCATATTCTCGAAGTTTCTGGGGTTTATTTCAATGCATATTTTGAAGTTTTTTAGTGCAAAGTACCTACCTAAGCTTATATATTACTTTTATTCCTTATGGTTACTAAAACTAGTAATAAAAATGTGAATATTCTGTCAATTTAAATAGAAGCACTGCATATGTACATATTTATACATGGATAATATGACTACAGTTTCACAACTCTAGCCGTTTGAGTAATTAATTACATGTATTACCTAGTAGATATGTAATTAAGGAAAATGTCAGGTGTAGTCTTAAAGAGGAAGATAAATAATAAACTAATTAACAAGCTTGTAACTTAAACAAAATTCACATCATCATAGGTGAACTCCAGAGTTTTCCTGATGTACAGTTGCTGTAAATATTTTATGTTTCGCAGTTAACAGTTTAGATATTAAATAAATTCGAGATCATTAAAAACTCTCTAACAACATATTTCTAGTAACTGACTTTTGGAGAGTGGTTATATCGTCACACATTTGGAGATTAACAAATATCAACCACAGTGCTTATTACCATGCCTGAGGAATTGAATGATTTAGTGTGTCTAACAACTAATTTATAAAAAACATTTAGTTTTTAAGCAGTGTACCTTTTTCATGGATTAATACAATAGTCAAGATTTTCCTAATTAAGTTAATTCCTCCATTTAATTTAACCAAACATCAATACCTAGATTAAAATACATAATATCCACAATAGTCAACTACATAATAATAATCTAACTAAAAGAATTTATGTTACAGCACTCCACGTGCCTACAAAAAAACAACTTTGAAATCGTACGTAAACTGTAAAATATGACAAAAAACCAAAAAAAAAAACATTTCTGGTGCATAAACATTAAGATATTTAGCTTATGCAGGCAAATACAAATATTTCGCATAGTACAGGACGAAGGCGAATTCTCATGTATGAGAAATGCAGTTTTTTTGCAACAATGTACAAATATCGTTACTATTGCTAAATATTTATAACCTGATGTATATGTCTTACTACGGCGCACAAAGATATAAGCAGCTTTTCTTAATATCATTTTGGGAGTTTGATTATAGACCTAGCGATTATATCAACTTGATTGTACCAAATGAGGTACTCAGAAAGGAATTGGAAAGCATCATTGGCGTTCATCCATAGACGATTACTAGATGCTCGAGAAATTTTGAAATCATACACATTCTCGTTTGGAAAGGTTCTCAGTCCAGAACTTATATTCACAACCCATTATTTTAAGGATATAAACGTTAGACATGTATTATTAAGATTGGAGATATAGAAGAACGTGTGGACTGGATTTCGGTCATATCATAAACGTGTTACAACACAGCTATATACACATCGATAAAAGGAAGAAGAAGAAGCGAACATGGACATGTACACAGGTTGTATACACCTACGTGAAAGGTTTTAGAAAGTATGCCGCAATTAATACATACATAATATATCATACTCTACATTCATATTTATACCGACTTTACATATACATATGTTGTATTCAAAATCTACAGAGCTACAGAATATCAGCTGTTGGATTTCATTATTCGATATAAGCCGTTGATTTTGATCTGCTTATTCCATATGGGTGGCGTAAAATATAATTAATTTAATATCTTTCATTAATCCGAAATTTACCTGTATAACTGCCCCGGTACATTTAATACAAATTCTTCAGACGAAACTCGAATGTATCAATTTGGAGCGCGTCTTGATGACAATTGTGAAAGGGTCTTCTTTTATTGCCTAAAGTATCAATAAACTCTACAGTTATTGCTTCACATCTGGTATTTACACCACATCTGAAGATTTGCCCGCGCATTCCAATCAGCGGACGAAAAGCTGAATAAGCAACCCACAAATCGTAAATTTTAAAATTATATATAATGTTATACAGGTAGAACCGCAACCTATTTGTGTCAAATAAATTAACATATTAATTGGAGGTAGTTCTATAGTTGAATAGTAATTATTAAAGAATTCCAGAAGACTGACTTGTATTGAAACAGCTGTATATTACCTACTAATACTACAGATTCAGACTGATGTTGAGTTAATAACTTACTGAAACATATAGAGGACCACAGTTGAATGCGACAATAGAGAATGACGTATGATAAAGTGACTGGCTTACAGCGCTTAGATGAGTGCAACTAAAGGCTACCCCAATTACGTTATCTCATGTCACTCTCTACTATTGCAGTGTATAGGATGTGCTTATGTCAATAGGCATTTCTTTTTGTTTTGTCGGTATTATATTTAATTCAGTGTATGCCAGGATGTGATGCAGTAAACATTTTTGAATTAAATTTTAAGATTCAAGTTAAGTTCTGAGCGGAAAAGTATTTTCTTTATAGGAAAAGTAGTCTTTCTGTTCATGATTTGAAAACAGTTATTGACGTACCAAGACTGGAAAGTGATGTTTTGTCAAACGAGTTTGGAGATTGCAAGCCCAAGCTAGCAACCAAACGTGTTTGATAAGCTTTCCAGTCGGGGTGCCTACAATTTCTTTTCGGCTACCACATGAATACCACTTACAATTTACTTGCATTTGTAGCATCTAATCGCTCATATTTGAATGACAGATTGCTTGACAGCTATTTTGACAAACGAACCCAGAAAATCTTCAGAATCTTCACAGAAAAACGTTAACCGTTCAATTCATAGTTCAACTCGATAAAGTGATGCTTTCTATCTTCGAATGAGCGCGGTAAGGTTGTACTTTCGGGTGTTGTAGTCGAAAAAATATTATTATGAAAAGTTCTTGAAAATGAGAAGTTATTTCTCTATACAAAATTTCAACAAAAAACACACGTCGATTATGGGACACGCTTAGGGTGAAACCTTTTTGCTACGTGCAAAAATGTTGATTACAATTTCAAGTTTAATATAACACATTTAAAAGAACAGGAAATAAATTAAACAAAACGTATACGTTATTTGTATACTTATTAATGTAGGTACCTATGGGTTTATTAGTATTTCTTTTAAATAGCCATACACACAAACATTCGATCACTCTGTTACACGGGTTTAAGTTATTCGGGACAATGTTTCGAAAATTGGTGGACTTTTGCTTTCTTTGGGTCTTGTTGTTCAACATGGAAATGCACGAATTTCAGAAACAGTTGTCTTAAATAAATAAATAATAGTGTAGGGCAGAGTAATCAGATACTTTGTGCGTCTATTACTATGCTACAGTAAATCATAAACATTTGAAGCAAAAAAACGATAAAAAAAAAAACTACAAAAACACCAAATGTATAAGAAATCTAAAATAGATTAGCTCGTATCCAAGTTATTGCTGGATCTAAACAAAAATGGTGTTAATTCATTCAAAGAATTCAATTGGCCGAAGAAAGGTTCCGCATCAAAAATATAGGAGCCGTTTTTTAAGGCGTTAGGGTAATGTTTAACAACACTTGTTGTTGGATAAAAGACAAATACGTAAATTAATAAAAATATTTGAAGTATATAACACACAACAATAAAAGGTCTTGAACAAGGATCTTCATTTTCTTCTTTCTCAACTTTTCGCAAATATCCGTTCAGGATAGGTCAATAAACGCTTGGGTGATGAAAAATGGACTGCCCGCGTCCGTTCGAGTAGTGTATATTGCAAACAGGGCCCTAAACACATTGATTTCCTATATTCCCGGGTCGGAACATTTTAAAATAGTCCGCTATGAGAGGTGTCATGTCATATGTCAACCGCATGACCAGATAACTCCGCGCAACAATTTTTTGTAGTTACATGGTTCATAATTTTGATTTTAAAAATCGTAGAGTGTTGGATGTGGAAGATAATTTCAGAAAAAAAATTAATCATTTCCAAGGTGTTACACATTAAAAATATAATAAATATTATAATTTCAATAATAATACCTCCTTTTTCAACTCACAATATAATGTGATTTTATTTTATCTTAACCCAAGCGATGTTTTTGGGAAGACATACAAATTCAAACCGTTTTATATTTTACGGTAAATAAAAATAGTTCGGTCCAATCTGTGTTAAATTTTATAATATTTATATTTAAATATATATTTTGCCACATGTTTCGCACGATCACTTGAGCATCTTCAGGCAAAAGAGATTGAAGGAAACATGTCGCAAAATGATACACACATGATAAGTGTTTCTTGACTAACAATAAGATGGATATTTGAATTTTGACTTTCGCGTATTAATATTGGTAACAAATTTTCAAATTAATTGATTTTATATAATTTTCATTGTATTTTTAGAAAAATTTGAAGCCTGAAGGAGATAAATGCTTTCATTGAAACGGTTGTATGTTTTAATTAGAATATTCGATAATATATTGCTCAATTTGCCGTTGCTATTTTATTTAACCGATATTGTAATATTTTGTATCGTTTTTTTTTTTTGAAGAAAAAACAAAAATTCACAATTACAAAGAATATTATTTGAAGATTAAAATTCTAATGAAATCCAAAAGGAAAGTATTCTTTCTATATATTTCTTTTCGTCATGAAACAAATAATTATTGTTTTTATGTATTTTCCGACATTACAATCTTGTTTTACTATCACATTTGTACATATCGTCATCAAAAAATATATTGTAATTTTCCATATTATTCATATCCTATAAGCCTGGATTATAGAATAAATAAGCTATTGGTCTTACGCAACGTCTAAATTTAAAAAAGTAAGTGATTCTCCGATTGAACTAAAAAATATTCCAAACTTGTTTCTGCTCAACCTGAACGTCCGTCGTATTAATTCCTTCATAATCGAAATATCTCTTTGACATTTATATTAGTTTTTTGCTCTTTGATTTTATATTTTGACTAGTCAAGTGTAAAATGATTTAATCTCATTTTTTTATAAACCTACATCCACTGTACTAATCTCACGAGTGTTTTGAATACATAGGAAAAAAAAAAGCAGTAATACGCAATAAATCAACGAGGGCCATTAGTTTAGGGCGCAGGAGAGACAAAAAAAATGATAAACGCGCGCTTTAAAACGTAAATGTTTCAAGGTCGATGAAATGAACTCATTTCCGAAATCAAGTTAGTCGACCTCTCACATGCTGGTGCACCAAACTCTCTCACACAAACACACATACACAGATATTTCAAGAGCTCCGCTTCTTTTTTTTTCTGTTACTTTTAGAACGGGTAAACCAAACAGGTGCCTACAACGATATAGACTCTTAACTTTCGACCGAATATGATTTCTGACATAATAAATATGTATTCATGTCAAACAGAGGACGTTTTTTTTTTCATTCTCGGAGTTTTCGAACCAGTACCAGAGTCGCGATAAGGATAAATCGTGCCATTGGAAGGCGAAAAAGCCCGTGTCGCCTGGTGATCTGATTTATCAGCTAGAGCGTTACATATTTTAACGGATATAAATGGATACGGATGAAAGAAGTTCTTATGTAAAGTGTACGGTGTATGTATGCACTGTACAGTTATGAATATTCAAACAGGTGAATATAAATTCATACATGATTACTCTGAATCACTCTCTAGTTCTACTGTATTAAGCCTAACTTGAGGTTCAACATATGCACACTCGGCAAACCGTTGTAAAGTGGACAGCTAAAAAAAGTTTAGATGGAATTACAGGTAAATGAACTAAATAGAATACTATATGCAAATACTATTTGTATACTGTTGGTATTAGATTAATGTTGCGTAATATATGTTTAAGCATTCCATTTGATTTTCCAGTAATAATAATAATATAGCATATTGTATATGTTTAGTGTAATAACTAATTCAATAACGGACAAAAATACATCGGAAACAATAATACAATATAGGTAATAATAGATATAAAATCATGATACAAAATAAAAATGAATGTATAAGCAAGTATAAACTATAATTGAGAAAGAAAGGGAAGAAACTTCTGGTTTCTCTTTTAGCTCACATAGTACCCTCGCAGCACGTTTCTGTAGTAGAAAAATACACTCAACACTGGCGGACATTTCCCAAAACTCCATCTTAGATGCTTGGTGTGTAAAAACTCTTTATTTTGAATATACTATATATGCCAGTGATCAACCTCCTGGCTAGTTTAGCAATAAGAACAGACAAAGTTAATTTACTGTCCATATGAAGATCAAGGATTTTAACACTGCTAGGATCCTCTCTTTTGCTCAACAGAAAATCAATCTGCTGTGTCTTGCTTACATTAGGTGCTAATTTGATGTGTACGATTTACCTGCTGCTTGGGAAGACAAGCCCCAGAACATTAAACCTTATCTCAATCTTGATGAGATATGAGAGTGGTAATACGTCAAAAGCACTTCCTTACTGACACTAATTTTCAACTGGCGTACAACATACTGAAGAGAGCACAATTCTTTACAGAGAGCATCTACGTGGGTATTCCATGCGAGATCCATATCAACGTAACAGCCTAGAAATTTAGTATTATTGGTTACAGGGATAGTTTTGGATCGCAAGCGTACTAATGGAGATGTATCTGGCAAACATCGTTTTGTATTAAACGTTAACATACATGTTTTAGATTGGTTAATTTCTAAACCATTATTGCAACACCACGCCCTCATTGCTTCAGCATACTGATTGCCAACCTGTGCCAACTCCGCCTCCGTGCGACCTGAGATGACCGCAGTAGTATCATCAGCAAATTGAAACAGATCACCATCTGCCAAGGAATGATGCAGATCGTTCACAAACAAGATAAATAGCAGAGGTCCAAGGACTGATCCCTGAGGGACACCACTTACGGTGACATTTATAGCTGATGAATACACACCACCTACCCCATCTCCGATATAAACAAGCTGCAAACGACTAGATAAATAGGAGGATAACCACTTCAAAGCAGGCCCCCTAACATCATAGCGCGATACCTTACTCAGAAGCTGGACATGATTTACACTATCAAAGGCTTTTGATAATTTAAAGTATAAACTACCTACCAGTTTTCCCTCATCAAGAGATTGATACACTAAGTCAAGTGCATCAAATATCGCGTCATCCGTACATTTACCATTGACGTTTCATTGGCATACAGATAAGTGACTGTGTCTGTCATAGCGTTGTCCGCAAAGCCGTTTAAGTATATTACAAATAGTAGTGGACCAAAAGTGGAACCTTGGGAACACCACACACTGCCTTAATCATTATTAACTTTTTAGAGGATAACTCAATGTACCGCTTGTCTTTCACACAGCTAAGGTTTTATCAAATTGTGTGCATTTCCCTGTGTACGATAGAAATACACTCCGCCAAAAAAGTATCGCATAAACTAAAAAAGGGCATTTATGAACCAAGATATTTTTATACGTTCACAAAAAGTTTGCCTCGTGTATGTGAACTATAAAAACACTAACAAAATAATGGAACTTAGCGTTTTTACTTTTTTTTTTTCCTAAAAGAACACATTTAGAAAAATGCATATGTGTAAGGTTTGTTCAGTTGTTTATTGAAAGTCTTCCTATACGGACAAAATTTAAAGTGCGAAGTCAGAGTTCTTACCAACGCTTTTAAAACTAAAATGAGCAATTTAACTTCAGAACAAGTGGTTGCTATAGTTGCTTTAATCGAAGATGGACGATCTCAAGCATACGTTGCTAATTTGATGAACATCAATCAGTCAAGTGTTTCTAGAGCCGTAGCCAGATATAGGGAAACAGGCATTTACAGTAGAAGACCTGTACCAGGTCGTCCAAGATGTTCTACTCGCCAAGATGGCCGCTATTTACTACTACAAGCATTACGTCGAAGACATGTAACTGCGAGACAATTGCAGAACGACTTGGCTAGAGTCAGAAATACTCGTGTGAGTACTCAAACTATTCGGAATAGGTTACGACAGAGTGGATTAAGAGCTAGAGTAGCTGTAACAGCCCCTCGTCTCACTAGGAACCACCGAGTGGCTCGCTTAAGGTTTGCCAGAGAACATGTAAATTGGAACATTAATGACTGGGCCAATATACTCTTCACAGATGAGTCAAGATTTGGTTTTTACACCTCAGATAGGCGTATCTCAGTGTACAGACGAGACGGTGAGCGCTATTCGCAGTGTAATATCAGACCTAGACCTAATTTCGTTGGTGGCTCTATTATGGTTTGGGGAGGCATCTGTTTAACAGGTCGTACAGTTAGTACCAGTAGACAGAGGTACACTGACTGCCCACAGGTATATAACGGACATTTTAGAAGAACATGTAGTACCATATGCGCCAATTATAGGAAACGAATTCATGTTAATGCACGATAATGCACGACCGCATGTTGCAATAATCGTCCAGGAATACCTTAACGATGTTGGTATTCCAGTTTTAGATTGGCCTGCGGTAAGTCCGGACATGAACCCTATCGTGCACGTGTGGGACCTCCTTCACAGACGGATACGAACCCAAAATGTTGCCCCAGCGGACCTGCATGGACTAGCAAATGCTCTCCGTGACGAGTGGGAGAATTTGGATCAGGCTTATATACGGAGGTTAATCGAATCTCTGCCAAACCGTATGCGAGCGGTCATAAGAGCCAGAGGTGGCAATACTCAGTATTAAAAGCTACTGTTATGACATTTTTCTTTCCAAAATTATAATTTCTTGTTTTAATAAAAATCTCAAGTATGAGTTCTTGTTTTTATTTGGCCTGTATTTTATTTAAACAATCATAGAAATTATATCTTAGAGCGCATTAAAGTATATTTACAACTTTATGCTACAAACAAAGATTATGCGATACTTTTATGATTCAAAACTAAATTATGCGATACTTTTTTGGCGGAGTCTATAATATATGCATTCATATATATCCATTAAATCGTTTTGTAGAATGCGTCTCTGATGAAGTGGGAAATAAAAGCTACAAAAACTTACACATTTAAAAGAGAAACTGTCTTTTTGATCTTTTGACTGCATTCCTAAATTACAATTTCAATATTTGAATTTTTTTCTACTTACTATGAAAGGTCTAGATGGTAGTCGCACCGTGTAAAACTTTATCTGAATAATAGACTTAGCCAAATATTTCATTCTGTCAAAGAAATTTTACTTATAACTGGAAAATCGCAATTATGATCAAAATGGCCATCTAGTGGAACTATTTTGAGATTGCTGGATACACAAAACAAAGTTGTGATCGATCATTATTAGTGTTTTGAAGATTGTTTGGTATTAATGCATAGAAGTATAAAATTCATTTAGAAAGAGACTTGTTTCGTGTTATGTTGATTTTGTTCTATGCAAAGACTAACTTTCGTTAGTTATTATATATCTATTATTTAAATAAATTTTAGTTTATTTTATTTAATATATGAATGATACTTCTTTGAGTTTTTAGTATTTAAATAAAAAGTGTTCCGGTCTATGATTGATTACGAATGATATTGAAGTACTCCCTAAATATTCCAGAACTTTTTTGTTGAACAATGGCTTCATTATTGCATGAAAATTAGTAAGTAACTGATATTTAGAACACTTTTGTAATTCATTGAATGTATTGCAGGTGTAATAAACTTCTACTGTCGTAAACTACATTTTTTTACTTTACAAATACGTCAAATTGTCTTCTGCTAACTGCTTAAACACCTGAAGTGTGCCGAAGATAAAAAGCTGTAATGAATTAAATTGAAGTTTTCAATTATAAGAAAAACTACGCCGGTAATAAGGATATGCAAAACATTAAATTATAGACCAATGCACGGTAAAATTGCTGTAAATTTCAATTCCAATTATTACTAAACCGATTAATACCTATTCTTTAAACGATTCTGTTCACTGTTTTACCGTGAATTAAGGCCGTACAGAGCAATTTTCTACACGTCCGGCACATACGTATGCGCTTTAATGAACCAGAAAAGGAAATAAAAGCTGAGGAATGCAGCGTGAGTCGATTAGTGCTTTATTATACTTATTGTTCTTATACGTGGCAATAAATTCATTGGCTTCCAGTTAGCACGAAGAAAAAATATTTGCCCGTAAAGAGATAACGGGCAGCACTTCCTATGTGTATGCTAGACAAATAAATCGGTAAATACCAGGAAAATAGAAACGGCTCTCGCGTAACGCTATTGACAGCTCTAATCTAATGTTTAAGGGAGCACGGCCTCGAACAAACATCCTCTTTAATATGAAACTTATAAAATCAAACGATAAATATTTGTTGTGCTGTAGCACTTCAGCTTATCTCTTGTCAAAGTCGTCAGAGCTTTGTGATTACTTTGCTACTGAAGGTATTGCTAGATAGTTGTATGGAGAGCATCACAGAAATGAAAGAAAGATAACTTCTATAAATAATCACCAACATTAATAAAAAATCCCAATTTGTGTAAATTTTATGGTGCAAAAAGGAGGTTTCTTGTGTAATATACTTCCTCGGTATTTTTTCAAAAACTTGATGGATTTTTAGGGAAGCTACCATACTATCATATTACTTTCGTTTTTTTGCCTTCCTATTATCTTTTTTGAAAAATTAATATCAAAAGGGGCATATGAATTGTTGGATGAGATTCCTTTGGACGAAGAATCTTATCGCAGAATTTGATGATCGCAAAGATGAAATTGAACCACCAACTGATTTGCAAGATTTGCTTAGATCGGACGATGGAAGTAATTACTCTGAAGATGATAAACAGAGTATTCTTTTGATTCTTCGTGCTGATTGGAAAAGAAATTGATTTTAAACCCATCTTGCAAAATTTTTCTGAAAAGACAAGAGGCAAAATCATTGGAAAATCCAATAGATTTTTGTATTACTATTTGATGATTCACTAATAGATCAGATAGTAGAACAAACAAATTTATATGTGCAGCAGTAAGGAAAAGCAGCTTCACAACACCAAACTGCGCTAAAACGTTTTTTCCGTAATAATTTGCTTGTGGGTATATAACCTCTGCCTTCATATCGTGATTATTAGTCCTGAAGCGTCGAAAATATCTGTCCAGCATTTTGGCTTTCTACTAACACATTTACACTTAAATGATAACAATGTGATGAAACCCGTCACGTGAATATGCGTGGAATTTACAAATTTATACCAAAAAGCAACATGCCGGCACTGAGCCGAAAGTAGGGTGATAAATGCCCGAAGGTCTACATGCCAAAGGGTATCATGTATTTTTCGATAACTTATTTACCACTACCAATTTTATGGAATAATAATAATAATAATAATAATAATAATAATAATATTCTTTATTGTCCAACAGAAATGATCCATTAACAGGACAAAGCAATGAAAAGAAAAAGTGTACAATGCAAATATACCAGCACAGAGTACAAAAAGAAAAAAGAAAAAACAAACTACATCAAAATTTGAACTAAAACTAGGAGTAGCCAATTACAAGGTTAAATATGCAATAGTAAACCAAATACGTAGGAAAAATACTAAAGTAAATTAAGTTAAATTAAGGGAAAGGAAGGCGAAAGTATCTAGAGAAGAGGAAACAAGCATCAGGTTAAACTGAAGAGAATACATGGAAAGGGTCAGGGAAAGATTTATTGACATTCCTGCACATGTGCGAAATCGGCGATTTGGTCATAACATTAGTCCTTGCTGCTGGAATAAAGAAAGTGTCCGTCGACCGCGTCCCATATGTAGGCGTGGTTATTCCTATCAATGAAAGCAATTCCGGAGCATCAATTTTATTGTTTATTAGATTGATCAGGAATTTTCCACTAGTGTGCTCTCTACGATCAGAAAGCGCTAAAAACTTGTGGTTGGATAGTAATATTGTGTAGTCCATTCCTCGCGGTGGATAATCTCCACTAGTTTTGAAAGTGAGGTACTTGAGAAACCTTTTCTGAACTCGTTCTAGTTGTAACTGCTGGTATGTATAAATAGGGTACCAAATTATGGAAGCATATTCCAGCTTAGGGCGAACCAGCGTGTAATAAAGCGTTCTCAAAGTATCGGCACTGTTGAACGCTCTACAGGATCTAACTAAGAATCCATAAGCCTGGGTAGCTGATTTGCAGATGGTGTAGATGTGCTCGGAGAATTTAAGTCGCTGATCGAAGAGTACGCCAAGGTCTTTGAACTGCGAATGGCGAGGAATACTGCGATTATCCACGGAGTAATTAAAGTGCATTGGGTTCATGATCGAGGTGTAGGTGACCACAGCACATTTATCTGTATTAAGTTTGATCTTATTTTCATAACACCATTTGTTGATGAGATGCAGGTCACGTTGGAGAGCTTCACAATCAGCAACATCAGTGATCTTGGAGAAGATTTTTAGATCATCCGCGTAAGCTAGGACTCGACATTCGAGAATTGATAGTAGGTCGTTAATGTAGATGTTGAATAATAATGGACCAAGCTTCGACCCTTGAGGTACCCCCGAGGAAGCAGTGAATGCATTGGAATGGAAGCCGTTGTAACAAACATAGCAAGAGCGGTTGTCCAGGTAAGATGCTATCAGATCGGCAAGGACAGGCGAGAAGCCAAACGCACTTAATTTCGATATAAGGATATTGTGGTCTATGCTGTCAAATGCCTTGGCAAAATCCGTGTACAGTACATCCACTTGCTCACGCGAGTCAATGCAAGCGCTTATAAACTGCGTAATTATAGCCAAGTTGGTTAATGTGGATCTACCCGTCATGAAACCATGTTGCTGCGTAGATAAGTAGCATCGAATGCTGTTGTAAATGTTGGTGTACAGTAGATGTTCCAATATCTTGGAGCAACAGCATAGAATTGAAATCGGTCTGTAATTAGTGACGTCGTACTTGCTCCCTTTCTTAAGAACTGGGTTAATCATACTTATTTTCCAGCACTCCGGAAATGTGGAAGTTCGCAGAACTAGGTTAAATATCCAGCGTAGCGGCGTGCATAAAATGGATGCGCAGTCTTTGATTAGAAAGTTGGGTAAGCCATCATGGCCGGATGTGTTGTCATTCTTCACAAGTTTAATCGCTGCAAGGACCTCGTCCACAGTAAAGGAATGCAGAAAGAAGAAATTAGAGGAAGATGAAAAGTCTGAGGAAACCGGAAGGGAACGAGGTTGGTACGCATCAGAAAAAACTGTGGCGAAGGCCTCCACGATAGAAAGGGCATCAGTCAACTCCACCTCCTCGTGTTTTAGAGAACCAGGTATTCTCGAGCATCCAGACTTTTGTTGAATAAATTGCCAAAAAGCTTTGGGATCGGTGGATATTCGGTTTTCCATGTTAGCAAGGTAGGCATCGTATGACACTCTGGATTCCAATTTAACCAGTCGACGTACTCTCGAAAATTCTACTTTGTAAGTGGGCAAGTTGGTGGTAATCCATTTTCTGTGGTAGTATTCCTTTAGTTTAATTAAACTGATTAGAGATGGACTGTACCATACAGGATATTTGCGGGACGAAGTCACATATTTCGGCACGTGCTTGTCAATAACTGAATACAGGATAGTGTAGAAGGAGGATACAGCGAGGTTGACATCGGAGAAGGTTTCTATGGGCGACCAATCAGTAATAAACAGTTCATGGTATAGGGCAGGAAAATTCGTTTTACGGAAGTTGTATCTGAAATTAGAATTGGAAGGGAAGTTAAGGCTGTTATGGTTTACTGGAGCATCAAGACTAATTTCAAGAGGTGGGTGATAACTATCAACGGGAACAAGAGAAATATCGCTAAGGGAAACAGAAAAGGTACAAGGTAGATTAGAAAAGAGCAGATCAAGTTGCCTATGGTAATTGTTAAACACATTACTAAGCTGACGCAAGTTTAATACATTCATAAAATTATTCAATATGGAACTTTTGCGGTCATTATGGTTGTCGGTAGAGGCAAATAAAGGGCAATTAAAATCTCCACAAATGATCAACTGTTTATCTAGAAACCTTAAGGCTAGGGCATCAAAAAAAGTTTCGTAATCATCATTGCTAGTGTCAGGAGGTACATAGAGATTAATTAAATATACAGTAATATGCATAATGTTACATTTACAGACAACGAAATCAATAAGAGCAACCAGTTCAGAAATACGCGACACATCCACCGGTGTAATTCCGATGTCAGGGCGGGCAGCAATAAGCACTCCACCACCGGTGCGCCTGCCGGCTTCAGGATCACGGTCTTTTCTTAAGATGGTGTAAGATGCATCCAACAATTCGGAGTCCGAGACGTCGGAGGAAAGCCAAGTCTCTGACAGCAAAAGAATGTCAGAATCCAAACAGTGACCGCAGGAGTAAACTTCATTCAGCTTAGAACGGAGGCCGCGCACGTTTTGATAATACAAATGAATAGAAGCATAACTGTTGGACGTGATTAGTTTACCGAATCCCTATTCTTTACAATTTTGGGGGTGTCATTGAAGTACCTGATGCAAAGCCCTGTCTCACCCGCACCGAGGCGCTCGCGTAATTGGTGCTTGAGAGTTTTGTATGCAGAGTTCTGCAGGGGTGTTCTATCCCTGGAAAGCGAGATAGACTTGAACCTCTCAAGCTGCTTAAGTTTAGCGCTCCCACGCAATGCTCTGATAACATCGTTCTGATTGCTCAAAGTAAGCTTTAAAGGTCTTTTGCGTTGAGGCTGAGAAGGGTCGTATTTGCCAAGTCTGATAGGCGCAGGTTCCTGCAGGTGCACGTCCAACGCTCCCAGAATACTCCGAACAGTCTCCCCGTCAGCAGCAATCTGCTCAACCTTGCTCCCAGTTTCCAATTCAGGCAAATTGAAAATAATGAGGTTGTTCTCCCGTTTGTGGCGTTCGGTCATCTCGCCAATTATCTTATCAACAATAATGGGATCAAATTCATCGGTATGTGTTGGGGCATTAGAGAGAGTAGCCCTCTTTAGATTCTCGATTTCATCGCGTAGAGTATTCACCAGCGAGGTCAATTGATCCATCTTGCTGAGTTGCAACTTGACGTCACGACAGAAGGAACAATAGAAGCTTAGTGTGCGGCCTTTGATGTTTTTGAAGCATTGAATCTCCAATCTAGTCATGCCGCTACAAGTGGTATGCACTGGCGCCTTACATAAGTCGCAGGAGATTTCACTATCGATATGTAAATCGCTCTTACAAACCACACACGTGGAGCTCATTATAATTTATCTATGTGCTAACAAGGAACAAAAAACAATAGGAGTGTCAGGAAAATAAACAGGGAGACACGCTTCACACCAGTGGGCCCGTCCTGGTGACTGACAGTAACATACAAGAAGGCCGCGGGAATAGAAAGGGAAATACTGAGAAGTTGCAGTAATATCACAAATAGTTTAAGAGTTTACGAAAACTCCCCGTATCTAGCAAGACTAGAATAAGTGAACATACAAAAGAAAAGGAACCGGGAAAAAGTGAGAAAAAAAGAAAAAAAAAAAGACACTAGGGAAATAAATAAGATATACGGATCGATATTGATTATCAATTGCCACGAAGCCAGTTGATAAAAGCAAGCTGCAACTCCGTAAAAGTAACGGAGAGATTAAGAATTACAAACAGTAAAAATTTGATGTAAAATAAACTCGTTTTACCTATGAATTCGAAGGAAAAAGCAGGAGAGCAGCTAGAAAAGCACTGCACTATACACACGCGTTTTTCTATCTATGGAATCTCTAGAAGAAAGAATAGTTTACTCTTGCGGAATAGTGAGATCTAATCGGGAAGATCTTCCCCGAAATTTAACTTCCTCTAAAAATTTACAGGTAGGAGAATGGAATTAGTCAACAAAAAATAAAAAGTAAGCTGGATTAAATGGAAAGACCTAAGAGGAGCTCTTGTCCACTATACATTAGTCAACGCAATTTGGGGTTACCCAGAGAAAAGAAAAAGGTGACAACATTATTCAAATATAGCCTCAGACTACCAAGAAAGTATGGGCTGCGTCGGCAAAGTTGATATGCTCAAATCCTATTACGACTTCGACACAAAAAGCAAAAAATAATGGCACCAATTGCTTTGTCACTTTCTAGAACGCTAGTGAACGCTTCTATTCTGTATAAAAAAAAAAGATCAGTACATGTTACAACGTTATCATGGACCTAATTGGTGCCTATTTGCAAAAAACACTGTACGCAGAACATCATTCCCATCCTGAACACTGGAAAGTTAGCCGAATATTCATAATCTTCAAACACATTGAAAGAATTGATATGTCCAACTACCCACCTGTTAGCATATTATCCACCTGTGCCAAAGCGTTTGAACAAAAACTTTATGCATGCGCAAACATTTCACGATCCCAACATGGTTTTATGACAGGAATATCAACTGTAACAAACTTGGTTGAACTCATCCAATTTGTGAGCAGGTATTTAGACAACAGGCTACAAGTTGACATAATTTACACCGATATTGCAAAAGCTTTTGGCACCATCAATCATAATATCTTGATCTCCAAATTATCTGCTTTCTGATTTTCTACCACAACTATAAATTTGGTATCCTCCTACCTGCAGAACAGATCCGCGTACGTGTGCTACAATGGCTTTCTCTCAGATACCCTTATAACTACCTCAAGAGTTCCACAAGGATCAATTATCTAGGACAATTATCTTTTAATATCTATTACATGCAAAGTCCTAGCTTATGCGGATGAATTGAAAATATTTCATGAAATCACCTCGACTTTCGACTGCAGTCTACTCCAAAGAAATCTAGAAGTAATCAAGAGCTCAACAAATATGCTGTAATGAGCTACTGTAAATCGCATATTATTTGTTCCTACAGCTTGGACCAAATCGATGTTGTAAGGCATATTAAGATCAAAGACCTGCTAATACAAATTGATGCTCACCTCCAGTTTGCGGAGCATATAGAAACTATATGTAATACTGTCTCTCGTATCTTGAATTTTGAATAAGAACATGTAGAAATTTTTCTGACATCACTGCTATAAAAATCCTTTTTTCTAGCATGGTACGAAGCGGGCTTGAATATGCCTGTGTAGTATCATATGCTATATATACATGCCATCACTTTGAATTAGAGAGTGCAAAAACGATTTTTAAAACATCTGTCACTCAAAATTACCGGCACTTACCCTTCTCATGGAGCCGATTACGATGGTTTACTGTGTATCCGTAATATGGATTCCCTGGCTCATCGTAGAGATATATATTACTAGCGTCAACTTTTTGCTTACACTAATGAAAAATAAGAATGACTGAGCAAAGACGAGGATTTGCTCAGTCAGGTCGATTTTCTTGTTCCTAGAGCTTGTGCAAAAAGACACTCCTGCAAAAGCACCATTAATGATGGCAAGAAATGCTAATAGGTTTTTTGAGGATCCATTTACAATCTTTCACTACTAACTGTTGCTAACTATCAGTTCAATAATAGGCAGTTATCTAATTTTTGTAATTTAGGAATGTTCATATGTATAATATCGTCGTATTTGCTTTTGTTTTAATACTTATTATAGTCATCTCATATTTTGTTTGTATATTATCCTGTGAATAGATTTTAATTCTGTTGGGTAATAAAGTTTATTATTATTATTAAGAGAAGTTCATCAGGATTAGCCTTAACATTTGCCGGTCTACGGTATTTCAAGACAATGTGCTGTTTGCGGTACCGTACAAAGTGATCATGTAGTGTTTTTAAAGTGGGATTATGTCTAAACGACAAACAAATGTTTTACTCCCTTTCATACCAAGTAATTACTTAGTTTCTGTTGTAATTTTAAAATAAAATTTTTTTATCTTGATGTAACCATACTATATTAGTTAAACAAACTAGAAAGTATGTATACTAGTCCTATAAAAAAACCTGTACGTACAGTTTCATGCATTTCCACGATTTTTTTTATAATTCGCACCTACCGGAAAGGGCTAAATAAGCTACTATATGGAAGTTTATAGTTACTATGCATTCTTTTATATTATGGATTCACATAAAACATGTATACGTACTTATAAGCAAAGACCAGAAACGAAGTATTACGGATAGGACGTATGTTGCGTGCAGGAAGGGTCGACGAGCTTCCGAACACGCAAAAGATAAAATGCCGTAATTGAAGCATTTTATGGCATATCATCTCGAAATTAGCAACAACACAAAGCACAAGTGGGCAAAACACCCATTAATCACTCGGCACTGTTAACGGTATACAGAGGTTTGTGTAATTAATTTCGTTTTGATGTCCGTTTCGATAATGTAAATTAAAGATGTTAGGTTTTCGTGCGATAATGATAGCTCAAGTTTTTGCGAAGCGCTTTGGCGCGTTACAAAAGTAATTTATCTGCAACGTCTTGATTCTAAGATATATAAGTATATAACTACGCGGAAATAAAAGAGATAAAATTGGAGATTGGACAATACAGATTGTAATCTTGAAAAATCTAAAATTTCATGCTGCTGCCAATTGTGGACGTATTTATTTCGGTGTCCCAGAGAATTTTCAATACATAGAATATACACATCTGCCATTAATATCTACAAGATTCTATCATCTCCTTAGTTTACAACTTCAGAAACATCAAGTTATTTATTAAAGTAGGTACTACAATGCAACAATTGGAAGGAAGAGCCTGGAAAGATCTAAATAAAAATTACATACTACCAAAATTGTATGCAGTGATTTTATAGGATATCACTCATCCAGAAAAAATAATGTTATATTCACCACCTCGTATGTTGTTGCCATATACAGAGAGGCATGATTAAAAGCGATAATAGAGAGCAACGTGTGATAACATGATTAGATTAGACATTTACCATTTGCCCGTTGCAGTTTAATCACGTTACCGCCCGTTACTACCTATTATTGGTTGCAGTAGCAGCCCTTTTTTATTATTTGTTGCTGTGCTGTGCGTCTTTTGTAATTTTCGGAATATTTGAATTTGATCTTTGAGAAATCCTTGTATCTTTATTTAATGGACATAAAGTTGTTACGCCGCCGCTGCGTATAACATCAGACTAATAATGTCAAGACTATTTTAAAGAGGGAAGGAAAGGCTTTTATTTATTTTAAACAAATACTTTTCAGAGTAAATTTATGCAATAAATTCTTCGCTGGCCTTTTTCTCTTAATAATAATAGTAATATATATATATATATAACAGGTGGCGCAAAAGTAATCCTCCTATCAGAAAATGCTATAAATTTTGCGATTGGCCCCTAATGACAGTTCTGTTTTGACATTTGTGTAGTAAACACATGCGAAATACACGTTAATAAACAATGTTACGCTACAGTGCTCCAGAACGCGGAATATTGGTGACTATTTATTTGACCAATAATCGGTCGGTGACTTTGGCACAACGTGAATTTCGTCGCAGATTTCCTGGCCGTCCAACGCCTACTGGTGAAACACTGCGACGTTTAGCCGCTCGCCTCGAAGAGACTGGCACAACACGAGATGCTGCCAGGCGTGGCAGACCCCGGAGTAGCCGTTCTGCAGAGAATATTGCTGCTGTAGCCGAGGATGTCATGGAAGCGCCGTCGACATCGACCAGACGACGTGCCACGCAAATGGGTATCAGTCGACGGTCTTTACAGCGAATTTTGGTGCAAGATTTGAAGATGTTTCCGTACAAAGTCCAGACGGTGCATCAGCTGTTAGCTGCTGACCGCCAATCGCGTCTAACATACGCTCAAGCCATCCTTAATCACCACCAAGAGGAAGATGATTTTTCATCAAAAATAATCATGAGTGATGAGGCCCATTTCAATCTTAGCGGGTACGTAAATAAGCAAAATTTACGCTTCTGGGGCACTGAAAATCAGCGTGTAACCCACGAAGAGCCATTACACCCGCTCAAAGTCACTGTATGGTGTGCTGTTTTCGCTGGAGGAGTCATCGGACCTTTTTTCTTCGAAGACGTCGCGGGCTAAACGGTTACTGTGAATGGTGAGAGCTACAGAGCAATGATCAACGAGTTCTTTTTGCCGCAACTTGATGAATTGGGATTGGAAAACATGTGGTTCCAACAGGACGGTGCAACGGCACACACTGCACGTGCCACCACCGATATGCTGAAGGATGCATTTCCCGGGCGCCTAATCTCCCGTTTTGGCGATTTGCACTGGCCAGCAAGATCGGCTGATTTGACCGCTGCAGACTTCTTTTTGTGGGGCTTTTTGAAGTCGCGGGTTTATGTCAAGAAGCCTCAGACTCTTGCAGCTCTTAAAGACAATATCCGTCAAGAATGTGAGGACCTATCGCCGGAAGTTTTGACCAAAGTGATGGAAAATGCCATAAAAAGGGCTCAAATGACAATCAACTGTGGCGGCGGCCATTTACATGACATCATATTCTCGACTTGATGTAAAAAAATTAAAAGACCAAATAAAAATAATCCACAAGAAGAATCAAAGTTTTTCATTTTTTTTTTTAAATTACAGCCAAAAAACATCGGAAGGTTATTTTTGCGCCACCTTGTACATATATTTCCGTTCATAAGTATAAAAACATTGAATACGTCAAAATAGATGAAAAATACTATAAAAACAAACTAACAAATTACATATTACACGATACATTTACATTTTATAAACAACTACATATATAGAGTGCTTGTTTAAGATGTTGCATTTGAGAAAAAAAATCATCAATAGTCTAGACTCTAGAATGCCTTTTCAGTTAACCATTTCTTAGAGTCGTCTTAAATTTACCGGTCGCCAGCTGTACAATTCTGTCTGGTATAGCATTTTTTTACATTGATAGACAGTAGGTACTGTTTTGCATTTTAGTTAAGTGAGTTTTAAGCAGCAATAATATGCAATTCGAGATTTCTCTAGTGTCCTAGCTGTGTTTCAGTTAAAAATTTTGAAAAAAGTCGTCATAATTATGTTCAACAAAAAGGAAACATTCTACAATAAAAATACCAGCTAAGACTACTACTATAGTTATCTCTAAAAGTATGTTTACATATCTCTAGGTGATAGATTGAATACAGGGGTGCGTCCGATAATGACGCTCGAACAAGAGCGTCGCTCTGACTAAAGCGATCAGCTGATCGTTCACTTTGAGTGGCCTTTTGGGACCCCCGGAGCAATGTGATGTATACCTATTTACATTGACATATACTCGACGTTTGACAATACTTTACGTCTAATAGGTCCAATTATTGCGCCTCAAAGTAAAGGTGATATAGTGCACAGTAAAAAAAAAGGTTACAGTAACCATCCATGTTAATTCTACGCCAGGAATACTACTGTAATTTTACAGATGAGAGATAAAATTTAAATATAACTGTGAATTTAAAGTTCAATGTTTAGAACAGTACAGTATGATCGCTGTAAATTTAATGCCAATTGCCTGTATATTTCAAAGCTGTCAGACATTTATATCAAGATTTTAGACTTTTACATTTATTGTTTGATTATTTACTGAGAAACTGTAAAGCTGCAGAAATTTTCTTGGAAACACTCCTTTACAATAATAACCCTGTAAAATAAAACAGGATTATTACTGCATTATTAGAGAATTTTTTTACTGCATGGGATAGTCGGAAATGTTGTTGACTACATTATAATGGCTGTTGGCTACTCAAGACACATATGTGTCCTATTTTTAGGTAAATAAATATGCTAAGCAGCCGCGAAACTAATGATATTTCTATATCTTATTAACACTGACTAGAAGTAATTCTCCGCATCCACGGAAGAAAGTACCTTTTCGGCAGACGATGCTGCCGCTAAAACCATTGTCGGCAATCGACAATCCGCAGTTGAAGCGACAGTAAATCAAAGTACATATTATATTTGAATGAAGCTTGTAAGTACATTATGATATCCGTTAAACCAAATCTTAACAATACAACAACTATATTAATGACAGATGTGGATAAAGTTGCATGTTTCTCTTCAAGGAATACTTATTTCATATTTAAATATATACTCTAATGCGCATGTCGGATAACTTTCGTCGATATATTTTCTGGAGCGATAAAATCGACGCTCCAGCGTACTTTTCGGATGTTCTTGAACGATCGCTGAAAAATATTTTCTGAATTTTCGGAGGATTTAAACGCGCTCGAGCGCACTCGAGCATGCCGCAGATCGGACTCACCCCAGCTCTGATAGAAAATTTTAAAGATACGTTCTGCTTCCACCAAATTTGCCCAGAATATTGCACCATCTAATGGTACTAATGTAAACTAATTCCCCCTTTAGCACTTACCCTCCAGAAAATGTACCTTAGATTACAACAGATTCATAGAGTTAGGTTATATTTTTATTTTCTTTGCATATCTTCCTGTCGTTGATTTGTTGCTATGCCTAATATTTTCTTTATGTCTACGCGTACGTTATTATATTTGTGTGCTTAAAGCATCTCTGTCCATAGTCTGAATAAATGTCAAGCATTTCAGCCTTCAGGCTTCAATAGTTTTTGCTTGGATAGACCCCTTTTTTATGTCATTCAATTTAGCTAATGAATTATTTGTATTGACCATTTATACATTTATATCCTAGGAGCAACGGCGAGAAAGCAAAAAAAAAAAACTATCATAAAATAGAAAATGTAAAGCGACAAAGACCTGAATTTAAAAAAGATCTATTGTGGCTAGAAAGACTCCTAAAATGACAGGAGAATAATATTTGCATACCAAACAAGAAACACCTGCTATCGGTCTATCAGAGCATGCTCAGATACAGATTCTGCCAAAATTAAGAAGAAATTTTAGTCCTTCGTTTGCGATAGCATAGTAAGAAGAATGTGTCCAGAAAACCCAATGGACAAACAGTGACGTAAGGAACCTCTCTTGAGAAAGATGGATTTAATTGGAGTAAAACTAGGGATTACATTATCATTACAATTTGAATATTAATTCTAATTTGTCAAAAATCTTATAACAAAACTTACTTAGTGAACTGTAATATGTGGGGCGCATATTGTAAATGATTTCATACTATTTCCAAACATGAAAATATTGTACATAGGCAAACGGACCTGACAGATATTGACAAATCACTGTTGGAAAATTTTGAGGGATGCTTCTGAGAAAAATGATAATGAGAAACACGCTACAAAACGTGTAGTATTATTTTAAGTAAAATTAACAAATTAAATCTTGTTTCTCAATTTGACATAATTGTTAATGAAATATTAGAGCCCAGAAATAATCTCGGATGTTATGTTTTACAAGTTAATTGACACATTAGTTAGCAATACAAGTCTAATGTTGAATTTTATTGCTGTTTAGGAGAACAGAATGTATATCCCGTATATTTATGTATTTTTGAGTTATTAGTATATTATTCATTACTTTTCATCAGTAAAGCAAGTTTATGTGGAGTGTGTGACCCATAACGATAAAAATTACAGCACTAAGTTGAATTTACAATGATAAGAGTGAACTCAAAGTAATAAAAGCCAAAATTGTTTTCAAAATAAATGGTAAAACGTTATCGGAACAACAAATAAATACGACATTAATATACTAATAATTCCCTTATTTAAATTATAGACATAATACGGAACATTCTCATTTATGTAAAAATATTCCGAAATCTCTAATTTATGCTAATTCCGATGCTTGTGATGACTTCCAAACAGACTAAATTGCGGATCTTGTCATAAGATTATTCAGTAGTCAATATGCTTCTACATGAAAAAAGTGATACTTATTTCCTTTTTTATACCAAACATTCTTCTGGTTTTTCCGAAGAACAATTTAGCAAGTTCTATAGGGTTTTCCAGCGATGCATAAAATTATTCAATTCCATGACGCGACGGCATTTTGCCTTTTTTTCTTTCATAATCTATCTAACGTCAACGAAACGTTAATGAATATTAATTGCCTAATCGCGCACCTACTTCCCTAATTAAACGGAACACAACGCACACGTCAAATACCAAATTGGAACAAAAATAAATAAGGTAAGTTAACGTTATCGCTGTCGCTAATGACCTTTTATGTTGATAGCTCCCAACAGTAGTTAATTGTGATTAGGTATGCAAGATTAGGACATATTTTTAAATGGAATACGTTTAGAAGAACGTATATGTAGCTTATAGGTGTGTTTTTTTTTTTTGTATAGTTTACCTTTCTAATGGACATCGAGAAATGTGTATCTATAAATGAATTTGGTGCTTGCATAATGCCATGGATTCTAATATTTAAATTTCCCCATTTGAGTGCACGTATCGAACAGATTCTAACACTAGGTATCTAAAATCGATTAGCATAAAATACTTGTAAAATAAGTCAACACAAATAAACGGTATTTTTATTTATGTTTGTTTTATTGTCGGTAATGTTCTTGCAACTTCAAAGCGGTGTGTAATTATTTGAAGATAAAATAACTTTATTTACTGTACTTTCATCGGCATTGATCTGAGGGTTAAATCTCCTTACCAAATACCTACTTTTTCAGAGCTTTACCTCGTTTTGCATGAAAAAAATAATAACATGTTTTGAAGGCTTGTCCAATATCCTAAAAAAAGCTTTGATATAAAGCAGAGTTTGTAGATATTAGTATTGCGGTAAAAGCAATACATGTGGTAATTTCTTATAGTAGTGCATGTAGATTTCAAAATGCCTTACTTTCCAAATAAAACAGTGAAAATCTACATACGATAAAACGCTTTGCTTCAAGAATGCTGAGAACAATAAGAAGCATATTATTGCTTCAAGAAAGTCTTTTTCTTGATATATATTTTATAGTAGATACATGATTATACCATTAGAAAATAATCCTATAATAAACGCTGCAAAACGTTTAATACTAACTATTGAATTGCACATGATACATCAGAACTGAAGACCGAATTGTGAACAGTAAAACTAACAATAATTTAGATTTACTTATCGAAAGCAACAAATTTCAATAAACATTATTTTGCCAGGTCGACCATTAAACGATTTCAAAACTTATTTCCGGATATGTTATACGATCAAGTTTCTTTTTTATTCAAATATCTAGCTGGCTAGAATATTGCTACCACAAAATTATAGAGCTATTTCGTATTATACCATATTATTAAAACCGTTTTATAGGTCATATTAGAATTGTTCGTACTTATTGTTAAATAAAACTTTACATTCGAAAACATGCATTTTTTATAGAATCTCTTTATAACAAAATTGTTAAAATAATGTCGAATTTTGTCATAAAACCTTGTGGTAATTATAGAGATTAATACAATGTAGCAATTTTTAGAACACTATTGTTTTTAGCAATGAGTGTAATTAAAACTTATATATTATTGTAGCAAACTTTTGGAACAGAACATTGATTGATTCTTTTTTTACACAGTAATGTGTTTAACAAAAATATAATCCGCTAACTACAAAAAGATGAGTAGTTAGCGATTTCAGCCAGTCGTATACAAATTATAGTTAATTGTTCTATAATTATTTGCTTTGGTATAACTTCATTTATGTGCTGGTAGCATTTTGTCCGAAAAGCATATACTACATATTCCAAGACGAATATAAATCATTTCTCTTGTTATTTCATGACTTTCGAATAAAAGATCAAAATTTTACAAAACAAGGAGGAACTGTCACACTTTATTTCTTGTTTTGCTTTAAACATATTAATTGTTTCACCTGTCATGAAGTAAAGATTCAAACCTTTTGTTTGTGCTTTTCTCAGTTAAATATATTTTCTTCTTCTTGTCGCTTGTTAAAAAAAAAGCTAAAGAAAAATGTGCATCAGAATAGTAAAAAACAAAATGTAACCTTTTACAAAAAAATAATTTCCTATTTAATTTTATAAATATGTACTTAGTTTCGAATTTTATTAGAGTAAAACAAACAAATATGCCGTATCGGGTAATATTTTGAGTAGTAGATTGTATACAAATCACCTATGCTATAGTTAATATAGTTGCCTAAAATTTTATTAGTCCGTGATTGCGGCCGAATTGCCGTCGCATTGTGCGTGATTGCAGAGATCAGATCCGGCTGTTAACTGCGGAGTACCGGTGTGGAAGCATCTCGTGATTCTCGTACTGTCGGCGATTGTCAACCACGGTACCTTTTGTACGATATTAGGTATGCGAAAAGCATCAAATAAAAATTACATAGCTGCGTTTACCGAAAATAATTTACATTGAGTAAGAATTCCAACGATTATGAAATAAGCGTAGCGCTATCACAACGAAAAGTTTTGTAGTATGTATTACAAATTTATGTAACTAAACCGATTATAAGTATCATGGTACTCCTACTATATAAGTATAAAACTTTGCTACAATACAGTTCAGATAATCAACCAACATTTTTAATTGCTGATATTAAACCGAACGTTATATATTTATATTATAGAGGTAATTAACTGCATTAGAATGTACAAATATTTTTCTTTCTAGCTATTAGACAGTTTTCTCTGTGCAGTGGTATTAATTGCAAATAATCGCGAAATAATTTTTCACCAAATTTCCACTTTATTATACGCAATTTATTATATTTGCTAGTTGTGAAATACTGTAAAGTATTTCACCATATTATTTATGTAGAATACTGTCCTACAATTCTTTCTAACAATTTTACTACTCTTTTCGCAACTACGATATAAGAAACTGCAGTGAATTATTGTAAAATTTCGTACAAACGCGTCAAACAGGGGGATATATAAATTTTAATATATGGAGTTTTCGCTGTGTATGAATTTAGAAAATAAATTTATACTTGTTGAGTACAATTCATTTCATATTGACTATATTTCACCCTGTACATAAGAAGAAGCGATTTACTGCCCGTGCGTGAATTAAAATTCTAGGACTTACCGGTGACAAGAAATAATTTTATAAACCACAACTATGTCGCGTGCTTCTTACTTAAGTAGTTATAGTTACGTAATAGTTATAATCCCTGAATATATATACAACTTCAAATGTGTATTGCTATAATATTTAAAATGATGGGTTAAGCAAAGGGAATGCAATTTCTAAAACCTGTTTAATAATCGAGAGAACTTTTATGCTTACATGTGTCGCTTCAAGATGTAATCAGGTGGTTTCAGGTTTCAGATATAAAGGGATATCAATGCATGTTTTACATTGTTGCGGCGTACTTCAGTGTCATTGTAATAATTATGAGTATATTCTTTGAGTTTCCATTTTTTTCTTATATTTCTTTCTTCTGCTGTCGAAGGTAACCGAAGTGTAGTAGCACAATTTTCTAAAAAGGAAGCAAAAACGGCGTACACTATAATTACGGAACACGCCTCTAATAGCAGCGTTTATCGCGCAATTATTTGTCGTGTGCAGCTATTTTTTTGTGCAGAAAAAAAAACATCGTCGAAGTCGAGCTTCCTCTCTTTTCTCAAAATGAAAAGCGAAAAAGCCAAGTATTTTCGCTGCTGCAGTAACATTTCTCGATAATCGTCTTGTTCACGTGTGTTCTCCTGGCCTACCCACAATTATGTCTTACGTCGGTATCCCTGGAAATCTCCACTAATTGCGAAACATTTTAATTGTAGGCGTACATTCGTGCTACCGTTCGTATTTTGGTCCTTTGGGCATTTTTAGTACTATTTTTAGTAGGCCGGTGCTGGCAAGTGAATTTTTACGTTGCGTGCAATGGCAAGCGTTGCCATTGCGCCATGCTGTTCTTTTGTAAAAAGAACTCGGGCTAAAATGGACCGAATAATTACAATGTATGGAAAATGACTGCTTTAAAAGAGTGTAATTGTATAAAATTGCTAAAATAATGCGTATGTAATAATATATTGTAGTAAGTTCCTCGCAAGACATATATGTAGGTATATACGTGTGATGCGGTCGATTGCTCTCCTATAGTTACTTTTACAAAAAACAAGTAAATTTGCAGCAATTCTATTTCAGTACACAGAGGAAAATCGGTATTACCAGGTATTATCTGTTATTATCTCAGTGACAGCAATAAGGTTTCAAATATTCAATATTCATACATATATTACTATTTATCAGTAATGTGTAATTATAATTACAATACCAGATATTATAAAATTTGCCGTCACCATTTCATCATACATCAACTTTCTCTGTGTATCTAACATAAAAATGTACCTATGTTATAAAAAAGATTCTGTTATATAAAAGAAATTTAGAAAGGAATTTTTAAAACAAAAAATTGTTTTTAAGTATATTTCTTTTTTTAAAAACTATAGCAATATTTTTACACTAAAGAACATTTGGTGAGAGTGTTTAATAAGGAGCAAAGATTTATATTCACATTCGGTACGGTGAGCTCAAAGCGCCCATTCTCTTTTCAAGCAAATGAATAGAAAGTACTGAAACATCAGTTTAAAGTATTTCTAGGTTATGTACGAAGTGGTTTAGATATTTCTAACGATTGGAAATACTGCATGTGGAAGTCACAGAAATTAGTGCAAATCTTATTCAATCTTGCTCCTGCTTTATCATAGTATTGACATCTCAGCATCTTCCTAAATTGTTCTTTACAAGAAAATCGATACTTTACCCTGTCTTTCACTCATATCTTTTATCAATTTTTGCATACAAACAAGCACGCCATGAGTTGGTGACCAAAAATTGAGCTCTCGAATAGCTGAAGGTAGCGATTGACGGCGCAAAGAAATATGGAGAAATCGTTCAATTTCTGAGGGTGCACAGAAAGTTGCGCAGCAAATTTTATACTAAAACAGACAACCGAAGTTGTTCCCTGGTAACGGTTCAGTTGCACTCAATACAGCGAAAACCTTTTGGTTCAGGCGGTCGTGGAACCCCAAGATCGTCCACCCCCTCGTGCTCGAGTCCGACGTTTAGACGTTTTCTTAGAATAATATCTAACGTTCAATTACGTTTAGGTAAAATTTTGCATGATAATTTTGCATATTTTCCTGTCATTAGTCAATGCATCAAGATTGTGATCACCAATCCTCCTTGCAGCGTAACTTATCTAAAGTTACTTCTGAATGCCACCCAGCGGCTTGATCAGCGGCGAAAGGTTACATGCACCTCAGGTTCCTACTCTAGTTGAGATGTAAGTTCTTTGTCTTTAACGGTTGAGTTTCAAAGATTTGAATACATAACCCCTATTATCTGGTCTAAATCTTAAAATTAGCATTACTTATTATTGACCTAAAAAATCAATTATTATGCATAAGTCTTAAAAATCTGTAGATCTGTAAGTGTTTTCTACTTAGAGATAAAAGTAGATCGTTTGTGGTATTCAATACCATAAGCCAGTGGTCATCAATTTTTTTACACCTGCTGACCGGCAAAAACAAAAAATTATGTTATGGACCGGCAGAGTACCAAGAGTGAAATAAACACTAAGGTGAATAATATTTTTATTGTTCTTGCTTGCTGTTTACAAATCATTTATACGTGGTTGCAGTTTTGTTTCGGAGGAACGAAGAGCTGCGTTAACATACATTCGATTTCCGTACTTTGTTTTTATTATTGACATGGTAGAAAAAGTCTTCTCGCACAAATAAGATGTCGAAAAAACAATCAATAATTTTATCGATTTGTCGCTCAAAGTTGGATATTCCCTTTGCAGTGATATCCAAAATTGTGGCAATGACATCGTTTTATGTCTTGAAACCAGAGTGACATCAGTGGATAGTTCTATAAGTTTTTCTTTATAACGAAAATCAAGTCCACATGACTGGACATCTTCTAGGAAAGGATTATGAATCCAAAGGTTTATCATGCGAGGATCCTCACTTTCAGGGAAATAGTTACGAAAGTTTTCAGCTAATGCCCCTAAATGTTCACTTATTAATTTGAATAACATTTTCTGGTCGATATCAGCTATAATTAAAAAATTGCTAAAAATTGGGAACATATCAATATCTTTCTTATGTACTCGACTGTTCCAAAGATTCAACTTCTTTTTGAAGGTACGCGTTTTATTTCTCACAGTAAAAATATATAAGTGAAATGTTAAGCTCGGTAAGAAGGCTAAAGATGTCCGCCATATATGCAAGCTTAGCCATCCATTCTTCATTTAACAAAGATTCTAGTAAATTAGATTTCCGGCCGTGTAAAAACTGCGTTACCTCTTCCCTTAATTCGAAAAGGTGCGCAAGAACTCTTCCTCTTGATAACCACCTCACTTCTGCATGAAGAAGAAGATGTTGATGGTGTGAGTCCATGCTCTCAGTATTGTGAACAACCTGGAATTTGTAGCTCGACTATGAATGTCATTTACAATCTTCACCACATCATTCATCACTTTGTTCGGTTCAAGAGAAAGTCTCTTTGCAGCTAGTTGTTCTCGATGGATTATACAGTGAGTTGGCAACTTCCTTTATTCTAGCGACTATTCCCGAGCGATATCCAGTCATATTCGCAGCACCATCCGCACAAACGCCCACACATTTCTGCCAGTCTAACCCTTGTGCTTGAACATACATATCATTTCGAAACACACTACACACAAAGGCGCGGCGATAGTTCACTGCCTGGTAGACATAATTTGGATACAATTTCGTTACTTTTATAGAAATACTTTGTTTTATTGTATCATGATACGTGGGTGATTTAGTCTTGGAGACAATGGTTTGTAGTTTAATTCATAGTTTCGCAGACCAGCAGAAGATTTGCACGAACCGGCACCTGTCCGCGGACCACCGGTTGAAGAACACTGCCATAAACGATCATTACCGTAGTGGCAGCTCTGGAGCTTTAGAGTCTCAAATTATTGTACTTTTCTAAAACGGTCACTTATACAATGTATTTTTTTGTTCAAACGATACTACAAATCTAGTAAATATTGTGACCAGAAAACGAGAGGTATTAAATTAACCAAATTTACAAATTTTAAGTTAAAATGACAGAGTATTATCGACATGATTATACTATTGTGCCTCAGTTTCTTTTGCATTAGGGTTAGTTCGCAGCGATAGAACCCACAGTGGTGTAGTGGGAGTTGCCGGTTTGATGATCACAGCTCCTTTAAGATGTTTACCCGATAAATAGATAAACAAATCACGGTTGTGTCTGCCATGCATGCATTTATATCCACACTGAAGTAAAATAGCAGAACTTCCATAAATATAATTTAATGTATATTTAATGTAATTTTAGCATCATAATTAGATTAAATTTTGATTAACCTAATCACAATTTGTTAACGACACGCACTGTATTACTAGATTAATTTTTATTATTTAAGTTAATTATTGCTAGACTAATAAAATAGCAGTAAGTTAGTTAATCATATTTTCACAGCGATCTTTGTATGATCAGCGTAATAGAAATCACCAAGATACAATTCAGTAAAATTTTTGGTTGAATTTTGGATGTTTTGGATAGGAAAAACCTTACAACATTAGAATTACGTAATGTGCCTACAGGGTCATCTAACATTATAACAAATGCCTGTAGATTTGCCTGTGATATTGCGGATTGTACAACAGAATATTTATGCCCCCACTTTAATTACTAATCCATAATATATTACATTTGACGAAGGTGATTCTTCATACGTTTCTAAGTCCGACGCCGCTTTACTAAAATTAAAAAACTCTCTATACGATCAAATCGAAAAGACAAAAAAAAAGAACCAAAAACAAAAAGAAATCGATAACGACAACCGGTCTTCGGAGGCATCCCAGTATGTAACTGCTGTGTCTTACATGCGTTACGTGATTTATATGCATAAACTAGAGCAGATGATTTACATTTTCTAATCTTAGGAAACCGCTTTACAGTCACCGTAACTCATTAGGTAGTCATCCGGTAGCTTCGGCAAACAAGCCATCGGAATTCTTGCATGCGAGCACCCAGGGAGACCAGCAGGTTCGGACCACTCGCAGGAAGGTATAAGTTAAAGGAGACATAGATGGACTTCCTTACTTTCTTCGAAATAATTTATCATACACGCGTTCGGCGCGATCTCCACAACTCTGCGAGCGTTGCCCACAAGCCTTGTTATTTGCCTACAACCCGTCGGTATATGTTTCTATAGTGTTATACAACCAAGAAATGTGCTACAGTTTAAAGTCGGTGAAAACCTCGGTAATCACTAGTAAATGGCTTTGAGGCAAAGCAAATGATAGGTAATAACGTACCAGTTTGAAACTACTAGTCTAACTGCAAAGGATAATGATGCTCGATGAGAACGACATCGTTTGAGTTAGGTATACGCAAAGCCGCTCGCTAGTTTTATGCTTTTCAAAAAGTCATATACACAGCCTGTTCAGAGACTTCGGTGAACTGTTGGTAACTTTGCTATTAACAAAAATACAAATTCGGTTGAATTAGTAAAGATTTAGCGTTTTAATGTTAATTAAAGCGGAACAAGAAAAGAAAAGCAATTAATCACAGCATTTTTTGATATACTTAATGCATTAGGACTTTTGTATCACGAAATATATTGTGATCCCCAAATATTGAAAAGTTTTTGAAGGCGTCTCTTTCATTCAAATATACAGGGTTAGTAAAAAGTCCCGGAACGGTCGAATAACTTTGTTATTTGAAAATTATGATTTCTGAAATTTGGTATGGGGGTATAGTTAATATAAATGCATTTTATGCAATACAGTTAATATTTTTTTCACTTCCGGTTTAATCGGCAATACGTCCAACTTTTTTTTTTTAATGGAACGCCCAGATTCTTTTAACACTTTTGGATGCAAAATAAAAAACTACGTTCAGGAAGTATTAACATGTTTATTTTTATTCACAAGAAAACAGTTAAAAAATTAAAAAAGTGTCCTAATACAGAAAAATCAAGGTACCTTTGAAAAAAGTTGTTGTTTAGTGTTTGCATTCTTTTTGCCGTCACATTTGACAATTTTAAAAGCGTTTTAACTTTTGCATCGCTATAAATTTATTTATTTTAAACATTGACACATTTGAAAATGGCGGAAAAACTTACTGAATCAGAACGAATTGAGATATTAATGATGCGTGGGTACGGTGATCGTCAACGTTCTTTTAAAGAGGTTCGTATTTTGTTTAATACTGTTTATCCGGATCGTCACATTAGTTAAAGTACGGTATGCCGAACAATTCAAAAGTTTGAAGTCTTTCGTCAGGTAAAGGATTTACCTAGAAGGGGACGTCCATTAACAGCAACAGATGAAGAAACTAGTTTGAATGTGTTACTTACAGTGGAAGAAAATCATCACGTGTCCACAACAGAATTAGGTCAAATTCATGAGATCTCTCAAAAATCTGCTCATACGATTCTTAAATCAGCAAGAATGAAAGCCTATAAATTGTATCCCGTCCATGAGTTAACTGAAGATGATCCAGATCGTAGACTACAATTTTGCGAAACAATGACGGAATTGATCGAGCAGCAGCCTAATGTTTTAGATCACATCATTTTTTTAGATGAGGCACCGTTTTGTCTCAACGGCACTGTGAACAGACATAATTGTCGCTACTGGTCAATTGAAAATCCGCATTGGATTGAAAAAGTCCATACACAGCGTCCTCAAAAGGTGAATGTCTGGGCTGGTCTTGTTGGAAACAACATCATAGGACCATTTTTTATAAGAGGAAATTTAACTGGCAACGTCTACTTAAATTTATTGCGAAATGAGGTTGTTCCAGCACTTGCTGCCCTCTTTCCAAATGCAAACATAGGTGATCACCCTAATGCACATTTTTGTTTTCAACAAGATGGAGCTCCCCCCCATTTTGCCCATAATGTCCGCGATTATTTGAATGAAATTTTTCCGGGACGTTGGATCGGACGTAGAGGAGCAATCGAATGGTCAGCACGTTCGCCAGATCTCTCGCCATTAGATTTTTTCTTTTGGGGTCACATGAAATGTCAAGTGTACAAAAATCGTCCCCATAATCTTGAACAATTGGAAGAGAGACTAGTTCAAGAAGCCAATCGCATCACTCCAGAACAAATACAAAATTCAATAAGAAATTTTACTGACCGTTTACATTTTTGTCAAATTGTAAATGGAGAGCATTTTGCACAATTATTGTAATCGCAACCTGAATAGACAGGTATCTTGATTTTTCTGTATTAGGACACTTTTTTAATTTTTTAAGTGTTTTCTTGTGAATAAAAATAAACATCTTAATACTTCCTGAACGTAGTTTTTTATTTTGCATTCAAAAGTGGGCGTTCCATTTAAAAAAAAAAAAATTGGACGTATTGCCGATTAAACCGGAAGTGAAAAAATATACCTCCATACCAAATTTCAGAAATCATAATTTTCAAATAACAAAGTTATTCGACTGTTCCGGGACTTTTTACTAACCCTGTATACATATATACACGGTGGGCCACCACATACGGCGCGGGCTCAATATGGAAAAGGAAAGGATTTTTTGAAATCCTTTTCATTTAGTTGAATGCTAGACCTTTGTATGTACAATTTAATATTATTTTGAATTATACAGAGTGTTCCAGAAAAAAGATCCATGGCAAAGTTACATTTTTTAAGTGGAACACTCTGTATATAATGACATATTTGGAACCCTAATATATTTTGAAAGGAAATTCAATTCTACTTCGATAGTATCATCAGATATAGGATGTTCTATTTAAGATAAGAAAGTTAATTTATTGCAAAAGTCAACAAACTTAAACAAGCGTTTATTAACACTCAGTGGTATAACTGTGTGACTAAAATTCCACTTCATTCCATTGCTTAGTCTCGTAGCTGAGTGATGAATGTAGGTAGATGTGTTTAGATTTGGATTACACAGTAAAAATCAAACTTCAATTTTGTACTGCAATTTCATAAATTTTAAAATATCTCAAAAACCGATGGCTTTAGGAATATGGAGCATTACATAAACTTGCCCTAATTTGGTCTTTAGATTCCAAATATGTCATTATATATAGAGTGTTCCGTTTAAAAAAAGGTAACTTTGTTATGGATCTTTTTTCTCGAACTCTGTATAATTCAAAATAATTTTAAATTGTACATAAAAAGGTTTAGCAATCAACTAAATAAAAAGGATTAAAAAAAACGGCCTGCGCCGTATGTGGTGGCCCACCCTGTATATATTAAATTTATAATTATCTCAAAAATATTTTTTTGAGTTATTTTTGTACCTTAATTGGCACTAAATAATAATAATAATAATGATAATAATAGTTTATCGGCTTCCAGCAACGTTCAAAATGCAAATACAATATACTCACAATAAGTCTTTGCTGGTTTCAAAAATCCGTAGCTTAATTGACAACAAAGTTAGCAATAGTTCCCCAAAACCTTTGAATAAACTGTAAACTAAACCTTTGACCTTTTTAACCATTCATTGTGCTCCTATATTAATAATATAATAAATAAGTACCCCTCGACGCCGGAGATAGAAGAGGAACTGTTCATGATGATGAATAAATAAATAACCCATCTAAACTTTTTTTAATCACATTGTTGAAAACCGTTGATTCTGAGAAGAATGTGTGTACGCACGGGCTGACAATCGAAAAATCAAATTCAGCAAGCATTACTGGCCTTCGTTAAAATCGAAAAAGAAACGATCATCTCGGATGTCTCAAAAGGTATTCAGTCGCATAATGATGTGAGAGCAAGTATTCGCAACAATGTAAGTATTTTTCTTTACATCTACGTACACGTGTTGTTCATGTGAATAGAAAATAACACGGTATTAAACGAGTCAGTAGACTGTTATGCCTATAATTATATAAATTTGTGAACTGATACAGGGTTAATTTTCCGGCGGAACGATGTTTTGTTATTCACGCTTTCAGCTTCTTAAATATTGTAAGCAATCTCGTCGTTGAACATAAAATTAATGGTACGAAACTGGGAAGATATTGTTAACTTATGCAAATCTACCGTTATACTGCTGCTTCGAATAAGTTATCAACTACACAATTTCAATAAATTACAAATAGCTATTATTACAATTTTCTCTTATTGTTATTTATCTTCGTCGCGAATTTAGAAGGCAACGTAATTAAGAAATGAAACACTAATTTAATTTCTAAAGCCCAATTTTCGAAACTTTGTTTAGATATAGAAGGCAATACAAGAAAACAACAACAATAAGAAAACTGGCATTGGTGTTCAAATCCATGTATAACTCGCACCTTTCTAACCTCTCCCATAAATGTGAAATTTTGTATACATACCTGCAAGTTATATACGCAAAAATACGGTAATCGTTAAGATATGAAGTAAGGAAGGAAGAAATCTAAGAAATAAGTGCAAGAGCGTAAAACAAGCTTATGTATAAATAAAAAGAAATCATAAATAATATGAAAATCCAGGTGTGCATGATGTTATCTGCTAAAGTAATATAATAAATTTCATATTGTATAGCTCCAGCTGAAGCCAAGTCAATTCCAAACACTTATTACATCGGCAACCATGGATAACATAAAAACCGCAGTGCTGTCTATCTCACCCCCAACAAATATCTTCATTCATGTGATGCAACAAGTCACCCAGTAGCAGTCCTTTGGTAAAGCGAAACGCCTCTGCAAATTGCTTATCAAATTTTATGTTCATTTTTGGTTTTATAAAATAAACAAGTCTACATCCACGACATGTATGTATTGCCTGAATTATACAGAAAGGGTGTATAATTTTTAACACACATCATTTTTCTATAAAGTCTAAAAAGGTTCAACAGTGTAGTTAGGTTTTCTTGTTTGTTAGTTATACAGAGGGGTATCTGTCAACAATTCCTTATTTGAGGCTTCATTGTATTCTGACGACTTCTAGTCATAATTTAACTAATATTATTGCATGTTTACGTATTTTAATGGCATACAAAACTAACAAGACAGCTATCCAAAACTGTGGCACCGAAAACACTAAATACCTACATCAGAACTCTCTACCACAAAACCTTAACTGAACTGAACCAGTTCAGTTTTTTGCTGGTGATGATAGTTTAGCTATTGAATTGTATGACATTGTTCGTACAGAGAAGTAGTTTTCTAGTAAGTATTTTGAGGTGTTTAACAAAGAAGACTAGCTATTCCAAATGTAAATGCAACATTTACAAAATATCGTCAGGACTTAATAGTAAACAATGTTCGATTTTACTACAAGAAATCAATATTGTGTAATAAAAGCATTAAAGTGCAAGCACCATAGAAGTATCCTGTTCGTGAATAACTTCTGTTCTTTTTCGACGATACGAGATAAAGCCTTTATAAATCTCGCCACTATAATTGCGCTGTTGATACCTTCACAAAAGCGTAGATGTCTGAAAGTGGGATGCGCTTCCCAAATATGATAAATAAACAGGCAGAAGAAACAAACGTTGGTAAAAAACGCTTTTGTGAGAAGTCGAGGAGCGAGAAACCTCCAGCAGCAGCACCTGTCGTTGAACCCATAAAAAGCTCAGCTAAAGTTTAATTGCGTGTAAGACATTCGCCTTTGGATGTCGCGGACTTAAATAAATAATCTGGATTCCTTGACAGAACACCTGAACGAGAGAGCTCTTTCGAATATAGAAGCGTTCCATTCGTTCGCTATTTACGCGCGTATAAATTTCTATGCGGAATTACAGTCGTGTAGACTTAGCAAAAAGAAGAACGTCAAAAAACGATAGCACAGTATAAGCAGTCGATAGAGACATTTGTCATCATTAACTTCCATAATCTGTCCGGTGGTAATAATCGTCGTTGTTGGTTGAAGGTATGGTAGATCAAACGAAATAATAAATAATTTATTAAGGAAGTGTCAAAGCATTGCAGTAATGAAAAATAATAAATAGATAAAAAATCCCTGGCTATGTAATTTTCTGTTTGCAGATACGCCTTATACCTTTAAGAAATCCAAAAATATTTTATCATTTAAATGTTGTTAATGCAGAATCAATATTTTCCTAGCTGATTTATTATTATCAGTTTATATAAGAATATACTCGTTTCCTACTAACTATGGAGCTCCAAAGAAGGAAGTGTGATCAGTAATGAGCTAAATCGGGGTTGATAAACATTATATTCTGCTGTCATAAGATAAATTACATTTACTGAAATTTTTCATTTATGGATATTCTTAAGAAAGTTATAATTAGAGCGCATGATCTTATCTTAATTTTCTCACTTATATGTGCTTCAAATGGGTTCGTATACGGTATCATCTCAAGTTCTCGTTAGTTAACACTAAAAACCCTTAAATTAAGACATAAAAGCGCGTTGGTAAACGCAATTTAACTACTACAGAAAAGAAAAACATTGTATCAACAAATAACAGCGAGGATAGAGTGCGAAAGAAGCTGCTCTGCAAGAAGTGAACCGACGAGGCGGCCCAACGAAAGGACGAAAGAACGATCTGCAGCATCAGATTAAGGCAACGGACGCTGAGAAGACGCTGTGTGCATCTTCGTGTATGTAAAATCGTAAGGTTATGTTGAAATGTTCACGAGCGCTAATAGTTATTGCCTGACGATTGCAATAGATTCAAGTTCATTGCATATTCATAGACCTACCTACTCTCGTCTCACATGACTAGTAATTAGAATTATTTGCACTCGGATTATAAATTGATTATCTTGCGCCGACACGCACGCGGGACGCTCACACAGCCAAGGTCTCAGCCAAAGACGCTCTCTCTATTTAAATGTAGTATCCATTTCTTTTCTCTACCAGACTCTAATTACACTTGCACGTAGGCTAGAATGTAGAAAAAAAGAAACAGGGGAAGATCTCGGCAGATACAAAAACTAGAGCACGTTAGTGGATTAATTAATAAAGTTTTTGCTTTGACATTATTGTTTTTATTATACTTACTTCTAAAAACACAATGTTGTATGCAGCATAAACATGTTTTGCATAACAATTTGTGGCTACATACCAACATCTACTTTTTAGAAGAAAAAGAGTTTGTTTCAAGTAAACTAAAGAAGAAACGATAAATAATCAGAAAGAGCTTAAACTTTGGCAATAAAAGCTAAGGAAAATCTGTGCCGGAACTGACTGTCACATTTTTGGGCAGAAGCCCAGCACTGAATTTGATCTTACAACATGCTTTCCGAAGAGAAGGACACCTTCACATTTTCTTGTGCTGACTTAAAACACAACCTCAATGTCTAGCGTCTCTGTTTCATCGACTTTCATTCAACTCTATACTCCTTCAAAAAAGACAGTTCAATCATCGGGATCATCAGATCCTTAAGTTCTGTGCCAATACAACCTACATCATAGTCGCTTTTACAGTTGGGTTCCACAATGATTCAAGCTAATTTGCCGTAGTTTGAAGAGAAAGTGGTAGAAAAAATAAAGTAGTTCAAGAGAAACTTGGAGTTGATATTCACAAGAGGAGCAATAGCTTTCAAGTTATCAAGAACAAAAGATAGATATTATTGAATTGAGCGAGAACGAAATCTCCAGCAAAACAACTCTTCAAGATTCAGGTATTGATAAGCAAGTCCAGTACTGTGATGACTACCTCCTTATCAACAAACTGAAATAAATTTTTAACTTAATTTTTTGTTTTCGAGCCCCAAAACTTTACGATTCTATCCTTGCATAAAAATTATTCTTTTTTTTTCTATCAAAAATGGAAAAGTGAAGGAATTTCAGTTATCACACTAGTTGAAATGCTTGTTCCATGATGATGAGTTTGCAAGAATGTAAAGAAAAGAAACCATGCTCTGAAGTAGTAGATTCTAGGAAGACAACCGTGAGGAGAAGTTAGAGTAGAAAGCATAAAATGTTTTTGATAGCCACATGAAGAGTGCAGTGAAATTAAAAAGTAATATTGTCATCTAGCTTTATAAAAACTTCCCTATGCATAATAAAGCAACGTACTACTAAATACTGTAAGAACTAAAATTAAAAACAACGTTAGGAGAACAAAGATTCTATTTAAAATCTATTTGATCATAAACCAATTTTCTCTTAATGTTGTTTTTAATTTTAGTTCTTACAGTATTTCATAGTACATTGCTTTATTATGTACACGAAAGTTTTTATAAAGCTAAAATAGAAACGAACCCTTAATTTTGAGAAGCCAAAAATACCAAAAAAATATTTATGCACAGAAACTTAATAATTTTTAGTTCAAAGAAAATAGAAAACAATCATACAACAAATTACAAAACCATAATAATCAACAGACCCTTAAATTCGTCCTTAATCGTTTATTGTCTTACTCAAAACACGACAAAGTTGCTTTGGTGTGAGTGTCGGGCCATGATGGCAAACCAGCTAACGAAATAAGAAAAAAGTTAGGGCTCTGAAATAATATTCTTTCCCAGCCGCTTGAAACGTTTCATATCCAATACGTCATATTACGTCAAATGTGGGATGCAATATCTATTACATTAGAGTGGGGTAGTTGTCATTTACAGTGCGCCAATTCAATTTCAGGCACGAGTCAGAGGCGAGTGCATGAAAGAGTTAGAGCGCTGTAAATCACCTAACGCACGATATTTCTAATAATTGTTTTTGGCTGAGAAAATATTTAAAAAATGTTATTTAAAAAATAGGTGGGTGTCTGTAGATGTGGATAGGTACCACTGCATTTTGACAACTGTATTCTTCGTAAAAGTGAATGTTAGTTATGATGATTTTTCGATAATAACAATTAAAACAGCAATAAAAATAGGTAATATGTTTACAGTTGACGAGAAAAACTGTATTATCAGCTCTAGAGTGGAAAAGTAAATGATGCGATGTTAGATGTGGTCAGACCTGCCAATATTGCTAAATGTTATTCTATGTTTCACACAGTTTGAATGGATTTAGGAGATTAATTCTGGTTATTTGCGTGTCAAGGGTGGAAAAAGTGACCTATTGCCGAACGAATTTTGAGATTGTGAGTCGAGGCGAGCAACCAAACGAGTTCAATAAGACACTTTCCAGCCGTGGTGCATACAAAAATTCTTTGGCTACCACATAATTACCACTTACTTAAATCAATTTACTTGCATTTGTAGGATTCAGAATACGGATGACTCATATTTGAATGACAGATTGTCAGCTATTTTGACAACCGAACCCAGAAAAACTTCAGAATGTTCGCAAAAGCGTACGCCAACGCGTCACTGGCAGTATAATTCCGTATGTACTTAGTGTACTTTACCATCCATGGACAGTAAAGTGACGGAAGTCATGCGTTGACCGTTCAATTGGGCAAAGTGGCGCTTATACTTTCGGATGCGGTAGCCGAAGAAATAATTTTTTCGTATAGTCAAGCATATTTTCTACAAGGATATGATTTTGTGATTGAATTTATGAAAATAAATTCTAATTATATTAGTTTTATTTACTACAATTAAACAATCACATGAATTATGGAAAACGTTGCTGAGTCGATAGTTTTGAAAAAAATATTTGACTTACTAATAATAAAACTAAATCGAAATTCACCATTTCCACGGGTAATTTTTTAAATGGTTTTTTGACATCATGTTAAAATGGAACAGACTGGAAAATAATGGTGTTCAAACCTCGGTAAAAAAGTGCTATCTTGCAGATAGCACTTTCTTTCCTTGGTTTAAAAAATATACTATTACTGGACCTGAACCGAGTGTGGCGGAAACGCAAATAAACAGTAAACGTATGATTGGGCAGCCATCACGACATCTATCTGCAGATGTGCTGGCACTCGATTGAGAGCCAGTACAACCGCTGGGGGCAACCAACCTAGTGACAGATCTGCTGGAAAAAGGTTTACCGCACAGGCTATTAAACCTAGTTAAAGGTATTAATCTGTTTATGTAAATAAATTCACTAGCTACGGAATGATAGAATAGGCCTTAACCTGTGGTGTTAAGAGGATGATCTAAAGACCTGCCTCGTAGTCAGTGAGAAATCAAATCAAAACCCAACTCAAAGTATCTGGATGAAAGTTCCCTCCAGTGTAGGAGAATTCTTTAAAGTAAAGAAAAAATTTCTCAAAAACCATATTTTTTGTTAAATAGATTAAGAAGTTAAAATTCGTTCATAAAGTAATTATTAAGTGTATGTGGCTGTTAGCATGAACGAATTTGAATTTTTTAACTTATTCAATCTATATACAATGGATAATAATAAAACATATTTTTTGTTTTACAGAAACGTATTTATTTGACTCTATTTAATGGGGAGTTAATTGCTCTGAATGAACGAAGCATTTCTATCAATGTGTTCCCTTGCTGATCTCTTGCGTGTGCAAGTGTACCACTGAAAAAAAAAAATTTGGCAAGGGTTATATAAGGGTATTTTTTCCTTCGCAAAAATTTATTTCACTTTCGTCATTCGATTCAAATTTTGTTCCGTCATTCCCTGTATTACCCTGTTCTTATTTGTGTTTTTTTTTTGAGTCGTGATTGAGATGTAAATATGGACAGATGTACTTAAAAATCGATTACCAAGTAAAACTGGATGTCTTATTATCGTAGCAAATCCATTTTCTGTTCCAGTGTGGGTTTTCAAAAGTTATCGTGTTCGGAATTCTGTACCGAGAAGTGGTCGTGTAAAAATTACATCTTCCATAAATAGAATTGTCAGACGTTTAGGAGCTCCAACTCGAAACAGAATATTGGCAATTACGACATAATTAACATAACATATTAAACTCAGTTATTTGCGCAACAGCGTGTGCGCCTTCAATTCTGCATAATTCCGGTGTGAATTCCGCCGTATATCTCAACGTTACAAGGAACGAGGATAATCCGCGCGCCATCCGCGAATAAAGAAGTTGTAAGTCTGAAAGTTGACGGCCCGTGTGTGGGTACGTTCTCACATGCGTCCGACGGACAGGCAACTGCTCGATTTTAATCGGTTTACCTGTTAATCTACGCCAATATGAGGTCAACAGCACCTCACGCGCCGCATAAACAATTTTCTGACTGCGTCAGATTGCGTTCAGAATACCTACCATACGTATGTACATACGTCGGTTAGAGCGTGGCTGCATTAATGCTTATCTTTTCTCTTTTCTTTCTTTCTCCTTTTTTTGTTCTTTTTTTTATTTCTTTACGTACGCTTATTTACCGTTATGAGCGTTCCGATTCAAAAAGCGTACCACTTCACACATTTCAAGCGTTATTTGTTGAACGGGCAGGAAGCTCGTACGGATTTTTTACGTATGTACGATTGCGTACAAATTTATACGGCAACGAGCAAATGCTTCACTTCGTCAAGGATTTGAATTGTAATTTTGTGAGAACCTGAAGCTAGATATTAGATACCTATGTGTACACCGTATGCGAACACTAGTAGAGTCAGCCCAGTACACACGAAACCAAAGTAATAGAATACGATGCAGGTAGAAGAACGGAGGAGATTAGGCAATAGCAGTTATGAAATTAATGCGATACTAAAAACACATTCCCTTTTGTTGAAATTAAAATTTTAGGGTAAGGGGTGCAAATATGGTTTTGTAAAATTCTTTAAATTAAGGGAATTCCTTTTAGGAATAGAAAGGCTGCTTAATAGAAGAACTAATAAAACCTATTTCTTCTAAAATATAAAACAAAATACTTCCTTCTAAAGTCACCTCCAATTATTACCAAAAAATAGTAAAATAAATGTTTTTCGTCAAACTTTGGAATACGCAGATGATATTGTGATTCTACAATTTGCATAAGAATAGACCGAGAAAGAGGGCCTAAATGTTAGTCCTTCTAAAACGACCACAATAACATTCACGAGAAGGAGGAAGTTAGATGGTTTAGTACCGCTAAAACTTCAGAGTGAAGAAACAAAGCTGTCTGAGGTGAAAATGAAATATCTTGGTGTCATTCTTGACTCCAAGCTCACTTGGAATCGACAGCTTCAAAGAAATAAAACTAGGCCCAAGATAACACACGTGTTGGCTAGAAGATCCCATGGAAAGACATGGGGATTAAGATCAAATATGATGTATTGAATATACATCACGGTGGTCAGACCCATGCATTTCTGGCATGGTGGGCAAAGGTGCAGCAGCAAACTACTATAGCTGAACTCAGCAAGATACAGAGGCTTGCGTGCTTAGGATTAACATGAGCAATGAGGACTACTCCTGCAGCGGCAATGGAATGCCTCCTGGATCTCCTTCCTCTCCATTTAGTGATAATGGGGTAGGCAAGAATGGGGCATCTCAGATTGCAAGAAACACCAATTGGCAGATATGCAGGATTGAGACACAGTAATATTGTCTATCATGTGGAAGACGATCTTTTGCGAATCTTTTCGAGATCAAAATCACTGATCGAATAAGCTGGAATCAACCAATCCAACTACAAAGGCACGCCCTGGTGGATTGATCGCTTGAAAATGAGATCAAACAAGATTTCGACATATCCATTTAACTGAATGAAAATCATTGATCGAATATGCTGGAATCAATCGAATTACAGAGGTAAGTTCGGTGGATCGGTCTAGTTTCCTGCCGGGTCAAAAATCGAGACTAGGGACTGGATGATGATCAATGATGTCAGAAATACAATGATGCAATTTCACTAGGAAAATATGTCTTTCAAGCAGAGGAATGTATGTATGTTGTTACTGCGTACCAACTGAATTGCCTGGCAGATTGCAATAAAGTTACTTTGCTGTGGGTGCTCGGACATTCGGGAATCGAAGGAAACAAAAAAGCCGACGAGTTGGCAAGAAAAGGACCATCAAAGATGAAGAGTGAAGAACTACTAAAGCTTATCTTCGCATAGTACCAGGTTTCCTAATAGGACATTATATACCAAAAGGACACCTACAGAAGATGGGGATCACCGCAGATACCCAGACAGTAATAGAATGACCGCGTATCACATCCTGTCTGAATACGAGGCTCTGGACGCAAAAAGACAGGCAATTTTTGGCTAGAGGATAATTTCGACCAACAAGCCATAGACCTGTACAGACTAGTTAGTACAGGGCACCCGGATTTTGGATTTGCTGGCATGATTTGATGGGTAAAACAAATGGAAGATATGAAAGCCAAGAGGCTGCAGTGTTATCGGAGACTTTGACGTACAGCTCCGCAAAAAAAAATGTTCGACGAAACCATTATCGTAGTTTATTAACAAGATCTTTTTTATGAAATTCCTAAAATGAAAGGTTGTAATATAAAAGAACTAAATATTAACCAGTAATTATGATAATGCACGAGAAAAATTCCAAACATGTATTTTTGTTAGTTGAGGCACCTTTTGTATCTGATTTTTTACGAGAATTGAGTGTTTTATCCTCTATCGGCCTAAATATAATTTTCTTGACGTATACAGTGATATTCTTCACAAATAATTTTTCATAATTCCTGCTGTGTTATTTCCTCCACTCCTCTATCTCTACCGTACTCATTTGTATTTCGAATATATTGGGCAATGATGATGCGAATGGACTTGTAAGACGTGGATCCAGGATAGCCATGTACGCTTCTGGACGGTTTATGAAGCCTGTAATGCCTATACCTTGTGTGATCAGATTAAAATTATCCCTCATGAGCATTTTATTAAAGCATGGGATGACAACAACACATGCTGTCATGCCTGGGATACTTTATCACCTCTATAGGCAAACGGCATCAAACTATCTGATTGTAAGTATGTCCAGGGAAAATCTTCGCCTAGTAGTGGGAATTCTGATCGGAGTTAACAGCGCATCTTTTGAAGCTACAATTAGAGACCAGACTAATTTTGTAGAGGCTGCTAACTAGAGGGTAAAAGGGCTGAGCATGTTCTTTGCTACTGCCTTGCTTTATCATCAATCAGGAGATTTATACTTGGAGAGGTTCGGCTTGACGTTTCCAGCGTGGAAATGTCCTAAGGTTTGTTAAGACAATAACCTGGTTGAAAACTTAAGTGAAGCAACGTCAATGGAGGAAGCATATATATTGCTATGAAACTTGTACATACTTTAATTTACACACTTCAAAAAAAAATAAGACGTTTTGCTTACAATTGGTGTATACAACACCTCTAACACATACGTTCCAAATACTAGAAGTTCTAGCAGTAGCTGCGAACGATACTTTGGCCCCAATTTAGAATATTAGCTAACAGCTACTTGGATACCAACGCTTGGATAGGAACCAAAACACCAGTACAAACGCATAGGAGATTGAGGACCATTCAAATGAACAGATTTCGTACAAATTGTGCGTTAAACAGAAGGTTCTACCATTCAATATAAGTAAAACAAACTATACAAACAAATTTCTATTAAACTTTCTAGATAATACTACGAAAAAAAACATACTTTTCTTCTCAAAGATCTAAACAGAAGACAGTTCTCGTTTATTTATCAACAACCACCCATTACCAAGGGAGCCCTCCTGGCAACCCCGATAAGAAGAAAAGCACAGCAGTAACCGCAGTTACGGACGAATTACAAAAAAAAAACTCAACATACGATCACCGGTTTAATGAATACAATATACAACAATATATGTACCTGCGCGTATCCCTAGTTACCTTACTAATTAAAACTGTACAACAAAGTAAGTACTAACTGGAATTTACAAAAATTCCATACATCAATACGGTAAAATAAAACATTCTATAATATAAATAAGATTTTATTGTACTCAATTCTTGGCATAATTTAACATTCAAAGAAAGATATAGCAATACATTCTCTTGTTAAAACCTAATCCTATTCAGAACTACATATAAGACATAGAAAACTATTCAGTATTACTTTAATATTGTGTAACGTAGTTACTTCCATACACGGATACATGTAATTATAAAAATTGGTTATTTGGTACAAAATATTACATTTATTGATAAACATCTTCCCTTTTACCCGTATATAATATAATAATACTTGTTGCAATCGCTTTTATACTTACAGTATTAAATCCTACCTATACAAGCCTACTATAGAATTAAGAATGTCCCGTAAAATTTCTAATCTGAAATATTGAATTATTGGACCGCCAGTAACAGAATTGCTTAGCCAGCTTCGAGGAATATGCGATTGAAAATTGAGGCAAAATGGGTACGAGTTCAACTGGCAGACGAGATTAATGTCATTGATAAACGGTCCGTACAAACTGGAGAAAAAAAGACAACAGGAATATGAGAGCGAGTTCTTTCAGGTAATTGCAAGATGTAAGTGGGTCAGTGATTTTAAAACTGCTCTGTGACAATCACCGGGTATTATGACTTTACCGGTTCGTTTGTGGTACCCTTCTCCTTTCTACAACGATTTTTGGTCTTTTTGTTATTATATCAACGCGATGTAACATATTTATTGTATTAATTTAAGTTCTTGCTGATCTTATTAACATTACCCTAAGAAATTCGTATTTTTTTCTACACTGTTTCAGATCTAGATATATTGGAACTTGTTAGGCATAGCTAGTGAAAACTATAGGAAATAGAAATATTTTATCTCATTGTGAGTATATTAATAGGGACACTCTGTATACATTTTAACACCCTCAGCACCTTTTTGTAAGGACTATTGATAGCTACCCAAATCTGGTACAAATAATGGTTATAACCCTTTACTTGAATACTATATATATAATACTTATGCATTTAAAGAGAGTAAAGGATTTATATAGGGTAAAGTGGTGAAATACGCCCCAACGGGGAAAATGCCCCACTGCATCAAAGTACAACTTCCGTGACATAGATGGAAGCACTAGTTGTACATGTGCAAGCAGACAGACATTACTGACGATGTATAAATGTTGCACGCACATTGAATCTGTTTTCTGTTTTAGAAAATAGTTTTTAAGTGAAAATATAGTTTAGGAAGTCAGCAAACTTTGTGGGTGAGTTCCAACATTTATTAATTTCACTTCAGCGTAAATGTTTTTGCAAAACCTGACTGTGTTGTGGGCAACTGGTAAACATAACCTATCAAATACACTGTGCACCGCATTGTTGGTGCATTTTTCTAGTTCGGTGGACTGCTGGGGCCTTTTTCACAGCATTTTTTAAAAACGCCCCATTAAAACCAGGCAAATAAGCCCCACGTAGAAATACCTTTTTCAACATCGAGGCAACTGGAGCGAAGAAACTTTAGGAGAGGCAATAGAAATGATATCTACTGGTCGAATGGGCACCAACGAGGCTAGCAGAGTCTATGGAATAGCTTCGCGTACCATCAGAAGGCATTTAACAAAAGCAGAGTTGGGGTTTCAGCATGAACAAAGACTTGTCAAGCACGTAAAAGAACTGGAAAAAGTGGGTTTTGCCCCCGATGCTGCTAGCATGAAAAAAATGGCTTTTGAATTTGCCGAGAAACTCGGAATTACCCACAGATTTTCAAGAGAAAATCGATCAAGAAAGAAAGATCAAAGCAAAATGGAAAGAAGAAGAAAGGAAATTACAGCTCCTCTAGTTCCGAAAGTGAACCAGAAATGAGTCCATCTGGCTCTGATGAGCTTTCTGATGAAGCAGAAGATTATTGAATCCAATGTGCTGAATATTATTATTCAACCAAGTCTCGTGCTGACTGGATTCAATGCACAAAATGTAGAAAATGACTCCACGAAACTTGTACGAGCTATGGAGATGTGTGCAATAGATGTAGACCATTCCCAAAAACGAAAACCAAGCAATTAATATAATGTTTTGCATCGGGGCGTATTTGACATGATTACAGGCGAAAACGCCCCACCTTGACCTAAAAAAAAATAATAATTTTAGAATGTAGATGTTTAGTTTTCCAAAGATTTATTTTTTTTAATAGAAGAGTACTTATATTTTGTTATACTCATGAAATAATATATTAAAATACATTACTATTTTTGAAGTTACAATTTTTTTTCAAAATGTGGGGCATATTTAACCACTTACCCTATGTGCAGATTTACAAAAGTGCTCATGTTTTATCATCATTCCCAGAATAGATATTAAATTCTTTATATCAAAATATTTCATTCAAAATATAAAAAAAAAACAACCACGTGGAGAGGACATGAGATATATCCCAATTCTTGCCAAGCACGTTCCATGTCAGTGCTTTCAGGGAATGAATGAATGAATACAGTACATGTTTAAGACGATGACTCCGGTATTGGCAAAAGGCATTCGTGCGTTCAGTTGGACTATATAAATAAAACCGCTCTCCTTTGACACACCCCGAATTTATTATGTGAAATATTATGTGGTTCGCTTTTGAAAAATGTGAGTTTAAGATCGTTAATTACGGGGTCCGCCGTAAGTGTCACCGTGTCGCTGTAGTCGCGGCACTCGCAGACAAATGACTGCGGGGATAATTTATCTCTCTCGGCATATATTTTCGGTCATCTCTGTTTAGGAACTGCCTGATTGCTCGCCATCATTATATCCGGTTATACTTAGAAATACGGTGAACGGTGTGCGTACTCCGCTAGCCGTTAGGCTATTTCGTTCTCGCATTTGCTACCATTTCTGGCGGTAATAATGACACAAAAATAAACGCGCTCGTATTTCATACGTCTCGTATTTCAGCTTTTGATGTTTCTCCCTCAGTTGGCAGTATGTCATTGTTGCGGTAGTGTCGGTTTCTCGGCGTCTGCAACTCGGATTTCGGGTAGGAAATGATTAGCATTAGTATTTGTCTAAACTATATGAAAAGAGTTTTTGTAAAAACTTAATGGCTCCCAATCAATCTCATTAATTAATTATCGGCTATGATACATAATTTAATGTACAGTTGTCATATGGGAACAATATTAACGAGGCATCTTCATGTCAGTTATTAATCAAATTCCAAAAAATATAAAATTACAATATAAATTAATTTCTTTTTATAAAGTCCCAGTTTAAATATTTTTGGTGACCAAAAAGAGTAGTATAGACTCAGTGGAGACACAATTTTTGCTATTCCAAACGAAAATTAATTTCCAAATGAAGAGCTGCTTTTCATATATGCTATAAATCATTGAAAACTACGGATTGCCTTCAAATTATGAGCTGATTGATTTTAAACTGCTCATGCTCTAAATTGAATGAAAGACGTGTATGATGATACGCATTTATACGTATCTTAGGTGAAGGAAAGAATAATTTCGTATAAAGTACAATCCCTTCAATAAAAAACAACCAATTTCACAAGCAATTTGTTTTATTCTAATGGTCTATTCTAGTTAACTTAAGGAAAGATATTTTTAATAGAACAACATTATTTTATTGAAACATTTTTGAAAATTCGTTAAAAGTTTGACGAACAATAAAATCCGGATACCTCTATAAGAAAAATTAGAAGGAACTTAAGTACAGTGGGAGTCAAAATTTTATATAAGTCAGAACAAGAACGTCACTTTTGTTTAAGCAAGACAGAGCATCCGCACATAGTGCAGGAACAGTTGTTTAATAGTGAGATTCAGGCAACAATTAATATAAAGAGATTTTTCCTTTATATGGCTGACACTCGTCCCGATCTCAATCCAAAGAAATATTTTGTTTAGAGATGGTTTAAAAATAAAATATGCAGGAAAAATCATATACTAGAGTTTAGTACACCTAGAAATTAAAATAGAAAAGCCTGGGTTGAACTGTACCTATAACCGTCAAGAAGTATATGATTTCTTCCTTCCTTATATGTCTAGTTGATATTTTGATGTATCTTTTGACAAATTCAATAATCTGTCAACAATTCGATAATCTCCAACTTATTTTGTGCCGGATAAAATAACAATTTGAATGCTACATAGAACTATCTATTGCATGTATTTGTAATTATTATCACTACACCGTGCTTTTTGTGGATATTTAAAGAACAATAAATATAAAAAATATATCTAGAAATTTGAAATACTTTTTTGATTAAAATTGTTTATCTTCAGAAATAAGGAGTTTATACTTAACGGAACTTCTTCAAATACAGATGTGCTCAGATGTATTAGACACCTATATTTTTTGCGAATAATCAGAGTAAGGTAAGTTCAAAATAAAACTCTTAATTTAAATGCGTCATAAATAGTATTTTAATGAAGAATCTTAATAATATGTCGCATTTCTGTAAGATTTTAATACAGTCGCAATACTTTTTTCAGTGCGTAAAAAGCTGACGTCTCAGAAACGTGAACATGCATAAAAATTTAATATAGATAGAGAAGCATCTATAAAAACTGTTAAAAAACGAATACCTAAACACTTAAATTAACTGCCACAGATGTAATGCAAAAAATACGAAACTAATGTTTTTTGTCTGGTTATGGACAATAGCGTAGCATATCAAGTCTACGATGAAAGTTTAAATGGGGCTAGATATCTAGAGACACTTAGAGTATTTGTTAGTGATTTTTTAAATAGGTACTCTACCTCCAGGAGAGAGAGCAAACAGTTGGTATCAACTAGATGGTGCTCCCGGACACTCCACACTAGCTGTACATCAACAATTGACGTTGATGTTCGAGGATCGGTGGATTGGTCCCCAGGGACCCTGGAACTGGCCACCTAGATCACCCGATTTGACGCCCTTGGACTTTTACCTGTGGGGTCGCATAAAAGAGCAAGTGTACTCTACACCTGTATTAACGAGAGAGGAACTATTGAACCGTGTTCACGATGCGTTCACCAATATAACCCCAGACGAACTTCGCAGATCGGTTTCGCGAGGAGTACATGATAGAGTGATTCAGTGTTTGAACCAAAATGGTGGTGACATAGAACAATTATTGTAGTTATTTCGTTCAATTTATTTTATTTTTTCTTGTCATTATGTTCCTAATTTTTTTGTTTTTCATTTGTTACTACGTTTCAAATTTTCTTATGTTCCTGTTTTGTTTCCATTTTCTAATTAACATGAAACACATACGATGTTTCAGTTTCTGTCAAAAATCACATTAAAACAGAAAATATTGACATAACAAGAAAACCGTTGTAAATAGGTATAGGGAAAGTCATAGCGAATCGATGCAGAATTAAATTCTGGATCTGATGATCCAATAATATACAGGGTGTTCCATTTGAAAAAAAGAAGATTTTCAACTTTGAAGATTTTGTAATTGGTCATGCAGTTTTGGACAGCCTGTATGCGACAAATCAATTGTCAATGTGGATTTCGAAAGTGTCATTCTTGTGCTTCCATCTACCCTAGAAGTGTTTATTACCAGTCGAAAATGGGCAAAAGATACTGTGTTGCAAATAACGCTACATCTTTCAAAATTTTCAAAAAAATCAAGATATCTAAGTAGTAGTTGAAGATAGGTATAGGGAAACCTATTAGAACTCATCGTATAATTTTCTCAGGAATTTAAAAATGAAATAATATACAGGATGTTCCGTTTAAAATAAGAAAGTTTGTGGCGACTTCCGGTATAACCGGAAGTGGTAAGACCCTGAAAATATTTTAAAATGAAAGAGAATCTTGAATAGCCCCGGATTCCAAAAATTCAGAGTTCCAGGTTTTTTTTAACCTCGGAAACTTCTAACGAACGGCTACCGTGGAAAACCCGGTATAAATGATTAAGGTTTAGAATAATAAACCGAAACGTTTTGCTTACTAGGAATAGAGTTGTTTTATTATACGACCTAAAAACCAAGAAAATATATCTATTTTTGCAAGATCAAGAGAATTTTGAAGAATAAATAAAAATGTAGTTCATTCCATTCTGGTTTATTATAGTAATATCTTTAGAGGTGCTGCATGTTTCGGCCCAGTTCGGTCATCTTACTAAAGGCTAAAAAGGACTGTAAAGACAATTCGAAAGTATTGTCAGAATTTTAAAATACAATTGAAAGAAATGATGGGATGAATATGATTTTAATCTGGGCCGAAACATGTGGCTACCTTCCTTTAAAGATGTTATTATAATAAACCATAATGGAATGAACTATATTATATTTATTTTATCAAATTATATTCTTGTATTTAAGTTCTTAATTTCCTTATTGCATCCTACATGCAGTTCATCTAACTAAAAGCAACTGACAATCAAATTTATCTCGTGATAAATGTTCAATGTTAATGAAAAAGAGACCGATATTTATTTATTAGTAAATATGAATCCACCATTAATTATTGTAAAGGCAATTTCTTGTGACACACATACAACACGAAACGTTGACATATTATGTATATTATATAATCGCAAAGAATATTTTTATAATTCCATAATAGCAACATCCTCTAAGTTACATATCTACCTTCATATTTACATTATTAAAGCTATCTTCTCCACCGGTAATTTACTAAATGCGAAAATTGGAATAATCTAGTAAATAACCACAATTTCACAGAGATAAGTCACATAATAGACGCACAAGAGAAACCGAGAGAATAACAAAGGACACACGCTATCCTACACATCCAGGTAGCTGTAGATTTGTGACCGCATGCACCGTCAATTGTCACGACAGGAATAATTCCCTTAAATATTCCTTATCTGTCCCGAACATCTGTCTAAGTAACGGGAACCGTTGGTGGTCTTCAAAAATTGAGATATTTCAGACAATTTTAAAAGATCGCTGGCAGATTACTAGCTTTCCTCCGTCCCATTTCGGTGATATTTTATCTTGACTGATCTGTTGAAATGTGTGTGTCGTGCGTTTCGTTGAATTGAGAAATCTAGAATTGGGTTAATCAAATGAAATCCTTTCCGTTAGAAAGACTAAGGTGCACCATCGATATATACTTTAATAAAAATGAATTTGCATTTCATATTTCATAATCAAATTTGAATCGCAACCCCATACCTATAAATGACTTACAAATTGTTTCCCACGATGAATATTTCTGCATAGTTACAGTACTATAGAGTTAAAGCACAATCGCAGAAACAATAGCGCGGAACGTTGCGATGCGAGTGTTTCAAGGATAGATATATCAACAACATAAATGATTGCGAGAATCACGAAAGAAGGTGAAAAACGTTCGCTTACGTATCTTCACGATCCTCCAGCGCATGTAATAATATATTTAAATGCGCAGATCATAAAATATACAGATATAATGTTAAGCAAGGAATTATTAATGTTTGAGTGCCTAAGTAAGTACATATAGAGGAAATTTAGAACTATATAAGCCCATATGGAATTCGACATAGTCATAGCGAGACAATACATTAAGTAAATTCAACTATAATTAGTCAAATCTTAATGAAATCTTAAATTAATTCCTAAATGAATCTAAAACAACATCGCAAACTGTCGCACACGTACAAGTTAACTAATAATAAGTTATACAGTGGTACATTCTTAATGTTGATAACTATACAAACCAATAAGTTAATGACTAGTTCCAAATTATTAGAATTAAGAAATAGTATACAACCGTCTTTTACATTCCATTAGCAACCAGTGCATTTTAAGTCTTGGCACAGCTTTGCAAAAGGTAAAAGTTACCCAACAGCGTTTTTCGAATTTATAGAAATAGTATTGTGGAGATTGTAGTAGAATAAAATACCAAGTTAACCGTTCTAGGTTTAGTTAAACTGGAATAATTTTGATAACAACAGTTCTGAAATGGATTTTGGATACAATAGCACATTAAATTATACATATACTGGATATAAACTCATAAACTCATCTAATCTACAAAGTGTTCTTTATGTATTAAATCGATTTGGTAAGTAGTTTTGATGTTTCTTTCCGATGATTGTTCTTAAATTTTTGATATTAAATGTTTTATTGTTAAATTTCAAGGCGAAAATGTCATAAGTTAAAGAAGTTTTACGATACCGGCCTTTGTCGATTTCTTGTCGGTTTCGACGGGATCTGAATAAGCACTCAGATCCCTTTTCGGATTCTACGGCCGATATTTTCGTTTCTCCTGGAAGTGTCGGCCTCTCCTGCTCCTGAATTCTGGACCTTTTACTTCAGGTGAGTTATTTCTATTGATTTGCACTTTGATTATTACTGTTTTTTTTTTTTCACTTTTTGTGGTTTTATTATTCACTATTTTATTAAATATTCGGTGACTTTAGAACAAAATTCTGTTTTTATATTCGTTTTCACCATCAAAAATCATATTTTAAGAAAATGTATATCACTAATTCTTAAAATTACAGCAATTTTCTAAACAGCTGTTCTTTAATTGTTTTCATAGGTCTCCTCGAATCTACATATCCTGGCGAACAAGTTTCTCAGGAAACGTCAAGTGATGCTGAATTCTTTTGAGTTGTCCAGAAAATATCATATTGCAACGGAACACATTTTTAATTTGATTATTACCCTCAATAATGGTTTTTATTCACTAATGTTTACTATTTTGTTTTACTAACACATTAAATCTTATTAATCTCTTTGATTTTGAAGCATAATTAAAATTGATTACAGATATCTGTCAACCTTACTTTTTCTGTTTTTCTTAATCTGCCACTAGATAACTCTAGCTTGACAAGTCAATTTTTTAAATGGCAAATTAAAATACTGTTAATGGGTTTTTAAATCATAATTAACTCAAATCCTAACTTATGTTAATACCCAACAACCTCAAATAATGGATTTTAATTTGTAAAGTTTTTAAATTAAAACAACATCTTAGGAATTCAGAGCAACAATCAAACTCTTCGATCAAATGATTTAATATTGACTAAGGGTGTTCGTCACAGTAATGCTCTTGCATCTCTTTTTTATTGTAATGTATTGCATTAATATCCTCTTCTTTTTAGTTTGTACTTCAACGACATCTATGCCATCAGATGCTCGATAGTGCATCTGAACATGTTAACTGTTAATTACGCCAATTATGCTGCCTGTCTTATAACAGGGAATTCAGTATGCACTAATATCAAAACAAGGTAACCATAAATGTTTTGGACCAACATGGACAGTTGTTAGCTATAAACAATTCTGCAACGTATAAGTAATATTTTTAACCCGCTTGAACAGCCACCTGAATTGATAACTACACAACACACAATACTATCTACCATACTTCTCATTTTATAATAAATTATACATCCTACCCTGTAAATGAAGCTAACCATCTCAGTTGGTAATAAATAATAAATATAATTGTAAATATTAAATATTGTTGTGTTGTAAATATTGATGGTATAGCCAAAATATAGGCTTCGTGTCACAGCCCAAATCTCTAAATACTCAACAAATTTCTGAAATTGATAGTCACGTGAAAACAATAAATGTGACGAATCGATTTTCCAATACTTATAAATACATCTTTTTAGCTTAGGATATTTTATTAATGGCTTTTTCCGCTTTTTCAAATCAAAGTCTTAATGATTAATTAAACTTGAATTGCGGCCGCTGAATGAAAGAACAATTTAAAATAAATAAATGACTATGACCACCTTCTTTCATTATACAAAAATCAAATTCTCCTTGTAATAAATTTTTATGTACACAGAAATGCAGCGTTTATGATTTACTGACATTTCGTTGATTGTTAGCGTGGACGAACAACCATATAAATGTAAATTTCCCATGCCGACAATTAAAAACCATTTCGTTTATAAAATGATCTTGCGCTCCCGATAGCACTGCAATAAGCAATAAACTACATACGTGGAAAGAGCCTGTCGGATTTGCAGCACTTACATACGTTTTGTGTAATTCAGCAGATTTATTGAAATTTATATATGTGTAAAACGCGGGTCGGGATATTAGTTATTACAGTTGTGTGAGTAAAAAGTGTATAATATATAATATAAATATGACGTCGTAAATATGGCTGACTCCTTCTTTTGCCAGGAGAACTACATGGCACACCTTGATTACTTTTTTATAATTAATTAAGAATGTGTTTTAGATTAAAATACATATGCTTCGTACAATTAACTACACCAATTAGAACTTCTAAAAACATTTAATCTAAAATTTATGCAGTTGGTTGAGATGAAAAGCGCAATTTACTGTTGTATGTATGTAAATACATTTCGCGTCTAAAATACATAGACACATCATATATACATATTTGCCAAAAAGCGTAGAAAAACGTAAAAATTATTTGGTTTCCAAATTTATTACAGCAACAAATTTTCTTACTTTTCTAAATTTTATTTTATAACAGAATACTGAAACTGGAGAAGAGAACGTTTAACTCGCCCTGAATATCATATTATTGTGTTATGTATTAATAAATAGAATAAGAAGGGTTTATCTTAAAATTTACGAAAATCGAAAGTTAGATGCTGTTAACAAGAACATTAGTGATTCACTTATACTTCATAGATTTATTAATGTGTATTGTGACCTTAGTACTCCGCTGCAATAACTCGTATCCATGTTGATATCAGATCTGAAATTCGTAATAATAAATATTCTTTCTAAAACATCAATCTAAAGGTTGTCTTACGTAACTGCATTAACCGCAGTACATACATTTCGTTAGCGGACGATATATTTTACATCCAAGTCTGGGTCATGGCCGAGAGGTGAGGTCTAGTGTGACTCCGATGTGCAAAATAATAATAAACAGCTCTTTTGGATTACTTGTCCGTGACAAAGTGCAAATAGCATTCTTCAGTGATACTAAAATAAATTGCTGGAAATTTTGATAAGCCGTTGTCTGGACAAGCAATATGATGATTTGATATTATTTGTTACTTAATCTTAGTTAAGAGCATATAATTGTGATTACTAACTATATCATATTTTTTATGAAAGTTATGCATTGATCTTAGGTACAAAAAAATAAGAGGCAATATTAAAAATATTGGTAGTAAATAATTCAATAAAACAAACAATCATGGAACGAAAAGCGCACGTTACCCTTAAATCTCTCTAAATCCTAAAAGTAGTCAATTAATAATGTGGTAAAACACGTTACTACACGTTACTACAGGCTTGTGAGTGTGATGAAGTTTGTGGCAAGGTGTTTGAAAGTGTGTAGTCGATTAATACAGATTCCAATGTTCGTCTGAATTCATTCAAAGTCAAGTTTTTAGTATCGGGATTTAATGTGTTGCGAAGATACGAACCTCTGTACAATCAATATTAAAATAAAGGTAAATTAGAATTATATACGTGTACCATGGAAGTAGCTGTTAAAATACCATGCATTTTAAAAGCAGTTATGCAGGAACTATTGACAGATAAACAACCGTTTTGCAATATAATATGCTTTAAAACTATTTACTTAATCAAATTAAAAATAAGAATAGTTCATACTTTTTTAGAAATAGTTAGTAACTCAACAAAACAAATTGCTCCGTATCTATATAAACCACTGACCCAACTTGTTAATGTATATTTGCAAACTGGTGTTTTAATCATTTAGTTCAAATAAAAAATCTGCTACCAATCCATTGAATTATCGTCAAATCTGTAAGAGTTCTGAGTATAACGTATGTCACATAAGTTTTGGGAAAATTTTCGTCGGCGTAAAAATAACTGTAAATAACTTGCAATCTAGTAACCATGATAAACATATGTTCATTAATACTCAAACTTGTTATGACATTTCATAGATGTCAAATAATTTGTCCAATTATGTCGTACAAACTTGAAATACGGAAAAGCATTTACAGGGTGGTTGGACATGTACCCAAGCAAGAAATTGTAAACATATTTTGGAATCAAAATATTTCAAAGACAACCATTTTATAGAACAATTGCAGAATGTGAACAAGGTATACCATACCTCAATTTACCAAAAAGCGGGCGTCCCGGAATGTTGACCGAAAATCGCGCCAACCGAATCTGTCAAAGTGCAAAAGAACGCGTTGGAACGTCATGCCGAAAGTTATCCAGAAGATTTAATGTTTCTCATGAAACTGTAAGAAGGGTATTGAAAAAAAAAGGCCTAAAGTTTCGTAAACCACGTAAATGTCCACGTTATACAGAGGACCAGTTACGAAGAATTTCAATGTGTTGTCGTAGATTACGCCGAACTCATTTTGCAAACAATAAAGTGATCATCATGGACGATGAAAAATATTTTACGTTCTCTCACTCAGAAATGCAAGGCAATGATGGTTTTTATACCGATAATATAGAAAATTGTGCAGATAATGTTAAATACAAAACCAAACAAAAATTTGAAGATAAAATTCTAGTTTGGTGTGCCATATCGGAGAGAGGAGTTTCACGACCTTATGTTGGGCATGTGAGGGGTGAGGCAGTTAATGCCAACATTTATACCGAAAGATGCCTACCGAAGTTGCTACAGTTTATTACTACGACTCATCCACGTGAAGAAATAATGTTTTGGCCGGACTTAGCAAGTTGCCATTATGCAAGAACGACTAGAACATGGTTAGAAGCTCACAACATACCCTTTGTGCCCAGAGCAGACAATCCGCCAAATGTGCCACAAGCTCGATCCATCGAAGATTTTTGGGGACTATTGACCAGAAAAGTATATGATAATGGGTGGGAAGCTCAAAATGAAGCTCAACTAAGGCGAAGAATATATCAAAAGATAAGAGAAATTGATATAAACATCGTCCAAAACATGATGGGACAAGTTAGACAAAAACGGCGTGCCATTGAGGACCATGGCCCTTTGTCATTATTTTAATTGTAGTTTTAATTAATTTAAATATAAGGTAAAATGTTGGTAAAGTGGTCATTTGAATAAATTACGTTACACTTACTTTAAAGAATTTAATTATTTTTCCCAAAACTTATGTGACATACGTTAGGTACAATGCTGGAATGATTTTTAACCTACAAAAAAAATAGTATCATTACTAAGAGGCAACATGGTTCTAGAAAACAATTTTCAATATCTGCTATCCACTAATTTTTTCAATTGTTTGGATAGGGGCAAATATTTAACCAGAACGTTTTTGCAATCTGTTGCATTTGTTTGACTTCGTTGATCACATATCGACTTTTCAATCTTTTAACATAACAAAAATAGTCTAATCAAAGATGTCATGTACACTAATTTACCTATTACATTAAGAGTACCGCAAGGTTCCATTTTGGGCACCGTTCTTTTATTTTGTGTACATTGTGCTATCATATACATATATATTTACTCATTAACTATGTTTCAGATTGGACAGGAATTGTCTCTAGACCTCAATTTATTATTTTAACTTTATAATCGAAAAACTATGGTTTCTTTTTGTGTAAAGTATTAAATGTAACAAAAGTAGATTTATTCCACTCACAAATTTCCAAAAGATTCAAAAGTTTCTTTATGTGTGAGAAAATAACTTCCATTTACAAAAGGTATTTTTTGTTTCAAATTAAAATTCTTATGGATTACTGATATATTCTTTCAATAAAAGAGAGCGTACTGTAGTTTTAAAAAATATTGTTTTTTCATCAAATATTTGAGCTGACTGTGTTCCACGTCTGCAATTATAGAGATGGAAATAACAATAACTCCAGTGTCAACCGCGTCCTTAACATATTTATAAAATTAATGAAGAGCTAGCTAAAGATTAATCCTCAAATTTCTATCTAGAGTTGACCTTATCCCACTGTAGTCGATGCTGTATGCCACGAATGCTTTGGTACTTAACGATTCCAGATTTCTATACATTAAACACCAACAATAGTTAAAATTAGTATTTCATAAATTCCAATCTCCACTTAAGGATTCAACAACAATAAGTACTTCTTTTATTATTTTACCCGCTGTCGTATGTACCGAAATAGTGAAATCAAAGCAATTAACTGAAGTTGAAGTTGCAGGCTAAATTGTTCGCAGTTTGGCGGTGACAGTTCGAGTTTCGTATTTCTGGAGTTGGCGGCGTTCCTATCAATTCGAACGTGAACCGAACTCGAAAAACAAAACGCACTCGTTTCAACATTGAACGACATTTCAAGCAGAATAACTGCGAAAATCATATTCCCGAGAGATAATATTGCTTCTGGTCGGTATAGACTTTTTTGCCTTTTTACTGCATATTTTCACTTTTTTAGTTTTATACAGCGGTCGACTCGGTAAACACTCTGGCAAATATGCGAGATGATTTTGTTTGTATTTTATTTGCTCCGATATTTAATTAAAAACAATTCACTTATTTGTATAGATTGAATAGTTGAATGTACGCAGAGTAAATAAAAGAAAGCTATTTTAATTTTTACTATAATACACACTTAATTCTGTTTTTTACATAAACTTTTTCACAGGAAATTGATATCTAATACGAACTAAATACATTTCATATGGTTATTTGAACGGTCTTCTCCATTACTTTATAAATATATACACGATTTTCAGAATCGCTACAAAACAACAGCATAGTATGCATGGAAAAGTGACAGCTCACTACTTCATATCACATCTATTTATAATTCGTAGCGCCCATATCATTTGCGATTGATTGGGTCAACAATTGCCTAAAACAAAGTGTAAATAACACCCTCTAAATGTTAATCTATTGATAAGTGTGAGTGTCTTGAGTGCGGCCGTTGAATTCCATAGGCTAGCTTTGCAGTGATTCTGAAAACTGTCTGTATATAAGTTACAACGTTTTCTTTCACACGCATCCTTCGGGAAACATTTTGTAATATAACAGCAAAATTGAGTTAGTATGCGTCTACTTCCATTTGACATTTAATAGAATTAGATTTAACAACTAATAAAAGACATTTATTGAGGTATTTACATATATCTACTGTTTCCACAATACTGAATGAGCGTTATTCATCTGTGAAAATGATTTGTTATTATACTATCGCATCAACGTCCCGATTAAAATGCTAAATATAATCCAAATAAATGCCATCAATGGCGAAGATGATTTACTCCGCTTGCGCGAAAGCATCAATGTATCAAATACACAGATAACCACCTAAATAATCTAAGATCACTTCCTTGGTACAATGGAACTAAACAACTCCGAGAGAACAAATGGTATTTCGATAATGTTGGCGATGAATTGAAACTATTAATAATGATAGGCTGTGATACTATGGTATTCACGCCGATTTATAGACTGGCATTCTATAAATAAACATAATAGTAATCTGTATATAGTGACAAACAAACATTCTCTTTTAATATTAATTACCAACTCTTCAATTATATATTTATTTTAAAGTAACAACAAACATTGAAGATACATAACATATAACGTTTTTTCCGAAATTGAGTTGGATGATTATCAATCTCAAAAATGTATATTTTATAATTTTATCTAGCTTACACATTTGCAAGAGAGAGAGTTCAAAGAACGGAGTAAATAACAGATGTAACCAAAGTCTAACTTTACCAACGAAACTATATTTAAGTATCGTGTGGCCTTCGCATCTTTTATTCTTTGCAATGCAAAAAATGAAAACTGATAGCCAATAATTTCGATAGTTTTCTTTTATATACATATAATCGTGTAACCAAAATTTTCCTATTACCAGTTCAGTAAATAATATATATAAATTTTATATTTAACCTTTGCCATATATGAAGAAAATTATTATTTAAAATCACATTTACTAGCATTTTGTAACATTCACTCAATAAGTTATGAGCAAGTTAAATTACTCATACTGTAATGTAATTCTATTCCTTCATAATCAGCACCAGGTTTTATTTTTTGGACATATTGCAATCGGCATTATATTGGAACTCCCAATTATTTAAAACACCTAACTAACGGTTTCGAAAGTATTGTTTTTAATTTTTACGTCTTTTTTAATTTCTTTTTCACCTATTTGCATGTTCTTTGTTCTGGTTTTATTAATCCGTAGTTCAAACATTTCTCCTCTTTTATTTGTTTATATGCATACATATCCTACATTTACTATCCCCCTATGTTTTGCCACTAAGATAAGGCCATCTGCAAAAACGACTATTTCTACGGCTCGGCTTTTTATACTTCCTTTACTTACGTTTCTAGTTATGTATTCTATAATTGTGTCGGAAAGAGTAGTAGACAATAGACATTGCATCTTCCTGTCTCAAGCTTCCATCTACCTCAAACGCTTCTGTTTCGCCAATTGTTTTTACTTTAATCCAGGTTTCCTTCATCGTTCTTGCTTTTGACCTTATAAGACGGTATTCTTAGTTTTTCCAATATTCAATAAACCAGCATCATTTTTTTTTTTTCCTGTAAACCAGAATCGTTCGACCCATGGTCACCGGTAAGGCACTGCAGCCTTCAAGGCTTATTGTGCCACGTCTGTGTATTCAAGCCACTCACTCTAACATGGTGGTCTCCTTCATTAATCTGTACAGGTCCTTCACCGAATGAGTAAAGTATGTCTCCGGGTCTCCTTTCGGTCTTCCAAAGAAGTTTTGCCTTCTGCGATCTAGTGCCTTGCAGTCGCACAGTATGTAATCGGCTGTCTCCGGTTCTATTCCGCAAAGTCTACACTTTGGGTCCCTGTCAAACACTCCCATTTCATGCAGTCGTTCTATCACCGCGGCATGTCCGATCATTAGGCCCGTAATAATGCAGAGCTGTTTCCTGCTGAGCTGCAGCAGTTCTCTATCTCTTTTCCTGCATCATTTCCCTATAAAGGTTTTGCCATGTATTTTACCGAGTATGTTTCTCCAGTATTCCAGCTGTTTGGTCCGCACACAGTCGCCTATATGTTTCCGGGTCATTCGAGGCACTCCGTTACCAGCCTGGATGACACTTTCCGGCTTAGTCATTAGTAATGCTTTAGGGCTGTCTGGTTATCTGACATGGTGTGAATTCGTCTATTGGTCACCGCTTCCACATTCATTATGTCTGCACACTGGAGGATAGCATACACTTCTGCTTGAAACACAAAGGCATACTGCGTAGTTGTGCTCCTCTTTCTGAGAATATATCCTTGCACCAGCACCATCAGACGTCTTAGATCCGATCGTGTACCAGACCAAGTCTTGCTTTTTTATTTCAAGTGCGTACCTAGCAGCTTCCTCTCGCCTGTCTGGTATAGACACCGTGACGGGACTCCTACACCTATACCTTACCGGCATGTTATCGGTCCGCATTTCCAACACCCCCCTTCCCACATGCTCGGTTATCGACATGTGTTTCGTTTTAATCCCTGTTGGAGTCGTTGAGTGTTGCAACCTGTATGCCCTTATCATTGCCTCCCCACAGCAGTGGCAAGTCCAAGAGTGCCTCCATTGCTGTTGTCGGCGTAGTCCGCATTGCTCCCGTTATTCTTAAGCAAGCAAGTATTGCACCCTGCTAAGCTTCCGAATAGCGTTTTCTTGACGCGTTTTTGTCCACCGAAGCGGCGTACGTCATTGTTGGCTTTCCCACCATGCTGTATCTCCAATTCGACCGTATCAATTTTATCAAACGTTTTCTTGTATTCTATGAATAATGTCTCTAATCCCATTTGCTTTTTTTATTGTTTGTTTAAGGACGAGATCCACTATGGATTTCCATGGCTCTGATCTAGCCGAAGAAGCCGCTTCAGTGGAAACGGCGAAATTCAATAAGGGGCGTGGTGGGTGTATGTAACTCAACGCAATGTATCCTTCAGACACGCGATCGGTCTACTAAAATCAAATATTAAACTATAAATTAAGCATTCTAGAAATTTTTGAATCAAAGCCTTAAAGTATTTAATGTGACGTTAGTGCACCATAGTTGATAAACATAATAGCTTTTTTGCCTGCACATTCTGTTGATGAAATACAATATTTACACAATATACTTTACAAAAAACAAACTACCATGAGAAATATCAATTAAGTAGTAAATTAAGAAAACGGTTCACAGATAACACCAAATATTTTTGTATTTAACCGCAATTTCCTTTAACTCATTAAATCATGCCAGCTATTGCAATATGCTGTAGGTACAGATTTCTGGCCGGTTGATCGAAATAATGTTTTAGGTTCATTTCTCGGTTTTGCCAAAAGCTGTCAAAAATTTTGGGCACCAATTTATACTATACGGGTGTCCCCTCGTTGGGTTGCATAACTTCATAGGGTTATTCCTTGTATCAAAATTAACAACCCGCGCTCGCCGGACCTGACGCCGCTCGACTTTTTCCTCTGGGGCCATGTTACGTCGTTTATGGACAAGAGAAGCCGGCTACCAAAGAAGAACTGGTAGGTAAAATCCAACGAGCATTTCAGGAAGTTCGTGGAAATATGGAAAATGTCAACTGGATAGGAGGACTGAGTCAAAGAGCAGAGTTGTGTTTGGCAGTCAAGGGTCGGCATTTTGAGCAGCTTTAAATGTTTACAGCATTGCTTGCTTATTAAAATCATTAAAACCATTTCTGCTCATTATTGTGGAAGTAAGACTGTAATTTAAGTTAATCGTTCCTTAGCAACCATTTCATGCCGAATTTCGAGCCAACTGCGTCCATGATTCATCTAAATTAGTTACCGTAACTAGTGATTTTCAACGCTTTTGACCACCCATATCTCGAAAACGGTTTTGAATTGGACCCATGCTGACTGGAGGTATTTTGCTAATTCTGATACAAGGAATAACCCTATGAAGTTATGCAACTCAACGAGGAGACACCCTGTATAGTGTGGGGAAAAATATTGTACATTATTTGAAATTTTTGAATGAACAATTACATTAAAAAATTTCTGATAAAAAAGATGTTTCATATTTGGCATGACTTGGTAGTATGGTTTCTTTTTTTGAGTTCACTATTTTAATGCAAGGCCAACTAATAATTTTCTTAAATAGCATCATGTTTTTTTTTTTTCATGAATGCAGTAGGGTATGTCTGCAGAAATAAAATATTTACTTACATGCCCTTGTTAAGGTGATGACCTTTTTCTTGCTAGCTTATCGGCTTTCTCGTTTTTTTTTCCTTGGATTTCCGTATGTCAGGATACACATATGTTTGGAAATGATACAAATTTTAATGTGGGCTATCAAAAAGTATTCAGAATTCTTTTGTTTTGAGCCTTTATAGAATTTATATTTTATAAAGGCTTTATTTTATAATGTATTCACTACTTGCGTATTTCTATATATGAGATGTGTTACCGTAGATTCTACAGTAAAAGCTTCTATCATAAAAATACAAACAAGATTTGGATTAATCGTTTATATACATTTACGCCAATGGGATGGGAGCCCTCTTCGTAGTATCTTAAAAGTTATATAATTACAATACAGCTGTATCCGAACCCAAATTAATTATTTTCCGAATTCCACGGACTCACCTGCCCCACGATCATCGGAGAGTTATAGTTCATTTTCATGCGAAGATCTGGATGACCCGCTGTGCTACATATGTTCGTATTTCTTCGGCCACCACTTTATAATTTTGGCACCCTTGTAGGCAGAGAGTGTCAGTAGCGCCCGAAGTTATAGCGTCGAGAAATTTCCGACCGACATTCATATTTCTGTCGGTCGAGAGTCGGCTTGCATAAATTCGAGTTCGGGTGCTGTTTTTTGTTGTTATGTTCTACATACTACGGAACGAAAACGACGGTTGTCGACCGTCGGCAGCGCTATTTTATCTTCGCGTTTCTGAAATATTACGGTCATTTGAAAAGTGTCCTCCGAAGTTGTGGCCGCGTTCGTAAATATGCTTATCAGGCGTAAACATTTTTTAGATACATTTATTATCGGAAAAACATTTATTATAAGCGGTAAAAATATGGAGCTACTAACTTACAAGCAGAGCAATTTTGTATACTTCATGTATAATTTATTAATGAAAAATGGAGGAATCTTAAAAAATCAATCTCTTCTGGCGTTGATATATAATAACGATATACACAGCGTGCATATATAACTGCTACTGCTACATCTACATTGGGTTTATTATCTGTGATATGCAGTTTTAGATAGATTGGATACTGCTTCGTACTAGTTTTATTTTATTAATGTTAATACCTGTACATATTTCTAAAAAGAGATTCAATTAGTGCCAACCATTTTATTAAACAAGTTTTTTATCTACTCATTCCTTATTTATATATTATAGGATACTCAAATCTAGATAGCGTGCGTCTTGCTATTTAAACAATCCATGATCAAGCCGCCATATCTGTTCAAAATTATCCGCCACGGCAGCAAGCAGACAGTCAGACTTTACCATCTCCGTCTGCTATTTACATTTGAGATAATTCCGAGAATTGCGTGCAGGAGCAAAAACAACAAACTATTATCTCAGATAACCAAACGTACTTATCCGCTCAGAAATATAATTTCCACCGAACGAGCATGGGTGGCGTGCAGAAACACTTATCATATTTTGTGCAGTCCATCTACTAACTGCACGTTAAAAATTGCCTACCACGTAACTATGCGAACCTACCAAACGTCATGGAACCGTAGAAAATATAATAGTACCGCATTCTCAACGTTGTTGAAGTGACTTTGCGATTTGTATCTTAACTTATCATTAAACTAAAGAACAATTAATTCCAATTTGCGTTGTATAGTATGAAGATTAGAAGAACAAAATTGCTTGATTGTTAATTCCTTTATCAAAAGAAGTGTGTCAGTAATCTTACAATTAGCAGCGAAAGTGCAGCCGGCTCTATAGTAACCCCAAGGTTTGGAAATTTTATATAAAAATATAAACATGGTCAGATTTCTATATAAATATACTGTTATGCTTTACTAATAAAATGCTGGTATTTATAATTTTTAATTTTTTTAAGTACAAAATTTAGTTATTTTTCTGCTACACATTACAACCCAATGGGAACAAAACCATGTATAGGTCTCCCAACTTAGAAAGGCCGCTGGCACTATCTACCCACCTCTTTCGCACAGCTACCTGCACTCTTGCCACGAGTGTGCATCTCACGGGTCATTCTACGCTGGGAGATCTATATCCAGGTACTAAGTAATTTGTTGTTAAATTTCTTACAAACAAAACGTACCTATTAATTTTCTAATATTATTATGATTTGACTAACAATTGAATGTCGAGGACTAATGAAAGTCTTAAAGAGAATCTTAAGGGGAGATGTTATTCTATAATCAGTATTTAATTAAAAACTAAATTTTTTCGCGAATCAGAAATAACTAAGTACCCTCTGTCGTGAAACACATGAATTAAATCAACATGTTAAAAAATAAATCACTAAAAATCGCAAAATATTTAATTAAAAAGAAATAAAATTATAATATGTCGCAGATAAAATAGGTTAATACTTAAACCCCATATGAGAATTATGAATTTGGATAATTAATTTTCCAAAGCAGACACCAAACAAAACTATCTCTCGCAATTACCGAACAAAAAATCGACATCTATCTAACAACTTCGATCGATTATTATATAAAAGAATGAAGTTACGGGCCCCCAAAATATGTCAAGTTATACCGACTAAATTAAGGAAAACATTACTGGCAAGTGTAAGCTATAAAAAGCAAACAAATATATAACTGAGCAATAGATTTAAATCTAGATAGTTGTTTTTCTTGTGGTAATTTCTTATGCGTTAGATACTGTAGGATGTATTACACTATTTTCTTGGTACTAGGGGATCTATAATAAACAACATATTCAACTATATACACACTAAAAAATTTTAGCAAATTTACCAGCATTCCTCCTAAAAATTCCAGTAACATTTGAGGGAAAATCACCAAAAAACTGGGTAATTTTCCGTTTTTTAGTAAAATTACCTATACTTTTGGATATTTCCTACATATCGACCAGTATTTTTCATTTGTAGGTAAAACTGCGTAAAAACGTAATATTACTAAAATGTTTATGCTTTCCCAGGTATTCTTACTAAATTACTTGGTGATTTTATCCACAGTTAGGAAATTTACTTAGGAAACCAAATACATACTTACAATGCGCGCATGTTGCGCAATTTGTAGATAGATAGCACATAGCACGCACGGAAGTGGCAGTGGTCGTTCTTTTTATTTTATCTATAGGCATATTTAGGTAAGTGACTAATTTAAAATAAATCTAGTAGTTAAATAATACATTCTTACTACTGAGGGTGACCTGCAGCTGCATTTTCATAATTTACAAACGTTGAAACATATAGGTTTGTGGGTATACAAACACACAATACACCTAATTATGTTCCAAAAAAAAACACATTAGTATGCCTCGACAGGGTATATAAAATATATTTGTAGTTTGTGTATTACCGTAATGTTAAAGTAAATGGTTATAGATATTGTTTATTGCAGTCATATTGCTACGCTGAAGTAGAGCTTATGAATGTATTATTCAACTTGTCTATTTATACACTCTAACGAAGATTTGGTAAAATTCCTGTACGGTTTCGGGGCAATTATATTACCCCGAAACCGTACAGGTATTTTACTTGTGCGAGTAAAACTACTTTGATGTAAAAATACACCAAGGAAATTTACTACTAGTGTATGAAAATTACTAGGTAAAATGAAATTTACTGGGTAAATTTCTTACGATAAAAAATGTCCGTAGTAAAAATCGTTAGGTATGAATTTTCCTACTTACAAACTTCAGTAGTATCGGAAAAATACCTACACGTAGTAAACCTTATCGGTAAATTACAAATTTTAGGGATATTCCTATACAAAATTCCTTTATGTATGTTTAGGAATTTTCCTAAATACATAGTAAAGCTCCATATGAAATTTCCATGCTAAACGATTTTTACTAGGGATCTTTTTTATCGTAAGAAATTTACTCAGTAAATTTCATTTTACTTAGTAATTTTCATACACTAGTGGTAACTTTCCTTGGTGTATTTTTACATCATAGTAATTTTACTCGCACAAGTAAAATACCTCTACGGTTTCGGGGTAATATAATTGCCCCGAAACCGTACAGGAATTTTAGCGAATCTTCGTTAGAGTGTAGTTATAAACTTTTGATAAAGCTAACGTGCACGTTAAGGATACGTCAAATAAATAGTTAAATCACTCTTCGTTTTTTATTATGAATCTGCTACTACCAAGAGAATAGTGTAATACGTACATCCAATAGTTGTTTATTTGTTAACGAAAATATCATAGCAATATGTACCAAGTGAGCATCTTCGAGTGATCTATAGATATGACAGTAATAGCTGATCGACTGTAAATGGGAGGGGCTACATTAAACCCCGCCCATTAAATTATCCTCGTCTGACAGATATTTCCAAATTTCCCCAAAACGTTTTTTACATTATAGGGGTCGGTTTTTATAGTCTTAATATTAAATTACTCTTGTAGAGCAGGCATATTATTTTCTAGTAATTCCAGATACCGGTAACCGTTTAGGTTGCCATCAATAAAGAAAGGCCTGATGATCTGATTGATTAAAGTTGCCTGCCCATATGTTTACGTTCAGAGGATACTGTGTTCATGTTAGCACATCCAAATATGCGGATTTTTAATAGTAGTGTCACAATGACGTTTATGTAATGCGAGTACAAGTTTGAATCTCGAGCCGCGTAGCGGCGAATGATTCAAAGTACGAGCATTACATGTCATTGTGGCACACGTTTTTTACAGTATTTTTTCTAATTTGCACATTAATCGCCTATATTAGGTTCCGGCAAGAGTCGCCCCCACCACTTTAATATCTCATTACAGCACAGTATGCTGTAATAGCCATATCAGCAGTGCGCCGTCTTTTGTTTTAGCTTTATTACAACATCCAATTAGAAAAAATGCTTTTTCATCTGCAAAAAGTATATTATTCAAAAACAATTCATTGTGGTTATGATATTTATTAGTCAATATTTCATCGAATTACGATTTTAGGGTTTTCTATTAATTCTACTGTAACATCACTTCGTTATTCTAACAAATACCTTTCCGACGCACAATAACAAATTCTTAATAAAGGAAACATTTTTCAATAAGCATAAAAGTTTAAATTCAATTAGGTACATTAAAAATAATGGAAAATAATAACAGTCGATTAGAACAAAATTTAGACATAAATATGGGAATTAGATGCCCAGATTCTAAAAATTATTTTCACATTTAATCCTTTGACAGCAACTACAAACAAATGCGCAAACCGAAAAGGTAGCGGCATCTATATCGCATACCGCCAAGAGTATTATCTTTCAGTATGATAGTCCCATCCGTCACGGATTACGATGGCACTACATTTTTAAGTGTAAGAATGTGATAACAACACTATACTGCTATTGCAGTTGCACTCAGCAGATATTGAATTTTTGCCCGCGATCGTCAGAAACACAGGGAATCTAATATGTCGCACAATACAGAAGCAGCAAGGCATACTTTCGCCAATACAGTAGAATATCGTGTATACTATTTTCTTGTTCCAGCAAACGGAAACTACATTTGCCCTTCTTTTTCTTTACTTTAGCATATCAAACACTCGAGGGTGTTCAGGTGGTATATCTTTACTGATAAAGTTTCTGTGTGTGAAAAGATGACATATCTCCGATATTTGCCAACTAGTCGCACTTTGAAACTACGTTTGCAACAAAAGCTTCTGCTGAGTAGACAATAAACACAAATTTAATCAAAAGATAAAATCCAGCAACGTACAATATTTACATCACTAAAACGAAACCTTCATTCCATCAATTTTAAAACTCTATGTTTTAGTATTCAAAATTGAAACGAATTTATAAACTCACAACATTCGATTTCAAATGAAGAACTAGCTTTCTGAATAAGTAACAGTTTTAATACCGCTCCCATGTTAATTTCAATATATCAACCAGTCCGTCGCTCAGTCCGGGCAACATATCCGGCTATAGTAAGCCTGGAATATCTGCTGTTTGCGGTCGGGAAGTCGTGCCGATGAAGAGGAATTCGTGAGAGTGATAGCTGTCAGAGTTTCGTTGGCTTCGGCCGAGGGGGGTCACGACCCCCTCACGGTTATCTGACCAAGTTGTTGTTGTGTGTGGCAACGGGGCACGCGCTCTCTATACAAACAGTGCCTATCTGCACGCCCATATTCGAAAGCTATATGGGAAAAACGCTAACTAACGTGAAATTTCAACTTACCACTATGATTATTATTATTAAATTAATAGATAGTTTTACTTTGAACGGTTTGTAATTACGTCTGCAACCAGTTAGCTGCAATTTATCGGTCTTGAGTTACTTTTTTGTTTGGTAAACGTTATGCCACGACTTGGGAATAATAGAGTACTTATTGTGAACAGCGTCTTTTGTAAGTAAACTAGTTGAAATGCTCTTGCGATTGATAACTCCATTGAAATAAATTAAACATAATAAATATATAATTTAATAGCTTACTTAATTATTTGTTTATTAATTAAATATATTTTCATTTTCTACTTTACAAAAACAAAAATAATCCTAAACACATGTTAAACTATTTGCTTTTTTTAACGTTTTGCATATTCTATTCGTGTTTTAATTAATTTAGACGATTACATGCTTCAACCAATACAATTCTTTATTTTAGCTAATTTTGAATTACTGAATACCTTACTGAATGGTGCCATTCAACAACGAAGAACTTTACTTTATCATACCCATTTCAGAAAATGTGCCCTTCCTTTCCTTTACATTTATTTATTCGCAATTGGAATGATTGCACACAACTAAGAAGTGTTTCCGGCGTAATGCTTGCACAAGCGTGATTCGCTCAATCATGTTTTCCCTCGCGGTTGGCACATCTGTATAAACTTCAGACTTTAAATGGCCCCACAAAAAGAAGTCACCTCTTCCGATCCATCGATATAATACTTCTCGTGCTATTCTTGAATAATGTGTTGGACAACCGTCATATTGGAACCACATTGTTTGTCGTACGTCCAAGGGAAGGTCTTCAAGTAACACTGGAAGTTCGTTCTGAAAGATGTTTCGATATTTTTCACCATTTAAGTTTCCATCGATGAAATATGGACCAATATGCTTATTCCACACCAAACATTTACGTTCTAAGGATGTTGATGTTCAACTTGGCGCAACCAATGAGGATTTTCGATACTCCAGTAATGCATGTTGTGCCGATTTACCGTACCGTGATTTGTGAATGTCGCGTCCTCAGAAAATAATACTCGAGCAAAAAAATTAAGATTATCTTGTATCACTTGAAGCGCCAATTGACAAAGTCGCACTCGATTTTGAAAATCTCCGCCATGAAGTTCTTGATGCACGGAAACTCTAAATGGATGATAGTTTCTACACTTCAATATTTGGCAGATAGTGGACTGAGAAATTCCTGATCCGCGAGGTATTTCTCGAGTACTAACGTGCGGATTATTAGCGACTGCAGCTAATACCGCGATTTCATTATTTTCTCCAGCAATTGTTTTTCAGCGACTACGTTTTCTTGGCTGTACAGTTCCTTCGCTAGAGAACTGTTGAACGACTCGGTAACAAGAAGCGCGCGATCGCACCTTGTCGGGAAAACGTTGTGAATAACAGCATAATCGATATTCCTACCACTTTCTCCATAGATGTAAATCATTTCAATTTATCTCTTGTAATGTTATAGCCTCCATTACTGTTCAAATATTCAACACTAACTAATTTGTATTAGATTAATAATTAATAATCTAAATGGGGATCGGACAATGTGTAATTATTCACAGCTTGTCAAGTACTTAATAAAGTACGGTTTTGTATCGTTGAATAGCGTTCCAATCGCGAATAAATAAATGTATCGAAGTGAAGGGGCACAGTTTCGAACACATGGCTTTTTGAAATGTTAGTTAAAATAAAGAAAACGCAAAATCATGTTTGCTTGATTCTCTTTTTTGTGTATTTTTTCTAGACGTTCACAATCATGTTGTTAGGAATCGAAAAGAAAATTCAAACAAAACCTACATACTTGATAGCGTAGAATCTGCAAGATAAGATTTCAAAGTTGTCCCCCCTCCCACTCTGAGGGGGGGGGGGGGGGGGGGGGAGGGATCGAGTTCGGAACCATTCAGTAAGCCCCCTGCATTATAACAAATCTTATTAAGATCTTTTTTTGATTTGATGTAGTGTTTTGAGATATTCCGTTGTCTCAAGATAAAAAAACTCACGCAGTATATGGATGGAGTTTAAGTAATGTGTTTTATTGAAATTTGAAAAAAGTTATATTATTTCGCTTAGGTCCGATATTTCAATCTTCTAATAAGAGTATTCAATAACAATTCAGCTAAAAAGTATAGGAAAAATGTAAGGTTTTTTCACTTATTCAGCTAATAACTTTTATTAGGAGTTTTATTAGGTGATTGAAAAACCGGCCCTTGATCTAACAAAATTGTTTTGGAATGATAGATTCCTTTTCCAATCCGATGTCATATACAGCTTCAAAGATTTTGGTCACTATACAGTAAAATGTGGAAGAAGATCGCTATAAACTATTTTTTAAAGAAATAATTACCAATTTAAGCTAACTAATGTCAATTTTATTTAGTTGCGGTTTATTTCTGAAACAAATCTGAATTTTGGGGTTTTGTGTACTTTTCGTGGATTGTCCCTGCAAATGCTAGAATAAAAGTATAGAGTAAAAGTTTTACTCACATGTATAAAAATTATAATATATTGTAAGTATCACAAAACAATGTTAACTTTGCTTGAAAAAGGTTATAATAATAATCGACAACGTTCGGAAGCGTTGTTACCATTGAAACAACCTGAAAACCAAGAAAACAAAAAAAAAAAAAACAATTTAAAGTCCAAAAAGGTTACAGATAATTTGCAAAACACGCTGTTACAATTGCGCATCCTTCAGACTTTGAAACTGAAAGTAAATTAATCAGCAAAAGAAATAAATTAGAAAATTTAATTCTCCTTTTAACAAGCGTCAGTAAGTTGCTGACTTTACTGCTTGATTTAGATGTGTGGATTCCAACAAAATAATACATAAAAAATACATATACATACATATATATATATAATATATATATATATAATAACATAATTATAAAAGAAATAATCACCATCAAAAGAATTACAAAATTAATTCTTCATGCATTACCTATCTATCTAAGAGGTAATTTAAACGTCAAAAATAATTTATGTTCACCTGTTAATAATTATGCCCCAAGCTAACTAATGTTAACATCTAAATAACCAATCTAAAGGCATTACGCGTCCATTAACATTAAATTGAGGAACAATTAAGACCATATTTCAAGAAAAATATTGAAGCACGGAAATTTCGTTCGTCATTAATCAAAAGAGTAGAACTCGAAATCCAGGAAGAAATTATCGAAGGGAGTTTGTGATGGGATTATTACATATAACTGAATTAGCTTGTGTTTAATGGAGCATTTAATGTGCTGTGTATCGTATTATACGCTCAAGGAAAAAAAAATTATGCAACAAATATAGTCAACATAAGTACATATATAAGCAGTCGATGCGGATATAATTAGTAATGGAAATGATCATATTCTGTTGTACAGATGGTATTACACATTTATCGACTATAGCAAAAAAGCTTTAGCCTGAGTATCACAGCAAAAATTAGGATTATAGCTGACAAAACACTTCTTTACAAAAAGAATACTTTTCTATTTGAAAAGAGTACGTGAAGGTTTACTAATATTATATATAATTATATAAAAACATAGGACATTCATGAAGAAATTCTTTTTCTTAATATCTTAAGCTATTTCACTTTTCCCAAAAACAATTCAATTGGTGATTAAAATTATCACTTATACTTATATCATCTACAGGATTTCTCCACCTATTTTTTTAACAAATTTTAAGTAAAAAATTTGCTTAAGTATTAAGTACACTAATAGAAAGGTATCTTTAATTTAACGCAAATTGTTTGAGATCAAAGGAATTATAGCTTTAAGAATAAATAGATTTATTTTCCTAACAAAGAAATAGTTTGTTTATTACTGTATTGAAATTTGTTTGAATTAAAAAACAATCAATTGTGTTGTCAGGAAATATTTTCCAATTAATTTACTTCACTCTATGGAAAGTTTGATTTGAAACTCATCAAAGTTAAAAAAAATTTAAAAGATTCTTTTCAATCAAGGAATTACGATTATCCAGTGAAAAACATTATTTATTTGTATTAGATCATCATTTATTACTTCCGTTAAAACCAGATTTAAGCCAATGCTCGCACGGTAGTGCTCACCCAATATCGTATCTGTAAACATTAGTGCTGCAAATATCCGACAAAATTGAGATCCGGATATCCGGATCCACAACTATCCGGATATCCGAATCCTTGGATCCGGATCCGCTATCCGAAACCTCGGATCCGGATCCGCTTCTTGAATTCGGATATACTATTCGGTGCTGGGATCTAGATCCGATAACTATACATAAGACATACAAATTATTATCCAACAACTGAATGGTAATTTGTAATTTGTGATTTTCAATAACAGATTCCGATCGGAAATTTCAGATAGCGGATCTGGATCCGAGGTTTCGGATAGCGAATTTGGATCCCAGGTGTCGGATAGCAGATATAGATCTAAGGTTTCGGATAGCGGATCCGGATAGTGGATCCGGATAGCACACAGATCCGGATATCCGGATAGTAAATTATCCGGATCCAAAATTATCCGGATCCGGATAACAGCTCTAGTAAGCATTAGATATGCAATGCATTTGTTGCCAAGACATCTGGGTTGGTTTGCGCCCACTTAAGAATTAACCCAATTAGATTTGGCGCCAAGCGTGAGGCATAGTGGTTATAATACGGAGGGGTGGCTCATCACAAATGTGGTGTTTCGAAGTTTTGGATCCTAAAAACCGCACAACAATAATAATCAGAATAGGTATATGCTTTTGCGAAAAACGTTCCACAATGTTCAGACTAAAAGCTGAATAAAATTAGTCTACGCTTCAGCAAAATTCATGTAGAAAATGCTATAATTATTTGTCGATATTATTCTACAATAATCTATAGGGTTCTATTTGCAGTGTAGTTTTATAGAAATACAAGTTTTCTTGTATTAAACAAATAAAATTTTATATTTCATCTTCGGCAATCTTTCATCACCACTATTGTGTGGTGTATTGTTGTAAAATACCCCGTTTTAATTAATTTTTTATTATTTTTGTTTTTTTTTTTTTGGAAAGTGTCAGCAAAGAATTACACATTTCATATTTTTCTATTAATATGTCAACTCTTAACACTCAAGTACAAATCTGTTTTATTCCGTTTCTTTTTTTTTATATATTGAATTATTGCTACTTTTGAATTATTTTAAATAATACAAAACTGCATAAATTTAATCCTTTATGTCATAATAACCATCCTAATTTAGTTTTTGTAATTAAATATTGCTTTGGATACCTTTTTTATGTAAACCGAAAAATACATTAATACAATAAGCTAAAACCGATTTTCAAATATTACGGCAATAAGACTAGAATATTGTCGATTTCCTTTTTCTTTTTTGTATTGAATTTCCAACGCTTGGGAATCCACTTGTGACCGTTGACTGTGGAGGGGATTACAGCTTTTGGGTACAGGACTAAATGTTTAGGCTATAGCAAATTTATACATTCCACATGCAAAGCTAAATCAAATAACCTCGTACTTGGTGTTTGTGAAAGCGCTTCGCTCTTCCTTTTTTTTATACAACCAATCTGCGACAACTCCAAGCTTGAAAACGAAAGTCAGTCGATGGGAGCTGGACGCAAATCGGACATATTTTCATTTTCTGCATTACAGTTCTACTGCTACCAGTTTCTGATAGTGTTTAATTATAATTAAAATATATTCAAACTCTATATACCTTACACACACATTTAAACACATTAAAGGAACACGATATCTCTCTTTGATTTGAAGAAAATCGAGGAAAGTTTGGAATTTTCCTTAGCATATTTTGTACTGTATTTTGACAGATGAAGCATGCAGATCAAACGATACCATTAGCTGTTAAAAATGTAAATGGTGGTGATCCAAACTTATTAATACAATGTCATAACCAATGACGTATTCTTTTGAAACAATTGTATGGTGCGTAACATATGAATGAATAGCCAACTTATTCGGCCTTATTGTTTTAGACAGAATTTATATCCTCAAAACTACTACTAATATGCCTCTTGATGAAGGAAACAATTTATGGTGCAAATACTACTAAAGAACATTTGTCGGAAATGTTTGGAAGTAAAGCAAGCAGTCACCTTATGCCACTTGGGTACTCAGGTCTCCCAATTTGACCCCATTAGATTTTTTTTTGAGATCACTTAGAAAAGAAAAACTCAAACTCAGGATTTTCAATTATCATTTGTTTGATTTAAAAATATATAGCTATCTTTCGTTTAAAATGCATTTCTTATTTGAATCAAATATACTTATTCTTACTATCTAAATATATATTCATCTTCACTGAAAGCTCCATATGTATTGGTTTAACAAAATATTCTTGTGCTTTAAAGTGCGGTTTTACTCTGATTAACACCATTCAGTACTATTTAATACATACGATAAATAATTATTGCTGCAATAAGTAGAATTCTATACATTTGATATAGCTTAAATATCCAAAGTAATATATTAGTAGAATCAATGGAGGTATATAACTATCACACTGACAAAAGTCAATGCTAGGTTTTCCACTATCACCAAACAACAATGCACAATCTCTCGACGCGAGTTTCGCTAACCAAGTTAGCGTTAACAGTGTAACACTGTTAATCATCTCCTGATGATGCTAACTTGGTTAGCGATACGCGCGTCGAGAGATTGTGCATTGTTGTTTGGTGATAGTGGAAAACCTAGCATTGACTTTTGTCAGTGTGATAGTTATTGTTACACCAAAGGTTCCAAAACCCAATTACTGGAATGGAGGTATATGTTGTACTTACCTATGTATTACGAAATCTTTTAAAATAAATCATTGTTAAATATCTTTGATGGTGTAATACGTTCTATTTTGCTTTCCGGGAAAATACCGATATATTATACCTACATTCTAAAATATATTTATTTGAGTCTAAGAAAACATATCGAACAAAAATAATTGTCAATTCAAACAAATTAAAATTTAAAATAAACTATTATTCAGTCAAGAAAATAATATCAAAGATATATATTTGTTTGATTCAAGAACTTTTTTTTCTCTGTGTAGAGTAATTTGTCAGTTATCAATAGAAACAAAATCTATTTTATGTTAAACTTAAGGTTGCTGCACTAGTGTACATATTTTTGGTTCACATAAAACAGACTATCTAAAATAACACTTGGAAAAAAAAATTGAAAAGATAACTATGTCAAGAAAAATGAAATTTATAACGGTCCGGAATAATTCAAAGTTAAGTTAAACTTAAAAAAAAACAATTTTGATTGTTGATTGGTTGAAGTAAAAAAATAAAAAATAAGCAATTTTTTTTATAATATTTAAAAAAAAAGTGCTACATTTTACAATTTTTTAAAAACAAATGTCAAATTCAAAATTCACCTGTACTGAATAATAAAAAAATGTTTTATTATGATTCGGACTTTATAAGCGAAACTGTACAACTGTATAGTAATATACGCACTCAATTTACATCGAAACCATTAACTAGGCTTAAGCAATAAATATGTCGCAACCAATAATTTTTCAAATAATATCTCCTCCCATGTTAATATCGGTAATTACTCGCTGTCTTTATAATACAGAGCGAATATATCATTGAAATCGCCTTGCAATTACAATCGCTGTCACTTCCTTATAATATTATCGTGCAACATTTACTCCTTCTTGCATTTTAATCGACCAGGTGCTGCTTTGGACGGTGAAACAATTATTGTTATTATTATTGGACAAGTGTTGCTTTAATTATTGATACGTACATACAAGTCAGCAGCGGTAGCCTATGGATGCGTTCCTACATTATCAATTCAAACCGAAACAGCTTCCTGAATGTTTGATAAATTAAACCGCAAGTATGGGAGGAGTTTACGTAGATTTAACTTATATGCGCCGACATTTAAGCTGCAGTATTCGCGAGATTATAATGTAAAAAAGAAGAAACAAAAGTTGATGCAGAATTAGTATTTTAATGATGTGAATTCGATTGCTTAAAATTAAATTAACTGTATATCTGTATGATGTGCATTTATATTATAGGTAGTAAACCAGGATTTTGTTATTTTATGGTTACAAATTCGATCTGTGTGAAATATATGTCTCTCACGGAATATTTTAAATTTATTCATATTTAATATTTATTTATGTAAGTGTGTGGGTTATTTTATAGTTTATTTATAACATATAATTCTGTTACATTAAATTTTTTTACTATAGGTACATCGTCATCTAAAAGTAGGAACTTTCTGATATGATTTCATATACGGATAGCTGTAGGGTGGAATGCAAGATATACCTAAATGCAAACATCAAACCAAAGTTGGAATTTTCCTTAAGATTTCGTATCGACTATGAATATAAGAGTGGAATGAACTTTATTAAAATTATGCAGCACGCGTTTAATAGCACCTCAAAATTAAACACCATTTAAAGGTTTTACCATCTAGGCTGTTGCTATTTTGACCAATTAAAAATGTCAACATCTTATAAAATTAAAGTCGATAGTTCCGCTAATTAACGGATTTGTTTAATTTATTTACTGTAATTCGGCTCAATTTATTCTAATTGCTAGTTCAGTTGTTTCCTAGTTGATAATAAACATTATTTCCTTTTCCTATTACGATATACGCCATTATTGTTATCCTCGCACGGATAAAACAAGGTGAGTTAGTTCAGATTACTTAATTAACGGTTGGAGCACTAAACACTTATCGCTGAAATGTAATCTCCAAGTTTCAACATATATTGACTGACTCGAATATATTTTGTTTGTTAATTTATTCAGCAAATCAGTCAAACTAGGTGAGTGAATCAAACGATCTGAAAGTTAAACAGATAGATGCGAAATAGAAGTACAAAATTTTGGTCTTATACATATACAGCCATAATCCCTGCAAAGTTAACGGTTATACCATGCATGTGCGTCTCCCGCTCATTCTTCTTACTGCAGCAGGTATTCCCCTACGTTCAGTCATTCGTCATAGCCACTCATAGCTCACAACGAATACTGGCGCGAGCGTAGCGGTTGCTTGGCTATTCGATCTACACGCAGAAATGTGTTAATTTTTAGTGAGCGTGAAACGTATTGTATTTTTATTATGAAAATGAATATATTGCAATATGTATTGCTTTGGTCACCCGTACTTATAAACTCATGTAATAAAAGCATAAAACAGTAATTTATAGTATCTATTATGTAGGTACTTAAAAATAGTCTTTGCTCATGACAAGAAAATTAAAGTAGTTCTAATGAACGAAGAACAAAACCCTCACAAAGAAGTAATAAATTTAAGGAAGGAAAAATAAAACTTAATTCTGAGTAAATAATTTTAAAAAATAAATACTTAAAAGTAACTCTTAATAATAAATTGAAACAACTTTAACACCAGCTCGGTTACTATTCTATTCGTAATAGTAATAAATAAAGAAATATAAAATCAGGGTTTGTTCATGACAGGGATATCAATTCTAATGAATGTAGGGCAAAACCCTCAAAAAGAAATAGTAAATTTAATGAAGGACAAATAAAAATTAATTCTCGGTAAATAAATTTAAAAATAAGAAACTAATAGCGTTTTCAGCTTACTGCACTTTGCTGCACTTTTATGCACTGATTGTATATCCATCTTATTTTAATACATAATATTAGTAAGGGAGCTAGATATACTCCACGCGTGTAGTGCAGTAAGCTGAAAACGCTATAAAATAAGCCTTAATAATAAGATGAAATCAACGTTAATTTTTTAAAAATCATTGAATCTTCAAACAAAAGGTTCAAATATGCCCCCATCGCATTAATTTGTTGTAGAAATTCATTCTAACATTCTCCAACATTTCTGGGTTAATGTTGTTTGACCTTTGAACAATTTTATTGCGCAACTACATTAACTGGTCTCACGTCTTCATTGCCATAAATTATTTCTTTTAAATAACCCCAGTAAAAGAAATCGAGGGGAGATAGATCTGGTAAACGTGGCGGCCATTTGATATTTTCAGAATGAGTTCCAATCCACCGGTTAGGAAACTGTTCACTTAAATAGTTTCGGACAGGTACTGCATTATGTGCAGGGCAACCATCTTGCTGAAAGTAGATGTTTTGCATATTTATGTCGGGAAGTTGCTGTACAGTGGGTAGAATGTGGGTGTTCAGTAATTCTAACTACGCATTTGCGTTTAAATTGCCATTGATAAAAAAAGGCCCAATAATATGGTTGTTTAACAAACCTGCCTAAACATTTACTTTTTGCTGTTGCTGACTAGATGAACTTAAATATTTGTGCTCGTTTTGCTTGGCCCAGTATGTTATCACATATAAATTGTGACTTCTAACCAAAGAAAAAGAAGATTCATCGGTAAAGATAATATTGTTTACCAAATTAGCATCTCGGTTAATTAAATCACTTAACTTTTCACAAAATGCCATACGCTTAAATGCGTCGCCGTGAAACAATTGTTGGTGTTTAGAATAGTTAAAATTGTGATACCCATTTGCTTTGAGTATTCGCTGAACGGAAGAACGGGATATGTCTAAATCATTGGAAATAGTGCCAGATGACATTCGAATTTATTTCAACTGCAGCACATACTAAAACGGACGTATTATTAGAAATTCTGCGAGTTGGAAGTGATGTTTTTAAATTTTCGACCGAACCGGTATTGTCGGTTTTATTTTTAATTTAAAAATTGTGGCTTTATTTGGCCTGTTGGGGTATTTAGCTGCAAACACGTCGCATACCCTTTGAAAAGCATTGCCAGCGTGATACCACCGCATCATCTCAGCTCTCTCCTCCACAGTATAGCGCGGCATTTTGCGCAAAAATATGTATTTAAAACTTAAACAACCAACTTACTTGAACTGACTAATAATAGTGATCCCTGATCAATCTGCACGTGCTATTATCGTACTACAGCGCCACACCTCGCCGTTAGGTAGAGTGGGAGACGGTGGGAGTATATGTACTTCCCCGCCGTTTACTTTGCAGAGATGCAGGCGGTATATACAGTTACCTAATGTTTCTCGCTATATATTCAAAGATGCCACAATTTCCCTGGTGTCATTAATATTAATAAGCTGAATTTCATTTAACAATACACGACGTCTCTCTATATGGTCATAACTGTGCTGATTGGAAGATATAATGTAATATTCAGAAGTACAAATGAATATATACAAGAGACAATCCTATTATGGTATATTCTGTCGGGCTCGAGCTTCCCTTTAGCAGATATGCTACATTTACGAACACGTATTAAGTCTTCTGTCAATTGTTGCGGAATATATGACTTTATCTAAAATGGTACAATCGACCTTAGTTGGTAGTGCCGCGGAATTAGAGTTTCACAGAGCCGTTTTATAAGAATTTCATTCGTTGTTAAGGGGAACGCGTATATTAACCGCAACCGAATTGAGAAACACACGTTCTGCGCTAGAGGGAGAATATGGACTTGACCGAATAGCCATTAATACCAATCAACTTTCCGTTTTAATGTAAATATTTACGGCTAATGTAAGTTTAATTGTACACACAATCATTATGTATAGTTGTACGAGATGGGTATTCATTGAATAAGTAATTTTGTTGCAATTAATTAAAGCCTTTTTCAATCGCTGTAACTTGTTCAACCTTAAAGGAATACACATATGTATGTGAGTGCATTTGTCTGGAAAGCAATTAAAAGGAAGTCGTCTTATTGCTCCGATGCAATTGTAAAATTCTATGAGATGTAAAACTTATCGCCATTTTGTATTGTTTGGATGAATGCGAATAAAGAAACATTTAGGATATAAGTTTAGTATTCGAGCATTAGAAGAGTTATTCTAGTATATATAATACATTTGAGTAACTTAGACTCCAAATATGTCCATAATTAAAGTTGAAAGGTATAATTGTAAGTTGAGCCCTTGTAATTTATAAACTGTATAAGTACTGTTTATATTCCTCACATTTTGTTCTAGGGGTGATGACGAATATACACTATCGAAACCGTAAGAGATTAGCAATAGACTGTGTACTCCATTATGCATGATATGTAACATTGCCTTTAGAACAAGCACGTTTCCAGAAGTATGGAAAGTCAGCAGGATTAATCCTATATTTAAGAAAGGTAGTAGATGCGATATTCAGAACTATATGCCTATTGCAATCTTATCCAGCTGCTCTAAAATTTATATATAATATAATAATCTTCTCCAAAATAGGTTATACAACTGCATTCAATGTTACATATCTACTCAGCAACATGGTTTTATGTGTGGAAGATCGACTATTACTAATCTTGCTGAAATTACTCAGTTTATAAGTTCTAGCATAGATTCGCAGGAGCAAGTTGATGTAGTGTATACCGACTTTGCCAAGGCTTTTGATACCATCGATCATGGCATATTAATAACTAAACTTACTCGGCTTGGTTTTTCAACCGAAATCACCGACTTAGTAGCCTCCTACCTTGACAATCGTTCGTGTTATGTCTGCTACAACGGTTTTGACTCCACAATATTTACCGCCTGCTCCGGAGTACCGCAAGACTCGAACCTGGGACGGCTGCTATTCAACATTTACGTTAATGACTTATTGCCTAGATTGGAATGTCGTGTTTTAGCTTATGCGGACGATTTAAAAATCTTTACAAAAATTACGTCGGTGAAGGACTGTGAATCTTTGCAACGAGAGCTACACATTATCAACAACTGGTGCAAGGAGAATGTGATAAATCTTAGTATTGATAAGTGTGCTATACTACATTAAATGACCCATTAATTTATCAATATAGTTTGAGTAATATTACCATTCGACGATAAACTAGAATTAAAGATTTGGGTGTTATCTTTGATCAGCGGTTGCAATTTTCTCGTCACATTTCTACCATCTGTGCATCAGCCTCGCAATCGCTCAGCTTCATTATTCGATCTTGTAGAGGATTTGCAAATATCAATACTATGAAAATGTTGTACTACGCTTTTGTTCGGTCTAAACTGGAATACGCTTCTATAATCTGGTATCCGATATATCAATCGTTACAGCTAGAAAGAGTTCAGAAAAGATTTTTAAAATATATGACCTTTAAAACCATCAACATCTATCCTCCGCGGGGAACAGATTACAATATTCTTCCCACAGAACATGGTTTTTCCTCTCTCTCTAGCAGAAGAGAAGTTATCAGTGCAAAATACATGACAAAGCTGGTAAATAACAAAATTGATGCACCAGAATTATTATCTTTGGTAAATATAATTATACCTAGATATGGAACTCGATCGACGGACAGCTTTTCTATACCTAAAGCCAGAACAAACGTGTTAAGTAAATCGGCTATGGTGCACTTGAGCAGGAATGCCAGTAAGCTTTTTCCGGATCCTTTTTATCTTCCTCATTCTCCTTTTCCCCTTTCATCTTGAATACCTGAAGAATTGTTAATTTTCGTAAGATAAGATTTTTTTTTCTCATATTTGTCTGTACCTCCTTACATTTTGTTAGTTCATGCACTGCATTTTTCTATATACATTGTCCTCTATATGGCGTTGTCTATTGGACAATAAAGATTATTATTATTATTAATAGACAAGACAAGCTGTGCAATTATATTACCCATATTTTATTCATATTAAGCCTTTCACAAAGCGAGACGGATATGAGCGACAAACATCTAAAAATAAACAAGGACAACAATGCATAAAAGTCTTTTTGAGAGGAAATCTACAAGCTTTTAAGGTATTAAGACAGACAATTATGGTACCTGGCAATAAAAGATACTTTAGATCGTAAGCAGTAAATAAAATAAATAGCAGGAGGGGTCAGGATGAAGAAAATTTAAAATTACCATATTCCCCGGCTAATAGTCTAATGGCTTGCACACTTGGCTACTATGAGAACTAAAATAAACATAAATGCTTTCCAATCATAAAATAAAAGAACTTTCTCTACAAATGGCAAGCTATCCTAAATTACTATTCGACCCGAGTTTGATTCTGCTATAAATGTAAGCTACCCAGTCAGTCTGCACTCAACAAAAGCAACAATTCTTCAGAGCACGAAAGAATAGTACGTTTGTGAGATGTATTTCGGGTCTAAGAAACTTAATAGTAAATAAATAATGTTCTTAGTGTAATAATGTAAATTTTGTTAAATTAGGAGAATCATGATTAAAATTATTTTTGTTAGAAATCTCGTTTGATGTGCATTTCTTACAGTGAACTTTCCCTTGAGATCTTCAACAGGAAAACACCAACAATTAAAAAAAAAAAGCATTGATTTAGTAAGACGCAGAGCGTAAAGATATACAAATTTATAGGCATACAACACTACAATTAAATGTCATTAGAAACGCAAGAGATGTAAGAGCACTACCGCGTCTGAAAAATTAACATGAAAAACGTGTTCTGCCACTCTATTAAATGATAAACCTATAGGTACTAGGTCGCGTACCTAATAATTTTGAACAATGTAAAGTGGAAGAAACTATAATAATAAAATAATAATATAGATAGGTACTATTGCGGTAATAACTCGTGTGAGAGTACAGCATTAATAGTCGTTGGAGTTATCAAATTAGAAACACTAATTGGTCATACTTTTTTTTTCTTCGACGCATGCTTTTGGGTCTTTATACTAGCGTAAATGATAGTGACGACTGAGAAAAACAGCATATGCAAATGACGTAAAAATAATTAGCGGGGCCGAAGAAGACTTATTAGATAAGATGAGCATTGATGAACTCAAAGCACAAAAAACTGTATTTGTGGCTAAATAAAGATTACAGCAAATCCTCTTACAGGGAATTATAAATTTGAAGTATTATATTCTTTAGCGTTGCTATGCATCTCTTCCATACTAAATTAAGAGAAAAATTTAAAATGGACACAACAAAACACTAAGATCCGTTATCGCGTTCTTTCTAGGTATAGCAATATTTCTGATGGTATATACTATTAGCTCCATTCAAGACTTTGATGAAATTTTGCAAATTGTCAGCGTATGCTAAAGAATCATAGTGGGGAAAAGGGGAAAAGTTATTTATGTACACAGCACGAGTTTTCGGTCTATAGTCACTCGATATTATACGAACTTCCCCATCCAAACGTGGTCTAATATACCTACTTATTTTAGTAATAGGCGCAATAGATAGCTATATTAACATTGCAGGCACTGTTTCGCTCTCGCATTTTCGAAGATTGCTGATCACGCCAAGTTATCATAGGACGCTCGCTCAAACAATATATTGAGCAGTAGGACCCTTAGAGTAAACTCCAGTATGATGCTAAAAGAAGCAATAAAACGTGTAGAAGGGAAACCATATAGGCAACAAACACGTTTGACGAGATAAGAAGATGCATTCAGTTTTAAAAGCAACAAGACATGGTCTAAGCCAGAGGCTCCCAAACTTTTTTTTCTCATAGACCACTTTGAAAGTTTTGCTGGTTCCGGTGGACCCCCTGCAGCTACATTACTACCGTATTCCCAAAACTCGACAAAAAATGTGAAGATTAGATCTAACTATGGAAATTTGCGTTGCGGCTGAGTTATTGGTTAATTAATTAATTGATTGTGCTGTGAGTGGATGCCAAAAAAGTAAAGTTAGCCAACCAAAAAAGTGATTCCATCCAACTTTACTCCTTTGACATCTACTCACAGCACAAGAAACCAATCAATTCTCACATATTTTATTTCGAAAACTCCCCATTCGGAGTGGTAAAAATAAAAAGAAAAATAGTATATTTCCTTGTGTTGTATTTATTCAAATATGTAATCATTACACTATTAATTATTATTGTTATCATATTACATTGTAATATGATAACAGTCGTAATATAATTAAAATTAAATATTAATAACGTAACGTAACTTCTACTATGACAATCATAAAATAGTCATAATTTTAGTGGGAGGGATGTACTTGATGGATTGACAGCAAATTATCAATATTTGGCTTCAGTTTTGTTAGGAATAACCGCAAATCTCCCCGTTCTGTGATATTCAATCTGCTTCTTTTTTTGTTAAAAGGTTTGTAACGACACTAAAACTTTTCTCGACAAGATATGACGAGGGAAACGCTATCCAAAGCTTTCTCGCAATTCCCAACAGTCCAGGATATTTTTCGGGTATTTCTGCCTACAGCCAAAATGTTTGATACCCTCTTTTAAATTTCACCTTCAGTTCCTCATTAGTGCTAAGCTCGAGCAGCTCCTTTTGTAATATCACATTCTCCACTTCCGTTTCATCAAGTGGATTTATGATTCATGGTGGTATTCCCATCGTCAGAATATCTTCAAATCTGATTTTAAAGTCATCATGCAGGGCAATTAAATGTTGAACGTATGTGTGAATATCCTCATCCAGGCATTCTACCTGTGACAAGTTTGGAAACTGGGAAAATTCGCGCCGACTAATATTTTGCTTCATAAATTTCAATTTTCCAAGAAAAGCTGAAATTACATCCCTTTGCTTTTATTAAATTGAGGCTGTCCCCTTGTAATTGTAAGCTAATGTCATTAAATTTTTTGAACAAATCTGTTCCAAAATACGCGATGTCTGCTTTCAAATTGATCAGGTTTTCTTTTAAATCTGGATCTTTACTTTCCAGAAACTCTAAAACTAATTCAAAAAGTGAGGAAAATCTTGTTAAACATGCACCTTTCGACAACAATCGTTGGAAGTCTTCATCATTTTCATCGGACAATTGTGCAAATATGAATATGTGCGTATTCAATGCATTGCTTCTTATTTTGTTAACTGCATTAATCAGAAATTGAAGCGATTGGTGCAATTTAGCACTCAAATTTTTCGATACTAGGTCTTGTCGGTGAATTGCAGTTAATTCTGGTATAATTCTTTTAAGATGGCTTATAAACCCACGACATCGCCCGGCCATGGCAGGAGCTCCATCTGTTCCCAACGAAATAACGTTTGCGAATGGAATCGATTTTTCCTTAATAAATCACTCAGGACATTAAATATTGATTCACCTTTAGTGTCCGTCTCCAAAGTTTTCGCGAATAGTAGCTCTTCATGAATTTCTTCGTCCATAACAAATCGAACATATGCCAATAATAATGCTTCATTACCAGGTAAACCAGAACCAGAAAAATTTTCGTGGACCCCCGCTTACGAATTGTGAACCCCCATTTTTTTGTCACGCCAACGTAGCCGCTGTCGAGTCTCCCGTTGACCCCTGGGAGTCCACCTGGACCACTTTGAGAATCACTGGTCTAAGCTAAGGTGTAGAATGCTTTGGTAAAATCTGTTGAAACGACATCCACTTGCTCTACAGCATCTATTGCTTTGTCGCGGTGTGGATCTGCCTTTAACAGACTGATGCTGTTTACTGGCGAAAAAGGGTTTAAATCGATGTAGAAGCTCGTTATATAGTAGGTAGTCAGGATACTGTGGCAACATTAGATAAGATTCCAGCAGGCCTGTGATTGCTTATATGTAAGTGCGAAAGCATAATGTATTCAAAAATTATCAGAAACTAGAGGATAATATCGATTTTGAACAGTTTTACATAAAACAACCACACACGTCTTTCTAAGTATTCTTAGAAACTCTTTGACTTCAAATAAGCATACCATCGGTGAAGTATGATTAATGCGCAAGTCGCATAGTCAAAAACCAAATGAAGAATATATACATATCAATTCAAAGCAATATTACTAATTATAGTTAATTATCGATAAAGTCCTCTATATCCAATACATTTCTCTTTTGCAATACCTCAGTTTAACATTAAAACTAGGATACTCTAGTACAAAATCATAACTATATCACCTTGATTATCATAAGTGTGAACTTTCATTTCCCATAAACCCACTATTTATATTAAATTCCATATCAAATCTGCATCGTGCATACATACATTTTCTCACAGATATTGTTTTCTTTTTCTATTCAATATGATAACGCCTGGGTAAATTAATGCAAAATAAATCTGACAATGTCGCCTTCGCGTTATAAATAAATAAGCGAGAGGCCGCTGATTATAGTTATTACGATATATTTTCAGTTTCCACGGAAAGATATAAATCATCTCAATGAAAGTGTAATTGCCTTTCATACCACACGCCTTGTTTAATTATTTTCCTAATACTTAAGGACACTTCCTCAATTTATAACGCATGTATGTATATAAATAGGAAAATTATGAAGTTCCTCTCTCTGGCGTAATCGGGAAAACTTAAATTCGAATTCTTTAAACCTATTTGCAAGATAAATTACGTGTGCATTATAAGTATCGTCCTCGGTTTAGTTTTGCGGTTTCTTCCGCCGTGTCCCACTGCTGCAGGTAATAGGTGTTTACTAGTTGAAAAATGCATAGTAATGGGATAGCACTAGTTTAAACGATGAATTATTTATGTATGCGCTTCTAAGCAATTTTACTACATCCTTCATTAATACCAGATTAAACCTCAGCACTTTTACTTATAGAACTTGTGCAAAACAGTTACTTAACTTATTTACTGTTCAAAAAAATCTTCATCACAACGTTAGGAACTACATAAATAGACTAATTTGAAAAAAGCAATTTAGAAAGTAATATAGATTAGATATTGTTACAATTATTACCGCAAATTTGTATTGCTAGAAAAATAACTAACTACTGTTTAATCAAGAGAATTAAGGGATTAATTCTAATATGTTCACTAGCTTAACGTATGATTTCTAATTTTATGTTAGGCCTTGGCATTCTGGACCATAATATATTTCCATATTGTTCAAAAGTTAATCTTGATTCTTATTTATATAACAATTCCTTGGACAATGTTAACTATAAAATGGGGCATAACCCACATACAGACTTAAATATAATTCATACCTTCTTCAGATTCTTTCACAATTTATCCCTATTGAAATTTATTCATTGTCGCATTTTTCCAATCCGTTACACCTAGTAAGTATTTTTATGTCTGCTGTCGATATATCTAAGCATTTCTTCTTGCGTCTACCCTTCCTCTGTCTTCCTTCTTCTGATGTTCCCAATATTCTCCTAAAGGAACATAGACCCAGTTCCTTTATTATGTTTAGGTGTTCATATCAACCTCTGAGCATTAACACACTAAACTATGTTACCGCATTTGTGTAATTCTTTTATTTCAGAGTTCCTTTCTCGCTTCACTGTTGTCTTCTATCTACATTCCCGCTAAAAATACCCTTTAACGATTTCCTCTCGCACATCTCTATTCTCATTTCATTCCTTTTTGTCAACAGCTGTGTTTGACTACTGCTTCATATATTTTATTTTTTGCTGCTATGGAAACTTTTTTGACTTGAAAATTTTTTAATTTATAACTTTCCTACTTATATATATAGTGGCTAGTCACTCCAAAAGGGCTATCGCCGTTTCTAAAGCTTTCAAGGTCTGGGAAACTGCAGGGTAGATCAATTCCTATTTTCCCTGGTTATATCTTTTCGTATATGTCTCTCAATTTGTTTCTGTATCTGGTCTTCTCCTACAATCTGTATACGCCAGCTGTAGGCTAGGTCTGTCTTTACCTTCTGCAGTCATGGAACTCTAGGTTCGTCACGTCTTTTTCTTCCTCCCAATTGTCAATCGAATATATTATAGATTCTAATTTTGCCCCTAACTCTCCACACATGACCCAACGTCTATATCTTCCAACTCTTTTGTTACCAGCCTCATAATTTGTTCTGCGCCTATATTCATTATTGTCAGTTTTTATCGAGCCTAGTATTGTTTTCAATATTTTCCGTTCTTGTATTCTCAGGCCTTCCTCTGGCTTCTTTGTCTTTGTCATAGTTTCTGCCGGGTATAGATTTGTTGGTTGAAGTATTTTTTTATAAATTCTCATTTTTGTTTTTCTCCCCAATATTCAACTTTTTAATAGTCTTTTTCTTTGCTCGATAGGATTTGTTCATATTCATTATTCTTCCTTTATTTCTACATCCCTGCTGCCATCCCTAGTTATGATTACTCCTAAATAGTTAAATGTGTTTATTAATTCAAATGTATGCTTTCCGATCTCAATTGTATCACACTTATGTTCCTGTTTCCCATTTAGTCTCATCATTTCCGTTTTTCTGGATTCATTTTCAACCCCATTATGTCAACCTCTCTCACTATTTCCTCTAGTACTTTTTTGGTTACCTCACGCCTTTTTCTAATAGTTTTTTTTTTTTTTTTCTTTGGCCTTTGGTAAATTTTAAACATGTTTCAGCTTCAGTTTTACGAAGGAAATGCACTCATTTTCAAATAGTTACAATGTCGTCAGCATACGCCACTATCTGTCCTGCCCTTGTTCTTATTGTTCCTTTATCTATCTTTCCTAATAGGTACATATTCCAATACCAGGTCAAATAATGTGGCCGACAGTTAGTTACCCGGCCTTACACCTTTATTTATTTCAAATCCTTCAATCTCTCCCTTTTGCGTCTTTAATGATAATAATTCGGCATCTTCTGTTCTATCCACATTTTTCAAATTAGTTTATATAGTCTCTCTTGTATTACTTCTCCCCCATATTTAATACATTTTATATTGATGTTGTCTTTCCTCGGGGCTTTACCATTAAGACTTTTGTTAATAATTTCCTTTGCTTCCTTCTTGTTAGAATATCTTCTATATCATTTACTTCTGACCCATACCTAATACTGACTTTTAAAGAATGGAGAGATACTATTCAGAAAAGTGTCGGTACTTTTATTCCAAGAGCGTGCTAGACGGATTATGGGGAACAATTGATCATTTTGAGGTACTTTGGAGGCTACAAGATTTATTTAGTGAACTCCCACGGGCTCACAGATTGCGTTCAGTTTAAGCAACGCAGAAGAAAATATTGGGATGATACAGGACAGCAGCGATTAAAATCACAAAGTATCAACAGAAAAACGAGCAGCCCAGATTGGAATATCCCGAGAGAAGTTGTTTCCATACAAAGTTTACTTGGTGGAGGCACCAAAAACCCAGAGATTTGGAATGACACCTCAACAACGTTATTCGGAACTAAGAATTAGTTAAAGAACACTCTTGCATTCATGAAATTTTAAACAATATGACCCAGCGAAAATTAACAACTTCTTAATTAGACTTAATTTCATCCAATGAAATGGATGGCAGGATGTGACCCAACATTTATTGAGGCTAGCAATTCACAGCTTCGTTTCCAGAAAATCGGGTCATTGCAAATACTGCAGTACGCTACTTTTGCGGAATATTTTTGGCGAATCCTAAATAAGGAGATTTATTGCTTTCGACTGACCGTCGCGTTCACCAGCTCTAACAACTTTTTTTTGATATTTTTTGAGGGAAAAAGTTTAAGGAAACAATCTGGCGACAAATAAGGAGTTCAAGGTAAATATCTGAAGAGAATTTAGTAGAAATATAATAAAAAAAATATTCCTAAGAATACTTTAGAAACAACCTGTTTCTGTGAAGCTGAATATGGAAAAAAATTGAGGGACCTAACTTTCCCCAAATACTTCAAAAATTCAAATCATAATTTTACTTTAAACAAAAATAATATTTACGTACAAACAGACTATGATTTATGCAAATCTAGAATAAATTCCAAGAAATCTGTATGCAAAGCATTAGTACACAGATAATGGGGAACTGTAATTGGCTATCTAAAAAAAGGATTTCATGTTTGTTTAGTTTGAGTTTTATATGTGCACTTATTGTAAGATCAAAGCATAAACTGTTTTTTGTATCGACCATTTATGTTTATGGATTTTTAAACTTGGGGTATTTAATCTTGTTCGATTGCGTAGTAAAGTTCGTCGAAAAATGTTGGTCACTTCCAAGATCTCCCTATTTAAACATGCCGGGCATATATCTGGACAATCTGCCCAAAGTAAAGCGCGTCAACTTGCCCTGAACAAATTTTATAGACAAATATGCCTGATGAAAGTAAAATACTTGATAAAAGAAACCTTAAAGTATAATATTATAAATACAACAAATGGTTATACTTTCTAGTGCAATAGTAATCACTAATAGCGTTTTCAGCTTACTGCACTACACGCGTGGAGTATATCTAGCTCCCTTACTAATGTGCTAATATTATGTATTAAAATAAGATGGATATACATTCAGTGCATAAAAGTGCAGTAAAGTGCAGTAAGCTGAAAACGCTATAAGAGTACTCCCTACTTTCGGCAGCAAAGAAAACTAAAAGGCAGAGAAAAGGAAATATCACTTATTGTATAGAAATTCACAATTTCCAGTTTAAATAGTAAATAAACTGTGAAGTACATGCCAATCCTTTGTATAGTTCTGTTTCAGAATCCAGTTGCTCTCATTAATAACATTAATTTTTTGAAATAATTAACATTACCAACGATATAATTAGGTACTATTTGCTGTTATTTATTTCGATAATTAATATCCATTTAATAAGTACCTCTTTCTCATAAATTAAAGTTAGCATTGTTGGCTTTCAATATTGCATTAATAGAATTTACAAAATTGCAGCCATCTGCTAGTCTTATATAAAATGTGATACTATTTATGCTATTTTTACTGTATATTTTATTTCCTAATTAAACAAATAATTTTTTATATTTACTGAACAAAACATTTTGAATTTAATATTGAAGATACAATGCAAACGGCTTTTAGCTGTACAAATATTTATTGCATTGTATACTTAAAATCTATTGAATCTATTAAAGGAATGTCCAAAAGTGTTTGAATATTTTACTATAATTATCTGAACTAAATTAATATTCAGCGTCTCTTCAGATTCAGAATTTTTAATGTCAAATATCTTTTTTTTTCTAAACACAGACATGTTATTCATTGCAACATAGAAATACAGGAGAGCAATGCATTTAACAAAGCAGAATCTCATTGTACTCGCTGGATTATAACGAAATCTATGCATCTTCATATATTTATCAGCTAAAAAAATCTACACAGACGTTCATGTGCAGCACGTATGCAGACGCACACACAAGTAGAGATATAAAAATAAATATGGACGTGTATATATGTAGATACATATTAATATAATACACGTTTCAAAACAAGCAGGTTCTATTTTCGTTGTATAATTGAGTTAACTGAACTGATGAGGTTAGGTAGTGCTTAATCTCGGCCCTGTCAGATTTGGTCAGTGATTTTGAAGAATGAATGGGGACAGATAGTAGGACATTTTGTTGTACTTCGATAAGGACGAGTGCCGGCTATACCCACCGGGGTCAAACAGATTAACCGCGTACTCTCCTCTCCATTCAACTCGAACGGGTATCGGACGAAACCGAGACCTTATCTCTACCGCAGGCCTCATCCCTATATTTATTCTATTCTCACTTCGACACTTACGAGGACAAATATCCGACAACACGTTACCGAAGGAAACACAGCTAGCAAACTTAAAAATACGAAGTAAACAAGAAAAGGGAAAAGATAACGGTGAGGTTGGTGCAATTGTTTAAAATAACAGTGAGTGCTGTAAAAAATTGATTTCTAGAGAATTGTTTCGTCTCAAACGGATTCTATTTGAAGTTTAGACGGTATGCATGTGTATATACTTACGTAAGTTACACATGTTGGTTGGAACGACTAATTACCATACAATGGGTGATTAATAATTTGAGATCACCGGTTTGATAATGTATTCGCAAAAAAGTTCACAGTAAAACAATTTCTTTCCTATGGGCATGTAAAGTTATAGCAACACACGACTGCGTTAACTGTAATAGTAGTGCAAGTTGTTAGATAAAAGCTATTTGATTTGTATGTCATTCTTACAATTCCCATATTTGCTGTGTTAGTATATGCGTTATATGAAAACACATGTAGGTATATAATGATTAATAACTACTACAGATGTTTTTTTGCTCGCCACCAGGTATACTTTCATTGGCCACAACATACGAATGTTACATTTATATATTATCTGATATAGGTACCTTCACTCTGGAGAGGAATAGATGATAAGTGCATCTATAAACCTCGTAAGTTTATGAAAAGAACAGTTCACAACTTAAAATTAGTCAACATTAGTCACTGTTTTCAAATGATTTTTTTTTATAATTATTTAAATTTAATGTTCTTTCTTCAGAAATATGTTGAGACACGGCTAGTTAGAGTAAGATTATTTTGAAAAAATGTTCTCACCCGAAAGTAAGAAAGTAAGGGATGGGACTCTAAACTACCGTCAGGACTGAAGAAGGCCGGTTTCTGATATTTGTTAAAGAGATAAAAACTCAACTACATAACAATACGTTAATTTCGTGATACTTGATTTTTTTAAATCACACCTAGATATGTTTGGCAAGCTGAACACATAGAATGATGTCTAAATCCCACTAGATGATTATTTACTTGGGCCTCGTTTTTCAGTACATATTGGCCAGTGCCACCACTATTTAGACCTTCTGTCAGTACAGTATGCTTCACTCAATCGATCTGCTTGGTCTACCTCACCCATGAATCTATTATAATCTGCAATAGCTCCGGACAATTAAAAGTTTGTGTTGATTCGTCTTTCTGGAAATGCATTACTTCAGAAGCATGTTCCAGGGAATTTGGAGAATACATAGACAATTATATTGTCGCACCATTTGAAAAAGAAAAAAACATGTCTTTAGAAAGATGCACGATAATCAAATTCGGTTCTTTCCAGCTGTTTATCCAGTTTCATTAATTCTGTTGGTAATCCACTTGCCTTACTCGTAATGCTTTGACATGGTGGAGTTTTTTCATCTATCAATTTTTTTTTTTTTTTTAATAATTCTACTGATGTAAAATAATTATTGCAATAAATTATTCTGTAGTTATTCCAGTAACTTTCTGTTAGTGAAAGTACTACTCTCTTCCAAGAACGTATATTCCAATTTTCTCTTCACATACTTCGCTTTTTCCTTGATGATCTGAAAATTTTTCTATGCATCCACGTTGATCAGTAACACACCATAATTTTTAACCTCTTTTTATAAGCTTTTTGGAGCTGTATTGTTTCAGGCTTGCTCGTTCCTTGAACGGAATCATATTTAATCCTCTGATAACTCTCTGCTTTCATTAATTCATCAAACCGATTATTCAGTGCATTTACGAATGCCTTATCTTATATATTGTAGCTTTATTGCCAGGTGGATGGCAATGAATTATCATTTACATGGAGTAAGTATAGTATCTGTTAATATCTGTCTCTTGTCATTGTTTATTGAACTAAAAGTATACCGAGTCTTCTGCAGATAACCCCTTAACACTAACCAAGAAATGCATAATAACCTATGAAAAAGTTAATTCCAATAAAAGTCAATAGTTTATTCCCCTCGAGATTTAGGGTCTTATTTCTTTGAGCACCATACAAATTGCTTTGACGTATATTAGTAATAGTTTTATCAACCTTCATTGTAAAAAAAAAGTGAGTGCAAGTTTTACTTTGTGCAAAACATTCTTCATTGACATCTACATCAAAGTCATAGTCGATTGTTTCTGTCTCCTTTGCTCTCTTTCTCCATTTCTGTTCACACTTTTTTTTTGTTTGTTTTTCTCTTTGTTTTTGGTATAGCTTTTGTTTTTTAGATTTTTGGGCTTCTTGGCGCTTCACTTTGATTTACATTTAGTACTTGGCATAAAATAAACCAGTAGATGGTTTATTGCTTGCAATAGATCTAACACATGCTATTTTCATCATCAGGGATTCCTCATCGATAATTATATTGTTATCTAATAAAAAAATGTTTCTAATACTTAACAGCTAAAATATATCTGTGAATTACCTTGTTGAACTTATCGAGCTCTACGTGAAAATCTTACGACCACATTGTAGTCCTGACGGGACTTCGGAGTCCCGTCAGGACAGAAGGGATTAAAAACTATGTAAGTATTAGATAATCTAAAATCACCTAAATGTGCGGAAAATTAAGTTGCTGGCTTCATATCTTGTTTTAAAGACTTGACCAGAATGGTCTTATAAAATCTAATTACCAATTATCAATAACTCCAGTTAAAAGACATCCATACATAAACACCTTTATCAGTCTTTAGTATCTTATCTCAATTGGTAACGAAGTAATCTCACGACGGAGGATAAAATTCTCACTTCCGGACAACGGGAATCCAAATTGCGATTTTATACAAAAGAGAATGGTGCTTAATTCCGAGGTACGACGAACAATTGTAGATTTAATCTACGCCTATGTATTGTATGTGATCTTCTTCGCGTAATTTATATATGGATATTTCCGTTTACATGGAGATATAAGAGCTGTAAATTAATCGCCGGTAATTTATAAGTGTAAGTGCTAAATGTATTTCTTCCTGTTGGAGAAACACAAATGCCTTTGATATTAAATAAAACTATTTCTGCCGTGCTACCACCTTTTTTTTGTAATTTATACGCATTGTTCTTGCTCACTGCTAATACTGCAACGATGTATTGTGCTGTTTTGATCTGATTTGTTCAGCTACTAGAATACCTTTTTTCTTCTGGGTTTGTTTAATTAAACGCAATTGTGGTGCAAATTTTAATTTGTTAAAATTGCACTTTCATATATAGTTAATAACTGAGTAAATTAACCCTAACGTGTCGAAAAAAACTCGTTCCAGTTGCTACTTATAGGTATGTAATAGAAACGGTTGCTAAATTCTATGCGGTACAATTATTCCACCTTTCATCAGATTGCACCTACGGCAGCCACTATTAATATTTCAATGAGCAATCCCAGGTTTGTTTTGATGTGAATGTTCCATCCCCATAACGACTGTAATATGCCAGTTTTCTTGATATATTTTATGGGCGTTTTATTGCCGCTTTGAAGTCGACTATGTGAAACGGGTATAAATACTTCAGCGATATATGTATATTTCATCTTCTCGCATTACAATTATCATAAAGTCGGTTTGATAACGCTGAGGGAATTTTTGGACGCTTTATGATGTACTTACATTGATAGACGCTAGAAAAAACGTAGTTTGTAAGTAAACAATAAAGTGTTTACCTTATTTATGGGTTAATATTATTGAATTCGTTCCATATGCAAAACTAATAGTGGTAAGAACTTTTTTACTTGCCAGAAAATTTACTGGTAAACAACCAGTAAATATTTTACTTGTTCTCTCTTGTTTCTTATTTGTTTATAAGCACCTATTTTATAGTTCTTCCATTTTTATTTCTTTGAAACATTACTAATAAAATATCTGTTGTTTATGAAAAAAGCCTGGTCTCAGAGGGTTTCTTCTTATGATCTCCCACTCATTGTCAGTGTCATTTTTTCTTAACTTAGACATGCTAAAATACCTTCATATCTGCAAAAACATCTCCAAATTTTTTCTATATAGTCGTTTTCGATTTTGTGTGTGGTTATTAATAACTTAAGTTTATTTAGCCGACTTAAGTTATTAATAACCACACACAATGATTCCCTTACAGGGTTTTTTCTGCCTCTAGTGATAATTTAACAAGCAATGGAAGCGTGGAAGCGGCTATAAGACTATGATCCCCCGAGCATCAAAGCGCCTCTACTTGGGGCCGCAAAATATGCTGTGCCTCCAGTGTTTGCCTTTAGCAGATGCTACCGCGGTCTTGTTAACCTCAAGGCCGAACTACAATCTTCGATCGCCATCTATACAGATGGATCGAAAACGAAAATGGGAACGGGGGCAAGAGTTTTCTCCCCCCTTGAACTCACTTTAGAGCTGGCACTGGGCAGGTTTGCCACAGTTTTTTCAGGCCGAGGTGCTGGCAATCTTACACAGTGCCGGAGAGTTTTTTCTTAGCAAGAGGTCTTAGGAGACGGCGTATTGTCCTTTATAGTGACAGTCAGGCGGCTCTTAAGGCTCTTACTAATTATAGGATCACTTCGGGCTTAGTACTTCACTGTCACAATACCCTAAAAGCGGTCTCTATCGATAATACCTTGACACTGAAGTGGGTTAAAGATTATAAAGGAAATCTAGGTATCGAGGCTGCCAATGAACTTGTGTGCAGTTTGTGAGGCCTTAACCTGCTCTTACCATTTCCTCGACTACACTCACCACCCTAATAATGCAATGGATGCCACTCTTCACCAGAATAAGTGGAAATCCATAACCACTTGCCGTCACGTGAAGCCGTCCCCAGACTATCACCGATGACTGGAAGATATCGCACCTTTCGTCAAGATGTGGGGCGTCTGACTAGCCACTGCCAGCTAAATAAACACATGCACTGCATTGGTTTGTTTAACAGCCCTGCACGCATGTTATCAAGAAGACAAGACACCGGAATACTTTTTATGTAACTGCCCGACGTCCAACTCAGCGGTTCCATCCCGAAGGCCCAGTATAGCCGATTTTGGCGGCGCCGGCGCCTTGCCTGTTGCTCTGCTCGAGCTTATACTCAGTTTGGGCTGGCTCGGATAGGCTGTGAGCGAGCGACCCTTCCTAGGGGAGGTAGCCCAATGAGCCCAGCGAGGGTGTCCTCAGTGCATGTGGTTACCATTAAAAGTTTTGAGTCCATGATTCTCATGTATGCCAATCTATAATATATTAGTTCATCCACAGATCTGATTTTTAGTTAAAACGATAGCAAAAAAAAATAAAATAAATAATTGCAGTAACGAATAATGTATTTTAGAAACCCCGGGAAAAAATATAGCGGTTCCTTATTATATTTTAGAGCATAAAATAGTCTTAATTTATTGTCTGGGAATAAAAAAGTGTTAAGTTTGCTTCTGTTTCGTTACGAAGACACAAGGTGTTGACATGGTGTGACACAATAAATATTCTGTTAGCAAAATCCCATATAGAAAAGCATTCAAAAATATTTTCATCTATCGAAAAAATTTCATTATACTGGAAATCGATAGCAAGATAGTGTTTTATAATTGATCGTCCATCCACACACCTTTAATCTTATATTTATTTTTTTAAAAGAAGATTGTATTACTGTAGAGAAGTACTATTGGTACTATGGCAAATGAATATCTGGGCAAACCAGAAAGCGCTCTAATATTGGATAATTGTCATTGATTGGTACATAGTGCATTCCAGTCAGTAATGTCAGAACCAAAAATCTACTTGAACTAAAAGTATCAAAGTAATTGTCTCTATCTTTAGAAGTCACTGCAAAATCGGGAAAAACCTACACAGGACTAGACCCTTTGATGAGACTGAATACCAGCTGTGTTTGGATGACGAAGAGTAGAGCATTCAATAAAATTCTAAAGAAGTTTAATTTTTTTTTTATTTCTAATAATTCATTGTAGTCTTAGTTTTAAATCAAAAAAAAAATTCCAATCGGAAACGCCTTTTTCGAGATATTTGATTTTTTATGTCAATTTATCAAGATTTCTCAAAAAAATACGACAAAATATTTTCTCACATGCTATTGAAAAGTAGAGCAAAATGCTAAATTTAAGTATTTTGTGATTTTTCAAAAAACCCATACATTTATATATATATATATAATTTTTGGAAAATCGAACAATTTTGGCATAGTTGATTTTCTAAGGTACCATTATTCCGAAACGAGTCGTTAAAATTGGAAATGAAAAAATACGTGTTTTCTTCGAAAAAGATTTATAAAATAAATTGCAGGTGTAAATTTGAAAAAAAAAATGACCCAATACTTCTTGATGCTAAGCGGCCAAAACCAATAAAGAAAGGACTCGCTTGCACAAGTAAGGAACCATGGCTAGTGGATATATTATTTAATTTTTCGCTGATGAATTCTATAATGGGAGTTCTGAGCTATACAAAAAAACCAAGTCTTTTGTACATGCTTTTCGAAAATTGTCTCCATTAACGAATTATAAATGTGTGTATATTCTTTCACTATTAAAGCCACATTTGAATTATTGAAATTATAATCAGAATATAGCCATGAAATAAACATAAACAGATTTTCTAACTTAAAAGATGATTAATTCTGCCTAATCTATTCTATCTACGCGCTTGTAGTTGACGTAACTCCTCACCTGTTAATTCCAATTGCATAGAAGATATTATGAAAATAATCTACATCCCAAATTGTGCTCTACTTTGGCCTACTTCTTTAAGTCCATAAATCATTGATTACACACATCTTAACGTACACAAAATCTAAGTGATTGTGTTTACAAGCATGTTATATAACACCGCATCATGTTAATGCAATGCAACGTGAATGCGTTTTACACACATATTCGTGTAAATATTTATTCAAAGCTTGAACCGAACAGTAGCGGCATCGCATCTATACCAATTATTTGCTTTCTTGTTTAGAAATTTCGACCATAAAAGGACATAATGGCCGAGTTATTCTCCAGAATTACAAATAGCTGAATGGTTAGAAGAAAAACTCTAGTTGATAAAATTTATACAAATGGCATAAACATTATACAGCACGGACTGTAGACAGTGGTATTTACATATCATTGCCCTATATCTCTCCGGTAGGCTCCGGCACGAAATAAAACGGTAGGTAAATACGTATGCGTATACACCTGCATTAATTAACTAATATACTGCCTTCATATAATGACCAATACGGCTTATTTTGCTTTATTGCAGTTGGGAACGCTTATATTACGTATAGGCGTGTTTTAATCAAATACGACACATGCAGTAGCCATTCTTAGAACGTTTTACAAGCATTATTATTTATGTTAATGCAGCACATGAATTATCGGGTATATTACGTCCACACGATTTGTCATAATTTATACTACTTGCTCACTTTGGCCGCGTTTAGTATGAATTCAATCTTACCGGTAGTTATGCAGAAGTTGGAATTGCTCCTGCGAGACCAAGTAACTGAAAACCGTAATGTATTCACATGTAGGCGCATGTTGTAGGCTATACCACTGTGCGTATTTCATTGCGTATATTAACTTTAATACTGACTATAATATACTTATGCAAAACAATTTCAAGTTTTGCGGAATTTGCTACTGAGCACACTAACGGATATTGATAATTTTAATATTAATTACATTGTCTACCTATAATTTATATGCTATATGTTATACATGTATGTCATTTGTATGTTAAAATGTATGTTCTATAATCACATTTTAAGAATAACTCGGCAGACATTCATATAAACTGTGATGTGCTACTACGAACAAAGTAATATTAATTCAGCAGTTGAAACATACATTATCATGTAAGAATTATCCGGATACCTAGGATGTGTAGAAAATTCTGCAGCCTCCGAGTAGTTAATTAATGCCTTTTGGGAGCAAACCTTAGGAAAACCGCGATAATACCTTTTATCTGAAAAAGCAAAGTAGAGCAATTCAATAATCAAAACGATATTGTTTTATTGCTTTATGTAAGAATTGTTTGGATAGAGTGAGTAGGAAAATCCGCAGCCTTCCAGCAGCTAATTAATATCTTTTGAAGGCAAATTTGAGTACCACGATAATATTGTTTACTAGAAAGAGGAAAGTAAAGTGCTTGGTACTACTCACTATCCAAAGTGTGAAAATTGCATTTGATGATCATGATATCTAGGTGTTTTATTTGAAAAGATACTAAGCTGGAATTTGCATTTGGAAAAGATTACTCACAAGGCAAAGCGATCCTTACGAACCTGGCGAAGGATATGTGGGAAATTTTTGGGGCTATCGCCAGAACTAATCCATTGGATTCCAATAGTGGGGCATCCAACCATTACCTTTGAATGATGGCAGAGCCATACCAGAACTTACATCCATACAAAGGATCACAAGTATGACAATCATGGGAGCAATGTCTTCTATCCCTTCATTATTATCAGAATCTCTTCTGGGACTACAATTTTTGTGCACTGTTATGGAAAACGCGGTAAAATTAACCACAATCCGTCTTTGGCACATCACGAAACTACCGTCACATACCTACTCAAGTGTGTATGACGAACAAGCTGATGGAAACGGTCACTTCAGACACCATCGTGGGAATGCCAGCAGACATGCATAAATTTCGTTATTGGCTTTCTTTACTAAAGAAGGATACATTCACTGTTGAAGCGCTTAAAAAATATGAATTTTATAACTGAATGTTGAATAAAAAAGCCAATATTTCCAATAAACCAATCGTTTATTATATTATATTATTCATTGTTTCCAGAACTTTTTCACAAATACGATCTCACAATTGCTTTTTCGAACAACAATATATTAAAGTATCAAATAAATCAAAATTGAATAGAAAGAGACAAAAACACCGAATCAGGGATTTACCAAATACAATGCAGCTCCTGTGTGAAAATGTACGGCAGATAAAGAGGAAGATCTAGACGGATTTAATGAACATATGCTCCATACAAAAAACCGCGACCGGACAAAATCGTCTTTAACCAATCATTTTATTGAAATATGCAAATTGCATTTGTTAAAAACTAAAAAATGTGGCAATCTCGACTTTTTAGAAGCTGTCTTCATGAAAATTCATTGAAATAAATTGATGAATACGGATCTGTCACCTCTAGAAGGAAAAATATTATCATATTATTGATTTATTCCTAGGTAAACACCTCTTTCCGCCTCCCTAATTTTTGTAGATTTGTTCCCCACCTTGTACGTATCCAGTATGTGTTTTTCCGCTTGCTCATTTCTTTTCCGTTCTATATATTTACCATCTATTTCAAATTTCATGTCATACGCTGTTTATCTAGCATCGATGATGCGTTGGATTACAACGCAATATGTAGTCTGCTTTAGATAAAATAAAGACAGTTTTACGAAGGATTACATGGAAGCGTATTAGTATTGTTTTATTTGTTAAACCAACTGTGTTTTATTTTAAAAGTATAGAAGGGTATACTACCGCATATTTCAAAAATAAAAGTTTGTATTAATTGCTTGGATGTAGCTGTAAAAAATACTTATAAATGTGGAACATCCGCGGTGCCAGAGTGTAGTTAGAACCGTTCGATCGGAACCCTTCATTAGTCGCGCATAGGGCTGTGCATTTCTTATATATCGCAAGCAGACGCACCTAATGGAGAGTTAAGAAGATATTTATGAAATCTCATCAAAATTCAGAGTATTATCGAACATAATATGAGCGTTTAAAACATAATCAGCAAGCTTACATGCGTTTTCTAGAGACGGAGAACATTACAAGGGTATAATCGGTTATTTGAGCGCTAACTGGGAAAAAATATATCTACATATTCTACTATAAAATTACATTAGAAGTATTATGCCTATAAAAATATATGTTAAGTAGATTCTATTACAAAAATTATCGTAAATCAAGATGGCGTCGAAATACAACAGCGTATACTTCATGTTGCTAATTTTTACCTTGATGTCAAGTAGCCTTAAGAGTTGAAGATATCACCAAGTCGATAGCCGGAAGAGGGACTTCTCATATCTCGATTTCAATGTATAGAATTATAAAAATGACTTCTACTAATCCAGGCATACGTGCATAGTATATCTTTGTTATATGAAAGATATAATTAACGAAATAAGAAGAACGTCGGAGATCGGTATAGTAGCTACCGATTATTTTAATGATATCTATGCAACGGACAGTGAATATCTACACAATGTTGTTTTCATTGCCTAAAATCGCAAAAAAACACATTTTACCATTAATCTTAATTCCTGTTTATGTTATAATCATAAGCTGCTAATTTAACTGCTGAGAACCCATAAAATAAAGTTTCTTTTATTGGGCAACGATGAGATTAAAAGGGAAGATAATGTGTGTGATTTTCCAATTTGTGATCTTTGTATTTTGTTGTCGTTACACACATCTAGTACAACAGCTAATCGTGTTTACACTAACTTACACCTCCGTCAGACGAAATATAATTAGTTACATTCGGTTCTTGTTCGATACAAGTTGGGATATTCAGTAGAAACGTCCAGTTTTCTTAAACCGAATCTGTTTCATACAATAAACAAACAGACCTATTGATTACAGCACTCCATCAGGGGTTATGTCGACAAGTCCTCCGATATGCAAATTTTATCCTTGGATAATTCTTATTCAGAGTACACAAACGATAAAATTCAAGAGGGATATACGTTGTAGCACACTTCGGCAACCACATATGTGTATATCCATTTATTACACCCTTTGAAAATAGCAGAAACATGATAACAGCAATGGGCATCCCTTCAAGTTAAGTTCCTTATAACGTCACATATTGCACTTAATTACAATTTATAAGGTTGCTAAAATCTTCTATAAAAGTAAATCGATTAATTTCACTAACAATAAGTAAAAACACTCAACGCTACACTCGTACGTGGTTTTTTTCCTTAGGTTATGTTTTAAAACGTGCCAATTGATTAGCATTTCGAAACTCCTGGGTACTGCCCATTTTATAACTTTATTATAACTTGTATTAATTGGTAGCAGGAGTTTATTTCTTATCGTATTTTTACTTTCTTGTACAAATACCTACTTAAAAAATCATAGGCAATTTTACAACAGAGCATTTTTTCGTTTTATTGTCAAAATTGTTTTTTTTAAGGCAATGAAACCAAAAAAAGGATCAGTTGCCCCAAACTATAATTTATTTGAATCTACTCCTAGATAACCAACGTTTATCCTATGGACGTCCAAGTAACTACCACTTCTGTACATAGAACTGGTCCAATGGATGTCCTAGAATGGACGTAAGTAATCATATGGACGTTCAGTGGACATGCGCTTGGCACAGTTTTGGACGTTATAATTAAGGTGAATTTCCAACGTCCAATGGACATACCTGTATGAGTGTCCAGTGGAGTCCCTATAGAAACGTTCCCTGGACGTATTATTTGGACATCCATTGAATGCTTATAACTAAGGCCCGGATTCCTATGCGATTGCATATTTTATTAGCTAAATGTATCCTAATTTTACATCCAACTAAATTGGAAACCCAAGTAAATCAATCACCCGCCGTAAAAGAAAATCTGTTGAAAAACAAGTTAAAAATGCCCTAGAAAAGAATCCTGGTCTAGCTGTTTTAGACAAAGAAATATTTTACGGAGACAATACAATTGCTGTTTAGATGGTTGAACCTCCTATTGCACTTACAATAATAGCGTTTTCGACTTGTAGCACTTTACGCGTGGAGTATGTCTATCTCCCTTACTAATATTATGTATCAAAATAAGATGGAAATACAATCAATGGATAAAAGTGCAGTAAATCGAAAATGCTACAAGTTCTTTTAAATTTGCGCCTGTCGCATATGTAGATGTCGAAATCATTTTCAAAATATAAAACTTTATTAAGCGATAAACGTTACAATTTAATAAAAGAGAATTTTGAAATGCAAATGAGTTAGTTTTCAAAAAATATTAACTTTTTGTAGTACATACCTAGTAAGACACCTTATTTTTAGTGGACTCTACTTATAATAATATGTAATAAAAACACTTATAAAGGTCCTCTTTTTTTTCATTTATTTAGAACAATGAAAAAACAACAGTATAAACTCTACGTGCAAATAATTATTACTAATTTTTTCGCTCCTTTGCCCTTTTCAGGCATTTTGATACAGACTTTTCGAGGTCGGACAGTGTTGTCTCTCTAAAAGAGGCAAGTCCCGCTTCTAAAACACCAATAAACAAAACAACCAGCTACAGGAGCATACCAATATAGATTATTTATGACTTACCTATATTAAGCCGATGTAAATGTAATTTATTAAAGGGCTGCTTCTGCTTACGCCTATAATAACTAAATTAGGATGCATATTGGTTAGTGATTAACTTACTTAGAACTCTCATAACGAAATTATAGTCGGTTGTACCTCCCAGCCGAGATAATTCTTTTACCTATAAAAAATTTTAATTGATATTTAGAGAGTGAACAATACCAAAATTTTGTAACTTACTGCTTTAGAAAATTCATCATTATTAGATACATACTTGGGCTGGATAACCACTTGCTTGCCAATTTTTAACACTTAACATCAATTTGCAAGCAGCCATTACGAATACATGCACGACGCCGGACGCATAGCTGCTACTACTACTACATATTTACAGCAGTTTTATTCATAAATGATAAACCTATTCTACACACAAGTTTTTGAATTAAAATCAGTCTTACCTTTAATAACAGATATATCAATATCAATCAAGTACGTAGTATAAACATCTACCCCAATAAACTTTGGGAAACTGCAATATCGTCGGTACATCACAGGACATGAGCGCCCTCAAGCCCATGCGCCCCATGTCTCGCAAACGTGTAACCAAACTGCCGCCACTCTACAAATGTTCCCAAATGTAATAGGAGTATTCAACACTATGTAGTGTATAAATATTTAAAAATAAAAATATCTCTTAATAAATGTTTCTACGAACAACAAATAATTTGATTTCAAAGAAGCTCACTTTTAGTATTTCAACGGACAATATAATGGATGTCCGCTTGTGGACGTCCGTTGTAAAGCACAAACTGGAAAACCATCATACGTACAAATTATGTCCATGGACGTTTGTACCTTGTTCGGATTAAAACTGGACATCCATAGGACGTTAGGTGTTTATTGGGGTACATTACAAAAAAAACAGTTTTTTGCAAATTGTTTGTTTCATTTGATAAAGCAGAGCAAGGAGAACCATACCAACCAGTCATATATTATGGGCCATTCTTAAAGCTCATGTATCAGAAATCTAAAGAAGACAAAGTAGCTACAAACGATAAAAAAAATGGTAATAAAACTCTTTCATATATGCAGGATACATTTGAATTTAGGGTATACATCATTCAAAATTACATTAAATATGCCCGTGTTAGATATGAACTTCAAATTTAAATCGAATTATTCATGCATGGAATTTCAACTAAATTTAAAATACACATGCCAACAGCATCCACAGTAAGCATGCAATAAGTACAATAAATAACCGAAAATTCATCAACAGAATGAAAAAGAATAAAAATTCTGACACATGTACAAGTTCATAACGATAACCCCCGCTGAATAGGTTAAGAATGAGATAATTTGGATATTGTTTATTATTCTGTACAATATAGTACAACCATGTTTGTGACAGTTTTGTTTACATTTTAATTGTGCAAACATACGTGCGTTCTTTTATTCTCCACTGTCTTACACGTATTATTAGAGGTAAATTAATAAAGCGTTCTTCTCTCATAATAGGTAAGATGCGTTTCCTACGTTTCCTAATTATACCGCGGTTTTTGCATATGTAATTACAGGTTACCCGCATTATTACTATAATTAGGACTAATTTTGTTTCTACATTGACCGAAATGAGGGAAAAAAGTCGGACGCACTTATTTCGTCTACGGCAGCTTGAAAACTGTACTTTATCTCTATTTATAAGCTAGCGTGAAGAAATTTTGGCTGTAGTAAATGTATTATTTTTAGATAAATATTAGTCAGGGATCTGGTCGCCACTTTCGATATTTTCCTGTTAATCCTGGTAGTATATTTCTGAGTTTTAAAGTTAGGAGTATATATAATTTTGATATATATGATATTAAAAAAAAATATTACTAAATATCAATTTATTTTTAACACAATTAAGGATTTAAGTGATCGTTCTTAAATTATTTTTTTTTTATTTAATATACGTACCTTCGGATTGCTTCTACCTAAATAGTTGACGTTCAATAAATCTTCAGATGGTTAAAATATTATTTTGGGAATTAGATCTTCATAATAAAAAATTAAATTTTTCTTCTAATGTTTAATTCATACCACTATGTAGGATTCGTCAAAAATATTTTGACATTTTCAAGCGTTTCTGGAAAATACAATTACCAAAATAGAGCAATTTTGGTAAGTTTTACACAAAGAATGCACCAATTCTTTGAATATAAAAATTAAAAACAATTTAGCCTTATATGTAAATTATATGTGCCTATTATATGTAAATTTTTAAAGTAAATTTTGAAACGTAAAAGAAGGAGTATACAATTTAATCCCACCGGCATGCCTAAATAAAAAAAAAGGTAAATATTACTATACTACTATACTATTTATTGATAATATTACAAGCCAGTAATAATATAAAATATCTACATTGTCAAAAGGACTACATCACCTATGGGTGTTCTTCCTGTAGCCCTGGTGTTTCGACTGGTCTTCACTCTTCGTGGTCATTATAAGGTGTTAGAGGCTTGAGTCGTTACCATTTTACAATTTAGATTTCAGACCAAATTACATAATATTTATTACTAAGAATTTTGATGACACATGAGTTATAGAAGAATTCTACAAGAAACCCGTTAATCATAGGTATCCATAATTTCATTCAATAATTCAGTATCTAACCTACCTGAAAACACTGAATAACCAGTGTGAAAAAGTGGCAAGCAATGGAATATCATATAATGAAATAAGAAGAAACCACAAAACAAATTTAGTAAGTTTTTATAAACAATATAGCAAAATTTGTGTATAACTTTAATACATTAATTAGAAATTAAAGAAACAATGATTCGTCTTTAAACCAAATCGTTTTGCTGAACCGTCTTGGTCTTTTTACGTTTTTCCTGACAGTAAAATTAAAATATGCCATATTCGATATTTTCTTGAGGTTGTATCTAACATGAATCGCATTTCTGTCTCTCTCGTGACCTAGACGGTTTTTCCATCATAAAGCCTTCATTTCTTTCTTCTAATAATTTCTTTAAAGTAGGAAAAGTCATACCTTGATGGTATTTTATAGTAGAAACATATGTCTTGATGTTATTCCTTCTTAAATTAATTTGTTGCTTTTTTATGGCCGTTCATAGTACTGATGATATTCTTCTGTAACACCGCAACATTCCAGTGCTTATGTATATAGTATAACATCAATGAAGATAAATTGGCCTACGCTGTAGACGGTAGGCCAATTTATCTTCATTGATGTTTCGCCCACAGCTAAATCTTTTCTTTGCCTTTGATCATATTCACCATGACGTTATTCTATCTAAATTAGCACTCTGATCTAATTATTTTATTGCAATATTATCTAGCAAATCGTCAGCGTTCTGTTGATTACAAGGGTGTTTCATCCAATATTTGTACGGCGCATACTGGACTTCTCCAAGCTTCGCATCTTTGATCAATTTTACTATTATGTTTCTTAACGATCTATGGGTTCCACTTAATACTGGATGTCTGCTTTATGCTGATGACTTTAAGATTTTTACTGCCATCAATAAGAGACCATGGCCAACTTTGGAATTAACACGTGACAGTCCGACCTTCTCAAGGCTACCCTGATGACGGTAGTAAATGAACCACTGCCGAAACGTCGGGTTTCCACAATCCAACAGACAATGGAGACAGTACAAATACAACCAACTCATATAAACTGATTGGTGCAACAGATAATGGTCACTCACTTAATATTGAGAAATGTAAAGTTTTGATACATACACGTAAATTCACTGCATTAGCTTACCAATATAACCATTGAAGGGGTTCATTCAATTAGGAATTCTGATTGAACAAAATCTATCTTCTGCTGGCTAGGCATTTAAAACTGAAAGAGGCTTAGGAGTAACCGACCTTCTTTTTCAGAACGGAGAAAGATATTATTAAAAATCAGGAGCTATGCTCAGATATGAAATCAAAACTTCCTATCTCAAAAATGGACCACTAAAGAAGCAGGAAGTTGGAATTGCAAAGCCCAGTTTCATTGATGATGAAGAAGCGACATTTCGGAGAACATTTAACTGACAGGGATCAATTTACATGTGAATCGCACGTTTACACATTGGTTGATGTTAGGGCGTAATCCATTCCTCAGAGCACCAGCTGGCGATCCTGTTGATGCTTGCTTGAACTAGCCGTACTTCCGTACCGGATGAGATTTTAGTGTGTGTTTATTCTAAATATTTAAGTGACGGGATCTTGAGAGATTTGTCAAAATTCGGATTTTTTATGACAAATCAATAAGGAATTAGGATCTAATACAGAAGGAAAATCGGTTGACCACTCCGTTTTTCTGAATGGGCGGGAACATGACATTTCAGGAAAAGCAGCGTTCTGTTCGTGTTTGATTTCTGAAGGACACGTACAAACTGCCTTTCATCTTCTTAAAAAAAAAAAAAAAGAAAAAGCAACCTTATGGGCATCGACAAATGAAAATTTTTTCACACTATTTTAACCATAATATTTCGCACCTTTCGAGTTCTTAATTGCAATAGAACCGCTGCCTAATTTCAAAAATTTATTTAAAGCAGCACCCGTTGTCCAAAAAATACAAAATTTGAACAATTCAGTTCAGGCAGAATTCTAGTTTCGCGAAAAAAAGAAATAATTAAACCAAACATTTTTTCGAATGCCAAAGGAATCAAAACTCCGCAAAAAATCCTCCTCAAAAAAGACTGGCAATCATGTTCTTCTAATAAGTAGTAATATATAAATGAACATGTGTGTAGAGAAGGTCTTGCCCATAACAGATAACATTTATTATACTTGTAGTAATGTCTATTTTTCAGTATTTCAGTTTTACAGATTTCTTAAGCAGCATAGTTAAATCAACTTTTAATCCAACAGATGGCGACTGACAGACTACACGATTTTTATTATTTCCTTTATTTTTTGCGTGAATCTCTGTTACACTAACTAACACATTTTCGAGGTGTTTTTTTTTCTTAAGTTTTAAATATTTCTCATTTTCCTATATATATATATATATATATATATAATCACAAAAAATTTTTTAACGACCGTACTGTATTAATATTAAGTAAATTATTGGGTAAGCGGTCTGTCATAAAAAAACGATCTATTTGTTAAGGTTCCTCTACAGTAAAGCGTGCAAATAAAAAAAAAAAAAAAAAAAAAAAAAAAAAAAAAAAAAAAAAAAAAAAAAAAAAAAAAATATATGAATACAAGAAAGAGGAGAGGACTAAAAAGATTATATACTAAAGCCAATAATAGGACAAAAATAAAAAGGACCTTCCTCATCAATCCATACTAATGAAAATTGAATAGATTACAATAAATATTACTTAATTTATCAATATCAGTTTTAAAATTTATAGAATTACTATTATTTCTGATATGTACCATTTCAAGAAAAAGCCTACGTTTATAATTCGGCTCGCTATCTAAAAGTTTCACGTTATTATAATCAAAGTTATGATCCATTTTATGGAAATGGGTTGCTAAAGCACAAGATTTTTTTTTTTTTTTTTTTTTTTTATTTGCACGCTTTACTGTAGGACATATATGTATGTTAAATTTTCGCTCTACACAATTCTTGTTCAGCTGTTACTTTTAACATGTCGTTTGTAAATTTAGTGTAATATGTTTGTTTTATATTCAATTCTAAATGTAACCTGATCTTAGTTGTAAGTATTTTAACCTTTTCTTTTTATTTACGCATTGTTTCATTCTGGTAATAATTTACAGAAAGCAATCCTCCCGAAGAAGTTATAAATAAATGACGAAATATAGAGGAACCTTAACAAATAGATCGTTTTTTTATGACAGACCGCTTACCCAATAATTTACTTAATATTATATATATATATATATATGTATATCTGATAAATTATTAGATTGCAAAGGCTAATTCAAATGTAATGACCGTTCAGGTATGTAGATTAGCTTAACCTAAAAGTTGTCGCTATCGCAGATAGGTCAGAGCGGTCATATGAAAACTTATTATACATTCTAAAACAGATTTTAAACGACGAATAAGAGGTAGGTTTATTCCATTAAGGGCCGGTCTTTCAATCTCCTAATAAATGTATCTAATAACAATTCAGCTAATAAGTTATTAGGTGAATAAGAACAGACCGTCTTTCAACGAGTATTTTTACGTTAAGGACACGTATTTCAAACTTCTAATAAAGTTCCTAATAAAAGTTATTAGCTGAACTTGAAATAACTGTCTTTCCATCAACTAATAAAAATTATGTAGGTAATAAATTGGTTTATTCTCCTAATATCTTATTGAGTGCTTGAAGTAGCCAATAAAAATTATTAGACGCTTAATAGCGCATCGAAAATCTCTGAAAGTTGTTAAAACAACAAAGAAGGTTATGTTTTCAAGTTTGAAATTATTTATGAACCAGACATGTTTGAAGATTTCGAGAATTTTGGTTGAAAGGGGTTTGGTCAATCTAATTAAAATAGTTCATCGTGATTTATCAAGAGGTTTAGATTATCAAAGCACAGTGTATAGACAATAAATAATATTAACAACAAATAACATTAACAATAAACAATATTGACAATAAACAATTTCGATAATAAACAATATTAACAATAAACAATATTGATAATGAACAATATTAACAATAAACATTGTGAACAATAAACAATATTGACAATAGACAATATTAACTATAAACAATATTGACAATAAACAATTTTGACAATAAACAATATTGATACCAAACAATATTAACAATGAACAATGTTAACAATAAACAATATTGATAATAGACAATATTAACAATAAACAATTTTGACAATAACCAATATTAACAATAAACAATATTGAAAATAAACAATATTAACAATGAACAATGTTAACAATAAACAATATTGACAATAGACAATATTAACAATAAACAATATTGAGAATAAACAATTTTGACAATAAACAATATTAACAATAAACAATACTGATAACAAACAGTATTAACAATGAACAATCTTAACAATAAACAATATTGATAATAGACAATATTAACAATAAACAGTTTTGACAATAAACAATATTGATAATAAACAATATTAACAATGAACAATGTTAACAATAAACAATATTGACAATAGACAATATTAACAATAAACAATATTAACAATAAACAATATTAACAATGAACAATGTTGACAATAAACAATATTAACAATAAACAATATTGATAATAAACAATATTGATAATAAACAATATTAACAATGAAAAATGTTAACAATAAACAATATTGAAAATAAATAATCTTAACAATAAATTAACAATAAACCCTATAAATAATAGCTGTCGGCCTGGTATTTCAATGTCCTAATAAATGTGTCTAATAACAATTTAGCTAATAAGTTATAAGGAAGATATATTAGGTAAATAAAAACAGACCGTTTCTCAACGACTATTTATTAGGTGAATAGTTATTCGGCATTTTCATAACCCTAGTTTATGTTAGTAATATCCAATAAGATTTTACAACAAGCAATAAATGACAGCGCTATACAAATATGAATAGAAACGGAAGGGTATTTCTTTGATACATATCAAAAGGATATCAGTTTTTATATCCGCTACCTAAAATGGCGATCGCTTCCTAATATGTTATTCATGCAGCGTTAATCTGTTGAGGCGAATTGTCAACAGGTCCCAAACCGCTTGCTACGTGTATTGAACGCGGCCATTTTGTGTTAAAGATGTTAGCAATCTATTAAAATTCACATATTTACTAGTAACCTTTCTGTGGTATATTTTAATCTATTTTTAATTCTTTCTAGTAACCACTGAACACTGCGTTTTGACAATCTAAATCTCTTAACAAACTCTTCATCGTTCCAAATATTTAAATAATTTATATGAGGCTCTCTAATACTATACTGTCTCTTACGATTAACTACTTCAACAAGCTTGGCCAAATCATTTTCCACAAACTCCTCGAAATCTTCAAAAATATCCATGTTCCTCCTTTACAAATAATCTCAAACAATTTCAAACTTTTTTTTTTTGTTATGTTGGCGACATTTAGATACTTTCGATGAGCTTATTAAGGTTCTAATAGTACTTATTGGCCACTTCAACCACCTAATAACATTTTAGGAGAATAAATCGGCTTATTAGCTACATAATTTTTATTAGTTGGTGGAAAAACAGTTATTTCTGTTATTCGGCTAATAACTTTTATTAGGAACTTTATTAGGAGATTGAAAGACCGGCCCTAAAAGAAATAAGTTAGATAGTGATTTACATTTAAGTTTTAAAACAATTAGATATTACATAAAAAATAAATCGCTACTGTGGATTTATTAAACAGTTTACGGAATTCTAGGACGTTTTATTCGTTCCCCACTGAGCACATTTCATGTATGCATGTGCAAGACAATATCTAGACTTCGAACAGAACAGGAAATATACCGATAAATGTTGCAATAATAGAATAACAACCGTTTATTATTAACAAAATTTTCCTGGTCTAAAAATAATTTATTTAAACTCGTAAACATGTACTCGTAACGAATTACTTTTATTGTATATCGAAAGCCTTAAAGGTCGACGTCGCATCGTTTATGTGAACTATGTTCTTACCTTATATAGGTTTTCGTCTACATAGTCTCTATGCAAAATTTACATGGTATTTTATGCAACTATTTCTTGAACATGCATGGTCAATAAATAGATATAATTAAAAGTTCATGATAAATTAATTCGACAATAAAGTAACTATGGTCATCAGTTGAATACACATATAACAACTTTATTGTTGTCAGTTGTATCTTTTAGGAATGGCAAATTTAGAATACGCTAATACAGTAATAGATTTCCTTTTAATAGCATATCTATGAGTAACTTTAATCTTTATCCAAAAATGTTGACAAATAGGAAATTAGCTAAAAAATTGGAACCTACTAAACAGAAAGATCCATTATGAAGACAGGGATACCTCTAAAATAATTTGGTTTAAAGATACATTCTTAAGAATATTGAATAGATTTATTTAACATTTGTATGTTTATTTAAATTTTAATTCGAATACCTGGAAAATATTTTCTTTAAATATGAATAAAACAAGGAGCTTTTGCATAAAGCTTTGCTAGAATTCTGCTAACAAATTCTTTGGGAAATCCCTTTAACATCGATAATCACGCAATTGTTTTCCTTTCGAAATTTATCGATAACGGGACTACATTTTCTTGACGAATATTATACAAATCTTCTTACACAGATAAAAATACGGAGTTGGATTTAACACCGTTTCAACACTTTTCCGGTGTTCCCTCGCGACCATCCGTTCAAGGAGCCTCCATTTAAGAGTTAAATATTTTACACCTCAACGGAAGAAACGTGGAGGCAATTTCATCCTAGAAACTGTGAATTTCCTCCAATAAGGAGGATGTTTCTCCTCTTACGAAGGTAAAACACACCGCTGGGGGGTTAATGGGAGCTACTGAAATCCATATCAGAGGTAACTACCTCCTTAATAGATGAGATTACCACCGCCAAGGAGAGATTCTAACTCCATTTGAGAGTACATTCCCTCCTTGACAGACGAAAATGCCTCCGTTACGGAAACTATTGTTCCATGACGGTGCTATTGAAATCCATATCGGAGGTAACTTTTTCCGAAATAGAAGAAATTACCTCTTTTAGCCAGCGTTTCTAATTCCATATCAGAATTAATTGATTTCATAACGAAGTTACTGGAAACCAAAACGAAGTCAATTTTTTTCATAATAGTAATTTCCCCAGTATGGGGAAGCGCCACGTAATTCTCGGCTGTGGGCGATTGCAGTCACAGTACCTTTTATACGATATCAACTATGTGTAAACATCATATAGATATTACATAGTCACAATTACCGATCACAATTTACATTGAGTAAGAAGTACAAAGATTATGAAACAAGCGTAGCGCCATCTTTACGACAAAATCTATAGTATCATATTTATGTAGCTAAACGAATTATCAGTATTATGATATTCCTACTATATAGATATAAAACTATACAGCATTCATTTCATTTCATCTCATTATTAATGCGGTTTCCAGTTATGTATAATAATCAAAGTAAGGTGACTGTTGCTAGCACCTAATCAAATAAACACAACACCTTTTGATATTCTGATACTTTATGCGTAAATATATATTATATTTCTTGTCTGCCATTTCGGTTCATACACGATGTGTATCTGTACATACAGAACTATACGTCTTATGGCTAAACAATAAAAGGAAGGGTTTCTGCTATTTGACGCCATTTTCAAGTGCTTTCCTCATACAACGTTTACGTATGCGTTCATCGACGAGCATTAACCAAACTCCACTTTGGACAAAAAAAAATCCCGAAAGGATTATTTTTCTCCTGTTCGGTGTAAAACTGATGGAAATAAATACGCAACTAAAACTATGTATTGTATTCAAAAAAATAACTCCGATAAAAACAGAATATTACATGAATCGGATACATTTAACAGCGTTTAGTAGTTGAAATAAGAATAACCCTGATATGGAGAGAATATAATATGCAATGAATACATTTAACTGCGTTTGGGAGTTAGATATACAAATATCCGTAGCGGAAATAATAATAAGGATGTTTTCTCCGTGTTGAAGTTAAAATATCACGGAGGACATTGTGAGCCTCCGTTTCGGTGGGGATTTTGTCCGAAAGGGATAAAATGCCCACCGTTTTGTAGATATACAGCTCTTTTCTCTACATAAAGCCTTCCGAATCGGAGACTCTGTATTTCACTCCGCTATATTTTTACCTGTGTAGAGTTACAATAACTTTAAAATGGTCCATTTCAGCTCCTTCTAAAAGATATGTAAGTATATCCATATATGGAATATTTTCGTTTTAACACGCGATATTATGTATAAATGTTTACTTAATACCCCTCCTTTTGCTATCAACGTTCAACAGCGCCTGAAAACAGTAGGAAAACAATCCATCATCTGTTTGCACAAAACGATTCCGCGCCGACCTTCTCGACCAATATTTACAAATACAATTCATCAAATAATCCAAACCAAACAACCGTCTTATCAAACTGTTTATATTTAGGGCCACAATACACACGTCGACCACGTATAAGTGCAAACACGTTAGAATGTACATAGCGACAATTAAAAAGATAATTTATCGACAATTATGTACATTATCGTGAATCGTTAAATATAATTTTCTGGTAGTTGAGAATGACATTCGAACCAGTGAAGAAGAGCATAGAAGACAGCGGTTATCGTCGGGAGGTATTTTGTTGTGTATTATGTAAAAAAATACGACTAAAAATAGAATTATAAACATGTCAAGATATCGGTTGTTTTTTGTATTTAAAACCATTACGGGTCAGTTTGATCCGTCTGCATGAGATAGACCTTACTCAGAGGTCAAACGTTCCATACACATCAGATGTAGGCATGTATAACCGTAGATTACATATTATTATGTTTTGTATACAGCTTGTACGGCTGTGTGTGTACCAACAGAATTTTAATAGACGCTTGAGCCCATAATAATAATTAGTATATGTATGAATCCAACGATTTCGTGATACTAAGGAATGGTTATTTATTACTCTTATTCTTTCATCAAAATCCCTCCTTGGTTTAATTTAGTAATTCATTAATTTCCATGCTATGGACACCATGCTAATCAGAAGAGAAAAAAAAAACGCTCTTTTCTACTAATCACGCATCCGGCCATACCGGAAGATACAACTATGCGAAGCGAGAAGTATATTTGATAATTTATTCACTGCATTTGTTCATTTGAGTGATAGCTAAGCTTGTGCGTTAGAAATCCAATGTAGTTCTAATTAGATTCCATTATTTCAATGTTTATTTTTATTATTATTACTACTATTTATAAGTAAGTGGAAATTTTAAAGACAGACGTATAGAATATGTCATTATAAAGGATTAAATAGAAACAATTAGTAAAACAGAAAGTACAAAAGAAAAAAGAGCAATACACTTACGTTATGGAATTACTTATGAAACTACATTATGAAACTAGATTACAATCAAAAAATTCAGCTAAAGAATAGAAACATTTTGTTTGCAGCCATGTTTTAACATTTTTTTTTAATTTTCTTAATGGTAAAACTTTCCAATCATTGACAAGTGATTATATATTTTAATACCTAAGATATCTACACTTTTGGCGGTTAAGTTTAAATTATGTCTCATTGAATGTATTTGTGGATCTCTGATATTGTAACTATGTAAATTATTATTTTTGTTCATGAAAATATGTTTATGCTTGTGAATATATAAGCTGGATTCCAATATATCCAATTCAGAAAGAGTTAAAATTTTCAAGGATTTGAAATAAGTTCTGCATGAGGTGAGTTGACTAACTCCTGCAATGCATCTAACAGCCGATTTCTGTCTTAGGAAAACTTTCATCGCTGCGGACGAATAACCCCATAGAAGAATTCCATATGTTAGATGACTTTGCAATTCAGCGTGATATATCATCTTTAAATTGTCTAATTCAACTACATTCTTTAGAGATCTTAGTTTAAAAATTGATCTGTTTAGTTTACTTATTAGTTGCTGGCAATGCGTATTCCAGTTTAAGGTGGAAGTAAAAGTCATTCGTAAAAAGAGTGCTGAATCAGTGGGCCATACTGTATTATTTGAAATCTGTAAATTTAAAAAGTTATTTATCTTTTTTTGAATTGTATGAAATAGAATATATTTGGTTTTGTTAAAATTTAATGATAATTTATTAGCACAAAACCAGTTGAATAATTTATCCAAAATCAAATTTGCAGTAGCTTTAACATCAATTTCTTTGTCTGAAACAATAACAGTAATGTCATCTGCACAGCACACTACAGCGAAATCGCTGACAAAATCAACTATGTCGTTTATAAAAAATGAAAATAATAATGGTCCCAAGACTGATCCTTGTAGGACGCCAACACTGGTCGGTAAGGAAGAAGAAATTATTTTGTACCTAATAGTACTTACTTCCCCAAACTGAAATCTATTAGATAGGTATGAGGAAATCCATTCCGCTATCTTGCCTCTAAGACCTATGGTGTCAAGTTTCTGCAGAAGTACACTATATTGGATACAGTCAAATGCCTTTTACAGGTCGCAAAGTATACCAACAGGATAAGACTTAGTTTCAATATTCTCCAGAATGCAATTATAAATCTCTAACAGTGCAGAAGTTGTAGATTTGAATGTTATATGTATATTAGCTATAAACCTTACATCTCCCCATAATTATAAGAACCCCACAGGTTTCGCTATAGGCCAAATTTTACTTTTTAGTTTTATTAAATATTCTATTATTAAATGATGACGATATTACGGCACTAGGGGGCACGACAAGGCAGCGGCGATGTTGGCGGAGTTGATAGGATTTTTTTGTCTTATAGGAATGCTGTGATTATATGTCGATTCCAGCAGTCGACACACATAATAATTTTTAACTTTATTTTATAAAAAAAAATGTGGCTGATGAACTAAGGAAAGAACCTTACCTTATTTAATTTACTGGATTGAATTTTATTACTCTTATTTCTTATTCTTTCTACTATTTTAGTGTAAGATAAATATAATCCAATTTTAACAGGCACTAAACCAATAAAAAACTTAGTTGCTGATTCAACCTATTTTGTCAAAATCTAAAACTAAAATTCACTCTTATGTGCAATTTTTTTCCATAACCTCTTATCTTTTGTTCTTCTCTCTGGCCCCCACTCAATGTCGCTACTTTTCTTTACAACGTCTTGTCTATCATTCTATCCCATTCTGTCGGCGATTGTCCTCTACTCCGCTTACCCATTGGTTTTGCTACCCAAACTTTTTTTTCAGAATCCTCTGTGAAAACAATCTGCACAAATGTCCCTACTAAATTACTGGTCTCGCTTCTATAAATTCTATCACTGCTGGTCTCATGTCTAGTGCTTCTCCTATTTGGCTCCTTTTCGCACAATTTCTAAGTATCTGTAACTTCTTTAACTTTTCTTAAATACTTCATTTCTATGGCTTCCAATCTTGACTTCATTCGTATCCATATGTTAAGATCGGTTTTTAAATAGTTTTATATATTATCATTTTGGTTTTTGCCAATACTTTTTTATAGCTCATTGCATAGTATAATTTAATACGCTTCTTTATTTTTTGTGTTATGTCTTCCTGATTCATCGATGATAATCTCTAAGTAATTGAATTGCTGTTCTATCAATTTTCCTCCTATTTGTATATTGATACTTCATCGTTTTGTTTGTTACTATACCATTACTTTTAGCTTATCATATTTATTTACATTCCGTGTTGTACCGTACACTTCATTCCATATTGTTGAATTTCTTTACAGACTAATATAGGATAGAGTGGTGACTCCTGCTTCAAATACAATCTTTAATTAATTTAAATATCTTTCATGTTTCGGCACATGGTTATCATCAGGTAATAAACATCAAGCAACATTAAAATATGTTAAATTATAATTATTACCTGATGATGGCCATGGGCTAAAACATGTTGTAAGATATTTAAATTAAATTAAAGGATATATTTGAGCAAGTAATTACTGCTAGATTGCGTTATTTTACCATCAATATTCGGACACAATGAATTCTTTACAGATGTTCAGTTTTCGCCATAATTACAACGTCGTCAGCAAACATACACTCGGATATACCTAATAACAGTTTTCAACAAATTTTTATAGCCTACTTGCAGTTTGTGTACTCTATTTAGGCATGTTCTAATAATATCGTCCATAAATACTGTAAATACCACTAAACTCATAACTCCTCCCTGTCTCAATCCATCCCTCGTGATAAATGCCTCCGACCTACACTTATTATTGATCATACAATTTTTTGCATTTCTATAAAGGCTGCTTATTGCTCGTATTAATTTATGGCTCACACCCCCTTTTTTCTAACTTTTCGATACGCTATTCCTTTGTACTCTGTTGAAAGCTTGCTCTTGTTTGAAAAATGCTAGATAAGCTTTTCTATTGTATTTCACGGTCTTCTCCATAATCTGCTTGGTCGTGAAGATATGATCTTGCGCACCTCTTCCCTTTCGGAATCCGCTCTGATACTCGTTTCAATTAGAGGTCTTAATTTTTTTTCTAGTACTTGTTCATATAGCTTTAATGACGTACCTACTTGAAGGGTATTACCGTTATGATTATTACATATTTTTTTGTCACTTTTTCTATATATTGGAATTATCTGTTCTGCACATTGCCTCATCACCAATCGCATTAAAATTAGTAGCATTTTGTTTAGAAAGGTATTCTGTATATAACGCTTATCTGGGTGGAAATATAACGTGACAAGTTGTCTCAGAAAAGTTTTTCAAAGTTATTGGCTCAATCAAGTTATATACAAAACAAAAATTATGAAAAAAAAAGAATTCTCGATCTGGTTCTAATTTTTTTAAAGCCTTGTATGAGAACGGTCATTTATTTATATAAAACGCAGAATACCATTTTAGAGAGTTTCGAAGCCATGTTGAAAAATGCCTAAATTTAAGAGGCGACTTAGTGGAGCGTTACACTTAATTTAAGGTTTTAAATTAGTATTATTTAATCAATAAATTATTAGTGTTAGGTCAATATATTGTTGACTAAGTTGTTTCTCAAACTATCAAAACATTTTAGAAAGTAGTCTATAACCACGCGAAGGTAAACTCTCAAAATTTATAAACTAAATCCATTTTTTTCTACCTTTTACTCCTTATTTCTCTAGGAAATTTAAACTCACTAATAACATTAAAGCATTTATATCATATTACTGACAAAAGTAAAAAGGACAAACATTTTGCATATGACAAGTTCTATAAATCAGTATACAGAGCGGTTTTAAATACTGCCATGTGATTTTAAACTGTTATATACAAAAATAAAAAAACAAAACAGCAACTAATAAAACTAAACAATTTGGAATATCCTGTGATGTGTGGAGACTGTGGCTTGAAAACAAAAAAAAAGTGAAGAGGAGTGTTAAACTTAGTGTTTTCGGCTAAGGTAAACCTTGGAAGATATGCTCTTCACCAAATCACTAGTGGAATAACACTAACACTCTAGTGTTATTCCACTAGTGATTTGGTGAAGAGCATATCTTGGAAGATATGCTCTTCACCAAATCACTAGTGGAATAACACTAACACTCTAGTGTTATTCCACTAGTGATTTGGTGAAGAGCATATCTTCCAAGGTTTACCTTAGCCGAAAACACTAAGTTTAACACTGCTCTTCACTTGTTTCTACTGAAGATGGCAACTTAGTTGCCGAAATACGTATTTAGATTTGTTATCTAATTTTGTGGTAAGGGATTGAAAACAAAAAAAAAGTGAAGAGGAGTGTTAAACTTAGTGTTTTCGGCTAAGGTAAACCTTGGAAGATATGCTCTTCACCAAATCACTAGTGGAATAACACTAACACTCTAGTGTTATTCCACTAGTGATTTGGTGAAGAGCATATCTTGGAAGATATGCTCTTCACCAAATCACTAGTGGAATAACACTAACACTCTAGTGTTATTCCACTAGTGATTTGGTGAAGAGCATATCTTCCAAGGTTTACCTTAGCCGAAAACACTAAGTTTAACACTGCTCTTCACTTGTTTCTACTGAAGATGGCAACTTAGTTGCCGAAATACGTATTTAGATTTGTTATCTAATTTTGTGGTAAGGGATCTTTTCACCTTTCTTTTGGGATTTTTGTTACAATTTGGAATATACTTAATAAAAATAGCACTAATAGCAAATTTTAGCAAATAGAGATAAAGGAAATTAAAGTAGACAATGCTAGATTAAATCTTCAGTACATGGAATAAGTATTTAATAATCTTTTTGTAAATAGTGTGGGTAAATAGTCGGCAATAAATCATGGCGAGATTTCTGATAACTACATCATGAAGGTTCTCTATGCTGTATCACAAATGACATCTTCAAGCGCTTCCGGTATAGATTTAATCGCCAATAACGTCTCAGGAACAAAATATTCAGTTCCTGATCCAACCTCGCGTTTATAAATAGATCATTTATTGCCGCCGTATTTCCCCAATTGTTTTAAAATTGTAAAATTGCTGCTAATTGTAAAAAAGGAATGGAAACAATTTAAAAAATTACACTCTTGTTTCTTTATTGCCGGTAATGTAAAACATTATAGTATATTATCTATAGTGTCCCAGGGGATTGGTGTAATGTATTTTGATATTGAAATAATAACAAAGGTGAGTTCGTATTCCAATCCTTTTTATTTTTAATATCTTTTATTGGGACATGTTTCGGTCTATTAGACCATCTTCTGACACATCAATCTTTATATATAACATACCTTTGACATTTTTAGTATTTTATTCATTAGATTATATTCTGTTATGTTGTTAAGTTTTAAATTTTTAAGTTTTTTGATGTCAATTTAAAATAATATAAAAGATATTAGTAAACTATATCAGATTATATAAAAATTAAAATTTAATATTTTAAAATTTTAAATGTAAAAATCAATGTATAATTGATAACAAAATATATTTTTCGTCTTATAGTTGCCTGAAGATGGTCTAATAGACCGAAACATGTCGCAATAAAACATATTAAAGATAAAAAGGATTGGAATACGAACTCACCTTTGTTATTATTTCAATATCAAAATTATAGTATATATTATACTTTTAAATCACTTTAAGGTTTTGAGAGGCATGCACTAACATGATTTTATAAAAAATAAATGAAAACGAGTACCGCAGTGCTTGAGTTTATAAATTCGCTTTACAGTGAATTGAGTAATGGGAAAAATGTATCGGTGTTCACGTGAACCTAAGTAAAGCATTTTAGTTGAGTGTCTCAGAAACCCATTTCAACCAGAATTTGAGCAACTGTAGAATACGTGCTAGAAGTACACAATTGGCTTATTTCCTATTTAGAAGAGAGATCACAAATCGGAGAGATTCAAGGATAAAAATCGGAAAGCATGAAACATTGACAAAGGTATCCCATAAGAATCACCATCCAGTTACGAATGCTGATGATAACTAGTTTCCTAGTCCCTGAAGGTAATACAGAGAATTTGATGTTAAGAACTCAGATTAATGCTTCCACAAGCTGGTTCTATAATAACCAGCTTTATATAAATAATACACACAGAAAAATGATTTCTTGATTGAAATAAAAATATTTTCTGAACTATATTCACTGAACACAAGTAAATATTTACTTGATTCAAGAAAAAGTTGTACGTTTAAGTAATTAAACCTATTTGCATAAAATATTTTATTTTCTTGAAATATTGCTGAAACCGTTTGTATTTCCAAAGCAGTAATAAGGTGGAAATTGCTAAATTGACGCCATCAACCAAAAATCCACCCAGTTTCAACTAATGTAAAAACGGTTTGCTGGATTTATAGTTAGCAAGCTCGACAGATAACCCATATTTGGATTACAGATAGATAGACTAGATATACGAAAGCATAGAAGAAGTATTATTCGAACTCGACGGAGAAACTGTATTATACAGGCTTAACACAGATGAAATTGAAGAGATATCAAATGGTGTATATAATAAATAATTTCTTTATATTACAGATCATACTAAATACATTATAAAATTTAATACGATTTAATAAGAAATAAACAAATCTTCAACAGCTGCAGAGGTGGAACTAGCAAATACTTCAAATTCCGCAATACAAAATCCAAAGAATAAATGGAGACCAAAGGAAGCTAAATTGTTAGATGCAAGAAAATTAAATTATGGGACAGTATCAAACAAGACTTACATTAGAAAAACATAATTGCATAGTTACTGTTGATGAATCCCAACAGAAATATCGGAATCTCCTACAAACTACAAATTAAATGAAGAAAAACAAAAATCAACTGGTGAAGATAAAATAACATGGGAGTTGTTTCAACTTTTTGATAAACATTTAAGTGGAAAATCATCTCTTATGCCTGTTGATAATTTGCTAGTCTAGATAATATTACGGATAATGATAGTTCAGACTCTTTGGAAATGGGTGATGTACCAAAAGCCAAAGGGTAAGAAGAAATATATGGATTTAAAGAAATATTTATTGTTTTTCTTGATTTGAGGAACTTTTTCTCTTGTGCCAACTGTAGGAATATTTAAATCAAGGGCATATTTACTTAAAAATTCAAGAATTTATTTTTCTTTGTGGAAGTAAATATTTCTTTGCGTATATATGGGAGTGCCGCTTATTTGACATGAGTGATAATCACTTGTATCACGTAATCGTTTTTCTGTGTGTATTTTCCATTCAGCAGGTAGAATATATGATATTTTTGGGCGTGCATTTAGAAAATGTATATAATGAACTGAGAAACAAATGTTGAAAGTTTAAATAAAAACAATCATCTACGTGCTAGGCAGTATACAAGTTAGAATAGTGACTAATTTATTATATGTATATTTATTCTCAACATAAATTGAGATCCGGAATACCTATCCCTTTAAAATGCATACAGTAAGAATATTAGAATATACTTCGATTGTAGAAATTGGCTATGAAAAATATGATTTAACTTTCAAAATGCACTTCATGTTTCATTTCACACTCTTATTTTTAATTTGCTTGTATGTATTTGAAATTGCAATGTATGTTGGAATCAACATGGATGCTTTTACATGAAAGAACAGTGATATAAAAATTATATATGCGCCTATACCAATTTATAAGAGATGTTTTATATATATAGATATTAGAATATATAATCATTTACCAACTTTTACACAAAAAGGAAACTTAGTTTTGAATTGTTTATAAATTAATTATTGAAATTTCTTGGAAGTAACTTTTTTGTTATACTCTAGACGTTTTTATTAGTTTTAAGCATACGTAGGTTTATCCTATATTTTATTTAGACAAGTTATCCAAAAAATTTAACAACATTTGTGCATGAGTTGTTTAATTTTTTCAATTCTTTCTTGGTAGTTTTCATTATTATCTATTTGTTGTCATACTTTAACTAATTCTATACCTGTAAACGTCACTTAGGGAAACAAAATTATTATCATATTGTCGGCATTTAAAGCCTACCATAATGATGACCATTATATTGCAGTTATTTGCGTATCAATCTATACCAGAGATTTGAGGGTAACCACAAAACCACTTCTCCAAGTTAACCACAGTAAACAAGAACATTTTAGGTATATGATGAAGTTTTACCTGCTCGTTAAATGATCTCATCGTCACAAACACCAATATAATACTTTTGAAAAATACAGCATTAAGTACAGAAAATATATAGATGTTAAAAGAGGTCATTAAAAATATTGATATCCAGATTTGCTTCTCATATTTTCAAATCTAAAATATTAATCATATAGGCGAATACTGCGTCATATTGTTGGATCTTCTATGGTTGTGAGGGAAATTGTACAGAATTAAATTGCTGTTAATGCCTTCAAGATAATGTGAAGATCTAAGTTATACAGGGAGTATTATTATATTATCCCTTGGAATTTGTATTACTTCTATAAAAATACTACCAGGCAGGATGTAAAACAAGTTTATTTATAATATATTTTTATAGCCTGAAGGATTAAGAATTACCGTTAATTATTGATATTATACCTTCTGTATACTTTTGAATGTAAAACAAAGTAGCTTGTCTATATACACAGAACAACACTTAAATGTGTTTTTGTATGATATAGGTACATGCTTATAATTAAGTTAGTTGATGGCCTAGCATTAGTGTAACATTATTTATTAAATTAATGAAGAAAACAGTTTCCCATGATGAACACGTATATAAAATATATATGAAGTGCCCGACTTTTGATTACAGTTAAGGTTCCTAAATTCTCCATTACGTCCAGCATTATAATACTTTTAATTATTATTCCGGTGCAACATTTCATAAATCAAGATAAAAGTTAGGATTGTAGAAAATATCATCCATGTTTTTTGGATAATGATATAATATTTGATACGCGTTTAGGCCTAAGACAGCATAATTATGTTAATATATACACTTAAATTGCCTACCTGCATATAAATCTCCAAATTTAACTACATTACGGGTTCTTCCAGACAGAATCGCATAAAGTTTATCAGAACGTAAAAAAAGTTTCTAAAAATAATGAAAATACTGATGTAATAAATCTTGGTAGAATTACAAAAAAGAAACAATGAACTTTTAGGTTAATAAATATATATAAAATAACGAATATAAGCGCTAGCATTTTTAATATTAATTAAATCAAGGTAAAAAAAAAGGAACTTCAAGTGTTATTTGATGGAATACATCAATCATATGATTTTGTGTTGACAGCTTTGTATGTTATAATTTGGTAGTTTAAATATATTTTTCACAAATTCATTGTTTACCTTGGCTTGGCACCAAAAATATTTAAAAAAAAACTATTAAAATGAATGCTTCCCACCAAAATAGTTTAACAAATCGGCAAATATTTTAAGGTGACGTACAAATAAAATATTTCTATAGTATAATAAGCTTTTTAGAAGCTGGATATAAATTATCCTAAAATAATATATTGCTTAGTATTTCCTTATTTAAATGTTATAGAATGTTTTTAACTATCTTAGCCCAATATCAAAGAATACAAACAGGTATAAAAGAAGAAAATAAAGTTGATGTTTAAATTTGTCTATAAGCAATCCAATGAATTGACTATTTTCGATTTTATCGTCCAGATAGTTCAAATGCACACAATCATCAAATTAAAAACGATGCAAGCGAAGTAAGCTTCTGATAATTATTCATACAAAATTGTAAAAGCTGTTTTGCAATGTCAAAAACTTACTTTTTATCGTTTTATCGTCTTCATCTGAAGATATAACTTAATACGTCAACAAAATGGTAATAATAGCAAAATAATACCTAATAGTATTTAGTAGGATCCATCATTAAAAATGTTAAAAATCCGTAACCAATTTTAAAAAGCCGAATACTAGGATATTTTTAGCAAAACAAAACTACTTAGTCATACCGTTATTTTCATTTTGTACAAAATCTAGCTTGCTTTTTGTTATTAGAAAAAAATCTAAAAAATTTCAATCTACTTCAATAAACTTCTCTATACCGTGACATTTAAGACGATTAAGAAACAATTTACAAGATCAACAACTATAAAATTGTTTAAATACAAAGGCAGTTAAAACCTTTTAGCACATTACCTCAATGTGCGCAATTCTTAAACCCATTTTCTTAAAACCAGTTAGAATAATGACATAATCTAGTCGGGCAAATAGAGGAATCTGTTCTTTACACATCAAAATGAGAAAGTAAAATAAAAAAATAAAGGACAGGTTATAGCATAAAACAATTAAGAGCGGGGTTTTCCTTTTTTTACAATCTATATTTGGCGATTCATTCATAAAAGTCTAACCAAAATAGTTTTTTCTTGTAAAATGACCTGTTCAATTGCAATTTTTCGTTGCTTTTTAAGTAATGATTATATTAATATATATTGGATACCAACATACCCCTCAGAATTATTTGATAATTCCATAGTAGGTATTTAGAATTTCCCTTTTTCTAGCTTATTAATGGCTTTAGTGGTCGTAATATTTTTAGTCTCCAATATCTCACTTGGCCTCTCAACTATTACCGAGTGCCGTGGGTTCAAATCTTCCTTTGGTCAAATTTGATAGCCGGGTTTTCCCCTTATTATGATGATGATCAAGAGGAAGATTTGAATCAGCATTAAAATAAGAAAAATAATGTCGCCTCTATCTTCACCAATGGAAAGGAAAATTATCTATTTACAATATCATCTTCTGATTAAATACATAATCTATTCCACTCAGGGGAATTGGTCTAAAAGCAATGGAAGCGTTTTGGAGAACTTACCCAATGCATCCCGGGCGTGCGAGAAGTATTTTCTTCAAACACTCCCATCTGCAGAATCGGCGCAGCGAGGCCCTGCAACTTTTGGGCAATAGTAACTGCAGAGATATGTCGTAAGGGGGAATCACCTCTGCGGAATGTTCTCTTATATCACGAACCACACCAAAAACCAAGTCACAACCGAAAGATCACTAACTCGCTTATAATTGCATTGGGCACTTTTATTTTAGCAAACCATAATTGTTTAGATCAGATTTTGAACACACACCGGTTACTTATCGAACATTTGTCAATTGATTTTATTTACAAGTCAATTATCGACCGAGCATTTATTTGAAGAATAACAAATAATCTCATATGCCGGCGGCGCACAACAATAGAAAAACGACGATCGAACGACAGGCGCCAAATTCAAATCGTTCAACCCTTTCGGGAAAGCCGATAAGTACCGGTCCGTCCGTCCGAATATTGCTTAGTCGAGTGGATGTAAGGGCACTAACAGGGCACAAATCGTTACACTCCTGACATTTCATAAACAAAACGGGCGAAAACACATGTTGATGGTATGCTTCAGTGTTGTAACAGTGTAGTACGCGCGCATGACAAAAAAATACCCGACACCGTGTCCGCGCACTTCGACTGTCTGTTTCTGGATGGTGTTGGTGGGCGCATGCAGCGTGGAAGGTAACGCGACCACGCCCACCGAGATAGAGGGGCCACCGGTGGGATGGGAGGTAGCATGGAAAGGGGTCTCCGCTATCCTATCCGAATGTGGATTATGTTTTGGTTGGTTTCTGTCTATTAAATGGTACAGCAGCACGCTGAATGTGACAAATTGGAGGCGCGGAACCTTACCGGAATAATATTTCTACCGTTCATGGGCGCAGGGTGTGAAGCGGCATTGTTACTGTCCACTCCAATGTGTTTTTTAATTTTTTGCGCGACGGAGTCGCACCCGATTTCCACTAATAAATTCGATAACGTGTCACAGTCGACGAACACGTTAAGTGCATGAAACGTGAACGAGTGTTGGTACTCGACTCACGCGATTCTTTTAGAAAGGTTTGCGCTGATAAACAATGGGAAATTATGTATGATAGGCGGATTCTGTAATATAGACCGCCTAGCGTAATACGCCTTCAACAAGTTTGAAACAACCTATACGTGTAATATACCTGAATACCATAATGTAAGTAACGGGAGATTACGCGATTACATGTAATTGGTTTTTTTTTCTGTATCCACTACGGTGTTAAGAATACGCATGTAAATATAAAATAAACATTTGAAATTAATTATATATTTAAAATAAATAAGCATATTTATAAATTACTTGTAAATAAAATTTGCAGTATTGCAATTATAGAACGCACTATTATATGATCCTTCTCATGGAATTATTATTATTTTGTTCCTTGCAAGCATTCACAAAATATTGCAATACAAGTTTTTATGATTTCTTACAAAGAAACCATAAAAAATACATGAAAAAATTTGTTATGCTTAGCGGATATTTCTTATAAAAAAAATATTGTTCTTTAAGGTAAATAACCATAGAGGTTTCTGTATATTTTGTTTCCAAATATATTTCTTTCTTATTATATAGGACATAACGTCTATCCCACACTTCGAGAAGGTTTAGAACACGTAGATAAGGAATATAGATGGAAAAAAGACAAATCAAAAAAGCAATATGGAATGAAGGAAGTTTCGCAGTGGCTATATAGTGAAGAAAAAATTGTTTAGTCAACCAATATAATTGGTTCACTCAATAAATTTTGTTGTGTAGATATACTCAACACTTTAAGTTTACAACATGCACTTGATTGAACTCTTTTGGTTGAAACAACTGTATGAGAAGATTTAGGCAACTAATAAGTATTAGAATGTTCGCCCAATACAGCATATTGTAGAATCAAGAAAAAATAAATACTGCACACTAAAAAATATATGCAATTCCTACGGAAAATTCCAGTATAAGGTAAAATTATCAAAAATTCGGAAATTTACTAGAAAACTTTGGGTGTATTTTCTAATTTTTGGTAAATTTACCCTATACATTACTGGAATTTTACGTAGGAATTGCAAATATCTTGTGTGTGTGTGTGTGTGTTGACAGACAAATCCGGGTGTTGTTTTAAAACTAAAGATTGTACATATATTAATATTTCGTTGGTTTTGTAGGTCATCTTAGAAGTACATTTCTACCCCCAGTACTACTAATACGTCGAAAATTTACCTGAATAAAAAATCGGCCTCATATACCTAACAAAACGTTTAAGCATTTTTTAAACGGCTCGATAAAAATTTTTTTTTTATCAAGGAAGCCAAGAGATGGTAAAAGACTTTTAATTCTGGATGATCATTCATTCCATACCAATATTCAATAGTTAGATGTGGCGAAAGAAAAAGGGGTAATCATTTCATGTTTACGTCATACAACACAGGCTTTGGAACCACTTGATAGAAACTTCTTCAAACCATTTAAGTATTTAATCTTGAAGAAGCCAATGCGTGAGTGTTACATAATGAAGATACATCCCGTATCATCAAAAGGCGGATAGCGACAGGCACTATAAGCGACGATTCATATTGAGTCGGCGCATTATACATATTGAGTGTTGTTATACATACATACGTCGTTGTGTGAGGCCGGGCGCAAGTTGACGTCGCAGTATGACGCAGGGTGAGGCAGGGTGATGCAGGGTGACGCAGATTCTCAAACTCTCCCGCAGGGAGAGCGAAAGTTGAAGGCGCAGTTCTGTCGCCGTGCGATCTGTAACGCATTAATTTTGAATCGAGGAATGTGTGCGATGACTGCAATATACAATTATTATAATTTACTAAGTTCAGAATCTGATTCCGAAGATTTAATTGAAGACGAGATGTCTGCAATATTACCCCATAAAAAACTTCCGAAAAGCAGTTATTTAAAGAAAAGAAAGACTCACGGAGAATTCGTCCTTAAGAATGAATTTTCTAATGAAAAATATAAGAACTATTATCGTGTAACTCGTGAACAGTTTTCTGAACTACATGGATTTATTAAGGAGTCAATATATGCAGAAGGATGTAATGCGTCAAGACCTATCGAAACTGAAGAAAAACTAGCCATATTTTTAAGGTAAGATGTTTATTAATTTTCTACAACTTAAACAAATGTATTTCAACGAGCAGAAAATTCGTTTATGAAGTTAACTATTTCTTCTTGATCTTCTTTTGAACTATTCTGGGTAGTGGTAAAGTGTTCATGTGAAGAATGTGAAGAATTCTCGGAACAAGTTAGTGGTGTAGAAGGAGAGCTTTGAAAGGTATGGTAGCGATCGTACTGGTAAAATTGGGGCGTTTCTTGTATATTTGTTTGCGGGATATTCAATAAATTCGCTTCCATATCTGTCACAGTTTTGTATATAGAATTTCTGACAGTATATTGTGATGAGAGCGGCATTCTTTTTGTGGTTTCATACATACACATAAAGAAATGGTACAAAGGATCGTTTGGTGGTTGGATTTTATTTAATAAAACCGATCTTTCCGCTGCTCTTTCGGCCGCTCTTTTTTCCCGGTTTTCTATGGACTTCTTAAGTAAAATAGACACATTGTCTTTCTTTTTGATCTGCTTTTGGGGTGTCCGTGTGCTTTCATTTGAAGTCCCAGGAGGGCTGACAGGAGTCTCTTGCGTTTTTCTTTTCAAAGTTGTTTCTTTTGACGTTCCTAATGTGGATGTCTCAGGTGTACCACTCTCATCCAAACACTCTTCGCTTCCAGGTTCAACCACACTTTCTGTTTCCTGAATATCTTGGCTTTCGAGTTCTTCGTAACTTTCTTTCGTAATTTCTTCATCGCACTCGTCATTAAAATTTGTTTCTCTTGCTCTGTTAGCCATATAAGGCTGAAGAAACCCCATTTCTGTTTGAAATTTCCACCGTTTTATGGTACTTGCTGCAGACCCACTTTTCATACACTGTTTCTGCCTCCTGAGCGCATCCCTCAGAGAATGTCTCAATTTTTCCCATTTTGTTTTCGCCTCTGAACCTACAACAAAGTTTCACCTACAATTATGCATTTTCTTCATTTCAAATGTAAGTTTGGAGTAAATTCAATAAAATAATGTTATATCCAACGAAATTTGATATAATTTTGAAGAATATGACATGTAAACTTCATCTTACACACACGTTTATGTATATGTTTATGTTGTAGGTACCTAGCCTCCGGAAACAGCTTTAAGAGTATCGGTTACAGCTATAGAATGAGTGATCGAACAGTATCAAACATTATAAAAGAAGTAGCAGAAGCTATTTGGAAGTGTATGCAACCGCTTTATATGAGGAAACCGACAACAGAACAGTGGTTGGCAACTGCTCATGGCTTTGAGGAAAAATGGCAATTCCCACATTGCGTCGGAGCGATTGATGGAAAACATATAACAATAAAAAAACCAGAGAAAAGCGGATCTTCGTTTTTTAATTATAAGCATACTTTTTCCATTGTATTGATGGCCGTTGTCGATTCAGACTACCAATTTATTACTATAGATGTGGGGTCAATGGGAAGATTCAGCGACGGAAATACTTTTGCTAACAGTGTTTTAGCCAAAAAAATGCAGAATCATACGTTGCATCTTCCACCGGCTACTCTGATTCCTACAATTGTTGATCCGATTCCATATGTTTTTGTAGGAGACGAAGCGTTTCCTTTATCTGAAAATTTGATGCGGCCATATCCAAAGCGTAGTGTTACTGATAAGTATGAAAACAAAGTGTTTAATTACAGACTTTCGCGAGCTAGACAAACTGTGGAATGCGCTTTTGGTATTTTGGCTTCGCGGTTTCGTGTTTTCCGTTCACCTTTTGAATGTAAAGTTAGCACTGTGGTGAAAATTATAAAAGCATCTTGTGTACTTCACAACTATTTGAAAAATTCTCCAATTTTGCAAACTGGAGATGACATCACCGAACGGGATGTACCACAATACCAATTACGTCCACTGCATCAAACCAATGTCCGAAGTAGAGCTCAAACTTTTCTCATTCGTCAAAATTTCACGGATTACTTTAATTCACCTGTAGGATCAGTTCCTTGGCAGAGAGATTGCGTGTTGAGAGGAAAGTACTGAGGATACGTATAAGAAATGTGGTGCAAATCAAACAGTTGTCAAAACAACGATCGCCTGAACTTAAAAAAAGAATGCGTCTGCTTTACAATAAATATAAATGGATGAAATGATTGTATACTATATTTAGTAATAAATGATTATGTTTACAATGTTAACTAAAAAACTTAATACTGTAAATAAATAACTTACAAAAACTTACCAGATTGAAGTCCAATCTCTTTCGCAATCTGATCCCAAATCTGTAACTTTAATTTGGTTTTGAGAAAATCTACATGGGAAGTGTCATATAACACTGTTCTCCCTCGCACTGCCTCGATAAGTTTTTCCTCCATCGTGGCAAAAGGAAGATCAGATCTTATTAGCTACGTGAAAACTGCGGCACGAGCACAAACCCTCGCAGGCTCACGGCGTGCAGAAAATGCGTCACTTCACCCTGCGTATGAATCTTCGCTGGTGCATTTATTCCTATGCTTCACAGAAACTCACGGCGAGTCACCTCACCTCACCTCACTTTACTGCGTGTCAACTTGCGCCCGGCCTGACAGTAGCGCAGACAGATATGCTTTAATACGAATTTTAACATATGCTACATTTTGTTTAATAAATTTGAAGTAGATATTCGTTTATATGCACTGATAAAAAAGATTCTTTAAAACAAATAAATATCTCTTTGGCGGTATTTTTTAAAGCAGCCGTTTCTTTCAGTTAATCCATATTTCTTTCATTGAAATAATATTATTTTTCCACAGAAGTAATAGATACATACTAACTGAAGGCAATCATTTTTTTAAATAGTAGGGAAGTAATATCTCTTTGTATTAAAGAATCTTTCCTCTCATTGTCAGTATGACCATATTGTACTTAAACAATATATACAAGTCCGTGTAAACAAAATTCATTTGCATTATTTATTAAAATATATTCTAAATTCTGATCTGTAAACTGAGTCCGTTTGCTTGTCGTATGTTTTTAAATACAGAAAAATTTCTTTCTACATCACAACTAGTGAGAGGTGCATATTTAAAGTATATTTTAAAATTACTATACATTCCATTGTCTTTGGAACAGACATTTTTTAAGATGTTTAAATCCGGATTACGGTTAAAAACTGCGTCATTTTTTTGCCCAAACGGCCTCCAAAATCTCCGGGAATATTTTTAACTTCATGTAAGCTAGTATTTAGGATTTCGATACCTTCTTCTAGTTTTAAACTTTGAGTTTCTAAATATTTTATAGTATTAGTTAATACTTTAAAGTTATTTTTAACTAAATACTATATTGTGGAGACAAATACGGGACGCTGAATAAAGAGATATTTTGTGCGACCGCTCTTTACTTGATTAATTCCGTATCTAGCGCGCTTAGTCGTTCAACATTGTGTATCGTGCTCCGTCCGCCTATGGCCGAGCTTCGCAACGGTGATGCGATGAATAATAGTCGATGGTGCCTGTGACTATCCGCTCGTTACTTATCATATATTAGGTTGGACGACTTGGTACTAAAGTTTGGGAAACGATGCCACTGTTTAAAGCTTGTGGCATATTTCCGCTCAATCCAAATAAAATCCTAGATTATGTTTTCGTTCCAACGGACTTACAAACTGCAGAATCTACTAATACATCAAATCCTCAATTAATCACGCTTAAATCTCAACCGACCTCTAGCAACACTGGCATCCTCGAGTCCAATCAAAGAAACCCCAACAAAAATAGACATGTATTACAAGTAAATAACGTATAGTTACAATTCCAATAAATAATCACACCAGGCAAAGGCTAGCGTCCGTTCTAAGAATGGGCAAAGAGAATTCTAATCTTTTTGAGAAGGATACAAATAATTACTGTGAATAGTGGAAAAATTAGTGTATATGCGATTGGGTAAAGTACATTTCGTGTAGTAAATAGCCTCATGAATCTTTATACCTCGAAATGTACATATTGCGGAGTCAAGGAACTACGAAAGTTTAATAAATAAAAACAAAAATTAAGTAAATGCCATTCAAGCGGCATCTTTCCACCCATAAGTAATTCTATAAAGGTAATATAATATTTTGATTTTATAAATTGGTAGGGTGCACTGTTTTTGTTGGTTGCAACTTGTTTTCTCTAATAAGAGTGAATTTTGATTGTATAGGTACTTAATAAGTATCTTTTATTTTATGCGACGCTTCCTATTTTCCGCAATGAAAATCAAAATTCACAGGTAAATAGCGCATTCACCCTAGAATGTACAGCAGAAATAATTTCTATTATCGCTATGGATTATCCTGCTGGAACGTTTACACAACTACTGACGGATTCCGCCGCGAAGGCGCAAAAAGCGCGCACCTATATAGAACCACATAAATTAAAGCGGTTTCAAAAGTCGACTCTCGAAGTAAAATATAATTAAAAATTTGGCGGCACATATTGATAACGCCAGCTATGACATGTTTTGCAGGTGGCAACCTTTCAAATCGTAGGTATGCACTCGTCCGCAAATTATGGCAGAACCACGGAGTACTAAAAATATTTTAATAAATTCCTGTATACATGCAAATGCAAACGTCCTTTTTCAGTTCCTTAAAGAGTTATTATACTCATTTACAAATTAACTCTATTTTAAAATAAGCCGTACGCCCATGATCAAAGAAAATCATAGGGAACATTGAAAATTGACCAATTAAAAATTAGAACAAGAATGTGGCTAGATATATCTGATAGGCCTAATTGTAGGACTGGTATGATGCATTATTTTCAGTTTTGTGTACCGAGCCGCAATAAAAATATGCATACCAGCTGTTGTCTGGACAATCGTACCCAGCGTTGCCACGCCTAAGGATTTCTCCTTAGATGTAGGGATTTTTTTGTGCATGAAGAGGGAATGGAATTTTTTCCCATTTTCGAAGATATCCAAAATCTCTGAAATTATATTAAAAATTTAAATTTTCTGAAATTCCACTGCCTCGATTTTAATGTTATACATGAATATAGTCAGTGCCCCTGATATATGAAATAAACTTTTAAGATTTTTACTACGCGAACACAGCCCCGCAAGTCTACAGTATTAACCAACATATTTGTATAATATAAAAGGATCTTCTTAAAAACAATTCTTAGAAAAAAAACACCAATAAAAATATTCAATATAAAAATCCTCACATTTTTGTTAATATAGAGAATATAAGTATATTTGGAAGTTGTAATTGCAGCTGCTACAACAGGTCATATTCGTGGTTTAACTAACATATTAATAATAACTTTCCGCAAACTCTCTTTTGATTTTCCATAGAAAGCTGTCATCAAATACGTATAACGATTTAATGCAACCGATAATTCATTTATACGAATTTTTAAAAGGATTTGATTTCACCAGCTGATGTTTTGTAGAAGATTGTAATTTGTCTCTGGAGTATAAACTGTTTTTTCTCTATTTCCTATTTTCTGTATTTTATATTTATTTAAACCAAATCTTACATTAAACAATATACCGAGGTAATTATAATTACCAGCACATACTTATAACTAACAATAAGTATATGAAACTAAACAAAATTACATTTTGTTTTTTAAGAACTTGTTCACAGTAATATATATATATAATCTTTATTTCCAACTTCAGCGGACAAAAAATACAGAAATCAAACATATTCACCTATTATAAAGAAGTAATACTAAAGTGATGGAAATCTCAAGGCGAAGTTTGGCATCTGACAAGCGCCAGCGTCCACTCTTCCACTTAACCTTGGCGTCCTTAATAAATTCATAACAAAATACTGAAGTGCCTATAATTACCTAATCTAATTCCGTTAGTATGAGAGCAACAAAACAATATTTGCATACAAAATAAAAAATTAAAATATTTGGAGAATAATTGTAAGAAATATACACACTAACTAAAAGCAACAGCGTAGGGATCTAGTAGCTGTCTATCCCAAATCAAACCACGCAATAACTCTTTAAACGTAGGCAGAGGCTTGGCCCTGATGCTGGCAGGTATAGCATTATATATTTTATATACGGAAAAAGAAAAAGAGCGCCGAAAGAGAGCAGTTTTATGCAGCGGTGGTGTAATCGTGCCCTTAAATCTTACGTTTAAGTTATGAACGTCAGTACGAAAGCTTATTTTCTGATATAAATATGGTGGAGTTTTACAAGTAATTAGTACATGATACATGCAAGAAGCTTTTAGAAACACGCGATTACGCATATTCAACCAACGGCATTCTTCAAAAGTGTGGGATATATGATCGTATTTTCTAATATTAAAGATAAATCTGATGCACGAATTCTGGATTCGCTGAATCCTATTCTGTGTACCAACATCAAGACAAGGCCCATATAAAGTGGAGCAGTACATAAAGTGAGATAACACCAGCGAATCACACAGAAGACGTTTCAAATCTCGGCCTAAATATTTCCGGCGAGAATAGAGCATTCTTAGATTACAATAGGCTCGCTGTACATACTTAGATATTTGTTGTCGGAATCTAAACATCAAATTCGAAAATACCTAATTTCAAATTAAAATACCCACTTGAAAATCGTCAACTAAAACTCAAATGAATATAATTAATTTCATATAAATCTTCAGAAATATATCGACCACTGGTAATTTATTTTACCAGGCTACCTGGTCGCATTTTTGTTTCTACACACTAAAAAATAGTAAACCATACTCAATTTGCCCAATTTACTATTTACTATTTAGTCTATCTAGAGAAGTGAGTTTCTGCTCTAAAAAATATGTGAATTAATTAAAAGCAATAAAACATTTGTAGATAATTCGGATTTTATTATTGTATAATTTCATTGCAAATTCATATAACCTACACTTATCCAGTGGCGGCTTCTCAATAAGTGCACATGTGCACATGTACCCCCAACTAATATCTTTATCTAAAGGAATTTATTTTTGTGTTTAACGTAAACCTATTGGGTATTTAATTTTATTTTTCATTTCCGATGTTCGGTTCAGACTCCAGGCGCGAACATGCGTAATGCGGCTCGTACACTGCTCTCTCGAACTGGCCCGTTATTGGAGCAGCAGCTACCCCTCGCACACCCACACCTCCCGTAATAGTCCTCAGTACTTAGCTACCATATGTACACATTTAGTTTGTGTACGGTCGTCTGTCAGTGTTGTGTTGTATACCGGGAACCGGGAAATTACTTTTTTGCGCCTCCGTCCAGAAACACTGATTTTGCATTACTATAAATCGGCCGGAAACTTACCATTCTCCGGCCTAGGCCGGCAAATAGACCACTATTGGTTGGCAACACTATATTGGAATTACTGACATTTCTGCCATTAATTATAGATTCGATGACAGATGACAGAATTTTCGTTACACAATCCCTTAATTAATTCATATTCATTCCATTTCTATTTTCGGAAGATTTTACAGATAATAAATGGTTAACAACGTCACACACAACCTCTGTAATATGAGCTGGGGTCTCCATTGTCCTTATTATTGATGAATATTTATCAAAACTACCAAGAAAATTAAAACGTCAAATCACTAAGGTATTTTAACCCTGATTTCCAATTCAAAATTCATACGTAATAAGTATTGCCAACCTGTACTGTTAACTCCCTAGCGTTAATTTCTTTTATTATTTACAACAAAATTAAGATTTGTCGGCTCAAAAAATAGTGTGTAACACACGGCCAGAAACTCTTTTGCGAGTATTCGCACTTGTGAGACCTCGGCTTCGCCTCGGTCCCACAAACTGTACTCACACTCGCAAAACTATAGTTTCTGGCCTAGTGATACAAATAACTATTGTTGTATTCGCGCGCAATTATGGCGGATAATTTGGAGAATCCGATTTGCACTAGCGTACAATATTTAAAAACAATTCGTTTTTCTTCGCTGACATTAGAAGAAAAACAAAAAATCAAAAGTGCCGGTCGTCCAAAACCGAATTTATCGATCACGCATGTAACAAAATGTAAAACACGCGATTATAAAAGAACCTTTAAGATAGACACTTATGAAAAAGCCGCCTGGTTATGTGGTTGTGAAATTAGTAACAGTCTTTATTGTTTTCCGTGTTTATTATTTGCTGGTGATGTTCAAACAGAATGGACCACATCCGGTGTCAAGGATTTAATCCATTTAAAAGAAAAAATTAAAAAACATCAAAGTTCCAAGACACACCTCTCTGCTAAATTAGGTTTTAATTTATTAGGTAAACAAGATATTCGACAACAATTAAACAGTGCGTACCGACTGAATATCGAGAAACATAATGAGCAAGTAAAAAAGGACAGATACATTTTATCGAAAATTATAAACTGTATTAAATTTTGTGGTGCTTTCGAATTAGCATTACGTGGCCATTACGAAGGAAATGATTCGATAAATCCTGGTATATTTAAAGGTCTTATCAATTTTTCAAACAATTTTTAGTTTAAGTCATTTTTGTTCGTTTATGATGTGACTGTTCTGTATAAAAAGAAGAACTAACAATTTCGGATTTTTGCGCTAAGCCCCTTTCTGAATATTATCCCAAGATAAGGCGAAAGAACGTCACAAACCGCTCTAAAATGCGAGTTTTGAAGGTTAATTTTTAAAACCGGACTCCCTGGTACCTACCCAAATGTGCACTCCCAAAATAAAAGTCCACGCGCCGCCACTGCACTTATCTAACAATAAGCTAGCCAATCAGTTCTTTGGCATTCACCTACTTATTGTTAGCTAGGTTTTTTTACGACGCAGTTCATAATTTTGATTGCCACAAATAAGTGCCTAACATTGATACGCTTATAACATCTATTGGCTTGTCTATAGGTTATTATACATTGTTATTTGTAGGCCAATTCAACCAATTCATACACTACTTTCATGGTTAACCACTATTAACGGATCATTAAACTATTTGTCACAAAAATGTGTAATAAATTCCGTAAGAAAGCTATTAAAATACTGAAGCGGCATTAACTACAGTTAGTCACATTGAACATTGGCCATCTACTATTGCAGGTTAATTTGTTGTAAAATCTGGCTTAATTAATTTCATATTAATATGTGCAATATATCATTTTATAAAATAGTTTATAGGTTACCTAAAAAAAATATAAACATTTTTATACGTATTATATTCAAGAATAATATCTCTTTTAAAAAATAAGTGCAATATTGATGATCACAGTGAAAATCGTTCAGTTCAAAACAGCACGGAAATAAATAAATGAAACATTTATTTTTATTAATTATCTATTCTATCGTTCATTGAAAGCACCAATTTATTAGTTACTTTGGGTGATATTTTTGACCATTCTTCTTCAATTGCATGTTTGAATTGTTGTTTATTTGTAATGGTATGCTCTATTACGTTCATATCTGGCGATTGCAATGGAATTTGAAACACATTTGGGCAATTGTGGAGTAACCATTATCTTACAACACCGGGGCTTGTGCTTAGAATCATTGTCCTGATAAAACATAAATGTCTCCAAAATACCTCATTTTTCCGCGCTCTATTTGTCTCTTTAATATGTGTAAATATTGCTATTTGTCCATGGTACCTTCGATAAAATGAATATTACCGACACCTTCCGCTGAAATGCAACCCCACCCCATTAGCGATCCTCCTTTGTGTTTTATTGTTGATGTCAAATTCTTTGGTTTCAGCTGTTTATTCGATTTACGCCAGACTCGGCCATCCTATCCAAAAGTGCTTCAAACTTCACCGCAATCGCCTGATTTGAACGCAATAGAGCACATATGGCAAGAGATAATATCTAGATTGGAAAACCATACCATTCCAAATAAACAACAACGCAAACATGTGATTGAAGAAGAATAGTAAAAGATATCACCCGAAGTAACTAATAAATTGGTGCTTTCAATCAACGACAGAATAATTGCCATTAAAAATAGCAATGGAAGGCCTAATAGATATTAAGTAAAGGTAATTACAAAATAAATGGTGCATTTCTTTATTTCCGTGTTGTTTTGAAGTGGACGATTCTCACTGTGACTAACTGTATTTGTAATATATCAGTGATATTTATTTTGTGTACAAAATGTTAGTAGTATTATTATTAACAATGAAAAAATAGATATTTGTTTCAATGTGTTTAATTATGCGTAATGGAATGTGTAGATACGGAAACTATATGCTTCCTATAACAAAAGTCAAGATTTCCCCTTAAAATAAAATTTATATTTTCTTTCATTGCTCTTTCAAAAAAAAAAAAAATTAAACTTTTCATTTCTTAATTATTAAATAATTATTTTCTGTATGGGGTTTCATCATTTCTTAATTACCCATATAGTTCAAGAGATGATAGATCTATATTTAAGTATCTAGGTACTTTTAATTTTCAATTAAGGCACATATGCATGAAACAAAAATAATGCAGAATTAAGATGTGGGGAAATATAACATTTAGTTGAAATTTCATCCTTAACAAAGGCAAATAACCGTGATTTTTCAAAAAGTAGTTTGATAAATACAAAAGGCTTTATGTAATTAGTAAACTCTAGTTGTTCCCCTGAAGCTGTTCTGACATACTTACATAATGCTGTTACTAAACGTTATGTTTTAGTTGTATTCATTATTTATAAAAAAAACAATTAGAATTTATCTGAAAAACATTGTATCTATATCTATTATTCCAATAAGAGCTACTCATGTTTCATTTGTATCTCGTGGAAGTGCAAACTTTTAGCACTATCGCCAATATATCAGAGATGGTGCCTAGAGGTATAGCAGGTATTGGCAAGATGCGACAAACAGGATAAACAGCGTTAATAAACGTTGAAAGGCAAACTCCTATGTTTAACCATTTTTATCGCAATTGTTAAGGGAACCACTCCATAATCTGTTAACAATGAGGCACGAGCGTCATCTGTCTTTCCAGGTAGGTACGAGAACTCATCGCGCGAGGAGAGCTTTCACTTTTAACAACCCAAAGTAAAATGACACCTGTCACTTCATCATTTCAGCTCGGTTGCATCCCTGACCTGGAGATAATTTTGTGTCGCCTAAAAAGGGAAACATTTTACAGGTATTGGAACTTATTGTTTAGGTGGACTCAACTTATTGATTGTATACATGGGTTGTATAGACAGAACCGACAAGGTAACAAACTACAGGGAAGTTCTTTAGATGTATTACATTATTATAAGGATTTTTAAATAAATTCACTAAGAAACGTCCAGAATAATTTAAAAATTGATTAAAATAATGCAGTTTAATAAATTACTTATATAAAAAAATATTTTACCTTGCATTTCTTTTGATATTTGTTTAGAAGACCGATAGAACCCGTAATCCGACAGTGAAAGAAATTAAACTATTATTCCAAAAATTTTTGCAGCTTTATGGATATAACCCTCAAATGGTGACACATGATTACATTAAGCAGTTACTGCTTGGTAAAATGCATATGAATACTTAAAACAAGTCTCAAATTTATGTCGTTACATTGTTATTATTATTTTTAGGTATAAGTTATTTCGTGAATGCCGGATGGATTATATCATAATTTTTAACTTACACCAAGGACAAAAGATAAATATAGTTGATGCAGTCGTACAAAAAAAAAATAAATGAGAAAATACAATATAAAAGAATACTTGAAATTAATTTTAATAGCAATATTGAAAGAAAAAAATTAGTATGCGTAATTTACAAAGTAAATATTAACAAATTATGACAATTGATTATTTGCTATTGATACTATTTCTTGTAGAGGTGTAAAATGTATGTCACAAAATGATGATATTAAATTAAAAGTACGTGACAGTGACACTATAGGGAAATTTAGCGATTAAGGCACGCATAAGGTGTATAAAACGTGCATGTGTACCTCTGGGAGGAAGAAGGAACAAAAAGTTGAAGGTGAAATAAAAGGTAAGGAGCATCAACATTGTTATTTACAAGATTACACACAAATTTTATTAGCTGTAATTGCCGTATAATTTCCAACGATTCAACACAAATTGCTGAAGTAGAAGTTGGTAATCGTAGCCACGCTGAGAGTAAGAACCTTCATGTTTATATCTGACGAATGAAAAATAAAGTAGTTTAACTGGATCAATATGAAACGAAGAAGAGCTTCTAATAAAAAATCCTAAGATCATCATAGCTGATGCTACGGTGTTTTCGCGGTGAATAGAAAAGGAAAGAGGAGTGTCAAGAGAAATACCCAAATCCCTCACAATCCATCAAGTCGTTGATAAGTCGGTGCCAATGTGGAAGTGCTAACAACTTCTGACCAAACACCCCAAGATTTTAAAAGCTGAAGAAATGATCTAATCTCGTTGTGCAGAGAAGGTGGACGCTGAATCAAAGTAAACGACCAAGTCCTTCATATTAGTGTTACGAGTAAGTGATGCTCCCTCCACAGTATAGCTGAAAAGTATAGGGTTTACTTTTTTTTTGTAAAAGTGACTACTCTACATTTACCAATATTTAATTGTAACTTATTAACAGCGCACCATTTAGCAATTATATTTAGTTGAGTTTGCAGGTTTACACAATCGACATCAGAGTTTGTGGAAGTGAAGATTTTAAGGTCATCTGCAAAAGAGCATTTTTCGCTATTAATGTTCAGAAGCAAATCGTTAATAAATAATAGAAAGAGTAATGGGCCTAGATTTGATCTTTGAGAAACCCCAATGTGGCTCTAAATAGATACGACTTGAATCCATTATACATAACATACTGCGTTCGGTTGGAAAGGTATGAGCTAAAAAATACCACCAAGGAATCGTTCAATCCAAACAATCTCAGTTTTTCCAACAGTATCTTATGATTCATATGATCAAACGGTTTGGATATATCTGTGTAGATGGTGTCGACTTGTCCAGATTGATCAAAGTTGTTATGTACGTATTGACTAAAATTACCCAGATTGGTGATGGTAGATCGTTTCTCCATAAAACCATGATGGTCAACAGAAATACATAGGATAAATGCGTGCATAAAGTATTGCCTCAAAAACTTTAGCAAACTTATTTAAGATGGAAATGGGTTACACTTATGGCTATATCCGACTTTCGTTTTCTTTTCAGCTTCTGGCCAAGCAAATTGCTCCCTAGAATCTAGACAATTCTTTAGCGTAATACATTTAAAATAAGTTTTCAAAAGAATTTTGTTATAAAAACATTTTATTGTAGTTTATTTTAGCATATACATATTTACTGGTATGCGAACGCATGCCATATTAGGGAGAGCGTTTATACTATTATATCCTCTCATATTCTTTTATTAGAAACTATTGAATGGGCCGAGAACGACAAATCGGCAGCACATCGGGTTTAGACATTACGGCTTTCACAACCTCGTCATTATTACCCTATATATGCTGAAAGTGTATGCGGCACCCTCCTAAAATCCAAATGGTCAGTGGGCGAAACATCACCACCTTAATCCGTTACTTCCACACTGGACATGTATGTCACATTTCTTTCTGATGGCCATTGGCCGTACAGATGACCAGCGGTCAGACGGCCTATGCAGTCAGCCAAATAGCTCTACCGCACCGTTCCGAACAAAGCGACAGATAGCAAAGAGTTTTAAGTGTGCGACAAAGGGCCGCAGTAATTAGATGGTAGCGGCGCATCGACAAAAGCCCTCAGTTTATCAGTTATGGATTAGTCTCGCGTGCTTCGGCAGCGGTATCACCTGCCCTCTAACGAGACGAATACAAATTGAGGCTGCGCGAGCCGGCTAGTCTCATAGAATTCCGGTAGGATTGGGGAGGAATGGTTTTTACATATTTATTTGCCCGTTTATTATTATAAATTTCAATGGGTTTCGTTACCTGTATACCTATAAATAGGTAAATATACATATATACTGCTATAAATTGACTTCATAATATAATAAACACAGTATGAATATTTTAATACTAATTTCCAAGGAGGTATAGTACCATTTCTAAAATAGGAGTTGCTTCATCTAATCACCTGTCATAAAAACACTAATTAGATGACGTTGTAGCAGTAACTTCACTTAATAACTCCACTCAATAAATATGCAATGATTGATACGTGGTACACATTTCTACACGACAAAGTTTTGTGGAAAATCTAAGTTATAACTGAATGCACCAAAACTAACTCAAACTTCTTAATTAACTTAATTATCAAAAAAAATGTAATTAATTTAATCATAGGTGATCATAATCATACTTGAGTGTGAGTTCCACTCCTATTCTAAATTCCCACCATTTCGCAAGAAAAATAACCGTTGTAGTTGAACCGTGATATCTAAAAACACTTCCTCGACATTTAAAACTGCGTGACAAGAGATCGGTGCCTACCTATCTGTTTATTTAATTTTTGTAGATCGTAATTCTAATTCAGGTTCTGAGCCGGTACTTGTGGCTTTTGGTGTCCCGCAGGGGTCAATACTTGGCCCACTTCTGTTCTCTATCTATAATCGATAATGTTTTCTCGAATTCACGAGACACAAAGAATGTATGCGTTGTTGATTGCCCTATATCAGACCATAGAATGTTATTTTTTAGCTTGCCTAATCTAGAGTCTGATCTTCCCGAAAAATTTCTGTATCGCGCAAGAAATTTTAATGAAACCAATGTTCTACATTTTGTCGGAATGTTAAGAAATGAATCCTGGGATAATGTTTACAGCTGTAACAGTATAAATCAGGCATTTGAATATTTTTATGTAATTTTTATGAAATGTTTTAATAATTGTTTTCCCTTAAAACATACGGGTTACATCTGAGGTGCGGCAATCTAGCGAAACGATTAGAGATTTGTACATGTTGCAAAAAGATTTTCCCATTTTACGCTAAGTATATACACAACAAAAAAGCAGGCATTTTCTGTTATTACGAAATGCCAGACGGAATCATTTTACGCATCAAATTAATTCATCAACCAATCAGATAAGAACATCATGGAATATTATCAATGAATTGTCAGGTAAAACGAAAAAACACGAAAATATAATCTTAAATAACGATAAGAATGACGTCGCCGAAGCCGTTAACGATTACTTCATTGAATCTGTGCGTAATATAATCTTAAGAATATCCAGCAACGATCAGACAAGTTATAACGTTGAAATCTCCCAAAGTATGTGCGCTATGCCTTACAATGAGTACGAAGTCAACAATCTTTTTAAAAAATTAAAAAATAAATCATCAGCAGATCCGGATAATGTACCGTGCACATTGATCAAGAGAGTTTCGGAAACTCTCAGTAAACCATTGACATATCCGATTAATTTATCTTTTAAAGTAGGAGAATATCCGGAAAAATTAAAAACTGCACGTGTGATACCATTACATAAAAAAGGTTCAAAGTTATATATAGCTAATTATCGTCCTTTAATAATCGGAGCGAGCTTCTCTAAAGTGTTCGCGTATGCTATACTTGATAGATTGTTGTCATATCTGAACAAGCATAACCTTTTAACAAACCAGCAATACGGTTATAGAATAAACTATTCCATCATAACCGTGACACACGCGCTTTATGAGTACGTAGTAAAATACCTGGATTCGGGTAAACTCACAGTGGGGATATTTTGTGATTTGAGTCGCGCCTTTGATTGGGTTGATGATATTTTTCTCGAAAAATTAAATAGCTACAGAATTCACGGAGTTGTGGCACAATTGTTTGAATCCTACTTGCGTGACAGGGTTCAATTCGTGGAAATACAATATAGGGACGGTAAGTTTGTCGAGAGAGTAAAGGTAAGTAAGGTCTCCTGTTTTTTCCAGTAGATACGGGTGCGGGACAAGGTAGTGTTTTGGGCCCTCTAGTATTTCTTCTCTTTATAAACGATATCGCGGATTTTCTGGCTTATTACAACATAACTATGTACGCTGATGACATTAGCGTAGTCTCCACTTCTAGCACTCAGCAGACAGAATACCAATCAAATACTTTGTTGAATGATATGGTTACTTGGTTATCTAGTAACAAGTTATCTTTAAATAACGAGAAAACCAATTATTTGATATTCCATACAATACAGAATAAGACACAATATGATTTACATATTTATGTACAAAATGAGGAGATACGTTGTGGCCGTGAAATAATTTTTTTAGGTGTGTAGGTATATGGACAAAGCACTTTCTTGGGACGTACACTGTGAAAAAACAGCAAAAACCGTTAATCGAATTTAGTTCTTTACTTTCATTCTACTATGCAAACGTGCACAGTAAAGTATCATATGGCATCACAGTTTGGGGAGCATCGTCTGCTAGCAGGACTGTATTTTTGGCTCAAAAGCACATAATTTGATATATGGCTGGAGTTAATTTAAGTCTTGCGGAACTTATTTTAAAAGATGGAATATTTTACCTATGCCTGCTATCCATATATATGAACTTTTGAATTTTGTTTAATTTTCAACGCAATGAACAATTCCATACACATAATACTAGATCAAAGCAAAACTTTCGCGTCCCTAAATATTCCTTAAATATAATAAAAATTCCCCCAATGTTTTGGGTTTAAAACTATTTAACGTCTTACCTCAGAAGTATCAAGTCAAAACATTAAGAACTTTTTATTGTCAACATGCATATACTTCATCGACGAGTACTTTCACTTATGTATTTCGTATATATAAACCCAATGTATTAAATTTTATTATTCTATTTTCGACGTATCCTACACATTTTATGTAATATATACAGGATCAAATATATTATTATTATTATACGTTTTCGTTGACGAAATGCTTGAGTTTCACCAAGTGTCATTAATATGCTGATGATCCACAAATTTATTATTCTTTTGTGAGTCGTCGGTTGGCGATGCGTGTGACCGCTTGAAAGCTGATATTCATAATTTAAACCAAATTTAAAAAAGAACGTCACTATATTTGAACCCCACAAAAACCGATTTCATTTTGTTTGGTCCAAGAAAGACTCGACATGACGATACTTTTCATAATAAAATTGATATTTTCGTTATGGCCCAAATATACATTTAAAAAATTGTGTGAAAAGTTTGGGCGTATTAATTGATTCGGATTTAAGATTTGACGAGTACGTCAACAGCCTTGTTCGGCGTCATAGGCGTCGTTGAGGACGATTTATTCTAATACATAACATAAATCACACAATTTTTCTGAAGCTAGGTCCTATAGAAAGACCTACAGTTTGCACATTAAAAGAAAAAAATAAAACTATAGTTAAAATACCAAGATATCTTGCGACATTGTATATCTACATAATTTTATGAGCCAGATTCGAATTCTACAGAAGAATAGTTATCAAAATTGAGCATTACTTCAGAAATTCGTTATTACTACATTCCTCTCATTCAGAATGAATAGATTACTAGTGATAACGACTAGGGGTGAGTTGTAGATTTCTAAGTTACTTCGTGACTATTTTCTAAAAAAAAGAATTCAAATCAGATTAAATTTTTTCTTAGAAAATATCAGCATGTTCCAATAAAAATGAGAGATAGATTTTTACTGAAATACCACGTAATATAAAATGTTGAAATTTTTACTTCCTAACGCCCGAATCACTTTTGGGTCTTAACATTAGGGTGCAATATTCAAAACTGGCGAACGAAGCTCTTAAATATATATTTGTGTCCGTTATTTCCTTTATAACATCATATTTAACTTTCATCATGCTACTAAAACAAAAGTACGAAACCCCCTAAAACTCGAAAATAATGTTATTGTGGTGTGTAGGACGCAGAGCCAAAATCCGAAAACTAATTTTATGTTCATGTTCCTAAATTGATGATAAGGTGTTATTATAAAATGTGGAAAAGTAATCTTTCCATTTTTAAAATTCATTCGCAAGCACACTTCTATGTTTTCGGTTTTTACATTACATTTAAAGATTTGATTTAAATAAAATTTAAAATACTCAAACTAGACGTAGCTACTTCCATTAAATTCCTTTTTTCCGTTAGTAGGTACGCCTCTGTGCAGAATCTCCTCTCCGGTATGGACTCCAACGTATAATTAACGGCTTGTTCACGGTGGCTTCTCTAAATCAACAAGATACCATCGGCCATCCCTTTATAAATCAGATTTACCAATAGCGCAAAAGTGATCAAAATCACTTGGGCGCCAGTCCGCTAGTGTATTGAGATATCTCTACTACCTAACCATTCCTGGTGTTACAAGAACAAAGGAAGAGGAGAGCTAACGAGCGATAATACTAGAAAACTAAACCGATGAACTTAGAGGGAGCGTAAGATAATTCAATGAAGGAAGAATAGCTTGGCCGAAGACGATCTGGGTAAAAATGCGAAAACGTGCGCACGCCGCATTTTTCTGTTATTACGTTATTGCTTTATCGGGAAAGCCGGTGGTTGTTAATTTATGGCCGATTGTTTCGCAATAATAATTTTCCTAGGCTAGCTTCGTCGAAGTCGTCGAGTTTCGATAACGAAATTGGCACGACTTATGCTGGCGATGTAGACGCGCACTAGATTCTATGTGAACGGCGGGTTTTTAACTGATTTCTCACAGGCTAATGTCTCGTTTGCAAGAGATAATGTCGCATTCGAATGTTGTTGTTTACTTTTGTATTTTTTTCCGATTATTGAAGCGATATATTGCGCTTATTGTTAGTATAAACAAAGGAGTTATGAATGCAATCAATGTTTCAGTATTTTTACTTTGCAATAAAAAGAAGCACTGTCGGATATTGCACTTAATATACTGTAATAAAATTATATTTTAGCTTTGATTCATTTATTTTATTTGTAACTTACACAACCGCCCGCGGACGTTTAGTTAGGTAATAAATGTTTGAAAAGCAACTAATACTAAAAATACACTCCGCCAAAAAAGTATCGCATAATTTAGTTTTGAATCATAAAAGTATCGCATAATCTTTGTTTGTAGCATAAAGTTGTAAATATACTTTAATGCGCTCTAAGATATAATTTCTATGATTGTTTAAATAAAATACAGGCCAAATAAAAACAAGAACTCATACTTGAGATTTTTATTAAAACAAGAAATTATAATTTTGGAAAGAAAAATGTCATACCAGTAGCTTTTAATACTGAGTATTGCCACCTCTGGCTCTTATGACCGCTCGCATACGGTTTGGCAGAGATTCGATTAACCTCCGTATATACGCCTGATCCAAATTCTCCCACTCGTCACGGAGAGCATTTGCTAGTCCATGCAGGTCCGCTGGGGCAACATTTTGGGTTCGTATCCGTCTGTGAAGGAGGTCCCACACATGCTCGATAGGGTTCATGTCCGGACTTACCGCAGGCCAATCTAAAACTGGAATACCAACATCGTTAAGGTATTCCTGGACGATTATTGCAACATGCGGTCGTGCATTAACATGAATTCGTTTCCTATAATTGGCGCATATGGTACTACATGTTCTTCTAAAATGTCCGTTATATACCTGTGGGTAGTCAGTGTACCTCTGTCTACTGGTACTAGCTCTGTACGACCTGTTAAACAGATGCCTCCCCAAACCATAATAGAGCCACCAGCGAAATTAGGTCTAGGTCTGATATTACACTGCGAATAGCGCTCACCGTCTCGTCTGTACATTGAGATACGCCTATCTGAGGTGTAAAAACCAAATCTTGACTCATCTGTGAAGAGTATATTGGCCCAGTCATTAATGTTCCAATTTACATGTTCTCTGGCAAACCTTAAGCGAGCAACTCGGTGGTTCCTAGTGAGACGAGGGGCTGTTACAGCTACTCTAGATCTTAATCCACTCTGTCGTAACCTATTCCGAATAGTTTGAGTACTCACACGAGTATTTCTGACTCTAGCCAAGTCGTTCTGCAATTATCTCGCAGCTACATGTCTTCGACGTAATGCTTGTAGTAGTAAATAGCGGTCATCTTGGCGAGTAGAACATCTTGGACGACCTGGTACAGGTCTTCTACTGTAAATGCCTGTTTCCCTATATCTGGCTATGGCTCTAGAAACACTTGACTGATTGATGTTCATCAAATTAGCAACGTATGCTTGAGATCGTCCATCTTCGATTAAAGCAACTATATCAGCCACTTGTTCTGAAGTTAAATTGCTCATTTTAGTTTTAAAAGCGTTGGTACAGAACTCTGACTTCGCACTTTAAAATTTGTCCGTATAGGAAGACTTTCAATAAACAACTGAACAAACCTTACACATATGCATTTTTCTAAATGTGTTCTTTTAGAAAAAAAAAAAGTAAAAACGCTAAGTTCCATTATTTTGTTAGTGTTTTTACAGTTCACATATACGAGGCAAACTTTTTGTGAACGTATAAAAATATCTTGGTTCATAAATGCCCTTTTTTAGTTTATGCGATACTTTTTTGGCGGAGTGTATTTTAGCTTTGATTCATTTATTTTATTTGTAACTTACACAACCGCCCGCGGACGTTTAGTTAAGTAATAAATGTTTGAAAAGCAACTAATACTAAAAATAGTATATTATGTTACTAGGAATAGAAAGCGCACTTTTTGTGTTGAGCACAGAAGGTTGCGGCTAAAGTGTTAGCCGAGGGCAAACAATCTGGGCGAAGCCCAAGAAGAGAAGCTTTCTGCACCGCCTGACATATATTATTTTTTCTTGAAGTACTGAAAACTTGTATTTTGTGTTTTTTCTTTAGTATGCGCAAGACGCCTTTGTTGTGGAGCTGTATAACGTTCTTTGCGTACGTTGTGAACAAAATATCGGTGTACACTCGGTTTTATGGAGTACGGTATTTGCGCTTTATACTTAAGTTGCGCCTGAGTTTGCGGCTGAGAGTCGACCTGGCTGTTTGTTGTTTGAAACTAACTGTCGACTTGAGAATTAAATCGTTTGCAGTATATCTAACATTTATTTTTAATTTTAACTGGAGTTTGTATATTTATTCATTTTCAAGAAAACAGGAGCAGAGTTTTGATATTTTAATCGTGGGTGGGAGAAAGTTGGGATTTTATTTGTTTTTTTTTGACGAACTTCTGTCTTCTGCTATTTCAAACGAAGTTTGGAGTTTTACTCCCTGTGTGAAATTTCAATTAATTGTGGTAACTGTTATTAATGTTACCCCACTGAGATTCAGTATATGTTTAAGCACTGGTTACGAGTTTTCTCTCTAGGACCTTTTACTTTTTCATCCCCTACCTTCCCGATTGGGAGAATCCGCTGACAGGGTATTAGATTTTAATCGGGTGGCTCCTTCTTACCATCTTTTATATTTTTACCCATGCCGTCTCCACTGTGGCAGCTGACAACCCTGGATGAAGGGAGAAACAAAGGTAGGTCCAGTAGCGGATGCGTCACCAGGACCCGATTTGCTCTACCGCCTTACTTCATGTAGGTACTAGACCTAATTTAGCTTTTTTATTATTTTTTTCTTTTATATACCGAATCAGAAGGCGTGGCAAACTTCAAGAACAGAAGTAAGGATATGGGGCTAATAATAAACGATCATATGAGAAAAAGCTCTTCTGTTAAGATTCCAATGGCGGACGACCTAACTTTACTTACTGATCGATTTAATCTTTTATTTGCTTAAACAACAACAAAAATTTGATAGTCATGACAATAAGAATTCATTGACGCAATAAAAAGCCTTTATTTACAAGTTAGTCAAAAAGAGTTTTTTTTGTTTAAAACTAATCTGATTCACACTGGCTTTAATATCAGGAGGGAGCTTATTAAAGAACTGTATTGTAGTGCGCATTGTAGTACGGCCCTGTTTCATATAATGCAGTACTGTGAGAATCCACGGACAAATCATTTCTAGACCTTGTCTGCATGTTATTATGAATGTGGCGATTTCTTGTAAATTTGTGATGATTTTTCTTATAGAACATTAATATCTCGTGCATATAGAGCGACGTCAGCGTTCATACACGTAGGCGTTTAAAAATTTCACGCCATGACTCCCGAGAACCAACACAAACCATACACCTCAAAATCTTTTTGAATAATAAATAACTGCGAAACCGATGTTTAACCGCCCCAAAAAATGACAGTAACGCAGACGCGACTCCACACAAGTGAAATAAAAAGACTTTAGCGGTTCTAAATCACAGCACTGTCGTATGTTTCTAAGAACATAAAACGATCTAGATATAGATTTATTTAATGTAGTGCAATGATCACGTCATTTCAGGTTCGGAGCAACACAGACACTCAAATATGCCGCAGATGATACTTCCGGGATTGATCTACCATCGTGTTTTATGTAAACGCTACTTGGACAAGCTGAATGGCCATTTTTGAAATGCATAAGCTCGGTCTTATTCCGGTTTAAAGTCAATCCCTGGTTGTCGCACCATGCAATCATCCCACTAACTACTGAATTTGCCGCTTTAGATCACCAGAAATAACACAACTTGTGTCGCCGGCATACTGCGTCAGTATAGGCACTTCCCAAGCGCGAATTCCAAACCATTGACGTATAATGAAAACAGTGTTGGGCCAAGTACAGAACCCTGTGGTACACCGCTCGTAACATCGCAGGCATCCGAATAAATGTGCTTCAGTGTATATAGCATTCATAGTTGTCGTATACACTTAATTTATAATATTAAATAAGTAAAACAATGATTAAATTTCGGTTATTACAGAAGATATAAAATTCACCAATTGACAAAGACCAAATTAAATGTCGAAACGTTTTATAAAATGATTTTTTTTAATATCAATTTAAGCCATAATTTCCAAAATAAAGATATACACAGAAAACTTTTTAAAGTATACACTTCTTTTAATTTTTTTTTCTTGCTAGGAACAATGACGTAATTCAAAGCGAACCGGAAAATTCTTACACTTCACGCACACCTGTTACATAGCAGACAATTTGTTCGGAATAAAAATTTCAATTGCGGCGAAATTGCGAGAATAAAAGCAGACGTCTGTGCTAGTGCAGCAGAGTTTAATTAACATTTTTAAATGCATATGCCTCCTACCCATCTGTCTTATAGGGACTTAGCGGAACGCGTGATCCTTGAGCGAATAACAAAGCTGGATAGATTGCCTAGATGTTAATTCTAACCCACACACAAGCATAGGAACATAGAAACATATTGTAATACCTGCTTGTAAAAGGAAGCATATGGAAAATGGAAGGTATGCATAGGTACAGATGTGGACCACAGGCGTGCATTATGGACTAACATAATAATATTAGATAAGTTTACTGTTGTCATTTAAATTGCTGAGAATGAAAAAGTATTAATACTGAAAATGTAATAGATATACATAATAATTTTCTTTACAAAAGTGATTGAATCTTATAATTAGTAAGAATTTTGGCTTACTAACTACAGACATCATATACGCATATCGTTTCATCCTTTTGCCCAAATCCTATCCTGCCTATATATCCTTGCCGTTTCTTTCTATTGAATGCTCCACGCTACCATATTGTAAATATACTGCAAATATTGTATATTCACAGTAAAATTTCGAAACATTTCATATTCATTCTTATTCCACAGCTTATTATCTAAAGATTTTTGAAGAATAGGTTTATGTTTTTGTGAATTTCTGCAAATGAATTTATCTGGCTTTCTTTCTAGACAAACCGCTACACTCGACTGCTAAATATTATTTTATTTAAAGTCATCTTGTATGTTATCAAACCACGGAAATATCATATATAAGGAATCTAACAGGGCAAACGACCCTATGCATGACAGAAATGAGTGAAAACAAAACATTATTCTGATGCGCTCCACTTTACAAACCTTTTACTTTTCTTTAAGGCGGGTTAATGACTATAGCAATATTAATATCAAATTTGCGAACAATTTTAACATACGTAAATGCCCAACCATACGTTTATATATACAGTGCGTCCGAAAAGTCTGAAAACACAAATAACAACTTAATTAATGTTTTTTGAGAAAAATCATAAAATATGTCAATTAAAAAAACTTCTTTTAATAACAGCAATGTAGTTTTTGCAATAATCTTGAGAAAATCACTACTTGTTTAATTTTTGCTTCGTTTTTTGAATAGACGCTGTCATCATCTAAATGACACTTAAAAAAAGTTAACATAAGAATATTTTTGAAAAAACTGCCGAAATATTATATCAAAAAGTGAAAACTTCGTCACTGATCTTTATCCAAAACCTAATACCTACTTAATATCTAAGATAAAACTTGAATTTGTGGAACAATGCTTCTTTATTATAACAATTTATTTAATCATTCTCAAAACGTTTCGAAAATTTTATGTCTTCATCAATCTTGTGTCTCATCAGTTGATTACCAATTATGGGTGTTATGGAATCCAAAATTATCCAACTAATATCTAAGATATGTTTCTCTTTGTATTTGTTGTAGTAGTACAATTAGAACAAGTGGGCTTATGTTTTAAACATTTTAGTTATTTGGCCCGTTCTGTTAAATACATTACAATTAAATTACCTACTTGAAAAATTATGAACAATGGGTTTAACAGAAAAAGAACGTGACGAAATACTTATGCTGATTGGTTTTGGAGATGGAACCCGTTCATTTAGAGAAGTTTGCCATTTATTCCGTATTAAGTTTCCGTCGTAAGTAAAATTTATAATAAATTTCGAGAAGAAGGGCATTTATAATTAACGCTAAATTAATGAAATAAAATTTGTTTGATAAGCAACAGTCATTATTAGCAGACGGGTTTCGTCTTAGCAAGGCTCATCAGTACTGCTAGATAACCTATTGCATCATACGACGAAGCTCGTATAAACAGGCTGTCCCATGACGAGCTGCAGCGATCGATATATGGAAAACCATGCAACTATTCGTAGAGTATATCCTTTTGTGACAATAGAAGAACAGCCTTCAGTAGAAACTTTATTCCCTTTAATTCTGTCTAAAACTATAAAGGCTGTTCCATTGTATGGGATGTTACCCTCTATACGATGTTTCAAACGCAAATTTCACCAAATCTTAGTTCTATCTAATAAATGTTCCACATATCACGTTATTTATGTTTGCATGAGTCAAACTCTCAAATTCCGAAAATTACTATACTTTGGGAATCTGTATAGTAGGTTATGTCCATTTTTTAATTGGATTTTATTTTTTGCTATTTGTAACAGGTATCGAAAAGGTTTTGGGAGGAAAGTTGCTTCTTTTTAATTAGTTTTATTAAGTGGTAACAAATTTGTCAATATCTCTAACATCTTTCAGAAATAATATTGATAACTACATCAAACATATTTCACGTCACTAGTTATCTATACCTTTTCTAGATAACAATTACACTGCTTGACCATTTCCTAGTCTCATGTAATACAATTAACAAATGGACGACCAAGTTACTGATCAATAAGAACTGTTTTTAATTCACTAATATGCTTTAAAGTTTTTTTTAAGAGCCATAACTATAAAAATACAAAAATAAAAAAGAAACAAAGCAAAATGGCGTACCGTACCTTAGACTCATAATTTGCAATCGTCCGTAAGAACATTCTGGCTAGCTAACATTGATAAAGCCATAAAGAGCTATTCAATTATGTTTGGCATGAATTTGATGTAGATTTACTAATCAACCTCCGTGCTTAACGTAAATCTGAGGATATTTTTTGAGTGCTTCAATTTTTATTACTTAGGGAGATGTTGTCTCCTATTCATACTGTATGTAGCAGCCTTCGCGGTGCAAGACCTTAGCAATAGCTAAGTCTGAATACGTTTTTATTAGTACTTAGTCAAGAGTTGACCAACCTGTTAGCTACTAGTTGTCCAGAGGTCTGTCTCCAGAGGGCTATCGCTTTCTCATGCTTTCATTGTTGGAGTTCAACTTTAATCCAGGTTTTGGAGACGCCCAAAGCAGGTTCTGATCAACAGAAGTGACTGCTGGCCTCTCGTTTGGCAAGCTCATCAGTTACCTGGTTGCCTGTGTGATGGGAATGCCCTGGCACCCGTACTAGTGTGACTTTGCCATGGCCAGCTGTACACGGTAAAAAATTGCGTGTAGAAATTAACACTAAAAGTGGTCTATATAATTCCACACTATTTTTTGTGGACTTTTTGTGGATTTTACACTGTGAAATTTGGTAAAATTTACCAAAACGATTTGGTAACTCCTACACGTGTAGTGTAAGACACTTGCCAGTGTAAACTACCAAGAGATGATGTACACCTTTGGGTGTTAGTTAGAGGTACACTACATGGGTGTAGCTTTTACACTGAATAACGTAAGTGTAATTAAGGTGCTTTTACCTGTAAATGTATATCGTACAGTATATATACGCTAAGCACTCTAATAAACGTAAGGTGGTGAAGTGATCCAAAGGAAACTTCAATTTGCTAATAAAAATTTATTTGCGAATATCTTTTGGTATAAAACAGAATTTAAACATTTGCTTTCTCGCAAAACGCACATTGTACAGAACAACGTTTAAACGACATGCACTATAATATATGTAAACGAATACGAACACTAATGATTAAACAAAAATATGGTGTGGAACAATATATCAATAATATTACTAATAATAATTAAGGTTAAATAAACAAGTTATGCAATAAAAGAAAAGCCATTGCACAGCACGGCAATATTATAGTACAGTTAATATTAATAAAAATATATATATTTTTTAAATTTCAAACTTCTCGCTACCAGTTAGGTTAAGGAATATGGAGTTAACCACCGGAATGGAGGGAATAGACTAAACAGGGAATTACATTCTACACGATTAGTCATATATACATAACCTACAATATGTCATAAAAATCTTTTAGAACTGACAAATATCTTACGAAATACAGCAATAAAAACTATAGGTGGTAAACGATACGTATTATGTACCTACCTACATAATACACTATTGTTAAAAATGGTGTAATTGGTTACTTACCGTTTGATACGCAATGTTTATATGCCGACGGGATAGGCGAATCACTAATACTAAGCCATTTAATTATACTTTTGCATTTAATTCATATTAACATCATGGTTGCAAAAAACATAAAATATGTACGTATAAACTATCATAACATCTTAAAAGCAGAGGCGCAGGATTCATGTTTCAATACGAATCCGATCACGTGTCAATTGTCCGTTAGTAGTCTGTAAGTTTATCTCTCTTTATTACATGTACCTGATAGAAATTGTTCATGCGCAGGAGTACATACATATGTACGCCCCTCTCTTTTCGAAGTCAAATTCTTACACCCCCAGGTGTAGATATTTCAAATATTGGGCAAAGATGTCTTTACCTAATTGATTTTTGTACCAAAATTCAACTTTAACCAAATTAGGTGTTAATTTTAACACGCAAATTTTTTACCACGTACTTTTTGAGCTTTACACGCAGAAATTTTTTACTGTGTACTACATTATTTAAATGCTCCCCATACCAAGCTAGACCCAAAGTTATTTGCTTTTAGAGCACACAGCTTGGTTATCAGACCATATATAAATGTTAGCTCCTTCCATCCCTTCTTAAGGTTTCCTTGGGCACAAACATTTCTTCTATATGAGTTGTGAAACCTTTCCAGTTTCTAGTTCTTAAATTAAATGGGAAATAGATAGGAAAAAAATAAAACGAATGAATCGATGCAAAAAGAAGCCAAGAATAGGTTGGTAGAAAACAGTGCCCATAACTCAACTGAAAATCTGTGTGAATCGCTTTATATGCGCGATGAATATGCAAATATTTCAATTTAACATGTTTATTGAATAGAACGTCGTTATCTGAAATCGTTGCGTTAATAAAAATTGAAAATAACGCATTACCGGCTTGGCTTCTGCCGGCACGAAAGTGGTAGCGAGTATGAATGTGCCGGACAGGTACTTATGCAAATGCAATTCATTTGCCAACCATTTACAAGAAGATATCGAACGTATAATGCAACTGTAATCAGAAATACAATTACTATCGGTAATTTACATAATAATGACGTGGACACTGCATTAATGGCGACAGGACATTAGCAGGCAAGAAATTATATATCTTATCTGCACATTTAAACAGGGATATAGAGATTATTTTTTTAATTTGTTTTAGAAAAAAATGTATGAATCTTGGATTCAGGTACTCATTAAGTGGGCAAATGCAGAATGTCATTTCACCCCCTGTTATACGTAATTGTAATTGTGTTAATTTTAAGTAAATATTAGGAATAATTCATCGTGAAAGATTACCTTAAATATTAGTCTAAAAAAAACAGACAACTTAGATTGTTAAAATACAGAAAAACTAAAATGCAAAAAGTCTCAAAACTGCCCGGATCTTTCCGATCTACGTGTTAATAAATTACATCGTTTATTTGTATAAAATAAAAAAAAAATCGTGTAAATGCAAAATATTATCGTTGAAACCGTCCGTTTGCAAAGCCATGTTGATAATAATTTTTCAGCATATTCTCAATGAAACTACAGGAGTACCCCCGTATCCGCGGGGGTTTGGTTCTGTGCTCTTCCGCGGATACTGAAAACCGCGGATAGTAGCGAACGCTTTATTTCCGAATACAATATGAAATATGAAGCAAAATGAAACAAGAAAAAATAAGTTATATAATATTTATTTAAAATAAATAAACAATAAATAAATAAATATTCTTCTGCTGTGGCACAATATAGAATTTAAGTTTAATAAATATATAAGTTCATACATATGTAGATATAGTACATATTCACATACACAACAAGAAAAACTTTATCATCGTGAGCTGCATATTCATTCATCTTCCTCCAAGTCCAAATTAGCAGTCGATTGTTTACTTAGATCCGAAACAAACGATGTTGATGGCTGTGCATTATCGATAGTTTTGTCGTCTTTTTCAAAGAACATTGTTATTGGTAGTTGTCGTTTTTGCCTTTTCATTTCAATAAACAAATCCTCCAAATGTTTCAAGGCGTCTGTTATAGAGCGAGTAATTTTTATACTGCGTTCCATTATTGGATCATATTCTACTATCTGTTCCTTTAATTTTTGAGCAGTTCGAAATATCGGTGAAAATATTTCAAGCGTCCATGCTGGCGGTTCTTGTTGATCCTCATCCTCATCGTCACTCGCTTCTGGAGAAGATTTCACAAGGTCTACCAATTCCTCGTTGGTGAATACTTGATCCTCTTCGTTTATATAATCACTGAGTTCCTCTTTAGTTATATCGTTAAATCCTTCTCCATCTATTTTCTGCGCTATGTTAAATATCGTTGTTAGATGTGAATTAATATCATGTGTGTCTTCAGAACTAAGAACGATGTCATTCCACAGATTTTTCCAACATGCTATTATCGTTTCTGACTTTAATTCCTCCATCGCTCCTTTGATAAATATAATTGCGTCATCAATTGTAAATGACTTTCGGCATTCCATGAGCCCGATATCAGAGCATTCGTAGCCAGGTTTCTCTGGTAAAACTGGAGACCATACCAGCCTTTTCAACTACATCGAACAGACAGTACCTCTGTCCACTAGGGCGGACAAGATTCCGCCTGTCTTCAGCTTCACTAGGAAATAGTCCGTAGACATTTCCAACAGTGAGGTCTCCAAAGCATACATTCACAGACCGAGGCGATGTTCTCATCGCTGGTTTGTGGATGCCTCGAAGACGCCGAACGGCACAGGCATTGGGATCTGGAGAGATGGAGAACCGAATGGCGAAACCAGCAGCTTAGGGGGCTCCACTTCCATCTTCCATGCTGAAGTTATAGCCATCCAGACCTGTGCAGAGAGCATCTTAAACTGCCCGCATGGGAATGGATCGGTCGAAATTTTTTCCGACAGCCAAGCTGCCCTCAGGTCACTACAGGCTGTCAAATTTGCTTCCGAAGTGGTACTGAGGTGCCATAGGAAGCTTGAAGAATTGGCGAAGCATCACAGCATTACGCTGAGATGGGTGCCTAGTCACTCTGGGATTAGAGGTAACGAAATTGCTGACAAACTAGCTAGAGGCGCCAGTGGTCTACCGTTCACTGGTCCAGAACCGTTGTGCGGGAGTTCCTATGGCGGTATCAAAGCCTTTGTCAGATCTCAACTCGCTGCTAGTCACCGCTCCTTTTGGAATGGACTAGTCGGCGTGAGACACTGTAAAATCCTCGGTTTTTATCCGGGCGACGAAAGACTCCGCAAGGCAGTCTCAATGAGCAGGGCCAGACTGAGACTTCTTACGGGAGTCCTAACCGGCCACTGTTCATTAAATAAGCATTTGCACCGAATGGGGCGAGTGGACTCTCCCCTGTGTAGAAACTGTGGGAGAGCAGAAGAAACTCCTGTGCACCTCCTTGCCGACTGCCCGGCAGTGGACAGGGAGAGATGGAGCTGTCTAGGGGTCGCTCGTTTGGACGAACCCAGTATAAGAAAATTAACTCTCGACCAACTTGCGGACTTGTTTGTTCGAGTACAACCAGGTCGAGAGGGTTAAGACATCATGGGGGCACAATAGGTCTTAAGGCCGAGCTGCCTCACGGGGTTAAACCTGCCCATGAAAGCAAAAAAAAAAAAAAAAAATTCGTAGCAATTGTATACAGCATTTCGAAAACCTGTCGAATATATATGGCTTTAAAGCATCTAATGACACCTTGATCAAGGGGCTGAAGCAATGAGGTCGTGTTAGGTGGTAAGAAAACCACTTCAACATTTTTATTTTCTGTGCCTAGTGACACAGGATGCCCAGGAGCATTGTCTAGTATCAGCAGCACTTTAAATGGTAATTCTTCCTTTTCCAAATATCTTTCCACTTCCGCAATAAAGCATTGATGAAACCATTGTGTAAATAGAACAGCCGTAACCCACGCCTTTCGATTTGATTGCCAAAACACAGACAGGCAAGCTTTATCTTGTATTTAAGAGCACGTGGATTCTGTGATCGGTAAACAAGTCCCGGTTTAATCATATGACCAGCTGCATTTCTAGAAAATATCAAGGTAAGTCTATCCTTAATTGCTTTAAAGCCTGATGCACTCTTTGCAGTCTTATGAATATAAGACCGTTGAGGCATTTTTTTTCCACATAAGACCAGTCTCATCGCAGTTAAAAACTTGCTTAGGATGATAATTCTTTTCTGCAATAATTTGTTTAAATTTTTCTGGAAACAGGGCAGCAGCTACATGATCAGCCAACGCAGATTCCCCAGTCATTTTTATATTTTTTAGATTAAACCGAGTTTTAAATCTATGCAGCCACCCCCTACTTGCTGTGAATGATTTTCCTTCCTCTTCAGTATAATCTTGGGTCTGCATATCTTCATATAAAACCAACGCCTTTTGTTGTAGCACTTTGCCATCGATAGGAATATGTTTTCTTGTCATATCTTCCACCCATAAATTTAAGGCATTTTCTACCTTAAGTAAAACTTTATTACGTATTGTGGTTGCAACTTTTGCTGTTTGGGGTGCACTAGAAAAACTAGCTCGAATCTTATCTTTGTTTTTTAACACTTCACGTATCGAAGATTCGTTTTTATTGTATATTTTACCAACAGTTGCAATAGATTTTTTTTCTATTTACATCATATTAATGATTTTTATTTTTTCACTAATAGTGAGCATTTCACGTTTTCTTTTTGGTTTAGAAGCCATTTTAAAACGATTTTCAAATTTACGTGCTTTATTTAAAAACTATTACTAGCACTGTCTTGTCCGACAATTCGAATAGTACTAAACTCATAGTTAACAGGAGCGTTTATATGTACAAGTAAAAGCGAGTGGCACCTTAAGCACGTTCCAACTTGTTTAGCTTATCATAAGAGAGCGCCGAATTCAGGGGATGACTCATATATACGACGATATATCGACAAATGCTCCTATAACTTTTAATAAGGCTCGAAAGTCTTTATTTATTTCTGTATTTATTGATATAACGCGTTTTCTGCTCATCATAGGTAAATCGCGGATGACTGAAACCGCGGATAAGGAGTCAGCGGATAACGGGGTACTACTGTATACATTACCAAAATATTGCAACAACTTTTTTTAAACTCTTCATATCCGAATCACAGGAAATAATACTTAGGAATATGATATTAATTTTGGTGTATTTATATACAATTTATAGAATATTTATTATTAATTAATTTAACCATCTACTAAGGTAATAAACATCTACTTATTAGAGCGTTATATAAATGCATACAAACGCAAAAATGAAGAGAATTTAATCTGCTAGTAGAACTTTTATCGTTATTTCTGGACGTGCATACCTACATGGCACTATTTGAATAAAAGTGATTTGTAAACTTCGTTGCGTTTCCTTTCTCACAGTTTGTGCCGCTTTATTTTCACATGTCTTAGAAGTTTGTGAACATACTTTACGTACTAGAATGAAATTAACCTAACTGTATCCAGTAGAAAAGAAATATTTAGGATGTTGTAAATAAATACTACCTATTTTGTCTTTTACAGTTACTGGAAACATCCTCAGATAATAAAGAGATGCCTACAGATTGTTGTTTAGCTCGTTCGTGCTCTATAAACCCAGTACTAACTCTTAGCATTGGATTTTTACACTTAGTATAAGCATCTGCCAATCGAGATTATAATTGTTTTCAGCTACCATACATGCGGCAATTTGCGTATTCAAAGGTTAAATGTTTAAATGGAAGTTTAGCGAACCACAATTAACCAATCTTGCACACATAACAGATCTCCAAGTACTAATTTTCTATGCTCCATCGTCAAACAAACCGATCTTAAGCAATACTTATAGTACATAACGCGCGAAAAGTTAACAATCCCTTATACGCCTAGTAATCTTACACGAAACGAATTGGATAGGAAGCCGGCGATATGTATGGCCGCATTTTCTGCGAAAAATTACCAAACTGTAGAGGCTTTGCATTAACAAGCCGCACACCGCTTCACCTCTTATTTGTAAGGTCAATTGCTGGGTGAATGTAAATGTCTTACTCTCATGAAACATACTTAGCGATTAACAGAGGAAGCTATAAACTTTAATAGCGTTGAGAGTGAATTCGATAGTTTCCACAACAATTTTTTGATTATTGTGACGGTAATTACTTTTGTTTGGTAACGCAACAGTCAGCTAAGATATGGATATTTGCTAATAATAATAATACAAGGTAAGTATATATATGTATATATATAAATTCAGAAAAATTTTATACAAATGTCGTTATTGACAGACATGTATGTTTCGCTGTATTTACAGCTCTTCAGTGTCAAATTGGTGTTTCGAATTGAACATATTTGTAAATCTAAATTCACAAATTAGCAAATATCTTCGCTAAAATAATGAGTTTAAAATCGTATAACTCTCATACATTGTATATATATATATATATATATTTAAATATAATAAAAAATAAGACAATACGACACATTAAAAATCTAATGGTGTCATTGATATTCTAAAAAAGTTTTCAATATTATAAAAAGTAGCTTGACACAAGAAAGTTTTTATTTTATTTTTAAATTGTAGAGGTAAGGTTTTTAATGATGTAGGTATATGGTTGTAGATTCTTATACATTGATACAGTGCTGTCTTCTGTAATTTACTTAAATGTGTGGCTGGTGGGATTAGATAGCTATTTGTGGTGCCTCTGGTATTATGACCATGTAAAAGTTCATATTTTCTAAAAAGATCATTGTAATTACATTTGGTAGAGCACATTCTAATATATATAAACCAGGTAAGGTGAGTATTTTATATTTTTGAAACGTATCTTTGCAGATGTCACGACGGCGAATTCCAAACATTATGCAAACCTTCTGCAGGATGAATATTCTTCCGGCATGCACGGAATTCCCCCAATATATGATGCCATATTTTAGACGAATGTAAACATTCGCGTAATCAGATACCAGAGCCACCAGAAAAATATAGTTGCTTACAATTAGTTTGCTCTATTGCATGGTGGCGTATTTTTCCCGCACCAACTGCTGGTGGGGGCGTGACTTTTCTGTCAATATCATGATTGACAACATGTACACGCTCCAAATAAGCGTTTGAAATATGGAAGACTCGCCCGTTAGTCCTGCATGTACTGAAATAAACACCAGTAGAGGCGAGCCTCGTAAAGCAGTGCCATTCGTTCCGGTTTACTGGTCATTAAAACATATGTTGACAGAAAATGCCGCAGAGACGCATCTATTCAGTTATCAATGATGAATTGGAAATTAATTCCTTATGTTAATTTAATGTATTTCGTAAGCAATTCTTGGATAACATGAATCTGAGGGTTTGGAACTTTTATTTAAAAAAGTATTAGGTATATAATCAGTACGAAAGCTTTGATTATTTATATTACGTATTAATCGATTATACAAAAGCTAATATAATATTTGACCGTTTAAAAATGGCCAAAATTTCTTCAAAAATAAAGGTAATCACTAAAGAATTAGAAAAACAATGAATTAATAAACGAGTTATTTGGAATTATAGGATAATACAATATTATCCTATAGTGCATAACTCATTGATACTTATCAATATTGAATGAAAAACAAAATTACGAACTAACATCCCCAAGTTTAATGAACATAGCCATTTCATGACAGAAACATAGGACTAACTGATTTATTACCGCTTGTACGGCAGGTGATTTATTGGTTTGTACATTGTTGTTGCGTTATTTCTTCGATACTTTACTGGCGCGGACATTTTCGGAACATCTGCATAAAAGCTGCACGGTCGGTGTTCTTACTCGTTGAACACGCATCTCTATACTGTTATCTAACGTGAAGAAATTACTTTTTTTCTTTCTAGAACACCATTATCAAACCCCATCTTCTATGTAGTTAAATTGGCTAAACGTCTTCATGGTCTGCGAGATGAAGCAACTGAAGTATGAACGCCGCTTCCATGTTTATGGCGTAGTATATGCGCATAGATGATGCTATAAAAGCTAGTTTGTAATACACAGGTAATATATTATTTGTGGCCATGGTTATTGAGAAACTATGTAAATTGCGGATTTTGTTTTGTCTAACAATAGAAATGATTAAGTGATTAAGAATGTGAACATAAAAGAGGGTTAAACGTCCTGGCAGAAAACAACACAACCTTACCAAAAACTTAAATTTTACTTTGCTATTACGCACATCTTCTACAAAATCGCTGAAATTATTTCAAATAAACAACTAGAATCTATATACAATTCTTTCTCTTTAGAGTATTTTAGTCTCTTAAGGTTTCTATTATCACTTGTTTTCACCTTGTTTCTTTCTTCCGATCATGTTTTAGCCCTTTCTTCCTCAGATATTCGCCCAAAATACCTGATCCAGCACCTTACAATTGCACAATATATGTTGAGTTATCTCTGATCCAGCAGAGCTGATGCAGACAAGTTGTTCATTAAACATTCCTATCTTGTGTCGATGCATGTTCCGACATGAATGTCCCAATTGTCCGGAGCTGTTTCCTCCTGCTTAAAAGTATTAGTTCTTCAGCTCTTCTCTAGTATGGTTTGTCTATAAATTGCTTGTCATGCTCATGCCTGGGTATGTTTGCCCAGTACTTCCTGTGCTCTTCTCCCATCTAGTTTCCTATATGGCACCGGATCATGTTATTTTATATTCCCAAAACGGGTTCTGGTCCTTGGAGTGACATTTCTGCTCCTCAATGAGCGAGTTCATTTGCCTTGCCCTCACATACGAGTTCCGACGTCATTTCCCAACTCGATAGAGCCCTTAGTGCTGCCTAGCTAGCAGAATATATACAAATCTAGTTATTTGTGGCAGTCCTTCTATTATTTCCATTTAGATATTGCAGCATTTTGATTTTAGTTTGAAATAATCGTTAATTCCGCTTATCTTTAATTGATTTTCCCATGGGTAGCGTTGCTACTGCATGTTGTTTTGTTTCGAGTTTTTATTTAGTTAATTTTGTTTATGACGCGAATGTCGTCCCCGCCGACGATGCCTGATTCACGCAAACCCGACTTCCACCATCGCGACCGCGTGGAGGGAATCGCGAATGTATTTCAGCCGCGCGCTTAACGCAAGAGTCAGAGTGCAGTCCGGTCCCCGAGTCCCTTCCTGTTCCCTCTGATTGGAGAGTCGGCATAGCCTCTGACACCCGTTGAGCTTCATAAACCCGGTCTGGTCGTAGCGTTGGCAAAGCTTACTGACGCAACACAGACATCTTCCCCGTCTGCTCCGGTTGGCGTGTCAGCATAGTCTCTGATAGCCATCGAGCTTCTTATTCCCGGCCTGAATGTAGCGCTGGCAGAGCCCACTGGCGTAACGCAGGCATTTTACCGACCTTCTCTCCGTTCTGGCCGTTACGCCGGCACCGCTCTGGTGCTCCCAGAGTGCTAATTACAGTCATTACCGTAACGTCGAATTAAGCACCGTCACTGTTATCTGACCATCGTAGCCCTAGAAGGCCGATCGCGTACTGTACATATTTTTACATGAATACGAGTGTACATGTTCTGTTTACTTTTTTTTGTTGTATATATTCCTCGTCTGTTACACTTGTTATTCAGAAATAAACGTTTGATTTACGATACGACCCTCCCGACCTGGTTCAGGTCCAGTAAAAGTTGTTTTCGATCTATTTCTTGCTAGATGTCCTTATGCTCCAACACTCACACCAAAGTAACTTTGTTGAGTTCAATCAGACTTCTTAGACCTTGCAAACATTTCCAAACCAGTTTAGAGGTTATCTGATAAAATATTACTAGCCTTAGGACTGCATGATTACCGGATAAGATCCTATAACCAGGGACCCTAGACTTGTTTTTTTTTTTTTTAAGGGTTATTGTACCCTATCCTAGGGGATTTGGGCACCATTGTATTGTTGCCCAAGCTTTTCTCTAGCAATAAGTACCACCCCAAAGATCCAACTAAACGTGATAACTTAAATTCCAACAAATATAAAGAAAAACATATTCTAAAAAATAAATAAAAGTGCACCAAGCTTTCTGAATTTTATTAATCGGCTTAGGTCTTGTTCGCTTTGGCAGTATTCTGAAAACATAACTTTACTAATGAATTTTGTACTTAGTGCTTTATTATTATTTTTTTTTCGAAGGTTGAAAACTCAATTTGTTATTAAACACTTTATTCTAGTGTTAAATTCCCCACATTCCAATAAGTTTTTTAAGTTACAATTGTGGAGCTTCTTTAGTTACAGCAATTAGTTTCAAATAAAATACATGATTAAAAACGAGTTATTCGTTGGTAATTAGTGCTTATATTAGCTTTACCTTTTATTATTTTATTATGCATTAATTATTTCTTCCATTTACTCTCTGAACAAAAATTTCTCATACACCCTGGAATAAGGACAAAGATGCGCCATCAGTTGGCGTAACTTATTATCGATTCACTGAGGCATCGGTCGAGTTTCTGCACTAAAAAGCACAACATTTTAATAGATATCCAAGGTAAACTAAAATACCTATACCTTTAGATAATTCCGTGTAATGTAGTCTGCGATCTTGTCCCTGACGTTTACAAAGTGATCAAGTTAAAACTGCAGATGTTGCCGGCGGACTGCATATAGGATCACTCAGACCAGTAGCAGATCGTTGAGATAGCCGTCCTCCGTTGCCCGCTCAACTCATTATGCTGAAAAATTACATCAATAACTTTAAATGGAAATACATTTCCCATGGGCATGTTTACTTTTAATTAGTCTGGATTATTCTATTTTTTTTTCCCCGATTTCTTAAATATTCTCGTTAATGCCTTTCGCTTGATGTATTGCGCACTGTTTTTCTTTTTCATCTCTCCTGACACACTCTAAATTGAATAATTTTTAATGGCTATTACTAACTGTTAAGCATCGGGGCCTTTTTTCCTTTCGGGTGCTGCCGAAACAAGAAATCGTGTGGTCGCCCGATTTTAATTGGGAGCCTGTTCGATATTAATTTGCGACAAGCGAACTCGTGTTATAAATCCGTTATTAATATCGCAATCTATTTTAATAACACTTAGAAACCGCGCCCTAACATTGAAACGACCAATTACTAAAACGAAACGCAAGTTTCATAATGGTTAATGACGCAATGTTAAGTATAAATCAATTTCTAGTGGCACTAGCTGGTTAATTTAATTGTTAGTTGTTTCAGAAACTTACTAAAAAAGATTTTTATTGCATATTACACAAGGCTATACATGCCCAAAAACTCATAAATAATGTGTGGGTGGATTTCTAGAGAAATTAGCAAATAATTACAGTACATTCCCCTCCAATCAGTATTCTTCACATTCCCTGGTGCTCAAGTTTCCAGTAGGGCATGCCAATAATGTACAATACCCCATTTGAATTATACATGTTATCATGGAAGCGCATGCCACTATTGTAGGTATATGTTCTCTAGCACAAAATAAACAAAAAGGTCATATAAACATGTCTCAAATAATTAAATAAATGCTTTTCTGCTATCACTGTAATTTATTAAATAAATGCTTTTCTGCTATAACTGTAATTTAATATCAGTCAATTTTTTATATTAAGAATCCCAAATAAATTGTAAAAATTAAACTGTCTCACAGTATTCACTCACACCAAAATACACAGAACGAGCAACACAGATGAGTAACTTACACAACACTGTTCTTTCTGAGCGTAAGGGTTATGTTGGGATTTCTTTCCAAACGTTTCTCCAGTAACTACGTGCGACATCATCAGCAGACCACGAAGAATTCGCTGCTAAAGGCTATGTCAACTAAATGAAAATTAAATTGACAACCGACATATCCAGTTTTGCTTTATGTCTCGGTGTCACAATCTCATCATTCAAAGTCATGCTTATATTTACGTTGCAAACAGTTCTAGAGCTCAAAACCTGGGTAACAAACTAACTTATTAATATCTATAGGTCCCAGGGGATTTGGTGTGATGTATTTTGATATTAAATAATAACAGAAAATGTTCGTATTCCAATCCTTTTATTTTTAAGTATCTTTTATGTGCTACATGTTTCGGTCAAGCAGACCATTGTATAAAAGAATGATGTGTCAAATTTTTTAGGTGCATCAAGAGAGTAAATTTCAGATTCAGTTGTGTTTTCCCTCCGTAGTGTTTGTGATACTCCGAGATATATTTTTAAATTCAAATTTAAATTTTCACGTTTTAATGTGTTTAGTTATCGTCAATAATTTTAAAAGTAGTTGAAAATTTTAAGATAATACACTGAGAGAAATAGATAGTACTCTTTAACATAAATATAGTATACTTTAATATATTTTATAGCTCCTATAGGGACAATCATATTTTATATTACCGGTGACAATATCTGTATAGTAAATATCTGTGAATACTTTTTATTAACTCGTATGGTAAAGTGTACTCTATTTGTATTATTAATTTGAGCATACATGTTAGTAAATGTGAAAAAAATGTCTAGTAGCGCTGACTATATTTGATAATAACTGTTAACAATGAAAACTATAATAAATATAGTTTAATAATTTTTAATTATAATTAATTAATATAATTTGATTAGCCGGTGACAGCCGGGCGAATTGCCGTCGTATCGGGCAGGATTGCGGGAATCAGACCGGCCCGTGTACTGTAGAGTACCTACCGGTATTGAAGCGCCTCGTAATTCTCGTCTGTGGGCGATTGTCCACAGTACTTTTTACACGACGTTAACCATGTATAAGCATCATATAGATATTACGCAGCCACATTTACCGATCACAATTTACATTGAGTACGAATTTCAAAGATTATGAAACAAGCGTAGCGCCATCTTTACGACAAAAGCTGTAGTATCACATATTTATGTAGCTAAACCAATTATGAGTATTATGATATTCCTACTATATAGATATAAAACTATACAGCATTCATTTCATTCCATCTCATTATTAATGCCGTTTTCAATAATCAAAGTAAGGTGACTGTTGCAAGCACCTAACCTAACCTAAATAAACACAACACAGTAAATTTGCTACACCTGTTATTATAACTGTCTTCACTACATTATATGCAATTTATTATATTCACTTGTTGTAAAATATTGTAAAACATTTCACTATATTTTGTAGAAGATTGTCACACAATATTTTTAAACAATTTTATTGCTTTTTTTGTAACCGTGATATAGGAAAATGCAACGCCGTTGTTCTAAAATTTTGCACAATAGTAGGAATTCTTACTACAATTTCCGTCAAACAGAGAAGTGTAAATATTACAACATGGATTTTTCTCTGTGCAGACACAAACATGCAAGACACGAATACGTACACCTGTATCACACGTACATAACACGTGTGAGTGGCAATACAGCTTATTGGTCGATTTCTTCGGTAAAGATCGACAATGAATAGAGCAAGGGGTGGGAAGAGCGTTACGAACATTTATGTTAGAAATTGAATATGCATCGAATACCTGGTAACATCCAGATTTTACCTCTTACTATAAGCATGGTAACATCTGGTTATTTTACTCTTAATACCCCACATATTGTCGTTTTGACAATAATTATGTTACTAATTAACATAAAGAGATTTACTATCTAATTTCTACAATCCATTTTTCTCAGTGTAGTATATATAAAATTTACTCTCTTGATGCACCTAAAAAATTTGACACATCATTCTTTTATACATAACATACCTTTGACCATTTTATTGCCTGAAGATGGTCTGCTTGACCGAAACATGTAGCACATAAAAGATACTTAAAAATAAAAGGATTGGAATACGAACATTTTCTGTTATTATTTAATATCAAAATAACTTATTAATGTTATTCGAATATTTGTATGTCTCTATAGACTCTCTGTGAAGGCGGACATGATACTATAATATGGTGGACGAAACTTATACAACTGCTAATTTATCACTTTAGCCTAGTCGCCAATTCCTCATGCGTTCTGTGATCATTTGTTCAACACTACATTTAGTGGTACCAATGTAAATCTAGCCACAGGAACACGGTGGCGTCCTATAAACGCCAGGAGATAACCAGATTTCTCTTGGGTCCTTGGCGGAACTTAATCGAGTTTTGTTTGTATCGTTGGCTTGTATATAGTATGAACGCAGCTAGCGCATAATAATGACCTCATCTACACTTTATATTTATGTCTTTACAGGAGGATGCGTAGTTATTTTCTGTGGCTCAAATAGCCTTCCGATTCGATTTGTTCTATTCTTAACGTATCCAGCAAAGGCAATTTTCCTTCTTCTCCTATTTCCTTGGTGATCTGAATAGGTGCATGAATTCTATTAAGAAAATGAAGAGATTAATTTAATACTTCTGCTCCATATATCCAAACTGCAAAGATGTCATCAACATAGCAGTACCAACAAAGTGATTTTTGTTCAGATGTATCACGTGCTCTATTCATAAAACAGGTGCTAGTGGGGTACTATCCCATCTATTTTTTCATAAAAATCGTTGTCCCACTGAAAATAAGAAGTCATGAGTACCTGCTTAAACAGGTTCATGACTTCAACTGAGAATATCTCACGTAAGCGTTGTAGAACGTCTGTTACAGGAACAATGGTGAAAAATGACACAACATTAAAACTAACTACTAAATCATGGATCCTTTAGCTAACATTCGAAAGTTTTATAGGGAAATAAAAGATGAAAAGAAAAGATACCATGCGCGGGCAATTTCTATAGAGGGAGAGAATTGCAATTTGATAGGGGATATCGAAGGAAAAAAACAAAAATGGCAAAATTATTTCCAGGATCTGTTTAGTGGGGATGACATAGACGAAGTAGTAGAACTCGAAGAAGGAGAAGAGGGAGAATAAGGAGAAAATTTGAATCAGGTTGAAGACGAGGAAATCAAAGGGGTAACAAAACTCCAGGCGACAACGGTATCAGTGCAGAGATGATAAAAAATCGTGGAGAAGCCCTTCAAAGGTGCCTCGTGCAGCTGATAAAGGTGTGGGAAAAAGAGGAGATGCCGGAAAGATGGAAGTGTGCAAGTATACAGCCATTGCTAAAGAAAGGAGACAGTAAAAAATGGGAGAATTATAGGGGAGTTGCATTGCTGGATATAATGTACTGGTAGTTGCGATTTTAATAAAAGAAAGGTTACAAAGAGTAATGAAAGAAGTAGTTGGGGACTATCAAGCCGGTTTTAGTAAAGGAAGATCAGTGGTGGACCAGATACATGTGCAACGGAAGATTCAAGAAAACAGTATAGAACACCGAATTCCGGTGCATGTAGTATTTATTGATTTCAAAAAAGCATACGACACTATAAAAAGATCAGCGGTAATAATAATAACAATAATAATCTTTATTGATTCATAGAATTATAATAATAGTTGAATCAGTCAAAAAGGAAAAGAAACAAGGAAAAAGAAACAATAGTTAAAAATAACACAGGAAGAACAAAAAAGGTATTACAAAAGATATTTAAGCATTACTAATTGAACTATCAGCTAGGACTGTAAATATTCTTCTATGCTATAGTAACAGTTAGTTACATGTCAGCATTTCTTGCACGCGTTTTTAAAAAGTTTTTGATTTTTATATTCTTTCGGCAATGTATTATACAGCTTTCGCCCCAAATGTTCTAGACCTCTACATGTCAGAAAGATCAGCTTTTGGCACATGAAAATCACTCGTACGGTGGGTGTAATGCTGATGAACATTTTTGTTTTTTACATAGCTGTTTTTGTTGTTATGAAAATAGCATAATGTTTCCAAGATATAAAGGCATGGCAAAGTCAACATTTGCAAATCGACAAAAATAGGTTTACATGAGCCTGTTGCTCTTATGCCGCTAAGTGTTCTTAAAACTTGTTTTTGGGCGACAAATACCTTTTTTGCTGCTGGTGAGGAGCCCCACAGAAGTATTACGTAATTTAAACGGGACTATATTTCGGAATAATACAATGATATTAGTGTTTCCAACGGTAAACAGCTTCATAAACTCCTGAACAGGTAAGCCTTGCTGTGAAGTAAGGCTAACCAACTTATTACAGTGATCATCCCACAATAGATTGTCCTGAACTATTATTCCTAAGAAATTTGCCTTATATTGTTGTTTAATTATGTTGTTATATACACTAACGTTGCAGGTAATATTTTGTTGCCTTTGATGGGTATAGTAGAACAGAAAGTTTGTTTTTTCTTCATTAAGCCTTAATTTGTTCGCACAGAACCACTTATGCAGGCGATTTATTGCATTATTTGCAGTTATTTCTGTTTGCTCCAAACTATTCTTTGTAATGAGAAGTGTGGTGTCATCTGCATACATAAAGATCAAAATGTCTGACACAAATGTGCAAATATCATTGGTATACAAATTGAATAAGAGAGGGCCCAGCACCGACCCCTGTGCAACTACATGTAATACTGGTATACAAGCAGATTTAAACTTTTTTACAGTGTCACCATTATTATAACTAATGCTAACATATTACATGCAACCATACAAATATGATACAATCCAGTCTGCTGCGGTGCCCCTTATACCGTATTCATATAATTTGTTCAGCAACATTGAATGTTGGACACAATCGAAGGCTTTACTAAAATCACAAAATAATGACAATGGAAGCTTTTATCGTCTATGCTATTGATGATCAGATCATAAAAAGATAATAAAGCAGTAGTTGTCGATTTGCCTTTTCTAAGACCGTGCTGGTTGTTGTTAATTATGTCATATTTATCTATGAAAAAGAAAAATACTGAGACGTAAAAGAAGGAACAGTAAGGAACTCTATCAGCTATGTAACAAAACCAAGGCTAGTGAGTACGGTCAAAGCCCAGATGGATGAAGCACATTTTGAGAGCGGTAGAAGGAAAAATGATAAAGCGGTGTTTAGCTCCAAGAGAAATAAGTAATAGAAGTAGAGGAAGACCCAGGTTGAAATGGAGAAATCAAGTGGAGGAGACTTTAAAAATGGTACGAGCCAAGAAATGGGAGAAAATGGCACCGGATAGGCACGAATGGAGAAACGTTGTCAGAAGAGTTCTGGAGAAATAAAAAGAAAACAAACCCCAAAAACTCTTAAGCCTTGGGCCGCATGACCTGTTTGTGCTTTACATATACACTCCGGCAAAAAAGTATCGCATAATTTAGTTTTGAATCATAAAAGTATCGCATAATCTTTGTTTGTAGCATAAAGTTGTAAATATACTTTAATGCGCTCTAAGATATAATTTCTATGATTGTTTAAATAAAATACAGGCCAAATAAAAACAAGAACTCATACTTGAGATTTTTATTAAAACAAGAAATTATAATTTTGGAAAGAAAAATGTCATAACAGTAGCTTTTAATACTGAGTATTGCCACCTCTGGCTCTTATGACCGCTCGCATACGGTTTGGCAGAGATTCGATTAACCTCCGTATATAAGCCTGATCCAAATTCTCCCACTCGTCACGGAGAGCATTTGCTAGTCCATGCAGGTCCGCTGGGGCAACATTTTGGGTTCGTATCCCCGTATCCGTCTGTGAAGGAGGTCCCACACGTGCTCGATAGGGTTCATGTCCGGACTTACCGCAGGCCAATCTAAAACTGGAATACCAACATCGTTAAGGTATTCCTGGACGATTATTGCAACATGCGGTCGTGCATTAACATGAATTCGTTTCCTATAATTGGCGCATATGGTACTACATGTTCTTCTAAAATGTCCGTTATATACCTGTGGGCAGTCAGTGTACCTCTGTCTACTGGTACTAACTCTGTACGACCTGTTAAACAGATGCCTCCCCAAACCATAATAGAGCCACCAGCGAAATTAGGTCTAGGTCTGATATTACACTGCGAATAGCGCTCACCGTCTCGTCTGTACACTGAGATACGCCTATCTGAGGTGTAAAGACCAAATCTTGACTCATCTGTGAAGAGTATATTGGCCCAGTCATTAATGTTCCAATTTACATGTTCTCTGGCAAACCTTAAGCGAGCCACTCGGTGGTTCCTAGTGAGACGAGGGGCTGTTACAGCTACTCTAGCTCTTAATCCACTCTGTCGTAACCTATTCCGAATAGTTTGAGTACTCACACGAGTATTTCTGACTCTAGCCAAGTCGTTCTGCAATTGTCTCGCAGTTACATGTCTTCGACGTAATGCTTGTAGTAGTAAATAGCGGTCATCTTGGCGAGTAGAACATCTTGGACGACCTGGTACAGGTCTTCTACTGTAAATGCCTGTTTCCCTATATCTGGCTACGGCCCTAGAAACACTTGACTGATTGATGTTCATCAAATTAGCAACGTATGCTTGAGATCGTCCATCTTCGATTAAAGTAACTATAGCAGCCACTTGTTCTGAAGTTAAATTGCTCATTTCAGTTTTAAAAGCGTTGGTACAGAACTCTGACTTCGCACTTTAAAATTTGTCCGTATAGGAAGACTTTCAATAAACAACTGAGCAAACCTTACACATGTGCATTTTTCTAAATGTGTTCTTTTAGGAAAAAAATAAAGTAAAAACGCTAAGTTCCATTATTTTGTTAGTGTTTTTATAGTTCACATACACGAGGCAAACTTTTTGTGAACGTATAAAAATATCTTGGTTCATAAATGCCCTTTTTTAGTTTATGCGATACTTTTTTGGCGGAGTGTATAAGCAAAAAGTGCATAATTTGCAACCTGTGCAATAAAACATTGCCGTTTTTTTTTAAATTTAAGTACTATTCTTTATGTAATTTTCGAAAATTTATTTTTCCGTTTTTAAACATTATCTTCGTGCTTGACGTTTAAACACTTAATTGGTATGCGTTACAATATATACACTTATATATTATGTTTAAATAACAAACATGTTAAATGTGTAGTAATATTATGAAATACTTCAGCATAACTGCCGCAATCCATCGAGAAGATTTAGATCAGATCCAAGAAATTTAGTATTCATAATTTTAACCGAACACACCTAACATGATGTTATACATTACGTGTATATGAATTATATTACTCTAAATTTACCGAAGCTAGCCGATAATCCGGAATATCGTTGAGTACCTTACATGAAGATTGAAGTAGCACCATCCCGTAACTCCAATTTTCTACAACACTTATGAAATTATTAGAGGCAATTTAAATAAATTTTAATAATTAAACGTTATTACTCGTGCTTCTTTTCGAACGTAATTACCACCTTCCTTGCCATGGATCGTATATTTAATTTAATATCGTCGCGTACATTGCCTTAGGATATCCCTGGCGCACTATATTTAAGTCTCAATATCTATTAACATCTATTAGTGAATATTACAAGCCGGGTTACAATGTGGATTCGGTCGTACGTACCTCTGTTCTTCTTATCTGTCCAGGATGTAAATCGGATTAGGGTGTTCAAACACGGTATATGTAAAAAATGCTATTAGAATCGAATTGCTTACGGGAAAATAAACTCCACCGGTATCGACACGTGTCTTTTGTTTGTGAGTTGGCCGTAATAGAAGAGGGTGAACTATTATATCAACGCTGCTGATCCCTGATTACTGACGTACTTTGCGTTTTTGACATGAGTAAATACTCAATACCGGATTGTGAATTCCTGAATTTAAAATTTTGTTTATTAAATTTATCCCGAAAAACGAAAGCAATAACAAGGTTTGTTGCCTAGACATGTTACTAACAACAACAGTAATGAATTAGAAATATCTGTATATGCAAAGTAAAATCGCTTTCAGCTGACATTGGTGTCGGAAACTAAATTTAATACTAACTACATTGCAGTGTTGAGCAATTTTAATTAACAACTAACAAATGCAACCAAATGAGTTAATTGTGTGTGTGTTTAGCAAGTAACAATTCAGTTGTTAGTCGAATTGGCAACTATTTCATTTCAACTAAATTGATTGTAGTTGAATTCAACAACTACAACTTTTAGTTGAAAAACATTAGTTGGGCACTTCAACTAACAACTACAACAGTTATAGTTGTTAGTTGATAACATTAAAGTTGCTCAGTATGCTCGAATAAGCACACTACTTAGTGTTAAGCATCCAAGACGCAATCGTTCTCAACCAAAGAAACAAACGAAGCGGTATACTTTACACTTAACTTATACGGCTTTATTTCTTACATTGTATGTCGAAAGTTTTTTGAGAAATCTTTGAGAAGTCTACGCAAAGGCTGTTGAGGGTGGCAAAACAAGAGAAAGTGATAAAAGAAAATAGAGGAGGGAATAGATTCTTGAACTGCCAAAAAGTACTTGCGAAAAGAGATCGCGCTAAATCTTTTATTGGGCGATTTAAGGCATGTGAGAGTCATTATTCGCGTAAAAAATGTCGACGGCTATACTTACCTTCAACTCTCAATATTAACAAAATGTGGAAAATGTACTTATCGGATACAGATCCAAAGTACAAAGTTAGTCCATACTTCCACAAAATATTTTCATGCCACTTTAATTTAGGTTTCGGCTCACTAGCAACAGATGTTTGTACATATTGTGAAAGAACAAGAAATAGAAAAAAATTTGAAAAGAATGCTGACCTGGCGATGGATTATCGGCGTGACCTAGCCGTTCATAAGGTTAGAGCTAAGCAATTCTATCTGCCATTGAAAGAAAATCCAGAAAATACGCTCACTTTCTGTTTCTGACCTTGAGCAGATTCACAATTTACCAAAATTACCTATACAAGATGCATACTTATACAAATTGTATCTAATGCATTTTGTATAGTGAATGTAGTTACCAATGTACCCATATTTTACACATGGGTTGAAACACAAAGCGGACATGTGTCAAATGAGATCGGATCAGCCGTTTATCATTTCTTGAAAAGCGTTCCTATTGAAAAAAATATCACAAAAATTCGTTTCTTTTGCGACGGTTGCGCGAGACAAACTAGAAACTCCCATATGTTACACATGCTTATGTATTGGCTTTATAATCGTTCTCCGCGATCTGTAAAGGAAATCGAGTGGATTTTATCCGTAAGAGGCCATTCATACTTACCAGCGGACCAAATATTTGGGCGTATAGAGAAAGAGTTACGTCGTCACGAAACAATACTTTGCCGGAAGATTACGTAAAAATATATTCGAAGTTTGGCTGTGTACGAGAATTAGAGAAAGATTGGGAAGTTTGCAATTTTAAGTCCTTTTTAAATACCTTTAAGAAATTCGAAGGTATAGCCGATAAGAAAAGAATACACGTAATTAAAAAGGAAACTACAGAAGCGAATCAACATGGAATAGGTGTTAAAGATGAGGTGTTGTATAGATGGGATGACAGTTCCACAAGGTAGGAGTCTTTTTTCAAAAAAGGTAAAAAGTTAGAATCTGCAAAACTGGAAAAAGATTTATCAACCCGTGGAATAACGCAGGACAAGGATCGAGCTGTAAACACTCTGCTTAATGAGGCATTTGGTGATCGGTGATATTATGAAGATCAGCTTGTGTGGTACTTCGATATTCTCAGGGATTATATTATTGAAAAGTCGCCTGTTGATGCAGATACCGATTTTGAATGCAACTGCGCTGATGAAGAAAACGAACCAGTGCTTTAAATTTTCCTTTACTTTCTTTTTTTTTATTTGTGCAAAATACATATACATATGTTAGGTCTTTATAGTGTTATTTGTGGCATGCAAATAAAGTAATATGCAACCGAACTTGCGTATTGTTAAACCAAAATGCAACAAATCCACAGCAAATCAGAAAAACGCACCAAATGATCGGTTTTTTGCTTCATTTGGTAACATTTTGCATCAAATATTTCATTTAATGCATGGAAAGATGTTAATAAGTGAATATTCCTGCCGTAGTGAACATTTCACATCAATATTATGAGTAATACTTTCGATACACAAAATTGCGATTTGTACAATTTTTTTTTTTTTTTGGGTTTGTCGTACTTTGACAGTACAGCTCCTCAACTATTTAGTTTAAGTTGGATCAAGTAACAACTATTAATTAAATTATCTCCCAAACACGTAAGACATGCCTGTCTAAATTGTGTGTGACATAAAATCTAACTCCAAATCCTCGACCACAATATTGGGATGAGACTTTGTGGCTTATCGGGTGTCGGAGCTCATAGGACCCGTACCATAAGCTTTTGTTTATACATATTATTTTAATAAAATTCGGAATGCGGTATCTACTGATAATTTATTTATTTATTTCCGCTAATGCTAAAAGATGCTTCGGTTTAAAAATAGTAATTTTCTTTGCAAAATTAATAATTAATTTTCTTTGAGAATTCAAGAGTGTCTAAAGCTTAAAAATTCTTGAAAAGCTAAAGTTAAGATTTGAGTGCAAAACTTTGAAATGGTTATACGTAGGCGAATTAGTTGATGAAATGATGGGCTCTATGGCGGTATGTCGGTTTTATGAATTTAAGGGAGTGCATAGTATTTAGGAGTCTGGGAATTATAAGTTTTAGTTTGTTTCGCTTCCATTCCTAAAATAATGTTTTTGCTATCAAGCTTCAATTATGTTTGCGTTCCACGCTGGTAGTGGTAGCAGTTTATGCACAGTATCATTAAGTAACGTTAAAGACTTGATTTTGTAACCGACTTTAGTCATTACGACAGTGACAAGAATAATAATATTTGCAACAGCTCATGGACATATCATGCAGAATAGCAAACAAGTGGAGTTGAAAATTGATATTGTGGAATACTCCTTTTTAGAGTTTTTATTTTTATAATAGATATATAATAAGAAAGAACACGCATCTAATAAAGTCATCTTCATTAACTTTTTGCATATAATTTCTTGGTAGAGTAATAAAAGTTACTCGAATTTTGCATGCAGTTCTACCGTAGAAAATAATTGTTTAACGTTCCTTACAAATTTGAAATGATCACGTAACCGACTCTGATAAATTCCTATTTTCACATTCCAGTGAAGTTCATTAAGTTAGCACGTCGTTAAAAGAAACGCAATTCTTCCGAGGCGACTTTTATCTTGAATGAGGTGCAAGTAAGCAGAGCTAGTCTACGTAACGTGCCCATATAGTCAGTCCCTGAACTCGCATTTTAGAGCCACGCCAGTGCGCCCAATAAATTGTTCAATTATTTTTTTCCCCCGGGTAATTAAGATCTAGATAAGTTCATTCATTTGCTAATTCCTCCTAATTTATACGTAGACTCCGTCGGCGCAGTACAACAAAGTAATTGTGGACGAGGAAATTGAAACACAACAAAAAAATAGCAAAAAAAAAGTATAACAGAGGAAAATAATAAACGCAAAAGAGTTATCGCGATGCGCGTTCTTCTTCCGCGTAGACCCATGAGTAGTACGGGCAGAAGGGAGGGAAGATCGCAAGTTCAGACATTGATTTGAAAACAATACCGGAGGAGAACCGGATCGAACGGAGATCCCAGTACCTACTGCTCGTGATATAAATTAAATACATTCACTTAGTACAGGTTACAGTTCACGCTGCGCCCAGATAAAAATCTACCAATTAGTAGTTTATAGACTCCGTTGTGATGTAAATAATACGGCTGTAGAGTAGAGCCAGTGTCGTACTTAACAGTTTATACGAGCTCATAATAATAATAATTTTGTTTTATTCAGACTGACAATGTTACATTGCTTTAAATCGTCAAATATGATAAATATAAAAATAAACATATAACAAATAATGTATAAAGGTAACACACAAAATATAAAATTATAAAATAAAAACCGAAGAAAGAAAGCAAGGAAATAACATGACAAAAAATACACACACTGAGAAAAATGGATTGTAGAAATTAGATCGTAAATCTCTTTATGTTAATTACTAAAATAATTATTGCCAAAACGACAATATGTGGCGTATTAAGAGTAAAATAACCAGATTTTATCATGCTTACAGTAAGAGGCAAAATCTGGATGTTACCATCTACATCTTATGGATGTAACAATGAATATACTCTATTGCTGAAAGCCTATATAATGACGTGGATTATATAGATAGTCGCTGCGATTGACTGCGATATTATCAGGTATTCGATGCATATTCAATTTCTAACATAAATGTTTGTAACGCTCTTCCCACCCCTTGCTCTATTCATTGTCGATCTTTACCGAAGAAATCGACCAATAAGCTGTTTTGCCGCGACAAAATTACTGACACGTGTTATGTACGTGTGATACAGGTGTACGTATTCGTGTCGGTGCATGTTTGTGTCTGGTCGTTCGTTGATTTCTGTGCATCGTAAGCAGAAATGAATGCAAACGTGGAAAACATTTTAATCGAGTGGGGGTATCCACAGTTAATTAATATATTCAAAGGTAAGTAATAGATATTATATGCATACACTTCGTAGTGGGTACTTTATGCTTTGATAGAACATTAACCTAAATCTAACCTACTAGTGATTGTTATGTTAATGAAAGTAATACACGTTGGATTTTTGTATTAATGGTTTTAAGGACAAATAAAAATATAAAATCAATATTATAGTTTTTATTGTGTAATATTCCACTTTCCTTATGCATGAACTGGGTAAAACCTTGTATAGTACTATATTTTAAATTACAGGTGAGTATCGCTGTATAGTGCCCGCATATGATCCATTATATTATTGTTTATTATCTACTATTTTAAATGCTAAGAGACGTTAGATTATTATAGTAGAAAATAATATTGTAAGTACTACAACGCTATATGGTAAGTATGAGCATCATGTATCGTACATAGCAAAATATTACATTATACTAATAAAACAGTTATTATCAAATGTAGTCAGTGCTACTAGACATTTTTTTCACATTTACTAACATGTATGCTCAAATTAATAATACAAATATAGTACACCAACTTTACCATACGAGTTAATAAAAACTATTCACAGAAATTTACTATACAGATATTGTCACCGGTAATATAAAATATGATTGTCCCTATAGGAGCTATAAAATATATTAAAGTATACTATATTTATGTTAAAGAGTACAATCTATTTCTCTCAACGCAGATATCCACAAACGTTATCCATTTATGTACTTGTTAATGGTATACTTAGAATGCTTTTTCCAATAAAAAGTGTTTAAATAGTTTAGAACAATCAAATGACAAGTTACAAGCAGTAACAGAGTAGAAATATTTATTTACTGTTAGATCAAATGTGTTTGTTTTAACCCAAGCTGGTTCTAGTTTTTTTTTCTTTTTTTTTTTTTTCTTTTACCACTTACCCTAGGAACATAGATTCAGTGTGCCCAGCCATCTAAAATCCCTCCTCTATCTCCTCTGAAATTATTTTTGGGACATAACATCAGGATGCCAACGGTTCAACCTTCAGTTTTGCGTTGCCCGTCCCTCGAACTCCTCCTTTCTTCCTTAGCCATAATATCTCTGACCATTTGAGGACCACAGCTTTGAAGTCGTACCATCTTGTGCATTCAAATACGGTATGGTCCACGCTACCTACAGGCCTCAGAATCATTTTTGCCTATACGCTTAGCAAAGTATCGGAAACAACCATTCCGGTCAGAACTTGTGTCAGATAGTAATTTATTTGCCTACGCTTACAACTTAACCAAACTCCTATGTCGGTTGCTTGATTCTCTGTGCCATCGAAGAAAAGGACTGACAATGGGCATTTATTGCTAATTATAAGTATGATATATCAAAATCATCTTATTCTATTTCGAGAAATAAAAAAGATTATTTTTTTTATTACATTTGTTCATTGGTGTTCCTGTCATTGTTATTGTAATGGTATGGATTGGTTTGACATTAGAAGAGATGCCAAGTCATATTTCATGGGAGCGGCACACTTCAGCCCAGCATTTATGCTCTAATTGCATACTTTTTTCTATACATACACTATCTTCATGTTAATTATATATTACTAAGGACTTTGCGTGTTTGACGGTCGACCTATAACAGCGAACAAAGCCTTTTTGGTCTACTTGGCCATCTAGAATCCTTAGTAGACAGATGTTTAAATAAATTTAAATTTTGCCATCGTTCAAGCATTATTAGCTGGCAAAAATATCGTTTGGTGGCTAAACCTTTTAAAACCCCCAATGCCTTTAAATAAGATAAAATCTATAAAGAAAGGAATCCGCATGGTTAGATCAATCACAGCATCCACTCTGGTTTCTATAGGGTCTATTGTAGTTCATCAAACAAATTCAGGACTCTAAGGTGGCCTAGAATCTTATTTGTTGTGGCCATATTCAGATTTTCAAAGCAATATTAACTCTCTCAAAGATCATATATGTATTTCTCATGGCGGTTGGACAATAGAAGATGATAACAGTACTGCACTGTCTCCTTATTCTCTAAACACAATCGACATTCAGTGTCATCAGAGAGCCCGGTGCTCTTTGAGTCTGTAGAGGCCTGTGGACATTTTCTAGAACGAAACACAGTTATACCAAGAAACAAATTATTTCTAAAAAATTATATTTTGTGTTGAATACCAGTTTTCACAACCATATCTGCGCAGGAAATCCTCTAGGATTCAATGTTCCTAAATCTAATTTAAAATTGGGGAAAAACTAAATTCTTTAAATTTTACCACTGACAACCAATTTCCTTCATAGTCTATTTATAATTTTATTTTAAATTAAATCTTTATTAGATTATACATATAAAATTTCTTCGTCAACCGTTGTAAATATTCTTAATCCTACTTCCCAATCTCTACCCCACATTATTAATGATTCTCTGTACAGATAGAATCACAAAATCATTACCCGCTATTTAGAAACGCCACTGGTTTGTTTGTTCGGTAAGTTGAACGGCTTGTACTAGAAGCAAGAAGGGATTAATGAATTCGTGATCGGACGGTTAGTGCGATCTTGGTTTATTGTGGCCGCGTGTATGTGCTGGCTCGCTGTTTTATGGGGGTAGAATCGATAAGGGGCAGAGGACTTCGGCGGATCGTTCCCAGCACGAAAATCTGATACGGCACGTAGAGCCGGCACAGCCACCCCGGATCGACGGCCGCCTTTTTTCTTCGCTTAACCCTTCGCTCTCTCACGATCCTGGAAAATGACAGAATTAGCCCGGAGCACGTATCTGGGAAGTTTAGATATATTGATCTGGTATAATGAATTTGACCGTCAGTTCCTCTATATGGGAACGTATCGACGAGACTATAAACGATCGGCTTCTTTCTGGAACGATATCCTCGGCCTCTTTATGTTACAGTGGTTATAGTTCATCCTAAGGTATTTATATATTATGGTAAGAAAACAAATAAATGGTCTCAACAATGGCAAGAAGAAGAAGTACAGAGACGCTGAAGTACACTAGTTATCTATTCACGTTAGTGTTTATGTTTCGATCAATAAATCACTAATATATTTTACTTGAGGGTATATTAAGATACAAGTTTTATGAAGCACGCTATTATCGCACGTACCAAGTTCGGAAAGATACGTTTTTCAAAGGCCTAGTGCGACAAAATGCTCTTATCAAACAATTTCGTCATACTATTTCTTGTATTTGATAATGATCAATTTTTAGTTATTTATGTATCAACCAAACGAGGTCGATAAAACATCACTTTCCAGCCATGGTGGGGACCAAATGTTTTCGACTACCACATGATTTGTAGTGTTCAGAATACAGATCACTCATATTTGAATGACAGATTGTCTTACAGTTGTTTTGACAATCGAACCCAAAAAAAACTTCAGAACCTTGAGAGAAGAGTACGGTAAAGTAAAGGAAGTTACGTGTTGGTACTTCAATTCGATCTGTACTTTACCACCCATGGACGGTAAACTAACGAAAGTGATGCGTTGACAGTTCAATTCATAGTTAGTATAGTAATGTTGTACTTTCGGATGTGTTAGTCGAAAAAGATTTATTTTTTTTTATTTTAGATCAAGATTCAGGGATTTTATCTTAATAATGACAGTATAATAATAGCCTAATCATCCTTCCTGATTATAGCTGTTACTGATTGTTTCGTTCGTTTTTAGAATAAAAAAAAAAAATAATAATAACGCTACATTTTATCTCTGGCTATATATTAACTATATAATTCTTTATTTTTTATTGACTATTGCATCACATTTGATGCAATTTATTGAATCAGTAAATATTATGATCGCATTACTTCTGTTTTTTTTTTTTATATTTAATTTAAAATCATTTTAGTACTGAATTGCTGAAGAAAATTTATTTTATTAGTTGAAACGTACAAAAAAAAAAGTTTTAATTGACAATGTAAAGATGACATAATTTTTATAATAAAGCCAAAATTTTACAAACTGTGTCTCATTTATTTATACAGGGTGAATCTCAATATATGCGACAAACTTTAGGAGCTAATTCCTGAGGTTATTTTGATCATTAAAGTTCATATGAGTATATATCCAAAACGGTTTGGTTTAAAAGTTATTGAATGGTTAATAGTAAGTTAACATAATTAATGTTTTTATTAAAAACTAAATAATAAAAAAAAATACTCTGACAACTACTGTGAAATATTGAAACGACAAACAAACAATTCCCTCTGACAACTATTGTCAAATTTTGAAATGACAAACAATTCCCTCTCAACACAATTGATTTTGAAGAACCAACTGTGATATTTATCGTGTTAGTCATAGTTCATAATTTATTATTAAACATTCAATAACTTTTAAACCAAATCGTTTTGGACATATACTCATATGAACTTTAATGATCAAAATAAACTCAGGAATCAGCTCCTAAAGTTTGTCGCATATATTGAGATTCACCCTGTATAAAAATATACACTGTGTGACAGAATAATTATTCTGAATTTTCATGAAATGATCGAGGACACATAAATAAACATTGTTTATTAATAAACAAGTGTCCGAAAATTATTCACTATCAGGACAAAAAAAAATGTAATCATAGCAGTCTTTGAAAAACATCAACAACCATTTTCGTAGTTGTTATTTTACGTCTGTCACAAATTAATCTTCATCAGATAAATTAGTATTTGCTTGAAAATGCATCATTTTACATATATTGAATTAGCAGATTGCATTTTGCCTATGGAGCAGCTTACGGTAATGCTAACGAAACAAGACGAATATACGCTGAGCGGCATCTTCAGCATCACATTCCTTGTCATACATCATTTTCAAGATTGGATCCGCGTATTCGAGATACTAGTGCATTCTAAGTAAAGAAAAGAGATTCGGAAGCCAATCGTACTATCCAAAATGTTGACTTTGAGGGCCAAGTTTTGCAACAATCCGAATAGAACCCGAAAACAAGTATTCGTGCAATTGCCCAGCCGATGCATACAAGTAACCCATATATATGGAAGGTAGTGAAGGAATACCAGAAGCATTCGTTTCACATTCAAAAAGTGCTAACGTTAATTCCAGTTGATTATCCCAACATAGTTGAGTTCCATTTTGCCGAATGGTACCTGAATAAAATTAACGACGAATAAAGATTTCTTAGGAGTGCATTATGGACAGATGAGTCATGTTTTACAAGAGATGGCTATTTTAATACACATAATAGTCACATTTGGAGCGAAGAAAATCATTTACAATAGTTATATCATCAGTGGAAGTTTCCTCTTAATATTTGGGCTGGGTTTGTAGACCATTATGTAGTGGGACCATATTTTGCTGCCTGCACGGTTAGCATAGCATTTTTCTGGAACATACTTTTGTAAACGTACTTAATATTCCAAGAAATATTGTTTTTCAGCATGATGGTGCACCAGCACACTTGGGATTAAATTGCTGAAATTATCTAAATGCACAATTCCCAAACAGATAGATCGGAAGAAGGAAATCGATTTTTTGGCCAGCACGTTCACCAGATATAACTCCAGTTGATCTTTGTATTTGGAGTTGTATTAAATCACTAGTTAATAAATAAAAAATGTTTATTTCAGTGTCCTCTATCATTTTCGAAAATTAGTTATATTGTGAGCCTGTATAGTTATTATCATATTATTATTAAGACACCTTTTGTTTTCCAGTATTTGAAAGTGTTAAATGGACCACCATCTATGGGTACACATCATTTCTTTTTTATTATTACCAAATTAAACATTTATTGGTATTTTCTTAACATCATTCGAATAGGATCTTAAAAATTATATCGACACTTATCGTACCCTATATTACAAACGTTATGTACGAAAGTGTACATTACTAATATCTGTCGTAAAACTTTACTGCATGCATCTGAAGCGATAAATGTATTTAAAAAAGAGAACTACAGACACACACACACCGCATGACGATTATTACGCTATGTAAATTTTTATTTGCCTCAATATGGCGGTACATCTGTGTCCTGTAGAGCGTTTTTATGCCCTGATTAAATATATAACGTTTTAATAAGTAGTTGATCGTAATACGATATTTAGATACAAAATAATATCGAAAGGATTTACGATCGAGCGATTATTTCGACCATTTGCAACTACCCGTATGGAAGTAAGTTGCGAGGAAAAGCCATTAAAAAAGACGATATCAAAGTGATTGGCACGCGATATTGTAATAGGACAAGGGATATTATTACCACGTGTACGGACGTATACAGATGTGAATAGATCGTACCTGACGCATCTTACAATCACCCGTTCGACTGACGATTTGTTTGTTGGCTACTGTATCTTGAATGACTATCTAATCGAATAAGTAAGAAATACTTACAGATTACCAACCTTCCTGCAAAATTATCACGATAGCATGTGAGATAAAAAGTTAATCTGTCTTTATTGTGCCGCATGGAAATGGAAGGAAGATATTCCCTTATACCTTTTATGATCTTTACTTTACTTTTAATTTATTTATTGATCAAATTTAACAAAGTATGGATAAAATATATCAATATTTCAAAATGAAAAACAATGATTTACATATACATATCCTTGTCTGCTATCCCTCAAGTTTACTTCGGGAACTTCCGTCTCAAGCTATTGGCATTGAGAGGATCCCTTATACTAAATTTTTATTGCCGTTGTTATCAGAAATTGCGTAGCTATATGTTTGATGTGTGTATTTCTCGGTTCTTTTTTTTGTGCTTTTCGAGATAAGTTCTCAGGAGCCATCTGTGAAAGCAATAACATATAAATTAAGACCTCATATAACCTTGGGTAAAACATGAACACTGCTTCACGTTTCTGGGCCTGTTGAAGCGACTTTATCTAAACAGATAAACACAAATTAGGCCATCGAAAAGACAGGAAAAACCCTCATAGGAAGAAACAAAGAATAGGTAAATAACAACTTTCGTGGCTTCGATGTATTTCATCCATGCTTTATATACCGGGTGATTCTGTAAGGGTGGCGACCGGCTGTATCTCGGAAACTGCTATGCCTAGAGCTTCGGGACAAAAAAATACATAACCAATGTGGCCACCATAAATATCCGAAAATTATTTTCATGTTCGAAATTTTACCGCTAGGTGGCGCATCTGCTATGTTCAATCATAAAATCATTATTATCTCAGAAAATTGCAGGTTGAGCTATAGTTTTGAATGGACCGTTCGAAAGCTGAGTTGATGTCGCATTATTTTGTTTAATGACTTTTTTTCATATCTGCCATAATAAGGAGCGGGGAAGCCAATCAATTGTTCAATATGTAAATTTTAATATCTCCTGAACCATTCAACCAATCTGAAAGTTTTTGGACTCGTTCGATTGAGCATTTCATGGGTTTTTTCTAGAAAAATTGTCGATCCAGCATTTAGTTTGAAATAGGTAAACTACAGGGTGTTTTCTGTAGTGATAACATATTTTGGTGAATTTCAAGAAAAAGTTAAATGTAACCGTGCTATATAATTACCAGTGTCGCAAGCTAAATTAAATTGTTGAAATTTCAGTGAAAACCGCAAATTAATATCTCTATCCGTTCTCGATTTATCGCCAAAAGAATGAAATTTGTAACAAAAATCAACTGCGGCCATGAAAGTAGCGGACGCGACCGATGGTTTCCATAGAAACTACGAAACTATCAGATTGTTTATTGCTTATATCAGCTAAAAATAGTCAAAACTGAATGGAATAAATTATTAACGAGAATAATAACAGCAAAAAGAAAATATCTAACCAAAAATTTTAATTATAAATGTTCGGAATGTTTACCATCACTGGCCACCCACAAATTGAGTCTGTTACTATCGTTATCGTAAGTTTCATCCTTACCATGTCATCTTACAGCAAGAATTAAAGGATGGCGATTTTGACCATGCAGCATGCGCTATTGGTCAGAAAGCAATCCTCACTGGTTACGCGAAGTTCAATTTCAAAATTGTTGGCGTGTTAATGTTTGGTGTGAATTTTTGGGGGAAAATTATTGGTCCTTACTTTTTTGAACAGCGTTTAAATAGTGTGGCTATTTTTTGGAAAATATATTGCCTTTATTGTTCGAAGATAGTTCCCTGGAGATAAGAATGGGTATGTGGATTCAGCAGGATGGTTTCCCGGCGCATTATGCGCGAAGTGTCCAGGCATTTTTAAATAACCGGTTCCCAAATGAATGTATAGACTGGGGTAGCATTTTTTCTTGGCCGCCGATGTCCGGCGATCTCACAGTAATTGATTTTTATTCATGGAGTAGACTTAAAGATATAGTATATAAAGACCGCCCAACAACACCTGATAATATGAAACAAAGAATTCGAGAAGCCGTCAGAAATATTTCCATTGCCGAGGTAGACGCGAGTGTATAATAATCCACAAGTAACATACTCAATTTGTGGGTTGCCAGTGATGGTAGACATTCCGAACATTTATAATTAAAATTTTTGGTTAGATATTTTCTTTTGCTGTTATTATTTTCGTTAATAATGTATTCCACAGTTTTGACTATTTTTAGCTGATATAAGCAATAAACAATCTGATAGTTTCGTAGTTTCCATGGAAACCATACGTCGCGTCGCCTACTTTCATGGCCGCAGTTGATTTTTGTTACAAATTTCATTCTTTTGGCGATAAATCGAGAACGGATAGAGGTATTAAGATGCGGTTTTCACTGAAATTTCAACAATTTAATTTAGCTTGCGACACTGGTAATTATATAGCACGGTTACATTTAATTTTTTCTTGAAATTCACCAAAATATGTTATCACTACAGAAAACACCCTGTAGTTTAGCTATTTCAAACTAAATGCTAGAACGACAATTTTTCTAGAAAGAACCCAGGAAATGCTCAATCGAACGAGTCCAAAAATTTTCAGATTGGTTGAATGGTTCAGGAGATATTAAAATTTACATATTGAACAATTGCTTGGCTTCCCCGCTCCTTATTATGGCAGATACGAAAAAAAGTCATTAAACAAAATAATGGGACATCAACTCAGCTTTCGAACGGTCCATTCAAAACTATAGCTCAATCTGCAATTTTCTGAGATAATACTGATTTTATGATTGAACATAGCAGATACGCCGCCTAGCGGTAAAATTTCGAACATTAAAATAATTTTCGGATATTTCTGGTGGCCACATTGGTTATGAATTTTTTTGTCCCGAAGCTCTAGGCATAGCAGTTTCCGAGATACAGCCGGTCGCCACCCTTACTGAATCACCCGGTACATACATAGATGTTATCCTCTCTTAGAATTTGCACCATATTTCGTCGGTTGCTGAACCTTCAACTGTGTTAGTTCTCTTAACATTACCTTTCTGACGTTAATATAGTTGCCACATTCTAACATCATGTGGATATTGTCTCGATATGCCATCCCGCAACTGCAAGTTGGTGATTCCTTCAGTTGTAACCTTTAAAGATGTGCCGGAATCTGGCAATGTCCAAATTTTAGACGAGCAATGGTAGAATGACACCGCCTGGAAACTGGATGTTTTGAGTACCATGCTCTGTTATTTATGTTAGGGCGAATTAATCCATATTGAGTTGGTCTTTCGTCATTAACCCGCTGCCATCGATTTTGCCATTCTATGTAAATTTATTTCTTACTAATAGCTAGTAGATCATTCCAGCTTAAGTTTGCATTACAGTGTCCCCTCCGGAACTGCTCTTTTAGCAAGTTCATCTACTATCTCGTTCGCTCTGATGTCAACGGGCTCTTTCATCGACATAACGACTATACTATTTTCTGAGGGTTTTAATTTCCCAGCTTCAACTACGATTTTTTGTACAGTAGAGTGCATAGCTTCTAGGTTTTTATTTAACGCCGCTTTAAGGACACTTTGTAAAACTTGCATGATGCAAGCATTCCTAATGTTTGTCTTGCGGGTGTATTCTACACCTTTCATGATGGCCTCTGTTTCTGCATCAAAAATTAACATATTTCCATTGAATTTACACATTTCTTTATGATCCGTTAAGGTGGTGTATATAACAAAACCACATTCGTTCTCAGTTTTTGATGCGTCAGTATAAATGATGACAGTATCCTGTCAGTCTGATTTTATTGAGGCATGAAGAGCTTTATCTTGGATTATGTCCCGTGTATATCGAGGAAAATGAACCTGATGTTTAAAATAAATTCAAACAAAATTCCAGTTAGGGTGTTCCTTTTTCTGTTCCAATATAGTACATATTTGAGGGTCTCTACTTGCAATGGCATCTTCTTTTTCTGACAATATTTATCTATACTGGATAGAATTTCTATTCTATAGATCTTCGAAATAATCGCGTCCCTATTGAAGGCCATTAACTTATAGATATACTTAGTGGCAAGAAATTTGCGTCGCAGATCTAGTGAAGGTTCCATGGCCTCCATGCGCAGTGCCTAAACCGGGGTAGATCGCATAGCTCCCACACATGTCCGTAAAGCAACATTTTGCAAAGCATCTAACCGATGTAGGTTTTTCTTAGAAGTCGTCGAATAGACATAAACCCATAGTCAATGTGTGATTTAATGCAGGCCTTGTATAGGTTCCTTGACACCATAAAATCTGATGATTTTTTTGTCAATAATTGTATTCTTAATTTAATTGCATTATTTTCTATTGTATCTAGTGTACGTATATGATGTAGATCTATTAACTGGTGTGTTTCTTCGTATACCTCTGATGTCAGTGTTTTGTATTGTATGTTGCATATTTTTTCTTCGTCCGTTATGTCTTTAAATATCAATGGTGGTATTTGCTTTTCTGTAAAAGTGGTTTGTGCGCTTTTCTTTTGGTTCTGTTGTAATTGTTCCGTCTTCTTTCATTATCTCTGTGATCTTTGTGTTATCTTTTTTCTTCTTTACCAATTTGGTTTTTATGAGTTTCCATAGTTTAATAGAATCTGTATGATGTCTTTTTATTAAATTTTGCCAATATTGGATTTTAATATTTTTTATTAGATGCCTTTAGGTATGTATTCTTTCTGGTTTTTATATTCTGCTTTATAGTTTTCATTGTTGGGATGTTTTTTTTGTTTTTTTAATGATCCATTTCGCTTTTTTATTTGCGTTACAATATTTTAGTTGATTCCAGGACAGTTTTGTCTTGTTTCTATTTTTTCAAATTTCGTGTTTTCGTGTTCTATATTTTGAATTTTAAGATTTTCTATAGATGTTATTTTCTTTGCATCGGGCTTCATTATTTCTTTTAAGTTTTGTATGTAGTCAGATTTCAAAATTTGCTCATATAAGTACTTAGTTGTCGTAGATATGGTCCAAAATGTTATCTTTTCTATTTGGGTATTTCCTTGTACAGCATTTTCTTGATCTTTTGTTCATTACTTTGTAGCTTTTTAGTATTTTGTTATATTCCCTTGCTGTTTTAATTCTTTCTAAAATATTTATATTGAAATCTCCAACAAGTATGTGGTTTTTTTTTTCTATTTCTGATGTTGAAATTTATTTGTGCGTCTGTATATTAAAGTAAGTGTTGTATCAATTTAATGCAGGTAAATTGATATTATTTCCATCATTTCAATTATTTTATTTATTAGCATCTTGATTTTTATGTCGTTCCTTATATATGAATCTATTCTTCCTTTCCTCAGCAGTAAGAAGCCAGGCTTCTGTAATAGCTATTATTTCTGAATGGTTGTATATGGTTGGAATCATTTCGATTTGTGCGAATTTATTTCTTATGCTTCTTATGTTTGTTTTTAGCATATTGGTGTAAGTTTGGAAGCTCTGTATTTGAGGTAAAGCATATTGCTTTGAACGAAACAAACTATTTTATCAATGTAGTTCGTTTGGTTTCTTCTACCAGACAGGTCAGCTCAGCAGCAGTTCATTAATGGCTGCTTCTTTGACTTCTCTGTGTAAAACGATACACCAGAATAGTATATACGTACCTACATGCACATTTCTTCTTACATTATATATGGAATTACGCGCTATTTATTTATTGGTTAGGGTGACAGCTACAGTCTCGCAGGTATCATTCAAACATTCGTCACGGTTATTAAAGTAACAGTTCAGGAAACAGTACAAAGCGGTTGGCTTGTCAAAAATAATACGCCTCTATTTCGATGCGTTTATTGCGACGGAAGATCCGTGAAGTTGACGTTTTATATACAACCGTCTAATTTGTCTCGGAGTGATCTCCTAACTCGCCCGTTCAGAGAGGATTCGCGTAATCAAACCCGCGGCAACTGCACAGGAATAGAATTTGGCAAGCGAGTCCAGAATCTTCACGATTCGTTATATTGTTACATACAATTTAAGGTGAAACTATTTGTAATTGCGCTATAATATATTGCGGAGGTAATGTATTCTACATTTTACCTCGATGCTTCATACAAAGTGGTCGCTACAAATTGGAAATTTACCAATTGTAAAGCTGTTATCGTAGGATAGTATAAATTTATTTTTTGGTCATAGCAAACTATCTTAAAGTATAATATTAGTAACTACAAAAAGTATTTCTGCAATTATAACAAAGTTATTTTTTTGTCTATTCGCCTTGGAAACGATAGTCACAAAATAATAAAGAATTCTTGATGGGGTGAAAAGTGAGTTTGAACCTTTTTTGGCAAGTTATACTGTACTACTATCAAAGGTGGTAAATGCTACAAGTTGGGACAATTGCTGTATTTATTATGTTCACTACGCAGTAAAAGCAGCAATTTAGATAAGACGGGGACAATTGAAACGTTTTTGCTTCTTGATTTTTTCTTTATTCTCTGCGGTTATTGCAAATTCACAAATGTGAGTTGTCAAGAGCATATCTAATTAGGTTCCTACTTATATAGTTCCATTATCCTATTATGATGTACAAATAAACTATTTATTTATTATTTAAATTTAGATCATGTCAAATGTTTCAGTTGCCCCTTTGCCGGAGACTTATGAATAGAGCTGAGGACGTTTGCGGTAAGCCAGGGACGTAGTAAGTGCACCAGCGTATAAACACGCTGCAGCGAAACACTTTAGTTAGGCGTGAATTGCCAACGTGATCGTATGTTGTATTGAGCTCTATTTAATAAGTATGACGGACGTGCCCAAGCCAAGGAAGCGCCCTTTGCATAACGAAGTGAAGAAATTTATCCGAGACTTTCCCGATTTGTATTATAATGGAGCAAATGTGGTTTGACACAAGAATTTCAAGTTACAGCTAATCAACTCCTGATGTTTATGAGTCATAAATATCAGGAGTTGATTAGCTGTAACTTGAAATTTTTGTAGCGTATCGAGCACTACCTTCGCAATTACTTCGCTAGTGCACTTTTCCAATCTTTTGCTGGCTAATAAAATAGGAAATGTTGATTTGACAGGATCTAGTACACGCACTATAATATTCACAATAGAATGTTTTTTTCGATCTGTCGTTTCGTCGACACATACCCACAACTGTTTGTCATTTACAACTGCTTTGATTCTGTTTTCAATGTCCTCCCGCACAATTGGTAAATAGGTGAGTAACGTTCTCCGTGACGGTAGCTTTATGTTGGAATTGTATTTATTCCAAAAGTCGTGAAAGGCTTGTTTATCTAGCAGGTGAACTGGCACATCGCAGACGAGTAGCATTGTCAATAAATCGAAAATGAATTGCGTATTAGACAGCACATTATGTTTTTTATCTTTGTGTTGTACACTTTGTACATGTCTTTTACAGTCGTATTTGTCCCAGCAAAGTAACTGTTTATCGCATAATTTACAAACCACATTTGCTCCATTATAATACAAATCGGGAAAGTCTCGGATAAATTTCTTCACTTCGTTATGCAAAGGGCGCTTCCTTGGCTTGGGCACGTCCGTCATACTTATTAAATAGAGCTCAATACAACATACGATCACGTTGGCAGTTCACGCCTAACTAAAGTGTTTCGCTGCAGCGTGTTTATACGCTGGTGCACTTACTACGTCCCTGGCTTACCGCAAACGTCCTCAGCTCTACTTATGAGACACATACCTGGAACAATTAAAACAACAGTTAGATTAATGAAATATATTTTATAAAAGATATTCATTCCTTTTGGTTAGCTTTCTATGACTGCAAAACTGCTGTTCGTGTATCTTCAAACTTTTTGAACTTTCTCGTAAGTTGTTTTTCTTTTGCGCATCGTCTGCTTCTCTAATGGCATTTTTTCAGGACTGTCAGTGTAAATTGCAGATTTTCTAGTTTTTCATCTAGTCTCGGTTTTTCTACGAAGCGCTTTGGGCAATGGTAACGATTTCTGGCGAAAATACAGTTGTGATGGTGCTTGGTGTTGCTAGTGGAGTTCGAGCCCTAGTTGAGCCTGGTAAGTAATCAACGCCGCAACATGATGGCGTAGCACCTCTATTGGTGTTTACTTCTGGTACAACCTCACTGTTATTTGGCATTGAGTCATCAGGAGCTGGTCTATCCGTGCCATAGGAAAAAGCAAAATCTAGCTCTATGAATATAGTTTTATTATAGGGACATATTCCGGTGCAAATAAATCCAGTTGCAATGATTGATTGCGTGAGGACTAATTGGCAGATATTGTTTAACAATACAATACAATACAATATCTTTATTCCATTATGCCTTACAGCGTAGAATACATCAATATATATAGATACATGAAAGAAACACAAAATTAACAAATACACAAAATGTTACAAATATAAATACAGTAAACAATTATAGAATATTAGGTGCATTAAAAAACTCATTTACGTTATAAAAGGATTGTTTGTATAAATATTTTTTTAATGTTGTTTTAAATTGCCTACATGGCATTTGTTTTAAAGCTGAAGGTAAGTGATTGTAAATTTTAATACACTGCCATAGTACTTGTTCTTGCACCTTCGTCAGATGCGTCTGGGGTGGGAGCAAGTGTGAATTAAGATTTCCACGTGTGTTGCGTTCGTGGTTAATTTCGTACTTATGGAACAATTCTGCGTAGTTTTTTTTTACAAAAAGTGCAGACTCTAAAATATATAGGGCAGTCAGGGTAAGTATATTATGTTCGCTAAACACTACTTTGCACGAGTCTCTATATTTTAATTTGAAGACATACAGATACAGGCCTTCTGAAGCACGAAGGTTCGGTTGACCTCTACAGAAGTACCCCAAAAAATAATCCCATACTGGAGACAGGACTGGACACAGGAGTGGTGGACAACGCGGTGGCAAGGTCCACACTCTGCGAAACCACTCTCAGGCTATAACACAAACTTCCCAGCCTCGCGGCCAAATCGTCAATGTGAGATCTCCAAGACAAGTCACTGTCCACCAACACTCCGAGAAAGCGCGCATGGTCAACACAAGTAATTTTTTCATCATTACATTCAATCGTTAATGCGTCTGTATTTGAGTTGAAGATAACAATGTTAGTTTTTTTTGCGTTCAGTTTTAAATTATTATATGTACACCAATTTTGAAGAGATTTTAGGTTAGCTTCTAGTTTAGTTTTAATTTGTTGGCAGGTTCGCTCTCGAACTGTGCAGGTGGTGTCATCTGCATATAAAACGGCAAATCCATCGATGATTTCAGGCAAGTCATTGATATATAACAAAAACAGAAGCGGCCCAAGCGTGGAGCCCTGAGGAACGCCATAGTGTATCGTTTGCCAGTCCGATGAAATTTCTGCTCCGCACGAATCGTAAGCCACAACAGATTGTTTCCTATTTGTTAGGTAAGATCTTATAAGCTCCAAAGCTACTCCTCTAATTCCCATTTTGTTCAACTTACACAAAAGATGTTGATGATGTACACAGTCAAACGCTTTCGAAAAATCCAATAGAGGGGCGGCTAAGGGTGTTGTGAATTTTTCGTGGATAATACCATGATGCAACCATTTTCTTTACAGAACTTTGGGCATCGTAAACCTATCTGTGCGACTGGTGGTTATCAAGTAAAAGCAATACTTTATTTTCGATTGAAGCGGTCGTCTGCGTTTGAAAATGGTTGAGGTATATCAAAAACAACAAAAATCTTAACCTTGAAAAAATAAAAATTGGAGGTATGCAAGCGTTTCTCTTTCGCCTGATGTTAGTGTGCTGTTTGATTAGCGTTCTTGCTATAACTTTAACAGGACTCCAGCTTCATCAACGTTGTAGATGTGTTTTGATTCAGATTTATAGCTAAATTGTCATAAAAATTTACATTTATGACATTGAAACTGGCTGCGCTGGAAAGACGCGTAGCTTGAGCGCAATTGAAAGTTAAGGGTTCGCTTCGTGAAAGCAGAGAACCAATCCTCTCCCGTCATAGAATTTTGTTTCCATGCATCAGGCATATTCAGCAAATATTTCTCAGCCAACTGAAAGATTAATTTGCGAATTTCCTTAGGTGACAATCTGTAGAATATATGAGCTACTTTTCTGCGGATTTACGTCAAATACTCGTTTCACTTTTTTGTCTTCATAAATCTGCTCAAAGACACGTAATGCAGCTAGAATTTTGCTGCTACAGAGCTTATGAAAATTTTATTCTCTATTACCTCTTTACAGGTTTCTTCGTACGTCGCAACAGGTTTCAAACCTTTCTCCGTTTTTTTGACTCTTACTCGCGTCATCTTAAAGCAAAAATGGAACGTAGTAGGAACGAAAGTACCCATGCTCTTAAACGAGATAGACAGCTACCTTCTCAACTATTGAAGCATCTAGAGACAGTTTGATAGCACAGGCGCGCACGACATAAACCGCAAAATCTAGCTAAAATTGAGAATGTTTCTATTGTCTCTAGTTTCAATTGTCTGAGATCTACTCTAAATAAAATAAATCATATCATTGGCTCAATTTCATACTTAACTATGGTTGGTGTTTGGTATTTGGTACAGATAGTAAAATGGAATCTTCCGACTGCAAATGTTATGCACACTCTACTTGTGAATCACCACCACCACCATTCCTTGGACTTGTTCTGTATTCATTCGTTGACGGACCTTTTGAATTGCGGTTTGCTAATACCGAAGGAATGGCCACCTCCAACGCATGATCTTGACGAACTTCATCTGACCAGATCGTCGAGCGCCTCATTTCCCTTCACGCCCGTGTGGCTGGAATGGAAACCCAAACCAATGTTAGTTGTCTATGAGGTGGGCACCCAAAGGAAACTAATATTGGCCTGGGTTCCTAGCCACACGAGCCTGAAGGGAAATGAGACGGCCGACGATCTGATCAGACGACGGCCCATCAAGGTCATTTGTTCGAGCTAGCCCTTCCTTTTGGCATTACCAAATCGCAAATTAAAAACTCTATCAATACAGAACAAGTCCAAGGAGTGATGGCAAAAGTCATCAGGGCAAAGGCAGACACAAGAGTTCTTAAGAGAACAGAGGCCTGAGTTTATAAAGACCTACTGACTGTGAGTAAAGAAGTAAAGATTGTTAGAATTATAGCAAATCTGTCGAATGGTCATTGTAGACTAAATAGGCATATGTATAACATAGGCCTGGCAGAGGACCCTCTTTGCAGATTCTGTCAAGAGGAAGAAGAAACTCCAGTTGATTTGCAAAATTAAAGGTCGCCTTCTAGGACAAAGTGGAACACAATAGATCTGAAAAGGTCACAGTGAAATAGGTCACAAAACCCACTCCAAGCCGAACCTAATCTAATTTACTTGTGAACGGAAATTCCACGATTTTTTAAACGGTTTAGTTTTCTAAAAAAAAGACTATATATTTGTGCATTTCTCATTATGAAAATTTTACTTTAAAACTGTTGGTTTTGGACAGTTTTGCCAAAGTTATTCGTTATGAATGACCTCTAAGATATTAAGGACATCAACAGCAACTTCTATAACATTATTTATATATTTTTTTCTTATTGCTTTCGGCTCATTCTTTCTCTTTCATAAAATAAAAAAAATCTTTTTGTTGTTCTAAAACTTTTAGAGTTAACTGGTGACTAGTTGACTTAATCTAAAAATGTTAAAAATATATTTATTCGATCAAAATAATTCTTTGCATTGAATAACGAAACTTGTGAACGAACTTTACTGAGAGTGCACTTACTTTCAGGGAAGTCCACACATTTCGGTTTTCATTACCTTAAAAAGGTAATAAAATAACCAATAGAAAAAAAAAAACCACTTGAAAATTACAAGAAAGCAATAAACCAAGGTGCTTCCTCTAATTTTATTGCGGTTTTTATGTAATCCTGGATCGAATAACACATATAAAATGCCCAGCATTCACTTTGTATTTTAAGAGAGCCTTCTCCCCCACTTTAAACTACACATGTACTACAACTACAAGGAACGTTATCATTTGTCTTCGAACATCTATCACATTGTTTTTGGGCACCCACTAGATAACGGTAACATGATATCTTCCTTAGATAAGATACTGGCACATAAAAACAAAGAGCCTCCTGTGATTTATATTCACTTTTTTCTGTTCTGAACCATTTCACTGACACAACGTTCTAATTTATGCTCGCTGTGTTAGATTAAAAGGCCAGAGATCAACAGCGTACAGTAATATTGCCAAATTTATGTCGTGCTTCATCAACGTCAAGAAGACCGTCGGCCAGTCGAAAGTAGAAAGAGTTAATTATTATTTCGGTGAAGGGAATATACACTGCGTTTAATGGAATTTGTAAAAAACAAGATTGATAAAATTACGAATGGTAGAATTCTGTGAAAATATTAAACTCTCCGTAATTACCGCACGGTTATTTGTGAATCTGTAAGCATTGAATACTTCTCTTTTGTTTGCATTACCAATTTTATCAACCTAATTAGTGGGGTTCTATCCACTTTAGCATTTGACTCTTGCTTTAATTTTATAAATAAGTATGAATATTTTAATACTAATATGCGGTAATAAATTTATGTACTCAATACACACTTGTTAACGTTTGCTGCAAAATTTTATTACTGCCTATCTTGGACACATACGCATGTATTTAAGAGGAGATTTCAAAAGGCCATACCGGCATTAAAAGCTAAAACATCGATAGCAATCTACACTTACCAGGTATCTACACGTAAAAAATAGATTAATATATATTTGCGATATATTAACTTACGGCATATAATAAACGGGAACTGCTGGTGTTTGAAATTTATTTTATAGCTTTTTTATTGCGTTTATATAATTAAAGTTAATGACATCAATATGGCTGCGTAGGTGGATATTGCAGCTGTTGCCCACTGCAAATTCAATAAATATATTTTAGATTGTTTTATGTGCAGTTTGTTTATGTAGGTATGCATATACCTACGTATTTGGAATAGAAAAAAGCTATGCTAGATGCGGGAAATTGATCCGGTAATCGTGTTAATCGTTTCGTCCATTTTTCTTAGATACAGTTAATATCTACGATTATATAACTGATAACAGATGCTCTTTAATATTAACATCAATGTCTACTCTTCATATATTTAATTTAGATTTAATAGAATCTGCTTCTAAAATTATTAAAATCTTAAATGATTCGTTTTAGGTGAACACATATGATTTAAATCTGTTGTCTGTACAGGTGTCCCACCGAAGACTGGGTCTTGGATTACAGCTCTATTTGTCATTTTAGAAAGAAATTTTTTCTACAAGAATGTTATAGAATCCAATGCTGCATCACCTAAAAATATTTTTGACTATACAAAGTGTCCCAGAAGTGGGCAAACGGATACTTACTTCGTTGTTTTAAATGGAACAGCCTATATATTATTTAATTTTTCAATTCTACGTAGAAAAATAATATGACTTCATATAAACTACTATACGTCTATCTTTAATAACAAGGTTGTTATTCACTCTTTTGTCAAAAGTGGTCCCGATGCAAAGCATCGGTTAAGGCGGCGTGGTTTATATTTCCATTTGTTGTAGACATTCATATTTTAAATATCATACATACATACTTAGTCTGATTCAGCATAGAAATTAAAATCGATGTAATTGGATACAGGTGCCCACTATAGCCCTGAACATTTGCTTAACTTTAATCCAAGGTAACTTGATTTTTTTAAATAGTGATTTATCATAACTTTTGAAAACTGTATAAAAACAAGATCAGAGGCTGCAAATAATTTTCAACATCAGATCGGTGGTATACTCAGACTAGAGGTGGGTCGGATTCGTATGATTCATCAGTATATTCGATTCCCATATATGATTCGTACGGTACGAATCTTTACTATTTATACGGATTCGTATGAACCGAAATGATTCGTATCGGCTGATCCAACGTTATTTGAGTTAATGAGAAAGAGATTATCTATACCCGCTACATCCGTACCATGCGAGCGTATTTTTTCAAAAAGTGGACAAATAGTGACAGATAAACGGTCAAGAATAAATTCAAAGACGGTATCGTATCTGCTTTTCCTTAATTTTAATATAAAAGATTTAATGTCTGCTAATATCTTATACCTATGTATATTAGCTATGTATATTATCTATGTATGTGTTTTTGTTATTAACAAATAATAAAACAAAATAATCCATTATTGTTTCACTTTGTTTTATTTTACGAAAATTTCAATTTACCGTTTTTTTTTTGCAAGATCCTTAGAATAAAGTGCAAAGAGTGATTAGAATTCTAATCACAAAGAGTCATGAATCATCACAAATCTATATGAATTTTTTACAATATTTCGGTATGAATCGTATTACACGAATCTTTAATTTTAGGAGTTATTAGGATTCGAATCACTAAAAAGATTCGAATCGCCCACCGCTAGTACGAATCATATTATAGGAATCTTTAATTTTAGGAGTCATTAGGATTCGAATCACTCACAAGATTCGAATCGCCCAGCGCTTGTACGAATCCTTTACGGTCTTTCGGTACGAATCATATTATACGAATCTTTAATTTTAGGAGTCTTTGGGATTCGAATCACTAAAAAGATTCGAATCGCCCACCGCTAACTCAGATACACATTTATCATTTTCTCTACGTAAACTTGTCAAAGTTTTTATTGCTGTTAAAAAATAATACTTTATAAGCATCGAAATGTGGTATTTCGAGAAGATTTTCGGATATTCTCTTGTTTTTTTCTGAACTCTATGTATTCTTTTATACATCACTTTATCTAGAGTAAATAAAGCTTCCGTTATTGTTTTTGGTGGCTCAATTGTGCGAACGCTGTAGGAATAATATTAAATATGCTCGGAAAGTGATTCGGTAATAAATACCAATAAATATTCTGGCAATCTGCAAAATAATTTGTAAAACTCTTTCGCTTATATACTTATTTTTATATGGAACTGGGATGTATTTATCGACCGATAAATAGTTAGGGAGACGATTTCGATCAAGGAATTCGGTCTTCCAGCAATGGAGAAATTAGTAAATGAAACTCATTTATTAATACTCAATATTTCGGAAATGTTTATTTCCTTCTTCAGGAGAATTACTACAATTGAAAAGCAATCAGCAAAATAAATTAACAAACAAAAGTTTAAAAAACTTACATGCGTCGTTCTTTGCCGACATTTTAATCTCTCATGTAAGTTTTTTAAACTTTTGTTTGTTAATTTATTTTGCTGATTGCTTTTCAATTGTAGTAATTCTCCTGAAGAAGGAACTAAACATTTCCGAAATATTGAGTATTAATAAATGAGTTTCATTTACGTACTAATTTCTCCATTGCTGGAAGACCGAATTCCTTGATCGAAATCGTCTCCCTAACTTATTTTTATAGATATATTGGGCATTCTAAATAACTTTGGTAAGCATAAAGTCTAAACTTGCTACTCGATTACTATCTGCAAACCGGCAGTGGATTCCCCTTTTGCTTAGGTCACGGCTAATTTTTCGCATAATAACGATGATAATGACGAAATCTTATCTTACGATCTTTTTGCAAATGTGCATGTGCATTTCCATCGGGAACACATACGAACTAACGAAGCCATTAAGAGATGCAAATGAGTGCGCAAGAACAATTTAGCAGGTAAAATACGGAGTGTGGCCGTTCACGGGACATCATAAATCCAGAAAATGTCCGCAGTCGGATGTAAATGATTTACACACAACTCTTTCGCATCCGCTCGGCGTTCGAACCAGAAAGCTCAGGAACGTTACGTGACGTGTGCACGCACACATGCGCGCACACACACAGCCAGAGGGAGACGAACACGTAATACGAAAACGTACTCGTACACATGTACGGAATCATTTGACCTGGAACATTGGCGATACTGTCTTGTTAGAGCATTACACACCTCGACGGTTTCACATGGAGTATGGAATTGGAGGTGCGCCGCGGTGCGTCAGTATGAAATATGCGCGTTTGGGTTTTAGGTACGGAGGGAGTGTGTCAAAACAACGGCGAGAAGATAATTAACAACATCGTCGGCGAATCCGATATCCACAAGGATGAATAACTTCACCGCAGTATGGAATTAATCTTGAGTTAGCCGCAGTAAGCCGTATTAGAAAGCTTAACAATATACCTAATCATAACGATATCTACAATCAGATTTCAGAAACTGACTTCCTCAAAAAATAACATGATATACCAACATAATAGGTATGCAAAAATTAAGTATACGGTGCCGATTCCCAAACGGTATGTCAAATGTCAGTTTCTGCGTATAAAAATAAAACAGGCAATGATGCGTTTTTCAACTTCCTTTTGCCAAAATATGCAGAGCATATCTTACGTTCAAACTCAGCGCAAGTTTTTTAATCTTCTAAGGCCACTATCCACTTACAAATTCAAAAATCCAGGAAATTAGCATTCAAGAAGCTTGGTTTTTCTGTCATATCAAACGTGAGGATTGCTCACACGCATCTGCAAGACTACAAAAAAAAACTACCTAAAGCTGTCTTGAATCTATTAAGCATGTGTGCGTTGGATTCAGCCTATTCTCCCATTCCAGCTACAACCTCGATGGTCTGTACAAACACTAAAACCACATCTCATATCATCAGCGTAGTGAGATATCAAGAAGAGATCTGGAAAATGCATCAACTTGAGTAAAAATATATTCGTATATTGACAGGGATCCTTTCAGCCGATTGCAAACTGAACGGACATCTACGCAAACTTGTAATAGGGGATGAAGCCGAATGTAGATATTGTGAGGAACAGGATGAAACATCCATCCATCTACACTGCAAAAAAATACAGTAATTTTACTGTGTAAATCGGGAATATTACATGTAATAACGTTGTGAATTTACTACGATAAATCATGTAAAACAAGGTTTACTTACTACATTTTACTGTGTAAATCGGGAATATTACATGTAATAACGTTGTGAATTTACTACGATAAACCTTGTTTTACATGATTTATCGTAGTAAATTCACAACGTTATTACATGTAATATTCCCGATTTACACAGTAAAATTACAGTATTTTTTTGCAGTGTACTCTTAAATTGCATTGCACAGTGCAATTCAAGGGTTCTGCACCTGGGAGCATGTGAAATTGAAGAATTAAGCAACCCTCCGCTTAACCTGGGGCCTCCTAACATTCTCCACTTTTTAAAAGGAATCAGACTGGACGGCCAGCTGTAAATACACTGTGTACTAATATTACATACATACATTACGTCCAAAAACAATCCCTTGCAGGACGCCACAACAAAATCTAGGGATCTTACCCAAATCTAAGGATTTTTAGTATGGAAAAGAGAAACAGTATTTTTTCAAATTTTTAATCAAATCTGCGGATATTTTAAAGTTCCGGAAATGATTTTTTTGCGATATTAAATATTCAGACATATTGGCGTGAACCACAAATTGAAACCATTAATCGAATTCATTTAATTGTCAACCAGCAATTTAATAAATGTTTATTCGTTCCAAAATTGCTTATCACTTCCACATTTCAAAACACGACCCTTAAAAGTGACCTATAGTGTACGACTGGTGCGTGGTTTTTCCTGTTCTACTTTTTCAAATTAAGCAAACAAACAGCAAAAAACATATTTCTTTTAATGTAGTGTTTTCAAATAAATTATTGTTTTGGGCGACATATTTTCTTTTTGCGTTTTATTGCTTTTTTCTTAATACAGCAATTTTTACAATAAATCATTTTTTTTTAATATTTGTGTAGAAAGCAAAGAAAAAATATGACAAGAAATGATCGTCTAATACCTATTAATATAAATTATAGTAAAGTAGTAGTAAACGATCCGATGTGCAAATTGCGTCGTCCGCTAATGATTGAACGCATTTTTTTTTTTGAAAATGGGGTATTGTTCGTCAAAATATCTGCATAATCGAAGCAAGGATTAAATATTTCGGGCATCACAGAGCAAAATAGTTTATGAAAGGGAAATCGATTAGGTTCGGGCACAAAGACTGGATGCTTTGCAGTTCTGACGGTTACTGCTATAAATTGGAAACATATTGTGATGCAAAAGCTCGTAACAATTCATCCTTAGTTGCACATCCATTTGGTACAAGGGTCGTTTTGGAATTATTGGAGGTTGAACAAACGCCAGTGACCATATCGTCTTCTTTGATACTAATTACTTTACTTGCCATAGTGTAATAACTTCCCGCGAATCTCGCAATCAAAGAGTCACCAGTACTATTAGATGTAATCGCACAAAACGTTGTCCATTATTGTTGCCTAAAGAGGCAAATAAAACGCCTAGAGGACATTATACATACAAGTATGGTTCTCAAAACGCTGTACTCATCGTCAGTGGAAGGACAGCAACATAGTACATGTCGCGACTAATTTTGACACTATTTATCCAATGGCACATCTGAAGCGTTGGTCGAGAGAAGAATTGACCAAGGTTGATGTAAAACAACCACGATTGATAGCAAACTTTCCCACAAGGATCAGTCTTGGGGCCATTATTATTTTCATTGTTTATAAACGACATAGTTGATTTTGTCAGCGATTTCGCTGTAGTGTGCTATACAGATGACATTACTATTATTGTTTCAGACAAAGAAATTGATGTTAAAGCTACTGCAAATTTGATTTTGGATAAATTATTCAACTGGTTTTGTGCTAATAAATTATCATTAAATTTTAACAAAACAAAATATATTCGATTTCATACTATTCAAAAAGAGATAAATAACTTTTTAAATTTACAGAAGTCCACTGATTCAGCACTCTTTTTTGGAATGACTTTTACTTCCACCTTAAACTTGAATACACACTGCCAGCAACTAATAAGTAAACTAAACAGATCAATGTTTAACCTAAGATCTCTAAAGAATGTAGTTGAATTAGACAATTTAAAGATGATATATGACCCTGAATTCCAAAGTCATCTAACATATGGAATTCTCCTATGGGGTTCTTCGTCCGCAGAGATGAAAGTTTTCCTTAAACAGAAGTCGGCTGTTGTTACTAACTCCTGCAATGCATCTAGCATTGCAGGAGTTAGTAAAGTCACCTCATGCAGAACTTATTTCAAATCCTTGAAAATTTTAACTCTTTCTGAATTGTATATATTGGAATCCAGCTTATATATTCACAAGCATAAACATATTTTCATGAACAAAAATAATAACTTTCATAGTTACAATATCAGAGATCCACAAATACATTTAATGAGACATAATTTAAACTTAACCGCCAAAAGGGTAGATATCTTAGGTATTAAAATATATAATCACTTGCCCAATGATTGGAAAATTTTACCATTAAGAAAATTAAAAAAAAAATGTTAAAACATGGCTGCAAACAAAATGTATTTATTCTTTAGCTGAATTTTTTTATTTTAATCTAGTTTCATAATGTAAGTTCATAACGTAAGTGTATTGCTCTTTTTTCCTTTGTACTTTCTATTTTACTAATTGTTTCTGTTCAATCTTTTATAATGACATATTTTATACTTGGAAAAAAACAGCAGTGGCCATTTTATGTATGTATGTATATGTTGCTGCTGGGTGAAGCTTCGGGTCATGGAATACATCTTGACACTTCTAAGCATTAACATTTATTTGACGTATTGTACCAAACCCACTGAAATTTTGCCGAACCCGAAGGAGTTCGGTAGGGATTTTTTTACGTGCCAAATATCGCATCAGCCCGGGATCGAACCAGCACCTACGGGGTGAAAGGCGAGCATGCAATCCATTCAACCACCGAGACGGCTAGTGATGGCCATTATTTACACACATTTTGAACGTTTACATTGTAAATGCGTGGAAAGAGCACTTATTAGTTCCTGGTACAAAAGTAGGTAAGTTTGTTATCGTTTCACAGAGAAATAACATGTACTTATCTCAAGACAGCGCGAAAATCACTTTTACCAAAACGAAGACCGCTCAAAGTCTTCGTAAAAGCAATGGTGAACATTTTCCGAACAAGCTAAATGACCAATTAAGATGTAAGGTGTATCATATACGAGCTCGATGGTCATGTGTTATGTGTCAAGTTACTTTGTGTTTAGAAAGAGAGTGTTTTATAAAGTACCATAGTTAAATAAAACATTAGAAACAAGTAGAAATCCCTTTGCAGTTTGGAACCAGTTGTACTCATTCTAGTACGGTCCTATTTAAGCTGCAACTGGCATCAGAAATAAATAAATTTGTTATAATGATGTGGTTGTTTATTTTAACGTATAAAAGATGAACAGAATGTGCAATTATATCTTATAAAGCATCGTGGGCCTTAATGGTTAACTATTCCTTTCTCAAAAATAAAAGCGTAACTCTTTAGAATGCACGTCTCTACTGCATCACCTTATCGTAGAAAGCAAACATATCAATCGGTAATCACGATAATACGCCAGTAATCTATCGGCAAATAACGCCGTGTAAGTACGGGTAAATCACCACAAAGCATCGTAACTCAACACAGATCGGTCAGATTTTCGTCGGTGTTTATCTAACGGCAGATTAGCGGCACCGTTATTCACCGCCGATTATACAGAGCGCGGCCAATGCGGCGCTGCCATCACACAAACCGCACAAATACATACGTGCGGGCATATTTGCCAGCGACTAGGAAGACAGACCGTCGGACAGACTGCATATGATAACGGACGTCTGATCTCTCATACGACTTCCAAGCAGACCGCTGTTTAGAGATACAAGCAACGGCAGACTGACTGTCTTCATAAACGGAACATTAACATCGGTTTCATTGCTTCGCGTGGATATCCGTACTCGAGCGCACGATAGTTGCCCATCTATTTACTTATTATACACAAACGAATGGATTTTTCCGCCATCGTCCATGGCAATAAGCCATGAGACCGTATCTGCATATAAGACGCCAGCCGCCATGTCAGTTTCGATACGATATTTAAAAGTAAATTAACCGATTTATTATCTCTAATTGTCCATTGTAAATAAATAGTACCTATCTATGCAAGTTATGTGTATTCATATACACTCCGCCAAAAAAGTATCGCATAATTTAGTTTTGAATCATAAAAGTATCGCATAATCTTTGTTTGTAGCATAAAGTTGTAAATATACTTTAATGCGCTCTAAGATATAATTTCTATGATTGTTTAAATAAAATACAGGCCAAATAAAAACAAGAACTCATACTTGAGATTTTTATTAAAACAAGAAATTATAATTTTGGAAAGAAAAATGTCATAACAGTATAGCTTTTAATACTGAGTATTGCCACCTCTGGCTCTTATGACCGCTCGCATACGGTTTGGCAGAGATTCGATTAACCCCCGTATATAAGCCTGATCCAAATTCTCCCACTCGTCACGGAGAGCATTTGCTAGTCCATGCAGGTCCGCTGGGGCAACATTTTGGGTTCGTATCCGTCTGTGAAGGAGGTCCCACACGTGCTCGATAGGGTTCATGTCCGGACTTACCGCAGGCCAATCTAAAACTGGAATACCAACATCGTTAAGGTATTCCTGGACGATTATTGCAACATGCGGTCGTGCATTATCGTGCATTATCGTGCATTCGTTTCCTATAATTGGCGCATATGGTACTACATGTTCTTCTAAAATGTCCGTTATATACCTGTGGGCAGTCAGTGTACCTCTGTCTACTGGTACTAACTCTGTACGACCTGTTAAACAGATGCCTCCCCAAACCATAATACAGCCACCAGCGAAATTAGGTCTAGGTCTGATATTACACTGCGAATAGCGCTCACCGTCTCGTCTGTACACTGAGATACGCCTATCTGAGGTGTAAAAACCAAATCTTGACTCATCTGTGAAGAGTATATTGGCCCAGTCATTAATGTTCCAATTTACATGTTCTCTGGCAAACCTTAAGCGAGCCACTCGGTGGTTCCTAGTGAGACGAGGGGCTGTTACAGCTACTCTAGCTCTTAATCCACTCTGTCGTAACCTATTCCGAATAGTTTGAGTACTCACACGAGTATTTCTGACTCTAGCCAAGTCGTTCTGCAATTGTCTCGCAGTTACATGTCTTCGACGTAATGCTTGTAGTAGTAAATAGCGGTCATCTTGGCGAGTAGAACATCTTGGACGACCTGGTACAGGTCTTCTACTGTAAATGCCTGTTTCCCTATATCTGGCTACGGCTCTAGAAACACTTGACTGATTGATGTTCATCAAATTAGCAACGTATGCTTGAGATCGTCCATCTTCGATTAAAGCAACTATAGCAGCCACTTGTTCTGAAGTTAAATTGCTCATTTTAGTTTTAAAAGCGTTGGTACAGAACTCTGACTTCGCACTTTAAAATTTGTCCGTATAGGAAGACTTTCAATAAACAACTGAACAAACCTTACACATATGCATTTTTCTAAATGTGTTCTTTTAGAGAAAAAAAAAAAGTAAAAACGCTAAGTTCCATTATTTTGTTAGTGTTTTTATAGTTCACATACACGAGGCAAACTTTTTGTGAACGTATAAAAATATCTTGGTTCATAAATGCCCTTTTTTAGTTTATGCGATACTTTTTTGGCGGAGTGTATTTACGTATTCTTCTGCAATTAGTTTACATGGTAATTTTCGCAAATTTACATTTAAATTGTGAGCTAAAACTATGTGTTTAAGTATGTTCGCTGCCATGTGTAGGATTAAAGGTACACTATTGCAAATGATTGTAATATATTATGTCAGGTATATGTATATGATTTTTTTTACTTTTCCAGCTTTATTAGCTAATGGGGTTTTCTAGAAAATATTCATAAATAGCAAATATTGGGAAGGCTATATAGAAGTGGTAGCGAGAATTTTTTATCCTCAAAATGAGAGCTATTAAGGACGTTCAAATCCTTATTATCCTAAATCAATACGTATTGACCATTTAAGCGATTGTTAAGCCACAAGGGAAGTTCGCGAACTGTAAATCACAGATCCTGCCGAAACTTCATCAGTTTATAGATTCCATTCAGTGTTATTCAAGGATGGAGGAGGGGAGGTCACTGTTCTGCGAGTTTGCAAACCTCGATACCAGCCGACAAACAACTCAAATAAGAACCACATATGTCGTTCCGTGCTTATTGTAACACCCTGTATATAAATAGTTGTACCAATCGAAAGGTCCGCCTACCCTCAATGAGGCCCTTCAGTGATTGAAACTTTCTCCCTATCCGTCACCGTTAAAAAATTATTTTCTATAAACGAAATTTAGAGCGATAACAAAATTTCATCATCATATTTTGGATATTTTCTATTTATTTGCTTATAGTAGGTGAATTTCACAAATTTCTAAATTAAGTTTGCCATTGATTGCGAGCCAGTAACGACAAAACAAGAAAAAATAAAGTCCTTCAAATTGCTATGATATAAAACGAGTAATTGAAAAAAAATTAAACCTGCTTATATTTTGGATATTTGCTATTGGCCAAGCTACCACCTGCCGTCAAGCGCGTTAGGTCATCCCCAGGCCGTCACCGAAGACACCAAAATACTGCCTGCAGCTTTCGCGCAGTAACTTACATCAACTTGTGGGGCTTTTGGCCGGCCACTGCAAGCTAAACAAACACATGCACCGCATGGGTTTGGCTACCAGCCCACTGTGTCGGGCATGCTACCAAGAAGACGAGACGCCGCAACACATTTTATGTGATTGCCCAGCGCTTGTCCAACTTAGAGGTTCCATACTGGGGGAGTACTGGCCCAGTATGGCCGATTTTGGTGGCGCCTTGCCTGCTGCTCTGCTCGAGCTCACGCTCAGTTTGGGCTGGCTCGGGTAGGCTGTGGGCGAGCGACGCCACCTAGGGGAGGTAGCACAATGGGTCCGGTAAGAGTGGTCTAAGTGCATGTGTTCACCACCCTACCCGACCTAAAATCCAGAATCCAGATATTGGCCAAGCTAAAATTACATAGGATAAATAAAGCTGTCCCTGCTTATGAAATTTATGTTGGATAAAATGAAATAATTACACGTCAGTTCTCAAATATCTTAGTTGTTTCTAGTTTTCTATTTGCACAGAAAAAACTTTTATCCTGTGATGGGTGGAGACTGTGGCTTGAAAACTATAACAAAAATCCCAAAAGAAAGGTGAAAAATCGCTTACCACAAAATTTCGTAAATTTCAACGACGTTTCTATGAAAACGACACCAGTCTTCGTGTTCGTAATTATTTAGGTTTTTGGTTAAACATAAATGCAAATTATATAAATCAAGTTCTAACCTACTTCGTTTACTGTACTGATATTTAATTTCCGAATTCAGCCATTTGGTTTTCGCGTGAAAAATTACTTGGTTACTACTTTTACAATTCGATGATACATCAACTTTTATGAATTTAGGAAAAACTTTACTTTATTTGCACCGTTTCAAGAAATTAATATCAGCTTTCAACAATAAAATCTTACTCCTTAGACTGTGGAGGCGACTTGTGGTAAGGGATTTTTCACCTTTCTTTTGGGATTTTTGTTATAAAAACTTTTATGGTGAAAGTTTTATACCGAGTAAATTTTATAGCGAAACAGCAGTAATATGATATACTATTTTCTTTCTCAATTTTAATAGTACAATTTTATTATCAACTACTATTGCAGGATTGTTTTTGCTTTCCAAAAAAAAAGAATCCCAACGAACTAAAAAACAAATCCAAATTTATATTACAAGAACTTTGATGTTTCTATCTGGGAATTAATTTCTTTTTTAAAAACAATTCAATTTGCTTCGAATTTTTCAATGTCCTTTTTAATTTTTAGAGGTAAATTTATACATGAAAACAAAAGTGAGAAGAAAATAAAGTTGCAAGCAATTCTTATTACAACTTTAACACCAATAACCTAAAGTTCAAAACCAACAAAACTCAGACTCTAAGTCTTCGAGCGCTAGGAGCATCCATCAACGTTTTGAGCATAGGGTTTGGCAGTGCGCTAACACAGAAAAGTCATGCGACAACGGATTCGTTGTGTGCGAAACTAGCCAAAGGCATGTGTGCTATACGTGCTATTAAGCAAGTTTCTAGCAAGCACGCATCCAAACTTATCTATTCCATGAAGGTTTGATCATGGTGTGGCTTTGTACGGTATTGCAGCGTTGACGCATAGTGTTGTATTATATTGTATTGAGAGAAAGACAGCATCCGCTTGATTCGACTAGACGTCTCCTCTACTGCGGCCACTCGGACCTATTGTAGAGCGGATCTCCACAGTTCACCCAATAGGTTCAGGCCCTTAAGGTAGTTTAGAATCTTCTTGAGTGAGGTCTCTTTTAGTCCTCTAGCGAAAGGTCAATCTTCCCAAAGATCACATACTTAATTCTCATTGCAGCAGTGGTAGTTGATAAGCTCCAGTGTCTCTTGGTGTTTCAAATACAGCTGGCATTCAGTCTCATCAGAAAGTATATTCCGTCTAGATACTTGCTGAGTGTGCAGTGACCTGTAAAGACAATAACAATTACTTTGACATTCTTACGGGCAAGTTCAGTAGTTCCTTGGTTCTGACATGTTTATACGAAATGCACTTTTTCACATGTACCAAACCAGGATAGTTGTTTCAATGTTGGAGCACTCTCTGATTTGCGCATAACCTACCACTCTTGAACATTATTGTGGATAGGGAGACCAGATTAACTACATTACGCCTATGGCACATTGTGAAATAATCGCCACATACTCATATCTGTGTGGCTAACAAGCTTCTGGAATCGTTCACTTCCGACAGTATGCCGAGAATGCCATCGAACTTCATGTGTACTCCACCAATGATCGATACATACTTCACTACCTCCTTTCCAAACACGGAGGAATGGAGATGTAATCAAAAAAATACTGACGCAGGTAGACACCTGCTCGAGAACAAAGCAGGGTGTTGGAGCAGGCATATTCTATCCTAATCCAAGAGTTAGGAAATACAATACAAACTTGGTCAACACGCACCGATTTTTCAGACTGAAATCTATGCCTTTGAGATGTGTGCTAGAGAGATTTTGAATAGAAACGTCAGATACAGATAAATAAAAATTTGCAGCAACAAGCAGGCGATACTAAAATCGTTAGAGGCGCATAAATGGAACTCGAGGCTGATCTGGAGCTGTAAAAACTCCTTCAATACAGTGGGGGCGGCTATTAACCTATCCCTAATCTGGGTACCTGCGGGCACTCACTTGTTCATGGCAATGAGGAAGCAAGTAGTCTTCCAAAAAAGGATGCTGCGGAGCATTTCCAGGGATCAGAACTTCCCATTGGCATAGCACCTACAGCAAATCAATGAAAGTGCTCCGATATTGGAACAATTGCTCTGGTATAGTACATGCGAAAAAGTATATTTCGTTTAATCATGTCTGAACAACTAGAACTTGACCGTAAAAAGGTCAAAGTAATTGTTTCTATCTTTACAGGTCACTGTAAACTCAGAAAGGACCTATACAGAATCGGACTCTCTGAAGAGACTGAATGTCGGCTGTGTTTGGAGGACGAAGAGACAGTTGAGGATATGCTCAACTCATATCTGATTCTCGTTGCGAAGTATAATATCTTTGGGAATAATAATAATAATAATAATAGTAATAATATACGTATATTTGCGATAACACCATTACAAAAAAGTCGAAATAAATTGTTTGTAGAAGTTTCTACACATGTCAAAACAAAAAAATATATATGTATAAATATAAATAACACAAAGATATATAAAAAAAACAACTGGACTGTATACAGACAGAAACAGACAAACATTGAAGAAAAACAGAGAAACAGTATATGTATATATATAAGATTCAGGTGCATGGATGTGCCAAAAAATCCTCGATTTCGTAGTATTCTCCCTCGGCTAGCGTGCGCTTAACCCTGTGTTTGAAGGCTCCAAGAGGTAGACTCTTCAGATGTTGCGGAAGGTGATTATAGAGTTTACACTCCCAGAAATCTGCCGCCTGTTGTGTACGTGTCAGTCTATGATATAGTGGTCTTAGTGCGTTACGATCACGGGTGTTATATGTATGGTTATCTCCATTCGTCCTAAATACCTCTTTATTTTGATGGACATCGGTAACGCAACAGAGTATGTAAAGTGAGGGGAGAGTGAGTACATTCTGATTAGTAAAGTATGTTTTGCAGCTTTGTCTGCTTTCAAGGTCACAGAGATATCTTATTGCTCGTTTTTGTAGGACGAAGATTCTCTGCGATCCAGCTGTCATTCCCCAGAAGATCAGTCCATACCAAAGGTGCGACTGGAAGTTGGCAAAATATGCCATCCTCGCAGCATGTTTACCGGCGATGTGCTTCAGTCTTCTAATGGCAAAAAGGTTAGATGTTAATTTATTAGCCAACTCGTTTAGGTGACCCTGCCATGTTAAAAGAGAGTCTACCGTGATGCCCAGAAATTTTGGGGGGAAGGTTGACTTTCCCTAGAAGACCTGAAAGAAACCGCATTCAAAAAGATTCTGAGCTACCTTAAGGGCCTGAACTTGTTGCTGAACTTTAAAGATAATACCCGCTCTACAATGGGCCCTAGCGGCTGCGGTGGACGGGATGCTATCTCTCCTCAAAACTCAAGGGCTAACGTAGCGCGGTTAAGGTTGATCCGTCTCTTGTGACCGCTACATTCTTAAGTAGCTCTGAACTCTTCAAATGTCAATATTGTTTCATTGTGGGATAACATAGTAAGAATACTTTATTTTAATTCGAACAAAATCAGATCTTTCGGTAAAATGTTCAAATAATACGTATACAGATATGTAAAATTAAAAAGGATGTAATATCTCTTGAATAACTTGCATCGTTTTTTTGTTTTCATGATGTATAGAAACAAATAAGCAACAGCTGCTAATTAATATTTTTTGATATTATTGACGTATAAAAAATAAATTGTGTTCTGTGGAAGTTCAAATGAAAACCCCATGTTAAATGAATACGTAATAATACCTAATTACTACGACCATTACATCATGTTACATGGATAATTATGATGTTACGCTGCGCTTTACAGTATGTAACATATATCATACTGAATTATCGGTAGTTGTTAAATGGCGGTGGATAATTCGACAGTTACAGGAAACGTAGTAGTAACCTTCCTATACAAGACATTTCCGGGTACACGCTTTCAAAAATAGTTTACAATACACGTCGGATGTTCACAATCGAACCGAACTAACCATCCACATTCATGTAAATGCGCACAACGGTGTAGCAGCAGTGGTCTAGTCTTAACTAATTGTGTTGGGTGCGTTTCGGACTAACTTGGAACAACAACAGCGGCGTTATATCTCCTGGTTGTTTTCTTTAGCGGAGGCCGCCATCTGTCCCACGGAGTATTGCCTGGACACCTGTACTCCGTAACACTTCGCTATCACGACTGAGACAGCTGCGCATAATTCAATCCCGCAATGGCATATCGGTACTTCTAATGAGTCATTTGCACGCGCTTTTTACACAAATTTACAGGTTTTTCTTATGTATTATCGAGTCCTGACGATGATTATTACTCGCTGTAAAAAATAATTATACTGCAGATCGGCCAGTGATACTGAATTACTATGCATTATTACGCATTTGCATATTTCTGTTTTCTTTCCTTTATCTGTTTCGTCTCGCCTTTTCATGTACGCAAAACAAGGATAATTAGATCCTAGCCCTAACGTGAATATTTTGTTTCTTCATTAGTATGATATTTATATTGTGTATATTATAATTTACTTAAAGATACCAAAATCAAAATTGCAAAGGCTACTAATAAAAGTAAATGTATTTGGAATATAGTTGATAGTACGATAAACTCCAAAAAAGGAATACGTTCTATAGAATTGAAAATCGATGATGAAGTTGTTGATGGTTTCGAGGTGCTTGCCAAATTGTTCAGCGATTACTTCAGAGGTTCTGTTGCTCACAAGCATGTGCATTTCGAGTGTAATATAGTGGTTAATAGTAGTCTATAGTTGTTTCCAACTGACTCTGACGAGATTCGCAATATTCTTATGGGTATCCCGATTAAAATGTCTGCGGGTGTTGATGGAATTCCCGCAAACATCATTAGATATGTTGCTGACTGCATTGTACCTCCATTAGTTTATTTGGTCAACTCGTCCTTTATACAAGGTCCATTTCCGTCACCTGTTAAATTTGCGAAAATATGTCCCATTTATAAAAAAGGAAATTGTCTAGATATAACTAATTATCGACCCATATCCGCTTTATCCGTTTTTTCAAAAATCTTTGAAAAAGTAATGTTTATACGCATATTTAATACGTAAATAAAACAAAAACGTTAAGGAGTAAAAATATATTGAAATAGTCCACAACAATATTGTTTCACCACACAGTGGCTTCATCAGGTGGATGAAATTAACTAAACAGAATATAAAATTACACACTATTTATACTTTTAAACCTAGGAGTGGAGAATAATTAAAATCCTTTTGTTCATTGAGCGCTAAACCTAACTTACTATATCTATTAATTTCTAAACATTCAAATAAGTCTAGTTTCTTACTTTTCTAGACTAGCATTTTGTGTTTTATTTACGTTTTGAAGATGGAGTTTAAACACGTATCCTCCCATTCGATTAATTTTCGCATATTTAATTATTTTCAAAAATTTTTACTCTTTGCAAAATGTCAGTTTGGCTACTCAAAACCAAAATCAATCAACGAAGCATTATTCCTTGTCATACAAAATATTTTCGATCACTTAGATAATAAATTTAAAGTAGGCTCTTTAATGTTCGATCTATCCAATCATTTGATTCAATTAATCATTCAATTTAAATAAAGAAACTTGAACAATATGGGGTCAGAAGACCATATCTTGGATGATCAAATCATATTTGGAGGATCGTTCACAAGGCAACAAGATAGGGCAACATTATAATACCACTTTTTCGGAAAACCAAATCTTCAATATAGGGGTCCCGCAAGGTTCAATATTGGGCCCTTTGCTTTTCGTTGTATTTGTGAACGTCCTTAATTTAAACATTAGTGCGGGGCAATGGTGCCAGTTTGCCGACGACACCTCAACAGTTTTTCGGCACGGGAAATTACTGATTTGTCCAAGAAGGGTATTGAATGTGCAGGTTCGGTGCTCAAATGGACGCAGAATAATTCTTTAACCCTTAATGTAGCCAAAACAAAATTTATTGCTTTTGACTGTCACAAACGAAATAACGCCTCAATCCTGGTTCATATCACTCAAATATCTGTGCCCGAATGAATCACAGCTAAATTTTTAGGGTGTGTTGTAGATAAAAATCTATCTTGGGAGCACCGCATCGAGCATGTTTGCAAATCGGTGTCCGCATCAATATTTGCAATTAGGATGTTGAAATAAAATGTAACGGCTGAATTAATAATAACTTATTACAAGGCATGTATTGAATCACTGCTGAGGTTCGGTATAATTTTCTGGGGTCGATCTATTAAATTTAATAGGTTGTTTATCATGTAGAAAAAGGCTCTTCGTGCAATATATAAATAGAGATTATTTCATTCGTGGTGATATTCTTACGTTAGCTTGTCTGTATACAGGAGGTTTCTAAATATCATGTACATAAGGAAGGGGGTAATTATTTGGTTTATTTTGTGCCTAAAATTTCATATAAACATAGGTCTGCAAACGCTTCGTTACCAATCTGCAGGGTGTTGAAATTTCAAGATTTTTTCACTTTTTACTGTACAGCTCCTACAGTTTTTGAGATATTTTGCTCAAATTTGGAAGGTAGGTTACGCTATAAGGCCTTCATCACTAGCCATGCCAAATGATGACGTAAATCTACAGGGTAATAATTTTTTCGGGGTCATGCCCTATTTTTCCACCCTGAACTGTTTTGCGATACGCCACTGCTAGATTTTAAAATACGCAGTAAATTTTCTGTCTTGTTTAGAAACTTTTTGATCTCTTGTATTTTTTTCTTATCTCTGACCGTTATCGAGAAAAAAAATAGATAACATTTTTCTGTAATTCGCCAGAGAAAATTAAATTTTTTAAAATGGTCTAGCAGGCTCTGGCTTTATTCAGATAATCACTTGAGTGTATTAATTTTAAGAGTTAATTATCGAAATTATTATCATATTAGGATTAATAGTTTCCTATCTGGAGGCAGTGATATCCAGCGGTCGTAAAAACAACAGATAGATGTGTTCCGCAAGGATCTATACTGACAATGAGTCAATGATTTCCCGTAGGTCATAATTCGCACACAGAAAGACAAAACCAAGGAAAGTGTGGATACAGCATTAAAATACTTTTAACATCTTGTTTAAATCAAACAATCTAAATTTAAACATGAACAAAGCTAGTCTAGTGCAGTTCAGATATTTCAAATCTGCAAACATAGCATTTAATTTTGCTAATGCTTTAATGCTTGTGACGGGGCCGTTTTTTACAGAGATAAGTAGCAACGTTGTTATTAAAGATAGGCAATTATGTATTTGAGCGTAACCATATTAGTTTTCTGCGTAAAATTAAAATTGGAATAATATTGTTCCTCTTAAAATAACGGAGTAAATATGATGCATTTGCCTACTTCAGGAATAGCCTGTATAGTCAGAAATATTTTTAGGTTTCTTCCTCAAATAACAAATAGAGCTGTAATCAAAGACTCAATCCTCAGTGGAAGATCCTGTACATACAGAAAATGTTCTTAGCTTACACTAGCACATGTACAACTCTAATAACATTGATTTTTCACAATCCAACTATTGTAATTATCAATCACCCAGCAAGTCATTGAAGTGTGCCCAAAGGGGTGTGGATTTAACATTCCATGTATTGAATTCCGTGCATTTTAGAGAAGGTGCAGTGGTTCGGAGGGCAGGTGCATAAATGCACGGCATTTGTTAGTTAGATTATCTATGAAAGGTCAGTATGCATGATTGAACAGTTAAGTGCGCACCCTTTTTCACCCGTCACTTCCTGTACGCGTTGTTTTGCGCGCCTACCACTGACAGACGGTTGACATAATAATGAACGCTGCGATATCGTATCATCGATTCAACATGCATCTCAGTGGGATCACTTGATTATTGAAATGTATTACAAATGACAGGTAATCGAATGACGGATTATTGTTATAATCGCTTCAACTTGCTTGTACTTGTTGTCAGTTTAAAATCAAAACCCTTTACATATATGTAGCGTTAAAAGTAAAAGAAAATTTGATTGACCAAAGAGTGGAAGAGTGATCTACGATGCCTAACAAGGACAGCCACAAACTGTATTTATCAACTAACTGTTGATAAATTGAAACGCCATTTTAAGTTCCCAAACCTATTGTAGAAAATAAATGTTTTACGAACCTGACAAATTACTATGAAAGCCCTGATATCGTAACGGTATTATGCTAGTTCTTTTTATACCGAAAGAAGCAGCAAGTGTTTATGAAAATGCCTACAGTTAAAACATTTCTTGTAGACGATGACAAAATTGTCGTTCAACAAATAAAAAATTATCCCCTAATTTTTGATGCAGGAAACAAAGACTACAAAAATCTTCAAATAAAAGAAAATATGTAGACAACTATTTCAAAGAGCTTGGAGAAAAAAGGTAAGTGCTGCAAAATTATTTTCAGCTCGCCAATGCGCGATAGCAAGCAATGGAGTTAGACACACGTAAGAACATAGCCACCGCCGATGATTATTACTTGATTGTAGCTAAAGAATACAAGGCAAGACAGAGAAACATAAAAGATATGTTTCTAAGAATAAAAAGAACAACCGGTAGCGCCGCAACAATAAAAATCAAGTGGCCATTAGATGCTATCTTGCAATATTTAAATAACGTAAACTAGGAAAGACGATATTTTATATTTTTAATACAATTAAATCTCATACTCCTGTTGTCTAATAATAAATTCGCCAAATTATATATTGTCGCATGTTAGGTGATTATTTTAAAGCAACCTTCTTGTATTCGTTGTATATCGCAGCATTAAGAAAATTAAATGTGACATGACTTCTGGTCATGATAATTTGCCAGGATTTCTGGTGCATGATGGTGCGTCTGTGTTTTGCCAGCCACTAACAATAATCTTCAACTTAGCTATCCGCACCTGCACTTTTCCTGATTCATGGAAGATAACTAAAATAACGCCTGTTTTTAAGAAGGGAGATACTACAGACATACACAATTACAGACCCATAAATATTTTATGCAACTTTGTTAAGGTATTTGAGACTGTTTTGCATAATCAGCTGTCATTTATGGTGAAACCCTTTCTGTCTGTTCATCAACATGGTTTTGTATCTGGACGTTCTACCCTAACTAATTTAGCCGAGGTTACTCAATTCATTAGTGAGGCGCTTGAAAGTCGTCAGCAAGTGGATGTATTGTACACTGATTTTGCAAAAGCTTTTGATACAATAGACCACACATTACTACTCCAAAAACTATCTGGCATTGGTTTTACACCTCGGGTTACCGACTTAATTACTTCTTACTTACCGAAGCGCACTTCCTACGTCTCTTACAATGGGTATAACTCTGAATCTTTCATAGCGTATACAGGTATTCTCCAAGGATCTCATTTGGGTCCTCTATTTTTTTACATTTTTCTAAACGATTTATTATGTAAGCTTGATTATAGGGTTACAGCTTATGCTGATGACCTAAAAATTTATTCAAAAATATGTACAATATCTGACTGTATCGCACTTCAGAAGAACCTGAACACTATTAATCACTGGTGTAATCAAAATAGGATCAATCTAAATATAAATAAATGTGTTGTATTGCCTTTTACTAAGTGTAACACTGTCGTATTCTTTCCTTACTCTGTTAATCAAGCACCAATACCTAGGCAGTCTCTTGTCCGAGATCTGGGAGTTCTCTTTAACTCGCAATTGTGTTTTAGCGAATACATTACTGAGATTGTTAATGCCTCTTCTAGGAATTTAGGTTTTTTAATACGCACTTGCAAATCATTTTCAGATATTAATGTAATGAGAATTTTATTTTTTACTTTAGTTCGTACTAAGCTGGAGTACGCTTCTATTATTTGGTACCCTTCTTATCACTACCAACAGCTCGCGAAAGAATCCAAAAACGGTTTTTGAAGTTCTTGTCGTATAGGATTGGCGGGATCTATCCACCACGCGGTGCTGATTATGAAAGTTTGCTAAATCGTCATTGCTTTAATTCTTTACAAAGCCGTAGAGATGCCGCCAGTAGCAGATTGATGGTTAATCTTGTACAAAATAGAGTGGATTCTCCAAGTTTACTGTCGCAAATTCATTTTACTGTGCCAGTTCATGATACTTGGTATTTTGATATTTTGCGTGTGCCTACTGCACGAACCAACTTACTGAAGCGTGCTCTTCTTACTCATATGTCGGTTAATGCTAATAACATGCGGCGATATTTTTTATTGTTGATTTTTAATATGTTATTACAATTATGGTTAAGCCTCTTTTCAGTTATGTTTATTTATTTGTAAATCTACTTTTTAGTTTTAGAGTTTGGGTTTAGAGTAAGGTTGAATTATTAGTTAAGCACTGTTATTTATTGTAATTTTGTCCTGTAAATGGATTTCTGTTGGGCAAATATATATTATTATGATTATGATCATGATTCGTTGTTTATAAAGATGATTTGCATCTTCTCCCATTTTAAATGAAGTATAATTATATCGTCTTATTCCTCATCTTGCAAGAGCAGTGAGCTGCCAACATTCGCGTTCTATGTTAGAAATTGTAATAGCAAGACGTTTTTGCTATTACAATTTCTAATCGAGTAGGTACGAGTCGCAGCGTATAATCGCATTTAACGAAAGCACACAATCGCGGCAGCTAATCGCAGCGACTAGCTGCAGCGACTAATCGCACTCGCAGTCGCACTGAACGAAAACACACCTTAAACACAGTTCAAGAAGATGTTGAAGTAGATACCGGTCTAATTAATTTTGCGTTCTCTACTCCCCCTGTGTATATTTCTCTAAAGACGTTTTTTTTTTAATACACTGCTTGATTTCCGGATTTAAGCCGCGTCGTGGAGCTGCTTTTGACGGACGTTTCGTCCACACTGGTGTAGGACGTCATCAGGGATGCTGAAAATATATTTAGGATAAGTAATATTTCACATTAAAACCGTTTCTTGTAAAATAATTTAATTATTTAGAAATAACGCGCAGGTATCTTGCTTATTACGATTGCTAAGTACATACCTATCTTTAAAAATTAGTAAAACAGGTTTTGGAAATAAATATTAGTACCAAATAACTGATTTTTTTAATGAAGAAGGACTACAACAAGAGCTATCTCAAGAATGGAAAAAATAAACCGGAAAACTATACAATTAATGTATAAGAAAACTAAAAAATAGAAGTGACAATTTTTATTACAATCTACGGTTGAAACATTGTCTGATGTGCACAATTAAAATCCCTGAATTAACAGTTATCCCACCGCAGTATATACTGCGGGCATCACGATAATATAACAGAAAATATTTTCATGCGGCTACAAGTGCATGATTCAAGCGAAATTATGTAATTATATTTCGGAATGCTAAGATGTCATTGTAGACATCCGTCGTTATTAAACCGCAATTAAAAATACGGGTGCGTAGAGATAAATATAACCTTTCAACATGAGGAATAATAGATTTCCGCAACGTGGCTTATTACTATAAACGTAAATATGTTTTCATAGTCACGGAATGTATTATTGACAGTTATTGATTTAGTAATATCTGAGAATCGTAGGGATGGGTACTTCAGCATATTAAAAAAAAAACGTCGTAACTATATCTAAAGAATTAAGTTCTTTTGTCATTCCAACTGTGAATATTTTATTTAATTATTCAAGTAGGCACATATGTAAGTACTTTAAATATAATTTTGATGTAAGTTTTTTATCCTCCAATACTATTGCCATGACAGAGACTTGTTTCTTAAAGCAATAATAAAATACATATCTTTTTCGTTTTCAATTCAGTTTACAAATGGAAATAGTATATATGAGCCCCTGTTACAAACACAATAAATAGTATCTATTAATGCAAGGACAGCAACACTTTATTCAATAACTAGTATCCATCAATTATATTACTACTTATTAATAATAATGATACTAATTAATAACAATAATGAGGAGTTTATTTGCAATAAACAATTACAAATTCGATTCATCTAAGAGAATATAGTATGCATACCCACATATTATGTAGATAATAGACACACTTGTCAAAAAATAAAAGAAACAATATTGTAAGTATATTAAAATACAACTGCATATCTGTATATAAATATAATTAAACAAATAAGTACGTATAGAGTAAAATGACAAAGTTGGTGTCTACTTTCGGTATAGCCGTCAGTCATTACTAAAAATATTTTCGTAAGATACACCCTATAACAGTATAAGTGGGCATACGAATGAAATTTCGTAAACGAAATTCGTAACGAAGTATTGCCGGATCCTGTATTTACATTATACAGAATGTTCCACCGAACTGGCTCATTAGAATTTTTTAAAGATCCTGTGGGAGTTTGATTTTAAAACTTGCAGAAGAAAATATTTTCAGTGTTATAGCCCATCTGATATGCAGGCTGTCGATATCAACTTGTTCATTTTAAATGGAATGGGGCATTTTTTTATAAATTCAGTGTATTTCCTGGGTCAGTTATAATCAGTTTGTATAAATGTTCCCTATCCGTAAACTTAATAGTTTTTGAGATATTTGCAATTTTGCCAAAATCTTGACGTTCGCTCTCTTTTTAATAAAATTAAATATTTCATAAAGTATTAGACATTAAGATATCATATTCTTATGGATGCAGATACATAGTCATAGGCACTAATGAACAGGTTGTTCATAAACTCATGTCCAATATGGATGCTTTTAAACTAAAAAAACTTTTTTCAAACGGAACAGGGTGTTTTTTTATTGCAGAAATGAACATTGCGCGAAATTCTGCATCGATTAGTATTAGTGTTTGGCATACATATACCTGGCAGTGTCTGAAATATTAACACTTACTTCATAAAATCGCCAGAAATAACCAAAACTCATAGTTTTAAACAAGTAAAACTGATTTTTTTTCTTTCGGAACACTCGGTATACAGATATACCATATTTCAAAATGATGCATCAATTGAAATTCTTCTGAACTGGTTTTGTAACAGTTTTATTCATTTTCGATTTTCCAAGAAGCCTAAAATTGGCTTCTATTTTCCTGATTCTTTTTCTGTTCATTGTAGGCAAGTGTGGGTATCTATGATTAAATATTGAACACGTTCGACTAATATACTTGTCACATTTTCTCCATGCATACAAAAAAAATTTAAAATGTCTTTATTTCTATAATTTTCAAAATTTGCCATATTTTGTTATTTTGATAGTTCTGTCGGAGATTGTAAACGAGTCGAACGGATTGAAAAGAGTTTTATTAATAACAAAAACGTGTGACTTATTAATAATCAATCTGACACTTTTTCTGCAAGAGTTTTTTCTTTTTTTATTGATCTGTTACCAAGCACTTGTGTTGCCGTCGTTACGAAGTTTCAGGTTGACAATGCCTGTCGCCACAGTTCTTTTCTTTCAATTAATTTCAATGAACTTAAATGTGCTGTCAAACGATGTGAACAATGTGTTCGTTTGTTACTTGTAATAATACTCATATACTAATAGGTAGGTGTCTAATAATTAAAGTTGTGCAACTGAATGCATTTTACTAAGAATAAGCAACCTAGTTATAATAGAAACTTCAAGTATTACTAATAAGTGTTAATATTGCAAAAACTACCAGGAATAGGTATACCAAACCTTAATATCCATCGAATTTTGCGTTGCATTCGTTTCCGCAATGAGAAACCTGACGTTCTATTTGAAAACAGAAAGTTTTTTTTTAGTTTAAAGGTATTCATATTGGGACATGAGTTTCTGAACACAGAATTTTGTGGTTACTGGTGCCGCGATTAATAGCAATGACCATGTACTTGCATCTGCATCAGTATGCTATCTTAATGTCTAAAGCCCGTCTGACACGATCAATTTAAATGTACATTTTTTTGTCATTTGTATTCCGTATCCATTTTTTAAAACTTTCATAAATGTACCAGACAAACCTATACAAACATAACCTTCAAAAACAAAATTCTGCGCTTGCGTCGAAAGAAAAATGACGGAAAAATTGACGGGCTCTGCATACAGAAAAATTCTAGCTTCAATGTTTCTGTACAAGTTTCAATTTTTTATTACATGAAAAAATGACAAAAAGGGGGGCTTAAAGCCCGTCTGACACGATCAATTTAAATGTACCTACATTTTTTTGTCAGTTTTTCATGTAATAAAAAATTGAACGTGTCCTACAGAAAAAATGATCATCTTTCGTTTCAATTATTATGTTCAATAAAATAATAGGAAATGTTCTATTTTTTTTTTCATTTTTCTGCGCAGAAATCTAATGCGCATGTAGCAATATGCTGATGTTGCGTCAACGGATACAAGTACACGCGTTGCTATGGATACGTTGGTTCTATGCACCAGCAATTTGATTTTTCATATCTTTTGTTGAAATAGCACATATTGGTGAAATTACATAATTGTAGCATTATCGTCATTTACTAATTATTTATACACGTTAATTTAACATCATTTATGGAATTCCCAATATTGTTTGAATTGTATCTTCCTTCATCCGTTTTATTGTTTGTTTATGTACATAGTTTACTTCACATTTTTATTGTACTTATAGAGAATTAGGATATCTGTCTATTGTTAAATCCTTGCAATTTATTACTTTCTTTGTATTCCGTATCCATTTTTTAAAACTTTCATAAATGTACCAGACAAACCTATACAAACATAACCTTCAAAAACAAAATTCTGCGCTTGCGTCGAAAGAAAAATGACGGAAAAATTGACGGGCTCTGCATACAGAAAAATTCTAGCTTCAATGTTTCTGTACAAGTTTCAATTTTTTATTACATGAAAAAATGACAAAAAGGGGGGCTTAAAGCCCGTCTGACACGATCAATTTAAATGTACCTACATTTTTTTGTCATTTTTTCATGTAATAAAAAATTGAACGTGTCCTACAGAAAAAATGATCATTTTTCGTTATTATACATTATGTTCAATAAAATAATAGGAAATGTTCTATTTTTTTGTCATTTTTCTGCGCAGAAATCTAATGCGCATGTAGTAATATGCTGATGTTGCGTCAACGGATACAAGTACACGCGTTGCTATGGATACGTTGGTTCTATGCACCAGCAATTTGATTTTTCATATCTTTTGTTGAAGTAGCACATATTGGTGAAATTACATAATTGTAGCATTATCGTCATTTACTAATTATTTATTTATTATAATTCACTATTTAATAGATTCAATACACCATGTTCGCGCCTTTGTAACCATGGTCTGCTCCAAGTATTGCGTTTGTTTCCATTACGCCTTATTTTTCTTAATAGAATTACAATAGCTGCTTGCGCCGCAGCAATACTAGCTAATAGTAAACATTCCGTATCCATTTTTTACAACTTTCATAAATGTACCAGACAAATCTATACAATCATAACCTTCAAAAACAAAATTCTGCGCTTGCGTCGAAAGAAAAATGACGGAAAAATTGACGGGCTCTGCATACAGAAAAATTCTAGCTTCAATGTTTCTGCACAAGTTTCTTTCAATTTTTTATTACATGAAAAAGTGACAAAAAAATGTACATTTAAATTGATCGTGTCAGACGGGTTTAATACCTTATGAAATATTTCATTGTATTGGAAGGAGTGCAAACGTCAAAATTTTGACAAAATTACAAATATCTCAAAAACTATTAGGTTTAAGCATTAATTGTAATAATTAATAAAAACTGATTACCGTATACACCGTACAGCTAAAAATATTTTTTATAATAGATCATAGTCGGCCATGATTATTTGGAAGTTTCAAAATTAAACTCCAACTGGAACTTGACTGTCATTTCAGTTTAATTATTTTGTTTTGCCACCATCATCTATTGGCCAGTGGTTTAGCTTGCTAGGGCCAAAAACCTACACAACCAAACATTTAATTTATTTTTTCGGTTACCACACCCGAAAGGTACAACCTTACTACACTCATTCAAAGATAGAAAGCGCCACTTCACTGAATTGAACTATGAATTTGTCAACGGGTCGCTTCCGTTACTTTACCGCACTTTTCTGTGAAGATTCTGAAGTTTTCCTGGGTTCGATTCCCAAAATAGCTGTCAAACAATCTGTCATTCAAACATGAGTGATCTGCATTCTGAACAATACAAATGCAAGTAAATTGACCTTATTAAGTGGTAATCATATGGTAGTTGAAAAAATATTGTACGCACCACGGCTGGAAAGTTTCTTTATAGAACTCGTATGATTGTTCGCCTCGGCTCGCAATCTCCAAACTCTCAATTTGTTTGGCCGTTTACGCATCTCGACAAGCTACTGTGGAAGCGGAGAAATTTGTTTCAATATTTTTGAAGGTGTTATTTCGACGCTGCCCTTAATCGCTTGTGGAGCTTTATAAATTTATAAATATGCTTTATTGTCAAGAAAAATTACAAATTAATTTTGTGGACAAAGCAGTAGGTAATTAAAAAACGTAATAATAAAAAAGGTACATATACAGTAAACACCGATAGAAAGTGTCAGTCGTTAAAGAATAAACCAGGAGATTGTTGCAATGTGTGGAATAGCCGTCAAGTAGCAGCAACACTTTTCCAGCTGGGTTTCTGGGTACGAAATGTATTTTTTCTAATTGGATGTTGCAATAAAGCTAAAACAAACGACGACGCAGTGCTGAATTATTTATTACGCAGATATTAACGCACTAGTGGGACTTTTGCCGGAACGTAATATGGGCGATTAAAAATACTCGTACTTTGAATCACTCGCATTACATAAACGTCATTGTGACGCTTGTGTTTTAAAATACTATTCATCAATTCTGAAAATATGGGTTAGGTTGTGTAAGCAGACTTTCCAGATATGAAAACTCGAGCATGCAAACCTTCTTCAAACACTGGCTTCTTGTTTTTTTTTTTTACACGCTCGAGGCAAAACCGTTTCCTAGGTATTGCAACATACGATTACTGTAATCGTTTTATCCTTTTCGATGGAGGTAGCCATTAATACAACTTTTGAGTTTTTTGCAGCGAATTCGTGTCCAGATCGATTGTCTGACTGCATGCTTGTTTCGTCCATATTAAAGACACAACCTGATCTATCGAGCAACAATTCAATATCACCCAGGGCTTTTCCTAAAACTTAGAAGTAATCTTCAACTTCTAGCAGAAGAGACTGCTTCTGATTTTCTTAACTTAACATCAGGATTTCTTTTCATACCCAGTCATATACAGCTTTTTCAGTAGTTTTGTTAAATCTGTGCGTAATGTTTTATTGCTCCGCTAACTGGGAAGCAATTCTCCGGATGTCATCAATTGTTAAAAGAAATCCACTCGGCTACATTGCCTTAAAATAATATACATTCTTTTTCGTTTTCAATTTCGAACACAGAAGATGGTCCCATAGGACATATTTGTTATTATTTATAAGTTGCCATGCTTTCATTTTCTACAGCAGTCACAGCTGTAAAGGCTTTTCTAATATATTTATTTGGCATCTGAAAAATAAATAAAATGTTCTAAAACTACTAAAAAGACATCCATGATATACTATGGTCATATACCCCCAAAGTGATGAGGCTTCCGATGCTGCTGATGGCAGAGATGGACATATCATTATTTTGAGGAACCTTGTTCTGAGTATTGAATATTTTTAGGTTAGAGTTTAGCAAAGATGTTTCACAATGCAGTAAAACCTAAAGAACTTGCAAGAATATCGAAGTTAATATCACGAGCACCAATATAGCAAAACTAAATAAAAAATTCAACACATTGGAAAAGAAATAATAAGGATTTTACTTACTTTTTGTTCTTCTAGAAGTGCCATGTTTTGGGACTATGCATTATTTTTTACCGCTGGCCATCTACCCTCACTTACCCTAGTACTTCTAGCATGTCTCATTTTGATTGTTTCGGATTTACACGTCAAGACGTCATTGTTTAAATTACTCAAATTTAGAAGAGTTATAAAGCTCAATATAGGTAGTTGTAGTACTACTAATTATTGCATTGGGCGCAACTATTTTTATTATGCATTTCTCTTATGGTGTATGTATAAGAGCGCCTTTGCATATAATCCCATTGTGAACCATCCAGTATACATTTGCGGAACATCTAAAAGGGTCTGGATTGAATTTATTTCAATAGACGTTGAACACATTTTACGTGAAACAAGTTGTTAACAAGCCCATTACTGAAGCATATGTCGACATATAGAACGGTCAATCTATTGCAATTTACCGGAGAGAACGGCGTCGATGAGAGATAGCATTTATCAATGCATGTTATAACTCATTAATTAAGCGCAATAAATTTCGTATAAGTTAACAAATAAGATGCAAATTGCCAATAAATTGGTTCGATAAGCAATTTCACATGCTTTTCCGATTGATGTTTGTAAATCACAATCATGTCCAACAACAATAGCTGTAACGGTGAGTCGACAATCTCGTAGCAAATTGATTTGTATACTGTCTACGTGCATATGCGCTTACGAGCTTTTCTTAATAAATTTGCTACCTTTGGGTGAATGGATTAGTAATACGGTTAACAATTACGTTAACGTTATTAACAACAGACGAGATTTTACTGCAAAATAGCTTAAATCAAATGATTAGTCTCACATTAAGTCATATTGGCAATTAGTTTTGAAATCCGTTGCACTTGAACGCTCACTGATTGCTAAAGAATCATAAAACGCCTAAATGCAGTGACAAATCAGGACTAGAGCACCGAAATTATATTCTTTAAGGGTATTTTGAAAAATTATGAGAAAAATTTCGAGAAATAAGAAACGAAAAAAGAAGAATAAAAGTGTTCATACTCCAATTAGATGTGTGGGCTAATGGCAAACTTATAATTATCACCTACTGAACACTTTTAGTTTTGATTTTAATAAATTTGAGTTATTTTAACGTATTTCCCAAACATTTCCAAGAAGATCAAATTTGGAAGCATTAGTTGTAGATTGGTACAAACCTGTAGTCTTTTAGTTAGGCGAGCATTTAATTTTGCATCTGCAACATTACTTCTTCTGGGCCAGCAAAACTCAATCTGTACTGAAGGCAATAGAGAAATAAGTTTTCTGGGATCTGTGTTTGGTCCTCTTCTATTTTAATATACCGGATGCGCCATTAGTGTGTCGGCAAAATTTAGCACAAAGACTACTAAAGATAGGAAAGTGAGATTTTCTGTATATGTATATAGTTGATCAATGCGCATATGGTAAAAATATTTTCAAATATACAGGGTGTTACAAATTCCCAGAACTACTTTCAACTTTTTTATTTTAAATAGATTGCTATATTTTTTAGTAATTATTTCGATAACTACCTAAAACACCTTTACAGTGATATATAGTTATGTGCACTTCTGACAATTGGTTTAGGCTATATTGCAAATTTTGTCATAATTTTTACAGTTGCGACTTCTGAGATTTTAAGTTTTATCTTTAAAGCGGTTATAGTGTCGCGCGTTATTCTTTGGTTATCAATTTGGCGGCTAACGATTTATATGTTTCAAGGTGGCGCAACGTCAAAATATATACAGGGTGTTAAATATGTCGTAGCACACTTATCGAAATTCAAAGCGTTCTTTTTGATTTTTTTAAATGGAACTTATATTTTTCAATTTCAGCAGCAAATTCCCCGTCAAATTACCTTTAAAATGGTACCATTAACGTAACACTTATTTTCAGTATTTTCGAGGATATTACAAATTTATAGAAAATATGTTGACAATATTCAATATGTGGGACACCAAATATGGTTAGATAGCCATGATTTTCAAACGAAAGCTAAGAATATAACGAAACATCAAATCTCTGCTTAAATGTCCATATAATGTTGTTTCTTGTAGTTTATTTTTGGTGTCATAGCGTTTTACAATGTTTTATGATTTTATTATAATATTTGAATTATTTATTTGTGGATTATTAGTTATTACGTGTTACTTTAATCTGGTTGTTAATTATATCGTCTTGTTCCTGTTTTTTACCTAAATTCATTTATTAAAAATAAATCTCTCCAAGGAGGAACTCACAGACATGATATTTGTTCTTGGTGCTTGCAACAGAAATCCACTATCACGAGGAGAATTGTAAAGAAACATAAGGTTCACCCTTATAAAATTAATATTCACCATGGCTTACTACACACGGATTTTGAAAAGAAACTTGTGTATCGGTGAAAATATTCTAGATTATTGCGCTTTTCACAGATGAAGCAACATTTGTCCATTCTGGAATAATGAACAGAAAAACTTCACACAACTATGATACACAAAACTCAGTTAGTATCAACACAAACGGGGGAGACATCAGGGAACACCGTTGTGGATCCATTCTTCTTTGACAATACCTTAAATTGTGAGATTTATAGAAACTTTTTTTAAAATAATTTACCAATACTGCTAGAAGGCCTCCATAGGAACTTTATTGAGAGATTGTGGTACCAACACGATTGTGCATTCACACATTACAGTGCTGCTGTAAAAGCGCACCCTATAAGGTATTTATTAATAAACGGGTTGGGATTCATTAAGTTGGTCACCGCATCACCAGATTGACCCCTTGTGATTTTTTTCTACGACCGACTATAAAAACCATCATATGCATGACACCCGATGCAATGGCAGACAACATGCACAAACGCATAAGAAATGCTTCTCTTCAGTTAAATGTGGATAATATGATAATATGTATAGGCAGACCATACACACGGAGCGGAATAGAGACATATTTTATCTTTTGATATAAAATTATTATACACTCCGCCAAAAAAGTATCGCATAAACTAAAAAAGGGCATTTATGAACCAAGATATTTTTATACGTTCACAAAAAGTTTGCCTCGTGTATGTGAACTATAAAAACACTAACAAAATAATGGAACTTAGCGTTTTTACTTTTTTTTGTTTCTAAAAGAACACATTTAGAAAAATGCATATGTGTAAGGTTTGTTCAGTTGTTTATTGAAAGTCTTCCTATACGGACAAATTTTAAAGTGCGAAGTCAGAGTTCTGTACCAACGCTTTTTAAACTAAAATGAGCAATTTAACTTCAGAACAAGTGGCTGCTATAGTTGCTTTAATCGAAGATGGACGATCTCAAGCATACGTTGCTAATTTGATGAACATCAATCAGTCAAGTGTTTCTAGAGCCGTAGCCAGATATAGGGAAACAGGCATTTACAGTAGAAGACCTGTACCAGGTCGTCCAAGATGTTCTACTCGCCAAGATGACCGCTATTTACTACTACAAGCATTACGTCGAAGACATGTAACTGCGAGACAATTGCAGAACGACTTGGCTAGAGTCAGAAATACTCGTGTGAGTACTCAAACTATTCGGAATAGGTTACGACAGCGTGGATTAAGAGCTAGAGTAGCTGTAACAGCCCCTCGTCTCACTAGGAACCACCGAGTGGCTCGCTTAAGGTTTGCCAGAGAACATGTAAATTGGAACATTAATGACTGGGCCAATATACTCTTCACAGATGAGTCAAGATTTGGTCTTTACACCTCAGATAGGCGTATCTCAGTGTACAGACGAGACGGTGAGCGCTATTCGCAGTGTAATATCAGACCTAGACCTAATTTCGCTGGTGGCTCTATTATGGTTTGGGGAGGCATCTGTTTAACAGGTCGTACAGAGTTAGTACCAGTAGACAGAGGTACACTGACTGCCCACAGGTATATAACGGACATTTTAGAAGAACATGTAGTACCATATGCGCCAATTATAGGAAACGAATTCATGTTAATGCACGATAATGCACGACCGCATGTTGCAATAATCGTCCAGGAATACCTTAACGATGTTGGTATTCCAGTTTTAGATTGGCCTGCGGTAAGTCCGGACATGAACCCTATCGAGCACGTGTGGGACCTCCTTCACAGACGGATACGAACCCAAAATGTTGCTCCAGCGGACCTGCATGGACTAGCAAATGCTCTCCGTGACGAGTGGGAGAATTTGGATCAGGCTTATATACGAAGGTTAATCGAATCTCTGCCAAACCGTATGCGAGCGGTCATAAGAGCCAGAGGTGGCAATACTCAGTATTAAAAGCTACTGTTATGACATTTTTCTTTCCAAAATTATAATTTCTTGTTTTAATAAAAATCTCAAGTATGAGTTCTTCTTTTTATTTGGCCTGTATTTTATTTAAACAATCATAGAAATTATATCTTAGAGCGCATTAAAGTATATTTACAACTTTATGCTACAAACAAAGATTATGCGATACTTTTATGATTCAAAACTAAATTATGCGATACTTTTTTGGCGGAGTGTATATATCTAAAAGTGTAAAAAAATATAATAATATTGTGTCACGTACGGTTTGTTTTTGTTACGTTATAAATAATCTAAACAACTTACATAAAAAAGAACAAATGAATAGGGGTAAATTGTTATTATTAAACATATTTTCCATACAAACTTCTCCTAAACCCCTCACCACAAACTGCACTAAACTGGACGTACGTTTCAATAGCAAAGCTATCATCATCAGCAGAAACACTGAACTAAATAACTATACTAAAACTACCCTAATTTATACCTAAAAAAGGTCAAGGTACATTAAACACGGTCATGGCTGACTGCCGTCATGTTTAACTAGTCACTAATCCTAACTCCGTCTAATCTACTACTTATACTTAATAAACCGTAAAGACAAGAATTTAAGGGTCCTAAATCTGAATTCATTAAAATATGTTTGTTTTTATATATTTCCATACCCTCATAACAATTTAATTGTACATAGTTGTTTACGTTTTTTTTTGTTGACAATATAAAATTAGTTAAAAACGTAAACAACTATGTACAATTAAATTGTTATGAGGGTATGGAAATATATAAAAACAAACATATTTTAATGAATTCAGATTTAGGACCCTTAAATTCTTGTCTTTACGGTTTATTAAGTATAAGTAGTAGATTAGACGGAGTTAGGATTAGTGACTAGTTAAACATGACGGCAGTCAGCCATGACCGTGTTTAATGTACCTTGACCTTTTTTAGGTATAAATTAGGGTAGTTTTAGTATAGTTATTTAGTTCAGTGTTTCTGCTGATGATGATAGCTTTGCTATTGAAACGTACGTCCAGTTTAGTGCAGTTTGTGGTGAGGGGTTTAGGAGAAGTTTGCATCATTTCCAGTACCACAGTTTGGAGTATTTTTGTCATATTTTCCATAAAATCTTCGAAAATACTGAAAATAAGTATTACGTTATTGCTACTATTTTGAAGGCAATTTTACAAGGAATTTGCTGATTATATTGGAAAATATAGGTTCCATCCAAAAGCGTTTGAATTTCGAAAAATGTTCCATGACATATTTAACACACTGTATATATTTCTAAGTTATACCACCTTGAAACATGCCAACTGTTAGCCCCCAAATCCACGACACTAAAACAGTTTTTAAGATAAAAGTTAAAATCTCAAAAGTCGCAACTGCCAAAATTTGCAATATAGCCTAAACTAACAGTCAGAAGCGCACATAACCATATATCACTGCAAAGGTGTTTTAAGTGGCTATCGAAATAATAACTAAAAAATATACCAATCCATTTAAAATAAAAAAGTTGAAAGTGGCTCTGGGAATTTGTAACACCCTGTATATTTAACAATAATTTTACCATATGCGCATTGATCACTCACTTTCCTATCTTTCGTAGTTTTCGTGCTAAATTTCGCCGACACACTAATAGCGCAGCCTGTATAAACGACCTATCGCAGCTTATAAGTACATAAACTAATTTTGTTTGTCTACTAAGATCATGATTGTTTATCATGTAACGGAGGTTTTATAATAAAAACAGTTTAAAAGCAAATACTGGAAAGACCCACCAGCTACACTTTCGCTACAAGGAAGATTTGATAGTACTATGATAACTGCAACCTTGTAGAAAATATTTTTGAATGGAATATCATTCCTGTTAGATCCACCTTTTCATATATACATCTGTGGACGTTTATCTAAGGATGTTAATTTCAGTGCACATTAATGTACTCTTCTAGGTGCCTATTCCAATAATAGATAGAAGGGACAACTAGTCATCAAGCTGCAGTTACATTATTAGTGAGTGTTAGTAATCCTAGACAAAATATAACACTAGGTAGCTGGACGCAACAACAACAATTGGTTGTGCTCTTATTCTGATTCCCCATCATGACTTTATCATCATCATTATTTTGTCCGTCTACCACCGAATTCTTTTGTGCGAGTGGTCAAATCCTGTTTTACATAGCAATAAAATAAAGAGGCAACAATAGACCACGTCTACGACCAAAAGGCAGTTCTCTTATATTTGTAGAGCACCTATCGAAATATAAATTATAGTAATTTAAAAGGTCTGATAATCAAGTGGCCCATGTTTGGTTCTAAATAGCAGTGTTTAACGCTCAGGCATGTATTTAGCCTGCGTTGCAAGCGGGATTCTTGTACCGCCCTTCTTTACTCTTCAGAGCTTTCATGACGACATAACACCCAACGTTACCACCTCACTACAAACGAATCTCTTCGAAAAAATATTTCTTATTTATTTTCTCCAACGCAAGTACAACTATTGCAACATTACTGACTAGGCAAAAATCTCAAACATTTCAGAAAGATCACAAACTATGCTGCTTGCAACGCCAGGTTGTGTTTTAAGTACGGATTATTTTTTTACGCTCAATAAGTTGTACGCGTGGGCATCTTAGAACACCTAATACATTTAAACCATCTGATTAATCCCCTTTTGGAAATCGCCGGGATTATAGCGTGAGGTAATTATTCATGCTAATAATCGGATACTCGTTCCGAAAGTTTAAAATGAAGTTATTTTAGTCATTACCTTTAATAACCCTATAAATATTTTGCGATTTATCACTACGTTTTAACGGAAAATTTATGTTTATGAATATACATCAGACACGAACGCTTTCTCGATCGCGATTCATTTAGAATTTTTTCTCGATATCTTGATGTTACGCGTGTTAAAATGCTATCAATAACTATCGTAATGTGTCGGCAAATTGCAACGCGATAGGCATCTTTAATGTAACGATTAAGAAAAATGAAAATGCTGTGTGAAGGGCACAGATATACACACATGCGCGATTATAAGAAGCTTAGCAGGCTTGATTTTTATTATAAAAAGTGTAGTTTAGCAGGATTCGTTTTGATCAAGCCAATTTGTTTAACTAATAAATGTGTGAAGACAGGATAGGCTTCAAAACCAAATTATATCATACTTATGTATGTAGTGCTATGATATATCATGCTAAACATAACCTACAGGATCAAACGTTAACTATAAAATTATTTATGTAAATGTATTTTGAACTACTTATTTATTTTGTAAACATATGTTAAAATTTAAACTAAAAACTTACTTATTTCGTATCTAATTCAAAAAGGGCAGGTTACCATGGATTTTAAGGAAATAGGTTACTTCGCTGATTGTTCGAACGTGGGTTGATTATGCTGTATCGTATCGTTGGAAACGATATCTATCATCGTTGTTGTGGTCCCTTTTGCTTAGGAGATATCAAGTTGTTGAAAACAAATGGGAGGGACTTCTTGTTCGGTTTTTCCTGAGTGTAGTTGCATTTTCAATAATTATCTAGAAATTTTGAATTTGTATCACAATAAGAGTCATTAACTTTTGAAATTTACTTACAAGAATGAGAATATTGCGTATCTAGTACCATGATGATGAAAATCCAGTGATTTCGAAGATTTGGGGTGGCTTATTTCTAATCCTGGGGCCGATTGAAGAGTCTCGTTCGAGCCTATTTGCTGTGACATCATTGGAACACTAATTGGGAGCTGAAATGATTGTTGTGGAGTTGGAATTAGTATTTGGAGTATATTAGAGCAGTTTTTCGTACATGAAGTAAGCGATTTTATCATCTTTTGAATTTATAACTGGCGTCAAAAGCGTAAAGGGAATGTTAGGTTATATTATAGTATGATAACAATGATTCTAATGGATTTTTGTATGTAAGCAAACCTTTGATTCTGTGGGCTCATTTCACGAGTGGTTCAAGTTATCATTATTTGACAATACTTGATTTTATGACGGGAATTTAGCGGGAGATTTGAATTTCTATATTGATATTAAAACGAGATATATGAGTTATTCGTTTGGATTAAGATTCTAGAAATCTTATTTTTGTACAATTTAAATAGTAAGGAACTTACTTACCCTGAGGAAATTTTTAGAAGATTCATTTCCTTGTTCATCACATTTATTTAACTCGAAATAAATAAATTTTACTACTATAACATTGCTTTTATTCACTATAGTATAAGAACATCACGAACGAATAACTAGTACAGTTACAGTAAAGATATTTAACTGTATATTACAGAGATTCTGAATGTTATTAATTGTTGTGTTCTTGCGTCTTCTCGTAAACGTCCTTTGATGGTGTCCATTTGTCCATGTTATACAGTGTCTTTAGTATCGTGTTCTACTGTCTTTGTAGTTTATTTAAATTTTGTTTAGTTGTATGGCTCCATATGTGTATTAGATAGCTAATATGGGACGTAAATGTGTTGCGATATACAGACTTCTTCAGATATTCTAGTGCTATGTCTTTAATTTTCTGCCTTCCTGCTATAATCATGGTGTTTCTTTTTATCAAATTTTTTACGTGGGTATCCCATTTTAGGTTATTTTGTATGGTTAATCCTAGATATTTTATTTGGCAGGTTTGAGTTATGGTTTGTGTTTTAATCTTGATGTTAAAAGTAGGTTTATATGTTTTCTTTTTTTGTAAATACCATGTACTCTGTTTTGTTCTCATTAATCGTTATTAGATTATTATAGCACCAATCTTCTATTTTTTCCACATCTTCTAAAATGTGTTACTGCAACTGTTCGTCGTTCTTGCTTGAGCAAACTATACATACATCATCTGCGTATGTATATATTTCTCCGTGGATCTTCAAATTAAAGATGTCATTTGTATAGGCTATGTACAATATCGGTGGTATATTCCCTCCTTGAAGGATTCCATATTCTGCTTGTAGATGTAGACTTTCTATTTAGTTGACTATTGTTGTTTTTCTCGATTTGATAAATATGTTTTTATTAAGTTTCTATTTGCGCTGTTTATCCCCAGAGCATCAATTTTTTCGACTAATTTCGTTCTGGAGGTAGTGTCAAATTTAAGATAAGCATGCATTTTTCTGTGTGCACGCAAAAGAGTGAAGGCCGAGATGGTGTAGAGGGTTGTCAGTAAATATTTCTTCCATTTTCTATCCCTTTCTTTGAGTGTAAACATTATTACTTTGAAGCGAAGATATATAAAAATAGATATGAAATTCGTTAATCTGAAGCATTGCAGAATGACTTTTCATGGGGTCACAAGAAATAAGATATTTGATTTGGTGACGAACCCTTAAAGGAATGTCAAATAAAAATAAAAATTAGTGGAATATTATTACCTAATCTCCAACATGCACACATTGTGTATCGTACAAAAAGTACATCAATATATGAGGTTCTATTAGAACATATAGGGAACTTAAGGGAAGACGATTATCTTATACGCAATAATTTATTTGCTATGCCGGGAATTCTCATCGTACACAGCTGTATCAGATTCGATCGCGTGTAAAGAACCTAATATGTAAATTACCACAAACGCGGTACCTTTGTAAGTTTAAGGTATCAACACAGAAACACGTACAGAGAGAAATAAATACGCGTACTGTTACCTTCCCTAGCCTTGGTGCATAAGCTGGCGAATTCGCATGCACACATACGTCAGAAAACCGGAATAATTAGTGATTAATTAAAAACGGTAGTTTCCGTTTACCTATAAGCTGAAACTAAGCGCGATAAATACGATTTATTGTTGTTAATATCAACCGGTCGAATCTGCTCTAAATCCCCGGCCGTCAGTCGAAAAGTAGTGGAAGTGGAAAAGACGCTTATTTATGCCCCGTTCGACTTTTACAGATTATTTTAACTGATAGCGGTTAATTTACGGCACACGCGGTCGACTATGCTTTATTGATTTTAATTGTCTAAATTATTGTGCGCCAATAGCGTGCGTTAGACGCACAATAGACCGGCCTTTTGTCACCTGGCTTTGTAGCTTTTATACATCGGTATTTAATGTCGGACCGTGCGCTGTTAGCTTTTATTGAACAGTCCGAACGCATAAAAAATATAAAGTTGAAATGTAAACTATAATATACGTAGACGGGCGATTGGGGAAATTTATTAGGTGCTTTAGTCCGTTTAAAGGCAAATTAAATTAATGATTATTAGAAATTGGAGATAGGTTATTAAGATATAAGTCCTATTGGAAAGCTTGACGGGACGAGGCATAAATTCATATACCGCAACAGTACCACAAATATATTTTCAAAATTAAGATTTGGTAAGCAACATTTACCATTAACAGACGCGTTACGTCTTACCAAGGCTCGTCAGTTCTATACTGCATGACATGATGCATTGTACGAAGAAAGTCGTATATATACCGATCACATGTGAAAGAGTATGTATGACAATTAACGATGGAAAATTCAATAAATTATAATCAACCTCAATAAATAAATAGTTCGACAATATCTTCACGAATTTATTGAGCTTTCCATCGTTAATTCTCATGCATACCCTTTCACCTGTGATAAATAATAAAAATTTTATTACTAGTTTTATGTATTGTAACTCATATTTACTCAGTTTCTATCAGCTTGTATTACAAAACATACCCGCGACACATTTTAGGTACGTATGTACCTATACCAGGTGTCTCTGCCCATAGCTTTTTTATTTATACTCATCTACTTCTCAATAAAGCTTCTAAAGTAACAGAATAGAAATAACAAAATATGATTGTCTTTGTTAAGTCTTTCTTGTTAGATTAACTACAATTTTGTTTATCTCAATAGTATTGTTTTAATAAAACCTCTTTTGCTGATTAATATCTTCCATTCCTGCAATGTATAGCTGTAACGCGTTGTTTAACTACAACTACATGTTGCTATCATTAAGCGCCCTTTTGAAAAGCAACGAAGAAATACAGGATAACAAAATATATATTCATGAAAATAAATTGCTGTTGCAAGTTTCTTATATATAATAAAAATGATGCTCCTCCGTTGTGTACTAAACACGAATTCTTACGACGCGGCGTTGTAAATACGAATAAATACAATTGGTCAATAAATTTCAACAAACGAATGGTAACCTAACACTCCATATTAGAAACATTGCAAGTAAGGAACATATGTGTACATAATGCTATAAACTGTAAGACATCTCAGTCTATTCCTATTACCTTCCCTTAATTCATTTGGTATGGTTATTGCCCCAGCCACCTCTGTAACGCTTTTTATGCTTTTATTACGAATACTTAACTTTTACAACTTAACTATTGCGGCTCATGTTACGACGTCATGTGAATACATTATCTACTTTAATAAGATACTAGTTAATAACACAGTCGTAAAATATCGTATTGTCACCTGTCGTTTAGCATCTTATGCGTTATTTTAACGATTGCTGATGATAACGTCGATAACCTAGAACTTTCAAGATGTTATTAGTAAGAAAACAGTGTGTATAAAAAGTTCGAAGCTATTCTAATGATGAACAGTGGAATAAGCAAAAGGACTTCCACTATGTGGCTTTTCATTATATCACAAAAGATAAAAATAAATACATCAGAAATTACTGACGGTAACATATCAAAATAGTATAAACTACATATTAAAAAATAATATACATAACAAAATTGTACTTTCGATTTCCTATCTTAAGCAGAATCGAAGTTTTCACATTGACATTCCATTTGAAAGGTTTCACACCGATAATTTGTGTCATCTCATTATTTGATTTTCTGAAATGGTCGAAGTAATTCTCTAGCATTAAACTAATATGGACGATGTTATCGGAGCAGTAGTCGAGTTTGTGAAATACACATCATAAGAAATCCGGTCCCCATCTCCTCCTGTGTATTATCGCCGTTGTTGCAGCCATACGGTTCGAATAATTGAGCTGAACCTCTCTTGTGATGTGAGATCTTTATCTGACAGTAGTTATAGGTTGGCATTAACGGGCTACCTCAACTCGCAATGACTTTGTATTTCTGGCGTTCCCATCCACCGTCCGTCGTAGGTTCCACTTTAATAATTTCACATCTTGCGGACGAAGTTAAGAACGTCTAATTTTAAAACTCGCAATCAATTCTTGACGTAATTTTCTAGGAAAGCTTTATAGAAAATGTCTTCGCCGTATTTCGCTGAATACCTTTGTTTCCCTGTGTGCAGGTTCTAGCAAATATAACTTTTATGTGCACAAACGTATTGCTTCCGACGAGTTGTGTTGGTTATTTTTTCTGTAACCATGAATCGTTAACAAATCTTTATTAATCTATTGTCATGTGCAATAATTAATTACAGTATTATTTTGAGAGTTATCAAAAGCACAGCCATTTCGCTAATCAAGGCTGGTATAACCAAAACGCACGATGTGAATTGTAAATAAAACAAAAAGTTTTCTAAGAATTATCTTAATATTTTTTATTATGATAGAAGGATCTATGACAATCATGTGTGAAACAAAATATCGGCCAAATGCTCGCCACGGATTCGGTGGCATACCTCTATAGGATGGTCCATATTTTCAATGACTCTGAGACATAATTGAGGTTCAATGTCGTTAATGTGCCGAATTATCTCATCCTTTAGCTCTTGAATTGTTCTTGGCTTATTGACGCACACTTTTTCTTTCAAATATCTCCAAAGAAAGAAGTCCAACGGTGTCAAATCACATGATCGTGGCGGCCAATTAACATCGCCACGACATGAGATAACACGGCCATTGAATTTCTTGCGCAAAAGAGCCATTGTTTAGTTGGCTGTGTGGCAAGCGGCACCATCCTGTTGGAACAACATATCGTCCAGATCCATATCCTCAATTTCTAGCCACAAGAAGTCCGTTATCATCTCGCGATGGTGAACACCATTCACGGTAACTGCTTGGCCGACCTCATTTTCGAAGAAGATGACGCCGCCAGCCCATAAACCGCACCAAACAGTCACTCTTTGTGGATGCATCGGCTTTTCAACAATCACTCGTGGATTCTCATTTGCCCAAATGCGGCAATTCTGCTTGTTAACGAATCCACTGAGGTGAAAGTGTGCCTCGTCGCTGAAGATGATTTTCTTTGTAAAGTCACCATTGACTTCTGTCTGTTCAACCAACCATTCGGCGTATTGACGACGCTTTAAGGGTCAGTAGGCTTCAGCTCTTGAGTCAATTGAACCTTGTAAGCGTGTAAATTCAAATCTTTATTCAAAATTCGCATCAGTGATGTTCGTGAGATGTTCAATTGTTAGGCACGCCGACGAGTCGACGGCTCTTCTGCGACACTATCGCAAACAGAAGCAATGTTTTCCGCAGAACGAATTGGGTGAGCATGCACAGGTGTTTTCACATTTTCTACAGACCCGGTTTGCTGAAATTTGCGCACAATTCTCCCGATTGTGGACACATTTGGTTGATTATGCTGACCAAAAAAATCACGAAGTGCACGAAATGCATTTTGATTTGAACGCCCATTTTCGTAAGAGGCTTCAACAATCTTAACGCGCTGCTCAATTGTGTACCTCTCCGTGGTTGAATTTGTCAAACACTGAAACAAAGAAATGTCAAATGAAGTTGGGCAAAAAACTTGACGTTAAGGTGTGACTCACAATTAACATCGTGCATTATGGTTGGACCACCCGTTATTTAATGGAGTGCGTATGAGATTTAAAGACTACTTAAAATTGTAATAAAAACTAACTTTTTGCGTATTAGAAACTTTTTTTTACTATTTTTCAAATTTACACAATTAAATTAAGAAAATAGATAACAATCGAAGTGGATCTCTACTATGAATATAATTGATTTGTGTTATGACTCTGACGAAATTGTTGAAATTGATTAAAATATAGAATGATTTTATGATTTCTAATTGGAGTACTTTCAACATCCATTTTTCTTGATAATTTTATACTACCGTTGGAATATGGGTATAATAAAAGATATTGGTAGCATAAAATTTAAATAGAATAAAATTTAGGTGGAATAAAATACGTCCGTTTTTAATAAAAAAAAAATTAAAATTAGGGAATTTATATTTCCTCCTTTTAAACCAAAAACACACCTTTCGGTAAAAATACACCTTTTGGTAAAGATTAAAAGGGACCTACACCGACCAAACGAAATGTATAAGTAAAAATGACTACAAAGAATTTTCTTATGAATGTTATCAACGTCATAATCCTATAATTTGAATACTGTGCTCCAGGCGATAACGATCAGACGTAATTGAAACTCGATATACCTGACAACGACTTCCTCTTGTACCCCAAAACAGTTCCTTTTGTAGACGTCTTTATAGCGGGCGCTCGCACCCCTTCAAAAACGGAGGTGGTCCTGTGTATTTTTCACCTGGTTCGTCAGCGTTCACCCCGTCGTACCGTTCTAATATGCCCGAGTAACTAATTATTACTCGTAAATTCTCAAGACGTATTACTTTTCGACCCTCCGTTTTTCGGGATGAGATAAAAAAACGCTCTCGGCTGAATTTAGAAAACATAAATCTTCTGCGTTCCTTATCTTTGTGAGGGTGGAATAAACGAGGGAGGAGGGACAAAAGTCTATGAGATTCACGTTCTAAATTGAAAACTGCTTCCAGGCAAATGTATACCTTAGCATTTTGTTTATTGAAAGAAGAAATTCATTAGCGTGAATTTGAACCTGACAATAATATTAACAAATATTTGTTTCTTTTTTAAATAATTCCTTTTGAACACCACACATACTTAGACGATATTGTATCTCATAGCCATATCGTTCTTAAAAGGATATCAACGTATAAGGAATAGCATCACAAAATGCTGCACCTATAAGATCTCGATAAAACATTATACTTCTACGTACAAAAGAACGCAATTTAGATTGAATTTGTGGGATTGGAGACGCTTTATAATGACTCCGTTTACATCTGTTTAACTGTTGGGCCGATTCAACTCAAAACAAAATAATAAATTCTTTGATGATAATGGTTTATTATCATAAGAAAATTATTTGGTTTTTTCAACAGTTTATAATACGCTAATTAATTTAAACAAAAAACTTAAAAACTACACAGTCAAAATAATAGCACTTCAGTTCATTTTTAACAAAAATCAGTGGTCTTTCTTAAAATAAATCAAAAATTTCACTCAGATATTTTGTAGATAAATTAATTGTATGGTTTCAATACTTTGTCGCGTGCCCTTTGTTTGCTATTACCGCGGCACAACGCCTTCCCATGAAATCCACTAAATGCTGGCATCTTTCAACTTTGATGGAACTCCAAATTTTTTGCATAGCCTCCCAGAGCCCTTCAAGGCTTGTTGGTTTTATTGTAGATACACCCTTCTTTATGTCCGTCCACAGATTTTCGATAGGGTTCAAATCTGGCGACTGTGCAGGCCACTCCATTACATTGATAGAGTTATCGTTGAACCATTTTTTTGCCATTTTGCTGGTGTGTTTGGGGTCATTGTCTTGCTGGAAGACCCACACCAGCGGCATTTCGTAGGAAGCATACGGCAGCATAATTTCATCAAGGATTTTTACATAAACCGATGAATCCATAATGGTTTTGATCCAATATATAGGACCCACACCTTGATACGAGAAGCAACCCCATACCATAATACTATGACCTCCATGTTTGATAGTTTTTGCTGTGAATTGTGGCTTGTATTCGCTGTAAGGTGGCCTACGGACAAAACATCTGGAACCCTTTCCACCAAAAAGAACAATTTTGGATTCGTCAGTCCATAGCACATTTCTCCACTTTTCCTTTGGCCAATTTAGATGTGCTTTAGCAAAAGATATCCGTTTAGCAACATGCTTAGAGGAAAGGAGCGGCACTTTTCGAGGACTACAGGCATTAAGGCTGTTGTCTCGAAGTCTGCGGCGAATAGTTTCCACGCTTGCCGGCACATCCAATGTTTTTTTGAGCTCCGTAGCTGTCATAAAGGGATTTGCTTTAGTCGTCCGTACTAACCGTTTTACCATTAAGGGTGACAAAACTCGCTTCCTACCACGGGATTCAACTTTTTGCTCATATCTTAGGGTATTTATTATCATTTTATTGGAACAGCCCAGCAATTCCCTTATTTCGGAATACGATTTACCCTCGGACGCAATTTTTTTTATTAGTTCACGTTTATCCGGCGAACAATGCTTTCCGCGACCCATAACTATACAATTTTTATAAAATTATTACACGATTTTATAAAAAGTATATTAAAAAATTTTTATTACCTTCCGTTTTCACTTTTTTTTCACAAAATTTTAAAATTTAAAAAAGCCTACTGGTGCTATTTTATTAACTGCACGAAATGATAAGTGTTTACGAAAGATCTTTTATAACTGATTGACAGTTACGAAATTTGACAACAAATGCACACACTCTGAGATAGCATAAAAAATGTAACTGTTTTTTACACTCCAAAAAATAATATAATAAATAGGTAGGTGAAACTTTTACATCTTTCGAATCAGAATATTGCAACTGGTGCTATTATATTGACCGGCCCTGTATGTTTACGCTTACTCTCTAACAATTTTGGAAACTTCTAAAACAAAATTGATTATTTAACACAAATAACCGAGTAAATATTTTTATTGATCAATGAAGACAATGCAAAATCTATTATTAGAAGTAAAACTATTCTAAAAATGCAGAGTTTTTATTGAGTTGACATCAACTTATTATTCTAATCAACAGCAACCAAAAAACTAAAATAAATGCATGTTGGATCCCAGGCTGTTATTTTGTTATATGGTACCGTATCACGCCTTCAAAATATATAAATCAAAATATGAATATGAATCGAGAAAAACAATGATATTTTCCTAGGAAGAATTTTTTCTTAATCAACAACAAAATCATAAAGATACTAACAAGCTTTGCTATCACTGTGGCGAAAAATACCTACAACTAATTTCGCAACGAATAACTAAAAGGAATACTAGCTTACTGAATGCTTCAGTTTATCTGTAGTTCATAAGTTTGTTTGTCTATTATTCACACACAGTTACTTACTACTACTCACACACAGTTACTTAGTACTACTACTACTAAGATTTTGTAGATTATGTAAGGGGTGCACTTCTGTATAAATATCATCAACTTAGCGATTCATATAGATATTACTGTAGATTCAAAATGACCATTCTTTAATGTGGAAATTGCATTCTTTAATGTGGAAAGCGCTATTTTTAGGTTAGGTATATTATGTTATAGCTAGAATAAGTACCAAATCCAAATGTACAAGGCCGCGATCGGCCTATCTTTTGCTTTCCTCACTCTCCTTTGATCTCATAATGTCCGTTTTTAGAAGGACAACTTCATTCCAATAAGTCTTTTTCTCCATCATTGTTGTTGTTAGGTTTTCGGGGGCCAACTTTCTTCCCAGTCTCTCATACGTTTGAAAACGTCTTCCCTGCCAGCTTCTACATTCGAAAATTATGTGTTCCGCAGTATCTATCATGTCACAGTATGTGCATTTTTCTGTGGTGTCCTTCCCAAATTTTAAAGCGTATACTCCGAAGACGCCATGTCCGGTGAGTGCCTGTGTTAGATAGTAATTTACTTTCCGGAAAGGACACTTCGACCATGTCTCAATATTGCTTTGGTCCCTTGCTTTGGTTCTCCATCCATCTCATTTCCCATGTATTCAGGATGTTTTTTCCAGCCTCCTACTTAGTCTCTACTCCGCCATGTTTATGTGTATAAGTATTCCCATACACAAGTAGATCAATAGGTAAAATTCCCGTGACAACTTGTAAGAAGAAGAGAGAAGTCGTTCTGAGAGCCGATGCCACCCTCAATAGCGCTCCTCTTTGCTCCCTCTCAAGCATGTTTCGATATACTTTCTCGTTCAACGCTCTTTCCCAAACCGGTGCACCATAAAGCAGGATGGAGTGCGTGACACCACATAATGCCCTTCTTTTATCACCACCGCGGCCACCAATGTGTGGCATTATCTTAGACAGTACTACCAAGCTGGAGGAGTCTGTTAGTTTAAGTTGAAAGACATCGTCAAAAAGAATATTCCACAGTCCAAGAATAGAACCTTGGAGTACTCCTGATGTTACTTGTATTTGTTGGTCGGTCCTTTGTTATATGCAGGCGTCTATCTTGCGGGTAGTTGGCGATCAAAACCAGTGGTGTGCAGAGATATGCCTTTCCTTTCTAGTTTTCTTTTAACTATCAATCTACAATCTGCGGCGTTAAAGACATTACTAACGTCCAGTATGCACCACCTGCGGCTGCAGTTGTGCACCTTGTTCCTGACCATTTCTACAGCATGCACAGTAGATGAGCCCTTTCTTAAACCATATTGACCAGAAGAAGCGCCTCCCTTATCATTTATTTCCTGAAGTAGTCTCGTTCTAATTAACATTTCATAAATAGAAGGCATACGGGTCTATATGAAGATGGATAATCTGGATTTCCGCCGTTTTTAAGAAGCACCACTATCTTCGCTCGTTTCTATTCACCTGGGAAACTTTGTGCTTTAAATAAGACGTTATAAACTGATTTGCTGGCTTCTGGTGGGACTCCATCCACTCCGGCGGCTTTTCCACACTTTATATCCTTAATTGCAGATTTCAATTCCACTTCACTAAATGGTTTTATCTCCATCTAGTATGGCTGGGTCCCTCTCACAGCTACTTTCCTACTTATCCCTCAAAGGAAAGAACAAAATTTTGAACGATTATGGAAAATTAATAAAATATTACATTCTCTCCAGCACTTTGACAATAAGCACCACGTATTTCAATACTCTACCCTTATAAACCCTGACTTTTCGGTTAATTACATAGTCTTTATATCAGACGTTTTCAGTGATACGCATCAAAAATTTCTTGGCAGAAATTATTTTGTTAGTATGTCTGACATTAAATGACCTGAAAAGTAACACAACTTAGTGAAATTGTAATCTCATAGATAAAGTAACGTATTAGCAAAAGTTTCTGCACCCTTAATACGGGATAAACATAATACAAGAGGTACAAAAAACCAAAACGTATAAATAACCGCACAAACTTCCCACAAGCGGGGGGTAACCGTCCCGAAACAGCCCCTGGCGAGATATAAAGAAAGCACGTGCCTCCCCCTTAGCAGGGTGCATCCGCGTAGCAGTGCACGATCCGTCACCACCCTTTTGCACCCCTAGTCCCGCTATTCAGAGGCGAATGGGGCGTGTGGCGATACCGACAGTATTCGAGACGTATATGTACACTGCGCTTCCCCGCATGTAAAGAACATGTGAATGGCATCGCTCCTAGACTGGTTTTATTAGCCAAATCAGGGATCCGTGTGAGCAAGATATATCAGTGTGTGTATATAGCGAAGTTAACAAGGAAAATACTCTGTTACCATTCTATTTTCCCTAACAATATCATTTCTTTCATATCATCTATATACATACATATATTGATAAATGCATGCATACTAAACTTTGCTTGCTAAGAAATGAAGATCATTAAAAGAGCAACTTAATATTGAAGTACTTCTTTTAAATTTCTAAGCAAGAAGTTGAAGTGAAAAATGTATAAGCTGCCATTAGCACTAAGCTTTACAACATAAATTAAATCCAATTTGATAATTATAGCCCAAGTAGAATAACTATAGAAATCTTATTTAGAGCAATTGAAAAGCTCGAAATAAACCAACCAGAAATAAAATTTATACTACTTAAACATTAATAATAATAATAATAATAATCTTTATTTCCAAGATCAAATATGACATAGGGCACGTCACAAAATATACAAAAAACATATGTGTATAAAAAACATTGTCAATAATGGAGCATGAACAAACAACAACAAAAAAAAGAAAATAAAAAAAAAAACAATAAGGATAACTGGATGCTGGACATGAGAAAGCAGCTAAGAACTGTCAGACATACTGCACAGTTGAAAGTATTCACTAAGAGAATATACACAATTCTCATTAAGAAATGCCCTAACAGCACCCCTAAAGTGTGTCTGATGAGAAATTGATTTATATTTTTCAGGCAATGCATTAAATAGACGTAATCCTAGTATAAGAGGAGAATTTTCTTTTAATTTAAGGGAATAAGCAGGTACATGAAAATTAAATTTGGATCTGGTATTATATCGATGAATATCTTTGTTACATAAAAATGTATGTTTATTCTTATATATGTATATTAATAGTTCGTGTATGTGCATGGCTGGCATTGGAAGAATGTTCCATTTTTTGAAGTAAGGTCTACAAGATTGTCTACTGTCAATGCCTGCCATACAACGAACTATTCTCTTTTGTGCTAAGAATACTTCCTTACTAACTGGCGATACACCCCAAAACGCAATACCATACAATAGTCTGCTATGCACATTTGCATAATAATAAGAAAATAAACTGCTTTGATTAATCACAGCCTTTAAATTTCGTATTTGATAACACAATGTATTAAGCTTACTAATAAGTTTATAAGCGTGTGTCTGCCATGTTAATTTATCATCAATACATATCCCAAGGAAATTCAACTCAGACATCCTGTCAATCTCAATATTATTGCTAAAAACATGTGTATCGAATTGTTTATTACTATGCACATTTTGAAAAATTACATAATTTGTCTTATCTGAATTTAAAAATAATTTATTTTGTAAGAACCAGTTGTTCATGTTATCTAAGATTGTATTTGCCTTGTGTACTGTATCTAACATATTTTGACTAGATACAACAGCGCTCGTATCGTCAGCATACATAAGCAAGTTACAATCTGACACAATCTCCGCAACATCATCTATAAAAATTAAAAACAAGATAGGACCCAAAACACTGCCCTGTGGAACGCCCCTCCCAACATTCAAATTAGATGACCTAATAAAATTTACACTATTGTCGGTTTGATGGTGTACAGAAACAAACTGAGTTCTACCCTTTAGGTACGTTTCAAACCATTTGGCAACAACACCTCTTATACCATACCATCCTAATTTAGTTAATAAAATTTCATGATCTACGCAATCAAATGCGCGGCTTAGATCGCAGAACACCCCCATAGGATATTCCCCAGAATCCAAGCACTGTATAACATACTCATAAAAAACATGAAAAGCTGTTATTGTAGAACGATTAACTCGGTATCCATGTTGGTGCTCAGTTAAAATATTATGTCTATTCAAATGTTGCATCAACCTATTTAACATTGCATATTCAAAAACCTTAGCAAAACTAGAAGATAAGGTTAACGGACGATAATTAGTGACATCACGCTTAGATCCCTTCTTATGCATGGGGATGACTGACGCGTCCTTTAACTTTGTCGGAAATGTACCTGTTTCAAATGATAAATTAATGGAAATGGAACTACTAAACATTCAGACATGTTCCTCAACAAACTACATGGTACTCCGTCAGGACCAGAAGACGCTTTATTTTTAAGTTTATTATTTAATAAACTTAAATTCACTAACTTCAAATTCGTTATACGGCAGTGCAGACATACTATCCAAAATGCAAATGTTACTAGAAATATTACCACCAGAAGTAGGAATATGAGATACAATATCACCAACAGACTTAATAAAGTAATCATTAAAACAATTTGCAATCCTATCAGGTTCATGTATCATTACCCCATCGCATTCTAAAACAATATTTTCCCGATTCTTAACATTACCTGATAACTCGTTAATAATACTCCATGCAGCCTTACAAGAATTAGAAGAATTTATCACCCTAGCCGTATAATGGTTACGTTTAGTCTCTCGTACTAGTAATTTATGTACATTTTTTGCATCCAAATAAAGATCTTTCAGTGACGGAAAGTTCTTTTGCAGTATATATAAATCCTTGAGGCTATCACTAGAACGCTTTATCTCACTAGTAACCCATTTTCGTTTGTTAACTTTGTTGTTAACATTTCTCCTTTGTAATGGGAAACACTTATTAAAACAGTCCATGAAAATGTTAAAGAAATAATCGAATGCTTCGTCCATGTTTTCAATAATAAAAAGTTCATGCCAAGATATAATATTTAGCATATTTTTTATTTGCAGAACATTGTCGTTACTATAATTTCTAAAGTATTGATACTTTTCAAACGTACTAAAATCAGAAGCAGGCAATACAACTGACAATGCTCTATGATCAGATAATATGCAGTCCATAACAAAAGCTTCACTCATATTATTAATATTAGAGAAAACATTATCTATAATAGTAGCACTATTACCCTGCACTCGAGTTGGGATTGTCACAATATCCTTCAAGTTAAAGGTTGACATAATATCACGTATACAACGCACCCGACCTGAGTTAGTCATAAAATTAACATTAAAATCCCCAGCAACAATAATCTCATGTCCAATATCCGAATAAGCATCAAGTAATCCAGCAATAGTATCCACAAAAATATCAAAATCTCCAGAAGGAGACCTATAGCACACAAATATATATGTACTAATGCCAGTCACCTGACTCTTGTACTGAATTCCACAAACTTCAATATTCCTATCACTATTAAAATTTGCTAAATCTAATGATTCAATAAAAAGTCCCATCTTCGACCAAATAGCAACTCCGCCACCCCTACACTGCTTTCTACAAAAATAACTACTTAGGGTATAACCACTAATTTGATAAGTATTGACGGATTGCTCATTTAGCCACGTCTCAGTTAAACAGATAAAATTTAAGTCATTTAAATCACATGTTACAGCCTCCAATTGGAGGATCTTGTCATGATTTAAACATTGTACATTTAATAAAAACAGATTAGGGTTTATTTTACGTAATTTGTCGAGGTTGCAAATAAAAAAGGGGTTTCTAATTCTACGTTATTTAACGTGGAATTCTGATTAGGCAATATTTTTTCTGATAGATAACAACTGTCTGAAGTGGTAGGTGTAATATAAATAAGATTTCTTGTATGTAAGTGGTTAGTGTTACAAATATGATTCAAGGTTGTATCAAATCCCGCATCACATTTTGCTTTCCTAGAAATTGCATCATACTCTATACTATTAAAAATTGTTTTAAACAATTGACGTTTACCTCGCTGTGATAAATGAATCCCATATTTAAGTTTGTGTTCATTAGTTAAACTATAATTTACATCTAAATATGTTGTATATTTTGAATTCAAGCTTTTTATACTAATATACATGTCATAATTAAAATTATATATTAATTGATTTGTGTGGAAATCATCTTTTAAAAATGACACTGAGGCTACAATAACATTTGTATAATCCACCTTAGATAGAGATCCTAAAAATAATCTGCTGTTAAGCTTTCTCCCCCTTAAACAATCATTTGTCCCACCAATTATTATAACGTAGTCATTTTTATTAAAATTTCTACATAAGTTATCTAGATTTGAAATTACATCATACAAACAGGCATTGGGTTTAATTACTGTCTGTACATGATAATTGTCTTTCACCAAAGATGTTAAATAATTAGTCGCAAACCGACCATGACTATCAGCTAAGACAAGTATCTTTCTGGCGGATTTGTGTTCATCCTTTTTAGGTTCAGGGGATGTCCTATCCAATCTTGCCGAGATTTCATCTCCATCCTGTATGAGGTCAGATTGTGGTTCTTCAATCTTTTTGGAGCCTCTCTTCGATATTTGATTATCTGTCTGCATTAGAGTAATGGATGAACTAATGATGAATTAATAATTGTATAACGCCAATGTTTTCCCTTTTCTCTCTTAGGAAGAGAAAAACTTTTACTAACTGTAAGTACAAATTTAGCATTGGCAACTAAAAAATTATTTTGTATATGTCACAAAAGAATCAAACTGTTTACAGTGATAAAGCAAAACTTCTAACAACAACAATTAGGAATAAATAACTTTAGTTTTCCTGGCATATAAATAACGTTATTTATGCCAAATGTTTTGCGTTATCTGATTACTACTTTCTTACTTTAATATCTCCACTTTTATTTAATGGCTTTTATTTTCCTCAGTCCTAGTTTATTCAAAAATGTTTGCTATATATGTCTTTCAAATAACTACTTTTTTAACAAAGACATTTTCTAATTTTAGAACATTCTACATAGTAAAAATATTTTATATTTTTACTCCTGCAGCAGTAATAGAATGCCTAGACCTCCTTCCTCTAAATTTGGTGAAACTGGCGGCAAAAACAGGGCATCTTAGATTGTAGAAAATAGCAAGTGGCAGATATGCAGGATTGGGAAACAATAATATTGTCCATTATATGGAAGACAATCTCTTCGGAATGAGATTAGACCACACCATTTCGACATATTTATTTAACAGAAATCTCAAGGTGGAAGTCACAGATCAGTTAAGCTGGAATCAATCCAACTACAGATATAGACTCGGTGGGTCGATCTCGTTTATTGACGGATCAAAAACTAAGAACGAGACTGGAACTCGAATATAGAATGATGTGAGAAATACCTACAATTGTCGCTCTTTTACTAAGATAATATGCCACGGTTTTTCAAGCAGAGGTATACGCAATATTGCACAAGCGGATTTGTATTTCAGTAGTCAGCCAGGTGATACTGAGGAGATTAGTAAACCCCAGAGTATAATCAAGACTGGTTTGGGAATGCATTCCAGAAATGAGTAGCCTGGCAGATCTCAATAAGTCACTTTACAGTGAATTTCCGGACATTAGGGAATCGAACGAAACGAAAGTGTCAACAAGGCAGCAAGAAATAGATTACCGTCTTCAAAGGTCTTCCCATAGGCTCAGATCCTGTTCCAGGAGTATCTAAAAACATGGAACGAGAGCAGGTAAGGATTTGGATCCAAGAGAGACACAAAGAATGCTGGAATAATACAACTAGACAAATTTGTAGAAAAGCTTTTATTATTTTTTCTTCTTCTATTATTCTTCCTTTCAAAAGACTTTCGGCAACCCTTGTCGCCGGAGCATGTTGGATTTTTACGGACTAAAACCCCAGTCGATGTCTGAGTCCTCCTGAAACCATCTAAGCATTACTTTAGAAGGGCTACGTCCGAAGTCGGTAGGCTGTTCTTCATTCATTCAAGTCCTATTGTTATCTTAATTCCTTTTTAGAGTGAAGATCTCCCGTGTCATAACTTCTACTGCCTTCCATTTCACGTCGGTTTCCAACACTATGTTGACTAGATTTTCCGGGTTAATATATTCTGTAGTCAGTATGCTCCATTGTGTCTTTAGTCCCGCAATGTACGCATGTGTCCAACTCCGACAAGTGGCAACACTGAAGATAGGCTCGAAAGCACTCATCATGTTTCCACTCCATCCAGGATCCTTGATATTTTTCCTGGTCCACATTGCGGAGGATTCCTCCCTACTTCACTGCGCCTGCCATTCCATCATGATTTCATTGTTCGATGTCATCTTGGTTGTCCTGTTTCTCCGCATCAGAACTTGAAATTTTGCCACGATATCTTTTGGAGGTATCCTCACCAAAACCAGCAATGCCGCAACATCAGTTGTCCTATTGTTGTAAGCTGTGCTGTTTTTTTCTTGCACAAATAATAATTTTTATGTATGGCAGGCCATATCCATTGGCTATGTCCATACTCAGGCACTGTAATTGACTGCACCATTGAGGTATAAATTCGTCTAATAAACTCCTTTAGGCCATATATTCTAGACACTAATATGTCTTATGTCCTGTCTTATATTCGGTAAGGCTTTGGTTATTTTTTGGAAAATTTCCGTGCATGATGGGTCATGGCCATATTTTCTTCCAGATGGACTCCAAGATATTTTAGAGACATTGACTGTGGATGACGTCGTTGGCCGGGCGTATATTAATTCCATCAAGCTTCCTTCCTGCCAGAAGTAGTGCTGCTTCTCTCTTATGAGGTACTAGTTTCAGGCCTTTTCCTGGAAGCCACTCGATATTATGAAGCGCGTGCCACAACTTCCAGCATCTCTGCGGTTTTTGTTGTCGTTACCACGGCGCCTACATCTTCTGCATATCCAATCTTTATTAAGCAACCATCGAAAAAAGAGGACTGAAGAATGCTAGCAGATCTACTAATGTGTAAGAGAACACAGTGCAGTGAAAAGTGACCTACAGAAAATTACAATCATAACTCGAGATACTCACTTAGACTGGGTTATAGGATAACAGTGATCGCATACCACATCTTGTGTGAATGCGAGGCTCTGAACGCAAAAATAAAATTAACCCAGAGGATTATTTCGATCAACCGCTGTAGACCTGCACAAGCTAGTACAGAGCCCCAGAATATTGGAATGATTGATCTGAATCAATGGGTGAAAGAAATTGAGATTAAATACAAAAAATCAAGAGGCTGCAGTGACAACAAGAACAAAATATTTTTAAATGTATCCAATTGGTTTTTATAATGTGTTTATGATAAATATCTATTTAAAAGCTTAAAGCAAAGATAGAAACAAAAAATCGCTCTTCAACGGGACAACGTGTATAATCAAGAATTATTTTTGTTTGTGTATAAGATAATGTAAAATACCTTCCACATACATACGCACATACTGGGTATTGGTTGCAGCATATGGTACCCCTGCCATCAATTAACCCGCTCCTTAAATTACCACAAATAGTGCGCAAACGGAAAGATATAAGCGCGGCGCTTTCTATAACTTTGATGTTCGCAGGTTCAACACCGCACCGACCTGCATCGACCGGAAAGTGGCGAGGTGTCCTTTGTCATTGCCACTAATTAAAGCTTGACGGCCGTTACCGCATGCAAGAAGAAAAAGCGGTCCACTTCCTACAGCCGATCTATTTATGACTTACCGACATTCATTCATAGTTTCAAGTTTCCTTTCTGCTTAGGTGGGTGTTTACTACTGGTTGCAGGTTTATTTTCACCCTTGAAATATAAATAATTAATGACTGAAAATTATGGAGTAACCTTATTTCCTTAAAGACTAAAATTTCAGAGAAATCACGTAAAAATACACATCCTGATAAATGGTCTGAATCTCCGCGTTTCTTCGGCCTCGCACAACTTTATTCCAAAAGCTCTAATAGTAATTAAGATGTCATGTCGGTTTCACATCCTGATTTGGACGTGGTAATGTGTTAAAGTGCTTGCATATAGTGTGAGCACAAAGTACGGAATAAATTTGATAAATTGATTGTTCGCTTCATTGGTTGTTTCCTGGCATTCGCAATGGATGTAATAAAATAGCTGGCAGCGATCCTTCCAAGAACACATCACCTAAAGTGTTCTTGCAAGAATCATCGTCCTTCATCGATTAATTATTGCTAAGTTTTGAATTTCCAATTCAGACGATAATCTCCGGAATTAATTAGACTTACTTAACCACCAAAATAGTACAGTTATCCATTATGCACACTTAATAGCTCGGCATATCTTATATTTACAATGAAAGGTTGCCTACGACACAACTGAAACTTCTTCAGCGAGCAATTGTATTGATTTGTGGAGCAAAGTCTTTGTAGCCAAATTGCTTGACAAAAATTGGTGCTAAGCCATCAAATGAAAAGGCTTATAGGTTAGAATGTATGTCTCCCTTACATGCTCGTTTCCGCTTCGCTATGAAGTTCGTTTTAAAAATAAGATAATCTGCATTTCCAATCTTGGACAACTTCAGCAGCAACAAAAAGATGAAGGAGGAAGCTAAAAAAGAATTTTACCTGAATATTTGTGGCTTGCTTGAAAATTATCACTCACTCGAATAACACATCACAGATATATGATATATAATTTTGCAAGTTGAGCAACTTCAATAAGTTCTCAAAACAGGCGCCAATGAAGCTGAGTTCAAAATTCAAATTTTGCAAGGTAAAAGGCGCAATCTTGTATCGTTTATTCGAATCTCATGCATCCACGCTAGCGATGGGCGATTCGAATCTTTTTAGTGATTCGAATCCCAAAGACTCCTAAAATTAAAGATTCGTACCCAAAGACCGTAAAGGATTCGTACCAGCGCTGGGCGATTCGAATCTTGTGAGTGATTCGAATCCTAATGACTCCTAAAATTAAAGATTCCTATAATATGATTCGTACTAGCGGTGGGCGATTCGAATCTTTTTAGTGATTCGAATCCTAATGACTCCTAAAATTAAAGATTCGTGTAATACGATTCATACCGAAATATTGTAAAAAATTCATATAGATTTGTGATGATTCATGACTCTTTGTGATTAGAATTCTAATCACTCTTTGCACTTTATTCTAAGGATCTTGCAAAAAAAAACGGTAAATTGAAATTTTCGTAAAATAAAACAAAGTGAAACAATAATGGATTATTTTGTTTTATTATTTGTTAATAACAAAAAGAAAACCTCAAAATTTCATCAAAGGTTAAACACAAAATTGTCTTGATGAATACAGGCACATACATAGATAATATAGATAGCTAATATACATAGGTATAAGATATTAGCAGACATTCAATCTTTTATATTAAAATTAAGAAAAAGCAGATACGATACCGTCTTTGAATTTATTCTTGACCGTTTATCTGTCACTATATGTCCACTTTTTGAAAAAATACGCTCGCATGGTACGGATGTAGCGGGTATAGATAATCTCTTTCTCATTAACTCAAATAATGTTGGATATATTGTTGGAGTCGAAGTCTGACTCCGACACTGACTCCGACTCCGACTCTGACTCCGACTCCTTGACTATACTAGTATACAAGAGTCGTACTGATACGGATTCGTACCGTATGAATCATATATGGGAATCGAATATACTGATGAATCATACGAATCCGACCCACCTCTAATCGACGCCCTGCGATAGAATTCTTTATATTTTTACTTTCTTATTCTAGAGTCTTTACTTTTATTATATTACAGTATGTATGTTTTTACATTTTCCTGCTTGTTACAATACACAAAAAAATATTAAATAAAATAAAAGACAATTTACGAACAACTTCGCTAATGGTTGTTTCTTTTTATTATACATAGTTACCCTCATCATTTTCTCATTTCACATTTTGAACAAACATAAAAGTAAAAATATACTAAAGCCTTTATAAACATTGAAGCAGTTACGCCACCTTGATATTTTATCTCGTTCTGCAAAAATAATTGACTGCCGTATAAAATTCCCCTTACGTCACCGGGATCGGATCGCAGGCGTCGTCACCATGGCAACCGGGCCTCCGACGCCAAGCCAACTGCTCATTAGTGAATTCCTAGAGGCGTCGTTTGAAATGTGTCATAAAAACTCGACGCCCGCCGTCCAACAAATGACGCCGACGTATATTTTTACACTTCTCCTCGCTTCATTTATCCTGCACAGGGTCCATATTGTGCGACATCGGCGCTAGGCGCGACGCCGAGCTAGGAAATTCGATAAAAAATTGTGTATAAGGCGCATAGGTATAAATGTATGGTATTGTTCCCTAAGAGGGAACTCAGTTACAGATGAAAATACTAATTGCGCGCTGTATAATATGAGTACAGTTAGCGTTGTTTTTTTTTTACGATTCTGCGACACTGCTTTAGGTAAAGCTATTTGAAACTGAATATGAAGGGGTTAAAATGTGAAAGCTTGTATTTTAAAAATGGTGTATTAGAAAATTAAATCTCTGCTTCCAAAGTCAAGACATAATTTTTTATTCAAATAATCATTTATAACAAAAATCCCAAAAAGAAAAGGTGAAAAATCCCTTACCACAAAATTAGATAACAAATCTAAATACGTATTTCGGAAACTAAGTTGCCATCTTCAGTAGAAAACAAGTGAAGAGCAGTGTTAAACTTAGTGTTTTCGGCTAAGGTAAACCTTGGAAGATATGCTCTTCACCAAATCACTAGTGGAATAACACTGACATCTTTTACAAACAACAAGGCTTATATACTATCTAAATCTAGTGGGACGTAACGAACTAGCAAATAAATTACAATAATTCGTATAAGCCTGACTCGGGTATTGGTCCTTTGTCGGCATTCAATAATTTACATTTGTTCTTAAGTATATAAATACTTTCGTAACTATCCAATTCTCGAAAGTTATTTACAGTTTTAACTAGCCTGAGGCTATCTGTAGGCATACCGTGACCTGTGTTTAAAATATGTCTGTACTGAAGATGGCAACTTAGTTGCCGAAATACGTATTTAGATTTGTTATCTAATTTTGTGGTAAGGGATTTTTCACCTTTTCTTTTTGGGATTTTTGTTATAGTTTTCAAGCCACAGTCTCCACCCATCACAGGAAATAATTATTTGAATGAAATTTTCATCTATTATTCTTTATTCCGTATTAAGTTATTGTTGAATAAAACTATGGGAAATGATTTGTATGAAGAATTATTAACGGTATTTGAATAAAGCATTATTGCCGAATGATTCTTTCACCAAATAAATCGTTATTCAAATAATTTATTACTGCTATGCAATTTATGCCAGATATAGCAATCCTACGCAGGTATTTCAATTAATTGAAGTTTCAATTAGTTCTAGGCCATTATTCATGATATAAGCTAACTTAGCTTAATAATAAAGACACACCTATAATACCCTATTTTATTTTATTATATAAGTCATAAGAATGGTTGTTTGCAAAGCGTGTAAACAAAAATATCGAAATAAAATATTTATCATTTCGACTTTGATTTCCTCACATTACATATTAATTTTACGATCTATTGTATTCTTTGTTGATTGTTTTAAATCCCCACGATAAACTAATCTGTAGCTTAGTTCCACACACTCTCAATATATGTACATGTCGGATTTATCAAGATTGCACTACATATGAATATACACCGTATATTTAATTATTACAATTATTAATCAATGTCGTGCGATTGTGTGGCAAAGAACCGTAAAACAAATAAATCCAAAGTTTAATTCACACGACAAGGTCACGCCGACATCATTCATCATCACCCGTCTTAACACACCCCGGCGTTAATTTGCATACTATACGAGTACGTAGATATTTGGGACCGCATAAAATCAAATCCATTCATTGTTCGTTGTTTTGCCGTGAGACTCATCGTAACGGTGTCAGGAACTTCCACAAACATAATAAGATAACGTGTATTTTGCCGTAAAATGATTACAAAGCTCGTAGGTTAACATTAGCGTTACTTCGAGAATGTGATACGAGACTCCAGGTTTCGCACATGCATTAGATAAATTTAGTAATTTATAAAAAGGGAAATCACTCGTATGTTTATAATGTAAAATTGTAGTTATGGCATGGGCAGACATCTCTGCGCGTAATATCTTGCATTAGGAAAGATCTATTATGCTGTGTTATTCATTTAGGTATTATTAATATGTTATACACCACGTTTTGCAATACAATTTGAGATAAACAACACAAAAGAAAATTTAAGTTATGTTAGCAAATACGTCAGGGGTATGAAAGCTAAATGTGCACAAAAAATTATGATATCAGCGCCATCCAACGATGCCACGGGCGCAATTTTGTAGTTGTAATATTTAAACACGACAGATGGCGACCCACAAAAGCACCCGAAAACAACGAGAAGTAAACAATGAAGAAATAAGTTCTTCACGAAGATGCAATTAATAAATTTTACCTTCATGAGCAGGTTTACCCCGTAAGACAACTCGGTCAGAAGACCTATTGTCCCCTCATGATGTTTTAGCCGAGCGACCCCTAAATGGGGGCCGGGCAGTCGACCAGGAGATGCACAGCAGTTTCTTCTGCTCTCCCACAGTCTCTGCACAGGGAAGAGTCCACTAGCCCTATGCGGTGCAAGCGCTTGTTCAGTGCGCAGTGGCCAGTTAAGACTCCCCTAAGTAGTCTCAGTCTGTTCTTGCTCATAAAGACTGTCTTGCGGAGTCTTTCCTCGCCTGGATGAATCCCGAGGGTTTTGCAATGTCTCGGGCCGGCAAGTTCATTCCAATAATGGAGGTAACTAACAGCGAGTTCAGATCTGACAAAGGCTTTGATGTCGCATTAAGAACTCTCACACGACGGTTCTGGACCTATGAATAGCCGTTCACTAGCGCCTCTAGCTGGTTTGTCAGCAATTTCGTTGCCTCTAATCGCAGAGTGAAACTCATCTCAACGTAATGCTGTGATGTTCCGCCAGTTCCTCGAGCTTCCTATGGCGCCCCGGTATCACTTCGAAAAGAATTTGACAGCCTGCAGTGCCCTGAGGGTAGCTTGGCTGTCAGAAAAAATTTCTACCGATCCATTCTCTTGCGGGCAGTTTAAGATGCCCTCTGCGCAGGTCTGGATGGCTATTACTTCAGCCTGGAAAATTGAGGTGGGTCCCCCTAAACCTGGACCTTACTGAGCGCGTTTATTGCGTAGCCCAAACTGGCTTTATGCCACCAGATTAGCGAGGCGTAGGTTATAAAAGGTACTACAACCAGTACGCCACTGCAGGTGTCAGCCCCCAGGTTTTACCAAACATCTCGTGGCTATGTTCATCACTTGTTCCAGGTGAGATTTGTACGTCAGTTTTGCGTCCAAAGTCATACCTAGCTATTTGACCTCAATAGATACAAGTATCTTCGAGCCGAAGATGGTTGGACACTGGACGTTTGGAAGATCCTTCCTGCAAGTGAACGGAACCATAGTTGTTTTCCGAATTCGTTTGAGCGCGTCTTGCATCCTCTCGGTTACCACGGCCTCAAATTTACAGCAAACGATGTAAAATTAGACGCCAAAGACGACTAAGTAATAAAATATGGAGGCGCCATTTAAAAAAAATAAATTATGGTTCTTAAAAATTTCGAAAAGTTAACGTGCTTTAGTAAAATAACCCCACAGTGTAGATAGGCGTTCTCGGCGCCAAAACATATTCCAACATGTTGTTTAAGCATATTATGAATCGTAAATTGATATCCAAAAAATCAAGCAATTTCTTAAAAAAAAGACGGCTTAAAGCTTAAAAATAGGTAAATAAATAAATAAAGTAGAAGCGCTAGAAATCTAAAAATATTTTAATTGAAGAGAACACAATCGATTATATATAATTCAGAAATTTCAAATTTATATTTTGGCCAGAACCCCATAAACTTCTATTGAACGGTCTCCCTGAGACAACCTGTATAATTAATTCGACTTTTCCATATGAATCTTAAAGTCTGTCGTCTTTCCATGACTCCTTAATTTTGCTAAAATGTAAATAGCATACCAAGTTTTAATAATTAGTATCAGGTAAATACAAAAACATAATAATTTTTTGTCAAAACCGTTGGGTCTTCTTCAAGATCGGCTATGGCAACATTATATTTGTTAGGTGTAAGATGTTTGATTTAAACCCTAAATAATCTGGACAACGGGTGGTATGAATAAAAGAGAGCAAAACCCTATACTCGCAAAATTTCGAGCATTTGCTACATATTTTATGAATAAAAATGTAAGTAAAAGCTTTTACTCAAGACTTTCCTCTGAGCATGAGCATCTACTTACTTTTAAGCACATCCTCCGATTGATATGAATAAAACGGAGGTTTTCCTTCATATTGTGAGCATATGCTCGATAAATTGTGCATCTAGTTCAGTACTAGATGCGCCCTTCCAGTGGCCGGTAATAATGGCAGAGTTTATTAATTTACGGACAGTAAAACATTACAAAATGCGAAGAGGAGCTGATAACCGAGATTTTAAATCACTTTATCGGTTTGAGGAAGAAAATTTGCATTGGATTGCAACTCACTTTATGGACGAGAACTACGAAAGAAAAGGAGGTGCTCTTTCGTCGGACCATAAAATTAAGATGTTTTTGCGGTATATGGCCAATCCTGGTTTCCAAACTGGTATTGCTGAAGAATTGGAAATTCATCAGTCGATAGTATCAAAAACAATTATGTTTGTGATTGACAAAATACTGGAAAAAGCTCATTTATTGATCAAATTTCCGTCAACGTTGAATCAAGTAAACGAAGCACAGGAGACGTGGCAAGAGACATTTCAATTTCCGTGTGCGATAGGGGTAATTGATTGCACACACGTTCAAATAGTGAAACCACGGTGATGAATACATCAACAGAAAGAGGTTGGCGACTTTAAATGTGCAAGCAACGTGCAACTCCAAAGAAATGTTTACTACTATTGATGCAAGTTGGCCGGGTTCTGTTCATGACGCTAGAATTTGGAGAAATTCTGAAACCCGTTTCATTATGCAACAATTCCCTGGTGCAATATTAGTAGGAGATGACGGCTATGGTTTGGAACCGTGGCTGATGACACCATTTCGAAACCCAATTACCGAATCCGAAAGAGCTTACAACAGATTGTTTAAGAAAGAAAGTGTGATTATCGAAAGATGCTTCGGCCAACTTAAGCGAAGATTTCCAATTCTAAAATATATGTGCCGTGTTAAACTGGAAAGAGTCCCTTCAGTTATTGTTTGTTGCATTGTACTACACAACATTGCCAAGTATTTAGGAGATGCAGATTTTCCAGATGATGATGATGAAGAAAATCTCAATAACGGCGAAGAATATGAATTAGAAGAAGATCGTCTTCTTCAGCGTGCAAGGAGGCGAAGACTTGAAATAGCTGATGTTATCTTTGCAGAGAATTTGAGGTAGGAGTTTGTGTGTTATAAAACTTTGAAATACTTAGGTGAGCAAATCCCCATTTGGTCTAAGCAGATGCTCATAAGTAAAAGCAAATCGTTATTCATACAAATCGGAGCAAATGCTTTTACTCGTACCTTTTACTTGGAGCATAAGTTTAGAGCTGTTGCTTACACTTATGTGCATTTGCTCGCTTTTTATTCATACCACCCATTGTTTTCTATACATAACCAGACTGCATAGATACAAATATGAAATACAAAATCATCTGCTAACTGCCGATTATCAGCAACATATTGTTCATTAATGAATTATGTCTGCGCCGAGGGTCAAATTAATATATATCGTCCCATCTAACAGCTCAGTAATTTATGAAGTTCATAAATAGCACCTCGATACCGTCGATATTCAAATTTTCCCAATATTGTTATTCAAATGATATTCGGATTCGCGTCGTCTTCGTTTGAATTCAAAGCGGTGGTCTCTATTAGCGCGTTTCGGGAATGGTTCTCGTAGGTAAATTACATATCCGGGCGTCTATAACAGATTAATAACGAGTTCACGACTTTAATTCGATAGTTCAGGAAGTAGATAGAGAGTTAATTTACTATTCGGCTTGGGCGCTTTTTCGTTTAAAATGTAAATTTCTCATACGCTACGAGTGTAGGTATGTAGCGCCTAAGTGTTCGTATAGAAGGTACTGGTTTTCTGTTTGTTTCTTTTCTTTCCCCTCGCTTTATATTGAAACAACCACTTGGCAGCTGTAGTTTGATTAAAGAAATATAAAAATAATTACGTCGAATTTGTTTGAGGTTCGAATATCTTTAATGCGATTTTTGAACCGTGGCGGCAATTACTGGTGGTATTAGTGGAGATAATATTCTATGAGTAGAATTGGATTCCGAATAACCTTCTGGAAAATAAGAATAATTGTGCATATATTTTAGCCCCTATATAGAATTATGATAATGATATCGTGTGCAACTTATATTATTTCTGTTTATTTTCTTCTAATGCGTTTGCTTCTAATGGATGTGATGACCTTCCCATTTAAATTCGCCGCCATTCATTGCTATCTTCATTGACAGTTTTTCTATAGTGACAGATGTTAAGTAAAAACTTTGCGATTAATAATTGTGGTTTGGTCGTCATGAAGTGATTAATCGTCGAAGAACGCATATTTATTGTGAAAACTTATACGGATATTTTGCTGCAACTGCAACATACTCATTTGGGAATAAGTATTGCAGCATCTGTTATAATAATAATAAACGTTTATTTGCCCAAAAGGTAACCCCAATAACAGGACAAAGATTTATAACAAATATAATATGTGAATACATATAAAGAAAAGTATACATAGAATAACAAAGAAATAGAAAAAAAAATAATGTTACTGTGCAACACTCCCAAGAAATATGTCTTCATAGTAGACTTCCGGATTCCGTGTCCTGTAATATAGTGGCGCCCTAAGTAAAAGATTAGTCCTTGGTGTTAGCATGTTGAAAGTAACAGAATGACGAGCGATAAGTCGTGGAAAGTTGAAGCTTGTAGCTGATAGTAAGAAAGGACAATCGATTTTATTATTTACTAGTTTGTATAAATAGCGAGCACTTTGAATATTACGTCGACGGCTTAGAGGGTGCATTTGATGTAAATCAAGCAGCTCTTCGTAGGAAACAAACCAATCTGGATAAGTTCCATTTGTTTTGAATGAGAGGAATCTCAAAAAACGGCGCTGAATACGCTCAAATGGGAGGTGTTGAGAGGTGTAATAAGGGAACCAAATAATTGATGCATACTCTAATTTGGGTAGAACAAAAGCATAGAATAAAGATATCAAAAGCGCAATATCTTTAAATTGTCTAGATGTTTTAATGAGAAAGCCAAGCATTTTAGATGCAGATAAGCACACATTCTCAGTATGCGATGAAAAGGACAAATCAGCGTCGAACTCCCAAATCTTTGACGATATTTAAGTTATCCAGAACACGGCCAGCAATGGTGTAAGTGAAGTTATGTGGTTTAGTTTTTCTAGTAAAAGATACGGTGTAGCATTTATCAATGTTTAACACTAAGTTATTAGTTGCAGACCACTCGAATAAAATGTTGATATTTTGTTGCAAGATATTTGCGTCATCAGAACCCGATACTGAGCAGAACAATTCTAGAAGGTCGTTAATAAATATATTAAAAAGTAATGACCCAAGATTAGAGCCCTGTGGAACACCATTTGCTAATTGAAATTCAGATCGGTGAAATCCGTTATAAAATACATAGTTAATTCTGTTAGTTAAGTAAGATTCAATCAACAAACATAAATTGGGAGAAAAACCAAAGGAATCTAATTTATGTAGTAAGTATTTGTGATCAAAAGTATCAAAAGCATGTGAAAAATCCATGTAGACTGAATCCACGTGTCCCTATTTGTCCATAACTTCACTCACAAATTGTGTAAACGTAGCTAGGTTAGTAACAGTAGACCGTCCAGTCGTAAAGCCGTGCTGCTGCGTTGAAATAAGCTGTTGTACTTTAAAATAAATCGTGGAGTGTAAAAATTGTTCAAAGACTTTTGCAAAATTATTTAATATTGAAATTGGTCGGTAGTTCTTGATTTCCGAAAGATCTCGCTTCTTGAAATCAGGCACTATTCGAGTTCGTTTCCACTTATCCGGGAAAGTACAGGTCTGGATGGCTAAGTTGATGATTTTCGACATCGGTCATATAAATTATAACAAACAAAATGTTTACAACCGTGGTGTCTGATCAGAAGACAATATTATCGGGGTCAAAGCTGGTGTTGATGAAAATCCGAAATTGTCAGTTCGTAGAAGATCACAGCAACTCGACATTAAAAGATCGAGCTTGCATAAGATTTAAAGAAAGATCTTCATTTAAAAGCTTATAAAACACAGTTAACTCAAGCATTAAAACCAAACGATTATGCGTCACGTCGTACGTTTGCTAATTGGGCCTTGGTAACATGGCAAGAAAAATTTCAAAAAATAATCTTTAGCGGCGAAGCTCCTTTTGAAATTGATGGGTTCGTAAACAAGCAGAATTGCAGAATATGGGGTGAAGTAAATCCAAAAGCAATATGGTGTGGTCGGGTTTTTTGGGCGAGCTGTATTGGTCTCTATTTTTTCCAGAATGAAGCTGAAGAATCGATTACTGCGAATGAAACTCGATACATACAATTATGATAACAGAATACTTGTGGAATGAATTGGAAGGTATAAACGTCCAGAACATATGGTTGGTTAGCAGAATGGCGCCTCTTGCCATACAGTGGATGAAACACTGAATCTGTCAAGGCAAAGATTTAGCGATCGAATCATTTCTCGAAGAGCTGACGTTAATAGGCCGCCTAGATCATGGGAGTTAACTAGATTATTTTCTGTGGGGCTTTTTAGAACAAAAAATATTTTTCTTACAATATTTTGTGTTTTATTATTAAATTATATCGGAACGTCAAATTTGGACACCCATTTTCAGTATTATATTATTATGTTATTAGTTTATTTTACTACTTCGTTTGCAAATTCATTTAATAGTAGTATCGTCCAAGACTCGTCCAAAAGAAACTGCGATACTTTTTGAAAAATGTAAGAACGGTCAAAAATTAAAAAAGAGGATATTATGAAAAGAACGTTTAAGAAATATCCCCGTGAATCTCAATAAATTTTTAGTACTGCAATAACAGCTTGTTTTAGTCCAGTCTCAACCCGAAATAGCCGAAGATATCTTATCAAAGCTACCCAACCGGAGCCTAAGTCACACAAGCAGTATATGGGCGAGCATTATCGTGGAACAAGAAACAATAATGTTTTTCTCAACCCGTCCCTACTTTTGTCTTGAATCATCCGACTAAGGTGTCTCAAGACTGCACAATAGCGGTCTAATCACGGTCCCACAAGGTAGATAATCAATCAACAATACTTCCTAATTCCAAAACATTGCCATGACCTTTTTTAGCGTTGACTCGTCCTATCCGCTATACATCACTCTATTAGTCATGACTAGTTCTCGGTCATTATTCTGAACAATCTCTCTCATTCTCAAAAAAAAAAAAACACGGCACAAATTGCAATGTAACTCCACAATCTGCTCTTTGTATTATTCTGAAAGCGCACGTAGTATTCATCCGGCACACATTTTTAATAGACGGAGATCATCAGAAATGATCCTGTAAAATGTTGCACAACTTATTTCGATAATCGAAGGAAGTTGGGGAAGAATAAGACATCGATCAGAGTCCATGACCCTTCAAAGCTCGCGGATAACATTCGGAGCGCGGGAAGTATGAGTTCGGCCGCATAGTTCGCAATGAATAATTTACGCCAACGAGAAACCATGGCTATGAATCGCATTTTCATTTTTTTACCTTTAAAATCAAACAAGAGCACGAACTTCCCAATTAGCGATAGAAACAAGTGAAGTCTCCATGATTATTGCTTCGTGCTGTCCGAGCGGTAGATGCATAAAGAATTTACAGTGCTGCCAATACATCCAGGCAAAAGCTTCTTGCCATGCGTGGACGTTGCGCACCTACAACACGGATTTAAAAAAAAATAGCTCAACTTACTTTTGAAACAACCCTCGTAACACAAAGCTCAGTGTAATTCCCTTGTATTATACCTCTTGTTGTTTCAAGTTCTTTCAACATTTTTAACTCCGTTTATTCTCCATATACCATATAATATAAGGTTTTAAATAAGTGTTTTTATGTGCTTTAATTATTTCATTTTTTTACGTGAAGGCAACCTACCACTCAAAGAAACCATTACTGCATTTTGTTTAACTTCTTCGCAATCACCATCTATTATAATTACTTTCGCAATTTAGTCAATATTCATTTTAAATGCAACCACCTTCTTTTATTCGTTTTTTAAATCTTCGATTTACCAAATGTGTCTCACTTAGAAATTTTCTGAGCATATTATTGATATTAAGCAACGTTATATTAAGAGGTAGGGAAAGAAGCGGAGGTTAGAACAGTATTCGGTGGCCGTTCGGCGCTAGCAAGGGTCATCCAGGCAACGTCACATGCTGAGTACAGCACCACACAGCAAGCCGTACAGTACTATAGAAATACAGACATCTATTGAAATGTATGCAAAACAAATTTATACTGAAAGACATTGAACGTATCCAATATACAATGTACATCTATGTTATTTTATGCATATTTGTGTAGATACACCTGAGTTGCAAATATTATTTTATGCTTATATTTTGGATAGAGAATTTATTTTATGTTTATTTGAAAATAAACTATTTTAAAAAATCAACCAGTGATTCCAACGGACTGTGAATAAACTAGTGGGCTCATGTAATGTGTAAACACCCCAGTATGGTATTTTTGCGTACAAGCTGTTATTCTATTTACTTTTGCAGCTAATTCGACAAGGTGTTATTTGTTTGGTGATATGTAATGCTGTTGAAAGATGAGCTTACAATCAAATATACTTTTGCATATTATTCATCTCCCTACAAACTGTGTTTTTTTTTCAGGGTATAGCATCTGAACCAAAATGTCTTCTTCGCATCTCTCACCATCATGTTCAGTCTGTTGGATGGTACGGTATTTTTGCCTTAGCATTTTGAATGCAGGGATGAATTGATCAATACCATGCCAAGAATCGGTACATTGTGGATTATGGAGATTGATGGCGTGCACTACAGCCTGTGTTCAGAATAAGTTGCCACACACCATGCTTTCTGTATATCACTTCATCTTGGCACGCAGACACCTGTTTGTGTCTGAATATAAACATCAAGAAACTCAAGACGAGGTTCTTAGATAACTTCCTTAACTTAAGTTCTTCCATGTTCTTATAGAAGACGCTTTGCAGTGGTTTCGATGTACTTATGGATTTGAAGGTATTCCTCTTCTACCGCTTTTTTCAGGTTTTTTTTTTTTTTTTTATTTTTGCGGGTTGTTGCGAGTAAGGAAGTTGTTCTGGAATTGGTCGTCACGGCATTTTAAACAGATTGTAAAAGTTGTTTACCACGCTCTATAAGGGAAACATTATTTTCAAATGTCCTGCAGACGCTGTTAGTTACTAAGATGCATAGATCTTGGTGACTGGTTTCTACTCTTGTTTTTCTATTTAACTTCAGCAGTTCTTCCACGTTCCATCTAATACATCCGAATGTGTCTACAATAAACAGTGGCGTTCATATATTTGTAACATTACCTTTATTTCTGCCGGCGAGTTGATAAGTTGAGATTTTCTTTAACCTTCCCATTTAACTTCTTTAACTTCTCTTTTATACTCCACACTTATCCGTTCCTAGTTGTATTCTCATACTGGTGGTATTCAAACAAACTGTTTCTCGCATGCCTTCAAGTTACAAATTAAAATCTATACTTCACATTTCTCTTTGGCAATGCTTTGAACTCAAAAAATGCCTTTCGTTTAATTTTAGTAAAGAAATTTATGTAACACTTCCATTGTTCGGGATTAGTGTTATGATACAGTTATAATACTACACTCAAAAAAGTACATAGGGAATTATTACTATAGTATTGTAGTTGAAAAAATGTAGTTATAGTTACTACAATTGTAAAAGCCAGTCCTAATCCGTTCTCGTACAGCTTACTACATTATTGTGTCTAACATTGTGTAGTATATTTTAACAGTACAACGATATGAATTTGTAATATATTTTTGTTTTAAAGTACTGTAGCATGAAATACTACAAATTATTAAAAAATCTATTACAATGTATAAACACTTTGTTCACAATAGTATGCCAAACTTTCTTGTATTAAAGAGTCCAATATAATGTAGTCGAATTTAGTACAATTAGGTTTGAAAATTCAAAATAATGCAACACTTTCAGATATACATTATATTAATTATTGTAGGTATCTAATATACCTATAGGAGTAGTAACTTGTTTATTAATATCTATTTCATTTGAATCTTATTAAATTAGATATCCCAACGCGTTTTTACTATATTGCTATAAACAAATATAAATTATGTGCGGAATTGTGGAAACAAAGGTGAATACTGAATAAAAGCAAACAAAAATGTGTTTTGATATGTGCAGTGCCAGCAATCATCCCGCTAATACGCCATTTTATATTAGTCGTCAATAAGGCGTACATGGTGGTGGTCGTGTGATTTGTGTGTTCTTGTGTCGTATCCTATGGTACTCCGTCGATTAGATAATATATACATTAATGACGATGGATGCGAAAAGTTATTTACTGAGTTGGGGTTTAGAACCGTTGGTAAGCATTTTTGAAGGTAAGACATTGAAATATATCTTGAATACAAAAGTATAGGCGTGTATGTATGTAATTTTGATATTAAATAATAACAAGAAAATGTTTGTATTCCAATCCTTTTATTGTTAAGTATCTTTTATGTGCTACATGTTTCGGCCAAGCTGACCATCTTCAGGCAAATAAAATTGTCAAAGTTTTGTTATGTATTACAAGAATGATGTGTCAAATTTTTAGTTGCATCAAGAGAATAAAATTTTATGTATGTATGTATTTTAGCATTAAATTGTTTCTCTTTACTTGTGTAATTACCTATTACTGGTGCTGCTATGTGTTTATATACATACAATTACCTATAGAGGATAAATGTAATAGGTAATTCTTGGGTTGTCTGGAATCTATTATGTCATAATAAGAAATAATTATAATATTATTAATGCACGTTTATTGTTTTCATAACTGTTCAAGAGTTTTCTATTGTCCATATATCGGTGGCTTTTACACCTTTTACTGATGTGTAATAATTTCCATTTAATTTCAGTGCAATTTTCTAACTTCCTGTTACATATAGTTGAAATCGCAATACACAATTCCAATCTACAACACTGTTATCTCTATATCCAAGGTTTACCTTAGCCGAAAACACTATGTTTAACACTGCTTTTCACTTGTTTCTACTGAAGATGGCAACTTAGTTGCCGAAATACGTATTTAGATTTGTTATCTAATTTTGTGGTAAGGGATTTTTTCACCTTCCTTTTGGGATTTTTGTTATAGTTTTCAAGCCACAGTCTCCACCCATCACAGGAAAACTTCATTTGCATTTATTTCCAGAATATTACTGACTTGGATGTAGAGCTACAATTGGGGCAGAGAATAACGCCTGATTTCAGATTCCAGTACAAGAGATACCAATAATAGTTGGAAACTTCTTAACGTAGCGGACTTATACGTATGCACTTTATATCAAATATGAAATAAATACACCATTAAAAGCTGTGGATGCATGTTTTAAAATAATGTTTGCATTGGGCGCTGAGTATCCAATAGAATACGATCAGCTGACATTTCAGTTTCATTAAAGAAATCAGTAAAAAATGTTTGTCTTCCAAGTTAGTATCTTTTCCAATAAAAATGTGTTACGTCGAAAATGTTGTCTAGTAAATGTATTTTTCAATAAAATTTTTGTTTTTATTAATTTCTATTTCCTTATTGCTTTGGTAAGTACATACATATGTATAATGTTCTTATAAATAATAGAATAACTATTTGGTTCTGCAAATACAGGACTTACCAGCGTAAGTATATACCTATATAAAATTGTAGTAATTTTTACAACAGTTCCTTACTACATAGTAATATATTTCGTGAAAAGCGTTAGATGGTATAGTGGTGATCATTACTACAATTTCCAGTAACTTATAGTTTTCATTGTTTACTGCGCAACAGCTTTTACCTCCAGTTCTAGCATTACATAAGTAGAAACGTTCTCAATAAATATAGTACGAATCGCCATTTTCTGTGGCAGAGTTTCTCAAATATTCTTTTACTTAGTGTTAAAATTTGTAGCATAACTTACGAGCGCATATTACAAAGTGTTGCATAGTTTAGCGTAAAAATTACAACAACTTTGTGCATTCAGTCTTATTTGTTTTGAGAAATTGTGCAGTGAAATTGTATAAAGTGTTACAATATTGTAGTAAGTTCTCTCAAAAATAAAATAACCGCACTGACTATATTGTTGTCGCAAATTTTTTTACAAATTGTAATACACATTCTTATACACGTTAGACACAAGTTTGTGTGACTTTTCATTGCAGATTGCGCCTGGTGCATATATTACTGTAATTTGTAGCGATATAGTTTTTTGTTGGGTGTATAAGCACAAACAATCGAATTTCTCAGAATTCAAGAACGATTAAAACTAAAATAGGAAGCTTTAAAGTAAGAAGTTACCATCTGCACACTGACCTCAACTTGAATTTATTCCAGTTTCGTTTTATTCAAGAAGTATGTTGTAATTTAACAAAACTTGAATACTTTTAGGACAATTTATATGCTTATCTTCTTTCCACTCTTGTAAAATAAAAATAAAGGTAAAAAAATCTTAAAAGAACATATGAAAGCACCTTGTCGATTTGACATGATAAATAGTCTCTAAAATAAATAGACACTAATTCCATACATATTTGCTTTTGAACCGCCTATCATTAAGTTCATCTATAATTACAACGGAAATATATTAAATTCCAATTTGTATTCATGAAATATGAAAACGTAATAAATCTATTAATATTTACAGCAATTGACGAACACCTTGACCGCTACTTTCGTTAGAATGCGTGTACATGGCTTATATCTTATTAGACACTTCCTCCTTAATTTCATCTGCCCATCATTGAACTAAATAGACGCCTCAGTTTGTTAAAAATTGTTCTTCAGCACCAGCTGTGCAATTCAATGTGAAAAGGTGATATAGTTAGTTAATTATTGAGACATGAATTCCAATTTCAGGTGTATGTTTTGGATTGCTGCAATCTTCTTAATTAAATTACTTAATTCTACGTAAAAGAAAACGATTATTTCAATATTAATTAATCAACAGGAGTAAATAATTGCCGTCGGCATGTTAAGTAAGGTCTCAAAATAGGAATGCCCGGATGCATTAATAAATTTTGTCTATATAAAGATGTTCGCATCGTATAGGGCGGACTTTGTATCGTTGAAAACTATATATTAAATTATGCATGGAAAAAAATCAATGAAACATTAATTTCCGTTCATGATATACAATTAATGTATAATGGCGGATGTTATACAATAACCAAAAATTATAAAGTATCGGTATGCAGAGAGTTTGTAATATCCAATAATTATCTTTACATGTAGCATCGAGGAAGTTGGATGTATATCTACTTCCTGGTACGTACAAAATTATTGCAAATGCATCTTATGATTTTAGTGTTAACTGAACGGTAAAAAAAATATAGTATAATATGTATGATTTACAGGAAAGAATTTTGATAAGGATTTGAAGAGAGAGAAATTTATTTTTTAACGCCTAACCTTTCGTATTGGTTCTTCAGAGACAAACTAGAATAATATCGTCCTATTTCTTGGGCCAACGATGTAGCTAATCCCTTTCTAACGATTTTTACTTTTACTTTTAATCAGTTTGGGTTCGCTCATGTAATTACTTTTGACAAAAGTGTTATAGACTTTCTCCCGGTTTCTTTGTTTTTGGATGAGTTGCTCATATTGCACAATTGATATTCTGTGTTCCACTTTCGCGAGGTTAAATTAGTCTTAATCTCATTTTTGAACATGCGTTGTCTATTAAGGCCTTTTGTAATTTTTCGAATTTTATCGCAGATACTGTGAATAAATATTCACGTTTTAGGTATATAATTGTGTATATTTCGCTTGCCTCATTGTTAATTGTAATGTTAATGACGACACCAAGAGATATTCCACCCGGTACCATTACATTACCTCCTTGGAAGCTGTGAACAGTTTGCGATGTAGATAATCATTCTGCATTCCCGGGACGTCTACACACTCTCGTTCTTCTTGTATCTAGCTGAAAACCAAACCGGGGTTCGTCAGAAAATAAAACAGAGCCCAGTTTTGTTGAGCCCAATTTAAATGTTGGAATTTCCTGTCGACCAAGCGGGGACTCTCAGAGCACGACGGGCATTAAGACCATCTGCATGGAAACTATTCCTCACTGTTTGACCGCTTATTAACACATCACGTCGTATAGTCGAATAACTAATTCTGTCACCGTAATGTTGTGGTTTCTTAAGGCACAAAGTCGCATGTATCTGTCATGAATTGGTCGTGGTGCTCTTGTGCGTCCTGTATGACATTCAAACACACTATTGGTTTGCTGATATCTAAACCAAAGATTAAACGAATTATTGACGATTAATGACACTTTGGCCGTGTTGAGAGCTTTTGCAACGGCCTTTCACGTTCAACCACTTTCAAGCATTTTAAGGACTTTTAATTGCATATCACGGCCTAAATAATGTATTACCATCCTCAATTAATGCTAAAGAAACTGGAAAAGATAATTAATCACAAAATATACACAAAAATCTCAGGATATCAAATCAACAAATCGTACTTTTTTTCAGTTAATAAGACCTTATTGTCACGTAATCTATAGAAACAATAGCAGCAAAATTTATTGACATTTAAAATGACATTACAAATCGTTTGTTATACATTGCTCGTTAACTGCTAGCAAATAAAGGCTTGTCCCCTAGATTATTTTGATGTGTGTATGACACCTTTAAATCCTTGATAAGCTTTCTTATCTAAAGAGATTAATATTTCATTAATAATTATGATGATTAACATATTTTGAAGTTACATTATCTTCATATTTGCACTCTTAAGCTTAAGTGGTAAAAACGTCACTAGTCGAACAGTCTCTCTGCGAAAGCAAAAAATAACACCAATTTTGGTCAGCATATAACTACAACATTGGAAATAGAGAGTTTATCTTAATAGTAGCATTTCACTTTATTTCGTAAATCTAATGCCAAGCGAAGTGCAAAGTCACATTTTTATGGCTACTTATTTCATAAAATTTTATGTAGTTAATTCTAAAGAAGAAAAAGTATTCCATAATTTTAGAGCGACTTAAATACTTTTCAGCGTTCAACAGTAGCTAACCAATTTACTTTAAAAACTTTTTCTTTCTAGGATAATATTTACAACAGTATGAGTATACACAGTGCGTAAATACAATAATAGTAATAAATAGAAAAAAAAACTGAAATGGACAATTAATAATAATCATAATAAATTAAATAAATCCTCCTCAAGCCTATTAGCCAATCTAGTGGAGTGTGTAACTTGGAGCCCGCCTCATGATGTCTATCCTTGCAAATGGAACCAGGAAGATGCTCTCGTATTTGGAACTGAACCTTAGCACGAAGAAAATCATGCGTCCAAGTATGAATGAGCAGTCGATAGTACTTTTAAGTAATTTCTTGTATATCTCCTCCATTCTCACGCTTAAGGCCAACATACCATGCCTCTGCAGTAAATCATCCTGCGGTGTACCTCTTCCAGGATAGCTTCCATCGATAGTATCTAAGTTTAGGCAATCACACGCATACAACGGGCTCCAAATCAAAGAAGCATATTCAAGCTTACTTAAAATATAAGCATAGTACAATGACTTCAAGGCAGAAATATCGTTAAAGTATTTAGAAATACGCATGATAAAACCGAGAGATTTCATGGCGTCAGAACATATGTAAGTGATGTGAGATCTGAAGAAACAATAAAATCAAAAGTATACCAAGATCCTTATATTCAAATTTTCGGGTTAAAGTGCTACACTTGATATGATAAGGTGATATACACGGTGAGGAAGAACGAGTATAGGTGAGAACACAACATTTATCAACCTATAATTTAAGCTTGAAGTCATCACCCCACTTAGCTATCCTATCTAGACCACGTTGAAGTCGATTTGCATCGTCAAAAGAGGAAATTTCCGAGAAGATTTTAATATAATCTGCATAAGCAAGTATAGAACATCAATTTGAAAAGATCATTGATAAAGAGCACAAATAGTAAAGGACCTAGATTCGATCCCTGAGGGACGCCGGAGGTAAGGATGAAACTATTGGAGTTATACCCATTGTAAGTGACATAGCACTTTCTCTGTTTCAGATAAGATGTAAGCAAACACAAAGCAGATGGAGCAAAACCCAAGGAACTCAACTTAGCGAGAAGAATGTCATGATTGATTAAATCAAAGGCTTTGGTTAGGTCAGTGTATATCACATCCACCTGTCCGCGTCTGTCCAGGACTTCACTAATAAATTGAGAAATTCATGCCAGATTGGTAACTGTAGATTGACCAGGAAGAAAACCATGCTGTTTAGGAGACATAAAAGATTGGGTGTGACTATAAATACGAAATAGATATGGATCTATAATTAGTAGTAAGATCACGATCACCCTTTTTATGAACTGGTACTATTTTTGCAGTTTTGAAGAGATCCGGAAAGACACCAGAAAAGATTGAAAGATTGATCATGATTGTCAGAGGATATGCAAATACAAATCTACAGTCACGAATCAAGAAACTGGGCAGCATATCATCACCTGCAGTGCGTTTGTTAGTAAAAGCAGCCATTAATGCTATTAGCTCATCTATGGAGTCAGTAAATTATTTTATCAGTTAGTGGTTATATCGCTGTTATATTTGTACTTTTTTTTTACTTTAATACTGCAAAATGTTCACATAACTCTCAGTGCAGAAATTCTTGGTAAAGCCGTGAAAGTAAACGTAGCACTATGTGAATAGACGAAACAATATTTACAGAAACAACAACTAAAACTAATTTATTCAAATCTAATGCACAACGAGAATTACCGCATATTTCAACAATAAACACCTGATGTCCATAAATATCATAAAGAAGACAACCCGCACCTTGGCTAACAAAACTGAAATTTCATTAATCCACGCGCATTACCATTCGGATACACGTCTGACCACTTCTCATTTAAGATTCAAATATCAGTCATAGGATTTAATTATTCGGTCTCCTTTTTTATTAAACGTACCTGTAATACATATTATGTGCGCACATGTCCGGTTCTATCACAGACACCGATCTATCTAACTACAGAAATGAATTAAATCATCGTTATGCATTGTAACGATAACAGTTTCATTTAATTTGATACTTCATCGTTCGTTCTATATTATCGTCGCGGTCCGAGACTGGAATAGCCTCAGCGGAAGGGGATTGAGATTGTGCTGACGGTGTCATCATCACGGTTTGCGGTCTACGCAATATCTTCGTTACCGACGTTGACGGAAGATAGGGTGGTGCATATAGGTATATGACGATAGGAATCGTTGCTGTAGTACCGAAAGAATTATACGTATGTGTCCAAGATGTCGAAGTAAACGGAGCCGATCAGATGACAGTTTATCGGAGACCCAGAGATGGATCACCGAGTGCTTAGAAGCTGGCGATAAGTTCCTTTTTCAACAGCTGTCAATACATTTAGCGTTCACAAGCCGTGCACTGATTTTCGGTGTTAATATATTCTTCTATTTTCTTGGAAGGAAATAGATGTTGTTTTTTATTGAAGCAAACCTTCGGCGATTAAACAGGTACACTAAGAGAACGACAGATGATAAATTACCAAAACCGATTTTATCGACAAAATATCGTTGAGCTAACCAAAATTACAGTTAATCTAAGAAGAAAAATATAATAACATAAAAGTTAAAACAAAGTGCAGACCGTGTAATTCGAGGACTGGATACATTTAAACAGCATCAAAATAACGTTCGTACATATATAGTTTATACCGTCCTTACTACAGGCAACGCACGGTATCAGCTAGTAGGAATGATACGAAGTTTGGTTCGAGAAGGAGTCGTATCATACGAATCTTTGAAAAGAGTCCAATTGTCCATCTCTAATTATTTTAAATAATAAGTATTGTTCAATTAACAGCATGAACGTTTTTAAGAAATAGGAATTAGACTAATCAAAATCGCAGTTAATTTTACACAATTATGATGTTAAAATTGCCTTTTTTCAAATCTGAAAAAAACGAGTGACCAAGCTTCGATCTCTTTTTTCGAGATATTCTTAATTGCGAAAACGAAAATTAGTTATTATAGTAGTAAAAGCATATCACTTTACATTATTACAACAGCCACAAATTAAATAATCGATATTTTTTTAAATAAACACAACAATTTAAATAAAGGGTTTTATCACACTAGATCTTTTAAGAATATGACTAAAGACATTCTTATCACAAAAATAGACAAAGGCAATGTCTATTATATCGATTATGGTCATTATCACTAGTGACTATTGTTTTGTACTTGGAAAACCTTTCTTTGAAGTATTTTGCTAAAAGAAAATAAATTAGAATAATTAATTATTCATTATATATCATATATATGCATAAATTATGAAATCATTCAATTATTGAAATCATGTTCGCCAAGATTAGTACATAACACTAACAGCATACGCATCGATGAAACCTAATGAACTTCACACTTTTGGGCACATATTGCGCGCACATTTAGAAACCAGAACATCTTCTAAATATTTAGTACAAAATTTCTTTCAAAATTTCCTCCTCGCAATATTTAATATTAAATTTAGAACAAAATTTCGTCCTAAATTATGGATAATGTAAAACGGGCCTTATTGTCGAATAAAGAATACAATAAAATAAACTCTTAGCCGCGTTCGAAAAAAGCGCAGATGTTAATATTTTTTCGTCTAAAGTACCAAGGGACGTTCCTAGAGGGCGCGCAACAAAACAATATTAAAATATGCTTTTATTTAATTTTTGAGTTTTTAATATTTATATTTCAACATACAATGTAAATAAAGAAAACTACCTTTTGCCTAAAGATAACATTTTATTTACAATATAGATAATATGGTACAGGAGTATATATTTTATATGCATAATTAACATGATTAAAATTTATTTATTAATATTATACTTATGTTAATCTAGCTTACATATATACCTTAAATAACTAGGTGTAATGTGTAACTAACACCTACAAATTAGAGAATATTTAGTGAACTTTACAACATATTGCTGTGATAATTATGAAAATGTGAATTATTTAAAATTAAATTAATGCTTGTGACCAAATGTCTGAAATAAATTATTACGTTGAGCGCCAACTCTAAAATAGAGTAAAAATTTCTTGAAGAGCATGGGATTCAAAATCCCAGTGGTCACCTTCTGAAGGTAAACCTTAAGAAACTGAAAGTGGGTGTAAATTGACCACGATGTGGGGAAACAAATTAAAACAACAAAATTTGAATTTTGAAATTAATTAGAACTTTAATAATAAAAAAAAACAAATAGGAAGAAATTTAAAACCTTAGATTAATTAAAATCCAGGCTTAAAAGAAAACTCCCTATATTTAACGTGAAAAATAACAAGATTAAGAAAATTTAGAAATATAAAATTTTATACACCACGTGTAAATTGCAAAATGGCGTTCTCAGGTGAACGTCTTTAACTTTAAATACTTAAAACTGCTCAAATGTAATCAGCTATTACAAAGCAAGGTAAAAATACCTTCAAAACAGTGAACTACAATCAAATCTAATTGAAAAGGAAAAAGAATGAATCAAAAATTAAATAAATATCAAATAAAAAAAAATATGAACTCTCAAAAAGTAAAATTAAATCAGCTATAACAAACTATTTGGAATTCCAAATATTATACAAGGAAAATTAACTGAATTGAGTGTAAGATGCCTCTACTAAGGTTAGATTTGTAAAAATCAAATGACACGCGGAAACAAAATGTCTTCAAACGACATAAATTTACAGCGCTCAGGAAAATGATCTTACCTTCGCAGAGTCTAAATGTACACTGCCTTCTCTCTCCCGCTAGCGAGCAAACGCCGGCACAAGAGACGCGCACGCAACCACGTGGCGATCTTACACGGTGACATGGCTTAACCCAGGCAAACAAACATGAAATGAAAAACTGAGCTCAATGAAAATTACATAGCGGTAAAACAAAACTAAAAATGATATTAATAAGAATTTTTCAACATGTTTCAAAGTAACTTAATACTAACTTAACTTTTACGAAAAATTTAGTGTCTTTTAAAAATCCTCCCGAAACAGCTGACTTGGACGAAGGGGTCAACGCACTCACGCACAGTTTTTCATCCCCTTTTTCCACAGCACATCTCCCGATTATAAAAGAAAAAAATTGCACTTGAAAAGTGTCATTGTTTTGCTTTTGAAATCGCACGCACACAAAAGAAAAAACAAAAATTGACAGTCCGAACAACGGAAAATAAAAAAAAATTAAAAATCCTGTCTCCGCACACAGGGGTGAAAACGTCACTTCCGGGCGGCGAGCTACCCGGGGTCGTGGTGAAAGTTCTGGAGGGCAGAGATGTGGTACCGACCTTTGTTCTGGGTACCGTCCAAAGTGTGCAGTTCGTAGGTGACCCCATCAAACACACGGGCCACTCTGTACGGTCCAACAAACGGAAGTTCCAGCTTTTGGCAAGTTTGCTGGTCACGTCTTCCTAAACGATATCGACGCACCAGGACTTGGTCGCCGACATTGAACCGGGTACGCTTGGTGATCTTGGCATTTTCTTGGCGGACATAACGTTGTCCCCTGAGTTGAAGCTTCCTTCTGGCTTCCTCTGTACGTGCCTCCACGTATACATCCTCCTCGAGAAGGTTCCACGGGCGACTAGGCAACCTTCCATACATTAAAGTGTATGGGCACTCCTCCGTGGTGGTGTTGGGAGTGTTGTTTATCCAATTTTCGATGTTTTGGACGTGGCGGACCCAATCAGGATGGCGTTGATGGGTTTGCATCCTGAGAAACTTGACGATTTCCTGGATGTATCTCTCGCAAGGATTCCCACAAGGATGACGTATAGAACAGAAAGAAACATTAATATCACGCTCATTCATGGCGTTGCGGGCGATCCGCAGCTTGTTTCTTTCTCCCGGTACGGATTCTAAAAATTCGTTTAAATTTCTTAGAAACGCCATTGGATTGGGCGTTACCGAACCAAAAAATTTCGGTAACTGTTCCATTTGAACAGGCATTGACAAAATACTGTTACCAAACTGATTGACATTGGGAATTTCTTGAATTGATGAAATTTTTCTGTTTATTTGTTCTTCTGCTCTTTCCACACTCTCAGCAATCTTTTCCTTCACTTCGCATTCTATTTTTCTGACTCTTTCTTCAACCACATATTCTCTCTCATCCCATTTATTTTTCATTCCTTTTATCTCTTTCTGACAATGTTTAATTGATATTTCATTAGCTGTTGATCTTATTGTATTATCTAATACTTTATTCTCTACTTTCTTAACGTTTTCATCTACTCTTATGATTTCTGATCTAAAATCACTCCTTATCTCATCAATCTGTCTCTGTATCCCTTTTGTTACATTCATAATCTCATTATTAGAAACAAGAAGCTGTCTAAACATCATCATCACATCTTTCATTCCTATACTTTCCTCAGTTTTTCCTGTCTCATTCTGCTCCAACGTCTCGATGTGGGACTCCCTCACATCCGTCAAAAGTGCTTGTGGAAGCTCCATCTGCTTGCTCTCCTTTTCCTCAGGAAATGAATCCTCCGAATACGTCTTGTCTAGCACGGTTGCCACAGATTCCTCGCTCCTGTACCTGGATTGCTCCCTCCAGGTTCCTTCTGGGACGAACAATTTGTCCTGTGCTTGGTTCTCTCCGGACATTTCGACGATTTTCAAAAATTTTTAAACACAACAGGTATTAGTTTCCCCGAAACAGTTGAAAAATTCACGAAACCTCGTGCAGGGAAAATTACAAAGTAAATCGTGGCCAAAATTGAATCAAAACAACAATGAATCGTGAGCCCCACGTTGGCAAAGCCAAATAATTATGCTGTGATAATTATGAAAATGTGAATTATTTAAAATTAAATTAATGCTTGTGACCAAATGTCTGAAATAAATTATTACGTTGAGCGCCAACTCTAAAATAGAGTAAAAATTTCTTGAAGAGCATGGGATTCAAAATCCCAGTGGTCACCTTCTGAAGGTAAACCTTAAGAAACTGAAAGTGGGTGTAAATTGACCACGATGTGGGGAAACAAATTAAAACAACAAAATTTGAATTTTGAAATTAATTAGAACTTTAATAATAAAAAAAAACAAATAGGAAGAAATTTAAAACCTTAGATTAATTAAAATCCAGGCTTAAAAGAAAACTCCCTATATTTAACGTGAAAAATAACAAGATTAAGAAAATTTAGAAATATAAAATTTTATACACCACGTGTAAATTGCAAAATGGCGTTCTCAGGTGAACGTCTTTAACTTTAAATACTTAAAACTGCTCAAATGTAATCAGCTATTACAAAGCAAGGTAAAAATACCTTCAAAACAGTGAACTACAATCAAATCTAATTGAAAAGGAAAAAGAATGAATCAAAAATTAAATAAATATCAAATAAAAAAAAATATGAACTCTCAAAAAGTAAAATTAAATCAGCTATAACAAACTATTTGGAATTCCAAATATTATACAAGGAAAATTAACTGAATTGAGTGTAAGATGCCTCTACTAAGGTTAGATTTGTAAAAATCAAATGACACGCGGAAACAAAATGTCTTCAAACGACATAAATTTACAGCGCTCAGGAAAATGATCTTACCTTCGCCGGCACAAGAGACGCGCACGCAACCACGTGGCGATCTTACACGGTGACATGGCTTAACCCAGGCAAACAAACATGAAATGAAAAACTGAGCTCAATGAAAATTACATAGCGGTAAAACAAAACTAAAAATGATATTAATAAGAATTTTTCAACATGTTTCAAAGTAACTTAATACTAACTTAACTTTTACGAAAAATTTAGTGTCTTTTAAAAATCCTCCCGAAACAGCTGACTTGGACGAAGGGGTCAACGCACTCACGCACAGTTTTTCATCCCCTTTTTCCACAGCAATATGTATAAATTTCAGTTCATACTCACTAAACTATTCGATAAATTGCACTGTGTAAATGGTTGTCGAATATAAAACTAAAACAGCGCAGCGTAAATAAATTAAAACAACACTAATACTTAAAAAAAACTCAAAAATAATTCGTATGGAAATAGCAAATACGTGACGCGTAGTAAAACCAGAAAACCACAAATGACAAATCACATGAATGAAGACAAATGATGTAAGATGCAACCATGATGCAACTGTATAAATCAAAACCACCAACCTAAATTTTGTATACAACCTAAACAAAGCAACTTCCCCAATTTGGACTCACAGCGCCATCTAGAAACGCCCCTTGTCACCACCAATTTTTGTTAACAGTTTGGCCCATTAAACTTACCCATCTTCTTTAGAATATTGACTCTGTTTAGGCTGGTCCGGTGTATTACACACTTTTATAACAAACGAAAGCACTAATTGTAAAAGCAAAAAATGCAGGTACCTAAGTTGATTGAAAATACAGTTTCTATTTGACACAAACTACATTAAGTTAATGATCCAAAATATATTTACTCAACAGTTTTTTACTTTTATTTCAATGCTACGAACAGAATCCTATTCACCAATCCCTTCATTGATGTAACGTTTCACTAGCATTTGTTCAACCAATTCTGTAGTTTTGCTTAAACAGTTATTTAACTGAAGCAACAATTTGTAGTTTCTTTGAGTGTAATAATCTCGCGGTTTGTTTAAATAAATCAGTTCAAGAAATACTTGGTGCTTGATTGAACGCTTACAGTATTTTGAGCCTATTTAAATATCGGAATTTGTTCAGTAAACTATTTATTGGTTGAATCAACCAACTCCTTCCTCTCAGTGCAGACAGAGTGTTGATTTCCAGCATCATCTATAGTTTCTCAATCTCAAATTGCAAATAATGGTGAAATTATTCGGGTGTGTCTCACTCCATTGAGCATGTCCTCTCGCTATAACGCATTCGCCACTACAAAAAAATACACCTACAATTATATGTATAAATTAAATGCAAATTATATATTTTAAGCAATAAGTCAAGATAGATAAAGAGAAGGTGTAAATTCCTTGATAAAAAAGAGATAGTCATTTTATTGAATTAATTAGTGCAATTAAAAACTTAATGCAATATTGATTCATTAGAGAACTTCTGCAAGCGAACGATCATCATTACCAAAAACTTTTTAAGGATAACATTTTTATTGAACATGTTCCGGATGTAATAACAACATGATTTTTGTAAAGGAAGTTCTAATGTTTCATGCTTTAAACGCGCATCGGATTTTAACATTATTATGACCTTAAATTCACATACGCCTACATAACATTACTAACTTATTCACACAATTTGAATACACCTAAATTCCAAGTATATTATCTTAATTATAATAGTATAAACATATTACTTATATGACTATTTTACGATTATTCCAAGTCCGAATAAACTTCCTTGCGTTGCTAATTGCACATTTTAGACGGCTCTCAAATGTACAAAATTGTAAATCAAGCCACCTGCGCACAGATTATTTCTGTAATATCAGTTTCCGTCAATTATAACAGATTAACCAGCATGTGGTATCATATAAAACTCAATTTGTAGGTAGTAATTACGCTACGAACAAAGGAACGAAGTTTAGATTAAAATAAAAATGAAAAGATAGTATCTTTTGATCTTCGTGCCTGAAATATATAATTTGCATTGTATATGTTTTGTTATAAATGTAAAACAATCTCATAGATACAGGTTGCATTTAGTTCATATAGGAAAAAGAAGCAAAGAAAATTATAATATACGTAAGGTAATTGATTGTTGCACAACGGAAACAACTAAATTACTGCAATAACTGCACGTAGCGTTAAATATTTTACATATAAAACAACCTTTAACTAGTGCTAGAACATAAATTGCCAACTTAACATGGGGTATTAGAAATACATCACTCGAAGTTTTTATAACACGCCGATTTTGTGAACATTTCACACATGAACTTGAACTATTTGTACGAGAAAGAAATGATTTCCACAATTTGCATATCTGAAGAAATAACTGTGACCTTTGAGTAAAACCACGCACTTCAAAAAAAAAGTATTTTCCCGCACATTATAATAAATTAATGCTCATTGTTGGCACATTATGCACCTACACAGCTTTCCCATAATTATATTGTACGAACAATGATCATGTTGTGCGTGAAATGATCAGAAATTCGTGAAATATTGCAAAATAGCTGCGAGTCATTCCCAAGAATTAAATAAAAAGCTCTTATGTATGTATCTTTATTTGTTTCGTGAGCGATTTTAAGGTGAGCCACTATTCCCGTGATAACTACACTCCGCCAAAAAAGTATCGCATAAACTAAAAAAGGGCATTTATGAACCAAGATATTTTTATACGTTCACAAAAAGTTTGCCTCGTGTATGTGAACTATAAAAACACTAACAAAATAATGGAACTTAGCGTTTTTACTTTATTTTTTTCCTAAAAGAACACATTTAGAAAAATGCATATGTGTAAGGTTTGTTCAGTTGTTTATTGAAAGTCTTCCTATACGGACAAATTTTAAAGTGCGAAGTCAGAGTTCTGTACCAACGCTTTTAAAACTAAAATGAGCAATTTAACTTCAGAACAAGTGGCTGCTATAGTTGCTTTAATCGAAGATGGACGATCTCAAGCATACGTTGCTAATTTGATGAACATCAATCAGTCAAGTGTTTCTAGAGCCGTAGCCAGATATAGGGAAACAGGCATTTACAGTAGAAGACCTGTACCAGGTCGTCCAAGATGTTCTACTCGCCAAGATGACCGCTATTTACTACTACAAGCATTACGTCGAAGACATGTAACTGCGAGACAATTGCAGAACGACTTGGCTAGAATCAGAAATACTCGTGTGAGTACTCAAACTATTCGGAATAGGTTACGACAGAGTGGATTAAGACCTAGAGTAGCTGTAACAGCCCCTCGCCACACTAGGAACCACCGAGTGGCTCGCTTAAGGTTTGCCAGAGAACATGTAAATTGGAACATTAATGACTGGGCCAATATACTCTTCACAGATGAGTCAAGATTTGGTCTTTACACCTCAGATAGGCGTATCTCAGTGTACAGACGAGACGGTGAGCGCTATTCGCAGTGTAATATCAGACCTAGACCTAATTTCGCTGGTGGCTCTATTATGGTTTGGGGAGGCATCTGTTTAACAGGTCGTACAGAGTTAGTACCAGTAGACAGAGGTACACTGACTGCCCACAGGTATATAACGGCCATTTTAGAAGAACATGTAGTACCATATGCGCCAATTATAGGAAACGAATTCATGTTAATGCACGATAATGCACGACCGCATGTTGCAATAATCGTCCAGGAATACCTTAACGATGTTGGTATTCCAGTTTTAGATTGGCCTGCGGTAAGTCCGGACATGAACCCTATCGAGCACGTGTGGGACCTCCTTCACAGACGGATACGAACCCAAAATGTTGCCCCAGCGGACCTGCATGGACTAGCAAATGCTCTCCGTGACGAGTGGGAGAATTTGGATCAGGCTTATATACGGAGGTTAATCGAATCTCTGCCAAACCGTATGCGAGCGGTCATAAGAGCCAGAGGTAGCAATACTCAGTATTAAAAGCTACTGTTATGACATTTTTCTTTCCAAAATTATAATTTCTTGTTTTAATAAAAATCTCAAGTATGAGTTCTTGTTTTTATTTGGCCGTATTTTATTTAAACAATCATAGAAATTATATCTTAGAGCGCATTAAAGTATATTTACAACTTTATGCTACAAACAAAGATTATGCGATACTTTTATGATTCAAAACTAAATTATGCGATACTTTTTTGGCGGAGTGTATATGATATAGTTAATATTTTATGGTCTTAAGCAAGGCTAAGAACAACTAACAATCGCACTATTATTTTAATAACCGCGTATGTGTACTATTTAAAGACAAAGTCCGTCGTTTAGAATAAAAAAGAATAAATGCTAATATATAAGAAGACCAATACAAAAAACTATGAACTAAACTACTTCTATTACTGTGTATAGTTCTTAAAAGTAATGCAAAAATATAAAAAAGACTAAAGTAAACTAAAAATAAGTAACACTACTAATACAGGTATCCATAATAGATTTCAGTGATGAAAAATTGATTTCACTAATAGGGACAGTGTTAAATATATGAGACATATGATGTATAGGGCATTTAAGGATTAAATTAGTTCTGGGTGTAGGGTAGTAGAAGATATCAGAGTTTCTAGCAGAGAGCCTGGAAACATTAAAACTAATTTGATTAACAGAATATTGAGAATCAGTAACATTATTCAGTAAGTTAAAGAGAAATTTAATACTAGCTTTGTTGCGTTGGAGATCGAGGGAATCGATGTTAAACGTACTTAAAAGAAGAGCATTACTAAAACCTTGAGGAGCATAAACAGTATGTTCTCTGAAGTATAAATATTTTAAAAGTCGGCGTTCAACTTGCTCTAGAAGGTAAATATAAGGATTATATATGGAAGAGCAGATAACAGAGGCATACTCAAGTCTAGAACGAACAAAAGCATAATAAAGCACCATAACACGATCGGTTCGAAAAGAACGTCTGGAAGTTCTAATTATAAAGAAAAGCATTTTAATCGCGTCATTGTAAATGCCAAGAATGTGATCAGCAAACGAAAGTTTACGATCAAAAACCACTCCAAGATCCTATCCTAGTAGTGATATTTCTCTCTAAAACAGTGCTGTCATAGTAATAACTATGCGTGATAGGTTTAAGTTTGCGGAAAAAGGTCATAACTCTACACTTGCTAACGTTCATGTTAAGCATATTCGACGCACCATCTACATACAATATCAATCTGATTCTGGAGATAAATACAGTCATTCGGACTTTGAATAGTAGTAAATATTTTAATGCCGTCGGCAAATAGAAGTTTCTGGCAGGACGAATAACAGTGGGGCTAGATTAGTATCTCGAGGAACTCCAGAGGTTGGACAAAAACAAGGAGGGTTGTTGCCCATATATCTCACACAGTTCTTTCTATCTTTCAGATAAGAGGTAAACAGGGTAACAAGTTGAGTTGAAAAGCTAAAGAGGGGATTATGGTCAATACGATCGAAAGTTGTAGTGAAGTCCATAAAAATAACATCGGTTTGTTTATTGTTACCAATGTTGTTTGACATAAATTGAGTAAAATCAACTAAGTTGGAAACAGTTGAGCGTTTACTAACGAAGCCATGTTGACTGATGCTTATAAGTGGATGTATTGAAGCTACAAAAAAAAACAATTTACACATTACACGATGCACTTGATTAAAAAAGAAGCCAAAATAACATACCTAAAGTAGATGAAAACTACATATTAAAAGTGAATGAAATGGTATAACAATACATTGAAATTTTAAACATTCTAGTGAATCTATTTAAATTTAAGTAAATGTACCAACTACAAACGTACCTATTGAATGGAGTGTATGTATGTTCTAGTCTAAGCGATAACGTTAAAATGTAGCAAAAATATTTAACCGGAAAGTGTACAGGTAAAAACGTGCTATGAAAATAAAAACACAAATACACAAAACTACATATTAAAATGTACAGTCGAAATCAAAATTATATAGATTAAGTAAAATAATTAAAACAACAGTCAAAAGGTAAAATACAAGAAATTCCAAATCAATTACAACGAACAAAAATTATTTGCAATGATATTGAGGTACGCCAAATGCTCATTCGTGCTCGAGTCATCCCGGACGTTAACATTATTCTGCTCTGAACAAATGAAAATTTTTTCTAAAAATAATCGTTTCTGCAGATTGCTCTCAGAATGTCAAATCTTAACACCGTCAAAATCAAAAACGTGGTTCAAATCGAAATGGTGTGAGGCTAAAGCTGTTTTTATGTTATCAGACAATTTGTTTGGGAAACAATCTTGTTTATGGTTCTGCATTCTACGTGAAAGATATTGTTTAGTTTGCCCCACATATACACCATCGCAATCAAAACATTTAGTTCTATAAATTACATTAGATTTCAGTTCTCTTTCAATCTTTCAGTAATACAGCTTTTAGAAACAAACATTATAACAAGTCAATTTAAGATAATAATATACTTCTTTGTTTGGAGAAGTACATCCTCCCATGTCCCAAGATTTACTAAGGATAATATAGTATATCACCCGATTGGTATGCAGTATACTCAAAAACAGGTAGAGGGGTAGATTTAATTCGCTTGTGTAGTAGGCAAGGAGTTATTAGATATAGGCCGATATACATATATATTGTTTAAATTTGTTGTAATCATCCATAGATCCACTGGTTTTATAACGATTTATAACGATATTTCGAACTGATCGAACTGCTGATAAGTGTACCACGGCGGATACGGATTCAGGCGGTTACTTTTCAGTGGAACGTATCTGTTAATATAACTGTAAATAATATTATAGAATGCTTTACGCACGCAGCATTAGCATTAAGTAAAATTATGTAATTCCGACCAATCAGTATTAAAGAGAGCAGCCTATAAACTATTGAAATCTGCCTATAAATAAATTTAGATCAGATGTAATTAAAATGTTTTTATAGAATAAAATCTTATTAATATTTTACAGAAGGATTATTTCACCTGCTCTACATTTATTCAGTTAAAAATAGCAGAACCGCAGCTATATTTACAAAAATAAAAACAACAATTTTACGCATTTAATTATACTTATTTATTTCACAACCGTGAAACTATAAAACTCCGCGCGGAGGTTATAAAAGTAAAACCTGGTTAAATTATAATTTAAGAGCGCCACTAAAACAGAGTATTCCACCTTTCATTCATTTTGCCGAAGATTAATCTGTCGGCATTGTCACACACAAGGTTGCCGGTTCGGCCGATTTTACGTTCCATAAAACAAACTCGAAAAAGATCACCGACGAGAGGACAAAAAGAAAATAATTAATTAACGATCTTCCGCTGCTCCTCTGATTTTTATATCACCGGGACATACCACCAATATATAGAGTTGTACGGGACTAAGATAAGGAGAGCTAGATGGGTTGGGTCCAAATACCGAAGATGCTATCGTCATTTGACATGAATGAAGGAAACTTTTCGATGAGAGGCGAAGAAAAAACAATCGCTTTCATTATGGGTTTTGAAGCGTTTGAGGGTACAGAAATAAGAGATTTCGGTTGTAAAATTTCTGCCTGAAATGGATATCCGCTGATAGCATCTCCGGATTAAAGAAGGTAATATATTTTGTTTTATATGGGTTAGGCTTGACAAATATTATAGGTTTTTAATCACTTCAGCTTGTCACCAAGATGGTTAGAATTAGATTTCATATTTTCTATATCTAGTAAAATATACAAAGCAGATGAAAAAGCAAAAGTAAGCTTTATATATACTTAAGTGGAAATTAAATACTTATTCATAGACTCTAATTGTTTAAATATCCTAGAGATAAAGCTAAAACCAAACAAATGCTTGCTGCAATATAAAAGGAGTTCTTATTTAATTATAAAAACCCAAACATAGCGAAGGTACACTTATATCAACACTGGTAAAAATTTAGCATAATGTTTTCCACTTTAATGTGGATGTCTAAACGTACACTGCTATAAACACGTCATGCAGTCAGTGGTACCGGAGGCATCAAATTAACCAAAATTTTCAGTCAGGGGGTGATAAAAGTATAAAGCATTAAGCAACTCGAAACTGACCTGGTACTTTAAGAACATTCTAAATATGTTGAATATGAATATTATGGCGAATCATAGAGTTGATCGCCAGGACCAATGGTATTTTTTCTCAAAAACCCCTGAATCAACTTGTGTAAATTTTTTGAGCATATTAAATAACATTATCGAAACTTATTTTATGATGGATTTTCCAAAGAGTTAAGAATTTAATAAGAAATATAAAGCTTATATCTGTCGCGATTCTTCAATTTTCTTGTTTTCGAATCGAACCGCACGCTGATAAAAATGTTTGTGTAAAATTACCATGCTGATCGTTGGTAACTTGACGCCTTGAACAATCATGTAAATATATATATATATATTGGCCAGAACATTCCTTCGGAATAGGGCCGCTCGTAGAGCTCTTCAATTCGTTTTCACGCGGTGAATTACTCCGCTATTTCTTCCTGTATGTTCTCCTTTATAGTTCTGTGCCTTCTAATTGTTTAACTACAGTGTTCCATTCATTTCTGTCTTTTATTATATTTCTTGCATCTTTCACTCCCAGTCTTTCTTCCCATACTTGGTCCTCCCATTTTAGCCGTGGTCGTCCTCTATGTCTATCCTCCCCCGGTTTCCAGTTCTTTATCTTCCTTATTAATGTGTTTTCTTCTCGTCTTTCGATGTGTCCAAACCATCTTAATCTTTGTACTTTTATATATTTGATTATGTTTTCTCCTTTCATGATATTATTTATTTCAGTGTTCCACCATGGTCTGTATTCTACATGTCCCTGTCCTCCTACTATTTTCCTTGGTCCTAGTATTTTCCTTAATATTTTCCTTTCAAAAATTCTTAGGTTCCCTCGTCTTTACTACTGAGACACATAGTTTCTGCTGCATAGGTAGCTACAGGCCTGATAGCTGCTTTATATATCTTTAACTTGGTGTGTTTGCTGATGTTTCTATTTTTTAACAGTTTTTTGTAGGCCCAGTATACTCTATTTCCGGCCTGTATTCGCTCTTGTATTTCCAGGCTCCTGTTGTTCGTGTTGCTCACTATCACACCTAAGTATTTAAAGTTATCTACCATTTGGAAGCTGTAATCTCCTATTTTAAGTTTCTCTATGTTTATTTTCTCTCTGCTGATGATCATGTATATTGTTTCGTTTGCCAGACATAACAGCGCGCACTCTAAATTTTTACAGCCCCTTGCCATTAGCACTATGTCATCAGCGTATGCTACTATTTGTGTGGAAGCTTGCATAATTGATTTCTTGATGTTTGTCGCTCTGATTGCCCCTTCCAATACTATGTTGAATAATAATGTTGATAAACTAACTCCTTGTCTTACACCATTACTGATCTTTATTTCTTCCGTTGTTACTACTCTTGCATGGGAACCCTCCATTGTCATAACCGTCAGCCTTATTAATTTTACAGGTGTATTTTTTCATTTCTTCCACCACTGCTCGTCGATCTACTCTGTCAAAAGCCTGTTGAAAATCTATGAATAGTGTGTGGAGTTGTATTTTGTGTTGTTCGAACCATAATTTCTGTTTCCTTACTTGTTTTTTCCCTAGCACATTTTCGGCTGCTTGAATTATGCTGAATCATGTAAATACACATACAAAATTTAAGTTTACAATGCGATATACAATAGGAATAGTATTGAGTCGATTTTTCTATAATTAATTTCATTCATTAATTATCAGTAACAGGTACGTTTATAAGGAAAATGGAAATTCAACATTACTTTGATTCTTCGTTTGATTATTTGATTGAATTCATAATATATCGTTATATACAGGAGGGAGGTATCCGATGATGGAGCTCGGGAACACTGCGTCGAAAATGCAACTTCTGACACAAGGAGTTCCACAAGGGTCCATCCTGGGCCCTTTACTATTCATCATATATACAAACGACTTACCTTTCAATATATGTACTACACAAACTGCACTGTACGCAGACCACATTTCCTTCCTTGTAACAGCTAACACTAGTGACGACCTGAATGATACACCAGAAGCTGTGTTGAATGACACCCAAAAGTGGTTCCAAACGAATGGCTTAAACTTGAATGAGGAAAAGACTCAGTACTTGAGCTTCTGTGCTATTAACGATACATCGCCGACGAGTTCTGTCAAGTATCTAGGCTTAACCCTTGATAGTAAGCTGTCATGGAAGATCCATATCGGGGAAATGGCGACGAAACTTTCATCCGCTATATATACAATATGAAGAATGAAATGCATAGCGACTCACGAGGCGGCAAAAACCACCTACTACTCAAATTTCCAAAGTAGGCTCATGTGCGGTATTTTATTCTGGGCTACAACACCTTCTGCCAAAAACCGCTATCAGAGCCCTCGGCCAACTAAAAAGGGATGAAAGTTGTCGAGAGTATTTCAAACCTGAAAAAATACTGACCTTACCGTCGCTGTACATACTTACCTGTCTAAAGTATGTTCTTGACCACCGTCACCGCTTTTCAACGAATGGGGAAAATCATGTATATAGGACACGAAATAAAAACAATTTGAAAATTCCATACTATCGGGTGCAAGTCTCACAACTGTGGATTACTGGGGACCAAAAATCTTTAACAAATTTAAATCTCTGCAGGGTCTCAGTAAAATTGCCGCGGCAAAAAATGTAAAAGAAATTCTCATTAATCGTATCTTCTACAGCATCGAAGAATTTTTAAATTCCGATGTTAATTAATGTTTTTAAATTATAATAAGTATTTACCTAGTCATATATTTGTAATACTCTTTAATATTTTGTTGTTCATCTTTGTTGGATGTTTGTTGGTCTTTTTTTTCTGTTCTTTTGTATTAGAATTTGTATTTTATTATTATATTCTATTTGTTTATTTTACTAACGTTTCGTGTAATGTTTTAATTACATTGAATAAAAGAATTATTCTATTCTATTCTATTCTATTAGATATGGTGTGTTTCTACAGGGATGAATGATGAATAACAAAATTAAACATACATATAGCCAGTATTAATCATAATTGTGAAGATCGAATTCACAATTAATTGAGGCAACATGGAATTATTTTGGCATCAAAGATAACAATTCTTCAAGTAAAGATTTAAGTGGTACAATATTTTCTTGATATTTCAAATTTTGTAAAGATAGCTTCATTGAATCTATCCATCTCATCTTGCACTAATGTTAAAGTGAGCTTTGATTGTGGAATTTATAAGTAGTGGTTTATTACTTCCTATGTATTTAAATTACCTACTATTTCCCGATATTTATTAATATGTAAGGCAAATAATTTAGATAATAATAATTTGAAATTCGTATCTCACAAAGGAAATGGTAAAATTTTCGTAAGTTCCATCAAAACGTTTCCTTAAAGGTTTCATCTAGTAATACAGTGGGAATCCCACGTTACTGGTATATGTCACAATCGGATTCAATTCTACAAATATCCTTCTTATGCCAATGTTAATTGTCCCAAAATATTTATGGTATTTATTTTGCTTTTAATAGTAACATAATATTACTATTTTAAACACATGAATGGAAATTATTTTGTTTTAACAAATTCCACAGCGTACCGAAATATGCATGTCCCGAACTATTAAAGTTTGAGTAATACAATGCCTTTGATAGTGCAACGGGTCAGAGCTTTCCCACAAATTCAAAGATTACACCTTTGCGTTTTTGTCCACCGTTCAATTACACACTAATAGCAAATGATTAGCCTATTATTTCGAACTAGTTAATGGATACCCTTAGAATTTCAACTTTCTGCTTTTGCCGTCGGACTTTAGGAAGAAGGTAATCTTTAAATTTTCTTTTCGTCACTTGATGTCATCAACATAAATTATTCAGTTATCTAAAGAATTTACTTTCTTTATTAAGTAAATGATTTGTAGACAACAAAACAATTGAATTATATATTTTAGACAGATTAATATGGCGCAACTTGTTTATGTTTGCCGATATTCTATACTATATAAGAGATTATTTTGCTTATACAAAATACGGTGAAAGGGGCAATACGAGAGTCCAATATAACCGTGTAGCAAACGATATCTAAATTTTAAAGGAATGAAGTTGTCGTAAACCGCACAGAGAAAAATCGATATAATAAAATTTACACGTGCCTGTTTGACGGACGGAAATTGTAGTAACAATTTCTACTATTGTACAAAATTCTACTATAAAGTCACTGCAGTTTCTTGTGGCACAGTTACAAAAAGAGCAATAAAATAGTTATAAAGAATAGTAGGACAATCTTCTATAAAATATGGTGGTACGCTTTAGAATATTTTACAACTAGTAAACATAAAAGATTGGACATTATGAAGTGGAGAAAACTGTCTAATGGTTATAAAGAAAAATATTTCTGCATAGCAATACATTTAATTACCTCTATAATTAAAAATGTTTATTAATTTTCTTCAACTATATTATAGAAAAGTAATTGTCGTAAAGATGGCGCTGCTGCTTGTTTCATAACCGCTGTAATTCCTATTCGGTGTAAATTGTGTCCGGTAAACACGCCTATGTAATATTTATTTGATGTACTTAGTCCTGCCATAAGTTCTGTCCCTTGTGCGAGCGTATGCAAACGTATGTTAAAGGAAAATAAAGGAAAAAAAAAGTAAATAAAGTTATTGGTAGTTATTACCTACTTTACAGAGAACTTAAAAGTGTAAAAATTATTCACTTCCACGGATATTGAAGCCGCTGATTTTACCAAATCTGCTTTTAGTGCCTTGATGTTACGGTGAGTGAGGTTTGGAGCAGATCTTCTCCTCTAAAGTATTCCATAGGCGGTAGTCCAATGGATTGAGGTCAGGACTTCACTAGGGCGAATCTTCAGCAGCGAAGAATTCGGACAAATTCGTCTCTAACCAAAGCTGTGTGAACTTTCCTTTGCGGTCCGGTGCAGAATCTTGCTGGAAGACCGAATGCTTTCCTGAGAATAAGGAGTAAGTTTACTCCTTTAAGGACTGGCTTTACTACCTTTTCCAAAACATCAGTATGGTAGTTCGCTGCACGTGTTTTGGCTCCTTGCTCGCAGAATAGCAGTTAAGTGACACCGTCATGCGTAACTCTCTACCAAGCCATCACCATAGCAGGATGATGACCCCTTTCTACCTTCCTAGTTTTTTCTGCAGCTTCTTTGGAACTGCAAGCATATACTCTATCATTTTTACGATTAATTTTTTGTTCAACGGTAAAAATCTTATCTTGAGTGAAAAGGATTTGCCGATGGATTCCGTTTGCATATCGCTGAACTAACACTTTCGATCTAGTCTCTCTGATGTTACGTAAAGCTGTCGCCAATCGCTGTCCCCCGATTCTCCAAAAAACACAAAGTCTTGTTTAATAATGAGTTCGCGGAGGTATTTTCATTTCACCGGCCATAATTTTCTGTTTTCAGAGCGGATTTTTGCGAATTCTGCGCAGTAACTGCTTCTACGACTCCTAGTTTTGAGTGGCCGACTACTTCTTGATCTATCCTCGACTCCTCCGTTTAACTGACCGATAAATGAATTTTTTTTATAGTTTTAACGGCTTTAATATGTTGAATATCTCGTTTCAGATTAATTACATTTGTGCAAAGCAATAACGGCGATATGGTTTTCTTTCTTACCCCACTCCATGTTTACTGCTCAGCGTATCGAGACGAACTGATTTCTTTTCCATAGTATGGATACTTACTTATAAGTACGTCATAAAACAACAACCTGTCGACACTTGCAAACATCCCAGTAGCTCATCAGAATTAAGGACAGAACGTACGGCAGGACTTTTACACACATGGAAAATATGGTATAAAAGGTACTGTGATTGACAATCGGTCACAGTACGAGATGATTACACACTGATACTCTGCACATAACTGCAGGTGTAATTTATGTAATTAAAGCTACATAATTACATATTAATTGAATATTATAATATCAGAATATTTTGATAATTTTTGGAAACTTATATCATTGATTTCGTAAACATATGCACCAAACACGAAGTTCGTTCTCCAAATTATATTGCACTAACTTACAGTTATGAATTTATTTTTAAGTAAATATGCGCATACACTCCTTTAAGAGTACCTATTGTTCAAAGTTTCTCATGGAGGTAAACCATCAAACACTTTAAAGGGCATCATGTTTATTATCACTTGTGATTGCAGATAAGGCATCATGCCGATAGCAGAAATATTGATCCATACTACGATTTTTGCAACAATGTATACAAATACTTACTTACGTAAAATTATTACTTCAGTGCAGTAGATATTAAACCGATGCAAGACGGAAACCATGAAGATGCTTAAAACAAACGTAAAATTAGTTTATTATCGAGAGCAATAAACTTCCTCACCTCCATTCGAAAAAAAAAAATAAAACGAGAAGAAAAATACATATCCATAAAATTAATCTTGACATCTTCGTTACCCCGACCGAACAATTTTATCGAGATTTTGGACGCGCTGGGATGAAAAGATCCGAAAGCCGAAGCTTCGAGAGGACGATGTTACGGATACCAAGTAACGACTGAAAAAGTACACAAAAAAAAAGGAAAAACGCGCTCACCGGAACAATAAAATTTCGAATGACAACAGTAGCGCATTAAAATAAATGTAGTAATCTGTTTCTTCTCTTTGGTGCGGGGTGCCGTAAATTGAACTTTACGGTGTGTCAAGTTAAGGACGTCTATCTTAAATGTCACTAGTATCAGTAAGCAGAGCACTTACCGGTTCTTTGGGTTCTTCGGACCGACTTCTTTTTTTTTTATTTCTGCTCTATACAGCGGAGTGCAATCGTGTATGGTAGTATATACAGTCTGTCTCATTTCTTTACGATTTCTTTTTTGTTACATCTAGGTATAATTCTTACACTAACCTAATTTTCATCTCTTTATGAAGCAACATTATAACAATTAAACATTACCAAAGTGTTTATACCTTGTATTTTTTCTTGCAACTAAAATTTGAAATCCACATTTCCTAATGAAATATAAACCCCTGTATTACTATATTGTAACATTGATTATTGAATGAGACACTCAATGCTTTTATAAGTCCGCAATCAACTGCCGTCTGTGTACCTAATAATTTGGGCATCTCAAGAACAAATGACTTAAATCAGTCACGTAGTAACCAGCAAACCGGCATATCAACTAGTTTTAACTTGTATACGTGTTCCAGTAATACAGGGTGCGGCAGGGAAACTTGCTGATTTGAAAAGTCAATAAAAGAAAAAGTACTTCAAATATCGATTTAATTCTTTTTGTATCGTATAGTACACATTCTGAATTTTTGTTTTAAGTGGTTTTAAAAATGACATCGGGCAAATGGCGGCCCTCATTCGTGATACACTGATCAACCCTAGATTTAAAGTTGCGCTCCACTCTTTCGAGCATATCGACGGGAATGTTGGCGATGGCTTGGCGGATGTTGTCCTTCAGGTGTTGCAGGGTCCGGGGTTTGTCGTTGTAAACGATGGATTTAAGATATCCCCATAAAAAAAAATCGCAAGGTGCCAAATCGGGGGAGCGCGGCGGCCACGGTACGTCACCCCTCAAGGATATCAGGCACTCGTGAATGTGTTCCCTCAAAAGCTCCATCGAAGTTCTCGCTGTGTGCGCCGTGGCTCCGTCCTGTTGGAACCATACGTCCCCAAGATCCATTTCTTCAAGTTGTGGAAGAAAAAATGTCTCAATCATTTCTCTGTAGCGAACTGCATTCACAGTAACAGCGCGTTCATCTTCCTCGAAAAAATGAGGCCCTATTATTGCAACTCTCGACAATGCACACCACACAGTAACACGTTCACAATGAAGTGGAATGTCATGAAGTTCGCGAGGATTGACATTACTCCAATACCGCATGTTTTGTTTGTTAACACCGGAAATGTGAAAGTGGGCCTCATCACTAAAAAACACGAGAGCGTCGTCTGGCAAGTTACTGAACGCTTCACATGCAGTTTGGCGAGAAGCGAAATCGCGTTCACTCAACTTTTGGACCACAGCCAGTTTGTAGGGATGAAACTGGAGTTCCTTGTGAAGAATTCGTCTCACTGTGCGATCAGAAATCCCCAGAGCAGCAGCGTGTTTACGCACCGAACGCCGGGGAGAGCGCAAAAACGACTCCCTTACCCTTTCGACGTTTTCTGGAGTTCTGGATGTCCGTTGACCTCCTGGGCCTTTTTTTCAACACTCCCACTTTCCCTAAATGTGTTCACCCACGAAACAAGCGATTGCCGGCCAGGAACGGGACCCGCGGGATGAATATCGAACCGAGTTCGGAAGGCACGTTGGGTGGCGACCACCGAATGACCGTTGGAAAAATAGGCCTCGACGGCGAACGCACGCTGTTCCTTTGTCCAACGCATGATGACAAATGTCATTTGGGGTAACAAAACTTCAAAACCCCCTCTTTCTGATGAGAGCCTCCCCACCCCTTTCTGACCACGCCTCGCTCAATGGCGTCCAATTCAAATCAGCAAGTTTCCCTGCCGCACCCGTAGTAGAGTAAAAGTAGCGAGAAGCTACACAATCACAATGGCAAATGAAATTAAAGATAGTTTGATAAATCGTGGTGACACTGCATGGCTTGTTCTTTGCATATTGTTTGCCATCTCTGTTGGCACCAACCTCCCTGATGGAAACAGTCCTATCTACGGGTTCGTCGCTACTCATTGACTCCCTAGCCGAACAATTCATTCCTTCATTAGGAGTGATACTCGCATGTGCTTTTGCCCAAAACAATACAACACAAAAGAACTTAATCGTTCTGTTTTGCCCCTCCAATTCACCGCAACTCAAAATAACATCCAGCGCCAATTTCAGTATAAAACTTTTTCTTTCGTAACACTTGTAAAAAGCTTAGTGAATCCGTCATAATGGCAACTTCTTCGTCATTTATATGCTTCACATAATGTGGAGCCATTACAATTGCGTTAGCTCAGCTGAAAAAATATTTACTAAGATCACGCGAATGGGCGAAAAAAAAGATTTAGAAACACGAGCATCGTATTCAAGAAATGCACAATCAGAACCATCAAATTGTTTGGAGACATCCGTATAAATAATTGTATAATCAACTAGGTTGTCTGTAATCTCCCAATCAAATATCTTGCTAACAAATACTAAACAAGACAATTGTTTTGCCTCAACCGCTTGACCACTATAGTGTGGGATAAAGATTTTGGATGACTTAATGTATGATTACACTGGTCAACAGTGAAATTGCTTCTTAGGTGAAAGTACCCAATCCTGAATGAATTCAACGTGCTGAACACGAATATCACATTGAAAAAAGTTGATTGGCTCACGTTCCAGAGATATTGACGTTTTGTCCATTGTATAGATGCTATTGCATAATGTAATGCAATTTAGTGAGAAATTACGAAATTTTGCGTCATATTGCATCACCCCTTCATGCAAAGAAGTTAATGCAGCATTTGCTGTAAGTTTCCATTGAGAGTGTTGCGAAATTGATTGCGCAATATCAAGCAATAGCTAATTATAGTTTATTTATAAATGGCCGACGTGACAATTAACTCGTGCAATGTCCGTTCATTCGCGCATATTTTTCGAAGCTCTAGCATACATAAGTGATTGCTATAGTGTAAAGTAACTAAACAGTAGCAATGCCTCGTAACTGTGTTAATAGTGCAAATAACTTCTGTTATATATGCGTACATATTACAGAAAACCCGTAGCCAATTCAGCTTTTTCTTAGTCATTTTCGTGTTCAGCACATTGAATTCATTAAGAAATTACTATTTTCAGCTTGGAAGCATGAACTTTTCGAAAATTTGTTGCCCAGTGTTATCAAAATATTCCAATGATGCAATATAATGGTGGGCAGAAGTAAGAAAGAGAGGTTTTTCTTTTTGGACCAGTACGAGTTTGATAACTCCAAAACTGAAAAGTTTATGAATATTGCCAAAAATACTTCGTTCCATAGTTTTTTGTATTTATTAGCACGATATTTTTTGGTGAAGTTGTACGGGTGATCCCTCTGCCTCGTCGTACAATGCTTCTTGCAGCGTGGATCTCGTTGCACCAGTACCTCATTTGCCGAACTGTAAAGCACGCATCTATAGTCCAAGTGAGATTGAATGCATCGTTAGTAGAATTTTATGGATACCCTACTATTGACAGCCCACCAAGGTAAATATTAGCTCGCAACTTTAATCAAGACAACTATATTATATGAAATGTATTAGGTCTGTACGACACTGCTTCACTGTTTTAGTAACTATTTTAGGGATATAAAAGAACTGATTATGCCAAGCCACACAATCATCATCACCACTCCATTAATTATTAAAAAATTATATGTTATAGACCATCCAACGTTCTTTGACACTAATTCCTAGAACATTATAAATCTCTACGTGATGGAGTATTGAGAAAAGATAACATCCGCATAGGTCGATTATCCGTTCGACTATTGTAGAGCGGATGTTCTCTTTGAAGTTCATCTAACAAGTTAAGGCCCTTAGAGTAGCTCTGAATCTTTTGAATGAGGTCTCTTTCTGGTCTTCTAGGGAAAGGTAAAAGATATGCTCAACTTTATCTTCGTCCTCCAAATACATCTACCATTTAGTCTCTCCGGACAGTTCGATTCTGTGTTGGTGCTTTCTGAGTTTGCAGTGACCTGTAAACACAGAAACAATTGACATTTTTGCGGTCAAGTTCTAGTAGTTTCTTGGTTCTGGCATGATTAAACAAAACATACTTTTTAGCATGTACCATACTAGAACAATTGTTCCAACGCTGGAGCACTTTCCGTGCTTTTAGTGATTCCCATATTGCCCATACCAAGATTAATGAGACCGTTTGTAGCCAAGTGAAAAGCATTAATACAAAACATTTTAGTATATGACCTTCTAGTATATTTCTGAAAGGACAGCTACACCAGGTTTTGTTTCCAACCGTACTAAAGGAAGTAAAGATACACCCATATTTAAACAAAAACACTAGAATAACTGAATTAAATTATTAGTGTATGAAACGAGTAAGAGAGTTACTCAAAGCAAGTTTATCGTACACCACATTTGTCGTTTTTCCTACATTATTTAATAATTAAGAAATATTTTATTGTTGAACTCAGGTTGTTTCTTGAAATAAATGGAAGGGGGCATTTATTTCAGTAACAACCAGAGTTCAACAATCAAATATCTTTTAATTATTAAATAATGCAGCATCAACGGATAAATGTGGTGTACGGTAAACTTGCCTCCATTCTAAAATACGTAGCTAAGCTTGTAAATGTAACATACTCTGAAAACTTTTATTCCTTTAAGTTACGAAATTTCACTATTCAGGAAAATATGTTTTTTCGGCTACTACATTCAAAAGTACAACCTTACAATACTCATTCGGAGATAGAAAGCAACACTTTGTGGACTTGAACTATAACTTGAACGGTCAACGTGTCACTCTACCGTCCATGAACGGTAGAGTACAATAAGTATGTACAGTGATGACCTTAATTAATGTCTCCCCTATGACCGAGAGAATATCAAAACTACCTTCCCAGAGAGTTCGGGTTCTTTCGGTGTTTGGATACATGAATATCAAAGGATTTTTTTTCGTTTAAAAATTAACCGACCACAAATAAACCAACAATAAATTAACAAAAGAAAATGAACCTTCATTCCTTCGAGGAATTACAAAACACTTTATATTTAAAATCCAACTCACCCAAATCCTTATCTGTCGCATATCGACACATGTCAACGGTCCAAATAAAATTTAATATACTTTGCATTAGGTTTATTTGACATATTTATAAACTATCTAAATATTATAACTATAAATTCATTATTTACAAGTGGAAATTAATGTTCCTATTTAATGAAAGAACTTGAAATGAATATTAATTGCAAATAACAAATATATTTTTAAATTTTTATTCAAAATTGCATTGCTAATAGCAACAACAAATAAGTTTTATTCCTTTTATTTAAAATATTTTTTTTAAGAACGTAGGGGCTAATAAAATCACGTAGAAAAAAATGTCAACAAAAAAGTGAAGTGGATCTTAATTTAATTGCTGAATAATACACAAACCGTATTACTTTACCGTACTCTTCTATGGAGATTCTGAAGTTTTTCGGTTGCCAAAATAAGTAGCTGTCATTCAAATATGAGTGATCTGTACTCTGAACACTACAACACTCAAGTAAATTGCTTTTAGTAAGTGGTAATCATATGGAAGCCGAAAGAATTTTGTATGCACCACGGCTGAAAAGTATCTATCTATTATCGAACTCGTTTGGTTGCTCGCCTCAGCTTGCAATTTCCAAACGCGTTCGACTTTTCAGCCTAAATACGTAGATAACTATTAATGGTGCAAAGATATTTGACTTGCTATCCCTATTTGTTTTATCTATCATAATATTATATGTTTATCAAAATATGGATATTTTTCATAATCATCGTTCGTAGTCAAATAAATGGTGAGAAGCATACTTATGGGGGCTGAACTAAAGCATAAAGCAATTTTCTAAATGTTTTCTAAATAACCCGCTTAGTTATGCTTCTGTCGTTGTTTATTGTAATACCAACATTTAATTAGTCATATGAACATGTATTATTAAGTTATTATCATTATTAACTAATTGCAAATGTTTGCAGCAAAAAGAAGTGGAAACCGCTACACAAACATTTTGCGTATTATCATCTATAGAATAAGACAAGGATACAAGATGTAGTCAGCTATTCATCACCTGAAGGTTACCAAAATATGTCATTATAGTCACATATGGCAGCTGTCAACACAAAATTATGGAACCTAAAGAAACATACGCATTTTAAAGGTGTAAAATAACTGTCTTTTATCTAGATCTACTGGAAGTAATTTCTCAATGATGGTAAAATGTAAATTTTTAATTTCGCGCAATCCTTCAGGATGGTAGCATGATAAGGCTTGTTTAATGATGGAGTTTGCTGGACTATTGGCAAATAAATTGTCTGTATTTCATTAGTAAGTAGTAAAAAAGTACTATTTAAAACTAGAAAAAGACGTACACAAATATAAGCTAAATTTGACAGTATCTTAGGTATTCCTATTGATCATGTCTGATTTTGTGATTAGTGCTTTTAACTGAAAGAAAATCGAGATACTAACGCCTATGTTTGTGGGAGAATGTCCTGAACTTTTTTTTATCTCAAGGCAAAAGGGTCAAAAATTGGTAAAATTATTATTTCTTCAACGAAAACACCCTATTACTTCTCCAAAAATGGGATAAAATAACATTTGGAAAGCCCTTGAAATTAAAATTAATATGTATCTACCAAAGATTAGGACACAAACATTATTTATGTCGTGTCTTATATTTAGATAACGTTTAAATTTGTTTAACAGTGGAAGGTGGCTCTTCAGTTAGAACAACATTCAACGTTATTATTGCATGCATTCGGCAACCTTTCCAAGGACTTACTATAGGAGAATTGGTTGTAGTGGTGCTATCAATTTACGCAACGTACTGGTTGAATTATGTTATGTCCTTATAACGCTATGATCTACCAACATTAAATAAATGTTTATTCGAAACTATTTGTTTTGTTCGAGAACATTTCTAAACTTAGTTACGGTTGCACTGATCATATTTAATGATGAAGTTTACAAAGCTTCTGCGTGCAGTTCGCAAATGAGTTTAACATGTTTATATACATCATTGTGTTATAAACTATTACCCACAAAACATAAATCCACTCCACGTAACATACTCACATATCGAGATCGCTTTTATCGTGAAATAATTTAGTTAACACACGACGGTACAAGAGATTTTACTTCTGTAACATTAGGACGGTATGTTCCACTTCCCAGGACGTCTCAATTCAGGTAAAGTGGCATAAGATTTGTTGCTCCATTGCCTCGGTATATTACCTGTGGGATAGTTCATACGTACTCCGCCGCTGGTGACAAAGTCGCTAAGCTAATTTATGGCGGACCTGTACATTTTTGTTGAATTATCGCCGGTAATTTTCGGCTTCATTGCGAAACAATGATATACATTATTGGCGCGTGACGGCTGACATGGGATAGAACTCGGGCCGACGTGTTTACGGTTAGATAAGGCGTCAAAGGTATACCATGGGAACGTTTTCGGATAGACGGGAAGATCTGTGAATCGTACCTTTGGAATTGTAGAGTTTCAGGATGTAATAATTTACTTTTAAATAGAATGTAATGATTCGGCTGTAGCGATATTTTCTTAACAAACAGAGAATGTAATATAGTCATCTTTCAATTTATAAAAGAAACTTGCAAATCAATTAATATATGAAAAGTAGAATCAGGCAACGTTAGTGAATGGTTCTTGTTTCTCCCTTTAAAATATATGACTACAGACCCTGCACTTGCTGTTGGCGGAAACCCCGCCCTCACGCGCATCTAACGCCATCAGTTCGAAGAGACAGGCGAAGCCGAATTAATGGTTGGCGTGCAGTACTGAAGATACATATTACAATAAAAACAGAATTACGATTTTAACGAATCGCGAAGACAGTGGAGGTGCTCATGCCACCTGAAATTGTTTGATTTGTAAGTAATTTCAAACTAGCGCGGATCAGCGAGTAGTACCATCCCAAACAACCTCATGCGTCGTATAATAAACGACCGAATATCCGCGCCATAAGCGTTAAATGTAGCAAGTAATAATTTTTCTTATTGGCTGAAAAATGGTCGTGGTTATGCTGCATCTAACGATGTCTCCAAAACGGTGTATATCAATTGAGGACTGTGATCACTCTTCATATGTAATTTGGGAACTAACCGCTCACCATAATTTGACAATGTATATTTTGAAAGCAGTAAGATATTTTTATTAATTTTGTCACAAACTCATAGCTAAAGTAAAGCATAGAATTTAAATGATGTACCTATACGTATGCAAATGGAAATTCTGCCAGTTCTAAATGTGAATAAAATGCGAATATGACTTTGTATAGTCTTTAATAAGTTCCCCGAAATTGATAATGGCATTGAACTCATGAACATTTATTATTAAAAAAATTATTATTGACTCACGCTACCTTCATCATATCTCAGTCTTGCATTGCATACATTTTTAAGTCATATATTACCATATTATATATATATACAGTGTGTTAAAAAAAGGTTGTTGGGTATTTTACCCAATTGTAGTACTGCTGGAAATAAACAAAAAAGCCTTAGTCAACATGAGTCCGCAATTCAACTGTTTTTGACATATAATCGATTGCATATTGTTTTAGTAGGATAAAAATTTTCAAAGAAATTCTGATCGCAATGTAAATTAAACAAATGTTTATTTAAAGTAAAACTAAAGAAATTGTTCTACATGTCCACCGTTCATTTCTAAGCACGCTTCACACCTTCTTATGAAAGATCGACGCAATCTTTCGAAAATTCCTGGAGTCCTCCGAATTTCCTCGCAACAATTTACGATTCGTTGCCTGAGTTCTTCCAAATTGTTTACAGATCCTGCGTACACTAATTGTTTTAGATGCCCCCAAACATAGAAGTCTAGAGGTCTCAGGTCAGGGGACCTAGGAGGCCATGCAGTTGGTCCACCCCGTCCTATCCATCTCTCGTTGTAATCTTGATTTAAGAAATTTCTAACTACGATGGAAAAATGCGCAGGAGCTCCATCGTGCATAAACCACATATTTAATCTGTTAAAAATTGGCACGTCTTCCAACAAAACGGGTAATTCATTTCTTAAAAAATCCAAGTAAACTTGTCCCGTTAAACGATTAGGGAGAAATACTGGACCCATTGAACAGTCTCCAAAAATAGCAAGCCAAACATTTAGCGAAAAACGGTTTTGGTGACGCAGTTCAACAACAGCATGGGGATTTTCATCTGCCCAGACGTGATTGTTATGAAAATAGAATATTCCGTCTCTTGTAATCCCAGCCTCGTCACTAAATAAAATCTGAGTCGCAAAATTAGGAGTTTCTGCCAGCTTTCGTAAAACCCAATGACAAAAAACCCTACGTGCATCATAATCGAGAGGAGCAAGAACTTGCACGCGTTGAATGTGGTAGGGATAGAGCTGCTGTTCCCGCAGAATTCTCCAAATGAGAGGATGACTGACGTTCAGTTCTGCGGCAAGTCTTCGGGTGCTAATATTTGGGTTGTCTTCTACCCGTCTCAAAATATCTAATTCTACTGCTGGAGAAGAAACTAATCTAGGTCTACCAGAACCACCATTAATTTTAAATGAACCAGTTTCGGACAGCCGGATATGAAGTCTTTGCATATCGGCCATTTCTGCATTTGTGTACTTATGCATAATTTGAGAACAAAAAAAAAGACGCAAATGATAAATAATCTGATGACAGATGTCTGACAGAACTAATTTTAAGTCACAATCAGTTGTTTGACAAAGGGAACTATTCTCAAAACCGAAAAATGTTTTTTTTTTTAAATATGCAATCGACTATATGTCAAAAACAGTTGAATTGCGGACCCATGTTGACTAAGACTTTTTTGTTTATTTCCACCAGTACTATAATTGGGTAAAATATCCAACAACCTTTTTTTAACAGGCTGTATATATATATATGGAACTGGGATGTATTTATCGACCGATAAATAGTTAGGGAGACGATTTCGATCAAGGAATTCGGTCTTCCAGCAATGGAGAAATTAGTAAATGAAACTCATTTATTAATACTCAATATTTCGGAAATGTTTATTTCCTTCTTCAGGAGAATTACTACAATTGAAAAGCAATCAGCAAAATAAATTAACAAACAAAAGTTTAAAAACTTACATGAGAGATCAAAATGTCGGCAAGAACGACGCACATGGGTGGAAAATTTATTATTATATTACAAGTTAAAAACTGAAGTGTAACATATAAAAAGGTTGCAAAAAATTGAAGTAAAAGTCGTGAACAAATTGAGGAAAAACTGATGCGGTCAAATTAATAAAATTAATGAAATATTAACAGATTAAAATTCGGAACCGAAAAGTATAACACAGAAGGACGAACACAACTGAAGTTGTCAGAAGTAGCAACAATTGGCCAGCGCATCAAGGGAAAATTCATAAAGGTACAGTGATGTGAAAAGCAATTGGAACATGTCAAGAATGTATGTTACATATCTTATCTAAAATATTGGAGTAAATAATGCTGAGATGTTTAGTATCAGTTTTATAGTTAATGTTATTTTTTTCTGAGTGAATGTACATCATTTCAAGTAAAAGGCGGCAATTATATCTGTTCTCATTAATTAATATTTTTGTATTTTCGAAGTCAAAGTGATGATCAAATTTAAGTGAATGGTCAACTAGAGCGCAAGACATTTTACCAATTCTACAATCGCTCTTATGTTGCGAGATTCTATCCCTCAACCATCGGGAAGTCTGGCCAATGTAGCACCCCGGACAACCCTTACACGGAATTTTATAAATTATATTTGACTCAAATAAACGCGGAGTTTTATCTTTGAATTTGTCTTTGAATTTGAATTTGCTCCGCACTTTTAGAGCCATCCATGTATGCCATTTGATGGCATTTATGTCGAGTTTCAAGATGGTGTTTTATTCTATTCGCTTTGGCTGCTCAGCGTTGTGGTAAATTCTATCACAAGGCTGAACTTTTTTGGTATATCGAGTCCTGTGCCTAACCATTTCTTCCCCGATCATACTTTGGCTATGCTCTCCACCACAATGTGGAAAGGACTAAGATTTAGAACTACCTCAATAGCTGCTCTTAGGCAGGTTATTGCCCCAGTTATGCTTACACATGCTAATCTTTACACTTTAGAAAGATTAGCTCTCAGTGTGGTTAGACTAGTTCTTTTCCTGCAAGCCACTGCCTCATAAGTAATTATTGGTCTCATTATTGCTATATGCAAGCAGAGCAGTATGTATTTTTGGGTTGCATTCTCAATTATTACCTGCAAAGCTCTTACAAACCATTTATCTTGTTAGTTACTTCAAAGTCATGCTTATGGTAGAATATTAATTTTCTTCAAAATTAGTAACGTTAGAAATAATTGAAATAAAACAGAAAAGCTTCAGCAAAAATAAACGATTCAGAAACATATGTAGTGCCTTTCTTATTATCTAAGCAATATTATAATAATTTTGTTTCCACTCACCATTATTATTCAGTCAATGCTTTATATTAAATATCTTCTTAGAAGAAAGGTCTGAAATCATCGACTTAAATTAGATGAAATATAGTCTAACCTATATGTCTAAAGTCGTAAAATAATTGACTTATCCCCATCAACGATTACAACTTTATAGTAGCCGTTCCTGAGTGTGTTCGGGTATTAAAAATGTTAGAAATACCGGCCGGCTAACAGAGACACATATGATTTGTACGGTGCCATGGACCCCATTCCATTGACAAGTGTGTTTATCTTGCAGTTCCCACGATACTGGAACGACTCCGGTAGCGCTACCATCCATAACCGTCAAACCGCCAGATACCGCGCAGTGGAATCCACACCATTTTATACACATTTACACCTTCTTCTTTTTTATTTTAACCACGCGGCACTCGTTCCATCCACTCCTATCTTCTTAAATTCTAGCTCACGACGACGTCTCTTCATGTCGCGCGGTTTTGTTGCGTTAGCTCTGTTAATTCCTCCTTTTTGCGCCGTTCGGCGAATGTAGATGCGTCTTCATTTATAAACGGAAAAAATAACCGGTAAACGATTGCGTTTCTCCGTATAAGCAAATAAAAGACGGCGTTATAAGAAGATCCTCAATGGGTAGGCTGCGATTATTCCCATGTATTAAATATTGATTAGGCCGGATAATGGCAGTGAAAATGGATATTAAATGTAAATGCATTTGGATGATGCTCGATCCGTTTACAGTAAATTGACGAAAGAGTGGACTAACTGCAGGATATTTTATTGCTGTTTAAGGTAAAACGACATATACTAGTTGGGAAGAAATCAATTTCTTACTGGCCATAACTCAGTGCCTGACAGTCGGAACTGTTCGGTCCACGGTTTGAGAAAAAGTAATGATTTCAACTAATTTGTTGTCTTAAGCATCCTGACTGAAGCGACAAACTGAATACAAGAAGCTGTAGTTAAATGTCTAATTACCAAGTAGATGCTCGTTGTACCTACAGGCAATTAGACACACGAGATATCCAATCACTCTGCGCTACACCATTTTATAAATTCGGGACAATTCGTGGATTTCCAACCGAAGACCGAGTGAATTAAAAAAAAGTTACAATATCTAAACGTGCTTCATTATGCCTACCCTAAAACCTATACCTACATGGAGGTAGAAGTTGTTAGAATCTTTCCTCATATACATAGTTTCGTATACGTCTAATTCCCTAGATGATGATACATTTTTCAATAAATTAAGGTTCTCACTGTTAATTTAGCGATAATGCGCTATGTGTCTAATCTGGTTCCGATTGTACAATATTGTTTGTCCAACATAAACTGCATTGCAGTCTCCGCATCCTAATTTGTTTATCGTTCAGTTTGTCTTTCGGGTTACCTGGAAGATTTTATAGCGTGTTTTGCGAGGTAAAGCATGTATTTACTATACTATACAGTGGCGTACCGAACATGGTTCCGCGGGTTCCGCGGAACCAGGGCCCGGCCTTCTCCGCGCTTTTTTTTACAAGGTCCGAAATGCTAAATTGCTTTGCACATAACGTTGGGCCCCTCGAGGCCCGTGGTTTACCTCTCGTTCTGTTACAAGAATCAATGCGCCTAACAGTTTTGTACATAATGTATGTTTATATTTCACTAAATTGTGCATTTTTTCTCCAACGTTGAGGAATCAGAAAATAAATCCTAAAGTTACTTATACGCTTATATTTCGACCCCGTAGGTCTTTTTCGGTGCCCACTAATCCTATCAATAAACTATTATACAAATTATAAACCTTACACAGTTTACACATTAAAAATGTGTTTGAAACAAAGATTTTGCAATCCACGGATCTTCTGTCGAAACTACTTCAACAAAAATCGCAAGGTATTAGTGAAGCTGCAAAATTATTCGAGAATGCCTTACGAAATATGAAGGAACTGCGGGAGCAGTTTCATTGCGTTAAAAGTGAAGCGGGGCAGTTAGCGATAAAATGGGGAATAAGTCCAGTGTTTTCAGAAAAACGTAGGTCTCGCCCAAAATTATTTTTCGACGAAACCAAAAATCATTATTGCGTTGAAACTAATGAAGAAAATTTCAGAATAATCGTTTTTTTTAAAACACTGGATATTTTAATTTTGCAATTAGAAAATGGATCTAAAGGTCTCTGTCACATAAATCAAACATTCAAAATATTAAATAAAGATATATTAATTAACAGTACAGACGATGATTTATTTAAAATGGCACAAAAATTACACACATTACACAAAAATGATATTAGAGAAGCAATTTCTGCTCAAATTTTATCTTTTCGACAATGCTTCCGCGAGGAACTAATCCAAATTAATTCGGTAAAGGATCTCTTAAAATTTATATTAATTGATAATTGTTCATCAAGTAGCAGCTTTTCTGAAATTGTAACAGCCTGTACGATATTTCTTACTGTTCCTGTAACAAAAAATTTGAATGTATCCAGTCTGATAACATCTTTTGCCACATCAAAAGCAAGAAAAAAATTATAATATAAATACATTGATTTACTCTACTTTTTGTTTTTTTTTATTTATTTTTGCATTAATGTTTGTTTTTCAGCTGTATAATCCCTCTATATTTGTTTTTTGTTTTTAATGTTTTTTATGTATTCAATAATTATTAAAAAAAATTATATAAGTATTTTTTTTTTATTTGTGGGGACGGGAGTTGGGTTAGGGCCCACACCACAACTGGAACCAGGGCCCGTTCATATGTCGGTACGCCACTGATACTATACTATACTATTTATTGACAATATTACAAGCCAGTAATAATATCTACAATGTCAAAAGGACTGCATCACCTATGGGTGTTCTTCCTGTAGCCCTGGTGTTTCGACTGGTCTTCACTCTTCGTGGTCATTATAAGGTGTTAGAGGCTTGAGTCGTTACCATTTTACAATTTAGATTTCAGACGAAATTACATAATATTTATTACTAATAATTTTGATGACACATGAGTGACAGTTAATACCGTCAAGTCTACTTGACATTACATTGTACTCTTTAAAAATAGCGCCTATACCTTTCGAAATTTTGTGGAAGGGTAATTTAATAAACTTTTTGTCGAGAGGCTCAAATGAAATTAAAGTAGTGGAGTTTCACACATAATATTTATATTGAACTTTGCCGAAGTACATCAGTAGAAGAGTACCTAACCGTTATAAATAGGGATTTTTTTTATGAACCGTGATTCTATGTCAAATCTTATCTTACTAAGTGGGAGTGTTACTAATCTATTAAATAAGAAACTAATGTCGGCCATTTTATATTGTCCCCAGTGATTTGAATCAGTCGATTATAAATAAATTTAATGTTGGTTTCTTTTATATAGGTGTCTACCTCGAACTTGTTATTATTTCTAGTTACTAAACTATCTATGAACAGAAGTTGTTTGTCCACCTCTTCTTCTACAGTGAATTTAATATCGTCGAATTTTGAATTTATTTCCGTGATGAAATATGCGATAGCAGGTTTGGTGGTTTCGAAGTAAGTACACTCTAACGAAGATTTGGTAAAATTCCTGTACAGTTTCGGGGCATTTATATTACCCCGAAACCGTACAGGTATTTTACTTGTGCGAGTAAAATTACTTTGATGTAAAAATTCACCAAGCAAATTTACTACTAGTGTATGAAAATTACTAATTGTAAGTAAAACGAAATTTACTGGGTAAATTTCTTACGATAAAAAAGGTAGTAAAAGCTAGTAAAAATCGTTATATACATACAAGAAGTGAGTTATTACCAGAAACTGTAGAATTATTAATAGCGTCGACACATTTAATCTACTAAGATACCAAAGCCCATGTTTCCATCTTAAATGTATTTAGCGATCACTATATTTTCCTGTTGCATAATATTGTAGTTTACATTATAAGTTCATCACACAGAAACAGCTACGAAACTTATATCTATATCAACAAATACGCTATTTCTTCGATTTATGCAGTCTCAAATACTATACTTATACTTTTAGCTTCATTTTCACAAACAAGTAGCGGCGGTACAATAATATTTTTTTTTACCCGATATAATATACAACCTTACCCATTCGACAAAATTTTCTTTCGTTGATCAACATTAATTTTTAGCAAATTATTACCATTTCAGTCAATGTCTGCTTTTTACCGCTTTTCGATCCACTGTGCGCCGGCCGGCACCGCTCCTCTCTTTACTACTCCCTCCGTCCAGAATTAAGTGTCGGTTTTGATTTTTTTGCTTGTCCAGAAATAAGTGTCCGATTTCTTTTAAAGTTGTATTTTATTGAAACTTAACTACAAATAATATTGTTACTAATCAACTTTTAGGAATAATTTGAGTTATTTAAGCTTAATTAGTAATATCTTGTACATGTTGATAAAGCTCAAAATCGAAATTTATAGAAACTGGAAGCCTACCAAGTCTTTGTAAATGGTCTTTTCTCATGAGGCACTTTATAGTTGTTACCACCACTTATTTTCATAATTTCTACCATGCACTGCTGGTGAGTAAGAAAAATCTTATTTAAAGTATCAGGAGTTAATACAAGAAAAGCGTTTTCAACAGCACGGATCAATTCGTCTACAGTTTTGCAAGCCGATTGTTGCTGCAATGACTGGATTGCACTGAAAAAGCCTAAATCCCAGACGTTGGTGTCGGGACTATTAGATGGCTGGCATATTATTTTGATTTCAAATCTAGTCCTATTCGCAGCTTCATTAAACTCAATGTCATCAGGAAGAATGTGTGGTTTAGCGTTATCTTGTTGAATGCAAATTCTTTTGCGTGAAGAGCTTCTTGGCCATTTTTGTTGAATGGCGGGTAATAATTTTTCAATAATCATACTCCTGTACTCTTTTTTAGTAACATTAGTAATCACTTTTGTTTCAATCGTTCCAGCTGCGCGATTTTTACTGCCCCGTTTAGCAGGTTCTGAAAAAACAAATGGCCAAATACCAAGTTTTCTTTTGAAATTCTTATTTTCGGTATGATTCCAACGTGGACGAGCAACAGCGACTAAAAACATCACCTTTGTGAGGAAACGTTTACTTTTACAGGTCCTGAACGGTTCTTCTTCGTCTTCTACAAGGTAGTATGTGTTAGTTGTTTTGCTAATGTAAAACCATTTTTCGTCTACATGAATCCGATCATACATGTCGATGAATTCGGGTGATTGAACATTTAAACTTTCAGGTTTCAGCATTGACAAACAATACTCGAGTCTTTCAATTTTGTTGGCGTTTGTGAGATAAGGTTTAACTGCATTTTCGTGTCGCCATAATTTTCCTGACTTGAGTCTATTATGAACTGTACATTTTGATAAGTTAATAGAGGTAGCCAACGAACGAATTGTACGACGATTATTGAGTGGTAGTGACTTTATTAGCTCTGGGTCGAAACCTTTTGGTTTTCGACCAACGCGTCCTTTCTTACGTGCCCTGATATCTGCTACTTCAGCACCATCGGCTAACGATTTTCGTCCTTGATGCCATATTCGGCTTATAGTTTTCACAGAAATTTTGAATTTATTGGCTGTCGCCTTGATTGAACCTTGCTTCAGTTTATTGTCGCTCAATTCAAGTAATGCATGGTAAACCGCTTGCCTTGTGTTTAGAGTCAAATTAGGTCTCTTACCACGGTGTCTCGTCAAAATGTTTACCACATCTGCCATATTTTTTTTAAGCCGGAGATTTATATCAAGTCTTGAGAAAATCTTGTTTTTTGATTGAAAACGTAAATTCTTGAAAAACTACAAAACTTTCAAACTGCTGTCAAAAACTTGACATATAAAAATTGTTTTCAAAATGGCCGTTAATTTTTGAAAGCAGCGCCACCTTTCTTTAATTTTTAAAAACAATGAAAATCAGACACTTATTTCTGGACAGAGGGAGTAATAACTTATATAACCGCTAATTTAATATTTAATAAATAATGGCCACAAATCACATTAATGAAATCAACTGCGAAAATTAAAGGACTTAAATGACAATTTTATTATACAACCTGATGTATTCATTCCTTCATATATCTATTGAACCTTTTAATATTATGTTAGAGAAAAACTTGGCGCCTAATCACCTAACCAGGAATTACTCTCAGATATTTAATGGTTATGTGCTCGTTAGTGCTTTCAGCATATTAAGAAGTAATTTATTCGCTATAAAAATGTGCTGTTTAAACCAGAGTTTAAACATTAATTTTCTGACAAGACGTCAGTGTTAAATACTGCCTACTATCTAACTATAAATTTTAAAACAAAAATAACTTCAAACTGCTACTTTCGAGAAAAATAGACACATTAATTATACATCCCTTTCTGTTATAGGACAAAATTAATCAACAGGATAAAGTTAAATTAAATGTCGATTTATTCTACATGACAAGATTTATTACACACTATAAATACGTGAGTCTTGAAGACTGGTGGAAGATTATTAAAGCTTATAATGTTACAAGCTTTAAAGGATAAATTGTATTTTCGGTATCTTCTCATGTTGTATCCTAGAATTTTATTATTTATATTTATATATTATCAACGCATGTATTTGAAAAGAGAGTAAAACATCCGTTGCATAGTTTAATCATAGATTACTTCACTGATGAGATGATTATCCGTGTACTTTAGCATTTTATTATGGCCTGAATTCCGTAGATCTCTCTCATAAGAAAACATGTTTGCGCATAGAGTTACCAATTTATACCTGTTGATGGGTTTATACGTATAGCTAAAGGACAACTGTAGATGGTTGCTTATTTAAGATCGTTTGCATGCGCAGAATGGACCGCATTTAGTTATGCATCGAGAGCACGAAAACCATCTTCTCGGGTATTAACGGTGTAATGGCTACTTGTATTCGATTCGCTTATCTTTAAAACTTATTGATATTAATTGCCGCCGTCTCACAGGCATTAAATTGTCGATAAGGAATATATTCACTATTTTATGACTCGCAATTGCAATGACAACCTGTGTTTGGCGGATGACATGGATGAATAAAACTGAATTTGAATTATTTACTGATAGAGAGCCCAATATTTATATAATATGAATTCCGATCTCAACCGATTGTACAGACACTGTTGTTAATTCCTGACTTCTAAAATAATTCTATTACGATAAACATTTCAGCCTTATTAAGATTTAATTTTAAAGTTTCAATAAAGATTTAGAAGTTTTAAGTAAACGTGTATTTGTTCTTGCCAATGGGAGCCGAAAGGTAATTTCTGTTCTGGAGCCACTGCGAGGTACATGCAGTACGATTCTTTCTAGGAGATATACACAATCTATTCTGTTATGCAATAGGTTCTTCAAGATCTGTTGGCAAATTGCATCTCTTCTTGCAGATAAGGACAGCATACCGTGACGCTCGAGCAGCTGACATTGTGGGGTTCCTGTCGCTGGATAAATTCCGTCTTGTTTGTTCCAGTTGTAGGGAGTCACATGCGTAAATTGGGTACCAAACCAATGCAGCGTACTCTAATCTGCTGATCACATGTGAATAGTATAATATTTTGAGCAGGCTCAAATCGGTGAAGTAACGAGATACGCGCATCAGAAATCCCAGTGATCGTGACGCACTTGCACATAGTATCGCAATATGAAGTTTAAATGTAAGATGGCTGTCGAATACTTCTCTCAGATCCTTAACCTCAGACTTATTTTGCAGCTGGATATCATTAACCGTGTAGCCGGATGTGACAGGAACAACCGAACGGGTATATGACATAACGGAACACTTATTTACATTCAAATGTAGTTTATTAGTATTGCACCAATTGGCAAATATGTTTAAATTTTCTTGCAGATGACAGACATCACGGTGGGACGATATCTCAGCAAATAGTTTAATCGTCGGCATATGCCAATTGTCGAAGAATGTAGCGATGTTCATTTCGGTGAAAAGAGAGTAATCGTAAATCACAGTCAAAGTCGAGGATTGTCACTTCCTACAAAACGTAATTGCCAAAGGCCATAAACTGCTGCATTTCGATATGCCCGCCGCTGGTGGTCGTCTTTTTCCTCTTGTACCCTACTAAGTAGGTACTTCAAATACATTTTACAACTAATACAAAGGGACGAGGAAAGGGGCTCACTTTCACACATAAAACCGGACAATATCATTGTATATAGAGCATTCACATATAGTCACTAGAAGAGTAAAGAACCAAATATACACATAGTTAAGAACAACAAGTTTTACTTTTCTTTCACCTACACAACGTTGAGTTAAGACAAAATAGTTACATACATTAGTTACATATCGGAAAAGTTACATAATCTCATAACATGGTCCTTCGAGCCGGATGTAGCCGTGCTACCAGAAATTAGTTCGAAAATCAGCGTACACGAATCAAATCAAAAGTAGTGAGCGTAGCCGTGCTACCAGAATCAGTGTGAAAATTCGTGTACCGAAGTGAAAGAAAGAAAAGTGAATGTAGCCGTGCTACAAGTGAAACAAGTGAATCAAACATCGAAGTTACAAGAAGCAGCGGTACCGTGTACCCTCATACCGTGTGATCCAGGATTAGGAGTCGCAGTCAATCGTAAGTACTCGCCAATTATCCTTTCACACTCCTAGTTTATATTTGGTTCTATTTGCGTATTGTGTAATCAAATGGCGGATTTACAAGGCTTAACGAAACAACGAGGCAGCCTCAAGGCTCAGATAACTAGTTTTAGAAAATTCGTTAACGCCATAGAAGTTCCCACAAGCCAAGAGAAAATCAATCTTAGAAAGCGGCTAACTAAGATTGAAAGCGTTTTAGGGGTTTTTGAAGAAATTCAGGGCCAAATTGACTTATTAGAGCCGGACGAAAACAAAAACGTACAAGATCGCGAAAATTTCGAGAATGACTATTATGAAATCATTTCTCAAGCTGCACATCTGTTAGAGGACGACGAACCTGAAGGTAGCAACGCAAGCAATAGTATTAGATCAGGTTCCGTTGTCACAAATGCTTCCCATGTATCTCAAGGTGCTTTTAACGTAAAATTACCTAGTGTTTCGTTACCAGAATTCGATGGAAACTACGCACTATGGCAACAATTTTATGATCACTTTGTCGCTATGATCGATAATAACGATTCGTTATCGAACATACAAAAATTATATTACCTAAAGGGTCAACTTCGCGGTGAACCTGCGCAACTAATAAATTCGCTCAAAACGGTAGATTCAAACTATCAAATAGCATTTCAGGCACTTTGCAAGCGTTATAACAAAAAACGAAAAATTATCGACAAACATGTCCGCGAAATATTTAACTTAGCGTCGGTAAAGAACGTTAGAGAGTCACATATAAAACTAAGAGAATTTGTTAGTAACCTAGAAAATAACCTAAAGTGTCTGGAATCGTTAGGTCAACCAGTTGACAGTTGGGACGCGATTTTATTGCCGATAGTTTTAAACAAATTGGATGAAAATCTGACAGAGGATTGGGAAAACAAAATCAACGCGAAGGATCCTGACGAGTTACCAAAACTCTGCGAATTAATTACCTTCCTCAATATAAAGCAGGATACTCTCGAGAGCATGGCGTCACTATTACGTAATTCGGATTCTGATAGAAAGAAATCAAGCGCGAGCAGTAAACGTAGGGAAACTACTAAATCTTTAGTTGGGACCAGCCCAAAATGTTCTTTTTGTCAGGAATCACACTATATCTCACATTGCGATGCATTCTTAAAATTAGATGCAAATACTCGGATAGTAAAGGTAAAGGCTCTTAGATTGTGTCTAAATTGTTTGAAAAAGGGCCATTACTTAGCTGATTGTAAAGCCTCCAAATGCAAAACTTGTAGTAGGAAACATCACACATTATTACACATGAATGTTTCGAACAACAAAACGGAAGAAATCCTGCCACAAGAGAATAATCAACCATCCACTAGTTCAACTACTCTAGTTGCCGAGACAAAAAGGGAAATTCTCTTATCAACCGCGGAAGTAGACGTGTTAGATTCAGCGGGTAAAGCGCACAAGCTGCGGGCAGTTCTCGATTCGGGTTCGCAATCTAATTTTATTACCTCACACGCGTATAAAAAATTAAACTTGCCTTGCAAGGATGCAAATCTTATTATAACTGGTTTAAATCAAACAACGTCATCCGTCAAAGATCAAACAGAAATCTCAATTAGGTCGCGATTTTGCAAATATCAAGCTACGCTAAAATGCTTTATTTTAGAAAACATAGCGGGAAACACACCATCAAGGTATTTAAGTAGACAATCTATAAAAATACCACCAAACATAAAGCTAGCGGACGAGAAATTTTATGAACCGAAAAAGATCGACCTCTTAATCGGGGCAGAACTCTTTTGGGAATTATTATGTATAGGGCAAATAAAACAACCAAGTGGCCCTATATACCAAAAAACGAAACTTGGGTGGGTGATTTCGGGTGCATTTCACACAACACACGTACAAGGCAATAAGGTTTGCTTATTTTCGAATGAATTGCATGATATTATACAGAAATTTTGGACATTAGAGGAGGTAACATCAAAACCAAGTAATTTTAACGATGAGGAAAGATTGTGCGAGAATCTGTTCCAACAAACAACGAAGCGAACCGACGACGGTAAATTCATTGTGAACCTACCTCTTAAAGAAAACTTAAGCAAGATAGGCAACTCATATAACGAAGCAAAACAAAGGTTCTTATCATTGGAACAAAAGTTTACGCGCAATGCAAATTTCAAAGCGAGCTATTCTAATGTAATTCATGATTACATTAGGCAAGGTCACATGTCGTTAGCCACTTCAAACGAGAAAGATGGATTTTATTTACCACACCACGCAGTGTACAAAAACTCCAGTGAAACCACAAAATTGCGAGTCGTATTCGATGGATCGTGCAAGCCACAAGACGGATTGTCCATCAATGAAGTGCAACACGTCGGACCTACTATACAAAACGATCTATTCGCAATATTAGCTAGATTTCGAACGAATAGATATGTTGTCGCGGCTGACATAGCCCAGATGTATAGACAGGTATGGGTTGACCCAAACCAACGGAAGTATCAAAAGGTTTTGTGGCGCGAAAATCCTGGCGACGAATTGCAAACGTATACACTAAATACAGTAACCTTTGGTATGGCTGCAGCGCCATTTCTAGCAATACGTAGTTTGTTTGAAATAGCCAAACTTAATGAACGCACACATCCAAAGGAAGCTGATATCATTCGCCGAGATTTTTACGTTGACGACCTTTTAACTGGATGCAACACAATCGCTGAATTAGAATCGATCAAGAGAAACGTAGCAAGTATCCTAGAGCAAGCTGGATTCACACTTAGAAAATGGAGAGATAACTACACGAAACAACACACGGATTCATTAATCGAAATCTCGGAAACAGGTAAGATTTTAGGAATGTACTGGGACAACAACGCCGATACCTTCTCATTTAGCATAAATATTCAAAGAAGGGAAGTGACAAAACGAGCCATACTATCAACGACCGCACAACTTTTTGATCCATTGGGGCTCATCGCACCAGTAATCGTAATTGCGAAGCTCCTTATGCAGGAACTTTGGCAACTCAAACTTGGGTGGGATGAGAGCATTCCTAGCAGTCTACATAACACATGGATGAACTGGTTGCGGGAATTAGAACAAGTAAAAACGTTAACAATACAAAGGTGTGTGCTAACTTCCCAGGAAAACGAAATAGAAATCCATGGATTCTGCGATGCAAGTGAGAAGGCTTATGGAGCTTGTGTATATCTACGCAATAAGAATGAAAGGAACGAGTGGGTTACCAAACTTCTAACTGCTAAGTCTAGAGTAGCACCTCTAAAAAAGGTCACATTGCCACGATTAGAACTCCTTGGCGCTGTCCTATTAGCTAACTTGGTATCGAATTTAAAAGATATACTTATGAAACATAGTGCGTCCATATATTACTGGACAGATTCACAAATTGTTCTTAGTTGGATAAGGGCTTCACCTGGCAAATGGAAGACTTTTGTTGCAAATCGAGTCACTTCAATTCAAGAGATGACTAATATTTGCGACTGGTATCATGTAAAATCCAAGGATAATCCAGCTGACATACTTTCGAGGGGTTGTTATCCGTCTCAGCTGCATGATTGCGAACTTTGGTGGAATGGACCGTCATTTCTGAAGGACAATTTCGAACTCTCAGATCCGCAAATACTCAATGTCTCTCTCCCCGAAGAAAGGAAAACAACATTAGTAGCTACAATCAAATTAGATTTTCCTTTCGAAAACTTTTCAACCTTAACACGGTTAATTAGAACATTTGCTTGGTGTTTACGATTTAAGACTAATACAAATAGTGCGCAGACCAAAATACGAGGCGATTTAAGTTTAAGCGAATTAAATATAGCGTTGACTAAGGTTATACATTTAACACAGCAACAAAATTTCGCGCAAGAAATCGACGATTTAAGAAACGGAAAGCAAATAAATAGCAAAAGCAAAATTTTAAGTTTGAACCCGTTTCTCGACGAAAACGGGTTAATACGCGTCGGGGGTCGGTTAAGCAAATCGAATCTGCGATTTGACGTACGGCATCCAATATTACTACCTAAAAGCGCACAAATTACTAAACTTATTTTTGAAAACAAGCACAAAGAATTATTGCATGGCGGGCCGACTTTATTACTTAGTTCCATACGACAAAACTATTGGCCGATATCGGGCATCAGCATTGCAAAGAAAACAGTGCATCAATGCATTACGTGCTATCGTAGTAACCCCAGAAACATTAATCCCATAATGGGCGATTTACCGAAAGAAAGAACCGCGATTATGCCTCCATTTCACACAGTCGGTTTGGATTATGGAGGTCCTATAATAATCAAAGAGCGAGCAGGGAGATGCAACAAAACAAGTAAGGCGTACATATGTCTTTTTGTCTGTCTTAGCACGAAAGCGATACATTTAGAAGCAGTATCTTCCCTATCTACAAAGTCATTTTTAGCGGCGTTTCGTAGGTTCATCGCTAGACGTGGGAAACCTAAAACAATTTTTAGTGACAACGGTACAAATTTCATTGGCGCAAACAATCAATTAAGAGAATTATACGAATCGTTGTCATCTAGTAGCGAGGAAGTAGATAGCATTTTTAAGGTAGAAAATATAAATTGGCAGTTTATCCCTCCTCATTCACCGCACTTTGGAGGTATATGGGAAGCAGGGATAAAAAGTGTCAAACAGCATTTGAAAAAGGTAACGTCAGGGGCATTGCTAACTTTCGAAGAGTTATACACAATACTTGCGCAAATAGAATCAATTCTCAATTCCAGACCGTTAACCCAAATATCCTCTGATCCTTATGACTTCCAAGTTTTAACCCCAGCCCATTTTTTAATTGGTCGACCGTATACATTGGCTGCTGATCAAGACGTAACTGACGTGGAGATCAATAGACTGGACAGATTACAACATCTCCAACAAATCGTGCAGCAGTTCTGGAAGAAGTGGTCTCGAGAATACTTATCATCACTACAGCAACGAACTAAATGGAAAAACCACATCCCCAACATCGGTGTCGATTCGTTAGTAATTGTAAAAGAAGATAATTGTCCTCCGTCAAGATGGCAACTTGGACGCGTTTTTCGTTGCTATCCAGGAGCCGACGGACAAGTACGTGTAGCGGATGTAAGGTGTGCCGGTGGGGTCATAAAAAGGCCTGTAGTGAAATTGTGTCCTCTACCAATAAACTAGCAATCAAGGAAGCGGAAGAATGCGGGGTGCCAATAGCGCGCTGGGTGCACGAACATATTCTTTGAACACTACAAATTATATTTCTATTATTTGTTTTTTAGCTTGTACCTTTTTCATTTTGTAAACATTGTAAATATTGAAATACTTACAGTATTTCAAGGCGGGCGGCATGTCGAAGAATGTAGCGATGTTCATTTCGGTGAAAAGCGAGTAATCGTAAATCACAGTCAAAGTCGAGGATTGTCACTTCCTACAAAACGTAATTGCCAAAGGCCATAAACTGCTGCATTTCGATATGCCCGCCGCTGGTGGTCGTCTTTTTCCTCTTGTACCCTACTAAGTAGGTACTTCAAATACATTTTACAACTAATACAAAGGGACGAGGAAAGGGGCTCACTTTCACACATAAAACCGGACAATATCATTGTATATAGAGCATTCACATATAGTCACTAGAAGAGTAAAGAACCAAATATACACATAGTTAAGAACAACAAGTTTTACTTTTCTTTCACCTACACAACGTTGAGTTAAGACAAAATAGTTACATACATTAGTTACATATCGGAAAAGTTACATAATCTCATAACACCAATACTGTAAAGTAATGCTGCGCAGCAGATCGTCAATGAAGATGTTGAATAACAGTGGACCCAAATTCTACCCCTGTGGGACACCCGAATGTAGTGTAAACTCATCAGAGCGGTGTCCGTTGTAACGTACATAGGAGAGACGATTGTTCAGATAAGATTTTATTAACTTGATAGCAGCCGGAATGAAACCAAAAGATGTAAATTTTGAGGCGAGCAGATCATGATTTATCGTATCGAACGTCCTTGATAGATCTGTATATACAACATCCACCCGTCCACGCCTGTCCACAACTTCACTGATGAATTGTGTAATATATGTTAAATTAGTAATTGTAGATCGTCCAGAGATAAATCCATGTTGATGTTCGGATAGGAAAGGGCGTACACTATGATAGATGGACAATTAAAGAATTTTTTCATAAACCTTTCCGAAGTTACAGAGGATATACAGGGTTAGTAAAAAGTCCCGGAACGGTCGAATAACTTTGTTATTTGAAAATTATGATTTCTGAAATTTGGTATGAGGATATAGTTAATATAAATGCATTTTATGCAATGCAGTTAATATTTTTTTAACTTCCGGTTTAATCGGCAATACGTCCAACTTTTTTTTTTTAAATGGAACGCCCAGATTTTTTTAACACTTTTGAATGCAAAATAAAAAACTACGTTCAGGAAGTATTAAGATGTTTATTTTTATTCACAAGAAAACAGTTAAAAAATTAAAAAGTGTCCTAATACAGAAAAATCAAGGTACCTTTGAAAAAAGTTGTTGTTTAGTGTTTGCATTCTTTTTGCCGTCACATTTGACAATTTTAAAAGCGTTTTAACTTTTGCATTGCTATAAATTTACTTATTTTAAACATTGACACATTTGAAAATGGCAGAAAAACTTACTGAATCAGAGCGAATTGATATATTAATGATGCGTGGGTACGGTGATCGTCAACGTTCTTTTGAAGAGGTTCGTATTTTGTTTAATACTGTTTATCCGGATCGTCACATTAGTAAAAGTACGGTATGCCGAACAATTCAAAAGTTTGAAATCTTTCGTCAGGTGAAGGATTTACCTAGAAGGGGACGTCCATTAACAGCAACAGATGAAGAAACTAGTTTGAATGTGTTACTCACAGTGGAAGAAAATCATCACGTGTCCACAACAGAATTAGGTCAAATTCATGAGATCTCTCAAAAATCTGCCCATACGATTCTTAAATCAGCAAGAATGAAAGCCTATAAAATGGATCCCGGCCATGAGTTAACTGAAGATGATCCAGATCGTAGGCTACAATTTTGCGAAACAATGACGGAATTGATCGAGCAGCAGCCCAATGTTTTAGATCACATCATTTTTTCAGATGAGGCAACGTTTTGTCTCAACGGCACTGTGAATAGACATAATTGTCGCTACTGGTCAATTGAAAATCCGCATTGGATTGAAAAAGTCCATACACAGCGTCCTCAAAAGGTGAATGTCTGGGCTGGTCTTGTTGGAAACAACATCATAGGACCATTTTTTATAAGAGGAAATTTAACTGGCAACGTCTACTTAAATTTATTGCGAAATGAGGTTGTTCCAGCACTTGCGGCCCTCTTTCCAAATGCAAACATAGGTGATCACCCTAATGCACATTTTTGGTTTCAACAAAATGGAGCTCCCCCCCATTTTCCCCATAATGTCCGCGATTATTTGAATGAAGTTTTTCCGGGACGTTGGATCGGACGTAGAGGAGCAATCGAATGGCCAGCACGTTCGCCAGATTTCTTTTGGGATCACATGAAATGTCAAGTGTACAAAAATTGTCCCCATAATCTTGAACAATTGGAAGAGAGAATAGTTCAAGAAGCCAATCGCATCACTCCAGAACAAATACAAAATTCAATAAGAAATTTTACTGAGCGTTTACATTTTTGTCAAATTGTAAATGGAGAGCATTTTGAACAATTATTGTAATCGCAACCTGAATAGACAGGTATCTTGATTTTTCTGTATTAGGACACTTTTTTAATTTTTTAACTATTGGACGTATTGCCGATTAACTATACCCCCATACCAAATTTCAGAAATCATAATTTTCAAATAACAAAGTTATTCGACCGTTCCGGGACTTTTTACTAACCCTGTATATTGGACGGCGGTTAGATATTAGTGTTGGATCTCCTTTTTTAAGTACAGGACAAATTGCAGTTCTCTTCCAACGCGTCGGATAAATACCCGATTTTATAGAAAGATTCATGATAAACATCAAGGGCTTAGCAAAAACATATCTACAATCTCTAACCAGAAAACTAGGGATCTGGTCGTCACCCGCCGTATGCTTATTGGCCAAACTACTCATTGCTCGAATAACCGTTTCCTCACTTGTAGGTAAGATCATGTATGGCAAATTATAGGAAAAAGTGTCATTAGTTTGCGATGTGCTAGTTGGTGTAGTACTATCAGAGAAGAAGGCAGCGAAGGCATTCAAAATATTCAGCGGGCTCGAGTATTCATTATCTTCGCCATCCCGCAGTCTTGGAGGGATTCTACGGCTTCTCCTAATTGTGCTAAGAAATGTCCAAAAACTAACTGGGTTATCCCTGATGTTCTGTTCCATTTGAAGTAGATACTGATTATAGGCCTTTTTTATGTCGACCTTTGTAGTACTTCCTAGTCGTTTAAATTCATTGTAGTACATTAAATTGTTAGTTCTAATCCAATTTCTGTGATAATAATTTCTAAGTTTTAGATTTCGTTTGATTGAGTTTGTAAACCATAAAGGAAAATTTTGATTGGTATTTATCTTAGAAGTAATATGAATATCGAAAATAGAATATAACCTGCTATAAAATGCATCCAGCGCCAGATCAGGATTAGTATAGTCCTCCACAAAAGTCCAGTCACACTCCTCCCTCTTCTGAAATTGTATTCAAGTCCGCCGGCATAAGGAAATGTAGATGGTTGCGCTGAGGTATTAAATTGAAACGACAAACCAAGTGCAGGATGGTGGACATCTGCAGGAACCAACGGGCAATCGCAGCGATTAATATGGAATATGTAATACACATTGAGATTTTTAGAAACTGACATCTATGGACGTACAATCCCCACTCAAATTCTACCGAACCCGAAGCAGTTCCAACCTCCCCGATAAAGAGCTTTTACGTGCTAAATATCGCATAGAATGGAACCCATCTCGGCTAGGAATCAAACCAGCGACTATGAGGTAAAAGGCGAATATGCAAACCGTTCAACTACCCACACGGCAATGTACAGTAGAGATAGTAAAATAATGTTCAAAAAGGCTAATCTTCAAATATCAATATTGCGAAACCGCTGAATTTTGAAATAGCGTTGATTACACAAAGAGTTTTTAATTTTTATCGAATATTTACAAAATATTACAATTTACTGGATATGGCATTTCAAAAGAGATCTTATGATCACGTATCCTTTACCTGAGACAGAATGTATACCAACCCTTCACCTACAATTCTGCAACTAAAAATACCAATTGACGTATCCGAGTGTTTTTTTCCGGATAAAGAATTACCTAAATTTTAAATGAATTTGTGCTAAACTTTATAAACACAAACGGTTTGATGTTTTCAAACATATTAGCGCACATACTACTGTGGCCTGGCACCCCGGGTTTTTGTAAATTCAGTTTCTTTTTGTTCATTCCGTTAAGCGTTTGTCAATGTTGCGAGAAATGTCAAATTGTTTTATTTTCAAATAAGTTTAGTTAATGTTTTGGATTATTTAATTTGTTTATTTTATTGTTCAGTTGTTTATATTAATTTCAGTCAGGTGTACATTTTGCGTTCACTGGTAGTGTATATATATTGTTTTGTTTTTGCGAGTTCGTCCGTTTGCGGACAGATCTGTGTGCGTTGCATCGCACGCATCTGAGTTTTTTATACTTATACGATTGTTTAACCTTGTAAGGTCAGTTCCCTGATAGACACGTGTAAGTATATATATAAAGTTGTATTTCATTGCTGACATTTTGTGATTATGGATTTCAAGTTTTGAATTCAGGTTTCTGATTTTATTTCGTTCATCACGGAACTCATTTAATAATAATTGATATTGTATTCTTGTGTACACAATTTAGATATAAGATCTGTTATTATTTTTACGTGCAGGAAGATATTTTAAGTTTAGAGAGTTAATTTTTGTGTTCCTTGTTAATTTTTCTGATTTGTAATTATTTATTAATCACCTCGGGTTGGGTGAATAACAGCATTGTGCTTGCTTTTATTTTTTCATTTATATAAATTACTTGAATTTTTCACGTTTAATAAAGTTGTTTTAATATTGAGACCACGTGGATTGAATTGAAAAAAAAATTATTATCTTCCTGAACTTTTTGTTTTCTGTTGCTTTGTAAAAGGATTTTGAATTGTCCATTTGTAGTTTAAAGTCAAATGCAGTTTTGATTTAGACCAGGACCCTTTTGTCCAAGGTTTTTTTTCTGCAAAGTTTGTAATTAAATTTTTTTTTCTTTTTTTTTAAATAATAAAATTATTGAATTTTGATGTCATTCAAAATACTGTTCTTTTATTTTTAATTAAAACTTTTAAAATTTTTTTTGAGTATAAAAGAAGATAAAAGAAGATCAGTCAGATTTCTTTCACCCACATTTTACTTTTCATGATAGTAACCCTGAGTTTAATTGTTCTTTTGCGCCTTATAAAAAATATTGTTTTCATTTGTTTTTGTTGGTACTTTCAGTACACAGCAATACGTACCTACATATAATTTTAATTTTTGTGCATTTTTTAATTGTGGATTTTCTCTAGATTTTAAGCGCAATTTACTACTTAATCATTCATCGTTTATGAGAAATTATGTCCTACGTACCTACGCACACCGGTAAATATATGACTTGAAGCTTGTGCTCATAATAATTATTAAAGGCATGTGTTTCGCACAAATCAGATACGCACCTGATACCGCAAATGTGTGTGTACCGGGATGTTTGCAAGGCGTGTATTTATGTAAATACGGGCAAATAAAAATGACATATTAATCATGTTGTATGTTAATTGAAACATTTACATCTTGTACGATGTCGAAGAATGTCAAACGTTTAATGTATTCAAAATATGATAATTAATCGCAATGGATTCTTGACGTCGATATTTTTAAGTTAATGGCATAACTGAAATAAATTAATAAACCCGTGTAATGCGGCACCGACAACTAATGGCTCTTGCTTTATGCCCTTCTTCAAGCGGACGATATTTGTTCGGCTGATTGATGCGTACGTACAAGTTTATTATATGCGTATTTAAATTTAAATTGACTTGGCTTTTGTCGAAATGTTGCAGATACGTACGTCAAAAGCGTTAAAGATTACAGATAAGCTTTACTTAAGTGTAGTACTTTAAATAAATTCAATACGCTACTCTGTATTTTAAAACACTTAGAATTTTTAATTTCTTCATCTCAATTACAATGTTAGTATATATCGTGTATTAATAAGTACAATACAAATTGACTGTAGAAAATGTTTGGATGTCATCATGGATTCTAGTTATAACTCAGAGGTTATGTATCATATCTAAGATATTAGTGAAGAATTGAGCAGGGCTTTCTATATTTCAACAAAACTCAAGACATAACTAAGCAGGAGTTCGTAGAAATAACCGATATCTCATAGCGATTTTTCGATCCAAAATAGATTTTGCCGTTAGGGGCTATAATATCGGAGATATAAAAATCACATAAGCAGACTTACTCGACCGATGAACACGTGTAGCTGAAATACGTGAAATAATAACGCGCGCGCCTTCCCGAACAAAGAGCATATGAAGTGGACAAAGCCTAAACCGTCTCACACCGATGTAAAGTAAGTTTAATAAATTTTTATATATTAATTCTTGTGCTTAAAGTACCTGCAATTTAATTCCTATTATATAAAGAAATGAGTAATTTTATTTATCCTGTGGATTACAAAACCAAGCAACAAATGAAACAAACTAAGTCATATGCAATGCAAAAGAGGGAGAGAAAATATATAATATTTTTATAAAATCCTGAAACGCTCATTGATAAACAACACACAAACATCAAAGCCAACATTAAATTATGGTGGTTTTGTGCGGCAGCAAAAAATTTAACTCGGGAAGTATATAAGTTCATTATTATACATAATATACATTCGGCTAGTGCGATGTCTGAAAAAGATTTCGTTTTATTTTTATTCCGAATTTTTTATTCTACACGAATGATTTGATGTTATTGAATTCGGTAAAAATTCTCGGTTGTGAAAACGATTTTTGTATTCACTAAGGTAAGAGATTTCGAAATCTCGTTAGTTAACGAAAAATCATTCGTTTGTTCTTATCGAATGATTTTTTCATTCGATTCGCCCAACGCTAATGTGGTGTCAGCTTTTAATGATTCGTTGTGTTAGTTTTCCTGGGTGACGATCTCAATCTAACCTTTAGGGGCCCTCTATCTACAGCAGTCATTATTCCGCCTAGGTTTCTTAATACCATGTTAATCCAGAACTCCACAGTCTTATGCATAAGTTAAAGTTCTTCAATTCTCAGGCTATCGACGGCATTTAGAATGATTTATTAAAGAATTGCGCTAAAAGTGTAATTTTTTGTGTCAATTAATACGCAAATTACTAAAACAAGGCAAATTTCTGACGATATTTGAAATTAGCAAAATTATTCCAATGCATAGAAAAGATGATGAAGAATATATGCGCAATTATAGAACAATCGCATTTTTTTTAAATGTCTCAAATTATTAAAATAATAGTTTCCAGTATATAACTTTTATTAGCAACTGAATGAAATAGCTTTCATAGAAACTAGTCAATTGGCACAGCGATACTGCATGTTATAGATTTTTTTTTATTTGGTAGCACACCTGTACATATTACTTCAAGCTAATGTAGCGTCTGCTAAACTAAATTACTTTAAACAACTAGAAACGGCGCCAGTGCGCTATTATTGGCGGAAGCTTCAGAAAAACTGAAAATCTCATCCGGCAAATTACACTGCGTTTAATTATTAGAATTGCAAAGCCGCACGTTCGTTAGCCATTTGATAAGGAGCAAACAGCTGTTCTCGGTAAAGGAAGCAAATAATTTTGTATAGTTGAAGTAATTGTTTCATCGCTGGTGTTAAAATTAATGATAATGAAGGCGTAAAGTGGTTTCTTCTTTCGTAACTGCAACATTTTTGCTTAACACTCACGCGCAAGAAGTGGGGTAATTTATACAATTTAGAGAAATAAGTGCCTATCTAATACGGGGAATCTACAATCACTTGTGAAGAGTTGCGTATATAAAAAAATTGGAACGATTGAGGAATAGTGATAAACAAAAAATCGATTATTGGTTATAATTCATTACTATCACCTTTTTGCTATATATTTGAAAATTTACCCTACCACTGCAAATTTGAAATAATCTTTAAGAGGCAACGATATCAGCTGATCAACTCGACAGCCGCGATTCGGGCCACTCACGTCTCCATTGCAATAGGTGTATGGGTCTATAAAAATGACCTCTATTAGTAGGGACATACGTGCATCGTATGGCTTTGTTATATTTACATTATATAAAACGCCTAATATGATAAACTACGAAGCACGTATGAGATCGGTATAATAATAAATATAATTTTCAACAAACGTCACTAGGCCGACGCCGGTCAAGAAATTGTTGTAGACGCGAAAATATTGAGATTTATATGAAATTTTGCTGTTTTTCTATTTTATTAGTAGGTTATTAGTAACTAAATTGTAACGGACTGCTTTTCTAATTCATTGGATCTAAAATTAGATATAGGGAAAAATACTGCGAGCAAAATTTTACTTATTAAAATTATTACAAAGGTTTCTAAAATATAATTTTAGTGATACACAACGAAAAATAAATATTAACACTGGTGTGTATCGAAATCAATGACACATTATTTATTATTAAGTTTAGTTGTTTGTTAAAAATCATAAAATATATCAGCATGAAATCTTGGTGGTAAAACAAATGATGTGATTCATGGTTCAGGATATATTTAGCCTAAATTGACCTAGACAACATTGTAGTAAATGTAGTGACAACATACATTTGAATTTTTTACTGATATTTTGTTGTCGCATCTTATTACAAAGTTCTCAAAAAACATTTATTTTTTCAAAATGTTTACTAACATTTTTAGCCTAATATGAGTTTTTCTTACTGTCGTATAATTTACGATAGTGCCCTATTGACGTATTTTGAAACAAGTCCCGTAATCCAGAGTTAAGTTCGCTGTAATGTCACATATCCATAAAGACGATAAAGTGGTGATATTGAACTCAAAACTGCCATCAATTGAAATGCGCCATATTGGAACACAAACGTCATCAATGACGTCGATACCATGGCGGATATTCAAATAAATAAAGTTAAGGATATCAATAAATTTTAATAGGACTTGCAATTTGTAATGATAATTAGTAGCATATGTTAGATTTTATGCTATGTATTTTATATGGCATTGCTCTTTTTTATTAAAGTTGTGGTCAACTTAGAACTATAGACAGTTTCCAAACTTACGATGAACTGGTAACATATACTTCATTCGTTCTCAGGTTTAATAAGAGAGAAAAGAAAAAATGTCTTTCAACGCCATATAGAAATACGTAGGAAAAATCTAATTAATACAAGTTTCATGAGATCTTCACGACTTGTCATAACAATCCAACATTGTATGTTGTCTTTAGGAGTAAATAATATACTGCAGTAGTTGTATAATTTATTGATGATTAAATAATATTAGTTTAATTAATTCCTTCCTTATCGATTTGCCTTGTATTTTTTCTGTAAACTTCTTTGCTAAATTACGAAATCTAATTTTGCGATAAGACCATGTTATGGTTTAACTTAAAATTGAAACATAAGTTTCTTCCAGAGGTGACATATCTAACAAATGATGGGATAAACTAGAAAAACTCTTTTGGGGAACATGACTTGATAGTAAATAAACAAAAGTCGTTAGGAAGTTTTCTTCTTGTGGAATCTTGTTTCCTGTCGAGACCATTACTTTCCGAATTTGTTTTTCGGTGAACTGGCAAATATGTCGTACCTCCTTTGATGGACAGATTAATTTACCTAAGAAATAGTGAAGAAAATTTAAAGAAATATATATGTTATACATCATTTATTTACTTCTACCCTTTGTTGTCAGGAATATCAAGTGATTCTAAATAAAAATATACTTTTTTAGATTTTCTTTGTCCGAATTCAATGTTGGAATAACTCCCTTTTTAATTCGCACAATCTGTCCCGTTCTATCAAACTCCTTTTCAAGGTAATGCACTGAACAAATATCTGCACGCTTACTTTTGCAGGGATTTATGGTACCCCCTGTAACAGTAATCCACACAACAATGTTTGGGCATTCTACAAAAAATTATTTCACATAGAAGCATGTATTATCATAATTTCAGAATATTTTTAAGCTATGGCATTATTCTGATTATGAAAAGTTAGTTCTCCGTCATCTTAGTAACTATTGCTTTTGCAGGATTTTACACGACACGATGGCATCACTTTTCTTTAGGAAAAACTACCTGGATTAATTGTCATATAAGCCCAATTGTTAATGCTATAATATGCATACTTACACCACAGCCTTTCGGGTAAAACAAAAATATCGGGTGAATAATATGTAATATTCGAAGGAGTCCGCGAAAGAATAAAGCAAAGAAAGTAAATAAAACAAATCAAACTGCAAGGTTAGGTAACATCAGTAACACTTGTCAACTTGCAAAAAACTTAACGCGACTTAACGCAAATACTTCCTAAAGAAAACTAACGTAAGCATGACGCTACATGAAACATTACGTATATAATGACGCCTGTGTTCCAATATGTCCTTTAGTTCTCCTTTTGATGGTGCGCCGTAGCGATGCGCATACGGTTCATTGGCAGTCTATCAGGTCTGTGACTATCAACCATTCCAGTCAGCCATTAGCGTACCATCAAAAGACCGTAGGCACACAATCAGGACACCGTATTAACGTCTACTAGAATTTACCATAAGTTTAACTATATTCATATCCAGATTTGCAAGAATCGTAGATATACACAATTGAGGAAAACTCCCCGTCTTCATCAATCCCAAACATAAAAGAGGGAACTCTTCGCATATCCCACTTCACTACAACTTACAAGATCGCTGAAAACCTCTATAAAACAAACTCGATCCATTTTACTAACAGTAATTAGAAACGTTCGAGAGCTCCACTCTTACTTTCAATACCGATTCGTTTTGTTTTTTGTTCTTAGGTTATGTTTTATGTTTGTGTTATTCGCTTATTATTTGAAAGTGTAATTGTTTTTACAATGTTGCCAATCGAGTAGCCTGTCAGAGGAGTTTGTTAATGCTTAGCTCTACCATTTGAGACAGCACCTCACGATTATCTTTAATTTTATTTTGCTCGCTGGATAGTATGACTTTATTAATATTGCATTTTAAATTCTTTTTTTACAGAAAAGATTAAAAAACGACAGTCAATTTTCTAACATGACCCTTTTTGGCTTTAATGTGCAAAATTCTCAATTTAAAAAAAAAAAAACAAAGCAATTCGACAAGGTTTATGTTGTGATAAAGTATAATCCATTTACGGTATACATTACAAAGAAAAATGAGTTACTTGTCAATTCTTTGCATAATCTTTAATTTATGCCAGGGAACAGCGTATATGATGGAAACGCTACGCAAAAGCTAATTATTGTAGCATGCTCAACGTTTGAAGAAACAAACGAAGTTTGTAAAAACATACGAAACATTCATAAAGTAAATATATTTGAATTTACATACCAAGAGTGCGTGTATAACAAGTCTACGTAAAATTGGAGCTATGATTTCCTGTTCAATTTATAAATCCGTGTATAAAAGCCCAACTACATAAATAATAACGAACATTCTACAAATACCATAAATCATTCATTAAGTCTCTCGTGTTAGATCGTTACAACATCCTCCGTAGGCTTAATATCATAATTTCAGGCGTTTTCCAGCATAATCAAGGACCTGACTTTTGCATGTTTACCTTTCGTGATAAGGATATATAACAAACGGCGCAAGTGAAGTGTAACGAGTTGGCAAGACAGAACGAAAAAGAATGACTGCATATAGGAAGTTGTAATTAATATATAAAAAAATACGACCGTCGTTTCAGAACGGCAGCACACTTGAACGTGTAAAAAATCTGCTTGGCCTTCTGGAAAATTTACGTTTTTACACGCACCACATGCAATCTGTAGGTTGCAAAGTTATCGTGCATTATAACTTAGGCTTGGATGATCAATATTCGTGTATAGTGTGCCAATACGAATACATGAAACGTATAACAATTAATCCGTTGTCTCCATTGCTTCTATAAATTCTCAAGAACGAGTACTTACGTTAATTTTACACACTAAGGCGTGCTTCACACAAATAAGTTTATGCATTGACGGTGTTAAGGTCATCACAGACAATTCCATCAAAATAATTATATTTGAATAAGGAAGATTTTACTTCGCCCAAAAAAGTGATTTAAAGAAATTAGAGGAAGTTGTAAATTAGGGAAACGGGATTATCTATTTGTATTAGAAAATCATTTATTACGTTTATTAAAGCGAAGTACAGCCTGAGGCAGGCGCGGGGGCCAATACATTATATCCATAGATATGCAGTGCATTTGCAGCCACTATACGCATGCATTCATTTGCGTCTAGCTTAAGCGTCAGCTTGCATTAGGGTAGGTTGCCATGGTCGATCGCAGCCGTGGTGCGGTGGATGTTTCATTCTAGTGTCTTGCTCCTTACAATAAAAAACAAACCAAACTGAAAACTGCAAAAAATCATCTCCTTTTTACTCTTTTTTGTTTTTTGTGGGTGCCTTCTATCGTACAAATCTCCGCAAACATTACAGCCTCTTGACTCTTGGTATTTAATCACCCATTTCTTTGTCCATTAAATGATACCAATCACTTCAAAATTATGGTACTCTGTGCAGATTTTCGACTGATTGATAGATATGAGCTTCTGGGTTTACTTTTGGCTTGCCGAAACTTGAAAATATGTTATAGGTAACAGTTTATCAATATCTAGAGTAAAGAGTGTAATTCATATTCGAAAACCCTATGAAGATAATCATCAGTCAATGAAGAACTTTTTAAACTTAGATATATAAGTACTATGTATATAATAAATCTATATTGACAAATTAGCAAATATCTTCGCTAAAATAATGAGTTTAACATCCTATAACTCTCATACACAACTATTAATTGTGCGAATGTATATGGTATATACAGGGTGTCTCAGCTTTTAGTTTACAGGCATTATCTACTTTCACTGTATAGTTAGCAAAAAAATGTTCAAATAAAAGTTACTTGATATGATGTTATGTCGAAAATGACATATGCAGTTTTTTATTTGTTCGTGACCTTGAAAGAGATTTTAAGATTAACTTTGATTTTTTAAAAGGAAACATCTATTTTTTAATGTTGCGTATTATTTATCAGAAATTAACAAACAAGTTTTATTTGACACATTTTTTAATTTGCCTTGTCAGTTTTGAAACAATTCGCATTAAGTTGGTACAGTGATATTACAAACTCGTCAATCCGAAAAGCCGGGATCTGACAGTCTCGGTTTTATAATAAAAATTTGATTTATGTTATCTTCAGTTATTTACTATGCCGTTTACATACGATTCAAATGAATATGTAGATATTTTATTAATCTACGGAGAATGTAGAAAGAATTCTCGAGAAGCTGCAAATTTGTATCGAGAGAGATTTCCGGGACGCACTTATCCATCACATACAACATTTAGCAAAGTAGAGGCAAAGTTACGAACTGGTTCACTTCCTTCTACTGTAAAACATGCCAACCATAATGCTCCTGCTAGAAATGAAGAGAATGTGATCAACGTTTTGGCATATGTATCTGTAAACCCCCATGTATCACTTCGATTTTTGGCAGAAGAAATTGGAGTTAGTAAGGATACAGTACATATAATTTTAAAAGCGCATCGATATCATCCATTTAAAGTTCATTTATCACAAGAGTTAAGGCCGAATGATTTACAAAGATGACTGCATTTCATTGCACGATTGGAAGTTCTAGAAGATGCTAATCCAAATCTTCTTAACTGTATTTTATGGAGTGACGAAAGTCGTTTTCATAATAATGGTGTTGTAAACAAACATAATGCTCATTACTGGTCTAACCAAAATCCGCGTTGGATGGAGGAAACACGCTTTCAAACGATATGGGGAACTAATGTTTGGTGTGGAATGTTTAATGGGCATCTCATTGGTCCCCATTTTTACGAAGGAACCCTAACAGGACAACGTTATTTACATTTTTTGCAACATGTGCTTCCAAATTTAATGGAAGATATTCCTCTTAATGAACGAGAAAATCTAATTTGGCAGCAAGATGGCGCACCACCCCATAATGCGCAAATTGTGACCGTTTACTTAAATGCTCTTTACCCCAATGGGTGGATAGGAAACAGAGGTTCTATTCCTTGGCCTGCTCGTTCTCCGGATTTGTCGCCTCTCGATTTTTTTATGTGGGGTTATTTAAAGGAATTAGTATACCAAGTGCGGTCGGCGGACCTCGATGATCTGAAAAATCGAATCCGCATGGGATGCCGAAGTATAAACTTTCATCTTGCACTAGAGAATTGTGTCGTCGCTTAGAAGCTTGTGTCCAAGCTGGTGGAGCCCAAATTGAACATTTATAAAATTAACTACTTTTAATTATTAAAATATTTCTTTAAGCTAATAAAAATTGCTTTGAAAAAGTTAATATGAATTGTTCCAAAACTGACAAAATTTGTCAAACAAAAGTTGTTTGCTAATTTCTGACAAATAACATGCAACATTAAAAAATATGTGTTTCCTTTCAAAAACTCAAAGATGACCTTGAAATTTTCTTCAAGGTCACGATCAAATAGAAAACTGCATTTGTCATTTGCGACATAACATGATACCAAGTAACTTTTATTTGAACATTGTTTTGGTAACTATACAGTAAAAGTAGATAATGCCTGTAAACTAAAAGCTGAGACACCCTGTATAGTACAGTATATGTACAACAGAAATTGGGTACACACTAAAAAATATTACTTTTCCTACGGAAAATTGCTGTAATGTATAGGGTAAATTTACCAAAAATTGAGAAATTTACTATAAAACTGTAGGTAAATTTCCCAATTTTTGGTAATTTTACCCTATACATTACAGGAATTTTCCGTAGGAAAAGTATAATTTTTTTTAGTTTGTATACAAATTTTCAAAGCCGCCATCCTTTGAATCTAAGCTTTTCCAGCTTGGTAGCTATTTATTTTTCATTTTGTGTATAAACAACATACTCTTAAATAAAATTCTTTTATTTTTGAAGCAATTCTCAACCTCATCTTTCAATTTAGTTTTAAGGGTTTTAAAACTTTGGCTCAATTATCTCACTTGTTTCCGGTGATTATGGTACTCGCTATTAACCATTTCTTTTAAAACGCTTTGGAATTACCTGTGTAAATATGAACGAACGAGATTAGCTGCTTTTACCTACAATAAGCTCACAATTTTTGGTTCCTATTAAAATTTGACTTTAGACACAAGTCCATTCTATCAGATCAGTTATGGACCACCAGTGGTAATTTCGTAGAGGTATTGTTAGTCTAATTTCAATTTTTCATTGATATGTAATAGGTATATAGTGTGACTTCTTCCGGTACACCGCAAACCGCAATGAATTATTAAATTTCGGTTTATTTATAAAAATATTTTTATAAATAAACCGAAACATCTTACTCAATCTAATAGTTGTTTAACTATATGACTTTAAAAACCAAGAAGATCTACACATATAGTGTGACTTCTTGAACTATATTTGCACATTTGCAGTTTGGAGACATTCAGCTTGCAAAATACTGCAATTCAGAAGATTGCCATTACGTTTTTATGGAAATAATGCAAAAATACAATTTATTTTAAGTTGTATTTGTTTCTTATATTGTAAGCCACACCAACTAAGGGGCACAAGCGAATGTTAGATAGAGATAGATACTTTTTTTACAAAATTCAAAACGCACTATTTATTTCATTATTCAACCTATATTGTCTATTACTTCTGGATTTCCCGGAAATAAGAATAAGTTTAAAATTATTAATTGAATATATTTTTCTACGGATTCTACGTAATTTTGCTAGTCCGAAAATATATGACTTGTTTGTTGTTCTTTCATTGGTTACCAAGATTTAGGATTTTTATGTTTTAATGTAGACTGCCGCGAATACACTTAAAATCTTCCTAACTATCAATATAACACCTATAAACTATTCTCTTTGTTTTATGCGCCTCCTAGAACGTCAAAAGGTATACTCTAACAGTTTTTTCATAAAAAGTGATTTTTTAAATGCATCTATATATGGCACCAGTAAATTTTGCGATAACTGTCTCTATCATCCATTTCTTTCAGTTTGATTAAAATCCAATATTCTGCATTCAAATAATTTAATAACAAAACCCTAAACTTGCTTAAAAATATTAAAATTGCAAATTTCGCCAATTTACCCCCAATTTACCTGCCAGAAACTACAAAATATTTTGTATGTTATTGGTTTTTAATTTCCAGTATATTTAATGTATTTTGCATCATCTAGCGCATGGTATCTCAATTATTGAAGGTGATATCTATTCAATAACAGGCGCTTAGCAGTTTCCTGTACCACAACGCGTATTACAGTTCGCTGCTTGACTCAAATGTCTCGTTCAATTACGAACTTGAACAAGAGATGGCGCTCCTATGCTTTATTACAGTAAACTGTAATTTCAATCCTCAAGGTATTTAATTGGTGTGATTAATTCTGTTTTCTTTTTTATATATAAGTATAAATATGAACTTTCAGGCATCACGACTTGTGACGTCTAAAATATATGAAAGGAATGTAGTACTCCAAATTTTGATGTTCCAGAGTTAAAGCTCGCAACTATGTATGTGGTATACGCTTTAAACTTGCAATAGAACACGAGCTGTGAAGTATGTTTTTAATGGATTCTCTTCTCATTTAGGAAATAATTAACAGATGAAACAAATATTAAAAATACCTAAGCGGAAATGTAAGCAACTAAAAATGCAAGCAATAAGAGAAAATTCTCATGCAAAAAAGTAAAAACATTAATTAAACTATAAGTTAAGTACCGCATTTAGATATCTATTACCCTGTTCAGTAGTAATAAAACCATGCATAATACATCCTTGTGGGTTATCATATCGTTAGTACTAATAATACTTTATATAATAATACTTCTTGAATTGCGGAGGTTCTATATATATTTTCTGTTTGTATTTGCATATGTATATTTTGTTTTCTACTTACTGTACTGTTTTTTTTTTGTCCTACTTAAAGTTACAGATTTCCCAAAAACGACCGGACACGTTTCGACTTTCTCAATTCTCACGACCTCTTAAAAATAAATTTTTAACTTAGCATCGAGATTTAAAATAATAAGAGACTGTAGGTGTACTAGACCAAAATGTTATTCTCTTTTGACCTATTAATTTTTTGCAAAAACCCCAAAATACAATCATACAATATTACTGCGTTTAAATTAATAACGCCTTATCTAAAATAGCTTTGGTACGCTACAGACGACATGTGGGGTCCTCCAAGGCTCAGTTATGGGACCCACTTTATGGAATGTGTATTACGATGGCATACTACGGACACCAATGCCGCCAGGGGTTACCCTAATTGGTTATGCAGACGACATAGGGGTTATTGTAACTGCCAAGACTGCGGACATGCTGGAGGTGGTGGCACAACACGCATTGCACAACATCACGGAATGGCTGGACTCCAGGGGACTCGAACTCGCGCCACACAAGACCGAGGCTGTACTTCTTATTGGGAGTAGGAAGAACAAGAGCATCAGCATCTGCATGGGGGAAAACGTGGTGTATCCGCAGGAATCCTTAAGGTACCTCGGGGTGCACTTCGACAGAGACATGAGAATGGGCAGCCATGTCAGGATAACAGCCGAAAGGGCTGGCAAGGCCCTCGCAGGCATGCGCCAACTTATGCCAAGAGTGTATGGCCCCAGAGAGCGGAGCAGAATGATGTATGCGTCAGTTATTCAGTCCATAATGCTCTACGCCGTGCCAGTATGGCTGATGGCAATGGAGAAACGCACCCACAGGCAGAGGTTCCTCAGTATCCAGAGGAAAGTCGCCTTAATGATCGCCAGAGCATATAGGACTGTCTCTACCAAAGCCCTTCTCGTATTGGCAAGGACCCCACCTATAGACCTGGTAGCCAGAGGTCAGGCCAGTATTCTACAAGCCAAGCACAACAAAGGGTCGGTCAAGAAACATATCCTCGAAGAATGGCAGAGAAGGTGAGAAGTACAAGACGGAACCCCTGAATGGACCAAGAGGCTAATACCGGACCTAAGACCCTGGTATCTCAGAGTACACGGAGACATTGACTACCACTTGGCGCAAGTCCTGTCTGGCCACGGGTGTTTCAACGCGTACCTCTACCGCTTCAGAATTAGGGAGAGCAACTTGTGTCGTTATTGCGGGGGCTTAGACTCAGTAGAGCATACTTTCTTTATATGCCGCCGGTGGAATGCTCTGCGGGAAAGAGTGGTACAGGAGATGGGAGAATTAACACCGGAGAACCTTGTGGGAAAGATGCTAGTCTCACCTGAGAACTGGCAATGTATAGACCGTCTCTCCAGAAGTATCCTGACTATAAAGGGAAAGGAGAAGCAAGAGGACCAGGGAATGACCAACTGGGACACCCTGCAGTAATTGCCTGCTAACATCTAACAACCAAAGTAAGAAAAAAAGTAACTAAACATATTTTTTTTTCCCAAGAGCGGATTATTTATCTTCCAAGTTTTCATTAATTAAAATCAAAATTTTTCATGCCCTAAACCCCGTTATATATAAGTTACGCCACTTCACTATTTAAAATAATTAATAATTGCAGACTTTATTTGTTTGTATATACCTAACTTTCCATTTTCAGCAAATTTTACTTTATCACAATGTATTTATTTATTTCGTGTAGTGAATATTTAACTAAAATTGTTCTAGCTCTATGTTATTACTCTTACAAGCATAATTTTGAAGTTTCGACATGTATTACATACATTCTATCTTCAATTACTTGATATTTCTGAACGTTGAAATAATATCCATTATGATCATTCTTTATAAACAGGTAAATGCAAAACAAATCTGCAAATGGCTTACGTTGGAGCGGTTTGGAGAGTTTGTGTAGTACATTGATACATAAATAAATATAATCTGCCTGCATAGAATTTGCTTTACCAACTATGTATACTCTGTTTTCTGAAAGGCATGCATTACATTCATAATCGGCTTTTATACATATTTAGCCTGCGCTGATATGCAGTGCAATATTTTGAGTGATATCGCTGCGCGAACATCAATTCAATATTACAATGCCTTAGGGTTAAAATTATTGATATTCCTTCAATTTACTGGAAACATAAACATATATTTTCGTGGGAGTACATCTGGAATCGTACTACAGAATATTTTTGCAACTCTCAAAGGGTTCTTCAGCATTTGTTTTCTCTCAAATTTTCCAATAAGTTACGGGGTCAAACCAAATATGATGTACTATATAGACATACATGATGGTGGTCAGACCCGTGATCACTTAGTCATCTGTGGTATGGTGGACAAAGATGGAGCACCAAACTGCTAGTAGAAATAGAATGCCTCCTAGACCTCTCTCAACCCTATTTGGATAATGGCGGAGGCAAGAATGGAATTATGAACTTGAGTATACTTTTATTTCTACATTCATACAAATATTTATGACTATATATCTATTTATTATTAGTTCTCAAATATAAGGAAGCATTATCATCTAATTGGCAATATAAAATATACATTTTTCTAATTTGATGTAACAATAAAGCTAAAACAAACGACAACGCAGTGTAGTAATGAGTTAGTAACTTAATAGATCCATTAACGCACTGAGACTTTTATCGGAATGTAATATGCGCGATTAATATAAAAATTAGAAAAAATACTATAGAAAACTCGTGTCACAATGACTTGTAATGCTGGTAAATTAAATCACTTGCCCCTACAGGGCTCGTAATTCTCGCATTTCAATAAACGTCATTGTGGCAGTTGTATTTTAATAGTATATTAAAACACAAGTATAATAATGCGGGCATAAGTTTGAATTGTATACTTACCGATGAGTTAAGTAATTTGCAAATATTGTCTTACGAGGAAGCCATTCAATTATATGACATAAGCTAAGGATAAATAAACACATTGTTTTATTAAATTATTGAAATCATAACTTAAATGACAAACTGTTCAAAGGAACATAACTAATTTGATTATCCGGGATACTATTGAGTCCACGGAGCTTGCATTGTGCGCATAGTGAAGTTGTACCTACTTTGGTAAAAAGTTAGTAATATCATTAAGAAATATTAAAGAGGAAACTGAATCAATTTGGAAAACTAAAAGATTTAACAAGGCTACACAGAGAAAAAGGATTCTTTAAATCAAAGAAATATTTCTTTATCGCTATTTCAAAGTACCACTTTTTCTCAGTCAATACATATTTCTTTCAACTCAAAATAATACTACTTCATTGAAAAGAATACGTGTTTACTAAAAGAAATATGTATTAACTTTATATTTCTTTTATTTAAAAAAATCCTTTCTGTCTGTGTATTTTCTGTATTCATAAATGAAGTTCTTCCTTTTAGGAAAGTGTCGAAACAATTTTAAAGCAATACGACCTATACCAAACTAAGTCAACTTCGTAATCAATATATCACAGTCGATACAGCTGAAAGCACGACTCAGACCGCAAGAAATCATCACCAAAACCACCAACGCAATAACACCACAAAAAGCGGGAATGGATTGTAGGATATTTCATAAAAAATTACGAAGTAATAGTTCCAAATATGATTAGAATGTTACTTGCTATTAACTAGAGTACAATATAATAGAAACGAGACAACCATCCACTATAAACACGGAAGAACCCATATACCTACAATGTGCATTATGCGTAAATAAATTCATAATACCGTGATACTTTCTTTTGTGTATCGCTTCGTTGACGCATTTGCTCTATAAATTCCTCTATTATTCCAACGTTTCCTTTTTCAATGCAAAGTCCTACTCTCCTATTGCCTAACTTTCGCGATTTATTCGTAAGTAAAAGGCCATTGCAGCAATTTTTCAAATCGCTGGAATTTAACTAGTGCTGAATGGTACCTGAAGGCCTACAGTTAATTTAACTGTATTGCCTGCAGGGCGAAACCCCCGCTAAACATATATTAATTTAGTTTGCATGTATATAAACAGAAGTCTTTTAATTAATTTTCCTCCCAATTTCTTTTCTTATTATTTTTTGAATTGGATTTTCTGTTTTGTTTTGGGCAGACTTTTTTCGGCTTGAACGGTCTCCAAGATTTATTTCTCTTATTAGTGGTTTTATTGCAAACAGACATTTACGTAAACAAAAAAAAAATTCTGTCACTTACAATTAGTTTTAAATAAAATGTTTAACTTCAAAACAAGTAGTAAAATAGCAATAATATATTTCTAATGAATCCAGATCATCTTTAATTTTTAAAAACAAACATTCACAACGACTTTGGTGGAGGCGCCTGTTAAACTCAGCAGGTGTTATTAAAAGTTAATGCAAAGTTGCTTATTAAACGGTTGGCATACAAAACTATTTATTTAATCCAAAGTTAGTATCAGGTAAACAAATCACGCAGAAGATAATCTCTAAGTGTTTTGGCAACATTGGATGCCTGCAATTTAGGTTTGACTTGAAAAATTTTTAAATTAAGATAATTAACATATAGAGACAGTCTGAAATTTTGGTGGTTTAATTCAAGCAACTTTTGGAATTTTTAAATTACAACTTAATATTTCACTCAGCTAGATTGAGTGGTTGCAAGTTAGAGATAGAATCCAATTAAATTACTCCTATAACAAATAGATAAAAAATATCGTCAAAGATAGTCAGTTAATGCAACATAGGGTAAAACTGCAAATCACCTTTATGAGCTTTTTTACTAGCCATACTACTGCCACCTTACGCATTTTATTTGAAATTGTTAGTATCAAGTTTGTTTAAATGTTTAGCCGTATGTGTATAACTTTTTGAAGATGTTATTTGGAAGTATGGCTATTATAAAATTGAGTTAAAACATGACACTTCGGTCGACTCAGCAACCTTTTTCAAATGCTTAATGCTGTCTAGTTATAATATTTGAAATTGTTAGAAATACCTTAGAAACAAATATAAATCAAAATTTTGTTTATTTTAATTTCTTATCTAAATCATAAGCAGTTATTCCAAGGTGACTTGAAAGATTTGACAATAGTTCTATGTCCGATAAAAGTGTATAGTTGACCAGTTTCTCTTGTAATGTTATGAATGTTAAGAATTAATTTTATATGGAGGGTGCAGAAAGTGCTGCAATGTGCTTAAAAATTGTTAGATACCAATCGTATAAAAACGCCCTTATAATTGCTATAATATTCAATTGTTAATTAAAAAGTTGCCTATTTTAAAATATATCAGAAAAGAGTTTATTACTATAGATCGTACTTTAACAGACAAAATTTCATAGAAAAATCAATTTTACAGTCTAGTCTAATAGTGGAATCGTGAAAACTAGTTGAATTACAGTAAGAAAAAGAATTCGAGTAGCCACACACATAGTTCAAGGGAATTATAAGAAATGCTAAAAACGATTCAGCAATTAAGCGATTAATTTTAATTAGGTTATTTAATTGAGTAATAGCCTCATTGAGGATTTAATTGACACATTTCTTAGAATGTGAGGAACAAGAAGCTTAGTAGCAGTAGTAGAACTTTACTTTAGCAGAATTTTCTTTTCTTTGATGGTTTAGTATGATTTAATCGAGTGTGACTTGCTACAGTTTAGATTTACACAATCACTTCTGATAGCAAGCTAGGTATGCTTTAGTTAGAACATTATGTATACTTGAGCCGTAGTCGATGCGCTCTTTACCACCTTCTCTGCAAATAGAAAGGAATGGTGGACGGTTCGAAAACGTGGCAAGGTGTGATGCAGGAAGGTCTTACGGTCCAAGAGGTAGAAAATGCTACAGCCTCTTTTTTTTCAGGCTGAAATCTATACCACTACATGAAATGTGTGCTGGAGAGATTGTCACGGCCACAGAATAATAAAAACTTACAGTAACAGCCAAACTGTGTTCCAAGCACAAGACGGAGCTATGAGAAACGTTTCTATTTCCAATAGGTGTACCTAGGCACCTATTCATTAAAGGAAATGAGGAAGCAGGTACCCTTATAAAGCGTTTTTCAATTCCGTACTAATTGAAAAATGCTTTATTGAGATTCGATGTTGACGGCCTGTGGCGGTCATGTTGTTTTTGTGGCGTCTGCCTAAACCGTTGTTTATTATTCAGTCAGTGATGCCAAGTTACAGGATTGAGTAGCACGTCGAAATGAAACACTTTATTACAAAAATGAGTGTTCGTTAGTGCAAACGTTGCTCACATTGCGTCTATTTTACGGTAGTCGCGGTGGCCCTTCAAAGTCGACTTTCCAAAGTTTAGTGGCTAAATTCGAGACGACCGGTTCAGTAAACAAGCAGCCAACAATTGTACGTCAAAGGAACGCCAGATCGGCCGAGCACATCAGCGCGGTCCAAATGTTCAGGAGAACCCTTGGCAGTCAATTTCTCCGCGTGCACAAGAATTCGGCTTTTCGCAACTTGGCGAATTGGGGACTTGGGCTTACACCCGTACAAGATCCAACTGAGCCAAGAAGTTAAATGACCAGAGACAACGCCGTTTGTTCGCTGACTGGGCTCCGGACTAGAGATGTGTCGTTCCACTCGGACTCGGTACAAACGAACTAGTCCGCACATGGAAGTAAAAGGAACGAGCCCGCTATATCGTTCCGAGTCCAGAGTCAAATGTACCTATATTGTAGTACGCTTGCCAATTCGGTACATTCCTTGTTCGGCATCGTTCCTTTAAACCGAGTTCGATCGGAACGAAATGAATTTAACATATACTGAATTCGGTCCACAGTCGGTGTGTTATGATTACCCACATATACAAGAAACTGCTTTCGCTATTAAGCGATTTGTTGATATTGAAAGCTTGTTTATATGACTTGACTGGAGACTGTGGACCTGTTTTTAAGCAGAGCAGAGCAGAGCAAAGCAACCCAGCCCATTCCTTATCTTTTTGCCATTTTGTATAGTGAAAAGTGATCGTAATAAGCAATAAAAATAACAAAATATACTTACTTCATACTAGTCCACAACTACAGGCTCATTTCAATGTTACCACAAAAAACTGTTTGGTGTATTGAGCCTTTGACTGTAATTTTTTACAGTTTAATTCGGTAAAGTGGCGCTTTCTATCCTCGAATGAGTGTAGTAGCGTTGTACTGTTAGATGTTGTAGCCGAAAAAATATATTACTTGGAAGACTAAACATACACATATCTGCTTTCACTTCTAGCATAAGTTAAATTAATTCGACGAACGTGACATAGCAACATTAGCCTGCAAATATACTAACGCGACATTTATTTTAATTAACTCAAATCCTCGTAACAGCTCTTCACCACCTGTTACTCGTCACAACAAAATAATTTTATCCCTTTCATGTTGCGTAATAAGCAAGAGCAGATAGAAAGCATACTTGTAGCGCAAATAAGGTGTGCAATAAGCCTATGTTGCTTCTCTTTTAGGGTGTAACATGCGTAAAATCTCACTTTCGCTAAGATGACGGAAACAGTCACGTTTCCAGGCGTTATGGCCGACATTGTCATGCTTTAGTTAATGTGAGTGAACCGAGTAAACGTTCCCGAAATAACGTTGGCATTTATATGTTGAAAGCGTGCACGGTTCGCCGGCGTTGTAGTATTAGTTATTAGGTATGCGTATTGATGTACTAAATTAATGAAACCGTTTGACATTTTCACATAATTAGCTAATTGATTTGAATTGTATGTCAGAACATGTGGGTTGTTTATCCAGGTATAAACGTAAAATATAAATTTTAATGTGGTACGATATTGTGGAGAATATTTAGAAGGATATGTTGGCTCGAAATTTCGATTTTTAGTCATAAACTAAAAAAGCATACTCCATCATCAGTTTTTCTTTACAAAATATCTTGTATAGTATGAAGTGAGTCAGATACTCATCCTTAAACAATTTTTTAATGGACATAACCACAGATACATATATGAATAACATAATTGCAGAGATATATTTCGAAGATTTACTCAAGAACGCCAACTCTTCTAAATACTTTTCAATAGCAAACATATAATTGTGAAATGCGTTGGCTGCGTTGTTTGAATTGTTATAACTGCCCCAGCTGTCATTCCGGTGTACTATTCTTGTTCTCCTTCTTAATAGCACCGTGATCCGGAAAAAACCTCCACGCAGTCAGCTACAAATGCCTCAAAAAGCTAGCCTCGAATAAATCCATATATCCAACTTCACAGAGAGTTAACAATTCAGAAAAAAAAAAACTACTGACTATTTAAGACAACATAAAAGCGTTGCAGTACGAGCAAGCATAAGTATGATATACAAGCGTGAGTGAAGTCAAATCAAGATAGAGTAGGAGAGTAGATTTTCTTCTCGCTCAGCGGTTGGCGAAGCATTACATAGAACGGAAAAAGGACGAATTCGGACAGGCAAAGGTTAATTAAGAGCTAATAAACTTACAATTCGTAATCATAAAGCTAAGCCACAATGCTGTTCGATTTAACAAATTTAAAAAGCAAACCAAGTATTTAAAAATTTTCAGTGGCTAATAAGTAGTTCATACTGAGTAAGGCTGATATACAGATAATATCTTGAATCAAAACATTAACCTGATGCATCAGAAGAACCACCAAAGAAGATGTGGATGGCGTCTCTAAAAGGTCCATACTCACGCTTCGGAACATCTACCAAATTCAACCAAAATAGATGGAATCTGCAATGAGTGTGATTAATTTTTTTTTTTAATTTAAATTTTCTTCATAGAGTCGTGATAGCTCAGCAAATCAGCGGTTATGAGACAGACTTCTTGAAGATAACTTATATATTTGTGCTAAACCTCCGGATCATCTCTTCGGATGTAGCATTACATTCTACTGCTGCTACTGAAGACTCTAATCACGATAACCAATTCTCCCCTAATTTAACTTTATCATTCAACCACAGTACCTAATGCAAAACCTGATGGTTTTAGTGTTGATTTCGTAGCCATTCCAGGAGTTCTAGATTCCTGCCTATAATGGCAGCAGCACAGTATATGTTACGCAGTATCGATTTCGCATTCACACAAACGATTCATGCCAGTTTCGGCTTTGTCCATTTTCTTGTAATCATATCTCAAAGGCAGTGGCTGGTAAGTAGTTTTCATTCTAGTTTACCGAATATGAGTGGTTTTATGTTAATATATTTCGCAAAGGCTTTGCCAGTCTTTTCTATACTACTTGTGTGGAAGTGTCTTTTCAGAGGAATGCGATTTTTATGCACCCATTGTGTTCCTTTTCGATTGAGTTTTGAAAATGCCTCCATAGGCTAAGCTGCTGGCCCCTTAATTGTTATTCTGTTTGTCATAACCAATCGCCCTACATTAGTCAAACCCTCCTATACCAATTTGGACTCTAAGCTATGTATTTGCATTTAGAGCATTCCGAATAGCCTAGTTGTCAGTACACATAAAAATGTTAGCACATTCTATCTATTTATCTATGACAAAGCTTTCCGCTTGAAAAGTTGTCGGGTTTTGTCCCCAAGCTATTGAGATCTGGTAGTTCGGGCTCTCATCCCTTTTCCCATTTTGGATACACCTGTGTACTATACTAGGGATTTTCTGAATCTATTCTGTTTCCCCTAATATTGTATGTCTATGAAGTTTCAATAAAGAAAAATGTAAGTTATAACCTAATGATTAAAAAAATTGTGAATATTATTAAGGTGTAATCGGTAGATAATCCTTCCCAATAAAATAACTGTCTGTGATATTTGTCTACCGTTGGCCATTTGCATTTTCGTGTAAATTTATTCAAAAGTAGGTCGCTGTATTTTCTCTCTTTCCATACGCTGTTGATTAATTTGATTGCTAATGGGCTTTGAACCCACAGGCTATATTTTTATTAAAAAAAAAAACGGCTAAAAATGGCTTTAATATAAACAACCTTCTGATTACAGTTCCAAAAATTGAGTTGTAACTTTGCGACCGAAACAACATTCAACTTTGTTTTTATTTTTCAATTACATCTGTAAACGCGTGTGCGTGTATTAAATTTTCATTTGTGAAGAAATGACAGCACTGAAGTAAATCTAGAAACTTTTTAGTTCATCTTCATTCTTTTACCTAACATTAGAATAAAAACAATCCGCAGCTAATAAAATTGTGAATCTTATTGGTTGAATTGTTGTTTTCTTTCTTCAATATTATAGATATTTGTTCGATGATGAAAAATGCTAGTTATAATTGACAATTTCGATAAGTTACTGAGCAAGTTGTATTTTTCATATTTCTATCCATCCAGAATGCAATACTTAATAATTATAATATAAATAACCAGTGGCAAACAAAATTATGTATATGATCGAATTATGTAATTTGTAACGAAACATATTTTATATTCACGTCATAATGACTTCAGTGCAAGCAGCGTCCCACACTATTTTCAGAACATTCTCGCTAGCAACAACAACTGGGAAAGCGTGAACTGAATTAATTTAATGTTGTTGTATTCAGGATGGAAATTAGAGTAGTGGCACTGGAGCTAATAAAATTTTGTCGAATAGATAAGAGATATTTCCTACCCTATGAATGAAAAGCCTTGTAGTTCTACGCTACCGTCGATTCTATTTTTATTATAAATTAATGACTTTCCTGAAATTCTTGACAAACTGGCTGCTTTAATATGCAGATGACACCACTTGCACAGTTCGGGAGCAAACATGTGAAAAAATTAAATTTTGGGTTGAAGCTGAAAGATTAATATTATTCTTTTTACCTCGAATATGGAAGAAGTAAGCAGAACTAGTTACTTGTGTTGACACTGCGCGTTTTCTCGAAGTGTTAGTTGACAGTGACTCAGCTTGAATACTCCACATTGAACAAAGTTGGCAAAATTGAGAAGCTTGTGTTAATCACACTCAGGTTGAATTTCGCAAAATGCAGGATATAATATGGCGACAAAAGCCACGACTATTGTGTCCAGTCCTGTCTATAGCATGGAATCATCTTATGGGATAATGCTGTGGATATCAACCAAACTTTCTTACTACAGCAAGTTTGTATTGGAGGAGTATTTCAATTAAAACTAAGAGACTAGTGTCTTGCATACTTAGTTTGGCATCGCTGCATACTCTGGAAAATGTTTTCATCCTTAGAAATAGCTACGCGAAACTGTTTGATAAGCAAGAACTGAACTACGAGCCTAACATAGTAGGAAAACTGTGACAACTTTTAAAATTTATAACCATTTAAGTACATCAGGTTTTAAAGCAAATGCGAAAGCAATTTACAGCAATATTATAAAAATATTTAGGCCAGTCAATCTTTTCACTGTAAATGATTGTACCAATGAGTATTGAGATGAAAACAACATCCGTATGGTTTGACTAATCGTCCCATTCACTAGGATTCATTGTAGAGCGGATGTTCATCCATCAAGGCCTTTTAGGTAGCCCAGAATCTTTTTGAACGAAGTCTTTCTTAGGTCTCCTTCCCAAAGATGTAATACCTGATTCTCGTGGCGGGCAGTAGCAGAAGATGTGCTCAACTTTTGTTCGCCTCTTCGTTCTTCAAATACAGCCGATATTCAGTGTCATCAGAGAGTTTGCAGATACCTGTAAAGACAGATACAATTACTTTGACATTTTTAGGGTCAAACTCAAGTAGTTCCTTGGTTCTGACATGATTAGGCGAAATGCACGCTTTCGCATGTACAAAACCAGGACAATTGTTCCACTGTTAGAGCACTTTTTGTTGTTTAACTACCGTGGTGGACGTACTATCATCACAGAAAGTCAATGGATTAGCTTTCACGATATCCCTCAAGATTTCCCACATATTCTTCCGAAAGTCCATAAGGATAACCTTGCCTTGCAAGTAATATTTTCCAGATGTCTTATCAAATAAGCAAATTCAAGTTTCACACATTGGTGAACGGTACTACCGTAGTTTTCATTGGGTTGATACTCAGGTTTTCCCTGCTACAAATGGCATTAATTACATGTTGGAGAGCTGAGGAAATCTCCTCCTCCCCTAATCCTCTTAAAAGTATCACAATATCATAGGTAGGCACCTCGGCCTCAAGCGCTTCAATGATAGCGAGTAGGTCGTCTACAACTAACGACTACAGCAGTGGAGATAAAATCCCAATTATGTTATACAATTACAATTATTGCAACTAGCTCTTTTCCTGAAATAAAATGATTCACCTCTTAAGTTGATGTTGGTGCTGCCCCAAACTGTGTGGTGAGAGTTAGCATCGCAGCCCACGATCAGATGAGTATTGTTCCTTTTGTTGTAGGCGATTAATTCTCGCACAACAGCAAGAGGGGGAAGTTCTCCTGGCGTATCACCCGGGAAGCATAGGCTGAACAGATAATTATCTCCAGTTGGCGGAATCTTTTCGCAAAGACTGCTGTTGCAGCTCTTGCATGTTGCAAATTAATTTGTAACCATTTGTTCGTGGACCTTACCAGATGCATCACGATAGCTTGAGTCGACTGCTGGATCTAGCCTTCGAGGGGTGGGACTTGTGTTCCGGCTTCTTCTTTTACCAGTAGGACGTTATTTGCTCTTATGATAGCGCCATACCTACACCTTTCAATTTGTATTTGTTCCTCATTATTTTAATCAATATCTTCCTGTTTGCAGCAACAGAGAACGTATGTCTAGCCATCGACTTATCTCGATTTTAACACTGTGTAGGCTTTCGCGGGTCAACCCGGAAAAAGTTATCAGTAGCAGTTATCTCGATTTTGTCTTATTTTTAGACGAAAGGTTTTAGGTTTTTGAAAAGTTATATGTATGTTTAGGCGCTTGTATAATTTCCTGAATTAATCGACATTGGGCGCCAATTCAAATATCTAAAGAACAGAAACATTAGTGGCCTTATTTAATGTTTTGCAAAATATTCGTAATTTACTAAGCAATATATGTAAAGCGGGTTTCCTTATGTTTGACCTTTCAAAAGAACCCTCAATTTTTCTTTTGTTTGTTATTTTGATTTGCACTACGTTTGTATTCTATAGATCATGTAGATATTTGTATTATGCGAATCAATTAATTATATTAGATCATTAATTCGAAATAAACGATACATCCATCAGTTTCAGATATTTACAAGTTACAACATTCTCACAATATTTAACATCTTGTTCACGGTATAGTGTGGTGACGTGCAATTACAGCATTTCCGCAAGTAAATTATCTCGCTACACATACCGTGCACCACTCACAAAGCGTTTCAGGTGAGTAAGGACCATCGGCACGTGGAAGGATTATAAAGTACCGTAAATACTCTAAGGTTTATTCAGAATAAAATTCCATGTCGGCGTTGGCTTGCGACGTCTGATATTTTAAAAACTACAGTATTTGATCTCAGCCCGCGATGTTCTTATTTCGAAGTTTGTTAGTTCAATTTACATTATTTGTATATATTCTCTGTGAATTTTACGAAAATTTACCACCTAGAGAGAGAATTGCCGGAGCAGGTTACCGAAGAATCGGACAATTCACAGAACAGTTGTCTCAGAGGAAGAGACCTGCCACTAATACATTTCCATCAAGGCAAAGTCGCTGTGAGTGTTTCCATTTATTCCATGTTATTTTAAACTCTAAACTCCAACTATAAATTGTGTTGTTATTGCTCTGATTTCGTTTGTCATTGTATTATACAACAGTTAATTAAAATGTTCTGTTTACATATTCTGGGACGTTAACTAAAATTTTGCTTTTTTTCATTAGGTACTTTGTGTATATTATACAAGTATATGCATCAAAATACTTATGCATAATTTCAAGTATCAATATCGGAATAAAGCAATATCTGCTACCGTAATAAATTTGTAAAATATAGATAATTATTCCTATCTACTGCGCATGGCATATTTATTACAACTTACATAAGTTTGCCCCAAAGTTTTTCTTTTGAGGGGGATCACAATTTATTACCATATCAAAGTTTATTCACACAACTATAAAGTAATTCAGCTGCTGAAGTTATCGTAAAAGACATTAAGCACCGACTAAAAGGAATTTCAGAAATATACCTTTCCACTCACTGACCGCTATATAAGTATACTATATAGTTACAATGGCGACACAGTAACAGTCAGTATTATTATTGATATTTGTTTTACTTCGACCATAATAGCAATAAATTGTTAAACCGAATTTATAGAAGCAACAAAATTATATCTAAGATCAACTTATTTTACATTTAACAATAACGCGTACCAATAAAAATATGGAATAACAATGGGTCCACCACTATCAGCAATAATTGCAAATTTAGTAATTTAAATCACAAAATATTAGCATTCGATGTACCTTTCCACTATGATGATACGATGTTGAATATGTATAAACAAAATTTTGGTTATTGGGCCCCTCACGAACATTTCCACAAAAATTAGTCTGGAGCTCGATCTCTTCAAATAGAATAATCTACCCTTATTTTTTCTAGAATTGTGATAGTTATGCAGTTACACGTACCGACAGCGCACTATGTTGATGTTAGTGTAACTGCATATGTAAATGAGAACGCTCTCAAAAAAATGGAGCCACTAGTCACACAGTCAGAGTGACAATAAACTGTCTAAGAGATCCTTGTCCGAACCGCATCATCAGTAGTAATGGGGATATTTAGTGGCCTCCACGATCGCTTGACATGAATTCCTATGATTACTTTTAATGGGAATATCTCAAGGCCAAGATTTTTCAGAATCTCCCACTCACAATAGAAAGCCCTAAATACGGATTATTAAAGAAGATCACCAACAATGACACCGGCGACGACATTACGACGTGTAAAGGAGACTTTCGTACGAGACCCAGACAATGTGTACTCCATCCTCCTGAACTATTGTTGAACAGTATTTTGTTTTATTGGTCTAATAATTTCAACGTCTATTATTTCTTGCAATAGATAAAGAAAAATGTATTCGTTCTTTTTAATAGCTTTAAATATTATGGTTTGACTACTCCACAGAACAATTATTTCAATATTGCACTTTCTGATTTACTCAGAATATAATTTACTATTTAATTACTGTGGGTGTTACGCTGTCAATGACAAGGTCTTAAAAATAGCTTCGTAGCTTGTCTTGGATGTCTGCTTCTTCTTTTTCCTGAATGAGTAAGCTTATCGAAGTACTCAGATTAACCATATATTGTGAGCCCTTTCCAAGATGATTATAATGTTTCATGATCAGCTTCGAGTTGCATGTGTGCGACTCCAGTGCTTTCAACACCACGTGACTGCCAGCCAGTGAAAACGTTTGGCAATTTGTGTCGGATATTCTTATTTAATATCACTTGAACATAGATTTTGCTCTGAATTCTGTTATAGCTGATTATTGTTTGGATATAGAAAACTTTGCATCCTATATTTAGAGAATTTCTGCAGACTAATCTTATTTAAATAAATAACTTACACTAATGTTGGTTTATAGTTTATATATGTATATGCATACTTATGTATACATAAATTATACATGCACATCAAAGCATATTAACAGTTACACCAAAGCGCTCATACAAAGGTGTTTGTTTATTTTCAGTCCTATCCCTATTTACACTGGTGCAGTTCAATAATCAGGAGTGTGTGGGAACAACAGGAGATAATGGCACCTGTTTGACTTCGTCAGAATGCGTCCGTAAGGGAGGAACCGCAAATGGCCCGTGCGCTATGGGTTACGGCACTTGCTGTCTCTGTAAGTAAATCACATCCAATGTTCTATATAATGGCATAATTCACGCAAATTATTATGTTCTAAATTGCGCTAAAGGCATTAAGGTTAATATACGATGAGCTGTGGTGACGTGCAGCGCCATTTAATTCACGCATGTCCTCACAATTGCCTTCATAAATTTCAGGTGAAGCGTGGGTTAGAATCTTCGAAGTAGATGTTAAATATTTTAACGGTGTAATATAATTACCATTTCTAAATTAATTTAATTAGGTTTCATTAACTTTTATTGTAAATTACAGAGTTGCTTATTATTCATGAAGTTACAAATACCTTAAAAACCACACATACTCTGTGAGAAAAAGATGTGCTAAATTAACAAACAAAAATTGGTATCTAACAAACATTTTTTTGTTAAATACAGTCGAACAAAAATCTTTGTTAAAGTAACAAAATTTGAATGTTGAGATAATTAGGTTGGTGTAACTATTACTGTAGAAATCTTTATAATTTCAATAATAATAAAAATACTATGGCTAAAAATTCTAAATCCCAAACAAAATGTTAATTTAAAAAAAATAAACGGATACTTTTTCCAGTGTTAATGCAATATCTTACCTTATTCAACAAAATATGACAGATCATGTAATATTTTTACATTAACACCGTTGATTGAATGAACTGTAAAGAGACGCAACCGTACTCAGTTTGAGGGATCCGACATCTAGATGGCGCTTTAAGTCTTACAGGTGTTTTACAAAACTTGTGCGCCATCTACGCTGTCAGACCCCGCAAACTAAGTATAGTTAAATCTCCTATGGTCTCTTAACACATTGAGTTTTGTTAAAGTAATTAATGACGTCTTTCGGTATGCACTAATGTAAAACTTTTCTCTGACAATTATGATTTGGTTAATATAACGAAATGTGTTCAATTCATTGAAATAAAATATTTTGTTGAGGTTCGCGCTAACGAACTGTACCGCTCAATTAACAAAATAATGTCAACATTTTTTTAGTCACTGTAACTTTATTTTTTGTGCAATTTGATTAGAAAATTTTGTTAGCACTATAATATTTTTACAAAAAAACTGTTTTTGTTGACGAAATGCATTTTCTTCTCTCACAGGCAGCGTTGTAATCTAAATGAATCGCAAATTAAATGTTGCTTTTCATAATTTTAATTTGATTTTATTATGCACACAGCCTTTGTTTAAAGTAGCTTTACCCTATAACATTTAAAAATTTATAATAAACGAAGTTTTTGAGTTAGATCTACCTGCCTGGAGATGCCGTTTACCATAATATAACTAATGATAGATATACTTTGACGTTACTTTTGATTCCTTTAATTATATGCTACTAAGAAAAAGAAATTTAATAAAAAATACATACAAGAGAGTAGTAATATGCAGATATGAATTGCACTTGACAATAAAATACAGTATTAAAGTAAAGAGAAAAAAGAGATTAGCACATCAGTAACCCGTAGACAAATAAATATTTATTTAGTGAATGAAAAAGTATTTCAAAGAGTAAATACTTTTTAAAAATCGAATGTGGAGTTAGAGATTTGAAAATTTGCTAACTCTCTCGTAAATTTTACTTCAAATTTATTAGTGGTAGTCCGTTGCTTACTTAAAAATCGTATTTTCTTTCATACTTTCAAACTTTCTCATTCTACGAATTAGAAGACTTATAAGTGTAAAAATATTTTTATTTTGCACAAGTTATTTTGTTAACTTACTCGATCAACTATATCGATCCTTGTTAAAAAAATTGATCGATTTCGATTAAATAACAGCACTAAGTGTTGATTGTTACCGAAACTAAAATTAAGTCGAGAGAAAATTTCCCTTTTAAGTTTCATTCTTTTATGTACCTGTTGGATTAGTAGGAAACTAGAAATTTTTAGTAAAATATAATATTTTTTAAAATAGAATAAAATTTATTTATTTTAGTTACATTAATAACAGTTATGATATATTTTTTAATGAATCTATTCTTTCGAGTAACTCCGGAAATATCCACGAAATGATAAGCCTAGATCTGGCAACCGTAATTCCAGTGTATATAACCACATACATATATTGTGTAAATATTACCCAATTCCTAATAAAGCTTGGCCACCAAAACAACAGGGCAAGAAACAGTAAACGACGTACAAGTGCCGATTATGTTAGTGGACAAGACAAACTCTTACCACTAATCATTTACAGGAATTTGTTTTATCAAAAATATACCTGCTTTCTCATTCCAGTTATAGCTTCTTGTGGAATGACTGTTCGTGAAAATTTAACGTACTTTGTGAACGACGGATATCCATCAACGTACGATGGTACAGGAACATGTCAAATTACTCTAATGAAGTCTAATGCAGAGGTAGACCAATACAGGTGCGTATCAGTTATTACAATATCCCAATAAATTATGATAAAATTAGCGCGCAATTTTTTTAAAATAATATCATATACTTAATAATCATTTTATACATAGTTACAAGAATTGCTTTACAAAAATATGGAACACTGCATATTTATTTAAATATTAACCGAAGTATTGGGTTTTAAGTTTTGTAATCCATTTTCAGAGTGCCATGTATATGACAGATGATCATGATACTCGGCTCCAACATCAGTCCTAGTCATTAAATGTTACTTACTGAAAACTGAAAAAACGTAATGTCTTGCTCAATATTTAAAATAAACTTGGGGTGTTTTAAATTTTTTTTTTGCAAAGTCTGAATGAAAACGGATATTTCTATTAACTTACCGAGAATGATGGCGTAATACTATTATGAGAAAATAACAACAGGTAGTCAGTCATAGCGACGCAAAAAGGAATGGAACACAACAATAGCTATTATATTAACAGAAATGACAAGCAGGGCAAATATTCCCTTTCAAAACAGGAAGGAAATATATCTCAACTATCAATAGCTATTATATTAACAGAAATGACAAGCAGGGCAAATATTCCCTTTCAAAACAGGAAGGAAATATATCTCAACTATCAATATTTTCTTCTCTCTCGCCGAACTTTCCTCGAATGCATGCATTCAGTAATTATAATAACATTAGGGAGGCAGCAGTCTTATATTTAAGTGATCCGTTTATCATTTTCCTGTTCTAAAGTTGTTATGCTTATACTCAGATATCTATTGCAAATAATTTTAGTATACAGTTATTAAATATTGTATTTCTGAAGACATGTTTAATCCATTATGTCATATATTTTCTAAGAAAAACAATAAGCTACAAAAATAATGTTTAGAGCAGTATCCGGTGTCCTAAGCACATTTTTATAATAAGAAATTCTAAACGAAGAATACACTAGCCTAAAATTATATTGCTACAAGGAACTTTCATAAGAGGATCTAGAAAAATGAAAGTTTGAAAGTTTGTTGAAAGTATGATTAAAAGAATATGGCTTAGAACACAGCTCAGAGACAAGTTGACCCCACAAAGGCAAGGAATCCATCCAGCAGCTCAAAAACTTGGAATTGGGTACCATGGGCACTGTCAATTTCTGGAGGCGAACAAAAGGTGAAGCATCCACAACACGTCTAGTGGCACTAAAATTTGCAAATGACCTTTTATTTATATTGAGAGCCAAGTCATTGCAAATGCACCACAAACACATAACAATAGCACAGTGCAGATACCACCATAGTAGTGTCATCAGCGAACTGACTGAAAACCCTGTTAGGAAAAAAGTTATTCAAGTCGTTAATAACCGCTATAAACAAAAGCGGGGTAAAAACAGATCCCTGAGGCACAACCATCAGAATAAAGAAAAATACAAAAAGTAATCGCATATGAATAATCGCATGTGTAGTTCGCTGAGTGTACAATATTTATTATATCATCAATAACATTTTTATTATTCCACCAGCAAAACAAATATATATCTTTAGAATCATTGCTACATAGAAGGTACAAACTAATTAATATAAGCAATAATTATTTGTGGAGCATTCACACAAAACCAGACATCTCCACTTTTGGTTAAAATTTAGTTTGATACCGTTTCGTAGGGTTCTTGAGCGTTTCTATCGCTTACAATGCTCAAAGTTGTTCAAAGTTAGTTCTGCCTCATACTAAGGTGAGTCTGAATATCGACAGTTCATTCAAAACCAGACATGTCCACATATGAAAATTAAATTTAATGTATAGGGTGAAACAGGATATATCCACTCATCAAAATAATATCTGAGGAGCGTTACTGCAAACTCAGGCATATCCACTTTTGGAGAAAATCGAGCTCTTTGCAGTTCTAGACTAGTAGTTTTATATTATTGTGTTCATTGTAGTTCAAAACTGCACAGAACTTGACAAGTTCCTTAGTAATCATTATCATCATCTACAGTAAGAGCCTTCAGTCTAAATCAAATACATATATCCATTTGGCTTGCTATATCGACCAAAAAGCAAACATACCGGCATGTGCACATAATCTAAAAGATTCACAAGAAGTATGTGAATTTTTTAGATTAGATTTCTGTTTCTATTTAAAGTTGATATATAGTGAAAAATGAACGCTATTGTTCGTTTCAATATTGATTCCAGGAAGAAGAAAGTACCACAAAGAGAAGTAGTAAAGAGGCAAAAAGTAAAAACGTATCATTTATTCTTCTCTTTTTAGATATACAGACACAGATCCTAGTTTATGCGATTTTTGCCGTCCTTGTGATCATAATACTAAATCTTCCAAATGCAATTTAATTACAAAGTCTGATGTTGAAAGAGAATTTTTTTTCGTCTAACCACTTAAGAGCGTACAAGATAAAAAAGACTCTGTCATCTTATAGCAGTTGCTGAACCGAAAATGAGGCTTCCGAACCAAACAGGTTTCACTGATCATGACAAAAAAAAAACAAAACTGCAAGGAAAATATTATTTTCGCATTAGGGAAAATAAACAAGTTTTTCCAGTTTGTAGAATTTCTTTGTATCTGCTTTCGGAACAACTATGGAATAAATGATTCCAATTTTGAAAGTGATTGGTGGAGGGGGGAATCTGTTAACTGTATCATTTGGGAAATCGTAAAATATTAGCCAGCAAGTTAAAATCACTATAATAGGAGCAAATCATGCAGAATATATCTTTCAAGTGAAATGAATGTTCAGATATTGTGCAGATTGTATAATTCAAAAAATCCTGTCTCTAAAACTTCTTTGTCTATGTTCAAATGAGTATTCTACTACGAATTTAATATTGGTTTTACATCTCCTCCAAGTGATTCTTGTGGCACGTGCCTCAATTTAAAACACGCCATAAAACTCAAGAGTTTAGCGTGTGAGCAAATGTTTTTTTTTTTTTTTATTAATAAAAGAACATGCTCCAGACAGTTTGTCATTTTGGTTTGATTTGCAGCAAGTCCAAAACGCCCTATTCAGGATACCTTCTTTTGAGGCAAATTAGGTTTCATACGTTTTGTTGTGTAGATATTACTTAAAAAAAATCTGGTTTTATATACTTGGGTAGAGATCAAGCAACCCGTGTTTTAATATAAATCGGATCAGCTCTACTAATGCACCTAAGATCTATACATTTGGAAAACATAAGGAATATGAGATTGTTTTGTGGTGGGTGCGCTGGACAGAACAGAAACGTCCACATTGTTCACATTCTGGTTTTTTGGTTAAGAATGAAAGGCATTTTAGGCAAATCTTGCTGATTTAACTCTAAATTTCCAGGTCGATGACATTCCTATCTGTCAGCCGACCGTGTTTTTCTTCGCACCCAGAAAGAATTAAAAGAGCGCAATGTTATCCTAAGCCACAAAACGTATAATAATATTTACAGAAAAATTGACCATGCTTTTCTTTGAGAACCGACTGGAACTTATATCACAGAAAAAAAGCTATCGGCATCTTGCACCAAAGTTTATGGAATTAAAGGTATGAAGAGTCTTTTTGAGAAAATTTAGAAAAATGAAGGGACGACTGTAGGGTACAAGTTTTTTAAATATGATGATGGCCTACATAACGTTTCTATTGTCAAGAAACGCAGAGATGAATAGAGCTGCCAACGCACCAATAAGCCTATGGGAATCTATATCTATATATCTGACGACACTGTTGAAGAAACAATTCAATCAGGACAAGGTCGCGTTGATTGGCAAAATCTTCCGTATCTTAGTTTTTATAAAGAAAATTTTGCTTAGCGAAGTGCCACATTGTGAAAAACACGAGGAATTAGCTCACAGCATGAAGAAGATGAATGTGACTGCACAGAAGATGATTTTGCCGTGCATATTTAATATCTTCTTCTATTGTTTTAGTTTTAATTAATGATTGTATGTCTTCCTTAAATAAAACTACTTTGTGTTCAAAGCTTTTTGGAAATGTTCTATACAAAAAACAATTGAATCGATTTAAACAATCTTTAGTTCAAATAAAACCATAAATGTCCATTCTTTTTGTGGCTTCTTTATAGAAAAAAAATATATTTTTTTTTTCTTTTTAAATGATCACCTCAATAAAAACAGCATATAAGGAGCTATCGCTTAAAAGAAAGTCTGCAGTTGTAACTCTCATATTTTATAAGGCGCAAGCTTTGGCAACTTTTCTGAAAACTACTAAAAGTGAATGTCTGATTTTGAATGAACGCTCCTCATATGTAGTTATATTATTGTATTAGATTTAGTTCGTGTTTTCTTTACTTTTCGTTTGATGTATACATTAAACTTATTCACATTTCTTGGGATCACTAATGTCAATTTAAATAGCTAATATAGTTTAGCAGCTAGTATTCGCAAACATAATATTTAGCACGTATAATTTAGCTAGTATTTCCTATACTTGAGCTTTTTTGCCTGTTGGATATTAATTATTATTAAGAAATCACACTTTTGGATTTAACGTCTTTATAAAATTGTTTTGTTGGAAATATGACTGAGTAAGCACTAAAACTATACCTGCTTCACTTGGCGTTATTAAATTACATGTCTAACCTTCCATTTCAGATTGGAGTTCGAACGGTTCTCCATCATGGGTCCGGAAACAGAAAATAATATCTGCAACGGCGACCAATTTATAGTATCAGGAGGTAATGCAGTGCCGACGATTTGTGGCAGTAACACGGGAAATCATAGTAAGCTAAGGTCGACATCAAAGCAATTCCATTCCCTTTAAACATTTCATTAATAGTGTACATAGATGCGGGCCCCGGTACGACAAATCCGATAACCCTTTCCATTGTCACCAGCGGACCGTCGTTTCCTAGAAACTGGAAAATAAAATTAATACAGATCCCCTATTCAACAGTTGGCAAAGGTAATTATATTACTCAAAGCGTATTAAGCCTGAAACGGGGTCTTCGTTAATCATTAGAATTGCGTTAATCCCGCAAGGATAAACACGTGGGCATCTAAAAGGATGCCTTGTCAAAATCACCCAAGTTTGTGGAATGTAATTAAACTTTTTTTGCAGTACTTTCAGAGTTTCATTATATAAAATGGTTAACAAGTATCGTTTCCATATATGAATTAAAAACAACGGATATAACATTTGCCAGTAAATTATAAATTTAGTGTTAATTAAATTAAAGTTATATTCAAATGTACTTTAAATTTAGTACATAGAACTTGCAATAGGTTATTACTACAAGATTTTCTCTAAAAGAAAGGAAAAAAGAATAAACGAGCTGGTAAAATGTGCGTCACAAACTGAAACACGCTTCCGAATCGATTTTTTCTTTCGTATGTAAATATCGCGAGCAATTTATGTGCTGCATAAAAGCATATGGATATCGTTTCAGAACTGAAATGATATTCACAAATTCAGAATTCCAGAAATTGTAAACAATTTTCCTTTATATGTTTTTAGACTTTTCAAATTAGTAGTACTTCAGCAATTATTTGTTGTTGGGATATATGTATACAGTATTTTCACTGAAAACCTACACAAATTTGTTTTAAGTATTAAGTGAATTAACATATTTTGGTAACTATAAAATAAAATACATTTGAGGATTGCATTAATAGAAAGGTTTCTTTGATTTAGTATATTTTACATTGAACAAGAAATTGTAGCTTTTAATAGCGTTCTAATAAGGCAATTTCACATTTGAAACAAGGCTGTAATAGATATCATCACACTACTATTTTCAGCTTGTTTTAATTTGTGGGATTGGTGCCAGTATGCAACCGTTATCTATCAAATGTTGTTTCCCTAGCGTAATTACTAATTAATTATTGTAATAAAAATGATGAAAGAAATATGAATTTTTTATTATTGCTACAAAAAAAATTTTGAAGTTTGACTTGAAATTTGATTTTATTTTATCAAGTATTCAACTCTCAGTGCTACACACGCATGGAAACCTCTACAATTGCATTTTTTTCTTTGTATTAGCGGATGCGCGATAGCAGGAGGGCGCGCTCAATGGAATGAGACACACCCGAAGAAATATCGAAAAATGTTATAACTTGTACGTGAGAACATAGCCGTTCCCCTAAATTCGCTATTCGTTCAAAATACGAAATTCTGTTGTTATTGTAATACCTATGTATCTGCAGTACTATACGCCAGCGAAGGATCAGGGCCGGCCCGCCTCTTCAAACTCGTCACGTACAATGCGCGTGGAGGCGGGACTTTCGCCAGTAGAAAATAATTCTGCTGTAAGTCTTAATTAATTTCAAGCAAAAGACGTCGAAAATAACAAAAAGAAGTAATATGAAAAACTTCCTACAGAAGGATGCTTCGTTGCACAACGTCATATTTGGTAAAACGAAAGTATTCTAACGACTACACCGAGAAAAAAGAATCTGTAAAATTACGCCGACGTACATTGGTTATTTGTGGCCACTATTTGTAATGTTATTACACACATGACGCTTATTTTTTATAGTTTTCTCATAAGGATTACTACCCTCTCACCAGAGATTATGAGATTTGTCTCAAACGAATAAATGTTTTAATTTTGTGATGGAATATTTTTTTTTTATTTAAATAAAACCTTTTGCAGTGTAAACAATTCCATAGGTGTTTCCTTGTCGGTGCATATCTCGGCATGAACCCCACAATGCTGAATCCGTCTTGAAAGTAGTGGTTCTTCAGCTCTAGTCTGTCATAGCTTGCCCATAAATTGCTTGTCATGCTCATGTCTGGGTATGTTTTTCCCATATGCTCTTCTCATATCCAGCCTCCTACATGACTTCGGATCATGCTACTGCTTATTTCCAAAGCCGGTTCTGGTACTTGGAGTGACATTTCTGCTCCTTGGCGAGCGAGTCCATTAACTGTCTCATTGCCTTCGATCCCTTGGTGTCCTGGTACCCAAATCAGCCGCGCCTGTTTCGTTCTGCCAGTTCCCGTAGTAGCACTTACTATCCCCGACGCCACTTCCCGACTCGATAGAACCCTCAGTGCTTTTTTCCTTGCACATTGCAAGATAGCGAATACCTCTGCCTGTAAGACAGAAGCACATTTACCAAGTGCATAGCTTGATAGCTATGTTAGGCAGTTATCTGTCGTTTAATAGCGTGGTGTAAATTCCGCTGCTAGTACGTTCAGCAGTGTTTGACCCATCTGTATACCAGGCGTACATCTACTGTCTGACATTATGCACTCCGTTATTTCATTCACTCCTGTCTAGAATGATTATTTGAAATGAATTCTTAAGGCAGTATCGTTTTGTTATGCGGTTCATTTGCATATCTAATATGCTTCCCCGCACACGTTCTGTGATTGGCATGTGGCCTGATCTATGGGTAGTTCTGGTCAGTAAATTTTTAACCTTACGCACCCATTCTGGCTTCATCCTGGATCACTAAGTGAAGCGGTGGCAACGCCAAAAGGGCTTCCATGGCTGCAGTAGGTGTAGTCCGCATAGCCCCTGTTATACCTATGGATGCAAGTCTTTGCACCTTGCTCAATTGAGACGTTGCTTTTGTCTGTAGTGTGTTAGTCCACCACATCAGAGCCGCGTATTTAAAGATGGGTTTCACCACCACTATAAATACAATATAACATGTTTGGTCTAAGCCCCCATTTCTTACCATATATGCGTCTTGCCGCCATAAGGCTTAGAATCGTTTTTTTTTTTGGTAATAATATTTTCTAAATGTTGATTCCAACTGAGTCTCGAATCAAGAGGATAACCCTTGATACTTCACCTCACCTGTTATCTATACATTATTTCCATTTCTATTTAGAGGTCTGACCCCCTCAAATTCCTGCGACGCGTAAACACCGTAATCTTTGCTCTGCTTAGGCTAACACATAGGCCCTCCTGCTCCATCCATCTTGGTACCAGATTCAGAGCCTCTTGCATGCGATCTCTAACTGTAGTATTAAATTTACCTCTGGTGATGATAAGCAGACCATCTGCAAATCCCAGGACACATTGCTCATAGTTTTTTAGTGTTTCGAGCAGCCCGTCAGCCACGAGGTGATAGAACTCCCCCCTGAGGGCATCTCCTCTATTCCCGTGTCATCATCGTCTCACCCATAATGGTTGTCTCCACCACTCTTTGCTTTAGCATGGAATTGATCCCTCAATCCCTCTGCCCCTAAGTGATCTGATCATCGAATCAAAGCATGTGTTGTCGAAGCCGTCTTCAATGTCCAAGAAGACGCCCAGCATGACCTCTTCATTTGCCAATGTTTTCTCCACTTTTCTGACTAACTGATGAAGAGCTGTCCCAGCTGACGTTTCCGTGCGATATACATAGTAGTTTGAATGTAAACGATAGTCCAACAGCGCTTATAATATGCCTATCGATTATTTTTTCTGATGTCTTCAACAGAAAAGGCATTAGGACAATGTCCGATTTTCCCAGACGTCGGTATAAAGCCCACTCTAATTTTCCTCCGTGCTTCGGGGTTGGATTACATCAAAAAAGAATTAAAATCAATTTATATCCCGTAAGAACAGTTGTAGGAATTTTAATCGAGAACTAAGTACAGAGTTCCATATAAGTTAGAACAATAGTTACCTTGCTGCTCTTCGGTTCTCGGGTTCTCTGCCGTGTAGAAAGTTTAAATTACTTGACGTTTCGATCATCTTGTCGTGATCTTCTTCAGAAGTGAAGTCACGACAAGATGATCGAAACGTCAAGTAATTTAAACTTTCTACACGGCAGAGAACCCGAGAACCGAAGAGCAGGCAGCAACGACGGCCGTGAAAGCCTAAAGACTACTTTAATAGTTACCTTGTTTAGGTAGAATTGGCAATATTGCATAGGCGAAGATATTTTAGAGATACAAGTTTTTAATAATCCAATGATTAGTTGCCCTTGTGCTTCTAATATGCCATCCATTTTGGAACACTCGATATAGAATAGTTCAATATATTACTTGGATAAGTTACTCTCTATAGTTTTTACTTTCTAAACGATGCCTAACTTCTTCAAGAGTCCATAACTTTCAATCTAATGCTTCTACGGAGTATAAAAATTGCTGCTCACGTTTCTTTAGGCTTGACTACTCATTAAATAAGCAACTTAAATATGCATTTTTAAACTGACTTTTCTAAAAGACAAAAGCATTAAGGTTTTAAGAGTAAAAGTCAAATCATAAAATTTATGTAAACTTACTACGCCAAGGCTGCATAAAAAATTTTCTATCGATTAAGAATTCAGTTTAATAACTTCCAATTCAGTATTCTTTACTTTTCTTACGTTCTCTATCGTCAACTGCTTCCTCTATTGTTTGTGCGTCTCCAGGGAAAATTTGTAATTCCTTTAAAACCTAAGAATAAGACAAAACTTAACTAAACACGAAAAGAGTTACGACTCTTCATTAATTTAAAATAGACTAAACGCTTCTCTTCCAAAATTTAAAAGCTCTTTATGATACTTTTAATTTGTTCCGCAGCGGACAACGGCTGCTTACAATACTTTACCGGGGTATCAGGTCAGATCCGGTCATTCAACTACGACCCGGCTAGCGGCTTACAGCTTTCCAATCAGGACTACAGCATATGTATCAGGACCGAGAGAAACTTCTGCAGTATTCAGTATACACAATGTGCAGATCCAGGTAACATTTATATATTTACATTATCTTTGCAAGTAATCTTAAATATTATACTACATTTAACCGGCGCATCCGCCATTAAGAACCACAATAAATTAACAGTTTATAAGTAGCTACGGAGAATTATTCTGTTAATTACACAATAAACAGGTTGTTCAGGTATTTATCATCTTTTATAAATCTTCTTGGGGAGTAACGATTTCCTTCCTAAATATAGTGCTGCAATAATTGCAAATTTTAAAAATTAGTGCTACTTCAATATTTATACCAATTTATTCCTGTTTAATTTTTACACAAAGCAAAAATAATATAAAGCTTTTCCATACATTTCCTGGCACTATTACTCATTTTGTTATTATAGACGCTACAAATTCGGTTAATTTAACAGAGCTTCGGCGTTTTTAGTACTGATTAAAATCTAATTAAGAAAGAAAAACAATTGAATTAAGAGATAAGTAGCCATAAATTTGATATAAAATATGAGTATATTACATATTTATACCACATACCTTCTCATTCTTTCTTTTCTTGTATTTTGAGATATAAGTCTTAATGCAAAATATAGGGTGTTCAGTAAGTAATGGCACAATTGATATCTCAGAATAGAATGAAAATTGTAAAATTCTGAATTTTAATTAATGATGAATAAAGCGCGGAATATATGCAAAATGCATATATTTGCATATTTTGCATATTTTAACAAATTTCACAAAAAATTGCATATTTCGGGAAAAATAAAATTTGTGTGCATATTTTTATGTTTTTCGTTTTATCAAAAGATTAAGTGCGACCCCTGCAGGTAATTGAAATAATTTAAAAGGTGAGTAGGTTTTGTCGACTCACCCGTTTTATTATTATATGGTTTATTGCCGGCATTTATTGGGTGTTTAGGAATTTCCAAGTAATCAGCTTGCCTAATGGAGAACAGATGTGGTCTATTCTTTTGTATTTATATTGTATAGTTTAGTTTGTCGATAGACTCCAGTGTGAAAAGAGTGATTTCGAAAATATTTTATTTCAAACGCCTAAAATGCCGAAAGCCGCTTCGTGAATTAAAAATTTTCCTGAGTTGGAGTTTAGTGGGGATAAAGTGTTTTGCAAAGTTTGTGCCAAAATCATTGTTTGTGAAAAGAAGTTCCAAATTGATCAACACTTGAGAACAGCTATGCATAAAGCTAAGTTGCAGAAAAATAAATCTGTGCCTGTTCAGCAGTGTGTGCAAACCGCATTTCAAAATGTCAAACCAAAGAGTGAAAAGGAGGTGTTTCATCAAGACTTATGCAAAGCTTTAGTCGCAGCAAATATACCTTTGAAGAAACTGCAAAATACACAATTCAGAGATTTTTTGCAAAAATATTGTAATCAAAACATCCCTGACGAATCCACACTTAGAAAGAAGAATGTGCAAACAGTATACGAAACCGTAATGGGAGAAATTAAAGTTTCACTGGGCGATGAACATTTTTATATTATTGTTGATGAAAGCACAGACTCATGTGGTCGATATATCGCACATCTTATGATTGGAGGGCTTCAAGAAAATGAGCCAGGGAAACCATATTTAATATCTTATAAACAGTTAGACAAAACAAATAATGTGAACGTAACTCGATTTATTCAGCAGCCTCTATCAATTTTTTTTTTTACCAAATCCAGTTCCAGTAGAGAAGTTTTTAGTGTTTTTGTCTGACGCAGCGCCGTATATGGTTAAAGTAGGCCAAAACTTAAAAATATTTTATCCCAATTAGGTACATGTCACTTGTCTTTTACACGGGATAAACAGAGTTGCAGAAACTATTAGAACAGCATATCCCTTGGTGAACAAATTAATTTCAAATGTAAAGAAAGTGTTTTTGAAAGCACCTCTAAGAGTGCAGATCTATAGAGAGAAATTGCCAGGAGTTTGTTTACCTCCAGAGCCCATAATTACTCGATGGGGAACATGGATTAAGGCCGCGATATTCTAGGCAGACCATTTTGAAGCCATTAAAGACATAGTTTTAGATTCAGAAGACAATTCGCAGTGTGTAGTGCAAAGTCAAGCATTATTCAAAAATGTAAATTTAGCTAAGGAACTTATTTTTATTAAGGTTAATTTTAGTTGTGTACCAGATATAATAACTTCGTTAGAAAGTAGGAATATAAGTTTAAGAGAATCAATTAATATTGTTGAAACTTTTTCCGACAAATGCAAAGAAGTTCCCGGTGATGTAGGAAATCAAGTAAGAAGGAAACTCGAAATTATTGTGGGAAAGAATGGAGGCTTTAAGTATTTTTAAGTCAAAAATATTTTTGATAGTAAACCATCCAACGATGTAGTACCTTGGCCTTATGACTTACTACCCAAATTAAAATATTGCCAGATCACATCGGTAGATGTTGAAAGAACTTTTTCTTTGTACAAACATATTTTTACAGACAGAAGGCAAACATTTTTATTGGATAATTTTGAAAAATACACTCCGCCAAAAAAGTATCGCATAATTTAGTTTTGAATCATAAAAGTATCGCATAATCTTTGTTTGTAGCATAAAGTTGTAAATATACTTTAATGCGCTCTAAGATATAATTTCTATGATTGTTTAAATAAAATACAGGCCAAATAAAAACAAGAACTCATACTTGAGATTTTTATTAAAACAAGAAATTATAATTTTGGAAAGAAAAATGTCATAACAGTAGCTTTTAATACTGAGTATTGCCACCTCTGGCTCTTATGACCGCTCGCATACGGTTTGGCAGAGATTCGATTAACCTCCGTATATAAGCCTGATCCAAATTCTCCCACTCGTCACGGAGAGCATTTTCTAGTCCATGCAGGTCCGCTGGGGCAACATTTTGGGTTCGTATCCGTCTGTGAAGGAGGTCCCACACGTGCTCGATAGGGTTCATGTCCGGACTTACCGCAGGCCAATCTAAAACTGGAATACCAACATCGTTAAGGTATTCCTGGACGATTATTGCAACATGCGGTCGTGCATTATCGTGCATTAACATGAATTCGTTTCCTATAATTGGCGCATATGGTACTAGATGTTCTTCTAAAATTTCCGTTATATACCTGTGGGCAGTCAATGTACCTCTGTCTACTGGTACTAACTCTGTACGACCTGTTAAACAGATGCCTCCCCAAACCATAATAGAGCCACCAGCGAAATTAGGTCTAGGTCTGATATTACACTGCGACTAGCGCTCACCGTCTCGTCTGTACACTGAGATACGCCTATCTGCGGTGTAAAGACCAAATCTTGACTCATCTGTGAAGAGTATATTGGCCCAGTCATTAATGTTCCAATTTACATGTTCTCTGGCAAACCTTAAGCGAGCCACTCGGTGGTTCCTAGTGAGACGAGGGGCTGTTACAGCTACTCTAGCTCTTAATCCACTCTGTCGTAACCTATTCCGAATAGTTTGAGTACTCACACGAGTATTTCTGACTCTAGCCAAGTCGTTCTGAAATTGTCTCGCAGTTACATGTCTTCGACGTAATGCTTGTAGTAGTAAATAGCGGTCATCTTGGCGAGTAGAACATCTTGGACGACCTGGTACAGGTCTTCTACTGTAAATGCCTGTTTCCCTATATCTGGCTACGGCTCTAGAAACACTTGACTGATTGATGTTCATCAAATTAGCAACGTATGCTTGAGATCGTCCATCTTCGATTAAAGCAACTATAGCAGCCACTTATTAAAGTTAAATTGCTCATTTTAGTTTTAAAAGCGTTGGTACAGAACTCTGACTTCGCACTTTAAAATTTGTCCGTATAGGAAGACTTTCAATAAACAACTGAACAAACCTTACACATATGCATTTTTCTAAATGTGTTCTTTTAGGAAAAAAAAAAGTAAAAACGCTAAGTTCCATTATTTTGTTAGTGTTTTTATAGTTCACATACACGAGGCAAACTTTTTGTGAACGTATAAAAATATCTTGGTTCATAAATGCCCTTTTTTAGTTTATGCGATACTTTTTTGGCGGAGTGTATATCGTTATAAATGCATTTTATACTATTTCAGGTTGAACATTTTACCTATTATGTTTTTCTTTTAATTTTACTTAAAATAAATAATTTTTGTAAGAGTCGGCGTTTCTTTATTTCCATTTTTCCATGTTATATTCAAGGCATATAATTGCATATTTCGACAAATAAATGCATATTGTTGCATATTTCAGAGAAAAACGATGCATATATATGCGCATATTTTAACTGAATTGACGTGCATATGTTCCGCCCTTTAATGATGAACCTGCGGTAAGAGAAGCGGCCCTAAACATTAGTCCTTCTGAAACAACCACAATCCCATTCACTAGAAGGAGGAAATGAGATGATCTAGCACCGCGAATGCTCCTTAGTGAAGAAATAAAGCTGTGAAATATCCTGGTGTCAGTGTTGACTCCTAGCTAATATATCGAATTGATAGCTTCAGAGAATTAAAACCAGGGCGTACACAACGCTCATACTAGCTAGAATAGCCCATGAAGGAACATGGTGTGTAAGACCAAATATTCTGTATTGAACATACACCACGATGATCAGATCTATGATCACTTATGCAACTCTAGTATGGTGGACAAAGATGCAATAGCAAATTGCTATAACTGAACTCAGCAAAATACAGAAGCTTGCGTGTTTAGGAATAACAGAATCACTTAGGGCTATTCTAACGCCGGCAATGGAATGCTTCCAGACGTCCCTCCTCTCCATTTGATGATAATGGCAGAGGTAAAAGTGGGCCATCCCAGATTTCAAGAAATACCAAGTGAAAGACATGCAGAATTGTGACACAACAATATTGTATATCATGTGGAAGATAACCTTTTGGGAATCAGATCAGACCACATCCTTTCGACATATCTATTTAATAGAAATTTCGAGGTGGAAATCACGGATCGGAAAAGCTGGAAACAATCCAACTACAGCGATGGGGCTCAGTGAATTGATCTGGTTTACAGGCGCATTAAACATCGAGAATGGGACTGTAGCTGGAAGTTACAGTTAGGTGAGAAATACATTGATCACAGTTTCACTAGAAAAATATGCCAGTGTTTTTCAAGTGGAAGCATACGCAATATTCCATTGTGCGACAGAAATCAATGAGAGGGCTTATAAAAACAAACGCATCTGCGTTGCAACCGATAGTCAGGCGATACTATCGATAAGAGAATTAGTGAGCCCTAGCGTACAATGAAGACTGGTTGGGGAATACATTAGAAAACTGAATAGCCTGGCAGATTGTAAGTCACTTTATTGTACTTAAGTGCCGAGACAAGGAAACGGAAAAGTCGACATGTTGGTAAAAAAGGTATCATCGACTTCATTTGCACTCAGAGACTTTTATCAAAGGACCATCAAAGGAGATGTTCGCATAGTAGCAGGTTTTTAAATAGGATACCTACAGAAAATTGGGATCAATACCACAGATACCCGATTTAGACTGTGTAATAGAATGACAGAAACCGCATATCGCATTCTATGCGAATGTGAGGCTCTGGATGCAAAACAACAGGCAACTTTTGGCAAGGCAAAAATGAGCCCAGCTGATTATTTCAATCGACCATCTAGAAACCTTTTTCTAATTGGATGTTGCAATAAAGCTCAAACAAAAGACGACGCAGTGTTGAAATGAATATAATCGCACACTGTGCTGTAATGAGATATTAACGCATTAGCGGGACTCTTGCTGGAACGTAATATAAGCGATTAATGTGCAAATTAGAAAAAATACTGTGAAAAACGTGTGCCACTTGTAATACTCGTACTTTAAAATTTGTACTCGCATTACATAAACGTCATTTTGATATTAAATAATAACAGGAAAATGTTCGTTTTTCCAATCCTTTTTATTGTTTAGTATCTTTTATGTGCTACATATTTCGGCCAAAACTGACCATCTTCAGGCAAACTATAAGATGAAAATATTTTATCAATTATACATTGATTTGCATTTTTGAATTTTTAAATTTTAAATATTAAATTTTACATTAATCTGATTTAATCATAGAATAAAATTATTTTATTATGTTTATATAGTTTTTATAGTTTTTTACTAATGTTTTTATTTAAATTGAAATCAAAATTTTATCTAATGAATAGAAAATACTTACTAAAATTGTCAGAGTTTGGTTATGTATTACAAGAATGATGTGTCAAATTTTTATATATAGTTGCATCGAGAGAATAAAATTATAATAATCATCTGGGCTCATTTTTGCCGTGCCAAAAGTTGCCTGTTGTTTTGCATCCATAAATACTATTATCTTAAATTTTTTAATTACATTTAAAAATACTGAACGAATAACTAAACACATTAAAACGTATAAATTTTTAAATTTAAGTTTAAAATATCTCGGAATTATTACAAACACTACCGAGTGCTAAAACACAACAATAGTATTTATAAAAAAAAAAAAAAAAAAAAAAATTATTCTCTCGATGCAACTATATATAAAAATTTGACACATCATTCTTGTAATACATAACAAAACTCTGACAATTTTAGTAAGTATTTTCTATTCATTAGATAAAATTTTGATTTCAATTTAAATAAAAACATTAGTAAAAAGCTATAAAAACTATATAAACATAATAAAATAATTTTATTCTATGATTAAATCAGATTAATGTAAAATTTAATATTTAAAATTTAAAAATTCAAAAATGCAAATCAATGTATAATTGATAAAATATTTTCATCTTATAGTTTGCCTGAAGATGGTCAGTTTTGGCCGAAACATGTAGCACATAAAAGATACTAAACAATAAAAAGGATTGGAAAAACGAACATTTTCCTGTTATTATTTAATATCAAAATTACATCACACCAATCCCCTGGAACATTATAGATAATAAACGTCATTGTTTATGTAACGTGACGTTTAGGTAATGTGAGTATAAGTTTGAATCTCGAGAGGCGAGTGCTTCAAAGTACGAGCATGACAAGTCATTGTGGCACACGTTTTTTACAATACTTTTTCTAATTTGCACATTAATCGCCTACATTAGGTTCCGGCAAGAGTACCCCCACCACGTTAATATCTCATTACAGCACAGTGTGCTGTAATATTCATATCAGCACTGCGTCGTCTTTTGTTTTAGCTTTATTGCAACATCCAATTAGAAAAAATACTATTACAGACTAGTACAGAGCACCAGCATATTGAAATAGCTGGCATAATTTAATGGGTAAAGGATATGAGAGATGAAAAGCCAAGAGGTTGCAGTATTCTGAGGTTGCCGTGTTTCCGGAGACTTTATGTCAGGCGGCTGCCACAATTTGTTTTAAGAATAAATGCATTGCGGATCCAGGACGCGCTATCTAACCTTCTTTTTAATGGAATATGCTACTTTTAAATGATTTTCAGAATCTGGGACGCATTTGTGACAATGTATCGTATGATTACTACCAACCTAGGCTGTTTTTTCTGAGATAGTGACAATTTTCCTAAACATCCGATCCAAAAACATTCGGCTCTAACGTCACAGCGCTTTACAGTACTTACTGAGTAACTGAATAAGTGACTAAATCTAATAGCTAACTACAAACAGTAGAAATTCAATTGCAATCAATGGAACTAATTCACCAATCAATCTTATTCAGAAGTAAGGTTCGCAAATTCTGAAAATACCCATTACCTTAACCACGCATTAATAGTTTAATATGGGTGAGATGGTAATGGGGCTTTCTCTGGATTTAAGCAAAGCGTATGACTGTGTGAACTTTGAGCTGTTGCTTTACAAATTACATCTTTATGGGGTAAGAGGACGGGTTTTAAAGCTTTTCGAGTCGTACGTTACTAACAGACAACGGGTGAATATGTACAGAAACGATATGACAGACACATCCGAGCTTCTAACAAAAACCATTGGTTCATAATATTTGTGAATGGCATCGTTCTTGACAAAGCTAATTCTCATTCAAAAATTTGTTGTTATGCTGACTATACTAATTTAGTGGTAGGGGGTGCCGCGAATTCGGTAAACAGGGTGCATGCACATCCAGAATATTAAATCTCCGTTCCATTAGAAAATGTTGCATAGAGAACGCTTAATAATTGATCTAGCTTATGTGCAATACATAATGGAGTTTCTATCATCCAGGAAAAGGTAGACAATTCCAGGGGGATAGAATGACGGAATATATATCCTCAATCCGCATTAACGATAGATTTTTGTGTTCGAACGTATTGCATTCATGCTACGACCGACTTCAATCGATATATTGCACCCCAGAGATAATGGCTGACCTTTTTTGCTTTCTTCTTGGTTGCCGAGTTTACTACTGGGACTAAGATATATGCCCGTAGAAAGTAACATGTAGGCCTCTCGTCAACTCCAAGTAAATTATATTGCACGTGCTTTGATTAGAAAACGACTTGGACATGGAATATACGATATCCTAAATTGGCCATTTTCTTTTTACTACTACAATAACTATAGAGCATTTTTACCTGTGAAACTGTGAAGAACAGAACCTTGAAGGCTTATATATACCCAAGTTAAAAGAGACACATATTCTCTGTAAGAGTCTACACTGATAAAAACAAGTGAAACACTTTAGAGATAGTACAACCACATACGCTGCTTTCTATGTTGGAAGTAAACTGGTGTTTGACTAACCAATTATTGTAATCAGGTCGAGTATACTTGGAATAATAGCAAGGGAAGCAGGATGTAGAACGTGCGGGGAACATAATACCATCATTATCTGAAACTGTGCAACTAATGGATGTTGCATCGGGTAGCATACGAAATCCTAAAAATTTTAAAAAGAATATGATTGGACGCCCAACAATACAGTAAAAGTATCGGAATCAATAGATCGTATAGGCCGTAAATGGAATTTCTACAAATGGCGGTGGCCTTATCCTAACACATGTACACACAAATAACCAGTAAACACTTTCATAAAATTAATATCACTCCATAACACAAACCTATCTCTTACCCCACTTTATGCTTCTTTCTACAAACACATCCTTTTCTGTCTGGTAAATCATTCCAATCTGTAAAGTGTGAAAGTTCTGTAGTACCCTTTGAGTTTTGAACCAATATCACGCTTAACGTAATCTCAGTTTTTGTTTTACAAAGCAATAATATACATTTTTAATGCCAAACTCAAAGGCTGTCACACCAGGCGGAAATTCCACGCAAGCAAAGTTTGGGCGGAATGATATTAGGGAACGGAATTTCCGTAAAGTGTGGTGCCGGCTTTAAAATTCCAACAACAAATAAATACATTAGGATATTATCTCAACCATAACTTCCATAGTATGCTGTGGTATCAACATCGTTTCCATTTCTCAAAACGCGGTTAACATTCATTCGTTTTGATACTATTTTTTCGCATATACTTGCTGAATACATATAAATAACAAATTTTCATTTCTTTCAAAACGTAAAATGAAAACACGTTTTCCTTTCCGTACTATATCATATAGACGCACTATAAAGTTTGCAATACGCTCCACAAAACAATTTTTCTGTTTCCCTTGTGTCTTATTCTCTCCGCGCAATATGTTTCCTCCCCTAAAAGATAAATCAAATATTACGCAAAGTTGAAGGGTTTTCGTAAAGTGCCCGTAACATTGTTACGATAGAGGCGGTAACAGGAAAGAGCATTCTATGAAGCTAGACGTGTGTTTTTTTTTTTGATATATTATTGTATACTACCTATATTTCTTTGTGAAATAGTTTAACAGAATTTGCACGTTTTTCATTTTTTATGGAACTAATTTCGCAAAAAGACAAGGTAATTGATTTTAAACTTTTCGCGCAGTCGACCTAAATTAATGGTATATAAATTAACAGAAGTGCTTTTATTGTAGTTGTTAATAACAAATGTCGATTAAAGTTTAAAACAAATATACCGTATCTTAGCATAATCCTCCTGAAAGGAGTTCTTATGCGGGGATGCGAATTTTAAATTTTTAAGTTTATTTACCTTTTAACCATTTGCTCCCATTCGAGTAATATGCTCTAACTTTTTGTGTTATTTTTGTTTTTTTTTTGTACATTACCTCTCCATTTATGTGTCATTTCCATTCATTCTCTGCTTATACTTTATATCTCTCAATATTTTTTCTCAAATCTTTTTGCCAAATTTCTAGCTTTGATTCATCTTTTCTTGCCATTAGATGAGTTTCACCAGCATAACCAGATTTAGGATCGTAACTTAAACTCTAATCTGGAGTGTACTCAATACCTTTGATAAGCACACACCCTCCTCAAGGCTCCAATCTAGGTCCTCTTTTATTCAATTTATTCATAAATGATCTACTTCTTTCTTTCACCTGCCCTGTTCTTGCCTATGCTGATGACATTAAACTTTATAATCAAATTTATTCAAGCAATGACTTCCTCCTTCTTCAGTCGAACTTAGATAGGTTGGTAACATGGTGTAATTTAGGCTTTACGTTAATACTGGTAAATGCTACACAGGTGCAACATCGCCTTTGACGTTTTCATACTCCATCTATGACTTCTCTCTAGAAATAAAATCTGTTATTCTATATCTGATAACTTTATAATCAAATTTATTCAAGCAATGACTTCCTCCTTCTTCAGTCGAACTTAGATAGGTTGGTAACATGGTGTAATTTAGGCTTTACGTTAATACTGGTAAATGCTACACAGGTGCAACATCGCCTTTGACGTTTTCATACTCCATCCATGACTTCTCTCTAGAAATAAAATCTGTTATTCTATATCTGATTTGAGTGTTTTGTTTGATGCTACTTTTTCATTTAAATACCATATCGCTAAGGACTGTTTCGAATCTTCAAAATCGCTGGTTTTTGTAATGCGTACTTCTAAGAATTTTTATGATATTCAATACATTCAAACCTTATATCACTCTTATGTTCTTTCCAAGCTAGAATATGCTGCCCTTCAATGGCATTCTGTTATTGTGAATCTCTACAAGTTAATCACATTTCTTAAAATATATCGCTCATTTTCGTTGTCCATTAAACTATGCTATTCCAATATCCTGGTGTCTTGTACTAGTCTCTGACTGGTCGATCAAAATAATCCACTGGGTTGAATTTTGGCTTGCCAAAAATTGCCTGTCTTTTTGTGTCTAGATCATAAAATGTGGTATGCAGTTTCTGCCAACACTGGCAAATCATTTGAGTAGCATCTATTCGCAATGGATTGGTCCCCGAGGTCAGATAACTTGGTCAGCTCTTGGATTTTGTTTTTGTTGGTAACCACTGAAAGAAAATGTATATAAAAATATGGTCAAAGACATAAACGAACTGCAAGAAAGGATAATCCAATGTTACTAATGATAATTTCAACATTCAGAGAAATGTCAGACAAAATATACTTTACTTGTCAAAGATAGAAACATTCATAACTTTGTATACACACATTCGAAATAATTTTATGAGCCAGATTCGTATTCTATTGGAAAGATTGTTCAAAATCATGGCCTGCCTTTGAAATTTGGAGTATTGTCACAGCTATTTACTTGAATTGAATAAGTAGCTCAATAAGTTGAGGACCTATTGCTTCCAATAACAGTTCAAAATATGTAGGTTCGTCGAAGGGGGTCACCTTGCCTTAAATTTGGTAGCTAGGAGGAACATATACAGACCTAGATTTTGTTTGTTAGAATTCGTAAGATTCGTGAGAATAATTCCGTGCCTACGGGAGTACCCTTCTTCATAAATATTATTTTTTCTTTTTAATTATTTCACTCTCCATTTTTATTTGTTTATAATTTTCGTTGTGTTAGCTCTATCAACCAAATGGTGCAGAGATAAAGCTGTACGGTCAACATTGCTTGCATTTTTCTACGGTATAATCCTCTCTATACATACAAAGCAGCTTTAGGTAAATATTTTTAATATTCAAAGCAATTACCTCAATATAATTTAAAACCACGCTATAATCGAAGTACCTACTAAAATGAAATTTAGTTAAGCATTATTTATTATTCCACGGAACGTATCAATTCGTATATTGTACCTACCTGCCTTGACTTGTAGATAGAGACGGCGATTGCATTGTATGTATACCTATTAACCTGAGTATAGTGGATGTTGTTTTTCAATTATCCGCCCTGGTTAATATGCAAATCCCTGAGGCTTTTACCTTAATTCAGTAGAAGCTTGAATAATAGGACCTCTTCATCATTAAGCTAACGGCAAACGGGCTTCCACCCTTCCCTGTTCTCCCGCTTGAATCGACTTCGGTTGCTTGGTTAGCTATTGCCGGATATACATACCACAAAATTACATTGTTATACAACAACCTATCAAATGCAGATAATCTATTGAATTGCGCAATATTAATTAGCTGTTGGAAATCGAAGTGGTGTAACGAATAAGAGCATTATTGCAGCGATTCTAGTACAGATATACTGGAATATTCCCTGCCTTCCTTCCCAGCAATTTTCCTAAAATAAAGAATTTTTTTCTGATGTCATTGATGTCAAAGTGACAGGCACTTGGATTTGCTTTAAAAATTCTTGGGATTTGGCGAATAAAATGGAAATAAATTGAGAAATTGAATGTATACCCATGGAAATAAATTACATTCTTGGCAAAACCTATGAAAATTTGGACGTAGTGGAAGGCTAGAGGAAGAACACTCATAGGGTGATTTAGTCTTTTTGACATATATCTATATATGTAATATGATACGTATGTCAATAAATTGATATTCTTATTCTTATTCTTAATTAAATCATCAATTTACATTTACATTTGATGCCATAACTTTGTACTTGGTAGGCAAAGCAATTGAGTCAACACTCAGGTATGCAGTCTCGAGTCTAATACCCAAATTCCCAGACTTGATCCCAGTACATGTTTACTCTCTACGCTAGTATTTTTAACCAAGTCACTTGTGCAATAAAGAATGACTTTTTACACTTAAATAGCTATTTACTACTCCTTTCTCGTTCCTTTTTGGGTATATGAGTTAGTTCCACGTCGGATTTTAATTGCATATAAATCACAGCTCTAATAATTAACTTCTAGATTAGCGTTCTTACAAAATAAGAACAAAGTACAAGACAGAAACGAAGTAATTAATTCATTTCGTTATTCTTACATTTTCAGTGAATGATCGAAGTCAATCTTTTACTTTATCCGGAAATAGTAACATGCCTGTTCAAGCAATGGTCGGTAGTACTGGAACTGGGAATTTCTGCCAAGCAGATTATCTGATAATACCAATGGCTAGCAACGTTGGTAGACCTGTTACTGGACCATCGCCGAACGTCGATAGAATATGTGGAGGAACGTTGAGTGCTGATGTAACCATGATGCCCACTACTATACGCAGTAAGTAGTTAAAGCAAAAAAAAAGTAAGTAGGTGCTCAGCAGTCTAAAGCAATTCAGAGAAATAACGCTTTTTGCAAGGTAAATTGTCAAAAAATATAATTAACTTATCTATTTATTTATTTTTGATCAAGTTTTCAAGTAATTGCTACTTTTATTAACAATTTTCAAAATGGACATTGTATGTTTCTATCATTGAACTATTTTATTATACATTATGTAATTAAAACTATACACACATAAAAATTTTTCGGCAAAGATGTTATCCGTGCAACTGATGTTACGAATTGGATAAATTATTACATCAAAAACTATTACTTTTAATCAAATTTGGTGTTACGATTATGTTTTTCCATTACATTGCATTAAATGTAATGTATGATGTTAAGTAAAAAAGGAAAAAGGGAACAAAAAAGAAACTAATTTGCCATAAAAGACAATAAATTCAACACATTTTTAACACCACAAGGTAAAGAAATAATCCGAAATTAAACGAAAAGACAAAAAACAGTGAAGTTACACAGCATAACTAAATACTTTATCTACAATAGAGAGAGCTATCTTAATCGATAAAAATGAAAAAATTGTCCCAAAAGTGTAAATCTACACTTATTTATTTGTTGGTAACTGGTTACATCCAGTTTATCTCACTTTCTGTGACATTTGTAACACCAAATGCTGAAGCTAGAGTCTTATATATTCGTTAGTTTTCACATAAAAGGGATAAACATTTAAATTCAAACCCAACACTTTCCGACATCACAAGTCCTAACTCTATTTATTTTAACACCAGAAATACGGATGAACGCCAGGGAACACCGTAAAAGTGTTCCTTGGCGCCCACCCAGAACTAATTCCAAATTTTTATGTGTGTATTCTTTGTAGAAAATTAAAACTGAAGAAGGCAACAAATTTTGCCGAAACGTTTTTAAATAAACTTATTGGTATATAATAAAGCCTACATTGTCATGTTATAAAAGGGCTACGAAAATTCAACTATAATTATAAACCATTGCAGTGCCCTCATCGATCTTTTTAAAGCGCTCTCTTAAGTGGGAGAAATGCCATCTGTACGACAATTCTCGCGCCGATTGGCAGACATTTCGTGTCACTATCTGTTGTGAATAAGCTGACTACTGTGCAGCTTAAGGTTTTCTGCGTTCTTGAGTCTGCAAAATGTGAGTCGGTAGTAACTGCAGCGGCATTTCGTCCACGACGCGGCGTTGAACCACCCAACTTGGAAAAACATAAGCCTTTGAATAACCTCGCATATTTAACATGTTTTCCACCATACAGATACCGAACTTGCTGCTATCATACGATTCAATAGAATCAACAAACATTTATAATTAGTAGCATTAAGCACATTGTATTAAATTTGCATTAGGAAACCAATTAACTGTATCAATAAGTCTTAATGAAACTTACTATACTCAGTTTTATGTTTTTCCTATAATCCAAATTGTACTAGACAGTTTTTTGTGTGTAATATAAATTCCTATCTATATAGTTCATTTCAGAAAGGATGTATTACGAAGCCATTATATTCGATCAAACCGTAATGGTACCTGTCGTGTCGCTACTTTGGATCAAACTTCAAGCTTTACAACGCTTTCCATTCTTTCGTAATATGTTCACGAAGTAAATCGAAACCAATAAAATGTTTTCATCGCTCTGGCGAAATATGCTGAGCTTTATGCTCGGCAATTTCGTTTACTTAGTTCGCCTTCTGAGGGTTGACGATAAAAACATTTTTCTTAAAATAAGTGTTCATACTGAATATTGTAAAATTGGATTTTCGTTATCTATTTTGACTAGAAACTTCAGCACTTCGGTTTTATTTCCGAACGGAATTAAATCTCGTAAGGTTCTGTTATAACACGTATTTATTATGTTGTCCGACGTTCACTTATTACTTTCAGAACTTTATGTCGTATGTATATTTTGTGGGGGTATAGAAGGTGACGTCATCCGAGTAACTTGAATTATTTTTTAGATTAGAATATATTTATCGTATTCCGCTCATGACTCTTTCGCACCAAGTTAAAATTTATACATGATAATACTACGTAGGTAATAAATAAAACGAACTTACAGTACTCGTCTAAAATAATTACGCCAACTACATTGCAAGATTCTAAATTCCATTAGATTGATTGGCAAGTAGTTCAGCGGCGGCTGGTGCTTACGTCATTGTGAGGCTCTGACAATGATCAAACTTTTTCGTATGACTTCGTAGCATTGAATATATTTGACGAGAGCATACGAAGAACTTCGATTATTATCAGAGTGACGTATGCACTGGCCGCCGTTGAAGTAGTTTTCAAAGTAACGAAGATATTTCGAAATTTCAGATGCTGCAATAATGCGAAATAAGCCAAGATTAAATATAGACATTTTTGGTTATCTACAAATTTTAATACCCACTTTACAAAAACTCTCCAATAATATGTGAGATATTTGATAGCGTTTTTCTTAATAAACTTCCACGCTTGGTTTTTGGTATTTTGTTTCCTTTTTTAATCAAATACTAAAATTATTGAGATTAAGTAACCGTTCTGCTATTTCTACCGTTTTACTGTTTTAGTCCGTTTGCATCTATACACTTTAAAAAGTGCTCATAGCAGTTTTGCTTACAGTTTCGGCGCCCAACTTGGGGCTTGAGCTTAGGATCAAATGCATTTATATTAAATAAGGTAAATAAAGTAAATTGTGATACATATTGTTATTACAATGATGTCTATTTCGTTTTCTTTGCAGCTGCTTTTCGATATGAACTCTATACAATACTTTTTTTTTACATAGATCTACAATTTAATAATATTTATTGTCCAACTTGAATTCTTGCTTTAATTATTCAAATAGTTTTCCTTTTAGGTCAAACTACTTATCAAAGATTTCAGTTATTCCATAGATTGTATTTTTATATTTGAAAACAAAAACTTAATACTTACTTTAAAACTAAAACGTAATACTATTTACAATTCGGGAATTTATAATATAATGATTTCCTTCAATAAGGGTCTCCGTTTGTTCTTTCTTATTTCAGAACTTAAGTTGTAATACTACCAAATAAATAAATGTTGGGGTGTATATTGACAATATAACTGCGTATTTTTTATTCAGTATGTTGCAATAAATAAATACATAACTTGTTTAAACCCCAGTACATTTCTTCTTATTAATAACAAGCAAATATTTTCTCGACTACTTTTACATCAAATCGCTTAATACGGAAATATGAATTATACTCGTTTATCTTTGTGAAGGTTAAGAGGAAGATTTACTTCATACACAAGCTATTCATTCACGCAAATACATGATCACTCACGAGGAATGTTCATCATTCTGGTTAGATTGAAATATACAGCTTGAAGCTGTATTATGATACAAACGATCTACCGTGCATGATGCCGAAAACTTTGTTCTCAATTCTACTGTAAACGAAATACATCACATACATTTTACCATTTATTTAATCCACTTCGAAGAACAGAAACTAGAAATAAAAGCAAGGATGAATTAGTACTTTGACACAATAATAATCAACGGTAGCTTCACAAGCCTTATTTTGGCCTGTATGGTTGTAGACCATCTACTGCATTATTGTATGAGTATGTTGCCCTTTAATCCACCCTCTTTCTTCAAATATGTAGATGATATCACTGCTGGTCCTCCCTCAATCATTGAATCCACTCTTAATATGTATAAGAGATCTCCTAACTCTATCCAATTTACTGTTCAACAAGATAATAACAACTTTGTTCCCTTTTTCAGTGATCAGACTATCGTACTGGACTGGCATACCAAACCGATGTAGTGACTAAAGACAGGAAGACTGTCGAAATGGTAGTAAGTCTGTTGACTGGTCATTGTAGATTAAATAGACACATGCATAACATAAGTCCAGCAGAGGATAAGGCCGTGGTGAAATAGGTCGGAAAGCCACCCCTATCCTAATCTAATCTAGTAACGTTTGCAAAAATTTACCAAATACGTAACTATATAAAGTCCACCCTTGTTGATCATTACAGCAATTCAGGGCACTGTTTTAACTTTAATAATGTGTCTGCGTTGACAGCTGAATATTCTTATTCATATATCATATTATAGTCTTTGAATGTGTCAGTAATGACATCCTAATAAAAAAATATTTTACTATGGGATTCGTGGTACTCCTCTGGAATGGTTCAAATCTTTCCAATAGGAAACAGATAGCGAAAGGAAATAGTGCCTCCTAATCGTGTATGGGAATTGACTATGGCGTTCCACAGCGCTCCGTACTTGGTCGAATAGTTTTCCTTCTTTTTATCAATGACATCACCAACTTAAAGATCTGTGGGAAATTTTGTCTCTTCGCAGATTACACTAGCGTCACTTGGAGCAACCCAAATAGGGAGGACTTACAATGTATTATATCTAAGGACCTAACCATCATAAAACAGTGGTGTAACTCCAACTGCCTTTGTTATAACAAAGACAAAACGGTGGTTGTACCTTGAAATGGTGCACTGCAGCAACCTTGTCCATTCGATAATAACACCGTCAATATGGTTCAATCTGTTAAATTCCTGGGACTTACCGTTGACGATACTCTTAAATGGTCTTTGAATATAGACACTCTCTCAACAAAATTGTCTTCTGCGTGCTTTGCAATCAAATCTGTAGCCAGGGAGCTCAATCCTTCTACTGCTCGAATTACTTATTTTGTTGCGCTGCCCTTTTAGGGCACCTGTAGTTTGTACAACTTCAATATAATTTTTAAACTGCAAAAAAGGGCAATTCGCTACACATTTCAACTAGCTACCAGAGATCACTGCCGACCATACTTTTTAAACTATAAAATCCTGACTCTCCCTGCACTCTTCATCCTGGAATCTGTCTCACTAATTCGTAAACATATTAGTGATTTACGCAAAAGACCTGTTCATAAATACTTTACAAGACGCTTGGAACTTGACCTTTACTTACCTGTACCAAGTTCAGAATTAACTAAGAACTCAATCTTCTAGGACGCAATCAAGCTCTATAACCTTCTCCCAATCCAACTCAAATCGATACCATCATACGTCCGTTTCGCAGAAAGGTAAAATCATACCTTCTTTAGCAACCTCTTTACGCTGTTAGCGATTTTTGCGGAGGAGGGTAACATTAAATTTGTTTTCTTTCAAACTTTCATTTTACCTTTTCTTTCTTTGTGCGCGCAGCGCAATCCTCTGGTTTATTCTTTGACGACTTACTGTATCTGACACTTTATGTCTGTGTTTGTTGTATGTACTTTTTTATTATTAAATTTGTTAATTAAACTTTTTACTCTGCTTTGTTCTCAAAATTAATTTATAATTTTTCATGACTATACAGCACATTATTTATTCATTATTTATTTATTATTATAAGCGATTTTCAAAACGTAAATAAAACACAAAAACGTTAAGGAGTAAAAATATTTTATAGTATATTTTTACTCCTTAACGTTTTTGTGTTTTATTTACGTTTTGAAGATGGAGTTTAAACACGTATCCTCCCATTCGATTAATAAGCGATTTTCTTTAGAAATGTGTTATATCAATATTAAGAAAATACCATCAACTTTAGCAATGATATCAAAATATTTCTTATTTATTTGAAAATAATATTGTAACATGCAATAGAAACTAGTTTATTTATTTATTTATTGAGTTAACTTTATGGCATATAATACGTATATATGTACATGCATACACAGGATATGTAAAAAAAAAATATTCAAAATATAACACGCACACACATCGCTGCCGCTGCGTCCCTCTTCTTCGCCTCGAGATTGGATATCCCGGGCTACCGGTATGGAGGGCCTCCTGGTTTGCGTCCGTCGCGTCGTCTAGTTTGGTTGTGTCTTCTTACTTCGTTCTATTTCGTATAATGTCTTTCACTTTCTTTTTGAACTGTACATATCGGAGTTGTTTTATATTTTTGGGTATAGTGTTGTACATGTTAATTGTTTCGGTTGTTAATATTTGCGTATACTTTAAGCGTTTATATCTTTCTGTTCTTATGTGTGATACCCTTCGTGTTCTGTAGTCATGAATCTCTTTGTTTGTTGTTAATTTTACATTGATTTTTATTTGATTATTTTCAATTTTATACAGCAATAGTATGTTATTGAATATAATTCACTGAGTTATATTTAATTCTTCAGTTTCCCTATATATGGCTGTTGACGGTGTTCTATAATCCATATTGTATAGCATTTTTAGTAGTTTATTTTGCTGCCGTTGTAGTTTCGAAATATGTTGTTTACTTGTGTTTCCCCAAATATTGATCAGATAGCTGTTGTTTGAAGTGAACAGTGCATGATAGATAGGTTTTCTATACGCTGCTGGTAACATATGTTTGATTTTATGAATTGCTGCTATTAATTTTGCATTTTTACAGTTTATATTTCCATTCTTACTAATACATACATATATAGTTGGTTCTTACTGTCCGATCATCTTGTGTGGCCACATCAGCCTCTGTCATTTGGTACGTATCTTTACTATTACCAACTGTCCTCGCATAACGTGTCCTGGATATCCACGCCATGTCATGGCCTCTATTTGTCGTTTTCAATTTTTTTGGAATTTTACATTGTTGACTTTTAAAATTTTAATATGTTGCAATGTCCATGTAACTGATGTTTAATTTTGTTCGATAACTTGCTGCTACTTTGCAGCTAATTCTATGATGAAGCAATAAATAAATTCAGAAAGCTCGGAATAGATATTTGAGTATTCTGTATGAATTGTGGCAGCCATATCAAGTACCCTTCCTTTTTCCTATGAGAATAATATTAAAATAACCCAAAGAATCTGTCAAGTTTGTCTCATATATTTACAATCACTCTGTATACGACACAAATGTCAACACGAAGAAAGTTAATTTCATCAGTCCGTGTTTATTGTTCACAAACAAAGAGACTATGTAGAAATTCGGATATGCACAATATACCAACTCACCCCTTTGAAAATACCATTAAGCTTTTGTAAGCAATTTGCAGAGATATTATGCCTGTAGGGGTCATTTATGAATAATACAGTGATGTGTATTAATAACTCCATTAATTTTAAGTACCTTGCTATTGTTTTTGTTTCGCGCCTTGGAATTTCCCACTTTAATATTCCACAAAGAGGGGAACATTATGTAAATGACGAGTCTGCTGATAACGCGATCTATATTTCCAGAATGCAAGCCAACTAAAATCGAATAGAAATTGCTTTTTGATCAGAAGCGATCTCGAAAAAAGAAAACGAGTAAATGATCTTCCCGTCTCGCGAGTATTATAAATTGGTTATTGATCGCAAATTATAGATATATAAGGAGTGAGCCTGTTGAATTATTCATTCTGAAATTGAAACAGGAACCGTATTTTAATTTTAGTGTTAAGAAATAATTTTGTAGGAAGCGCTCCATTCTTACAAGAAACGTTTGTGTTAACTGGTTTCAAATTCGTTTTCCTCTTTCATCTGTTTTTCGGAACAGAATTGAATTCTATTTGCATTTTAATTGAAACTCTTCATTGATGCTTTAACTTTTCATTTATTTCAAATATATATGTAGCAGGTAGCACGCCCAATGCTTTAGAAATAAGCAAAATGGGGTTATAATTTATTAAACATATGTACGTTTGAATATGATTAGTATTGTTTTCTATACAAACCAAAGACTCCTGTAACAAACAAATATTATAATAACATTCAGCCAATCAGGGTAACTTCTAAAAATATTTTCTTAAAAGGAAATAATATCAGCTGATCAAATCGATAGACGAGAGATAGGCTCCTTATCTCTCCATTTCAATATATAAATCTATATAAATGACTTCTATCACGTAGTAACAACATACGTGCACCGTATGTCTAAAATTGCACGCCCTACTTATGTCATCAGAAGAACAAGAAATTTTAGCGCAATGAACGACTGCCGAGTTTAATTAAGGAGCTTAATCGATGAGTCAATGTTTAGTATATTCATTAGTTAGATGATGGCAAAGAATAATCGATTATTTTAACAACTCTCCAGTTCTTTTTATGTCATAATCATAATTTACTAATCTAACTGCTGACAACCCATAAAATAAAGCCATGAGAAGAAAAAATGATAATATGTGTGAGTTTACTGTGCTCTTCGCATTTGTTGATGTTATTTATTTAAACAAACACAAACTATACAGTTTATGAAATGTATGTATATACACACAAAAAAAAAAATTACGACTCGTATAGCAAGCGTTGCCATGCACTGTTTTTCCGCCTTCATTCTTCATCCGACCATACGAGATGGTGCACTCTTCTCGAACTAACGGTATTGAAGGCGTCGTTGGTTTGGTCGTTTGGTCCTTCCTACATGTTGTACCTACTGCCGGTATACCTCCATCCTTATCTTGCTTTTAAATTTAACGTGTTTTAGTGTCTTTGTGTGTTTTGGTAGTTTATTGTATGTTTTGACCGCATCAGGTGTTGAAAACTTTTCATATTTGTAACTTGTTTTTTTCTGTTCTTATGTGTGAATGTCTTCGTGTTTTGTGTGTGTGTATTTCTGTATTAGATGTGAATTTGCAATCAGTTCTCATTAATTTTTTGTCGATTTTGTGTATTGTAAGGAGATTTCTGAATTGTTATTAATTGTTGTAAATTTAGTTCTTGCGTCTCCTCGTAAACGTCCTTTGATGGTGTCCATTTGTATATGTTATACAGTGTCTTTAGTATCTTGTTCTGCTGTCTTTGTAGTTTATTTAAATTTTGTTTAGTTGTGTGGCTCCATATGTTTATTAGATAACTAATATGGGACGTAAATGTACTGTGATATACAGACTTCTTCAGATATTCTGGTACTATGTCTTTAATTTTTTGCATTCCTGCTATAATCATGGTGTTTCTTTTTATCACATTTTTTACGTGGGTATCCCAATTTAGGTTATTTTGTATGGTTAATCCTAGATATTTTATTTGGCAGGTTTGAGTTATGGTTTGTGTTTTAATCTTGATGTTAAAAGTGGGTTTATGTTTTTTTTTTTTTTATAAATACCATGTACTCTGTTTTGTTCGCATTGATCGTTATTAGATTATTATAGCACCAATCTTCTATTTTTTCCACATCTTCTATAATGTGTTGCTGCAACTGTTCGTAGTTCTTGCTTGAGTAAACGATGCATACATCATCTGCGTATGCATATATTTCTCCGTGGATCTTCAAATTAAAGATGTCATTTGTATAGGCTATGTACAATATCAGTGGTATATTCCCTCCTTGGGGGATTCCATATTCTGCTTGTAGATGTAGACTTTCTATTTTGTTGACTATTGTTGTTTGTTCTCTATTTGATAAATATGTTTTTATTAAGTTTCCATTTGCGTTCTTTATCCCCAGAGCATCAATTTTTTCGACAAATTTCGTTTTGGAGATAGTGTCAAACGCTTTTTTCATATCTAGAAAAAGTACTACTACCGTCTGGTTTTTCTCTGTTTCATTCTTTATTTTATTTATTAAGTCAATTGTCTACAAATGAAAAACAGGATATCGTAATTGGTTTAACTTACACCTTCTCCAGATCAGATGCAGTTAGCTACCTTAAGATTATGTCTGATACAAGAAAGAAAGAAACCGAACGTATTATGTGGTGGACGGAGTGTTTGTCGTACCGCGTTCTGCCGCTAGAGGCGTATAGAGCGAACATCAACGATTCACTAAGTCAAATGTTATCGCGAAAGAAAATTTGGTGCGGCTTGTGTAAATTGTTGCGTGGCACGTGTTTTATGTATGCGTAGTTTTTGCAATGGCTAATTGTCGTGAACAGCGTGCGGCCATATAGTTTTGCTTCTCATTTGCAAAAAACAAGCACAGAAACCCTTGAAATGTTTAAAACAAGGATGAAGCTTTAGGAAAAACGCAAGTGTTTAAGTAGTTTTCGGATTTCAAAAGAGGTGAAATGTCAATAGTCGTCCTTTCACGGCCCGCACAGAGAAAAATGTTAACAAAATTCGGCAAATCATCATTGAAGACGGAAGACCATTGAGCAAGTTGTGTTATAGTGAGTTGGAGTTCAGTCCAGTGAATTTTAACGAAAGATTTGGGGATGAAAAGGTTGGCTAAAAACAAACGCGCGTGAAAGCGTGTTATGGTTACGACCCGGAAACGAAGCAACAATCAAGCGAGTGGCAGGCTGCCAATTCGTCTCGCCGGAAAAAAGTTCGTCAAGTGAAATCAAACATCAAAACAATGCTGATTTATTTTTTCAATGTGAGTGGACTCGTCCATTCAGAGTTTGTTCCACAAAGTCAGGCAATTAACAAGGCTTTCTATCTAGAAGTTTTGAAAAGATTGCTCAACAGTAGCAGATGCCTGATTTGTGGCAATCGGGCGACTGGTTTTTCCACTACGATAACGCTCCCTATCTATGCGCAAGTTTTTCACCAAAAATGATATGACTCTTCTGCTCCATCCTCCCTATTCAGCCGGTCTTGTTCTTTGCGACTTTTTTATTCCCCCGAATGAGAAGACCCATGAAAGATGAACGTTTTGCCAAAGTTGTTAAGGTGAAGAGAAAAACGACGGAGGCTCTGTCGGTCATCACTCATCACGAACGATGAATTTGCAAAATGTTTTGAACAACTAATTGGAAAATTAGACCAATGCATTAGTGCCGGTGGAAAGTACTTTGAAGAGGATTGACGGATTTTTGTTTTCAAATATATTAAACACCTTAAAAAATGGTTCGGTTTTTTTTCGGTAACCTCTCGATACAATACAAACTTCTGCTTTTGTTAAACTAAATAAAATATACACCTAATGATTGCAGCATCCAATAAAGGGTTATGTTGACAAGTCCTCCAATATGAAAACTTTATCCTAAGGTTATCCCTATCCAGAGCACACAGACGATAACGCTCCAGAAAGAAATACGTTGTAGCACATTTCTGGAACCACATGTGTGTGTATCCATTTATTACACCGTTAGAAAATATCACAAACATGACAACAACAATATGCATTTCTTTATCGGTCGCTTAATCTCTGCGCTACACCCTTACATTTATCACCATAATTGGTCTTTCTCTTAGGCTAGGTTGTATGTACGTTTGTATTGTGCGCTTACTAGTATGTTTATATGCGTAAGTGCCTTTGCAAATTTGCCAATTGAGTAGTCTCTCGGAGTTCTTTCATAAAGCCTATTTTTACTACTAGCACCAAATAAAACTGTAGTTTGTATTAATCGGTATTAGGAGCTTATTGCTTGTCGTATTTTTAGAGATGTAGAACGTATTTTTCTATAATTTCTTCGAAAGCCGTAGACTAAAAAATAGTTTTATTGCCAACTGTTTGCTTACTTTGATAAAGTAGAACAAGGAAATCCACGCAACCAGTCATACACTATAGGTCACTCAGACTCTCAATGCAATTACAATATTTCAGACTATCGCACGTGTTGAGAAAGTATGTGAAAAACGTTTCTCTTAAACAGATCAACGGCTGACGAAAAGATTTATTATCATGGAATACTTAAACTTGAGCAAGCGGCTTTCAATCACAAAAATTAATTGAATCGAATTTTATTAGCGTGATAAAATATCGATGGCTTTAGCGCGACGATATCGTTTTAATTAAAAAGGAAATTAATCTATAAAAACGCCTCAAACGACTTCAGTTGTTCCGATATAGGAGATATAAAATCGTTTTGTAATAAAAACAAGCTTTATTGGAAAATTAACACAAAACACGAAGCGACACTTACATAAAAGCAATTAATTAAGAGTAAATTATAATAGCGTAAAAACCATTTAATGTAGTTCTTCTGCTATGTAATTACTCAAGAAATGATGATGGTCGCTTTATTTCCAATATTGTTGAAACATATAAGAAATAATGGTTTACTTAAATTTAGGTATGAAAATATATGTATTAAATGTGGTTGTAACATTGCCGTTTTGTCAGGGGCACTTTATCTTACCCTGATAGGCAAACGGCATCAAACTATCTGAGGATGTCCAAGGATAACCTCCGCTTAGTGATGGGAATTCTAACCGGACCATATCAGTTAAAAGCGCACCTTTTTAAGGTTGTTGGGTAGATATAGATTTTGACGACAAAAATCTGCTACGGGGCGCTTGTAGTACTACTACAAAATTATTGTAATAGTATCCGCCCACACACTGTTTAGTGTGTTCCATATAATTAGCCCAGAAACCCTAATTGTCCGGGTCCTTTATGATTGGTTAAGCATATTCTCAGGGGGAGGTTACCCTGAGGGGCGTGTCGTATAATTGTTTGTCAATTACAACTGCCAAATTATTATAATTAACGTATGTTTCTTGTTAACAATTTATTTATAATATTATTCTTCGTTGCATTACGTTGTCAAAAATTTAAAATTATTATTTTAAAATAATAGAAATATCAGTTTCAAAATGGCACTTTTTAAAGCGTTTTATTGAGGTAGATAATTATTATTTTTCAATTCCAAAAACGAGAATCCCAAGACCTAGTATATATTAATATATGCCCCAAGTCTCAAGTTTTTCCTAGCCTTATTTATGGCGCTAGAATCGATGCAATGATGCAATTTTGACTTTTTAAGCACCGTTTCTCCTATATCTTTGGTCTAATTTTTTTTGTACTTATACGAACATATTCTAATAGCATTGTATTTTTATTAGTATGCAAAAAAGTCCCTTAATAGGTTTTTTTTTAAACTGTACCCAACACCCTTAAGCTGGATAAGAGACCAATCCAATCTGTAGGGGCTGCCAATTAGACGATGAGACGGCTGAGCATGTTCTCTGTGACTACTCTGCCCTATCATCTATTAGGAAAACCATAATAATAATAATAATAATCATTTATTTGATCCTTTAGACTGCAGCTGCAGCATAGGAGACGTCTTGTAGTTACAATATAAATAAAGTACAAAGAACAGCAAAATAAATAGTAACGAATTTAAAATCCAGCCATAAGTACAATAAAGTTAACTTAAAATATTAAATCATTCATGTATTCATTTAATGAATAGTAAGTCTTATCAAGCAGCATACTTTTTAATCTTTTTTAAATAGCAGTGGCAACTGTTTGAAGCTATTGAGCAATTTATTAAAGGTTTTGATTGCTAAGTAATAATGACGTGTCGTTGAGTAAAACTAGGTAATAGTAGGTTCTCCATCACATTCGAATTCCTAGTATTATAAGAGTGATGCTGCGTGAATTTAGGAACACAATTATAACTTTCTTTTGCAAACGAAAATAGATGCAGTATATATATTCCGGGCAACGTTATAATTTTAAGATCTTTAAATAATTGTCGACAGCTGGTTCTAGGGAAACGCCTGCCAGTACGCGAATTGCGCGCTTTTGTAACTTAAATACACGCTCAATATCACCCGAAGCGCCCCAAATGAACAACCCACATGTAACCGCAGATTGGAAATGAGCATAATAGCACATACGTAAAACCTCGAGACCAACTTGGCCTCTTAGTTTTGTCAACAAAAAACAAACGCTGCCCACCTCTTACACAGCTCATCGAAGTGGCCCCTCCAATCACAACGTGAATCCAACGTAATACCCAAGAATTTTACAGAATCTGTCTGTGCTATACTCTTTCTGTCCACCTTGATATAATGAGAATACTCACGGTCAAGAATATTTAATCCAAATTTCATGAATACAGTTTTACTAGTACTCAAATGCAAGTCGTTTTGTTTAAAATATTCACTAATCGTAGTTAAGGTGTCATTTAGGGTTGTTCTAGCTTGACTTATATTGCTGCTGGATATAATGAAAGAAGTATCATCGGCAAACATTACTGCATCCCTCAACGGACAATTATTGACGTAAATAAGATAAAGCAATGGTCCAAGGGCACTGCCTTGTAGGACACCACGGTGAACTGCCAAACAATTACACTTACTCCCGTTTATGTCGACATATTGCAACCTGCTTGTGAGATATTCACAGATCCAATCGAGGGCTTTGCCCCTAATTCCGCAACACTCTAATTTCTGTAATAAAACTTTGTGGTTCATCAGATCAAACGCTTTACTTAAATCAAGAGAGCAACCTACACATACTTGGGGACGTTCGGCTTGACATCGCCAGCGTCAGGAAAGCTCCTCTGAGGAATGTCCTAGCGTTTGTGAAGACAATAGGCTGAGGTAGGTGGGGCAACGTAAACGGAAGAAGCATAATGGGCCTAATGAGGCCTAAATGCAGTAGCAGTAGCTACCCTCCAAGTAATCCAGAATACAGAATCCAGCTGCTTGCTGTCGTTTTTTAAGTAATTTAACATTCTCTTTTATTAATAATTATTGTATCATCAATTTCCGGTCAACCAGAAGTGATATTTTGGTTAAAATATTTCACACTAACAACTTGTAGCTGCCCACATCTTCTTTCGTCATAACCTTTATCGACAACATTGCTTTATCCCTACACTCAAAAATTAATAATTTAGTTTTATCAATGTTAATAAGTAATGTACTCCGAAGATTCTCGATTCTCATTAAAAAATGGCGAAACTGTATTTACCTGATTTCTTACCACACGCTTTAAGTTTGAAAAATGAACTTCTGTACTGTTGCAGCAGAAGCTTCTCTGGATCTTAAAATTAGATTAGAATTTATAATTTTTATACTGTGTGAAGTTTTTGACCTTTCAAAGTTGACACCTGTGAATTACATTATTTTTTACGCCTATATGGAGGAAAAAATACTTCAATTATATTTCAAAAATATTGTCTCATGATATTTTCAATACGTAAACACACATTCTAACAAATCAGCAACAACAAAGCGAAAACAATACCTGCAGAAAGCTGAAATTAATTAAAATTGTTTTATGGAACAGTAAGTGAAAAGAGGGTTAACCGATTGATGTAGGTATGTACGTGTCTACAATACATACATATGTATGAGTTGTGCAAGTACTTTTTTTAGTTCCACCTGCTGTCTAATTTGGGTACTCTTAATTAATGAATACGAAACCTCATACTCCAAAAAATTTGGATGAACGAATATATAATTTGCATATGTACATATGAATATCGTTTGTTTCTCCCTATATATTTACATATTTCGTTCAGGCGTAAACAAAAAAATGTTGTTTATCAATTTACATGCTACATGCCTGGGGACTTTTTTTCTGAATAATTCCTTTAAACTTTTGCACGTATAAAGGTAGTTACAATAAAAATTCAACATGTTAATTTTAAATAAAACACTAGTTTCTAGCAAAACACTAGTTTCTAGCAAACCAGAAATATTTTATAATTTAGAATGTAAATATTAGAGAATCGTGCATGGAATAACAAGTCTAGTACAGGCATACTCTTCTGGCGCAATTTGCTATTAGAATACGATACAGAGGAAATTGCTTATACAGTGCAAGTACAATTTCGAAATGAAGATTGTTTTAATTAAATTAAAACAATAAATCACTCATTCGAACAACCAACAATTCCGAATAACTTGCCAAAATTTGAAAAACAAATAATAACAACTCAATAGATTGCGATACAACACGAAAGAAAACAGCATGGAGCCAACATATACTCTTGCTATGATTATATTTTGCAAGCAACATAAATATAACAGAAACAACTGCAAATATTAAATTCGACAGTATTGTGAAACATACATTACTTCTAATGGTGTAAAAAGAAATATTTGTTTGAAGAAGAATGGGTGGTGACGGCCGAATTAGTTTATCTGCAATTTATAAGTGGGGTTGCGACCACGCTGCAAACCAGAGCAATTAAAAGCAGGTTTTTAATGAGGAAGCAGATGAAAGTAGTTGTGACGATTCTTTTATGTTTGTGATATCTTTTGTTCCATTGCAACTTTATAACGAAACATTTTTTGGTTGAATCTTCACCTGAAATCACTGGAAATGGTGTTACAAAAAGTGAATCAAATGAATAATAAAAAAAAAAAATCTTAAGAGTAATTGTAAGTAAATAACGTTTTGCATTTAGCAGTGGTAGATTGTGAAATCTGTGCCTACAGAAAACGCTCCATCTCACTTCTATATTTGTGGAGTTAAACCAAAAGAAATAAATAATACAGAAGGCTTCAGTCAGATGAAGACATTTTGTCTATATATAACCCATCCAGGCTACATGCTTGTTTTAAGTGTATTTTAAGGGTTTCCTCCACAGCAAACAGTAACGCGTTAGGGATGCATTTGCTTCTAATGAATCATTCGTCATTTTCTAAGCACCAAAATGCGGTAATTTTCTCTATTAATGAAGCCATCAATGTAAAAATGAGCCTTACAAGTAATGATCTCTCAATTTAGTATTGCTGCTAATTGTTAACTTTCTTAATAACATTTCCCTCTTTAGAAAAATAAGGGTACTTTATCTTCAAGTCCTTTTCATTCAAGAAACTTTATAGATTTTTCTGTAAGCATCCATGAGTTTTGGGTATATGTATGTTTTCATTGATAAGGGCAGTAAGAGCATATTTCTTTCTGTAGGAGGGTTTCTTGTCAGAAATGTTTCCAAAAAAATTCTCAATCGTTGGTATCTTATACTGCATTCTATTCTATCCACTGCAACTACAAAACATATCTCAAGGCCATAAATATTTACCCCTAACACCAAAAGTATCAACCACGTGCCGACGCTGTTTGTTCGGTCTTTCTGATAAACTTTACGGTATTACATCAACTGCTTCTCCACGCGTTCGTGGTCTGACAGCGGTTTTGCAAACGCTATTGTTAGTTATAAATATGTATATAGGGTATTGATAAAATACTAATTCATGCACTGGAGAGTAACTTTGATGTAGCTTGCCAGCAAATTCTGACACTTTAACATGATAAATAGTTTTCGATTTGGAGTGTTTATACTCTGCAGTTCAGATACAGATGAATGATCGCATGCACTAACGTAAGATGAGCTCTGCATCTAAGTACAGCTATTGATCTGCGTTACCACGGGGATAATGTCGTCATGCATTGCACCACAACTTCCCTATAAGCGCTCTGTTAAATGTAGTCGTCACAGATTTATATTTTCGTTCATCATTTGAAATGCCGACGCGACCAATTCTAGTTCTTCAGTAAACTAGAATTGGTCGCGTCGGCATTAGATTTTTGAGTTAATTATCGAATAACGTTCATCCCCCCTTACCTTACCTTACATTAAGTAATGTTAAACAATTTTATTTGTAAAGAGTTCGAGCCCGAGCTTAGAAAAAGTTGAAATAATTAATAAAGTTTATCCATCTGCTGATTTGTACATACAAGGGAAGCTCACTGTAAATCGCAGATCCTGATGAAACTTTGTCAATTTATAGATCCTATGGAGTGTTACTGAAGGATACTCTCTGTTGCGGTGGTACTCTAACTTTAGCGGGTGCAATTTGACTTTGAAATTCACCCCAAATTTCGTTTATCCAAAATAACTTTTAAACGCTGGAAGATGTGGAAAGAATTTAATGGAGCACTGTTTAGGCAGGCCTTTCGACTTATATACAGAGTGTTACAATAAGCACGAAACGACATATGTTGTGCTTATTTGATCGAATTTCAGCAAATGGCAACCGAATACTGTACCTATACAGTGATAATTTAAATAATTGTATAGGTTGTCCACAAAACTATGAATTTGTTCATACTTCTTTATTCTAATGAGACACCCTATATATTGTTTTGTAAAAAAAAATCAATGTAAAATTATACCACGCGCTAAATACCTATATGTGATGGTTTTATATATGGTATATTTTGCATAAAAAAAAAACACTAGTTTTTGATGAATTATGAAAGAGTGGTCTGGCATTTTTCTACTGATTTTACATTACATCTGACATTAAATTTTTGCTCAAATTAGTGTTTTATGGGGGGCGAAGTGTGAAAACTACAGAAGGATGACATTACTTAATACAACATACAAAATATTTACCTCTTTATTATTAAAACGTCTGAAACAGTACAGAGAAAAAGAAATAGGAGATTACCAAAATGGTTTTCGGCAAGTGCGGTCAACGGTAGATGCGATACATGTTGTAAATCAAATTATAGGAAATAGTTACGAGGAGAATATAGAACTACAGATTTTGTTCGTAGATTTCACACAAGCTTTCGATAGTTTGAATAGACGGGAAATGATTAAAGATATCAGAAGGCTAGGAATACCAGAAAAATTAGTACGATTAATTGAAATGACCATGAACGGCACAAAGGCAATGGTACAAACACAGGAAGGGATGACTGAAAAAGTCGAGACACACAGAGGGGTAAGACAAGGAGACGGCTTGTCGACGATTCTGTTCAATATAGTGGTGGAAGGTATAATAGGAGCACGTGCAATATCGGAGAATATTATACAAAAAGCGTTGCAAGTGGTGGCCTACGCTGATGATATTGCGATAGTAACTAGAGACAGAAGAACATTAGAGGAAGCAGTAACTAAGATTAGTAAAGAAGCGCAGAAGAGAGGATTGGAAATAAATCAAGGAAAAACTAAGTACATGGAAATTAATCGGAAAGTACTGCACCGTAGGAAACAGAGAGTGAAGATAGGAGAATATGAATTTGAAGAGGTACAACATTTTAAATATCTTGGAGCAACCGTCAATTGTCGAAACGAGCAGAAGTACCGAAATATCGCAAAGAATACAGGTGGGTATATCATCTATGGTAGCTACAGAGAAATATTGAACAGAAGGGAGATCAGTAGAGTTACAAAGCTTAAAATTTATAAGACTGCAATTAGACCAGCAGTAATGTATGCGGCGGAGACCATGTGCCTTACGAAGAAAGATGAAGAAAAACTCAGAACTTTTGAAAGACGAATAATAAGACGTATATATGGGCCACAGAAGACTGATAGTGAATAGAGTAGGCGGCTTTATAACCAGGAAATAGACAAAATATGAGAAGATGAAGATATAGTTAAATTGATAAAGTCACAAAGAATAAAATGGTATGGACACGTGAATAGGAAAGAAGAAGAAATGGCAGTTCAAAGGATAATGAATTGGAGACCGATGGTAAATAGACCGAGAGGAAGACCAAAAATAAGATGGGAACAACAAGTGATCAACGACATCAAAAGCCTAGGGATCAAAGACTGAAGGAGAAAGATAAAGAATAGAGAAGAATGGAGAAACATATCGCAAGAAGCAAGAAGGAGCAAGAAGTTATAGATAGAAGAGGGAAAAGAGGGGTGGAATGACCTACCACTTCCGCTTTGAAGGTCCGAAGAGCTCAATTGGAGGGGCTTCAATTCCGATAGGAATTTATAGCCTTATATATATAGTGTTTTATTGTTTATGATGATCGTAGATAAGATGTCGTATTTGACTCGCGTACAATGCCTATCATAATATACGAGGATGAAAGTTATAAACGTGGGCGAAGCCAGTGTTTATAATCATCCTAGTGTATGATGATCGACATTATACTCTCATCAAATAATATACTATAATATTCTCGCTATTGCGTTATTTCATGTTTTAATATTTTCTTGTATTAAAGGGAAAATAGCTGGTTAGTACAACATGAGAAGGTCCAATGACTGAACGCAATAACCTTATACTAGTAACTAAAGTGGTAACCATGATTTAACATTCTTGGCTATAAGAGTATGATATTATTAATTAAGAAACTGTTGACCGAAATAATACGTAGGTATACAGTGTGTGTACTCTTGCAATTTCTAAAGACAATGCAGTTTTTACACGCTGAACTATAAATTGCACCCGTTTCCATGTTTCTAATTCATTTCTCGACAAAATTAGGGTTGCGCTCTATCACTCAACCTCTCCAAAATTGTTTGAAAAATTACGTTTATTACTTCAGCTATTGTAGCATACTTTGAACACATCTGATCGCATGAATTAATGAACAAATTTATACCGTTTAGTGTCCCGCCAAAAGTTGATATTGAATAAAATTCGATCTTAAATAAATAGCAATTGATTTCCATTTTTTCTGCTTCGTTCACTGTTTCGTTTGCTGGTTCGTTCTCTAACCCCCTCTAATTTTTCGACTAAATCGTCCGTTTTGTTTTCTCGGGGTTTACCAATTAAAACGTAATGACAGGATTGTTACTAGTTAGGAAAAATGGGTATAGATATTTTTCAATAATTAAATTACTTGAATAGTCACCGATTAAGCCGTATTTTAACAGAAATAACACCTACCTTTCTTCTGGAAAGCCAACTTGTCTTCTTACTGCGGATATCAGAATAGTAGATTCAGCTAACACAACAATCCACTTTGCTCGATAAAGTGCCGTGACCTGTGTGTGTTTTGTCTAATATTCGGTCCTCTTGCCTCTTCTTCTAACATTCCAGGTTGCTCTCAAATAGTTGAAACACACAAAATTTTTCAGAAAACTTGTAGAACAATCTTACTGACTGCGCCAAGTCAACGATTCTTTTCGGAGTTAGAGTTTGTAAAAACAAACGCCTTTGTTAAACGCAATTACAAATATTCTGTGCTTACAATACAATAAAAATTACGATAGTAACATATAAATTTGGCTTTCTATTCTTATCTTCGTACGTGATGGCTCGCACTATTCTTATAGCCACCTCTCGGGACGGCTCATGTTACTTCAGTTGTCTCAATCTCCATTTGTTACGAACTAATTTAATTAATTCATTTTGCGTAATGATAAATACAAAAATACCTTATCACCAACCTAATATTTCTTTCTATATGCTTGAATTTTTGGTGCTCTCTGAAGGAACAGAAATCAACCATATTATTTCATTGATCATACTGTCAAACTGTTTGACATATTTAAAGCTTACTGCAAAAAATGCCAGTAATTGCTAATATCTCAAACACCGACGAAGATACATACAGATCAAGCAATTTCCGATGGCGGGTGCGCGATAGCAAGAGGGCGTGCTCAATGGAGTGAGGCGCACACGCAGAAATATAAATAAACGTTATAACTCGCACGTGAGTACATAACCCTCAACTACATTCGCGACTCATACAAAATTCAGCTTTTATTGTGTCTACACTACTGTACGCCAGCCATTAACTTTGCTCCGCCCGCTTCTTCGATTTATTAACGATAGATGCGCATGATGGCGGAGCTTCCGCCAACAGCCAATGGCAAAAATTGTAGGTATATCAATGGAGAACTTACCGTTGTTTCGAATATCATAACCACTTTGTTCCATTTAACAAAAACTAGTTTTCTAAGGTTAAAGAAACAAGTAGAGTATAACTGAACGTTTACGAATGTTGAAGAAAAATTTATATGATTTTAAGATGGCATTTTGTTGTTACCAAATTCCGCGAAAAAAATATGATAGACCAGTTGTCTAAAATATTTTGTATAGAAAAAAGTTTTTACCAATGAAATAAGGTGAACTTTTGTTATGTAGTAGGTTCAGGATGTCTATATATATATATAGCTGATATTTTTTTGTTGGCACTCGTTGCCTAACAACCGACAAATTTAAAAACTTCGATCGATAAGAACTGACATTAAATTGTAATAGAGTTGAGTATCGGGAGCAGAAAAGGGATTTTATGTAGTGCTATATCAACGCGTCGGCTTAGTAGAAACATTAAAACTGTGGAAATATGGGATATATCCCCTTATAGATGTGCTACTATAGTAGAAGCAAAGAAAATCGATGTGTTCTTTGCATTCTTTATTGCGAGACATCAATGCTTTACCGTCACAATGTTACAATGAGAGACCTCCTTAGGGTCCTTATCACCACTTTTTTTCTATTTTGTCTCACTTCCACGGCGCTGTATCTATATAGGCAAAAAATATTTTTTTTTTATCTCGAGGGCTACAAACCCCCATAAAAATTCATATATTTTTACCCATCAAGCAGAAAACTAGATTATAATGGTGTAGCATCACCTTTTTCGTTATTATAAATTTCCTACTAGATGATATTTTATCGTACCCGTTCCTTTTACATTTATAAATTGCATTTTTGATTCTAGCATATTATGCTTTTCGCATGTAGGCGAAACATCCTTATACAAAGTAAAAACATAAAAGTAATTATGTATTATAAAACAATAATATTAATTTTAATTTGGACAAGAAGCTCATGACCGCACGTTATATTAATGTCTGCATTAGAGAGGCGTATTCGGTATTTAGACAATACATACTGTCAGAGCATTTTTAAATTAAAGAATGAGGAAACTACTATATGAATTGGTCATACCAAAAAAATACTCAATACCGTGACAGTGATAACTCTATTTATACACTTTCAAAGATATCTTCTCCCAAACTTCACTGTACTTGTCGTACGTTTCATTAGCAAAGCTATCATCAGCAGTATTAACACTGAACTAAAGAACTACACTCACAAAATCTACATTCGGCTTCCTTCGCTATTCCAAGCCTGCTTAGATGTCCGTTCAGTTTACAATGGCCTGTAAGGATCCCTGTCAATATCCGAATATTATTTTTACTCAGGTTGATGCATTCTGCAGATGTCTTCTGGTTATAGGTTCCCAGAAGAGTTTTAACTTGCCTCATTCCCTGGAGATTCTTCCAGTATTTGGATTTTCTCTGCTCTGCTTCATTTTTCAGTTTCTCCAGTGTTATGCTGCTACTTATCCCACAAAAAGGTTCTGGCCCTACAAAAGGTGTTCTAGCCCCTCTCTTAGCGAGATTATCTGTTATTTCGTTTCCTTCTACTCCCGTGTGTCCCGCAACCCACAATAGGGTTACCTTGTTCTTTTTGCCTAGCTCGTTTAGTTTTTGTTGACACACCCAAACCATTTTGGAGCTGATCATGTTTGACCTCAGTGCCCTAATGGCTGCTTGACTATCAGATATTATGATAATCTCCTGCTTCTCATAGCTTCTGTCAATGTTGACCTGAACACATCTTCCAATAGCGTGTATTTCCGCCTGGAAGATACTTGGGTACATCCCCAAGCTTTCGAAATATTTGGTTCTAGGCCCATATATCCCTATTCCAGTTCTCTCTGCCGTTTTGGAGCCATCTGTGTACCATTTAATGGCGGTTCTATTGAGTTTCGAAATGGTATCTCTATCCCATTCACTCTTAGTGCTAAGCTTTGTGGTAAATTCTTTCACAAAGTTGAACGTCCTTGGCATGTCGTCTCGGGGCATATCCCAGATTTCGTAACCTGTAGGAGGCTGAGGCCTATGCCTAGCCATTCCTTCCCTGATCATCCTACGTGTGGTCCTTTTAGTTATGCTCTCCACAAAAATGTGAAGAGGAGTAAGATTTAGTACCACTTCAATAGCTGCTGTTGGGCATGTTCTTATTGCGCCAGTTATGCATACACATACTAATCTTTGCACTTTAGAGAGATTAGCTCTCGCAATGGCCAGATTAGTTCTCTTGCTCCAAGCCACTGCCCCATAAGTGATTATTGGTCTCACGATTGCTGTGTACATCCAGAGCAGTATTTTTGGGTTGAAACCCCAGTTGTTTCATGCAAAGTTTCTACAAACCATTAGGGCCTTCTTCGCCTTGTTAGTTACTTCAAGCTCATGCTTATTCCACAGAAGTTTATTATCCAGGCTGAGTCCTAGATATTTCACCTCCTTCTTCCAGTCTATGTCTTGCCCATCTATATTTATGGTCTTGAGGCTCGGTTCTCTTTTCCTTGTGAATGCTATTAAGGTAGTCTTAGTGGCGTTTCTTCTTCTTACTTTTGTTTATTGCGCTTGAGCGTTACTTGCAGTTATTTTTTCCTATTTCCTATGAATATTTACATATGCCCCAACGACCTAATCAAAATAATATAACTCATAAAATTAAAGAGAAACTATGCGATTTTTATTCAAATATACACTTAACAACGTTTAACATCACCTAATTTTCGCTATTCTATGTTGCTGAAGTTGCTACTGTGACTGATCTATATCTATGCGATATTTAACGTTTGCAGATAATATGATAATGTATAGGTACAATATCTATACGCTATACATAATAAATTACAGTACTGTTCACGCACATACCGCGCCGCCGACCACTTTCCTTCTCCAATTCCGAACTCCGTTGCTTCGTGCTTTTAAAATTCACAAACTCGTATTATCCCGAACATTCGAGTAGGTATAATACCTAATACGGAGCAATACAACGTTTGCACTACTTACCCCTTAAAACACGATAAATAATAATAATGATAATTATTATTTAAAATTTGTCTATTATTTCTTTACAGTAAATTACCCTTGTAATGTAATATACTACTAACAATTTCGTTAAATTAGGTATCGCTCGGTATACAGAGCAGCGGCTACTTTGACTACAGACAGGCTAAGAAGGTTGCGCACCTATATTCCTTGAAATTCTCATTTAAATTGCATCAGACTGTACAAGCATATACGTCTGCATATGTCATATATATATATACACCGGATTATTGCGTCAAGACGGCTTCAGTGTAGATTAGTTGACAATTTATGCCCTCTGTTGTATTCTATTAAACACGAGCTGCCGCCTCAAGCATTAGAACACCTCTTGAGGTGCAAATGAACGCGACTTGTCGTAAAGTACGTCATTTTATGCCCTCTTTCTCTAATTTCAGGCAGCGTGAAACCTTTCCGGCTGGCCTTTCACACCGATGGAGTGGAAGCCCCCACGGATATGGGAAACCGAGGTTTCTGCTTGGATTTTATTCAGCAACCGTGTACGAACTCATTAGCTTAAAATCGACACCCTTGCGCCATTTTTTTTTTTTTCTATTTAGGTGAGTGAGACACGCATAGTAAATTCCTATCAAAGCTCCACGTAATTTGATTAATATATTCTAACATTTTCCGACACTATATTGTCTTCTTGTGTTTTTATACTTACAGGTACCGCACACGAATTTGGATCGAATGGAATTTTTTTTAATAATATAAATATGTAGTACCGTAATTTTTAATTTAGAAGAGAGCAGTGATTTTATTGAAATAAAAAATATCAAAATAAACCTTTGTTTTGCATTTTGCATTCATTGTTCCCATTGTTTATGCTGCTTTCTTGTTTATTATTAGATTATAATTTTGCTATCAATTCAAAATAGGTAAGTATTTAAGATTGGTTAACCCGCTATGTGACCCTAGTTTAGAGTTGAGGTGGCTATGCTGACTTATTTCACCGCGATCTTCTCAGATCTGTTATGGATCCTCTTTGTCCTATAAAACGCTCTCTAACTTTGCCTTCTTAATTAGACCTACCATCTTTGAAAGCGGCTCCTGTATGTACCTGCTACCTGTGGTGTTCTCTACGCCCAGTACTAGAAACCTTGCCCTTGGCAATTTCATTTTGTGTCAATTCTTCATGTTAATTACCGAAGCTACAATTATAGTGCGTACCAGTTGTGCATGCTCGATCGAGTAGGTAGTTTCTTTGTGCCTTAGTTAAAAAATTAAACGTTCCATATTAGATTTACTTGCTAAACAAAAACATGATTGATTAATTTAACTAGGTTCTTTTGTTTTTATGTAAAAGTAACGTTTCTTTTTTTTTTTATTAAACAACGTATACTATTTAATAATAATAAATCTTTCTAAATTATATATTTCAATTCTTTTTCTTTTATCATTTCATTCAGTATCTCAGTAATCGCAAGTACCATCCCCTCTCTTTTCCCTATTTGTTATTCTGGGTTATAATTAGAGCAGACCAGTTTCCGTGCGCGCTATGTGCGCCGGTATGGGACGGTAATTCGTAATATACTAGAATATGCGATAGAATAGGGACGCAACATGAGCTTGTTACCGATATAAGTATAGAAGTAAAGACATTTCTTCTATCAGAAATAATTAAATATACATTTGGTTTTCTGCTATTAAAGTAATATGCATAAACACACGAAAAAGAAGAATAGTACGTATTATAGCAGAGTTGTATGTACCTATAAATAAAATAGAAAATGTATGAAATGAAAGTGGTCTGCTTTAATTATAACAAAAACCAGGCGACACCGATAGGTAAAGGAAATCTAAATTAATCCAGTGGCGCCCAGAGAACATCTGTAGCTGAGATACCTGATCCCGAGCTCTTCAACGCCTTACCGCGTGGGTTTTACCGTCAATCGCGCCGACTAATAAATAATAAAAAGCTGTTTTACTTATCCCTTCCCTCACCTTACCTGGAACATTGCTTGCAATATTTTCATGATATTTTTTGTTTTCTTTGTGAATTACATTAAAAGAACAATTACCCACTTTTTTTTAAGGAACCTTAATCATTAAAATAAACTCATATATTTTTGGTGAGGTTTAAGTAGTAAAAACTACGTTCTTACGTTCAAATTATTTTATATTTTGATGACTAGTTTCGGCTATGATGCCATCTTCAGATCAACTGGAAATGGTCAATTTATATAGAAGTAGTAGTATTAATTAGATTTTAAATTATTTAACAAGTTATTGTTTTAAATTATATGAATTCAGTATCTTATAATAGTAGATGTAAAAATTAACAAAACTTCACAGTTACAAAAGCGATTTTAGTAGTAATATTAATTGATTTTAGAATAGTTAACAAGTTATTATTTTAGAAATATATGAATTCAGAATCTTATAATAGTAGATGTAAAAATATAACAAAAATTAGCTACAAGATGTAGATAAATGGAAAATATCAAAGAGAATAATGAAAAGAGAATTACATATACAGTACGCTAAACAGAACAAACTACAAACGAAACTTCTACTTTTACATAGGGATCTTAGGGATATATACGACCACATAGAAATTGAAGCCATTATAACCTCCATAGAAGAAGAAGTATTTTATAACACTTACGAACAAAAACAGAAGAAGAAGAGGAAACTATGGGAATTACGAAAGAAAAAGAACAACGGAATAAATACATCATCAGAGATAGGGAATCAGACAGCACATCTCTTCCACTCAAACGTTACCAATCTGGCCAACATCGATCTCAGCACAAATGAAATGGACATCTTACAAAAAGGATTAAAATTCGCAATAAATAAAAACAAAGAATCTTTACCAATGATGGCAATCGAGATGGAATGCGCAATAAGGAACCATCCCCAAGAGACAGAAATTAGGAATGAATGCATCGCCTTCATCAAGAACAAAGAAAAAATTCAGAAACGTAAGTATGCCTCACACAATTCTTTGAACGTTGACCTACTTAAAAGAGTTAAATCTTTGAAAACTAAATTTGAGACTGCGGATGTTGTCATCACAAATGCAGATAAGAACGCAGGCATTGTCCTGTTAAATAAAAATGATTACATAAATAAGACAATAGAATTCATAGATAATAATGATTTTACAAAAATTAACGGAAACCCTTTAACTATGATAATAGAAAAAACAAAATGTATAAAACAAGCAAAATGCACTCTACTAAAGATCACAAACACACACCCCACGAACTATATACATATGAACCCACAACTTCCCATATTAAAGGCACTGCCAAAACTACACAAAACAGATATACCCATACGCCCATTAATAGATTTTAAAAACACACCCACATATACCCTCAGCCAAACCATTGTAACATTGTTAAAAACAACCGAATATAAACCGAGATACATTATCGATAACCAAAAACAACTAATCAATATGCTAGAACAAAACACAACAGATTATACAATGGTTTCCTTTGATATAGAAAATCTATACACAAACATACCTACAGACTACACAATTGACAAAACCATAAATATAATAAAACAAAAAATAGATAATACACCAATAAATAACGATGACATACCTGATATTATTAAAATATTAAACTTAATCACGAAACAGAATTACTGCCAGTTTAACGGAGAATTTTATAAAATGACAGATGGGTTACCAACGGGTAGTCCTATATCTAGTGTGTTAGCAAATATTTATCTTGATCACATTGAACAAGAATACATCTTAAACGATAAAAATCCCTTAAGAAAACACATCCATCTTTGGTGTAGATATATGGATGATGTATTCTGTCTTTGGAAGGACGAAATAGACGAAATTAACAACTTCCTTACATATATAAACAATATACATACTAAACTACACTTCACACACGAACTAGAAAATAACAACACACTAAATTTCCTAGATTTACAAATACAAAAACTTAACGACAAATTTCACTATGCCATATACCGAAAACCAACTACAACCAATAACATAATTCCATTCGATTCCTTTCACCACCCTTCACAGAAATATGCAGCACTAAATTATTACATACAAAGATTACATAATATACCCCTCGCTACAACTGAATATAATAAAGAACTTAACATCATAAAACAAATTGCTCACAATAAAAAATTCCCAAATAACACAATAGATAAACTCATCTATAAACATAAAATTAAAAATGATCCACTTTATATTAAAGAAAATAAGAATAACATTTACAGAAAATTCGCATACAACAACCTTTCTACTTCAATAAATAACCTTTTCAAACCATTTAATATACAATTAGCATATAGATCCCCTTATAATTTACAAAGTATGCTTTGCACAAATATTGAAAAGAAAAACAAATTACAACGAAATGGAGTTTACAGAATAAAATGCGATGAATGTAATGCCACTTACATAGGGGAAACTGGTAGGAAATTAGACACCAGAATTAAGGAACACAGGAAACAAAATAACTCAAATTTTTACCAACATTTAATAGAATATGGACATAAAAGCATCTGTGATGATAACATCACCTTACTTCACACTTGCGATAAGGGTCAAAAACTTAGATTGTTAGAGGCATACCAAATATAAAAACATAAAAAAACACCGAACATTCATCTTCTAAATGAGCAAATAGATTACAACATAAAACCAATATTTACCTACTTAGACTTGACAACCAACTTAACACAACACTAACAATAACATTATACACATACACACAAAATACACATACATTCACATGGAACACACACACATTCACACATAATATAAAAAAAATTTCTAGCTTTCAGTTATTCATTTACATCTTCGATTGTTACACTGAGTTGGTGTTTGTTCGATTTCTAACTTTTTAACTTGTTTGACAAATTTAATCTAATGTTCAGTGTTTTATTTAATAATGACAAATTAACCTATCGACGTGTAAGTATTTTAACACATAACAATAATTTTTTAATATTTTTTTAATATCTTTTTAAAATGACATTTATAACTGGAAAATTTTTGTTATATTTTTACATCTACTATTATAAGATTCTGAATTCATATATTTCTAAAATAATAACTTGTTAACTATTCTAAAATCAATTAATATTACTACTAAAATCGCTTTTGTAACTGTGAAGTTTTGTTAATTTTTACATCTACTATTATAAGATTCTGAATTCATATAATTTAAAACAATAACTTGTTAAATAATTTAAAATCTAATTAATACTACTACTTCTATATAAATTGACCATTTCCAGTTGATCTGAAGATGGCATCATAGCCGAAACTAGTCATCAAAATATAAAATAATTTGAACGTAAGAACGTAGTTTTTACTACTTAAACCTCACCTACCATATACGTTCATTCGGATATACATTACATCATATATTTTTTTTTACTTTTTTTAGTCTCATGCTCGAAATAAGCTAGGTTTTTTTTTTGAACATTTAAATAAAAGCCTTGAGACGCGTACTATGATACAGTAATGAATAGCAGCAACCTCCGCCTAGAATACCGTCGTGTCCTTGCCGTATTCTTATCGAAAGGGTCTTTCTAGCCTTCTTTTCATATATGCCGGCTTCTACGCAATAATCAGTTTTAAAGGCCTCTGTGTACAAATTTGTGTCCGCTCTTACTGAAGGGCCTTTCTCCTACTCCTTCTTATCTAGTACTATAACTTGATAATTTCTATCTAGATTGAGTTTTTAAGGGGTGCCTCCTTAAGTTCATCTAGTAGATGGTTTTGATGGTCAACACAGTGTGACGTACTTAACCTTGTTTGACTGTGCATAAATCTGAATGCTACCTGCCTAACACTCCCTTGTATATTGATTTTTAACGGAAGCAGATTTAGGAATACTTCCATTGCTCCTCATGGCGCCCGTGATACACGGACAGGCCAGCCTTTGTATGCCACCCATCGTTTTCACCGCTTCAGTCTGCCGCACCTTTGATCACTATACTACTGCTTGCTATGCTATCATGGGTCTACTTACCTTTGTGTATAGTCACAGAGTCATTTTGGGCTATGTGACGTTAAGCCTCTAGATCTTGAGCAGAACCCAATGTTCTTTCAAGAAAAAAAAGTAAGATTTTTGGGTTGTGATACATTTGAATACATATGATAAAGCTACAGAATAAAGAGCGTACACGAGATGGAAGAGCGTTCGGACGTGTCTTCAATCTAGAACATTATTTTTATCAAATTTTAATTTATATAAAATATTGTCGTTTATTTACTAAATACCTCTTGAATTGAGAGGAAGCCGTGGTGCAATAATTAATTTCATGAAAAGTTTTAACAAATAATAAGGAAAATAGTTAAATGTAAACCTGATCGTCTTCAACAAAGTATTCATGATTTGCAAGAGGAAGTGATTATACTAAAAGAATCAAACATAACTTCCAGATTTTAGCTCTTCATATGTTTTCAAGCTCATTCAGTAGTATTTAAACAAAATCTGCATATAATTTATGGGAATTGTCCCTTCTTGCTACGCTGTGCCCTCAAAGGAGAGAGCCATGATTTATTTCTCCTTCACATCTCAAGGGCACACAATACAACCACCTCTATGAAATCCATCTCGCAACTACTTATTATTTCCATCTCCATGTGTGCCCATAACTAGCAACCAAACTGTTTGGTTGCTCTTTGACTGCAGTAGTGTGCTCAAAACTATACAACTGTGATTAAACAGTTGCTCGACTGAAAATTGCAAGTGCGCCCTGGGCCTAACTTGATTAATAAACTACCAGCGCTTTGAAACGTTTCACTCATTCTAAATAACAAGTATGAATCTCGCTAAATTTATAAGCTTGGAATTTGCAAACTTTACCTTCAGTGACAACATATTTTTTTTTCAAAAAAAATGTTTTTGCCCTCTTTCTTACTGCAGGGATTGTAACTATAAGTGAAACCTGTACAAATAATTATTATGGGGAATACAGAAATAAAAACTTATTTCACAAGGAACACAAATGTAATAAAAATCGGTAATTCTTTAATTAACTGAAATATATTTAGTTTTGTACATTTACATGTATAATATTATTACATATCATATAAATTACAAAATAGGATACCTAAGTATGAATAATAACAAAAATTGTGCTCTGTGTTGTGCTTACATGTTGCGTAGATATTGCGTAACAATCTTCATGGTTACAGATATGAGAAAGTATTACGCACATATGGGTCTTTTATTTTCAAAAGTAGCTAGGCCAATACTTTTTATATAAACCGAAAATATCTTACACAAAAGAACCACTTTCGATATGAAACTAACAGCTTTGATTTTGGTTGGTGTTAGATCCGAAAATGTTATAAAATTAGATAAATTTTGCATTTTTAGATAGATACCACGCTTCAAACTTTTGTTTTAAATCCAAGGTAAATAACTACTCAAACACGACTCTCACTACACTGAACAATATTCTAAAAGTATTGAGTTGAATCTTCGGTTCTGTAATGTGTTTATCACAGATAATCTCTAGTCTAGGACCTAATATTCGACCACACATACGGTATGTACTTATACAGTAAATTCGTTATAAAATTATAGATCATTTATATGTACGCATGAAGAACTTGCATACAACACCTCAGCAAATCTTTATCAAACTCTACTTTCTTCTTAGTATTTACTATTGGAGTGGATATTATTTTCACTATGTGAAGAATAGCAGATTAACTGTGTTATCTGGAGAAAACAGGGAATGTAGGTATACTGCAAAATATAACTAACGTATAATACATGTGCACAATGTAAAGTCATGCATAAATATCTTTAAGAAAAAACATTAGATAAAAATCTTCAGCAAACTTTTCTTTCTAATCCTTAAAATCAATTTTGAAGCCATTGGATTTCCATTTCAAGAAAAAGTCACCCATACGATTTTATTAAAAATAAATATCTCGTTTCTCCACTAAATTTATTACCTCACTTGGAGCATCAGAAATACAGTACCAGGATTGTACTACCTAAACTAAGGTTTAAAATCTTTTTGAAACGGAATAACCTGTAAGCTCGAGGACATGATCTTAGGACATCACTCGAACACTGCCTGGACTTATTGCTATCTCTTATATATATCGTCTCGTGATAACAAGGAATAGCAATAATTTTAAGGAAGTTTCAGTGCCACACGGAGAAAAATGACATTGCAAATCCAACAAAAAAAGTATTGTCCTTACATTGCAATCGGTTCAAAAATAAATTGGTATTGCAGTAAAGTTTTGTAAGTATATTCCAAAACTTTTGTTTTGTTCCACCAACAACACTTTTGTTGGTGTTAAAATATTTTACGGTACAAATAATCGCTTTGGCGATAACATTATAGTTGTAGTTATTTCAGATCTAAAATACAGAACAACGTGTGCGATGAAGTGAAGTAGATGTAAACACAATTTTTCAAACCAGTACAGTCAAGAAATATTTACATTACACACAATTGTAGTTGACGCAACAGGGCGCCTACGTTGTCGATATTACAACTTGTGATGCTGGAAGTCCCGGCATGGACAGTAGTATCACGTGATTCTAACCGCGTGTTTCATTGGTCTTACATAGCCTTGAAGAAACAGACTAGTCTGCTAGTTACCAGGCGGAGTAGACCACGCCATATATTTTCGGTTGTGACGTTGTGTTAGCTTATTAGTTTTGTGTAAAAGAACGACAGTGTATTAAAATGAAGAAAACTGGCTCACTTCTGACGTCTACTGACTCTTAGATATGGATAATTTTGTTACAGAGAAGCTAGCTGAATGGAATATTATGCGTACGAAGTACAGATTGCTAATGATGAGTACATTAAACCTTTCGATAAATTACCTAGTGTTTTCCCCTGTTTAAAAAGTTGCAAAACGATCTAGAATATACGTTGCCTTGAGACATTTGTAAAATAAGACTTAGATACATTTGAAATTTTAATCTTCATTTTTAGTGTTTCCCAGTTTTAGAATTTATCTTGTTTATTTTTTTTGTTAATTATTAATAAAAAAAATGTGTTATCCTATACTGATATTTTACTTAAACCCTCCACAGCTTACATTTAAGACAACACCGAATTTGTGTGTGAATCTACTAAAATATTGTTCGCTTTGAACAGAAATTGCGATTACAAAAATCAAAATCAAGTGACACTATAAACGTAGAAAATGATGACGGAAAATCAATTGTTTGTTAAATATCCACAACTTGCTGTTGAAGTTTCAAATTGCTTTGGTAGTGATAAACAATTTTTAATACTGTATTTCACACAATTTTGTTGAAAACACCATATTTTTGTGATTCGTTAAACAACAAGCAACTGGTTGATTGTAACATGTTTTGGGATTATATCCTTCCAAATTTTGTGGCAGTTCTAACAAAGTTTTTCGACAACAAGTTTTAGGTTGTATTGAATAATGGTTGTTGTTGTCATATATTTACCCCCAAATTGTTGTTCAATGTGCGTCAATTGGTGCCACCTTAACAATAAATTTTTCTCCGTGCATGCAGTGTCCTAAGACCTATGTAATAGCATGAATATGTTAATAATTAATATTATGAAAATATGAAGTCAGAATTATTGCAACCACGAAAGAACGTTTAAGCAAGTATAAAAAATATTTGTAGTACTTCAACATAAATGTTTTGAATGAAATTGGTATAAAAGTTTTGAAAAAGTTGTTACATATTATTATTAATTTTTATTTGCATTTATGCACCAACAATAACAAAACCTTGTAATACCATAAATGTTATTGATTATATGTTGCTTAACTATTGGATAAATGAGGAGAGTGAAGTGTCTAAGCTACTTATCGTTTACATCCTTAGAACATCATCAACCTGTGATCCCTCCAATTTCGGCGAACTAAGCCTACATCAGTCAATTCCGCGCGGCCGCTTCTTGAGCTTTCATAAAATACGTCATGATGTCTATAGGCACAGGGAAAACGATTGTGGAATTCTTCTCCGCCGAAATGGTGTTAAGGGTCTGCACAAAATTAACAAATATTTTTTTACAAGTTATTATCGGAGGTACTCGACTCTTAATGATCTAGTGTACTGTACAAACTCGTTCTATAAGCACAAACTTTTCGTCGTCATAGTAACGCTTTCGCTGCAAGCTCTAGAGAGAACAGCAACGTTTACGTCAAAACCGTAGACAAAAGGGCATAGGAGTTTACGTGTTGTGGTCTGAATTCAGCGCAAAGCTCTCTGCGGGCGATACAATATACATTATCCTCTACTCCGCACTGCTGACAGTTTTAATAAAATAGTTTGGATATTACAGTGTCGTAAATCAAATTTTACCCAACCTACAAGTTCGCAATTTTGACACGTATATCTATAAGTAGTAACTTCCGAGAACGAACGAGAATAAAGAGATATCGGTGTAGCTATATAAATGCAATTTATTTAGAGGGTGCCATCATAACATCCTTTTTTTTTCTGTCAGGAAGCCTATTTTGGACATGCGTTACCAACGCTAATCGAATTATTGATTGACATTTTAACGAAAATTGAGTTTTATGTAGACTGAAAGCACAACGTAATCGATTTATGCTTCAAACGGGAAAAACAACGAATTTTATAATCCATTTTATAAAAAAAGTAACCTGGAAAAATCAATGGACGTCTCTGCGTTTTATTATCTCACCGATTTATCGGTAGGTATTACTTTTTGTTGCTGTTTATTTATTTATGGAATAATTATGCTTTTTATTCCACAAAGTAAAGGTCTGGCTTAGATTATATAGTAAGCTCGTAAATTGTTTCCCTCCTCTTATAACCTTTGAAAGCAATGAGATAGAGCAGTAAAACTAAAATAAAGTGAAATTAGAGACAATTTGTGGTGTTTTGACTATAAGGAGACGCAAAAGGGAAGTACATTCCCATAGAAGCCCATTTGCAAGATATTTTCATTTTATAGGTAAGATTTTATAAGTATTTGTATAAAATGCAACTATAATTGAAAGTATAAGTAGTTATCCAAATGATGTATTTACTACCATTACTTGTAAACTCAACCTAACTGCGTAACCATCTTCTAGAATGTATTCCAAAAAAATATAGCTCCTCCAACGTCTTTCTAAGAACGACAGAAATGCCATTGAATGCGTATTTCTTACTTAGGTTTTCTGTTCCTTTTTAAGATATTGTAATCCAGGTTAAGTTATGAACATCTAAAATTATGGAACAAAATATATAATTGCAAGCCGTATGAAATAAAAGTAAAAAAGCAGAAAGTAACACCAGGTCCAAGAAGTATATTTATAGTGACTAAAGATTAGATACAGGCAAAAAATAACTTAATTTTTATATGAATTTGCGAGTGCCTACCAGAAAATAACTGTATATGCTATGGGCACAGAGAACATAAAAGAGTTAGTAAGAAACTAAAAATTCCGGACCGTTCACCCAGCCAGTTAATCTGTCGTTGGATGATGGATTACGCCCCAACTCCAGTAACCCCCGTCTACACCTGTGAGAAGTTTGGGATCGTCGGTACACCCTGTAGATTCATTCTTCTTAATTTTTTTTTAAATGCGTCTCACTTTAAGAAAAACTCGACACTACGAGTCTCGCTGTCGTTACACTCGACTTTATGCGTCACGTTAAAAAAATTTGCAATTTCTTAATTTAAAAAAAAAATAAGTCACTAAAAAGATTTGTAATTTCTTAATTTTGGATTTTTTTTTTTATTTTTAAAAATTATTTTCTTTTAAAATTAAGAAATTGCAAATTCTTTTAACGTGACGCGTAAACACGAGTATAACGACAGCGAGACGCATTTGAAAAAAAAAAAAGAATTAAGAAAAATGAATCTACAGGCTGTACCGACGATCCCAAACCAGTCACAGGTGTAGACGGGGGTTAGTGGAGACTGGTGGGAGTTGGGGCGTAATCCGTCATCCAACGACAGATTATCTGGCTGGGTGAACGGGCCGCAATTTCTAGTGATGTTCTAAATTATTACTAATTCATTCAAGATTAATGATTGGGGTACGTTACTGTCCCCATAACCCTTGCGTTCGTTTTGTAGTTTAAGTTTCTTAGGAGATGTACTATTAAAAGTGCAAAAATGTTTTAAATTGTAAAATATATCATACTGCAACAACTGTCATCAGATGTTCTAACCAATAACCGTTCGCGTTACTTGAGTGTATGTGTATCTGTCGTATGCGTGTGTTACAGGTTTCTATATACTACACCCCAAAAACGAATACGAGTGTTATCGGAAAAGTAACCTAGGTTAGTCAAAATTTAGAAAATCATAAAACTGTTTGCATTTCCGTAAAAGTAATGAAAATATCTTCCAAATGTGCTTTTATATACTTAGTTCCCATTCAAAATGTTAAAGATAGTTACGCCCTCTCTAAATTTCATGTGTATCCTTATAGTCAAAACATCACAAATTATTTGTAATTTCATCTCGTTTTTATTTTATTGCTCTATCCTATTCCTTTAAAAAGTTATGAGTGGGGGGGAGCACGATTTACGACCCCACTCTATAATGCTTTGTTATTCCTTAATAGCCCAAACATATGATATTTAGGTATCTACCCTCAGCAAAACATCATTTTAGGGTACTACAAGTGTAAGACTGAAAACAAAAATAAAGCAAAAATAAATAAAATTACTTGCTATTTCCTATTAGATACTAATAACCAGGTATTTATGAAAATGCCAAATTTACTAACTCCAATTTGTTCGCAAACTTATCTGAATGCTTTCAACAACACATTTTTAGCATAATACAAGGTATTTATTACACAAGCTATTCATAACCTAACTACTTCGCTTGTGCTATTTGTAGTCAGGTTGTTGTTTGCATAACTTACAGGAAAATGCATATCGATGTCATGTCCCAAGATCAGAAGTTGGAACCATTATTTCCTTTATTTTCGAAAGCATAGTGTTGAATAACTTTTTTAGTAAGAATTTAGTTCAAACACTTTCCATGCATAAATTTACTGCTCTTATTTATTATAGTTCACTAGCGATTTAGAGGTGACGCATAATTGTGTTTTCTTTTCATTCATCAGTAAAACATGAATGCATATTTAAATATAAATTATTAATATTCTTTCCCTTTTCATACACACGTCTACTTATTTACTTTTAGCTTTATGTGGGTCCCCTTTTGAGAGGTATAGCATGAATAGAATATAGTAAGCTATGTTTATATAAGGTCGAGTTTTATATGTATGATGCATGTGGAAGTACCAAATGCTACCCTAACTCATACGTACTTACGCGCCTATACAGAAGGTTTTCAGAATCGTTACAAAGCCATGCATGTATACCACAACGAAAGCCCACCACTATACATATGTCACATCTATCTATTCATTGTTTGTTACGCCGTTATTATTTGTAAATAATTGCCTGTACAATAGATTTTGGCTTAAATATATGAGAAGATAAACAGTACACTCTCTTCAGGTAAGGAAATGATAAGTAGGCGCATATTTCTATGTAATCTCTTCATGCATACTGCTGGGTTTGCAACGATCCTGAAAACCGTCTGTATATCACCTCTATATGAAACATTTGTGGACATTTTAAAACAGTTAAAACACATATCACTTCCAACAAAAAGGAAGATTCGTCCAGAATAATTGGTTTCTAAAATATTAATCTCTTATAAAGAATCCTTTGCTATGAGAATTACAAGAATGTAGATACATATACTACCACTAGTAATACCGAAACACTAACGTCGAAAACTAAGCAGATATTTCTTAACGGGGTGAGAGGATAGTGGTAGAGGTTGTAGCTCATCTCAGCTAGTTTTATAGATCTATTTTAAGCACATTAGGGATATATAATTTAATTTATTTACTCGTAATAAGAGGGAGGAAAATACGAAAATCGTCAAAATTTCAGAAGTAGTTTTTACCCCCCTTTGAACGCAAAGTTTCAATCCAATCGACAATTAATATCTCAGGATGATCTTCTGTTAGGTACTATTGACAAGATGTTCTACAAATTAAGAATATTTGAAGAAGAAATCTACAAAGATGCTATTCCACTCATGACGTGAAAGAAAAGAAGAAACCTAAAAATCAAGATTGGCACAGCACACTTTGGAAACAGATCAAGAAATAGATTGCAAAAATGCCTCCATCCGATCTAAACAAAAAGGAAATTAAAAGAAGCGCCATACAAAGTGACGACACTAGCGGTCATCAGTACCGCAAGCCTGGAATTGCATAGGGTATGGATGCTGTTCATGCATTGCATCCAACAAGGATCTTGCATCGGTAACCAGATGGGTTAATAAGATATAATCAACATTCTAGAACCACCATAACAACAAACTAATAATGAAGAGTACGTCTTTGATATAAGCAAAAATATTATGAAGCTTTCTGTAGAATCAGATATCAATAATCGCAGCTATAAAACTTCTAAAATAAGGAAAAACCACAGCGAAGAAAACTCTCATGCTCATAATTTTCCATATATTACATATAAGTACATGTTTCAAAAAATATACACCTATCCCTGGGGAAGCCACTTTACGATTCCATTATAGAATAGCGTGTCCATTGTATAATACAGATACAACACAAAAACGGATAAGCGAATTTATCCGGAAGCATATAATTCCATAAACAGCTATGGAATAGCAAGTAATATTCCCTTATCAGAACTATACTGATGGCGACGACACTAAATCCAACTCACGATAGAAACAGTCCAAACACCACACACTAAAAAATATATGCAATTCCTACGGAAAATTCCAGTAACGTATAAGCTAAAATTACCAAAAATTGGGAAATTTACTAGAAAACTTTAGGTATATTTTCTAATTTTTGGTAAATTTACCCTATACATTACTGGAATTTTCCGTAGCAATTGCAAATATTTTTTAGTATGCAACTTATATTATATGATGCTATTCCAAACGATACTGACAACTAAAAAATACGATATGGTGCTTTAAAAACCAAACCAGAATGCTAGCTAAGGAAAGTAGTTAAAGGAGTTCAAGAACAAATATTTATGGTCGCAATAGTATGGATAGTTGGGAGACATATTTTAGCAAAATAAATGTGTGAAAATAGTAAGAAATAAAACTCTAGCAGACACGAATAAAACAAGATATTTATTGGAACAACAAAGAAGATTCCGTGAAAAGCTATTACAGATCTTATTCTAAGGAACATAGTTCGCAATGAAGAAATAAAAGGGCTATGTGTGACACACGAAATATAAATTCATTAAAAGCATAAGAAAACAATGCAGTTCAACATCTTCATAGAATCCAAAACACTTATCACTAAAAGAAGGGTAAGGGAAAGAAAACTACACGGGAAAATCAAAAAGGTGAGCTCATAATTGGACCAAATGATAAACATGTGTTTTGTTTAATGAAAGGAAAGAAAAAGAAAAAAAAGTATGGATTTTGCACATTACACAATCACCTCCACAACCTAAAACGCATTAACAACTAATTTCGTTACAGACATTAAAAATGTTCATCGTTAAAAACACCTTTGTGTTAACTGCACAAGCTTTGGAAATAAACTGGACAGAATAAACTCTGCATAAGCAATTAACATATATCTTAATTTGAAAATTTTACTTTCTAAGTGTTATTTTTAATGCCAGACCAGTAATAAATTTCACTTTGAAGTTTTCCAATGTTTCTTTTATACCTCTATCATTATTTGATCCTTAATGACCCATAAACGTCTAACTATTTATTTCTTGCTGTACTGCTAATTTAGTAGATCTGAGAATTTTGTAGTCCTTTTTATTCAAATTATTCCTATAAATTTTACTCAATTACTTTGAATTTTAAACTTTTGAACTTATATAATTTTAAGAAATCTAACGTCAAATCGAACTCTTTAATATATATATATATATAATATGGATACGAACGAGTAACGTAGTGAGGGTTTATTTTGTTACCAAAAATATCGCCTAAAACTGGGCCACCAATGACCAAGATGTTAAATTACAATTGCTTACCATGACTTAACCATGACTATATTTTCAGTTCTAAAACGATTTGTCCTAAATCATGCATTTACTGTAACAAGTTATTTTCATTCTTTTTTTTTATAATTTCTATAAGAATTTCTTTTGCAATTCTCTAAGGTTTCTATATTGATTAAATTTATCTCGACGTTTAAGCGACATATTGATAAATAAAAGGATACTTACCTTTTCCACTAAAATACTGTCATGTTACCGTAAAATAAAATTGATAGCATTCTGTTCTGACATGTTATATATTTTATTTTAAAGCAAATAAATTTGGAAAAAAAACAGAAACTAAAAGCTCGGGATTATTGTGAACGCTTCCTTTTCTGCCTACATTTGATATTCGGTTTTATTTACGCCAGTCTACCATTAAATATTAAGCTATACCGACGAATGTAAAAACGTTACTATGACGCAAAAGAAAATTCACAAAAATACTGCTTTTTCGCCGAGGACATCAAGCGTTATATTACATTGCAGGAAAGGTGAATACATTGACTTTGCGTGGGCAGCATGGCTAAAAGCTCGCACTAGAAAAAAAAGAACGCAAGGAAAAGTGGAGTAGGTGTACAGACAAAATAATGTAGAGAGTTAGTAAGATATTTTATTCAGTAAGTGAAAAAGTGTATAACATCAATAGAATTTATATAGGATAAAAATTATTACGGATATACGCAGATATAGAGCGATGTTTTAAAACATAGAATGTTTGTAAAGGTATGGTATTTTAAAAATAATTACAAAATTGAACCAAAGTATATTTAATCTTATTCGTGCTTTTCTTTTTGATTATGTTTTTCTATTTTATATTCCGTTTAAATAAACCCTTTTATCCTCTAAATTTTTAAAAGATTTTTTTAACATTTACTATATCCTGAAATTCCAATACAATCAAACAGCAATATATATCCTCCACTACTTGTAACATCAATAAATATTATTTAAAATTCAAATAACATCCAAACAATATCTACAACGTCAACAAATATGTATTGTATATACAATAAAGTTGCGTTCAACATATGTATATAATCCCCTGTTGCATGTTAAGAAGTTTGGGATGAATATCTGGATGTATGTTATTTATCAAACCAGAATTATTTATCACAGATTATTTGAGTGATTTTTAGTGTATGAGATAGAAATAAACTAATTAAGTCTAGACGCTAACATGCAACAGAAATTAATTACAAAAGAACAGTGCTGGAAAATAAGAAATTATGATTGCGCCGAACATATCTAAATTACGTAAAAAGAAAGCTTTTAAGTGTACCATATTGCGAGTGAGCAAATACAGAAGTTTAGAAAATGGCTTATGAATACAGCACAAATACTAATTGATGTATATATTTCACATATACATGTTAATTAGTACCTATAAATGAGAAGTCATACGCAATTATAAATTTACATCTCGCGACAATTCAAGCGTAAAACATGAGTAACAATATATCGAACAAACAACAGCATGGTAGCTAACAACGTGATATTTCAAATTCTGTAGGTACATATTTAAATGTACAGTGACAGTGTCGATCACTCGATTTTGCTTAGTAAACTCTATGATTTCGGCTTTAGGGGAGTGGTTTATGATTGGGTTTCGTCTTTTTTGCGTGACAGGAAGCAGTATGTGACAATTACTTGTCTTTCCGACGGATCACCTGTGATTGTTAATTCTGATAGTAAGGTGAATAACATAGGAGTTCCGCAGGGATCTGTTTTAGGACCTATCCTTTTTCTTCTTTTCATTAGCGACCTGGGCGTGTTGTTCCGGGATAGCTTTCTGGTGATGTATGCCGATGACGTCACCTTTTTGGATTCTGCCACCTCTGACATTTCCCTTCAGGAAAACTGTACTAAAATTCTTAAGCTTTTTTCTGATTGGTGCAATTCCAATTTTTTAAATTTAAATATATCAAAAACCGTTAGCCTGAGGTTTCATAACAGACAAAAGCCTTGTGATACGATCAAATTGAACGTAGATAATGAATCTTTAACTAACTTAGACAATACTACTTTTCTGGGTCTACAAGTTGATCAACATCTTAGTTGGAAGATGCATTGCGAGAACCTTATTCATAAATTAAATTCTTTATGCTTCTTGTTTAGAAGTCTGGCGAATGTACTGACTGCAGACCAAATGTTGGCCCTGTATCGCGCCCAGGTTGAGCCAAGGCTTAACTATGGGATCTGTTTGTGGGGGTTGTCTACTTCGGCACCGGGCGTCTTTACGGTCCAGAAGAGAATTTTACGCATTACTCTCGGTCTTTCATATCGAGCGAGTTGTCGAGAGTCGTTTAAGCAGTCCGGGATTTTAACTTTGACGAACTTATTTATCTTAAATATTTTACTTTACATATTTAATAGAAGAGACAGCTTTCAGAGGGTCGGTCAGGGGCAAAGAGCTATTACTAGACAACAGAATGATTTCTACATACCTTTTTATAAATATGATATAGGCATGAAGTCGCCCTCATGCATCGGTCTTAAAATCTACAATTCTCTCCCTCAGGAAATCAAAAATTTATCAAGCTTTTTTCCGTTTAAACGTGCTTTGAAAGCTTACTTACGTAATCATGTTTTTTATGATCTAACCGAATACTTTAATGCACCGCAGCTGTGATCTTACTTTTATATAGTGAGTTGCTAATGTAATATTTTATATTGTTTGTTGTCTTTAGTTTTATACAATTATGTGTATTTGACTCCCTCCCCCTTTTTTGACAATTCCTTTAAAAGTATTGTAATTTTTATACAGGAAATATATATTATTATTATTATTATTATTATTATTATTATGTAAACAGACAGCCGGAGTACATACATCCTATATTTACAAAGATATTTGACAAATGGTTACCATTTTGCGCATCTTCACAAGAAAAATCGACGAGTTATAAAAGATTTTTGACTAAAATTCCTTCACTATTTAGTTTGTGTGTAATATAATTTGATTTAAAAATGCTCAAAACGAAGTGAATCAGAAAAATGGAAGGACTTATAATGAAGCACTTGTTATATTAGGAAATACTTTACTGAAACCAAATTGGCTGTCATCTAAGAAACGTTACCTTTTAATCTATTATACACTATAGTATAGTTTTTGCATCCCAGATGTTTTATATAAAGTATTGTCGTAAGCCGAGAAACAAACTCAGTTTGTTAAGTAGTTTTAGAACAAACAAAATGAATCTAAATGTAAGGATTAAAACATGCTTTTTATGTCTGTAACGTACTTTTCCAAAAAATTAATACCCAAAAAACTATTTAATCTATGAAAGATCAGCTTGTGCAAGTAGTTTAGTGTTGAAATAATTCGACTGTTTTTGCCTTCAATCTTTTTTTCAATAAAATGAACAGAAAACCAACTTGATTTTCGACTTGTTATAATAGTTCTTTTACGTAGCTTGTGATAGATGAGTGCCTTAGGATTTTTCTTATCGGGTTCCCACTATTACAGGCTCCGCGGGTTCAAATATCACTACGGTGAATTACAATAACAATCCGGTAAATTTTGTCGATTTGGCAAAGGGTTCCAATAAGCATATAAATGTCGTTTGTGAAACTAAAGAAACCTACGTTGTAATTCCATCATAACAAGAATGCCGTATTTGGCATAGCCTTCTTATCTATTTCACATTGTTCTAAATTTCCATAGATATTTGGTAAGAGGTTATAGTAAAAGTTTAGTTCTTGTTTTTTCCTTACCTTTATCGAGTTTGTTAAATATAACAAAATTTAGTTCTCAATTTTGCTTGATGTTTATTCCACTACAACTCCTGATATTATTTTTTATTTCTGCATCCAAAACTATTTATAACACAGTTGGATTATTTTGACCACTAGAGAACCGCTGGTCTCAACATTGACATCATTTACATAATATACGAAAAAAGTCAATTTTGCATATGAAAGAATTTATTATGAGCTTCAATATTTGTATTTAATGACATTTACTTCTAATTTCTTATGAATTCTTTGAAAACCGCTTTTACAGTTTTTAAAATGCAAAAAATTGGAAACGACGATTTCCTAAGTAATACTCAAGATTCTAAGTGTATGTCGGCTATGATGTTAACAATCATAAAAATAATAATAATAATCTTGATAAGAGAACATTAAAAAGCATCCCCTGAAATGAACAGGTCAAGGTTTTTGTTTTCAAAAGACTAATGTTTAATACGAATTAAATAGAATTCAATTTTTGAGCATCTGCGCTTAAATCTAGTGTAATTTTAAAATAATTCGTGTAACTACATAATACATAATGTACATAAGTAGAATACATTACCAACACCGAGATATCGACTTTTTTGTAGAACCTTTGTAAAGTACTTCAAATTTTACCCATCGGTGGCTAAGAATTTAAATTAAATAATTCACAAGGAAAAACCTCCAAGGTGTCAATTTTAGATTTTATTGAAATTTAGTAGGAATGTGGTGTCTGTTTAGAAACGCAAAAAAAATTTTATCGGCATAAATTGAAGGAGTGAAACACCTCTTCAAAAATTTATTAATTTTCCCATATAATCCTCAAGCAGTAACAGACATAGATAATGTAAACATGTAAAAGTTATTTTATATCCGAGGTTTCATCACAAATGTGGAATATACAAAATATTGCGTTTAAACGGAACTTTTATACAGAGTGTTCATTTGAAGACTCCCTACTTTATTCCTAGAGATCTGGATATTTATGAAAGATTTCCTGAAACACGTAAGAAGTATTATAGAGGGAGACAACTTTTGATGCAAAAATTGATTCAGTCACTTTAACCCTCTGCCCCCGGGAGCTACCCCCTTAAAAATCTTATATGGAAGGGGATATTGAATAATACTTCATTTTAATGGTCTGTCGAAACACTACACTTTGACGTTTAGTTTTTCTAAATCCATGGATTCGTTTTCGAAATTTATAAGCAAATCTTTTGCTTTGTTTTCTATTTATGGTTAATCTATTTTAGGAGCACCGGACAAAACCCAAAAAATTTCTGAAGAACAAGGAAAATAAATAACCTTCTAAGTGAAATAACAATAATGGTTTACAGTATGCAAGAAAATGAAATTGTTATATTTTTTCATCCGAAGATGTGCTGGATGAACTGCAGCAACATTTCGCGAAAGGCATCCGGATATGATTACATCTAATAGGTATGTCCTAAATCTCATTGACAAATTTACCCAGAGTGAATCTATTTGCAAATGTAAAGCATAAGAAGCCGACAATTTTAAATGAAGCCGCTGAAGTGAAAGTGTTGGATTATTTCGGCATAAATCCTAATACTTCATTACACCGGATTTTTGCACCAACCGGAATTTCCTTGGATTCTGTTCATAATTACAAAACTTCCTAAATTGCTTCCTTATACATACATATACATATGTCAAGAGCTAACTAAAGATTATTTTGACACAAGAGTAAAGTGTTGTAAACAAATTAACACTATGATTAATAATAACAATGCATTTGTAAGAAATATCTGCTTCAGTGATGAATGTATATACTTCTTATTTACATGGATTTGTAAATAAACATAACTGCAGATATTGGAGTAAATTAAAACCCTCATCTGTATGTAGAAGAAGTACATACCTAGTATTTCGCAAAAATTATAGGCGGGCATTTTTTGTCAATAGAATTGGATATGTTGGAAAATACTATCCTCCTCAATACGTTCTTTCAGTACAGCAGTGGTTAGACAATATATTTCTAAATAAATGGATAGGACGAAGAGAACCTATAGAATGGCCAGCCACATTTGACGCCACTAAACTTTTTTTCTATGGGGTTATTTAAAGTATGTTGTATTTACCCCTTAACCTAAAAATTTAGAAGAATTTCGTCAATTCCACGGCAGGTTGCAGTAATCCTGCAACCTGCCGTGCAATTGAAAGAGATATTTTTGAGAATGTACGCCGCAGTTTTGAACAATGGCTATAAATCATTGTTTATCGAGCAACGAACATTTTGAACAATTATTGCATTGAATTTTTCTGCAAAAAAAGATTTGAATTCTTAAATAACTTTGAAAAGAAAAATAATATATTTTAAACAGTTAAAATGTGTTTTTAGTATTGGTTTTTGTTCGGATGTTTCTAAAATAGATTGATCAGCTAGAAATAGCAAACAAAACAAACCGGTTTTCTTAAAAAATTCGAAAACAAATCGATTAATTTCTAAAAACCAAACGCCAAAATGTGTGTTTCAAAATGTCATTAAAATGAGTCATTACCCGATACCCTTTCCTATTTAAGATTTTTAACGGGATAGCTTGCGGAAGCAAGGGGATAAAGTGACTGAATCGATTCTTGCATTAAAATTTGTCCTTCTCGATAATACTTCTTACTTGATTCAGGACATTTTTCATAAACTTTAAAATTTATGCTCGGAAGTTTTCAAATGAACACCTGGTATGTTGGGTACAATTTTTAATATGAAACAAAATGTTAAATGCACCTTGTTTGTTGTTTTAATTTACTTAAAATCCTTTGACGCATTTACCTATTCATAATGTTATAGGTAGCAACACCAAGCAAGATATGAAGGGTACTAAAAAGTACCTATTGTAGGTGTACAGGAATATTTAAATCATGCGCATTTTTGTAATGGTATGGAAAATGTTTTAAATAAGTCTTGTCTTTAGATCTGCTTAAAGTTGAACACTTTGCAGAAAATTCTAGGGGTAAATAGTACAGTTTTTTTTTATTTCCATGGTGGTTGGTAACATATCTTACACTAGTGTATGCAGCTATTCATGGCAACTATTTATAACAGTTACTATTTTTACTACCTATATTAAGGACATTAATTTGTCAATACAACATTAATATAAAGCCAGCTGATCAAACATCGAGTAACATTGAATTATGATGTCAAAATGTAGATATGTATACGCTGTTGGTAACATTGTAATCGAATTAATACCTTAATCGTAATTTAATTCTATTACACACTGATGACTGGTTGAATTACTTTCTGATATACGCATAACACAACATTGAAGACGATGAATTAATGACCTCTTATGTCACAAGAAATGCATTTAAAATGACATCTAGAATCAATTCCTCGTGCACATTATCAGCAGACACTACTTTAAATATTATTCCTAACAATAATTAATAAATATCAACAACAACACGCGGATATGTATCCATCCATTATAGGCCTAAGTTTACAAGTTTATAATTTACGAAAATAACGACATTTTCTACGCATACATGGTTTAATGTCTTAAAAGATGTCACACTTATAATTGCGTTTGACTTCTATATTTTGTCTTTAACCCTTTATAAACCAGTCTCATGAGTTTTATATTTAAAATTAAGAGGTCTTTTTTCCTACCAACGATCAAGCGAAATAATAAGAACGTGATTGCATATGTAATGCATTATGTAATTAACGTGACCATATAATCGTAAGTTTTTTTTTGTTGTTGTTTTTGTTTAATATCGTAAGTTATTATCACTAGATTAGGCTACCAACACTGGGATTTTATGTTTACTAAGTTAGTATTATTACCACAGTAATTTGATGGCCCTTCATGTATTTTAATTGTACAAATATAGCCGCACGTGTCACAAAATCAACCAAAGATAAGCGTAGTAATTATGGTGATACTCTATCTACTAATCGAATATGGTTTGACACAAATATGCATGCAATATTACACCGAGCACCTTAAAATAACTTGAGAACATGTTTTCTACCCAAGGATTAACATTCGAATATCATGTATTATTAGCAATGCTTGAAATTTCAGTCGCGTTTAATCATTCGCCGTATGAAAGTTTATTACTCGGAATGTCCCGCCATCAGTTTCTCGCGTGCTTCACCGCTAAATTGGTGCGGACGCGAGAGGTTGTATGAAGGGACGTTCCAAGTAATAAAATTTCGTACGGCGGATAATCGAATTGGGACTGAAAGCTCAAGGTATGAATTAATAATTCGATAAAGGTTTAATTTTGTGCCTGTAATAATGTAATAGTGAATTGTACCACTTCGACACTTACATGTAATGACTTACTAGCTATTTAAGTTAGGTATATCAATATCTTGAATTCTGTGTACTTAGTTTAAACGTACATGCTTATGTAGATTTATAACAGCAATAAAAATATGCTGTATTTAAATCAAATGACTATTTATCAAGACTATCTATAAGTTCTGAGATCTATGTATTTTACCCCTATTAAAATTTATACATATTCTCGGCATTGAGACCACGTCAACTATACTGTAAACACAAGGTTTTCGTATTTCTATTCTACTTGTTATTAGTTTCCTTCTATCATTATTTATACAATAACTTGTTCATGTCAGAAAAGATATCGCTTTCCCAAATACTACACCATCAAAATTAAATTCAAAAGTGTTTTTTGTTTCTGTAAAAATATACAAGATATCTTAACGTGTTCTTAAAATTTTGAAATCATCAAATATATACAAACATGTGATTGTTTGTTATGTCAACATGTTATACTCTGTTAATAATTCGCACCATCTTTGGTTAAACTTCCCTTGGAACGTTTAAATAAGTTCCGCTCAAACAACACCGAACAGATACTGAGTGTGTGTACATTCAAGTATACTTATTCATATAGCTAGGTTATTTATTTCAATTAGGTTGATTTAGAACCAACTTTTTACATAAAAAGCATGTGAATTCATCCTCTAATATAATGAGAAATATCCTAGTGTAAATTATATTCTGAGGTCACGTATACTTCATAGAAATTAATAGCCATTTATCGAATAAATTTCATATATCTATATAAATAAAGTAAAAATAAAAAGTGGGAATATAAATTATTTACCCATTAAAAAATTTAGGTTACTTCAGCAGTGGCTTTTTAGTACTGCATTGCTTAATCCGCTAATACATTTATTTTTCTGTTTTACATTAAAATAAAGTTGAAAAAAATACATTTAACAAGTCTATTGGTATAATTAAAAAAAAAAACATAAAAACAAATGAAATTCTAACAAATAATAAGCTTAAACAAACAATATCCAGAATATTAAGTACTCCTTAATATTCTGCATTCCTTAAAATTCATTTTAATAAGAAGAGTAAAAGCCCCTTGCTCAACTACTTCTACTTTAGCTTTCTGGTCAACAAAACCCCCAACGATTGACTGAAAGTATACTGGTCGTCCACAACAACAAATAAATATCATAATACATCTTCTACCAATGTGGATACAAACATACAGTTGTACATATTAGATGCGCTAAAACAAATCTTCTGTTTCCTCTGAGCTTCATTAAAATTGTGGTGGGGACTAAAGATTTCCATTTGCGGCCAACTATGTTTCATTTTGAAACTTGTAAGCGTGGTTTTAATAATTGGTTCGTAATATTAAAAATGCAGAGCATAGCGGTTTTTTGTTATTACGAATAACTCTGCAAAAATCTTTAGAAGTTTATTTGGCTGCACTAATTCCTCTATCACGTTTTCATATGCTAAAAATCTGTATTTTTTTGTGAAAATCTGATATTATCTTGATACTAAAATGTTTAAAAAATGATTTCCAATAAAAATATCTAAATTTCATGATCGCAAAATAAACATACAGTTCCGAAAAAGTTACATCAAAGGCTCTGTTTCAAACAGACCACTATGTTTTTATATAGTTCGCAATATACTCTTATAAAATAAGAATAAGTATATATAATATACTATATACTATAATATACTATGCCCACACACGCAAGGTCTTTTCTCTATTGTATTTTAAGAAAAAAATTAGCATCTCTATGCATCTATTACATCAAGTGTTCAGCATGGAATAGAACAGCCCTATATACTGGGCATGAATAAAGATCTTAATATTTTGAAAGTTTGCAATAAATGTCGGACGAGCTTATAAGTGGCATTAGTTCCTTTTAAAATTAAATGCATCACCGCCTGGGACACTAAATAATGAGCTTTTTCTCATATACGATACTCGTTCGTTTTTTCTTTAATCCCCAACGTAATTTAATTTATTAAAACATTTCCTAAAACGTGTGCAGAAAAAGAAAAAGCAATGGACGGTCTTAAATCAAGAGATTAGGCTGCACATTTTAGAATACTGTTCGCACCTATTCATCATAAAGAAAGAAACAACGCTACATGGTCGCTTAACTTGTTTACTAGGTTATTATTATGAGTTATCATCTCCAAATCATCATATCCAAATCAACTGTTGGCGCATTACGATCATATTAAACTGCCTTTAAAAAAGTTTGGATCGATAAACTGATCTCTCAATATACCATTAGGTATAAGTTCATGCTTCCCCTTTTTTGAAAACTAGTCTTACTTATCCATTACAGATTTTCAAATCAGTAATGGTTTTTGAAAATCGAAGCGCTTTTAAAAAATTATTCTCGTCTAGTCGCAGAATAAGGGCTGCAAAGTTTTCAATAAACCCATTTCTTTAGTTTTTGATTTCAATTTAAAAAAAAAAAAAAAAAAAAATAAAAGATATTAGTAAACTATATAAACATAAAATAATTTTTATATTATTAAATCAGATTATGTAAAATTTAATATTTAAAATTTAAAATTTTAAATGTAAAATCAATGTATAATTGATAACAAAAAATATATTTTTCGTCTTATAGTTGCCAGAAGGTGGTCTAATAGACCGAAACATGTCGCAATAAAAGATATTAAAAATAAAAGGATTGGAATACGAACTCACATTTGTTATTATTTCAATATCAAAATACATTACACCAATCCCCTGGGACACTATAGATAGTTAAAGTTATATTTTGTGGTCTCACATTCAAGAGATGTTGAAGTGGAATTTCCTAAATTGAAATTCCAATTCATAATTTCAATTATAATTATCTTGACAGAATTGAAATTTAGAAAAGAGACATAATATACAAACTTAATTGCAAGCAACATTTCTTAATAATATTTTCAATAGCGCTAAATATAATATAAATTCTTTTTAAGTCAAATTCACAGATCTAGTATTTGAATTCTGCGATTCATTCGTACTAGAAAATAATTGCTTCCTTCATTTTTAAGCTATAAAATGCAAACAATTCTCCATTTTTATTCAACGATTTAACTACAAAAAATATTATCTTCCTAAAAAAATAATTTTGGTAGCAGTTGTATTGCAGATTTAAAAATCGAATAAAGAGCGAAATTTGTTCTGTTTAGAAACATTGAGTTTGCTAGCGCCCTCTGGTGGTGGCGCATCTAATTAATGGATGTATATGCGAATTTTAAAATTCTGTCCTATTCCATGTTGAACCTGCTTGAATATAAACTAAATTCTCAAAAGATTACCCCCTGACCTGAAATTACTTCTCTCATTATATGTTATTATCATTAATTTCATTATATATAAGCAATTATTAAAGCTATAGCAGTTTATCTATATACCTATCAAAAAATAAACGTACATACATATATTATACTAACGAAACTTTCTTTTATAGAATTACAATTCTAGTGCTGAAAATAACATACCAATTAAATTAAAATGATTTTGGAGTAGAAATAATAAATCTATAAAAAAAAACTTGATATGATATTATCTCTTAATTGTTTTTTACTAAAATGTCAAGGATTTATGCCCAAATAAGTATATAGTAAATACCAAATTTTAAAGCAATGATACGTCAGAACCAAATAGGGATACACTACCTTACAAAAGGATAGTTCTTTAAAAACGAACACGAATAAATTAAAAGTAACAAAACTTAAATTGTATAATTATAAGTTAATGCCTGAAAATTTCAAGGAAAAATGTAAAGTTTTTTTAATAATAAAGATATAAATAGTGACCCGTCGTTAGTTCTATTATCATAATGTCAATAATTTATTTTAAGCAATATTTCCTAGAGTAAGACAATTATTATAGATATCTTATTTATAGAAATGCGTTTATAACAAACAAGCACCCACTGTTCATCACATTTACATTGATTTATGAAGTAATAAACCCCGCAATATCCGCACCTGAATTATGACAAAGACAAAGAGATATCTATTATAGTAAGTACGTCGTTAACAGAGTTCAGCACTCGTAAGTAAATCCTGCCGGCATATTGTATCAATTGTTAGCAGCAGTGTGGTATTACGTCTATTGTTGTGTTCTTGATACAACTTAAAAGTTAAAGGCGTAGTAACTTGAAAACGAAGAAAATTTATAGCCAAGGCTTTAGAAAGACACTCAGATAATTTATGCTTAAAATAATAAGTTTAACGTTTAAAATATACATAATAGTGATTGATCGAGAATGTCCATTAGAAAGATTGGGCCTCCTATTAATAATTAATTTCTGTAAAGTTGTATACGTACATAGTGTAATAAAATCTATGACCTGAAAATATTGAGAATGGTATAGTTTTCTTTGCACTTTTGAAATCTAAACGTTATTCTAGAGGAACTTTTACTAGTATTCCCTATACCTAAGTGCAGCCGTTTTGGAGATTTTTCGACTTTTTGAAAATTTTTGGATTTACATCACGATGTTTAACATTATGTACTGCCGCGAAATTTTAATCGAGAACGATAATATTAAGACAATCGATGGAAGAAACCTTGACGTTTCTGTCGAAGTTTTTAAATTTGTTGCATTATCTACAGGGTGTCCAAAATTTAATTGTCCTTTAGTGAAACTGCAAACCATCAAAACTTGATTTCTTCAAATACAATGCCCCATTTTTATTTTCAATATTCTGAAACCTTATTAAATTTTGTATCAAAATGTATTAACGTTCTCCATACATATCTGCAATAATTTTCAAGTTATGAAGGTTTTTGATACATTTTAGACGAAATTTTAAAATTTTCTTAATAGTACGCTATGCAAATGACAAACGTTCTTATTAATAACCAAATAACTGTCGCCATAGTCTGTCAAGTCACGATTTGCTGTCGCGGCCACTGAAATGGATTTTGAAGGGTATTCAAACACAGATATCTTAAACTTATTTTATATTCATGGAGAATGTCACAGGATTATTGAAAGAGCTTGCCGTGTGTTCAATGAAAGACCCTCATTTGGCTGCAATGACAAGAGGAAAATTTAGGCGCATAGAATTGAATTTTTTACAAAATGGAAAAGTGAAATACGCTGGTGTTCGACGTAACCAATTACAAATGCAGAAATACATGAAATTAATGTCCTGGCATACTTTAATGTCAATCCACAGCAGTCAATCCGATCGGCAGCCCAAGCTTTGGATTTAACATTTTTTGCGGTCTTTTATCTCTGGTTAGTAATAAGAACGTGTCATTTGCATAGCTGATTATTAAGAACATTTTAAAATTTCGTCTAAAATGTATCAAAAACCTTCATAACTTGAAAATTATTGCAGATATGTATGGGGAACGTTAATACATTTTGATGCAAAATTTAATAAGGTTTCAGAATATTGAAAAAAAAATGGGTATTATATTTTAAAAAATCGGGTTTGTATTAAGAACATTTTGTAATTTCCTCTAAAATGTATCAAAAACCTTCATAACTTAAAAATTATTGCAGATATGTATGGGGAACGTTAATACATTTTGATGCAAAATTTAATAAGATTTCAGAATATTGAAGAAAAAATGGGGCATTGTATTTGAAAAAATCGAGTTTTGATGGTCTGCAGTTGCACTAAAGGACAATTAAATTTTGGACACCCTGTAGATAATGCAACAAATTTAAAAACTTCGACAGAAACGTCAGGGTTTCTTCCATCGATAGTCTTAATTTTAGCGTTCTCGATTAAAATTTCGCGACAGTACATAATGTTAAACATCGTGATGTAAATCCAAAAATTTTCAAAAAGTCGAAAAATCTCCAAAACGGCTGCACTTAGGTATAGGGAATACTAGTAAAAGTTCCTCTAGAATAACGGTTAGATTTCAAAAGTACAAAGAAAACTATACCATTCCATTTGAAATAAGAAAGTTGATGGCAATTTCCGGTGTTTCCGGAAGTGTCGCCATCTTGAAAATATTTTCAGGGCATAGATTTTATTACACTATGTACGTATGCAACTTTACAGAAATTAATTATTACTAGGAGGCCCAATCTTTCTAATGGACGGTCTCGATCAATCACCCTGTATAGGTAAAACTTATAGTGTGTGGATACGTTGTTCACGAAAATATTCTTGTTTAAAGTTGCTTGATCGATTATGTAAGTTTACTAAACACAACTACTAACTGGCAAAGCTGCCTGTACTTATTCAAATTTGCGTTTAAATCTGCCCTTAAATTATTTTGCGCACTCCACCAGCTGGTGCCCCCATCCAACTCCACAATATTTTTTACAAAACCCACTGGCGAACATCTGAAGCATCTGTTTATTTTCAATTTCGTTATAAGACATTTATCGACTGTAAATGTCTAGAGTCTAAAGATAAGTATGATAAATTTCATCCAGCTTCAGCTGTATAATTTATTTATGATTACTATTAACTAGAATATCGTATATATCTAAGTGATCCTACTTAAAAATCTAAACTTGTATTATTTCATTTATACGGGAGGTGAAATATACCTCTGCTATATATCTATGCTCATTTGCACATATTCATGAGTTGAGACTAGATTCATAATTTTATCATCTACGTCTATTATAACGGTAAAATCAAACGTAATAATAGACTACTTGTGCGCTTTATTTTCTTAAATATTAATATATACTGTGATAAAAATAGTGATGTAAAGAAATAAGCAATATTTTCGGTTGTATAATAAACGTTGAAGTATCTACGTCATAAACGTTGAATAACAGTTTGTAATGCCATAGCAATAAACGTCTAACTTTTTATTTTATATCTAGTATAATAAACAATAAAACCCTAAAAATTTTGGTGGATAGCACAGCCACAAGGACTACACGCAGAATGATCGGAGAAGGAATGGTTAGGAATAAACCTCAGCCTCCTGAACATGACCAAACCCGAGATATGAACGATATCCCAAAAAAGTTTTGTGAAAGAATTTGCCGCAAAGCTTAACAGCTTATTGGGATAAAGACACCATCCTGAAACTCAACAGAAATGCCATCAAATGGTACACGGATAGCTCCAAAGCGGCAGAGGTAATTGCAATAGAGATATATGGGCCTAAAACCAAATATTTTGAGAGCTTAGACTTGTACCCGAGTATCTTCTAGGCGGAAACACACGCTATCGAAAGATGCGTCCAGTTCAACATTGACAGAAACTGAGTGATAGTCAAGCAACCATCAAGGCGCTGAGCTCAAATATAATCAGCTCCAAGATGATTTGGGAGTGTCTATGAAAATAAAGGAGCCAGACAACAGGTAGAAGGTAACCCTTCTGTGGGTTTCGGGAGTGGAATGAAATGAAACAACAGCTAATATCGCTAATAAAAGGGTTTGGATAGCATTTTTAGCGCCCAAATCCTTTTGCGGAATACGCAGCAATACAATGCTAAAGAAACTGAAAATATCTGAAAAATAAACAAAATCCAAAGATTGAAAAAATCTCCGTGGGATGAGGTAACCTAAAACTCTTCTGGGAATTTATAGCTGGAAGAGATCTATGGAATACATGAACATAAGTAAATGTAGTAGTGGCATATTGACAGTAATCATATCAGGCTATTGTAAGCTGGAAGAACATCTGAGTGGGCTCGGAACAGCAGAGCAGATTTTCTGGGGAACAGGATGAAACATCCATCCATCTACTCTCAAACTGCGCTGCACTGTGCAACTCAAGGGCCCTGCACCTGGAACTATATAAAATTGAAGAGGAAGTGTTACCTAAACTGAGGCCTTCTGACATTTTGCACTTTTTTAAAGGAATCGGGTTGCACGGCCAGCTGCAAATACAGCAAGAATAGGGGACACGATAGGTCTTTCAGGTCGATGTGTACTATCATACAATGTACAAAAGTTTGAAATGAAATTCATCATACACCAATTATTGATATGTGACAAACTGTATTTTTTTCTGGATATTTTAACTTTTGACATGGATATCAGGTATAAGTATAAAAGTTAAAAAGTTATTCAATGAGTATGGCACGAAGATCCCACGGTTTATTATAATAATAATAATAATAATAATAATAATAATATTTATTAATCCATTTAGATCAAAAAGCATTGATATAGGACAAGTCAAAGAGATGGGAGAAATAAGAATACAACAAAAAAGAAGAAGCAAATATAAACAAATTCTTATGAAAATAAAAGATAACATAAACTGTGTTTTGAATTAATAGTAAAGAAAAAAAGAAAAACAAAAGAAATCTATTGAAAGTTATCATAAAGGTATTCGTTTACCGAGTAATAGGCTTTCTGAATTAATAGTGATTTTACTTTCTTGTTGAATAATCTAGTGGAATTGATGTTCTTTATATCTGCTGGAAGATGGTTATACAGTACAATGCCTTTGTAAACTGGATTTGATTCGAAGTGAACTAATCTATGCTTAGGAATTTGCAGGTCGTGGTTAAATCTGGTATCATACGTGTGTATATCTTTCAGTTGTGTGAATTGTGCAATATGTTCCTTAATGTATACTATACATTTCAAGATATAAGTGGCGGGTATTGTGAGTAAACGATGTTGTTGGAAAACGTGTTTGCAACTGTCTCTATAACGTAGTCCAAACATGCACCTAATGGCTCTCTTTTGTAAAACCAATACCCTTTGCGCTGCGGAGGCGCTACCCCAACAAACAATGCCGTATGTCGCTTTTGCCATGAAGTTGGCATGGTAAAATGTTAAACAGGTGCTAGCGTTTGAGATAGCTCTTAGTCTCCGCAGAGCATAACAAGAACATGCAATTCCCTTGATGAGAGCATCTATGTGATTTTCCCAGTTTAGAGACTGATCCAGAGTAATGCCAAGTAGTTTTGCCGACGTTGTTTGTTCAATAGACTTATCTCCCATTTTAATAAGTATGCTTTTGTTTATTCGAGAATTTGATGTTGAAAACTGTATTGTTTTTGTTTTGGCTGGATTCATAGAAAGGCCATTTTTAGAGAACCACTTGCCTATATCGTTTATTTGAATCGAGCAACTCTGGGACAATTCCGTTACATTTGACTGGCTGTTGATAATGGTGATATCGTCCGCATACATTACAAGTTTACTATTTTCAGTGTTCAACTTGAGGTCGTTCATGTATATTGAGAACAATAGTGGACCTAATATAGAACCTTGAGCCACACCGGCGCGTAATCGGACTGTATTAGAATAGGTCTGATCAAGTTTTACTACTTGCTGTCGGTTTATAGTATAAGATAGTAACCACTTCTTGCAGTTCCCTCTAATTCCAATATCTTCCAGTTTCTCTTCTAGTTTATTATGGTCTATGCTGTCGAATGCTTTAGTAAGATCTAGTAATGTAGTTAATACAATCTCTCCATTATCAATCCTCCTATATAGTTCATTTAGAATGTCAGTAAGAGCCGTTATGGTCGAGAAACCCTTACGAAAGCCATGCTGTTGAAGATTTATCAGGTCAAACTTGTTTAAGAAGGATATCAGTCTCTTTGCCATGATCTTTTCCATTATTTTTGATAGGATTGATTGAAGTGCAATGGGCCTGTAGTTACTTAGCTCGTCCATATCACCCTTTTTGTGAACGGGAATCACTTTGTTAGTTTTTAAACAATTCGGAAAAATTCCTGTCAAAAAAGATTCATTTATAATGTGTGCGAGTGGTGATGAGATGTAATGTATACAACACTTAATTACATTTGTAGGAATTTCATCATAGCCTGCCGTTTTCGAGTTATTTAATTCTGATACAGTGTTTATTATTTCATTTTCAAGAACGGGTTCCAAATATATAGTGTGATTGCACGTTGATGAGGGTGTACTTTTGTCAGAGTTTGAAGAGACACTGGAATCTTTTGAGAAATAAGTATTGAAAGCGTTAGCTATGTCGGTCGTATTTGTCAAAATAGAATCATTTGCTTTTAGTTGTTTAGGAAAGTTTCGTTTCGAAGCAGCTCTTACAGTATTATTGATAATATTCCAAACAGCTTTTGATTTGTTTTGGGCGACAGCAATTTTCCTGGTATTTTCCATTTTCTTTGACAATGCAATTACTTGTTTGTATATAGACTTGTATTTATTATAGTAATCTAGGTTAATTAATCCTGATTTATATGATTGGAAGAGTTGTTTGAGCGTTTGCGATGACTTCCTAATACCGTTAGTTAGCCAGCATTTGTCATTTTGTTTATTCCTGTTACTACTTTTTGTGGCGAATGATATATCATGGTAGTATTTTATTGTCTGTGTGAAGTTATACATTTTAACGTGTAAGTCAGTGCTAGAGTAAATATCATTCCAGTCCTCCATTGATAAGCGATGGATAAAGTAAGTATAATTGGATTCCGTATATGATCTGTAAGGTATGGTACAGTTACGTTCAAGTAACAGCTCATCCAACTTGATTAGTTGTACAGAATGATCTGAAAGGCCATTATGTAATACAGAACACGTTACGTTGGTGTTATTGGTTATGACATAGTCAATGCCAGTGCTGGAATGTGGTGTAATACGCGTCGGTTCCCTGATTTTGTTATAAACATTGAAGGATGTTAAGAGGTCATACATACTATCTAATTCTTTACTTTTTACTAAGGCATTGATGTTGAAATCTCCACATATAATAGTTGTAGACTCATTATTTCTTGTAATTTTTAAGAGACATTCTTCTAGCTTAACCAGAAAGTTGGTGAAATCACTGTCAGGTGACCTATATATACATATCATGATCAGTTCGCTACAATTGTTTTTAATGATCACGCCACAAGACTCAAATACCTTTTCACAGTTTATGTCATTTAAGAAACTTAAAGTACTAGTTACAATATCGGATTTACTTAATATTAAAACACCACCATGACTATACTGGGATCTACAATAACAAGCAACAATATTGTAATTAGGAATACAAACAGAATTTATTTCATTTATAGTATACCAATGTTCTGTAACACACATTAAGCTAATATCATGCTCATCTAACAATACTTCAACTTCATCTAATTTATTACGCAAACTTTGGGCATTTAGATGGCCAAAAATAGAAAAATTTAATTTAATTCTAGACTTTACATTTTTATTTATTTTGTCGGTGTTTTTTCTAGTGTTTTCTTGTCTAAAAAATCGGAATTGCTTATAAAATTAAATCGTCTTATAACTACATTCTCAGGCCAAAAATCACTTTGATAAAGCAAGTCTTTAAGTTTGAACTTAGCACTTATCTTGAAAGCACGTTTGGTCCCTTTGGTAGCTAGTTGTTCACAAGTAAAATCCTCTTCCTTTGTTTCATCCTTCAAGTATTGAAGAACATCGGATTGTGTAGTGCTTGACATTACGTTCCCAATATATAGCCAAACTCTTTTTTCAGAGCCTTGAAAATTACGACTTTTGACATCTTTTATTCCGACGACCGCTTTTCTTGGTTTTCTAACAGGTTCATTATCATTACGTCTTTCAATGAAATTATGAGTGGTTTTGTTTAAGACGTTAGCATAAGAAAGGTTTTGTTGTTTTATTTGAGCGCTTTGGGAGTTGTTATTTTGTTTGTTTATGTTTATTTGCGCCATCTTCTTTTGTTCCGGTGTATGATCTATTGGCGTGATACCATCCAGATCTATATCGACAATTGCCGATTTATGCATTATGCCTTTGGACTTTTCATCCACAGGTGGCGCTGGATTTATAGTTTGTTTATAATTTAATAGCTTTTCCTGCAAATCTGTTAACCTAAGTGCCTGTAAGTTGTTTACCTTCTCTAATTCATTTATTAGCCTTGACATTAGTATAATTTCTTTTCTTAAGTGTGCATTTTCTCTTTTTAATGCTTCGCTATCCAGATCGGTTATATCCACTAGGTCAATTGGATCCTCAGTGCAGGTTTGACAGTACCATTTCTGCTTATTAAATTCCCGTGCTTTTGCTAAGGTATCCAGGCATCGGGCGTGGATGTGCGTTGGACATCCCATACATTTAATGCCCGTACTTGCACGTATACTCTTTTTACAAAAATCACAAATTTTAAGGTTTTTTATAACTGTTTTGAGATTATTATCAGCACTATCACTTTCGCCGTCCTCACTGGACGCCATCTTACTTTAAGTAACTATTTTATCTTCAATAGTTTGCATTTAAATGTTAAAAAAAAACTATTTTTATTGAATTTAAACGCACCCGTATTGAACGAGATCGTTCGCAGTATATTAAGGTGGCAAATACTTCGATGCCGCAGATAAACAATTTTAAACGTTTATTCTCCGTTTATGCTGTTATAGTAAGTATTAAAAAATTTCAGATGATCATGTATAGTATAGAGTCTATAGTATAGACATCTAGTTTTATGCAAGTAAATATAAAGATACTTTTTTAAGAGCAAATGTTTAACTTAAGATGAGAAAAATATCCCATTATTAGCACAAATGTTATAACAATAAACGTTTAATTGTGGCTTATACAATTATGATTAATTTGTGGGTTTGTGAAGCTGCATGCAATCACATTTCAGTAAAAAAAAAATGGTTTATCACAAACTGTTTTTTAACGTTTATCTCGCAGATATTTAATTGTTTATTGTAGTAATGATATAAAGCAAAACTAAACCTTTACCTAACTATATTAGAGCATTTATGTCACATGGGACAACTAATTCGGTTTCAGTTAATGAAGAAACCAATGGTTAGAGAATTTTGCTAAAATTATTGATTTGAAGATAAACAAAGAATTTGCTTATGAGCATTTTGTTTGATACCCGTAATATTTACTATATGTTCTTATTACTCGCATAAAATTAATATAGTTTTATAGAAACCGTTTTCCAATTTATAATACTGGCCAAACAAAAATGAAGATTCCTAGAATTTCATAAGTATGCTATTAAATATAATAACAAAATCAATCACTTAAAATTGGGACTGTGTGAGTTTTAATAAAAATTTTGTATCAATTCGTGTATAATTTTATACAACTACGTTGCAGTAATTAAAATAAAGAAAAAGATGCTTCAATGTAATTAATTGATCTCAATAAATATCAAACTAACGTTTAAACAACAATATACCTAGAGCTTTTCTTACCCTGAATGATATAGAAGGCGTGCGAACAAAGAAATTTTCTCTGTCAATTATGTCAAATATATGTGTAATAATTGATTACATGATATTTGAATGTCGATCCTTAAATTCATATTTAATTTCGCAAATTGTATCTGACGTCCATTCTTTTAACACTGAGATTATGAAAACTTATGAAAAAGTAAGACTGTGGCAGCTAGTTGTGTTCTATAATTGGGTAAATTGTTACTGAAGTATCACTAACCGCAAATTGCCTTCGAATAATTTTTTTCACGAATGCATAAATTAAAATTGGTTAATTTAGTGATTACTTCAAAGTTTAGGTATTTTTGGTATATCTTGTTACTATATTTAAATTTATGCTTCATTAGAATTTGATTTCATTTAACCGGATATCTTTTAAATAGAGTATTCAACTTCAACTGGAATGATGATCGATCAACCCATTTGCGAAGATTTGTGATATTCCATAACAAGTTGCCGTTGGTACACATATGCATTAATACATTTATTATTACAATTAGACTAAATATTTTTTTTACAAGATACATACACTTATTTATATAATACATGGCGTTGGAATGTGTGATAAAATGTGCACGAAACATTTAAAAAAAAACCACCACGGTGTATTCAGATACTTTCATAAAAGTAAAACAAAAAAAAAGGCAATCATAACTAACTTTCTAATCAAACATGAGATACAATTCCTTACAATAACCACAGTTATAATAGGCTGAGGTACATTTTATATACTATACACTCAACGACAACGACATTTAGACAAAGTTGATACACATTTAAGAAAACTGCGCTTACTTCCGTGAAGCAAACTTTATCAACTAGATGAAAGAGTTCTTGGGTAGTGATGAAAGTGTGTCCAAATCCGGGAAGCCGTTCGAACACCGTTCTAAATCATTCTCGTATCATAAAAGTATCTGAATATCATCGTAGTACGAGTGATACTGACACACACATAGTACTAATTACATTCATATATATTTACGTAATAAAATTCGTTCAAATAATGTGATTATCTCCAAGTTTCCTACTTGGTGGCGGACCATGCTTTTACAAGTTCTTGCCTTTCAGAAAGTAGGAGAGAATATCGATGGGTAGTGGGAATACTATCGTTGAATTTTTCTCAGTCGATATGGTATTTAGTGTCTATAAAATAAAATGTTATAAATTGTAATATGTTCAAGCATAATACTATTAGCTCATTGCGGGTAATCGCTTATATACTTAATTTGTTACTGATAATCTAGATAAATACATATGTCGTATGCATGTTACATATTTCCATTGTTGTTCACAGGTATCACCTGAACAATGATTGAAATATGGATCTTATACACTTTCCTTATACCAAAACTTTCGCTTTTATTACTCAAAGAAAGTGAAAGATGAATTTATTATTATTACTTATAAGAACACAGAAGAATCTGGAGAAATAGGTCAAAATCATAATAGATGAGAAGCAGAAACAGGCCCTGTAACCAGTGGCCTTCAAATAATAAAGTGTAAAAGCAAATATGGAGAAGAAAACAAGTGAGAGAGTAGAATTAATGAAGAAATAAAGGAAACACAAAATGGAAAAGGCATGCAGTGGATTATCAGAATCGGATGAAAGCCTGAACAGAGAAAAAACGAGAAAGAAAAAAATGTGATTATGATAAAAAGAGCAAATAACCAATCGAATAAATGAAAACTGATACTATATTAAAAAAGGGTGGTGTGTTGTAACCCTACATCAACAACATTCGTAGCAGCTACACGTAATCCTCAATATTTCCGCCGTTCAAAAGCTGAATTAATTCCACTAGTACAAACGCTTATATACTACCTACTTTACTAGAATAGACAAATAGAAAGGTGTGAAGAAAGAGGTGGAGAAAAGATTCCACCCGATCTAAGGAAGTTAGTCAAACCAAAAGGAAATTAAAAGAAGCGGGATACATAGCCACGACACGAGAGGTCAAAAGCACTAAGCCTAGAATTGCAAAAGATATGCATGCCGTTAGTGCGGAACTGCATACAGCAGGGATTTCACATCGGAAATCAAACGGGGTAATAAGGTATAAAGTTTTTTGTAGAATCAGATTTCAAGAGCTTCGAAAGAAATGAAAAACCACCGAAAGGAAAACTCTCATGCTCATAAGTTTCCATATATTATATATAAATATAGGTTCCAAAACAAAAGAAGCCACTATCGGCCAGTATACGATTGCAATATACGATAGTGTGTACACTGCATCCTTATCAGGATGACAGTAGTACAACTACTGCCGAGACCTCGGATTTCCAAAATCCATGCAGCAAACGATGGAAACAGTCCAAAAAATCTCAACTCATATACATCAACCATTGTTCTTTTAACCACAGTTGATTTATTCAACAACGTACACATTCAACCTCATCCACATCCATGGTTCTACAAACTAGATAATCTTTGCTATCTCGTATCAACTGCACTCAAAACGCATAGTCCAAAGCTTCTTTAATGTTGAAGAAACGTTTCTGATGAAAAAAGAAGCTGCTGTTTTGTTTAATTTTTGTTTTTTCCCAATATTTTCTTGCTATCCCAGAATTAAAACATGTAACACCCATTGATTTATTGTAATAGTATAAAAAAAAATTATTGTAGTTTAATGTATGTATGTATGTATAAACGGTTTGCGGGTGCAAATATAATCAGCCGATGACGAATCTCCCACAAATCATTACGATACAAAGCACAGGAGCAAACCATACAGCGGCAATTACTACACACTTACTAACTAATGTATTTTTTAGAACATGTCTCTATTTTTTCAAATAAACTTGTTAAAAATTGTGCAAAATAAGAATTTTTTTTATAAGTAGGTGCAAAATAGAAAGATTATTTTCTCTAAAAATTAAAAATAAAATATTTCCTTAAAAAACCAACCCCCGGTATTCCTGAGACAATAGTAAAATAAACTATATCAACAAGCGCTTAAATCGAGAAGGTCATGCAATTGCCTGAGTTATTATATGATTATATTATTTATTTTCTGAAAGAAAATATCAGCGAACTATATACTAACAAAAAAATTATAAAATGCATCTCCATGTTCATTTATGTCCTCTTTGTGTCTATACATGGTGTACGATACCAGATCTTTTTCAGTTCCAAATGCTCATACCCATCTGTGTACTCTATGCATTATTTATCTGATAACATTATTAAGAATGTGCTGAAATTTCGATATCATCTTTCTCCGGCTAAGGGCATCATTCAGATGTTACAATCAATGGAATTTCTCCTATGACAGGTATATTTGGTATATTTTACATCTTGTACAATTCCTATTTTTATTCTTTTAGACCACCTTAATGCTACTTTAGCTATTTCACGAGGTGATTCACGTCCCTGATTTATTCTGTGACTTACATCGTCCTCTTAACCTAAGATCTGATGAAGCCTAAATACTTATATTCTTCACACCTCCTTATTCAAGCACTCTCTTTCCAATTAGCAAGTTCTTATATCATACATGATGCGTCTTCTTTACCAGCAGCTATGACAATCCGATTATCCTCGATAGCAACATATAGAAAGAGAAACCATTAGTTCGCATTACCATATTCGAGCATTTTCGCGTTTGATAGCGTAAGATTTTGTAAAGACGTGGGTGAGAAGCAGCACCATTGAAAGAAACCCTTGGTAATTGGAAAATTATCAGATATAGTTCCGTTTTGTTGACGGTCGATACTGTAATATTATACAATTGCTCTATTTATAGTTGTTACATGACTTCGATTTATGGTTGCATTTTCTAAATAGTTATTCAAATAACCTATTTTGATGAACACTGCCTTTTTAAGGAGTGTTTTCCATTAAGCCTCAAAGACAATTAATGGCAAAAATATTACAAATATATGATCTACTCATTCTAAAACCACTTACCCCTAAATGAAATTCTTGGTCAAGCCAATCAAATTGCTCTAATTTCAACCTATGAAATTAAAAATTTTTATGTCGAGTGCATATATCATCGGCAGATTATATTTGTATTCTATACAGTATCTGTATATATTACAGTGAAGGTTGAAAATGTGAAATTTTAGCAACTCACGATATAAATAATAATATTTATAATATAAATACAAACAAAATTAAATTCTATTACTTGTTTGAAAAGCTAGATATAACTTTATTACTTTTTTTTTGGAATGCCGGTTCTGTTTAGGTTTAAATAAAGGTAATAATTATTTGTTGGTTACGTACCATTCGGAATTTTTATTATTAATTCCTTTTTTAGAAAAATGTATAATTTCCTACAAACATTATATTATAAATTGTGAAATAGTTATTAACTAATTTAAAAACTTACGTTGTAATTGTCCGATACGTAAATTCCTTATTTTCATTTATTTTTCTATTGTTTTGTTTTATATATTTGTTTACTGAACACCTCTTTGGTGCCTGTTTAATTGTAAAAGTTTATAACCCGGTTCGTTTTGAGCTGAAATCATTGGTATTGCCGGCATTTCGGCGTAGATTTAGGCTAGTTTTGGTTGGGGATTGAATGTTGGTGCAATGCGATGATTCTTTATCAATATACATACATTTATTTCTTTTCATTTTAATCTTTTTGTAATATTGTACATTTGATTTATGTTATAGACTGAATTATCTGTATATCATGGAGTTTAATTTTTAGGCATTCTATTTATTGTGAATTCATATTTGTTTGTGAAGGTTATAAAGCTTTTTTTTAACTGAAATTCGCCTTTAGATTGCCTCTCTTTGTTATTATTATTGCTGTTTATGTTTATTATTATGTATGTTATGGCAATAAAGTCATTTATTATTATTATTATATTTATAACGGGACATGTAGAACGTAGAAACGTACAATTAGATATATCAAAACTCACAAACATATGAATACATAAAACGGTACAATGTTACAAATTAAATATATTTCCATCAAGGAGTTTTCCAAAGACAAACCGCTTTTGAAAAAAAAATTGAGCAAATTTAAAAAGTTACCACTATTCAACGAGACACGTAGCGTCAAGTTTAACGACAGCGAGACGCGCAGCGTCGAGTCTTTTTAGTGACAGACGTTTGAAAACAAAAAAAAAAGAATTAAGAAAAATGTAAAAATTAAAAGTATTTCCTGCGAGTCCCGCAGCGTTCAAATTCGTTAAAAAAAAAACGAAAAATTAAGAAAATTCAAAAATTACAAATATTTTTAACAAAACACGCAGCGACGAGTTTTCCAAAGGAAGACACGTTTAAAAAAATTTGAAAATCGGGAACTTGGAAATATTAAACAATCACAGAAATTTGCAGATAATAAATTAATAGATATGGGAATCTAAGATGGAGTTGTAATCTTAGATTCCCATATCTATTCTACGCGATTAAAGGCCGAGCTGCTACCTGAAGAGTATTTATCTTCTATAGTGAGCGCGGGCCAAGGTGGATCGCGGGCTAGGCGTACCAACCTCTCCAATAGGGTGCGTTCCAAGATGGAACGCGGGCTTTCTAGTTTATAAACAAATTTTTATTTTTCATAAAATATTAAGTTTCTCTTATTTTATTAATATTAATACTATACAAGGAATTTTCGACTCTAAATAATTCCCAATAACCTTTCTAATTTTGTAAACTTGAATTATTATATACATACCACATTTCCTTGAATATTTTCTTGTAATAGATATTTTCAATATTAATAAGTTGACTTTTATTTAAACCTAAACAAAACTGGCTTTCCCAAAAAAAAAAAAATTAAAAGATATCCACCGGTTAAAGAAAGTAAAAAAGTTAAAATTCTTATACTTATATGTAATTCCAAAGTACGTATGCGTAGCTATACTTACTAAAATAAAAGTGATTTAAAATAAACAGTCTCTATGCTTTATATATTCGGATTTTGATAATTTCTGATATAAATACTCAAATAATGTTACCTATACACAAGTAATTAATTAACAAGAACAAACGATAAAAAATACTAAAAGCTCACGTACAACTTCTGCAAAACTCTATGCGTATTTTAGATGAAAAAAATAAAACAAGAAATCATTACGAGAAAACAATGTCGGTATCAAAGCCTACAAATCACAGTGAATAGATTATTCACAAAAACCTACTATGGGTAAATAATGTTCTTCGATAAATTGGTATAACATTTACACTACATTTAATATCAACGTTAAGACCCACCTAGAACTTTCAAACTTCCACACCGTCCCATTTCGGGATCAGGGTTTATAAACGGTGAAATAACCAAGCCTAACTACGTGCGAAAGTTCGAAGGTTAGACGTGATTCGAACGCAACGGTATACAAAATTCGGTCGATTTCCGGAGTGGAGAATCAGAAATGCACAACGCCACCGAGATTTCGTTTCAACGCTTTTGTACCGAAGGTATTTCACGAGGAGCTTTTTATCAACAAAGACTTTCACATTACTAATGCTCTCGAAATGCGGCGATGCTTTAGGGGACAATCTTGTTTACAACGATCCTTGATCCGGTGTATTTCAACGCTTGAATACTTCCGGAACGTATTGTAAATTTTAATAGGAGCTAATCTGCAATGAAACTTTACAAAAGAGATACAGTGAGTCATGTTTAAACCAGCAGAGTTTTCGTTTTCCGCAACGTTAGGCCGTAGATTCATTAGATTGGTTAAATTACTTTGAAAGGGACGAAATAGATAAACGTCGCTTCGATAAACATAAAGAGCGATCTAATGCAAAATTTCTTAAATTTGTGATATGTATGTGCTTCGCCATTTGATTATTTGAGACATTGCGTATCGCAATACAATCAACTGCCATTTTTACAAACTAATAGAACCATCAACACTTCTGAGACAGCAATAACCTGATACCAAATTGTTGTTGCATACCTTTCCTATTGTAGTAGCAGTTCTTACATCTGTATTCAAAACAAGAATACTGTAACCTTTCACAGGGATTACACCACAATTACATCTGAGTAAGAGAGCTAGAAAAACAAAATCACAGCGCCTAAGGTGCTCGGGTTTTTCTACATACTTTTGGAATGAAAAGCTTTTAGCAAATGTATGCTAGAAAAGTTGAATTTCCACGAATTTCAATTATCCCTGTTCTTACTTTAAAACATAATTGTGTGTAAATGTCATGCTGATAAAAACAGATATTATAAGGCAGGTATGCAAATACATGATATACAATAATATAATAAATATAATATTATAAGGGGGACGGCAATATATTAATTAATATCCACTAACCATTCGGGTCAATGAATGTTATTAAAATAACATTAATTATAAAATTGGTTATCACTACTTTCAGTAGCTACATTTCTCTGTGCAAAAATTTACTAAAACATCAAGTTTATAAACTGCTTCTACTTGCTTGTGGCTATGTATGTCAGCCAAAATATATACGACATTCAGTAACAATTTCAGTTGTTGGAGTTTTTGTTTTGTGTTGAAATAAAGACAGGAGTTATTTACATTTGGACAGTACACGCACTAATGTAATGTTGCTTCTCCTACACCGGGCTTTTATTTGTTAAAACTTTTAACATTTTCGCATTTAATTATGATTTCGGGTATACCTATAAAGTTTGTTTTGAAATATAACAAAGCCAGTTACGTTTTTGCTAATAATCTTTTTATGTAGAAACCCAAAAGTATACAATTCATACATATGTATATTTAGGGAAAGGATATAAAGTTCAATCAAAGAATTTGGTCTTCCTACGATTAACTGAAATTCATTTATTAATATTCCATACTTCGGAAATGTTTATTTCTTTCTTCAGGGGAATTACTAAAATCTATAAAACAATGTCAGTATGTTTGGGCAAACGGCTAAAAATACTATGTGTAGATACTGAATGTCGATAATTGGTCAAAATGAAAGTTAAAAATTGAAATTGAAAAGTTAAAAACAAGTTAAAATTCCACACAAAATGATTACTACAAACAAAACAACACAACTGAAGTTGTGGCGGGCAACAACGAAGTGGCTAATTCATCTCGTGAAATACATAAAAATTTAAAAGTACAGTCTGGGAGAATAGTGAGAGAACATGTTGCGGTTAAAATATTTTTTCGGCTCATATTTCACTATCCTTTAGTACTACTAAAACAGTTAAATCTTTGTCTTAACTTTTTTTGATATGTCGTAGTTTCGGAGACATTAAAGCCAATAGCGAAGGGTAGTTTTGCCGATAAGCACTCTACCTCCTAAAAACGGGCAATTTAGCAGCTACACCAGATTAGTCTATAAACCCACCAAGTTTGATTAAAAATCGATGAAGGATGCTTCCTGTGCGTCAAAGTAAAAATGATGCTGTAACAGTCTGTCTCTTAACCAACGTGACGTATGGCTAACCTAGCACGCGAGACAACCCTTACACGGAATTTTATAAACCGAATTGGATTTAATTTGGAGTGAAATTTTATGTTTGAATTTGTTAAAACAATAATGCGAGGATAAAACGCTGTACTTAGAGATCACTAATTTAGAAGAACGAACTAATTGCCGAATATATTTTGTAATACGATTAGCGAGAGCCTCTTATAGCAATTGGAGATTAGGATCACCTGTGGTGAGGCCATCAGGATGATTAAGAATGCAAGTGAGCGAAGAAATAATTTGGGGTAGCCGTTGTTAATGAATGTATGACATAGTTTACCTAAATTACAGTTTTTGTATCTCTAATCGCTAATGTGAGCAATGTGATTCTTCATAACAACGACAGTGTTAATTTTTCGATTGGCTGGATGGTTAAAAAATAATTAATATATATATTGCCTGATGATGAAATAAGAAGATATTTGTGAAAGTATAATGGACAGATTTCAGAAAATGACAATTTTATAGGAAATATTTTATTCACAGACGAATCTCCAACTTTTTTACGAAGCCGGCATAATTCCATGTCCACAAGATATTGGTCAAGAGAAAATCAACGTCCTTTTCAATCTCAGCGAACTCAAAATCCACAAAAGTTAAGTGTGCTGGAATTTTGGGCGATAACGTGATTGGTCGTATTTTTATTGACGGTACGCTAACAGCAGTAAAATATCTGCAGTTGCTGGAAACTGAAATCGCACCAACTATTCGAGCTCTCAGTGTAAACTTTGATGACGTCTGGTTCCAACAAGATAACTGTCCTGCTCATACTGCAAGAATCGTGCAACAGTATCTGCACCAAATTTTCCGAATCGCATAATTAGTTCCGCCCGGTACAATTGTGTGGCCACCAAGATCCCCAGATCTCCAGATCCCTTTAGATTTCTTTTTCTGGGGTTATACTAACCAGAAAATATACACTTATGATGACCAACGAGCCAATAATCTGGATGAACTACGCCAAAAAGTTATTGATTGTGCAAATAGTGTAACGCACGAAATGCTCTCTAACGTTAGGAATAAATTCTATTACAGGCTCTGTCACTGTCAGGAACAAACAGGTGGAATATTTGAGCATCTGCTCCATTAGTAGTTTTAGAAGTTTGGTTCTAAATATTTAAGTTTTCTCGGATATACCCCCTTTTTTCTTTCATCCTGTTTATTTATTTCGTTTCCATAGGTATGTTTTAAGTTTATTTATTTTGATGTGCATTCTTATTTTTCATCAGTTTGCTACTGTTTTTAGAAAAATATTTTAGTTTAGAGTCCGAGTACCTACTATTTATTTTAGTTTCGAACGTGTGCTGATATCTATTTACGAGAATGTTTCAGTTTCTGTAAACAAAAATGTTTTTTTTATTTTTTGTATTGTCTGTTATTATTAAACTTTTTACTTTGATGTTGCACAAAAGCGTGTGCCAAAATATAATATTGCTGACTTTTCGTTTCCTTGCGCTACAATATTTATTCAATTTTGAAACGTATTAAAACACTACGCAAAGATTAATTAAAAATTCAATCGTATAAATTACGTATACGTCGCACTTTTCGCGCTATTGATACGCGGTGGGTTTGTCGCGTGCCCCTTACTAGCTTACGTATCGTATATGTGTACGATGTACAACGATGTAGCAATTATGTCGATTTTACATTGCCAGTAGGATTCAAGTTCTCTCGTGGCCAGCAGTGTATATATTAATGTATAAAATCCAAATGATGATGATGCCGAACAGCTAACGGGACCTATGGACCTATTTTTACTTGGTCAGCTGCGCTCAATACCATAATAAACCAATGCACCTCCACTGTACACGGAACTAGATGGGACCCCAGAACCACTTACTGTTAACACGTAAAGCCATCCCCAGGATATCGTCGAGGACAGCAATATATTACACCATGTCGCAGCAGCCTACACGTTTAGTTATAGGGCTTTTAACTGAGCACTCTAAGGTTAATAAAAATATGCACCGCATGAAACTGATTAGTAGCCGGCCCTGTCTTATATGTTACCTAGAACTCAAGATGCCTAAACACATTTTATGTGATTGCCCGGAGTTTGTCCAGGTTAAAGGTTCTATGACACAGCATTTGTAATAGGTTTTAACGATAAAAATAGAAAAAAAAATTAGAAAATTCAAATTTTCTTTTTGGTGTATGGATTAACAAACTAAACAGACCAATCGTTTCATATGGCCATGAAAATATCCAAGTTCTAAAAAGGGACGTGGTAGAGAAAAAATAGACGAAACATTTTACCTAAATTCGAGTGAACTCATTTAGATAAACTAGTATCCAGATAATAAGAAGTAATCGAGTGCCACCCTAAAAAGAAAATCATCAGATCATTTTTACATAATATATTGCTACGAAACTTGTAGCTAATTCTTTATAATTTTTATTAAATTTTTTACTAAATCAACACTATTTTTATTCTCCTTTCATACCCTCAGCGTCATCTATTATATTCTCTATATTCTCATTAACTCCAAAGATATGCTACAACCCATATGTTAGATGGCATTAACAGTAAATTTACACTAAATTTACCCCACCACAGAGTTTTGGGTACACCGCAAATGAATCAGATGATATTTTCAGTCGACCTCGGTACGTAATGGGGTAATGTCACACCACTGAGCCACCGATTATTATATTTATATAGATTATATACACTTAAGTATCTTTACTGTGACTGTACTAGTTATTCGTTAGTGATGTTCTTATACTACATTGAATAAAAGAGACGTTATTTAAGTGTAATTTATTTATTTCGAGTTAAATAAATCTGATGAACAAAGAAATTAATCTTCTATAGATTCCCTCAGGGTAAGTAAGTTCTTTACTATCTTAGATACACATTAATAAGATTTCTAGAATCTTAATCCAAACGAAAAACTCATATTTCTCGGTTTAATAACATAAATAGAATTCAAATCTCCCGCTAAATTCCCGGCATAAAATCAAGTGTTATCAACTCGATGCCAACTTAAACCGCTCGTGAAATTAACCCACAGAATCAAATAACAACCTCACATACCAAATTTACTAGATTCACTGTTATCATACGATAATATAACCTAACATTCCCTTTACGCCTTTGACGCCAGTTATAGATTCAAAAGATGATAAAATCGCTTACTTCAAGTTCAAGTACGAAAACTGCTCTAGTATAATCCAAATAATAATTCCAACTCCAAAACAATCATTTCAGCTTCCAAATGGTGTTCCAACGATCTCACAGCAAACTGGCTACAATAAAATTCTCCAACAGGCCCCAGATTAGATGTACGCCACCTCAAATCTCGAAATCACTCGATTTCCATCATCATGGCACTATACCCGCAATACTCTCATTCTTCTAAGTAAATTTGAAAAGTTATGGACTTATATTGTGATAGAAATTTCAAAATTCTAGATAATTATACGAAAAGCAAACACACTGAGGAAAAACCGAAAAAGGAGTCCCTCACATTTGTTTTCAACAACTTAATATCTCCTAGGCAGAAAGGACCCCAGCAACGATGTTAGGTATCGTTTCCAACGATACGACAGCATAAGAAACCCACGTCGAACATTTATCGAAGGAACACATATGCCCTAAAATGCATGGTTACCTTTTGCCTTTTTGATTTAGATACGTAAAAGTTTTTAGTTTAAATTATAAGATACGTTGACAAAATAAATAAATAGATTAAAATAAATATGATGATATTTCCTAAACAGAGTCTAACGACGTAACTTGTGCGCTTGCTTTGTAAAATCCAAGTGTATTTTGTTTGTTCCTCAGGCTGTTGAAAAAACAAACTCTCTCATAGAGATTCCTGGATATAAGTAAAACACTTACTTTACCGCATTTGAAGGAAAGCCCTTTGAGGTATAATGGCGTGGCTTTTAACCTTTTCTTGTTGTTGTAAATATTTCAAGCACCGTCGGCTACGTAACTACCCATAATGGAAAACCAATATTTACCAATATTTCATGGCAGTCGTATATTTGCTCAACCATGCATGCTGCCTTTGAACGCTATTTATCGTTTACATTTTACATGTACCGCGCTGAAGAAACTACACAAATTATAAAGCAAATACAGTTGGGTGGGTATAGTTTCGCACAAAATTTTTAGTTCTGTTACTAATTAATTTCTATACGTCAACTTATATTTCTAAAAAGAGGACTAATGTAGAACATGTTTTCCTGCGCTTATATTTGCGATTCTTATTGTTTTTCCATTATCACAATACGTCATACTACCGATTTCAATTGAAACCTGTTGCTATTTATATAAAATTTCGACACCTGTCAATTTTCATACCAAGGGGTACACTTTTAAAGATGGGCCTGACGATTTAGGATCATTTCTGAGGGCGCAATAGCTCCCACCCTTAAAATTTGAATAGGGAAGACGCGTCTTGTGACCACTCATTCAAAAGGCTTCTTTTTACGGCAAGATGTATCAAAAAGTATTTTTTTTTAATCAGTAAGCAAGAAGTGCATAATTTGCAACCTGTGTAATAAAACAATATTAGAATGAAATAGCTTTAAATGCTCTCCCTAATGCATAGAATTCTGTTAAATTATACCGAAAAAATAATTACCAACACTTATGCGACATAAATATTTTATGTTTCTAAATTTCAATAAACCATTTTGACGAGCATCAAACAAGAATTAACCTCCACATACACTGTACGTATTTTAATTTAAATATTTCATAAAATTTAAACGTTTTACTTCCTGCAGGATCATAAAACATATCCAGAACATATGTTCCAAACATCAAACGATCAAGAAGAAGTTGTAAAAGGTCCACTGGCCCCCAAATGAATTTCAGCTGCAGCCTCGAACGCTGGAAATAGCGACCAGGAAACCGTGTTAACGTAGAAGAGATTCAGAACCACCAAAATAAACAGATTTCATTCAAATTGCGAGCCAAACAGACGGATTTACCATTCAATGTGAGTAAATAAGTTCATACTTGTGATTCCATACGTTAATAACCAAATTTCTTAAATTAATTAAATTTTCTAGACAATGTTTCGAAAAGATCAAAAAAAGAAGACAGTTCTCGTTTATTTAATCAACAACAACCATTGCCAAGAAAATCGCTTAACAACACGGATAAGGAAACCATACAGCAGTATCCGCAGTTACACTAAAGTAAAACGAATAAAGTAAAATATGCTGGTAACTCTCCCTTGGGGAGGGGTATTTGGCAGGTTGCGGTCTCTGCTCATAGAGGCACTGTGAGCTCAAAGCGCGTAATAGGTATTGAATAGGTATGTATGTATGAATGCTGTTGCTAGGCGAAGCTTCGGGTTGTGAAATACATCTTGACACTTCTAAGCAATAACATCTATTTGACGTATTGTACCAACCCCACTGAAATTTTACCGAACCCGAAGGAATTCCAACCTCCGGTAGGGATTGTGCCATCGCATTTACACGGGATCTACGGCTTTACTTCCTATCCGAGAAGAAGGCATGTTCTGATTTTTATCCACAATTAAAAATCACCGCCTCCGGCCTGGGATCGAAAGCACCTGCACTATATGTCACCCTTTTGTCATATTCATAGATAATAAATATGTCATATTATGAGGACAAAGCAACTAGGAGAGGAAGAAGCTAACATTGGCCTGGGGTCCCAGCCACATGGCGTGAAGGAAAATGAGGCTGCGGACGACCTGGCCACACGAAGTTCGCCAAGGTCATTCGTTGGCCCTTCCTTCGGCATTAGCAAATCACAAATCAGAAAGTACATCAACGAATAAACACAAAAGTTACCAGGATAAACACAGGCAAAGTAGTTCTTGAGGGTGCAGAGGTCTGAATTTACTAAAGACCTACTGAGTGATAATAGAAAGACTGTCAAAATGATAGTAGATCTGTTGACGATGGTAGATCATTGTAGACTGACATTGATAGATGACCTTCTTTGCAAATTCTGTCAAGAGGATGAAAAAACCCCAGTTCATATACTGTGCCACTGTGAAGGCCAGGCGAGGACAACTTTCTAGTACTAGGTGTAGTGCGAGTTCACAGCTATCAGCTACTTAAAGGAACCGCTCTCAAAGATGATAGGTCTACTTTAAAAGAAGGCAAAGTTAGAGAGCACCTTCTAAGGCAAAGGGGATCACAATAGATCTGAAAAGCACACAGTAAAATATGTTAGCACAACCACCCTTAGGAGTGGTGTGGCTATGCCAATCTAATCTACACAACTGTGCTAATGAATAATGAATTATCCGTTAACTGTTTTTCTTAAACCTACACACTAAAAAATATTTGCAATTCCTACGGAAAACTCCAGCAATGTATAGGGTAAATATACCAAAAATTAGAAAATAAACCTAAAGTTTTCTAGTAAATTTCCCAATTTTTTGGCAATTTTACCTTATACGTTATTGGAATTTTCCGTAGGAATTTCATATATTTTTTAGTGTGTATTTAAAAAAGGTTAATGAGGCTGTATTGGAATGCAAAGGAGTTTCCTACGAATATTTTGTAAATCTTAATGGAACCTTTGCTAGATAACTATACTTTTGACAAATACTTTACTTGTTGTAACACAATCAAAAATACAAAACAATAGGATAGTGACATTAGTCCTATGGATGTCGGTAGATATTAAAATCCGATTAACCGATTTTTTCCCAAACCGATTTCACTATAACCGCCCTTTCAGTTAAAATTGATATTTAAACCTGTTTTTAAAGCCAGTTTCGGTTTCTAAAGGCGGTTTCTTAAACCTGTGACCCGGCCCCAGTGGCAAATATTATTTCTTACGACTATCAATTACAATAATTAATCGATTAAACGCTCCTCACAAATTAATATAGATATTACGGTTCAGACAGCGATTTCTAAAATCGACTACGGTTTTTGTTTGAGGGCGATCAATCGTCATATAAAAATCTTGTTTAACACAAAATAGGATTCGATTGGCACCCTTAATTATCATATGTATGTTTTAAGAAAATACGTTAATTACGAAATGTAAAAACATGTTTTCGTGTTGGCAAAACATCATTTACTCATTCCTAGTTGCTTTTTTATTAACAAATATCAAACCCAACATTTATTAAATGACTATATTTCGGCATTAACAAAGAATTAAATGGAGAATACAGTCAGGCATTACAACAAATATTTATCTAGCACCGTTTGAGTTCTACAAGTAGTATAGTATCCAGAGATTAAAAGGAATTAGCAAACAAAGTCAGAAGTAAAGTTAATAAGCGTTAAATTAAATTAAAGCATTGCTTACGATAATTTGTGATTCAAATTTATTCTGACATACGATAATCCAATCATATAGAAATAAACATACTGAGAAAATATTTCTAAAATAGCAATAGTTAAAATATATCCCTGAATTTGGATGATATGTAGTTCCGTAGTGAAGATGTTATCAAAATTTCTTCTTAACATTTCGTAGTCGTAAAGTATAATAAAAGCGATCTGTTGCTATGGCACTTCGCAGCGCTACAGTAAAATCAAAAAAAATGCCCTATTCAACAGATTTATTATCCGAACAATGCAGCAGCTCATCCCACTGGATACTGCGTTGGATTGTTATATTTGCATTTATATGTGGTTTTCACAACGTAGTTGTTCCGTATTGACATGACATATTCTTTCACCAAAACAAAAAGAAAATGATGGAAGTACACAGATTTGTTTTAAGTTATTTCTACAAAATTGTGACCTAATGAAGGGTTATGTCTTAATTTCTACAACTTTCAGGAAGATTCCATATACAGCCCGTTCAAAGATTTCGGCGCACTATTATTAACTTTGTTATTATTAAATCTACAAATTCGGTTAAATTAGCAATGGTTCAGTATCCTTCTGATTAAATTACAGTTTATAAAAAATACAATTGAGCTACGGGTTTTTTAGGATTAAAAATCACACATTTTTTGTTAAATTGAAGACTCTGTATATTTTTCAATATTTGAAAACGCTTTGTACATTTGAATACAAAAGTCTTAATACACTATAACCGTAAAACTTCCAGTAGATATAGTTTAGACCAAGTATAGAGTTTTCATGCATAAAAATCGCAGTAAGAATTCGTGACCTTCTGAAGCAGACTCTGACCGCTGCCTGGGCGCGAGCCTAAGGCAGCGAAAACCCCTGTCTTCAGGCGGTCGTCGTCCCTTAGGATCGTCCACCTGTGGACCTAGTGGTAGGCAATTCGAATTCCAAAAGATTCGGTAACACTAAGTAAATACGGATTCGATTTTTATGATAAATCGAGTTCATTTTTCTTAACGAATTCAAAATCGTTTTCAGAATCGAATAGCTCCTACCAATTATATTTGTAAAGCAAGAAAATCGAATGGAAAATGTGTATAGGCAACATAGGCAGGCATTTGCGGTTTCACTCGAAGTATACAATGAACAAAGCGGCATTTTTTTTTAGTAACGCATGTTCTCTGTAAATTCCGTTTAAATTCGAATTGCCCACCATTATATAAAAGTTTTAATGTAACAAACATCTGCAGTAGAAGTTCTAGAAAGAATAAAAGACACCGTTGACAACACTAATTAACAATATAAATTGTTAAACAGACTTTGATAAGATTTCTAATGCTACTATTAAAATTTACTTCAATTTTGAATAGTATATACAACTGTTATAAACACTACAAGATTCGTGTGCATTAATGGAGACTCCAAGCAGATTTTGAGAACGCACTATGTTTTGTTTGAATTCCTGTTGATTCACATTGACTGATACATCACTGCCTATTGCGTTGGAAGTCGATGGATTCTGAATGATTTTCGTGAATGTATTAGGTGCAGTAGACAGTGTTCGATCAACTTAAATTCTTTACTTTGTAGAATTATCAATGTAACTGTGTTATGCTCGAACGCCTAAAACAATGTCCAGTAATCCGGCTCAGGATTAGGTAAATTTAAATAAATAGCAGTATTTTTTAGTACTTTTCCTTTGGTATTAATATCAATTGAACTATTCACGCAAGAATCCTTTCTATATTGCAGGAAGAAGCGTTTATGTGTAACATGACTGGAACGAAGTGAATATTATTTTCAATCCATAATCTTGGTATTATAATAAATTGTCTTGGAATATAAGTTTTAGTTCTTGGCACTCCAACCATTATGAGATCATTTTTAAACTGTATATCACCTAAAATCATGTTTGTTATTTCTTTACGCCGACAAGTTCCATTAAAGCACATTATAAGGACAATTTAACAGAATATTAATATAATAATTATAGCAAAATAATATAGAAACTTGGTAAAATACTAGTTAAAATATCATTGTTGTTACTTATTTTAACTCCTAAATATGTTTTATCATCAGTTTCTTTTATAAAACGGATAATATGATCTATTTCTAAAATTTTGGATTTCTTAGGCTTGTATCTTTTTAAAGAAGTCCAGTAAATTTTGACATATCTATATTTTTAGGAATATTTACACATCGTAACATCAAATATATGGATCACCCATCGGGGCATCGTCCCGGTGACTTTTTATCTTGCTTTCTTTATAGAAATAAGTAATCATTGCATTTTCGGTAAAACTGCTCGTACTGTTTTTTGATAAGTACCTATGTCGAGATTTTGTCGGAAAAAGATGTTCTAAATTGTCTGCAGCTCTCTTGCGAATCTCTGAGGCCGTGCAATTATTTGCTTCGTCCATTTTGTTGGCAATTTAAAATAATTTATTGCTAAATAAGTGCAAATTTTAAGCTTGAGCATCAAAATAGGCCAAAGCATTAATTTCTGTATCTACGCTTACAATGGTGCCCCTTTTTAATATACTTCTTTTAAGTATTTTTATTGCGATTAAATCTTTGATATAGCCGTAAAAAATACCGCGTGTCTGGTGACATCTTATTCGGAAAAAATTCGGCTGAATGCTGCAATGCTCTGTCACAATTCCTTTTGTAAGCAAATTATTCCTCAAGGACGTCACAATGCTCTTGTATGACGTATGAGTGTAATCCATTATAACATAAAACCAAATCAATAACCCAACCAATTGAATAAATAGTAAAAACTCAATTTAGAAATTCAAAAATTGCAACTAATGGATCTAATAAATGCACTAATTAATTGCATTACAGAGGAAGATTTACAAACTGTCAAATAAACCCATTTACCTTAGCAACGAATTAACATAGCCAAGCCAGCCTACTGCGATCTCTCTACAGAAAAACTGTACCCCCTTCTTAAACTAAAATCCGACGTAACCTTTTTATTAATCATTTTACAGATATAATGTACTATTTTTAATGTATGTATATCAGAATTTACATGGCACTTCCAAATATTGAAAAATATACAGGTTGTTGAATTTTAAAAAATGCGTAATTTGTTATCTCAGAAACGCGTAGCTCAATTGTTTTTTCTTTCTAAATTGTATTTTAATCAGCACTAAGAATACTGAATTTAACCCAATTTGTAGCTTTAATAATAGCAAAGTTAGGAATAGTATCCCGAAATCTTTGAACAAACTGTATACCTACTATCCAGTCTTTCACGATGCAGATTATTTTCTCGAAAAGCCAATTTTTGCCAGTTAATGAGAAATGTTTAATTTATTGATTAAATTCATATCCAAAATAAGTTCTTATCGTAAAAATTTATGTGGATAGAGATCTCACGTAGTAATGATAATTAACTCATTCGTAAGGAGGCGGTACTAAATCAAAATAGATTATACCCCATTATCCTTATTTGTAGCAATGGGTTAGTTAGATTAGTTAGATTTTTGGAAAATTTAGTTTCCATAATTCAATAAAATATACGACCCATAATTCAATTCTAAATGTAATAACCAAGGGATATCATTTTAATGGGAAAATATTTTACTCTACGTGGACAGAACCTCTTATTTTCCGCTACGCAAACACCTAGAAAATTAAATTAGTTCCAGTAGATTTGCCTGATCTGTGTGTCTAAAGATCTGAACAATGATCCTCCTACTGTTGATTAAATCAAGCGAAAATTACTTCGTGCGAACTCAATATAGGGCAATTCTCTAGAAACTAATCTTCCCACGTTTATTACAAATTGAAGAGAGACGACACAAGTTAAAAATTTACTCGGCGATTTAAACTAATTCTAGGCGAAATGCTTTGTTTAATTAGGAGTACCCGGAATTGAAACTCATTCACATCAGTAATTACGTATGCTATTAAGACATGATGAATTTCGTGAAGTTGCGTAAATCAAAAGTTAGAAGATTGAATTTCCTGAAATTCTAGTATCGATTGGATGCACGCCAGACATGATTACAAACAAGTGATGCTTATTTTCTTTAGAAATTACTACAGGGTCGTTTGTAACTTTGAAACTAGGTATTTTCATTGGCAGGTATCTCTTTTCTTCTCTCTGCTGAATAAAAAATGAAAAAATACTCATTAATTACTGTGCTTTTCAGCAATATTTCTCTAACGCACTAATATATGATTTTAATCTGTTCACGGAATTTTAATATTGTTAGCGTTCGAAAATATTTTTGTTCTTTCTTCTCTTTCTTTCGCATAAGCTGTTATGATTACGTAAGTTTGTTAAATGTTTAGTCTGCTTGGCTAGGGCCAGACCTATGCGTAAGTATCAGATTTCTGTATTATTTGTTTACATTGAGAAAAGGGAATGCGAAGGGAGATAGAATCATCCGTTGTCGCAACAGTCAGGTACAAACCTTGACTAGCGCGCCTGCGGTAGAACGATTTATAAGTGATGTATTTAAAAAGAGTATGTGTATTTCCAATAAAGGGGTTTAATAAAGTTGGTGCATTTTTAAACAATTGTTTTACGTGACTTATTTCTAACATCAGAAGTGGGATTCACCACGTGCTATTGGTGTGTATCATGGCAGAAATCCTGAACGAATTAGTAAAAGCCATTTGTGCTTCGATATATGAGTGTGTGAAACTACCGATCTTTCGCCCTAGAGGCATGGACGCACAGAAATAGACAGAACAGTTAAACCGAAGACAGACAAAGACAAGAAAAATTATCATGAGTCTTGGATACCGGACGTTAGAGATTGGAAGACTTTTAAGCGATACTTTTTGGAAGCATTTCCGCCGAAAAAAGGCTTAGGTAAGCGTTGGCATGAAACTTTTTTTTTAATTCGGAATGACGAAACACGTACGAAGAATACGTTTACGAAAAAAATCGCATTATTCAAAAATGTAAAAACACAATGGAGCGAGCCTGACTTGCTGTAGAAATTATGATTAACGGAATTCCCTTATCGAAACAGACTAAATTCGAGAGACCACCTAAATATTTGGATGGTGAGTCACCATTGAAACGTTTTAAAAGTAATATTACGGACAATAAACGGTATTCTAAGAAATGTTACGCTTGCGGAGCGATAGATCATCTCCAGCGAAGCTGACCTTTAAAATATTCACACAAAAAAAAAAGCTCAAAGAGTATGCCTGAAAAATCGCCCGAACAGTAATAAACTTGCACAGTTGGATGTATGAGAATTTTGTGCTAAAAAAGGACACAACGCCGAATCGTGCTTTACACGAAAAGCGATTCAGTAACGGAAAACGGTAAATGTTTGCAGTATTGGTTTACTAAATAAACCAAACAACATCAAAATTGATGGCGATTGTTATTTTTTGAATTATCGATACTTGCCCACCGATTTAACCAAAAGTTGAAACGCTGTCGCTACATGTTATCCACAATTTTACCTGGAAATGCGATTCTAAACCAAGAATTCTGTGCCACAGTTGAAATATGTGGAGAAATCACTCAGTTAAAGTTCGCTCTTGTACCCAATTTCTTCCTCGATTTTGGCGTTATTATTGGGAGAAATTTATTCGAAGATCTAGAGCTTATTTCCATCACTGGCCAGGACGAGGCTTAAGCAGACACCCTGTTACCGTACGAAGAATCACAGCAAATAGAGTTTGGTTGTATATTGACCAGCGAGGAGATGCAGAAATAAAGCAGCTGTTTGATACCACTAACGAATTAATAATGGATGCTGAAACAAAAAACTTCGGCGTATCTGGATTCTCTTGGAATCGATTTCTATTATACGACACCCGATATATGTACATCGATCAAATGGTCAAGTGGAGAGATACAACGAACCATTACAAAATTGTTTCGCACTGAGACCAATGTGACGTCAGAATGGGCGAGTGGTTATGAAAAATCCAATTGGGACTAAACTCGACAGTATACAAGACCACCAAGGCACCTCCACTGTAGTTTCTGATTGATTTGAAACCGATTGGCAACATGAAGTCGGACCGTCGTCGAGTGGAGGAGCAACTCGATTTAGCAGTCATGAAAAATCTTTTGCGTCGGAATAACATGCAGTTCGCAATTGGTAGTTTTGTTCTGATGCATCGGGATGAAAGGACGCATCGAGGCAGGCTGAAGTGCGAGTCCACACAAGATTGTCGGCATCACCTCAGAAGGCAGATACGAGATTCGAAATGTTGGGAAGCCACTCATTACGAAGGCGTCCAAGGAGCCTGGACTATGGTGATTGGTCCTTGTGTCTGGATTTGCCCGGTTTGTTGAAAAAATTGGAAAGCAATTCTGAGTAAGTGACGAAAAAATTATTTATTGGTGTTGAAAGCCTTGCGCTTTGCACAATTATCTATTGGTGTTGAAAGCCTTGCGCTTTGCACAGTTACTTATTGGTGATGAAAGCCTTGCGCTTTGCACACTTAGTTATTGGTGTTGAAAGCCTTGCGCTTTGCACAGTCATTTATTGGTGTTGAAAGCCTTGCGCTTTGCACAGTTACTTATTGGTGATGAAAGCCTTGCGCTTTGCACACTTAGTTATTGGTGTTGAAAGCCTTGCGCTTTGCACAGTTACTTATTGGTGATGAAAGCCTTGCGCTTTGCACACTTAGTTATTGGTGTTGAAAGCCTTGCGCTTTGCACAGTCATTTATTGGTGTTGAAAGCCTTGCGCTTTGCACAGTTACTTATTGGTGATGAAAGCCTTGCGCTTTGCACACTTAGTTATTGGTGTTGAAAGCCTTGCGCTTTGCACAGTTACTTATTGGTGATGAAAGCCTTGCGCTTTGCACACTTAGTTATTGGTGTTGAAAGCCTTGCGCTTTGCACAGTCATTTATTGGTGTTGAAAGCCTTGCGCTTTGCACAGTTATTTATTGGTGTTGAAAGCCTTGCGCTTTGCACAGTCATTTATTGGTGTTGAAAGCCTTGCGCTTTGCACAATTATTTATTGATGTTGAAAATATTGCGCTTTGCACAATTGTTGATTAATGTTGAAAGCCGTGCACTTTGCATTTTGAGTTTGCAGATCGCCTGTCAATGATGCCGGAGGAACCGAGTCGACTACTGGCAACTTGGTTAATGTGGAGGCAGATCAAAATTGAGGCGAGCTTCGAGAACGAAGCTTTTGTCAGAATTGGCCGTGTTAGCGTTCGAAAATATTTTTGTTCTTTCTTCTCTTTCTTTCGCATAAGCTGTTATGATTACGTAAGTTTGTTAAATGTTTAGTCTGCTTGGCTAGGGCCAGACCTATGCGTAAGTATCAGATTTCTGTATTATTTGTTTACATTGAGAAAAGGGAATGCGAAGGGAGATAGAATCATCCGTTGTCGCAACAGTCAGGTACAAACCTTGACTAGCGCGCCTGCGGTAGAACGATTTATAAGTGATGTATTTAAAAAGAGTATGTGTATTTCCAATAAAGGGGTTTAATAAAGTTGGTGCATTTTTAAACAATTGTTTTACGTGACTTATTTCTAACAATATCTATAATAATAAAATACTAGCGCTTTAAAAAGTAAAACATAAAAACATTTCTGTGAATCCCGTAATTTGTACTTTGAACAAAGGAAACTCTAAATGATTTCAACGAATAGGTCTATTTTTAAAAAAGATTTTGCGCGACGATGGTATTGGTGAAGTAACGTTAGAAAATTAGAAGCGCAATCATAGTGGACTGAAAAATTATGTTTCAGAGCATTCCTCAAGTTTAGGGACAAAACGACGAATTCTACAACTTCTTCTACAACGAGAAAATAGAGTTACAATTGCCGGACAAACTCCCCAATAAAAGCTTAAGTTTCTTGTCAACTAAGCATAGCGAGGGAAAAGTCATTTGCAGATTCTGAAGCTGTTACCGGTTTTAAGAAAAAGAAATTTCATTGAATTCTTTAATAGATAAATATTACATACTTAATAAACACAAGCAAAGTTTCGGAAGAGCCCTAGAATTACTGCAAGAATATTCCTTTATAATTTTGTCACGAATAGCATTCTCCACTCTAACATTATTTTGTAACTTTAATAGAGCATTTGATTGTGTTCAATGCCGAATATTACTGAACAGATTATTTGAATAGGGTATAAAGGACACTGCTATAGGATGAATTGCGTCTTATTAAGGTAATCATTTGGAATGTATGTTAGCAATGGTAATACTGCTAAAAATGTAAATCTACTTGGAGCTGTGTAAGGATCGATGCTAGGAGGTATTCAATTTATATGCCAACAATATTTTTGTTCTTATGTATGCTGAGGATGCCATAGTGGTCATTACTAATACGAGCATAGAACAAACTAAGGTAACCACAGCATAACACAGTGAAACTTAATGAACCAAGAAACGCTTTCTGATATATGAGATCCATGAAAGGCGACAGAACATCCCTTGAAGCGTTAATAAAGAATAACAACATTAAACAGCAACAAAAAGCAAAGCTTTTAGGAATAACAATCCAGGATAAGCTCCTATAGAAGGATCGTTGCAGTAAGGTGGAAACCTTACTCCTTAGCAAAACTTATCTCTTCAGAAATCTGCAAAAGAATTTTCATTTGGAAAAATTAATAAACGTCAAACTATTCTTTATCTAATGAACCCCACTCTGCCCTTACAGCCACTTATTGCCGTACACTAAATTTTAGGAGCTCTTAGCAATAATAAATCAGATTCAAATCAAACCGTTTCTTAAGATTTTAAATCTTTATATTCCAGAAGCCTTACTTCACATTATTATCTTACGTATGAAAAAAAAAATTTCATTCATTGATTGTTATTACACTCGCCGTGGCCGTGAAAATTATTTCCAGCTGCTAAAAGCTGAGGTTTCTATAATATGCAAAGGTATAGAATATGTGAAGCAAAAGTAGTGCAATAAATCACAATCAATTTAAAATAAAAACCTGTAAAAGACATTATTGCGTGTAAATATTATTACAGTGAGAATAATGCTTCTCCTAACTTACAATACTTAGGGCCGGTATTTCAATCTCCTAATAAAGTTCCTAATAGAAGTTATTAGCTGAAACTGAAATAACCGTCTTTCCATCAACTAATAAAAATTATGTAGGTAATAAATTGGTTTATTCTCCTAAAATGTTATTGAGTGCTTGAAGTAGCCAATTAGAATGGAAAAGTCCAGCGAATCGTAAACTAAAACTGTAACAAATCGTACGACTAGAGAAGTTTTGTAACGGGAGCTTTATCCCCAACTATATGGAGTTTGACAGCAGATGGCCTCCTATGCGGTTTGGCAGATCTAGAGATATGCATCCAGTCAAGCATATGCTGATGATATAGTCATATATGCAAGAGAGAGAGTAGTTCAAAGAGGACCTAATATTACGAAAAGGTGGTGTTAATCACAAAAGCAAAAGAACACCCAATCTCAAGACCATAAAAATATATGGCCAAGACATAGATTAGAAGATAGAAGTGAAATACCTTGGCCTTATCCTAGACAATAAGCATATGTGGTATAAACATCAGCTTAAGGTAACCGACAAGGCAAGTGTGTAGAGACTTTGCATGAAAAAATTCTGATTGCAACCCAAAAATACTGCTCCGCATGTCTAAAGCAATAATGAGACCAATAACCACTTATAGGTCAGTGTCTTGGAGCAAAAGAATTAATCTGCCTACCGCGAAAGCTAATCTCCCTAAAGTACTAAGATTAGCATGTGTATGCAAAATTGGAACAATGAGGACCTGTCCAACGGCAGTTATTGAAGTGGTACTAAACCTTAGTCCTCTGCACATTTTGGTGAAGAGCCAAGAGGACCTCAAGGCAAGCATAGCCAAGGCTTAAACCTCTTGAAGGTGACCAAACCTGGGACATACTCCGAAACAATATAACAAAAAAGTTCAGCTTCGTTCAAGAATTTACCGGCAAGCTTAGCAGCAAAAGTGAACGGGATCAAGACACAACCTCGAAACTATAAAAACGCCATTAAATAATATATGAATGGCTCCAAAACGGCAGAGGGAACTAGAATAGGGATATATGGGCCTAGAACCAAATATTTCGAAATCTTGGACACATACCCGAGTATCTTTCAGGCGGAAGCAGACGCTATTGACAGATGCGCTCAGTTCAACATTGACAGAAACAAACAAACAAAATGCCTAAGAGTCAAGCAGCCATTAAGGTGTTAAGCTCAAATATAATCAACTTTAAGATGGTTTGGGAGTGTCTAGGCAAGTTACATGAGTTAGTCGAAAGAAACCACGTAAACCCTCTGTGAGTTTCGTGGCACACATAACACATGTGGAGGAATATTAAATAACAGATAATCTCGCTAAGAAAAAGGCTAGAATATTTGTAGGGCCGAATACTTTTGCGGAATACGCAGCCGTGCAGTGCTGGAGAAACTGAAATAGAGCAGAGAAAATCCAAATATTGAAATAATCTCCATGGAATAAAGTAACCTACAACTCTTCTGGGAACTTATACCTGGTAGAGATCTCCAGAATGCATCAACATAAATAAAAATAATAGTGCCATATTGACAGGGATCATATCAAGCTATTCTAAACTGAAAGGACTTCTGAGTAGGCCTGGAATAGCAGAGGAAGCCAAATAACAGAGGAAGCCAAATTTTCTGGAAAACAGGATGAAACATCCATCCACTTCACCTTAAATTGCGCTGCAGTGTGCAACTCAAGGACCCTGCACCTAGAAGCATGTGAAATTGAAGAGGGAGAGTCACCTAGCCTATGGCTTTCTGATATTCTGCACTTTTTAAAAGGAATCGAGCTCGACGGCCAGCTATAAATACAGCAAGAATAGGGAACACAACAGATCTTATACAAATCCTCACAAATAATATTACTGGTAATTAAAAGAGATTGCAAACAATAATCCTGCTCATGTTATGCATTCTTTTTTGTTCAAAACATTATCACAAATTAGCTTAAAGAGTGTACGAATTGTTTCTATTTGAGTTGACCAGCGAAAATAAGCAGAAACCTCCAAGGATATTACCAGTAATATATGTACATTAAACTGTAGAATAGAGTAGGGAATGGAGGAAGAACAAAGGCTGTCTAACAGGGAAAGTTTGATGTAAGGTTCGTCTAGAAATGAATTATTTAACCGACCAACTTTAGGGCATGCTGTCATTTTGCTAGACTGACAGAACGCTACAAAGTAACTTTAGTTTACTTCGAATTTCATTGACAAGAATAGAATAACCACGGAGATTCGTAGATGGTTAACAATGAAATTGTGAAAATATTTAAATATCGTAAAGTTTAAGCATTGCAATTTCATTAATCGACTGAATAATGAATTTAAGAAAACAGAAATTAATTGGTGTCTCGTGAATCAGTTGATTCGGACTAAACTTGAAGTGCTAAGATCTATAAAACAAAACATTCCGCTAACATTTAACATAAAACTTGTACCGCTGGAATACCATACTAGTAGCTAGAATCATTAGTATGCTTATACCTGCTTTTAAGGTGTGCAGAAAGTTTATAAATGATGAGTTTACAACTTTCAATGTAAAACCATAGGAGAAAAATTCGTGTCACTTAAAGTAAGGCTAATTGGCATTGCAGAAAAGTTGTAAGAAATAAGTTTTGCTTTTGAGGTAGTGTGTCCTTCTCATATAGTATTCTGTTAGTGTTACTGGTATAGTTTAGTTATTACTTACTGTTCTCTCATTGTTATTAATAAAATTTAGCGTAAATTTTGTGAACATAAGTATATTACAAACACATTTAAATAAAAAAAAAATGTATAAATAAAAATACGTAAGCAAATGTCCACCCTGGTAGCAGAAAATTTAATCCTTAAACGAAAATATTGCCTTTATAATGATGAAAATGTTTTCATAAGAAAAAAATATTTTCGACTTCGCAATGAAGTAATATTAACAGAGAGAGAATAAAATAACGAAAAGGTTTTAATCTTGTTTTCGAAATTATTATGAGGGTAATATGATGTGTATTTCATATTACCCAGAAATGGATGAAAAGTATTTCCGCCGTAAAGAAATTTCAACAGCATGTGGGAGTATCTGCCTACTCATCTACAGAAACCTTCTTTCAGGATTATCGCCTACGCTTCATGAAAATGTTCTTCTTACAATAATATGCTTGCGAAAATGATACGTTGCTCTTTACAGTCATTTTCTTTTGCTTTTCCGTTTTTTCTCAATTATATGCACAACGATATTTGCCAAGCGAATTTATTATTTTGTATTTGTAACCTTGCTTTATAAAAAAATAATTTCTGTTAAATGTGTTTCCGTGTCTGTCCTTGCAATAATAGTAATAATAGTAACAATCGCCTGAGAAGAAAATCAACAAAATAAGCAACCAAGTACGTCAATTAATAATTTAAATCTTTGAGTAATCGTTCTATAGTTTGTTACACCAAAGGCCTACCAAGGAGTTTCTCTAAATTTAACATCGAAATTGCTCCTACCACAAGCAATAGTTTTAAAAGCATTTCACGATATCCTAAAAATCTAGTAAATAAAATAAAGAAACTTGGAATTACAATCGTGCAAAGATTGCGATCCAGTATATATTAAACAAACTAAAAGAGTAACCAAAACGCTACAAAAAGCATTTCATTCGTTGAAGAAGTTTAATAAATCTAGTGTGCATTTGCTTAATTATTATCGTAAAAAATTGTCGAATTGTATATTTCTACTCTATTGTTCACTAGCAGGCGATGTAAAATTAATTAACTGTTGCATACAATTAAATTATTATGGAGGTATAAACTTTTAAAACACAAACACATTTCAAGGAATTTAGATATAGGACAGTTTACTGTTTAACAGAAATAAGAATTTGAATGAAGTTGTATTCGTAATTACTAGAGAGAGTAAACAGATACTTCGATGTTATTATTATTATTATTATGTCATGTAACATTTACATTCACATAGGGCGGGTATCGGATTGTCCGCTTTCGGCCGGTATGTTTAACATAACATAGATGTAATGATTGTTATGAACACCCAACCGCCTCAGTGTCATGAGACACTCGCCCGCAGATTCGTTTGATTTCTAACTGACATCTGCAACTGTCGTGACATTTATTACATGCTAGCTATGCTGTTACATCGAGTGTTTTTAAAATAATTTGAGATATGTCTTACAATTAGACTTTTCATTAATCAAAATGTGAAACGTAAAAACTCAATGCCATTATTCAGTTTCTTTAACTAAAAATTACATAAATTGCTAAAAATTGTTGACTGGATTAAATGCATTTCTACATTCTGTGATGGAAATTTCCGACAACATTCTCCACGAACCCTGGATTAGCATTAATTTCAAAAAAATGTTTGTTCTATCCTTTGTTGCAAGTCATCTAACGCAGGTTAGTTTGTTGTTAAAACAGAATTATTCTTCAAGTGTACTATTACAAGGATTAACTTACGACTTCCCTTTTTCGCTCTTATTCTATCAAAAAATTACAGGTAACTTGATGATGTTTTAAATAAACAGCTTATATTTATTAATTTGGCTAGCTATATACACTGTTAATTGTGCAGTATTGGGTTTTGTGGAATACGTATTTTTGCTTTACTCACTTGAGGAAAATACAAGCAATTCTAGGCAAGTCAAAAATGAATTCAGAAACGTATAGTCTCATTAACCGAGAAGAAACCTGTACGGGTTAGTATAGAGTACCAAGGTTTTAGAATAGCTGGCGTGATCTAATGAGTAAAACGATATGGAAGATTAAATACAAAAGGACAGAATGCTGTATTGCTTCCAGTAGGTCACACGTCACAATTTCTGCTTATGTCTTTGCTTATACCAAATTTATAAGGTTTTTGACTGGTCGTACTAGAGCGCACTAAGACTATCTCCATCTTACGTCAATATATAAAATTGAAGTAAGATGGATATACATTCAGTGCGCACTAGTGCGACCTGTCGGAAACGCTATTAACTAACATCATATTTATCGTTACAATGAGCTTATTGCAAAAATATGTCTCCTTTGGGATTTAATCCTCCTAATACGTAGCACTCTTCTCCAACTCTATGCTGCATTCTTCAAACTATATCCGGAATTAAGAGTGACTTTAAGCGGAAGAGAAACAGAGGTACTTTATTTCTTAATGGACGTAATAGAAAAGGTAGGAAATATAAAGCTCCGTTTCGAGAAGATGCCATCCAAAATGCAGGAAATGTTTTCCGCTTTTAGTTCGAATAACCCTCTTTCAGAATCAATTTCCTTCAAAACGGAAGTTCGGTGAGTACCTACGTGAAATTTTCCGTGTATAACACCTTATTCGCCATCCAATAAAATTACTACAAACGTGATAATTAATATCAGTTAAGTTGTTGAATATTTTCAATGGTGTCCTTAAAGTGTCATTTCTTACATTCACATTATCATTTCTCTCAATATACAAAACTAAAAAAAATACATACATTACATGCACCAACCTAATTTCTTTATTATTATAGCACTCATTTATTTTTTTTTTATCTGGTAATGGCTCATCCGAAGAAGAGCGCTTCTAAAATTAAAAACTCCCAATTGAACCATTTTCTGAGTATGTGGAATAAACTGTTGTTTATTTGTTTGTTGATGTAATAATTAACGATTAGATACATTGGAAGAAAAAATAGTTTAGTTAATAGTTTCTCACATAGGTAACTGAATTTTAAAAAACGAGCAATGTTTTCTACTTGTTAATTGAGTATTAGAAGAAAAATATTAGCAAAAATTATTATTGTTAATTCATAAAAATATGGAACAGAATTTTTGATATTATATGTATATATAGTTACTATTCTAGCGATATTTCCTTATAGTTGGTAGAAGTATTTTGAATATAAACTGGATATATTTTAGTCGTCCATCATTGTCAGAAACAAAAATTGAATGAAAAAAAATAGGTATGAGCCAAAAATAACGGCGTTGATTTAATCATAATCGTAATTAGTGATATGTTTGCAATCATTTTAAATTATTGAAATAATGTTTACTTTTCATAATGATTGTGCTATCAATGGTAAAGTATGCAACATTGCCTCAGAATCTGAGAAGAATATACCCACGGCAGAGTAGGTAATTCAACCTCACCTGAATACATATATACAGATATGCTTAGATGCATTAGACACCTATATTTTAGCGAATAATCAAAGTAAGGTGAGCTCAAAATAAAACTCTTAATTTAAATGCATTATAAATAGTATTTTAATAAAGAATCTTAGTAAATTGTCGCATTTCTGTAAGATTATAATACAGTTGCAATACTTTTTTCTGTGCGTAAAGAAACTTACGTGTCAGAAACGTGAACATGCATAAAAATTTAATAGATCTAGGAAAAGTATCTATAAAAACTGTTGTAAAATCATAAAAACGAATACCTAAACACTTAAATTAACTGCCACAGATGTAATGCCAAAACACGAAATTAATGGTAAATCATAGAGATGTCTATTACTTTTGAGCACAGCTGTATTTTTTTTTTATTTTTTTACTTGATTAAATGTGTTACTGAGTTTATACATACAGCTATGCTCAAATGGCATCTTTATGTCAACATCTCTATGATTTACCATCATAGAGATCATCAACTTTTTTTCTTAATAAGTACTTCTGTTTCATTATATAGGAGAACATTTTTACCCATAGCAAGTTACTTTCGCAATAGTTTTACTAACCTCATTCACAATTACCGTTTTAAAAAAATGTGTAATTTAACCTCAACCTGATTTGTACGGTGGAGAAAACTTTTATATGCGGTACCAGAGCGACATGGTTCCATGCCCTACCTTACAAGTGATTGATGAAAATATCCGCATATACATACCTACTTGTTCAATTCACTTTCCCTAACATGGTTAGATTGAAAATTAAACGTAAAACTTACGTTCGTTATTGAATCTAAATACGCTTAAAATGCACGCTTATTTTATATTTTGAATTTTAGTTCTTTTATCAAAAATATTATCACGTACCCTTCGCCTTGCGTGTCTCCCGGTACCTCTCGTACCCGGCGCCTCCACCGACACGCAAGGCGAAGAGTACGTGACAATATCCCAAGAAAAAGATAAGAAATTCTGCTACTGGCTAAATAAATATAGTTCTGGAAAACTGTAGCGTCATAAAGAAACATTGCATTAAAATACAACATTATCAATGAGAAGAAAAGGTATAGTAGTTGCTTGTAGTTTAGTAGATAAATAGCGAAAGATATCAGAGGCAAGATTAAAAGCAGCTGGAAAAGAAGCTGGCAACAGCAATTCAAAAACGTTTGAAATGAAGTTTGAGGTTATCGATGAACGTGTACCTAACATTTTTAATGGAAATTAAAGCAATTCCGCAGTCTCGCAATATCATATGAAACAAATATCACATATGTGAAGCACCATACAGAGAAAACACGGGACTAAAACCGCCTTTTGGCTTTTCAGTAAAACATATCGCCAGAAGTATGTCTTTCCATCTCATTGAATTTACGAGATCATAAATATGAACACAATTTTTCTTTGAAGGAATTAACAAGCAAGTTTTTGGGATTCACTCAGGTTACAGATAAAAAAGATCAGTTCGCATTGAAACACATGAATAAAAAAAGCCATCAAAACCCACGATTTCCCCTTTTCCTTCCTATTCTATATATTTTTTTACAAAGCTGATGCTAAGACGACTAAGCTGACGAGAAAGCATTTGGAAAGAAATCAAATACGTTATAAGAAAGACAGAAATATATGTAAAAGCACACTGAAAACAATCACACCGCATTATTTTCTCTCCGCATTCAAAAACAAGCCCAAAATTGGCGTGTAAAGCCTTCTACAGATGATGAAAGCTCAATGTATGTATGTATGCATTATGCGTTTATGTACCAATTGGAAATGAAGGCGGTGCAATAGGCACATATCCAAACTTTGTAAGACGCGACCGTCTTTTACCTGCAAATAGCGCAACTGGAGAGCTGCTGGAGAATCCCCGATGACCTCGGAGGCTTCTCTGAGGGCCCTTGAGGCCTTTTGTTCCCCCTCGGCGGCGATGACCTTTGCGCGAGCCTCTCTCGCAGCTTCTGCTTCCGCGGCCATGGCCCTCTGAAGTTGAACAGGTAAACGAACATCTTTTCTGAAATAAAAAATAAACAGACTGCGTAAGATATGATCTGTAAAATATTTATAGGCGAAAAGGTAAGATACTCTGTATTTGCTTCGAGCACACCGTAATTTTTATTTTTTAATGGTTTTCCGTTAAACAACAATAAAATCGACAAAATAATTCTTGCAGTTTTTATTAGGGTATCCGAAGCTAATTTACTTAACCCATAAAAAGTACACCATTTGGTAGCATCGTAAGCAGGAAAGTGCTCACGGCAGCACCTCTTTTGCCTTAAAATTACTTGATAAAGTAGGGACAACGGCAACCGGCTTTTCTAGTTAAAAGCAAATTTTAGGTACTACGGCGGTTCATACTTAAATTGCTCTATAGAATATTTGTGCCCATAAACTATGGAACAGAAAGGTTAATCCACAATTCCTTTACGTAAGCAAGAATGAAAATTTGTACTCTATTTAGGTATTTACTAGAGCTGTTATCCGGATCCGGATAATTTACTATGCGGATCCACTATCCGGATCCGCTATCCGATATCTCAGATCCGGATCCGCTATCCGAAGCCTCAGATCCGGATACGCTATCCGAAACCTGGGATCCGGATCCGCTTCTTGAATTCGGATATACTATTATTTTAATAATAATTTGTATGTTTTATGTATAGTTGTCGGATCTAGATCCCAGCACCGAATAGTATATCCGAATTCAAGAAGCGGATCCGGATCTGAGGTTTCGGATAGCGGATCCGGATCTGAGGCTTCGGATAGCGGATCCAGATCTGAGGTATCGGATAGCGGATCCGGATCCGAGGTTTCGGATAGCGGATCCGGATCCGAGGTTTCGGATAGCGGATCCGGATCCAAGGATTCGGATATCCGGATAGTTTTGGATCCGGATATCCGGCTCTCAGTTTTGTCGGATATCTGGAGCACTAGTATTTACCTCTTTCCGGCGTAAAACAGGAATGATTAGTAAAACAGTAAGTAATAGCCACCTATTTAAGAAAAAATATTATAAATATCTATTAAAACGTAAAAAATAAAAAGTCTAATCTTTCTGCACAGATGCATGATTGAAATAATCAGTACCCTGTGATTCCATCGAAGTTCATATTAAAAGAAAATTGTTCCACGGCGATCTGTTTTGGGTTCAGGTAAAGCTAACACTTTATTCTTATCGTTTAAATCGCCTTCTTCGGCTTTACTAATATCTTCGTCAGAATCAGAATTAATCGGTAGTTTTCCGTTGTCGATATTTTTTAGATTTATGTTATTTTTTGCTTCATTTTAGGCGAACTTTCACCTGACTCACCTATGCATCGCCTCTTCCGAACTAATGGTGCAGCAGCTTTACCAAATTCATTTTCGTAGTTGTTATTTCCTTTTGGATAAACTGTTTACAATTCTGCCTTCCATAATATACTACCACACATTCGTCAAAATTCATGTGTTCTTTTGGCTGGTACAATCTGGTACAATTATTTCTGATAGAATAAATGTTTTTACTTCTATACTTATATCGGTAACAAGCTCATGTTGCGTCCCTATTCTATCGCATATTCTAGTATATTACTAATTACACTCCCATACCGGCGCACATGGCGCGCACGGAAAATGGTCTGCTCTATTCATTAGTGGTCTGAACTTCCACATCTTATCAAATTCGTCACATCTATTGTTATTCGCAAAATGGATAAATCGGCGTTTTTCTAAAAATCGATCTCTTCTCACACTGTTAAATACAAGTTCGTTTCTAGTATCTTGAGATGCTTCCCAGAAAGACCGTTTACTAGGAACATTGATAATACCCTAATAGACGTAAAATTGCTACAAAAACTTTTATTTCTTCTTGTGAGATACGTGGATCTCTGCAATTTTTAAAAAGAGCATATTTTGAGGATTCGCTGGCTATAAATTGTATGATTTCTTCATCGCATATTAGCTGAAAAGTTTCTATTGGTGTCATGCCGCGATAGCTAGAGTAATTTTGTTCAGGGATCATTGCCATACTGTATACAAGCGATTGTTTCACTTTTAAACACAATACATATGTAAACCAACACACACTTACCGAAAACGGATATCAGCGGCCGCGTCCGCATCGATATACTTGCACTAACTTCCATTGCACACACAAAACTAACGAATCCCCAAAATAATATTCTAAATGCATATCTAGCAGGTATAAACACCTCCCCCCAGCCTCTTGCGCGAAAGGTTCGCCTTATCTATGTAGTAAATGTCATAAGCTTTTTTTTGCCGCTAAGTGTTGACCGTGATCATAAGAACAAGCACGGCGCTAAGGGGTTTTAATGCCTCATTTTACAAACAATCGATTATGTAGGGTTGTCTTCAAAATTGCATCTGCCCTGCACTCATATGTCTTATTTTACCTCCTTTCTGGCGTAGCATTATCATTTATCAGTATTAGCTAATACCTATTTAGACCTGTAACAAACTACGCCATCCATTTTTCGCTATTTTGAACAATATGAAAGTAATCAGCGAATAACGCAAACAGTAATAAAGATAAAATTAATACTAAAGAACTTTGATAAACGCTGAAAGTTACGAATAATTATCGCCTACTCCCTGACAAACATTTACTTTCACTTTTGCGACGGAGTTCAAAAATATTTAAATGTATTCCCTGGAAAATTATACCTACTGCGCTGCTCGGAATCTTCTCAAACTAAAACCCTGAAACGGAAACTTTAAGTTCCTATAATAAATTATGTGCATAAAATCAAGAGAGACATGCGTACGAATTAATTTTGATTCTGCAAAATATATCTAGAAATAATCATATTTCTCATACGAACCAAATATACATAAAAATTGAAAAAAAAAATTTAAAAAAGGACTACGATTTCTCTTATCGTCATTTAAAAAACACAAAGAATGCACTTAAATATAAATATTTCCCCATGCATTATATTTATGAGTTGGTGTTGTTTGGACTGTTTCCATCGTCTGTTGGATTGTTGAAAGTCGACGTTTCGGCAGTGCTTCTACTGCCACCATCAGGGTAGCCGTGATAAGGATAAGGACTGTCATCACTTGTTAATTCCATAGTTGGCTATGGAATTGTATATATCTCGCGGCCAAATTTCCTTATGCGTTTGCTTCTATAATATACAATGTACACACACTACTGTATATTGCAATACTATACATATATACTGGCATGTCGGGTGCATAGGTATATACTGTTTGGAAACTATATTTATAAGTGTCCATTTAGGCGCATGAGAGTTTTTTTGTGGTTTTTCTTTTTTTAGAAGTTGATCGTTGAGGTTTTTGAATCTGATTCTACAGTAAGCTTCATCATATTTTTGTTGATTTTCAAAACGTATTGCTCGTATCCAGTTTATATATTATTAATCCGCCTGATTGCCGATGTGATTGTATGGAGTTACGCACTAACGGCATCCATACCCTATACAATTCCAGGCTTAATGCACTGATAGCTTTTGGTGTCGTGGCTACATATGCCGTTACTTTTAATTTTCTTCTGGTTAGTCTATCTTCTGTATAGAAGTTGGCAGCATTTTCCCAATCTATTCCACGATCCATTTCCCAAGCGTACTGTGCCAGTCTTGATTTCTCTGCTTCTCGTTTCCTGCAGATCTTTTTGCGTTCTTCTGTTCTTATTTTGAGCGGTCTGCTTGTTTCACCAATGTATGAGCGTCCACATTTACATAAAACGCTGCACACACAGTTGTTGGTTCGTTGGTGTTTCAAAAGTTTCCTTATTTTAGGAATTTGCTTATATTGGTTTTGGCCAGATGAATCATCACAACCCCATTTACTTATTAAAATATCATCTGTCTACAAAAAACCTTTTGCAATTGATATTAAGGATAAACTGCTTAATCGTTTTTGATTCATAGTGTTGCGATTGTTGTTTTTTATTCTTTTTAGTGTTGAAAAACTTATCTCTACTGAAGCAGAAGTTACCATAGTATAGTGACTACAATGCTTACAAGTTTACTCAGTTCCGGCATACATAAATCGTTTTCATTCATCAAATTTTTTTGAGGTTCATGACACAATACAGATAATTCATTTTTTATTTGAATTTCTATGTGAATTTATCGATATTGAACTGCATGATGCTGCCGACATTTCTACTTCTTCTTCTGAGTCGTTTGAACGACCTTCTTCAAACGGGCTTTCGCTTTCTACATCCAAATTCGAAAAGTTGTCGACGGTAATTTCTTCTTCTGTTGTTATATTATCGTCTAAGGCCATGAAATCCTCTACATTTTGGGAGTCCGTTGCTCCTAAATGTTTGGCATGTCGCAATAACTCAGCAACTGTTGATAATGGCAGATCTTCTTCAGGATCGCAATCAACTTGTACACTACATTCCGAACTACATTCACTTTTCTTAAATCCAGCTTTGCCGAAACAGTTCTTAATTGTCAAGGAATTTACTTTATGCCATGCTGTTTTTATAAAGTACAAAGCCTCTAACACATTGATGGACTTTGTAAGCTCTCCATCCAGCATCATCCATTTTTGTTAAAATATGTTTCAAAATCAAGTGTCGATAGTAAAATTTGAAATTACGTATGATACCCTGATCCAAGGGCTGACAAATTGAAGTTGTGTTCGGCGGTAAATACATAATTTTCACATTTCTCAGCTTCAGTTCACGAGGATGAGAGCCTGCATTATCAAGAAATAAAATAACTTGCCTTTTTTTGGATTCCCATTTTCCGGTCGAATTGAAGCAACCATTCGGACATTATTTCTAGTATCATCCATGCGTTTTTATTTGATTTCCATCTCGCTGGTAAATCTTTAAGAGCGACGTTTTTAATGCACGAGGGCGAGCAGCTTTCCCGATCACTAACAACTCTTCTTTGTTTCCGGCCATATTTGCACAGAACAAACTGGTTAGTCTGTCTTTAGACAACTGTCCACCCACACATATTTCTCCTTTAAGAGACAAAGTTTTATTCGGCAGCGCGCGGAAAAAAGGCCACTTTCATCTGCGTTGTAAATATCCTCTGGTTTGTAGCCAAGCAACACAGATGGAAGTTTGTCCAAAAATTGTTCCACATCAACTTGATTTACTGCAGCAGCTTCGCCAGATACACATTTGAAAGTGATATTATGTCTCTTGCGCCACTTTTGTAGCCACCCGTCGGACGCACTGAAATTATTGTAACCCAAATTTGTCGCAATTTCCTTAGCTTTTACTTTCACTAACGATCCTGGTATTGGAATGTTTTGACTTCTAGCTTTCACAAACCACTCAAAACAGCTTTGGTCTATATTAGAACCTTCCTTTTTCAAAAAATCCTTCTTTTGGTTTATATTGATTCCAGATTGCCATTTACTTCTGATATCTTCCTTATTTTTGGCTATTTCAGCTGCTTGCGTTTTCCCAATATTAAACCTATTTGCCAAAATACGAACCGAAGCTCTTTCTTTATCTAAAACGTTAACAACTTCCATTTTTTCTTTTAAAGAAAGCATTCTTTTTTTCGGTGCCATTTTACGTTTATATTAATAAAATAACTCCAATATGTTACAACTCTCGACACGCGATATCTAGCAAGGGTAATATGTACATATGAACGGGAAACATCTCATATAAAACGGGGAATTACCGAATTTAACGTAACATCTATACTATACTGTTGTACTATGTAACATGTTGCATAACATTCTAATAAGCGAACGACCTGGCTATTAGAGCTTCGCGTCCGCTTATTGGAGATTTTCAGTTGCATGCGGAAATAATCTAGTGTCCGCGTCCGTTTATAAGAGCGTCCGTTTATCGGAAAGCACTTAACATTGAAAATGATATGCCGAAATTCCGTTCCAGGAAATTTGTCCGGCTAAGAGAGATGTCCGCTTATTGGAGCTGTCCGCAAGGAGAGCTTTCACTGTATATATCATAAAAATTACGACCATTATTTCTATAGATATTCTTATAATGTTTGTATAAAGGCTAACAAACGATCCGGCGCAAAATTTATGCCAGTTAATTTATTCTGCAGTATTGAAAATGTAATGGCATACGTACGAACTGCGAACGTTTTACGAACAATAATGCAGGACAACCTGCCGATCTCATACCATCTCACCGGAGCCAAGCCTCCGATCATACTTTATCGAGTCCATTTAATTAAATCTTTTACAATCATTTGATAAATTCGTTCTTCGGACAAATTTTAATGCACTATTTCGTGCGAACAATGAATTTTTTCATTGTTTCAGGACCGATTCTTGGTTCAGTGTTATGCAATTTTGTAATATAAGTCCTCAAAAGCAAACAAGTAAAATAAAGATGACATAAATAAGTTACTTCTACCCAATGTAATAAAGTATGCAGTAAAGCTAAAAAGAAAAATGGCTCCTTATTATTAATGCAAAAAGGAAATTCCTCGGTGGCTTTGAACGGGGTTTCTAAAGTATTCAACTTGGGCCGCGATCATAACTCACATCTCAACCCGCTCGACGTTTATGCCCCAGGAGTCCGTCGCTTCGTCCAATAACGACTTCATGTGCTGCGAAATACTTTCACGTTCGCTAAGGATTTCGTGCAACGGTCGCTGGCCCATGATGTTCCTGAGAGTCGTCTGCGCCAATAATCTAGTGGAATGGTGAGCATTCTCGACGTTCGCTATAGAGACGGTGGCATTAGAAACGCGGTAATACACCACCGCATCCACAGATACCGTGACGCTGTCCTTCGTCAGCACCTGGAATAAAAATAGAACGAAAATCGCTTTAAACACGGTTGGTTCATAAAACCGACAAGTTTGAACGTAATACTGGGGACTTAGGACTTTTTAGACATGTATAAACTCACATGCTAAGAAATATTTTATTAAAATTAAAAACAAATTTTGTTGTTTCAAAAAGTCGAGAGAAAAATACTGATTTAATAACCCAAAAACTAAAGTTAAAGTACTAACAATCGTTAGCTTCCGTTTCAAAGATAATTGGATAAATTTCCTCATTAAAATATCCACTTTTTTAATGAACACAAGAAATACTGTCAATCTCCGTTCGAACGTCTTGCACTCAAACACAGTAAGAAAACTTTGATTGTTACGTAAGAATTTAGTAAAGTTACATTTCAAGGTATTTCGTGTCGCTTCATTCAAACTTTTAGTAGCATGAAGAAAGTATAATTCAATAACTAAGAGGTGGCAGGTGAATTCTTTTTAATTAAGAAGGTACAGTGTGTCTCAGATCACTGATCGACTTACTTTTTCAACGATCTATTGCGACAACATTAACGCCACAAAAATTGAATAAAAGAAACTCCACTTGAAGAACAATTTTACTTTTTATTTATCTTCCCATAATGAGCTCCAGCTTCTGTTAAATTCCTTGAAGATTTGCATTTCCATCGAAAATGTGCCGTATTTTATAAGGAATCGGAGATAGTCATCTGGTTTTTTGATGGCATGACAAAAGAAGTCCAACGTATCAAATTGCGTCAACTCATAATAACTCAATTTTATACAGGATATTCACAAATTGGTCATCAATTTTCGATATCTTGGATAAAAACGATATCATTTCAATTAAAATAAAGAAGTTACTTCGTATTTGTGGTGAAACTAGACGTTACCAGATAATGAACATGTTTTAAATGATTCTTCAGATCGGGTACTGTGATCAAAATTTTTGTCAACTTAATCTAGCTGAAATTGTTTGCGAAAAAAAGGTAGTAGAAGAGTGATTTGAATACAATGCCGAAAACATGCGAGCATTATGTTAGAACTCATGCTGAGAACTCTGAAGATAGAAGAGTGATGGCATACAAACTTAGGTTAAGCCTAAAAAAGCAGCACTAGCTGTTTAAGAACAAAAAGAAGTTTTCTTTTTGTTCTTAACGATGGCGATTGACAATAAATCTTTTAGAACGCTTATTTTCCATGGCACACTGGATAAGTATCGATGAGTGCATTTTTCAAAGAATAATAATTATCTCTTAAACTATCAATTTCAGGTATAGGACATGTCCGGTATAAAAGATGTAAAATTAGACGACTAAGATGACTAAGTAATAAAATACTGGGGGTGCAATTTGAAAAAATTAGTTATGGTTCTTCAAAATTTCGAAAAGTTAACGTGCCATAAAGTAACCGCACAATGTAGACAACCGTTCTCGGCGCCAAAACATACTCCATGTTGTTTAAGCATATCATGAATTCTAAATTGATATCCGAGAAATCGAGTTGTGATTATACAGGGTGCGCCGTTAGTGTATCGGCGGAATTTAGCATGAGAACTACGAAAGATAGGAAAGTGAGATTTTCTATATATATATAGTTGATCAATGCGCATATGGTAAAAATATTTTCAAATATACAGGATGTTACAAATTCCCAGAGCCACTTTCAACTTTTTTATTTTAAATAGATTGCTATATTTTTTAGTAATTATTTCGATAGCCACCTAAAACACCTTTGCAGTGATATATGGTTATGTGCGCTTCTAATTTTTATTTTAAGCTATATTGCAAATTTTGTCAAAATTTTGGCAGTTGCGACTTTTGAGATTTTAACTGTTATCTTAAAAACTGTTATAGTGTCGCGCGTGAATCTTTTGTTATGGATTTGGGGGCTAACAATTAGCATATTTTAAGGTGGTATAACTTAGAAATATATACAGGGTGTTAAATATGTCATGGAACACTTTTCGAAATTCAAACGCTTTTCTTTCGATTTTTTTAAATGGAACCTATATTTTCCAATATAATCAGCAAATTCCTTCCAGTAATTGGGTTTTGGAACCTTTGGTGTAACAATAACTATCACACTGACAAATGTCAATGCTAGGTTTTCCACTATCACCAAACAACAATTGTTTGGTGATAGTGGAAAACATTTGTCAGTGTGATAGTTAGCAAATTCCTTGTAAAATTGCCTTCAAAATGGTACCAATAACGTCATACCTACTTATTTTCAGTATTTTCGAAGATATTATGGAAAATATGTTTAATAATAGCAATTTACCCCTATTCATTTGTTCTTTTTTTGTAAGTTGTTTAGATTATTTATAACGTAACAAAAACAAACCGTACGTGACACAAAATTATTTTATTTTTTACACTTTTAGATATATATGATAATTTTAAATCAAAAGATGCTCATATATGTCTCTATTCAGCTCCGTGTGTATGGTCTGCCTTACATTTTCAAATATACATATTATCATATTATCCACATTTAACTGAAGAGAAGCATTTCTTATGCATTTGTGCATGTTGTCTGCCGTTGTATCAGGTGTCATGCATATGGTGTTTTTTTGTAGTAGAGCGTAGAAAAAAATCACAAGGGGTTAATCTGATGATGCGGTGACCAACTTAATGAATCCCAATCCGTGTATTAATAAATACCTTATAGGGTGCGCTTTTACAGCGGCACCGTTATATGTGAATGCACAATCGTGTTAGTACCACAATCTCTCCATAAAATTTCTATGGAGGCCTTCTAGCAGTATTGGTAAATTATATTAAAAAAAGTCTATAAATCTCACAATTTAAGGTATTGTCAAAGAAGAATGGATCCACAACGGCGTTCCCTGATGTCCCCCCCCCCCCTCCCCGTTTCTCTTGATACTAAATGGGTGTTGTGTATCATAGTAGTGTGAAGTTTTTCTCTTAATTATTCCAGAATTGGCAAATGCTGCTTCATCTAGATCAATAATCTAGAATATTGTCACCGAACATAAGTTTCTTTTCAAAATCCGTGTGTAGTAAGCCATGGTGAATATTAATTTTATAAGGGTGAAACTTATGTTTCTTTACAATTCTCCTCGTGATAGTGGATGCAATTCGATGATGCTTCGAAATTGTCCTTGTAGAGATTGGCGAATTTTCCACAACGGATTTTCTATAATAGTTTTTGTCCTTCCATAACCCGACCAAAGAAACCGACAAATTCTAAAAGCTTACTATCTGACGGTCTACAGGTAGGATAATCCGCTGCATACATTCTTGATGCTGATAGTGGATTTCTGTTGCAAGCACCAAGAACAAATATCATGTCTATGAGTTCCTCCTTGGAGACATTTATTTTTTTAAATGAATTTAGGTAAAAAAACAGGAACAAGACGATATAATTAACAACCAGATTAAAGTAATACGTAATAACTAATAATCCACAAATAAATAATTCAAATATTGTACATAATAAAATCATAAAACATTGTAAAACGCTATGACACCAAAAATAAACTACAAGAAACAACATTATGTGGACATTTAAGCAGAAATTTGATGTTTCGTTATATTCTTAGCTTTTGTTTGAAAATCATAGCTATCTAACCATATTTGGTGTCCCATATATTGAATATTGTCAACATATTTTCCATAAATTTGTAATATCTTCGAAAATACTGAAAATAAGTGTTACGTTACTGGTACCATTTTTTTTTTTTTTATATAGAAGTGATTTATTTAAATAATAAGAATGTAATGTACAAAGTATAGCAACATAAAATAAATAACAATATGGTAACAATAAAAGAAAAACAATAAAATAAAATCAAAATTCATACTTATCCTGCGCCCTATTGCTAAATAGCAGAAATTAACAAAGTAGTAAGTGTAAATGTAAATTTAAATATATAAATAAATTCCACCAAGCAAAGGAGTTGCTTATCGGTGGATCAAATCAAAGTAATAAGGGTAAAGACACACCATAAATGTAGAAAATAACAATTGTAAAGTAAACAGACACAAATAAACAATACATTCCGAAGCCCTGGTAATACGGTCTGGACAGTCCACTGACAAGCACCGAACATGAAAGTAATGCTTCAACATGAGTTTGTAAAGATAAAGATTTCGAAACGATAGTATGCCACGTTCCCTGCACCAATTTACTCCATGTGGTCGAACTGTACCCATGTTTTTTTAAGATGGATCTTTGTACGAAACTAAGTTTATGCATTAGGTATTGTGAAGCACCATTATAAACAACCATCCCATACGATGCTATCGATTCAACCAGGGAGTAATATATGGTATACATTGTCCGAGTAGGCACAAAACTTGACAAGTGATAAAATCTGTGAGTAAAGGTAATTTTACGAGGAATTTGGTGCTGAAATTGAAAAATGTAAGTTCCATTTAAAAAAAATCAAAAGGCACGCGTTTGAATTTCGATAAATGTGCTATGACATATTTAACACCCTGTATATATTTTGACGTTGCGCCACCTTGAAATATATAAATCGTTAGCCGCCAAATTGATAGCCAAAGAATAACGCGCGACATTATAACCGTTTTAAAGATAAAACCTAAAATCTCAGAAATCGCAACTGTAAAAATTATGACAAAATTTGCAATATAGCATAAACTAACAGACAGAAGCGCACATAACCATATATCATTGCAAAGGTGTCTTAGGTGGCTATCGAAATAATAACTAAAAAATATAGCAATCCATTTAAAAAAAAAAAGTTGAACGTAGCTGTGGGAATTTGTAACACCCTGTATATTTGAAAATATTTTTACCATACACGCATTGATCAACTATATATATACAGAAAATTTCACTTTCGTATCTTTGGTAGTTTTTGTGCTAAATTTCGCCGACACACTAATGGTCCACCCAGTATATAATTCTGAATTTTCAAATTTGTATTTTGGCAAGAACACCATAAACTCGTAATGAACGATCTCGCCGAGACAGCCTGTATAACACAAACAAATCTCGAAAGAACAATAGATTTCTAAATCTCAAACAAAAAAAAAACTAACAGCTTTATCTTATTACATTTCCCTCTATTTTAACATCATCCCCTCCACATATTTCTCATATTACCTAATTCCATATTTCCTTAAAAAAACAGATTGTGTCTATCTCTCCCGTATTTATACAAATGGTAAAGTTCTACCCCACATGTACCTACACAAAAATGTTTAAAAAGAAAAACTCTGGCAAACAAGAAAATCTAATATTAAACCCAAGAATTTTGTTGAGGAATTCCAACGTGAAAAATCGAATAACATACATACCTCCTGCGGTGGGATATCGTACGTCCTCGTACGCAGGTCAACCCTGGCATAAGCATCGATGCACGGCAGAATGAAGAAGATTCCTGCAACAATATAAACCCCCGTATAAATTGCATGTCTGATGCTGGCGACAAAAATATAAAAGATAATGGACGTAGAAAAATGCTGACGCGGACCTTATTCGTGACTTTTATATCATTCTTTTCCATCTCCTGGCTTTTCCCAACAACCTCGGGTTGAATCTACGCTTTTTCTTTTTTCTGAGTATAAATTCAGTGATACTCTCGTGGTAGAACAATGTTAATACAATCTAGCAGAACATATATATAATAAAAAAATTTCTGGTTAAGGTTCTATTGTGTGACGAAGATGTATAATTTAAAATTAATAAGCATGATGCATATTCTGCGTCCCTTGGTTAAATGTGATTCAGACGTACTATTGTGTTATGGACAATCAAATATATACCAAATGAACGCACACGAGCTAGAGATGCGTATAGTAAAAAGCAAATGAACGACTGTGCGAATTATTCTATTGCGCCAGTGCGACGAACCATTGGCTTGATTGATCTTTAGCGTAGACATCGATAATGAGAAATTTTCCGACACAATAGGTTCTCTTTCGCGTGGACGATTCAGGGCAGAAGTAATTTTTTTGCAGGGTGCAACTTCAATAACACCAGTCGATGTCAACGCACATCAATATGCGCATATCAATGGAATTCACATATTCAAATCGTTCGCTACTTTATGGCACATTCATAATTTTATGCACGCACGACGATTTTCACAAAAATTATTTTTAAATTAAATTGAATATTCCACAGACATCCAGCGTTACTTTGACTAAATTTGACAACTTTGACAATTCCAATTTGGTGTGAAATTACAGTGGAGTGTTAGTTATACCTACCTCCGAATATTAATATGGGTAAAAAAAATGTTCAAACAGTGTTGTTAACATATGTTACACAAAATAAATTTTCAATAAAAACAATTTTTGGTTTCTAACAAAAAATCTTCATTTCGTAAGGGTTTAAAGTATTTTTGGCCTCGTCAACAGTAAACATAGCATTACCTGTCACGGCAGATTAAGTTTACCGCTCTAGGCATAATGACGCGCATTACATTTTTTCTCATTTCACAGTTACTTCCAATGTAAAATGTGTATAATTTTCTTCAATTTAGTTTCGAAAACATATTTATCGGCATTTTTATTGCTGGTTCAATTGTAATTATCGAAAAATCATCATAGCTAGCATTCACTTTTAGATAGAGTCATCAAAACGCAGTCGTACCAATCCACATCTATAGACTTCGAAATATTCTTTTAAATAAAATTTTCCAAATATTTTCTCAGCCAAAAAATTTATTACAACTGTCGTACGTTAGGTGATTTACAGCGCCCTAACTCTTTTAAATTAAGTTGTCGCGCTGTAAATGACACCTACCGCACTCTAATGTAAATAGCTATCCTATTAGGTATGTCATTGTTTGGTGTTTCATTATAGCCCTATAAAAAAATAAAATAGAAACCCTCTTTATTCCCTAGGGCTATAAAGAGACGTCTATACGCTCACACCCGTCACATATGGTATAATTGTCAATTTATGATATATCCGTGTATAAAAATGAATTATTATACATGAAAGCAATGCCTACATTTTATGATAAAGCAAAAGCGGTGGTAATTTGATGCAAGTAAATAATTAGAGATTTATTTTCAGTTAATTCCACATTCCCAGCCCAAGTACTGTTCCTAACACGATTCCACATGTTGCAGCAACATTTTCTTTAATTAGCAGTAAAAACCAAATTATTTCTAATATGAACATAAATGATTTAGAAATCAAAAAATGTACTTACTTTTGTGGAATTAAAACCTACTATGTCATTTCCACAATAGTTAAAATGATTTTATGTAATAATAAATATGGCTCTTGCAAAATTGCGACTTCATAAAGGCTTCTTCCCCGATAGTTAATTACGGGCGTTTGTTTTTGTGAAATGATATCAATAAACATCAAAACCGTGGATTACTTTTTAATAACGTCCAATTATATACATATATAAAAAAGCATTTCACTCACAGGCTTAATTTGGAATCAAATAATTGGATCGGTTTTCTATTTATTAATACATACATCAAACACGTTCGCTGTCCCTTGGGATCCCATTACTTATGTACGCAATTACTTATTCTTGGAGACGACAATGGCTGACCCTTATTATCCAATAAATGTTTATTGAAAACATTTTTAAATATCTTTCGTACAATCATAATTAAATGGCCGCATTACAAATTTAACATACCCTCTCCTACTTATAGTTTATCAGCAATAAATGGCATAGCCATCAACAAATCGATTACAGGCATACTGTAGGTAGAAAAATCCCGTAAACGCTTTACACGCAACATATTTTTGCGCTTTTAATAAACTGATACCAGCACTGAAACGAGTGAGTTTAAACTCATACATGCATTATCCATACACTGAAAGAGAAATTCATGCACGGATCAATGGCAATTTTTTTACCATTGATCCGTGCCTGATTTTTCTCAATTAATTTCCGTTTCAATTAGTAAAGTTCAAATGAAAATATGGACATATGAAAACTCATAGAATTTTTATTTTTATTTGATAGCTATTTAGTAATTTCTGCACAATAAAACATTAGTGGCTTTTAATTTGGCCATGTTCCGCGATCTTATATGTGCCGTACATATAAGTTACCCTGTTCCGGAATAGCTATTGTAGCCACATCGAAAACCACTAATAATACTCCTTATCACTCATTATGTTAATGACGCACTTCTGGTATTTCTGCATGTGCCACGCTGCGAGTTCACAGATGATTGTGCAGAATAGAGAACACGAAATATATCAAATCAATCCCTGGTCTTTTGCTCTTTGCTCTATTATTTTTATTACATCCCTTAATTTTCCCTTCTTTCTGGCTAAAATTACCAAATCATCTGCATATGCCATAATTTGTACCTGTTGGTTGAATACAGTTCGACCTGTTCCTACTCCACTGCCTCTAATAACTTTTACAGTGTTACGTTGAAGAGCAATGTGGACAACGGGTCTCCTTGGCTTAGTCCTCTTTTAACCCTCCAACTCTCCGATATATGTCCGTTCACCTGCACCTTGTAATCTGTTTCCCTTAGCGTCATTTCCACCAGCCTTACTAGTTCTTCCTGAATACCTAGCTCCTTCAATGGCTCGAAGCGGTGGAAAGGGATCTGATGGAAGTGGGAATCAAAGGTTGGAAGAGACTGATATGGAATAAACCAGAATGGAGAAGAATTTGTAACAAAGCCATGGGCACAAGAGGCCTGTGGAGCTGAATATATATAAAGCATTACTAGACTAGGCATCTGTCTAGATTCACCTCTTTCACCAACTCCCCTATCAATATCGGGGGAGATAGAATAGAGCGTTCCCTCAACAATATTTTTCTAAATTTGTAAAGATTGCTATTAATTATTTTTGCTACATTTGAAGAGATTAAAGAAGAAAAAATAATTTCATATAAAACTATTTATAATAGAATAAAACTAAAACTACAATGATTTCTTTAAGAAAATGTAGCAACACTGCTTCTTTTACCCTAATAGAAACCATGTGGGAACTAACGACTAAAAGAATGAAACAATTAAAGCACAATGTCATGTGTGCTTTTCTAACCTGTATCACTGCTTTGTTTTTAGTTATAAATTAACAATAAATAAATTAAGAAAGAATCAAACATTTTGAAGCAAGTAATTTGCAAGAAGATATTTCTACGTCACTTCAATAACATTTTATTTAGAAATTATTCGTGTTCAATTGTTCAGAATTAGAAAATAAAATGAGGTAGAATCAATTTAATGCAATAAGTAATATTTTACTGGTGCTAATTTAAAACTCGCTATTAAAAAATGTAACCTACTTTTTTCAAACACAACTTCCTACTAATTAAATTTTGTGTTTACCGAATAATTTTTAAAATAAAACTTGACCATTGTTTAACAAAATAGCCAGGTAAAGCACATTCTAAAATTAAAACTTAAAATTTTTAACATTTCTTTTACTTATAAAATTTGCACCTTGTTTTACTGACACCTCAACCTCTTTCATGAAGTTATTTTATTCACAACTTTCGTATACTTTTGGGTACATCATTCTCAATTACCAAGCACATGCAGAGTTTATGGTGCATGTTAATTCAAGAGCTTAAACTCTGGATAATAGCTTCCCGATAAATTTCCCTCACAAGGTCTGAGAAGTTAATACAGCTGAAAATCATGTTTAACTGATTCAGGACAGTTCAGAATGTAATTCATAGTTTCAATTGCCAATTTACCAGATTTAATTGCTTTTGGTTATAGTTGACCTTTAGCTATTATATCTACGAATCTAGAAGAGATTTATCATGTAACAAAAACAACTTCCCATTTTCATTCTTAATCAAAACTTCGAGTCATTTTAAAGTTATTTGAACTTTCCTGTAGCTACACAAAAGGATTGGTGAATACTGCGGAAAATTCAATATTGCGTTAACGTTTGTCAAATGTGTTTCGGAAGAGACTTATTACAAAGCATTTTTTTTTCTTTAATTATAATTCTAATTTATATAATAATTTACAATATCATTGTTGTTCCTGAACTAGCACAAGGTGATTAACGTCTGTTCAGGTAGATTTAGTATTAATATGGAAATTTGGAAAACTTTAATTAGAAACTATAAACAGAAAATAACATTAACAGCAAGTAGTTTTTCTGTAGGTTTCTATGTACTCAATTCTCAACGGCGATGAGGGATACTTCAGTGATTTACGGGATATATCAACTATACATATATTACTGTTTAACTTACAAGACACAACGACATAAGTGCAAACTAAATAATTTATGTAAATGTGAATTTCAGTAGACTGTTCAGCAACTTTATTATTGACAATTTATATCTTAGGATTGCGCTATCTGACGAAAATGAAAGAAAAAAGAACATATGCAGTTTTTCTTTTAAGCTGGAAAAGTAAATTAGTTTCCGTGTATCACGCGCTCACTTGTTTTCGCTTTAGTATTTATTTTTCATTTTCTCTTTTTTTAACAGAGTAGTTTTTTTTATAAATTTACTATTCCCATATTCCTTAAATTTTTTTTTTTTTTAGGCTATTCAAATGATACGACAGGCAATTTTCTATTTATTGATAAATCCACAAATTGTTGTTGCATAGATTTGCAAATGATTTTAAGGTGGTAGTTGCGATGATCTAAAGATCATGGAGGAAATAATCTGTCAAACGAAGGTAGTCAATATTTAACGAACGTAAATTTAATGAACTGTTTATTCGACAGTAAAAAATAACAAGTTAATGAACCTTTATGCCTATCGTCAGCAAAAAGATTTAGATTATGACGGTGAAAAAACTAAGCAAGTATTAACAAATATTAACAAAGATTTCGCGGACATTTCCGTGGAACAGAATAGACAGACAGGTAGGGCATAAGCTGAAGCAGGTACCTGACTCATTTTTATTATATCCTACTGATGAGGCTGAGGTCAAGGAATCGATTCGCGATCTGAATGATACAGCTGCGGTGAGGTTCGATGGAATACCTGTCAGGGTTTTGAAGCACTGCAGTGAAACTATAGCGACCCCGTTGGCTTATATTGTGAATCTGTCTTTTGAGGATGGAATATTTCCGGACCAATTGAAGCCCTGATTAATTAAACCAATACATAAGAAAGAAAAAAGATCTGAATATGAAAATTATAGACCCATTTCACTAATATCAAACATTTCTAAAGTTTTTCAGAACATTGTTTATAAAAGAATCTTAAATTCTTGAATAAACACAACATTCTGAATAATTGACAGAATGGGTATGTAAAAAAGAGATCCACAGCCAGAGCATTGTTCCAACTGTTGGAGGGGATCGTGGCCGGTGATATTACAGTCGCAATGTTTATGGACTTATCCAGGGCCTTTGACCGTGTCCACCATCAAGTGCTGCTTGAGAAGCTGGAAGTAATCGGTTTTCATGGTTTGCCTCTGAGATGGATTCAATCGTACCTTTCGGGCAGGCATCAGTGTGTTATAGCTCATGATTATTCTGGCAGTGAGATCCGATCGGAGTGGATGCCAATGTCTTGCGGTGTCCCCGAAGGCTCGATACTTGGCCCTTTGTTATTTACTTTACCAGCGATATATATCATTGAGGGTGCCATATTCACAAAATTAAACTATAGCAACTTGTTTAAAAAATATAAACTTATGATCACAATACTAGGGGCGTTGAGCATAACCATCTGCTTCCACCAGCAACACGCCTGCCGAAATTACAAGAAACTGCATTATTTCAATGCATTAACATACATAATCACGTACCCGATTCATTAAAGGCCCTACCACCTCAAAAATTTAATCAAAAGCTTAAACAGTTTCTTCAAAATAATATATTTTATCAAATAAATGAATTTTTTAATATTAAGCTTCAACAAAAACATTTTAATCTGTTGTGATTATTAATTTATATACATTTGTTTGACATTTATTTTATTTTGCTTTTATACTTAAATTTATTTTATTGACGTGTTATACCCCTTTATAGGCATTATTTAACAAATATATTATTACTATTATTAATGCTTTCATTATCATTTTGAATAAATCACTCAATATTTGGATAGGTCTTCGAATTTTCTGTCTGTTGGCACATTCATGTATGTATGTATGTATGTACAATACAATTATATAAACATTACCGGTTAGTACGTTTAGTAGAATTGACATCAAGCACGATTAATTATTGAACATTGAACATAAATCATTTCGTAAAAAAGGCGCCTCTCGCCGACATGTTAGTCATTAAGCAATGCTTAAACTACAGCTGGTCGTAAATAACGCTTTTTGCGTCAATTCTAATTACAGCTTAAGCGCAAATACTAGATACACGTCCTGATTATAGCTAAATTTACGAATCATAGGGATACATTATACAACCAGTTATGTATGTACATACATATCGAACAGCTATCAACGTACCGTCCATTAGAATTATATTTCCACAATATGCATGGATACATCATAAATCGTGTTACCATTTAATTTGACATAAGCTCCATATTGTCGCGCAATAGCCCCAAATTATAAAACGATTGCTCAAACATATAAACTTGATATTACGGGCCCTACTAGATAATATGTTTCTCAAAAATTAATGTTACCATTGCATTGTATTGGGGCATATAAGCCTCTGCTAACCGCGATCGAAGCATTCTATTGTAAAAACCCTGATTAGTTGGTGCTGCCATTTTGATCACTCACGAGAGATGTTGTCTCCTATTCGTAATGTAGCAGCCTTTGCAGTGTCAAACCTTTGCAATAACAACGTATGTGCTTCGCAGTCTCGATTTCGCATTCGCAAAACGGACACACGTCAGTCTCTGCTTTACCCATCTTTTTGATATGGTATCTCAGAGGGCAATGTCTGGTGAGCAGGCCGGTAAGTAGCCCGAGTCTGAACATATTTTTGTTAATATTTAGCCTAGACTTGAGCAACATTTTAGCTACGAGTTGTGCAGAGGTTTGTCTCCAGAGGGATGTCACTTTCTAGTCCGCCCATTGTTGGAGCTAATCTTTAATCTGAGTTTTCGAAATATACCATGGATTTATGGCATTTGTATGTTTTTCGATGAATGCTCGACGAGGGAATTTTACTTCTGTCGTATCGTTGGAAACGATTTCATTGGTGGTTGCCGGGGTACCTTCGTCCTGGAAATATTGAGTTTGTTGAAAATAAATGCCTGAGAGTTGTTGCTTTTTGAATCATTATCTAGAAATTACTTTATCTATCACTATAAAGTTCATAAAAGTTATAAAATTCACTTATTAAGATGAGAGTATTACGTGTTTTGCGCTAAGAAGATGGGTATCCAGTTATTTCGAGATTTGGAATGGCCTTTCATCTAATTCTGGGGTATTTGAAGAACAACATTCGAGGCAGTTTTGCTGTGTGATTTTTGGAACACAATTTGGGAGCAGAAATGATTATTTTTGTACATGGAATTATTATCTGGAGTATACTAGAGCAGTTTTCGTACCTGAAGTAGGCCATTTTATCATCTTTTGAACTTATAATCGACATATAACGTATTTTGAGGTTATAACTGTTTGAATTATAAATTGTAAATCTAGTGAATATTGTTATGTGAGGTTGAATTTGATTCTGTGGGATATTTCTTACGAGCATATTTTAGTTGGCATTTGGTTTAACTGCATATGGTTCTATGATGGGAATTCGGCGGGAAATTTGGATTTTATTGATATTTTAAAAAACGAGAAATAGAAATATAAGTTATTAGCCTGAAGAATATTTTAAATAAATAAATTTCACTTTATACTTTCTTTATTTTATTCAACCTATAGAAGAACATCACTAATTAATAATTATACAGCCACATTGAAGATATTTAAGTGTTATATGCTATTTTGATACTTTAATCAGTATTTGTAACAGAGGAACTATATCCTCTCACTTCCCGGGTGTTACTGAATGTAATCTCCGTATTCGTTTGCTGTGTACCTGAAACCAGTATGTGAGGGCAGATTTACTGTTCATTGCCATCTAACATTTGAGATCTGGCTCATCGGAGAATTTGATTTTAAGTTGATTAAAGTTTAATTGAAAATTTAAAAGATTCATCTACAAGTTTCGTAGCGGTATGTATTACTTTTTTTTACTGACAATAGCCTAAATCTGTAAGATCTTTTGGCAAATAAAGTTTTGTATTTTATTGCAGTATCTGATAGTGGTTCTGTTCCATTGAAGTGGCTGCTGGGCCTTCGTGTGGCTAGTTGGTTAGTCACCTCGTTGCTTTTAATTTGAAAATGTGCTGGCACCCACATCAATGTGACTTTTTTGCCATAGCCGCACTACACAAAGGTATTTGCTTTTACAATTGCTCAATGTGGCTTGCTTATCAGTATATATATAGATGGTAGTTCCTTTTATCCCAGGTTTTCTTGGACACAAACATCTATGGCAATTATTTCTGCCCGGAAATTGGTTGGTGTCTGCCCTAAAGTTATTGAGAGACGGCAGTTCGGCCTAAAAACTCAGACTCCCACCCCTTGTTATATCTTGGATCCATTTGTGTACCACACCAGGGACGCTGTTTCAAATTTTGACTCCCTTAGACCCCATTGATATCAACTTGGAATCAGTACCTTAAATAACTGCCTAAAGTTTCGTTTAACGGGCAAATATGTTACCATGGCGCAGATGAAAGTGTCGTTTTGTGTGTTAATTACGTTATATGTATTTTATACAAATATTGTGCTTAAAATCACAGCATATGTTGTCGATACCCAAACACCGGACCGAGATGTTTAAACGGGGCTTTTCTTATAGTTTTGCATCTGTAATGAACAGGTACGTTTTTCCGTTGGATATTCCGGTGACAGCATCTGTTGTGCGTATTAAGCAGAGGCTTCGGCAGGTTTTGCTTGCACAGCAATGATCCTGAGAAGATCCTGTATGCGGTGTAAAACTTGTGATTGCGGGTGTTGGTGTTGGTTTGTGACATTGCCGATTGGACCATCTTTCCTTTGAAGAATTATTGTGTTGTTATATCGTGTTTTATCATTGTTATATATATTGTATTTTTTTTTATTTTATTTTGTTCTTTAATTGAATAGGTTAAAGGAAGAGCGCCAAATGTAATAATCGGTTTACTGTAGGCGATTTAATCTTTTTGGCTAATAGGTGTTTCAAATTAATTAATTTAAATTAACTTAAAGTGAGTTTAAATTTGCCATTATGGTGTTCTTGTTTTGTAATAATAGTTTCTGTTTGCAGCCAATAAATACATATTATTATTATTATTATTATTATTATATAATACGTTTTATGTTATTAATTTGCAAATTCCTGGTAATTTTATTATAATGTCTTAAAGCTAGGGCGCATATTGTACCTACTTTCGAAACAACAATCTCATAGCAGTTTCATATATATTTAATATATGTAATCACCAACCACAAGATGAAAGACAGTAGCTCGACAGGAGGAGTATGAATATTTCAGAAGATCCATGCATTTAACTGCAGCCCTACAACAGCTTAATTAAAATACATGTACGTACATACATACATCTTCCGAAGCGCGGAAGAATTCATTAGTAAAGTCCGGTAACTCTGCTGAGCTAATATACTCGCCATGCTCACTTTAGTGTCTATGCATGATCATATCCACCGCAGTAGCAGTACTCCATTAATTTATAAACATTCATTTCCTATCATATGCACTTCCCTGTGATTCAACATTGCATTTAGTTTCTGATAATATGTGTGTAGTTATGATCAATTTCTTTTAGACATCGCCTTATAAAGATTCTTTATAAATCAAATCAATCAGTCAAATAAGCGAAGTGATTGGTCAGAAACTGTCAATGGTTGCCAATACGAACAGAGCCATTATTTTGTAATGCATTAATACTTATTGAAAGTTGAAAAGGTTGAAAGTACTCCTTTAATAGATATTTTCTTCTGCGAATTTCGGACTTTAAGTTGAAAATCAAAAACACACCCGAGAAAGAAGATATAAATGAAAACTAGAATATCCTTAGGATTGGATGGCTTGAGTTCAAGTCCAACACTAGCTAAACATGATGGAGCCTTCCTTTTTCCGGTTTGATACTCATTATTTTAAGGGAAATTTTGGCTCGACTAGGGTGATAAGCGTAAAGTTGTAATGACTTTATCCTTTAGAGCAACAACAAATTATAAAGTTCATTTGGATTAATCTAACCACCAACATACACTGTTACAGAGATTACGTAATGCCTTGGCCTTCCATCCAGTTTGCATGTTATGAAGTAAAACCATAGGCTAGTGTCATGGGACGTAAAAATTTCGCACCGAAGAGTCGAAAACAAAAATCGCCAAAACTTTAGTGGAAATGGTACAATACACCAACAGATGTCAGTATCTGGAAGTGTCAAAGTGTATTCCCCAACCCAAAGTTTCAACCAGTCGGAAACAAACAAACTCCTTGCCACCTCCAGTCAGTCTTCCACGATTCACACATGGCGCAATTTATACAACACATCATAAAAACTTCTTGTACTGTGTACCGCTTAAGTGTTGCATGTCATTTCCCACTGCATCCTTTCGTCTCAAATACGGTGGTCATCTTGTTCGTCTTGCACATAGAGTTGCGACAAGGGCTATTTTTACTATGCGCTCGGTTGACATGTCAACATATGACCAATTCATCTGATACGTTGTCATTTAATAAATCTTAATATACATATCTCGAGGTGAGAAATACGGTAATCATAATTCCACTAGCATATATCCCCATTTTTTAAGCAGAGGAATATGCAGTATTGTATTGTTCAACAGAAAACAATAAGAAGGCTTTCAAAACCAAGGAAATATTTATTGCAACAGACTGCCAGACGATACTGTGGACATTAGTGAACTCCAGAGTACAATGAAGACTACTTCTATAATGCACTCCAAAACTTGACAACTTGACTGACTGCAACAAAGTCACTCCACTGGAAGTATTCGAACATTCAGCAATCGATGAAAAAGAAAAATTCAATTAGTTATGATAAAAGGGATCATTGGCATTTTATATACGCACAGAATCTGTTCTAGAAGCGTCCAAAGACATTGCACAAGAGCAGGTAAAGACTTGGTCCAAGAGAAACACAAGGAACACTAGAAGAATACAACCAGGCAAAATCATGGACACATCTTTGTTAAGGGGCCATCAAATAAAAAGGCGGTGGACCTGCTAAAGCTTAGTAGAAATCCTGTTTGCACAGTCTTGCTCCTAACAGGACGTTGTGAACTGAAAGAGCATCTATAGTATTACTGTAGACTGCGTAATAGGATGAAAGAGACAGCAGACCACATACTTTGATGAGAACACAAAAACAGAGGTACTTCTTGCAAAGCTAAAAATGAGTCCAAAGCATTATTTCGATCAACCTGTCAGAAACCTGTACAGAGTACTTAATACAGGATACCAGGATATTTATTTATTTATTTATTTATTTACTTACATTTGTCCAACAGACTATAAAATCCAGTTACAGAACAATAAAGGTACAATGTGCAATATATTTAAAAAATAAGCAAAATGTAAGATAATTAATAATAATAAATAAAAGATCAACTAACCTAACTAATGTTAACAATTAATTACTGTTTAGGGATCAAACTGGTCAAAATGTTCGGAGAGGGCTACCTTTAACTGTTTTAAGTTATTGAAATTTATATCGTTTATGTGAAAGATTTTGTTGTAGTTGTTACACATGACATATAAGGGCGACTTTAGCATCAAATTGGTTCTAGCAGACGGCAAATAGAAGGCAGCGTAGGGTCTACTGGACATCCGAGGCACCAAGAAATTACAATGGGCCAAAAGCTCAGGACAATCGACAAAGCCGTGGACTAGGTTAAACAAAAAACATACACTAGTACATATACGCCTATAAGACAACGATGGCATTTCAAAGCGAGATAGTAGTATAGAGTGGTCGAAGTTCCTCTGTGGATAGGTGTTTTCTATTTGAAACCACAAAAATTTAGAAAATCTACGCTGTATTTTCTCCAATTGACATTTGGATTCCATATAATATGGATACCAAATAAGACTTCCGTACTCCAACCGCGATCTTACTAGAGAAAAGTATAATGATTTAAGGAGAAAAAGATATTGAAATGGCTGGTATGATTTATTGGATAAAAGATATGATAGATTAAATGTAAGAAACTATGACGCTGCAGTGTTTCTGGTGAGTACATGCCAGACAGCTATCATACAAAAGAAAAACATAATACCTATGTTGTTCCAAATGGTATATAGCTTGTTCAAGACTCTCGAATATTGTCCTATATTTTTCACTTGATTTGGTGCCCATTAGTGGATCACTCAAACAGGAAGAATTTTGTAATTCAAAGTAAACGATCTTCTGAGCAAAGCAACTTATTTGTTTTATGTTTTGTTTCATTCTTCCATAATATAATGTCTAACAATAGGCACTTCAATATTACTTGCCTCAATATTACCATTGCCCGAACACCCGTAACTTTGAAGTATCAACGGTTCTACTAAATCTTCCTCTAAGTCTGTAGTAATAGCTTCTTCTGATGAGTCGCACACAACAATACCGTTATTATTTCATAAGAGATTTTCTAAAGCATCCTCAATTTTTAAATTGTTGGATAGAAAGTTGAAAAGAAGGAATTTAGAATTTATTTTTTCACACTAATATCCACATATTTGATTTAATCCTTACCTATTGCTACTGATTTGTTAACTAATAAATTGGTCAGTATTTTAATTTTGTTGAATTTTGTAATAAAAAAAAAACGGACGAACGACCAAAGTCTGACTAATAAGAACTTTTGCTTTTATCAAATATTTTCACCAATATTTCGCTTTATTGTTTAAAGCCTCTTCACAAATTTTATAAATTTGAGTCTAAAGAAGCTTTAAACAATAAAGCAAAATATTGGTGAAGTAAAAACTTCTTATTAGACAGACCTCGATCGTACTCCCGTTAAGTTTCTTTTTTGGATATATTAGTTCCTAACGACCGCGTAACTCCTGTTTCTTTTACCAATTTCCTTCAAAGTGCTTACCAAATTTTGAAGCGTCTTTTAGATTATCCACTATGACCACTAGGCCACCATACAGTAACAATAAAATGCTCATAATATAATACAGCTGCAAGACTTTGGCTATGATTTTGACTCAACATTAAGGTACTTCATAACTGAATTTCATTTTCGCTTTGTTCCTCCGAATACTGCTAATGCACGAAGTTTAAAATGTAATTCTAAAGATGCGGAGCATTTAGGAAGTTCTCGGTCTTTACTAATTAGTCGAATATATCCGGACATTAGCGACTCCCACGGGATGCATATTAGGTCAAAGTTGTACGAAGTTCATATAATACACGCTGATACAGTAGCCTTTTAGAGTAGGCGGCGCGGTGCTGTGGATCTAAAGAGAGTATCTATATTGTACTCTTAATAACTCCTTTGCGAAGTAAAAGCATTAAATTACTCAAATCCTTATATTTGCGGCATTCTACTAATGAGTTAAATTGAAAAAGTTGCCGAGTGAAAATGTGCTTTTGGAGAAAATGGATTCTACTCATACAGATAAATGCGCCGATCTCATACTATACCATCAAAGGGGAACATGAAAATACTAAATGAGGAAAACTAAAATAGCGAAACATGGCATAAAGATTTGCTGTTTTTCTTAGAATACGAAGATGCTCACAATATGTTATTGTATATTTCCCAGGAGAAGTAATATCTGCAGAACATACGACAATGAGAATAAAACATATGGAGAAATTTTGAAAAACACGTCTTTGGCCTTGACGAGAAGGATTTTTGTTTGTGATTATGATGACATTTGGAGATAATTGAAGAACCTTAACAAATAAACGAAATATATATAATGTAATAAAAGAGATCTTTTGTTTGGATAAATAAATCTTTGTATTTAATAAAAATTTTTGATGTTTTGTATCTTCTAATTCTTAGCTAGGCAAAAAGAACAAGGTAACCCTTTTGTGGGTTCCGGGACACACGGGAGTGGAAGGAAACGAAATAACAGATAATCTCGCTAAGAGAGGGGCTAGAACACCTTTTGTAGGGCCAGAACCTTTTTGTGGGATAAGTAGCAGCATAACACTGGAGAAGCTGAAAAATGAAGTAGAGCAGAGAAAATCCAAATACTGGGAGAATCTCCAGGGAATGAGGCAAGCTAAAACTCTTCTGGGTACCTATAACCAGAAGAGATCTGCAGAATGCATCAACCTGAGTAAAAATAATATTCGGATATTGACAGGGATCCTTACAGGCCATTGTAAACTGAACGGACATCTAAGCAGGCTTGGAATAGCGAAGGAAGCCGAATGTAGATTTTGTGGGGAACAGGACGAAACGTCCATTCATCTACTCACAAACTGTGTTGCACTGTGCAACTCAAGGGCGCTGCACCTGGGAGCATGTGAAATCGAAGAGGGAGAGTTACCTAATCTGGGGCCTTCGGACATTCTGCACTTCTTAAAAGGAATCAGACTGGACGGCCAGCTGTAAATACAGCGAGAAGAGGGGACACAATAAATCTTTTAGATCGCAGTGTACTATCACCCTAATATCACACATACATACATCTTCTAATTCTAAACTAACGAAAAGTTACAGTTTTAAGAAAATTAGACATAGAAACATAAATGCTTGAAAAAGGACCGAGTTATCTGCATCCCGTGTAGCGACAACTTAAGCGAAAATAGCTGATGATGGTCCAAATATCCCATAAATTCGGGACAAATGAGCCCACCTGCAGCAAAATTTAAAATAAATTGGACACTATGGTTTTCAAAATTTCTTCATTCTTGTTTGTTGCACAGATTTCAAATATTCTAACACCAACATTTTCCTCATGCATGGCGACAATAAAAAATAATATTAGAGGCTCAATGTAAAAATTCTGAAACTAGAATCCACTTTCCCCAGCCTGCTTTATATCAACATTTTTAAAGAACAAATATTGGATGATAAACCATGTATATAAATAATGATGAAACAGCTCCAAGATGAATCCTTGTGGTATCCCTCTATTGACAATCCTCGCTCCGTTGTAACACAATTGCTGTCCCCTGTCTGGCAAGTAGTTGTCCATAAGTTTCAGTGGTCATCCTCTAAGTCTGTAATACTGTAGTTTGTCCAGCAGAATGTTATACCTTCTGTAAAAAGCAGCATAGTAGTCCTATGCGATTCTCTTGATCCCAGCCTCCAGCCACTGCATCCACCAGTTCCAGCGTTGCAGTTGCATATTTTACAATATTGTATGTTGTTCATAGCAACACTCAAATTACCTACCACAGTATTAAGCTAAAGAAGAACGGCACTCGCCAGTTAACTGAGTAAATACTACCACAATATGTTTACTGCAAAATGTTTGACTTTCCAAGAGTAAATAACCTCAACCTCAATGAATATATGAATACAATCAATGTATTTATATATTCATATTCAAATATATCAATATAACTATTTGTATTGTAAATTAATATATATATCTTTATAAAATGTATGAGAGTTATACGATCTTAAACTCATTATTTTAGCGAAGATATTTGCTAATCTGTCAATTTAGATTTACAAATATGTTCAAATTCGAACACAAATTTTAAATCATATTAACATAAGCCGCGAAATTATTAATTGATAATATGCCAAAAAATTTATACAAATGTCGTTATTGACAGACATGCATGTTTCGGTGTATCACAGCTCGTCAGTGTCACTAACGACATTTGTATAAATTTTTCTGCATTCTATCTGAATATTATCTATATAAGTATTTATAATATATATTTCCAACATATAAATGACATCTTCAAATTATTTTTCTATAAAAAAAAAACATTTTTATCTTGCACACGACGTATTTAGGTTGTCTCTTAGAAGACATAATTTTCTGCAGAAAACTTATAATTTTCTTTCTGGACAATGCCTACATTTAAACTTTACAATGTAGAATTTCCAAATATCCCAGGCATCATATGATATTGTATGAACCGTATCACGTTACCTGTTATTTTTTCATTGTAATTGGAACACGAGCTCGCAATACAAGAGCAAATCTTTATCGACTGCCAGGAAATTGTCCATCCAATGGCGACAATTTACTCACGTATCGATGCCTTACACACAGTTTCTCATGGAAAGCTGTATAATTCATAAGATTAGAGTGTCGTAAACACGGAGAGTCATAAAAGTCCGGCAAAATGGCGCCTTTAAATATTAAACGCACGTCGGAATCAATAGCTGGCTCGAAGGATAACTACAGCGAATTATTAATCGTCTCTTAATTAATAGGGGACAAACATTGCATGTCGCTTTAGACACGAATCGCCGTCAGTTTGGATCGTGATAGATGTCGTATTAATGTGAGTAAAAACAGCGGGTATAAAATAAAGATACGAGACTGACTCACGAGATTCATATTTATAATCCCACTGCCTTTGAAAAATGTACATTCTTTGAAGTATTATTTATTAAGAACGGTAAATTGCGGTGTTTCGAAGTTTAAAGTGATTGCTGTTGCATGTAATTCTGAAAATACAAAGCCTAATCCAAAAATACTATGAAATTGCTCAGAGTTATGGTGCAATCTTGAAATGAATTTGGAATCCAATCAATTCCATAATTTATTAGTACTTTTTTCATTCCACTTATATAAACCCTTAATACGCATTTTCCATTAGACAAAGAAATAAATGAACGAGTAAGGAAAGTAGGAGGAGTATTTAACGCCTTTAGAACAACATTTTTTGGGAAAAAAGAAGTGCCAAAAGAAATAAGAAATGAAGTACTGAAGAAATTAACTGTACCAGCCTTATATACGGAAGCGAATCTTGGACATTGATAGAAAGAAACAAAAGCAGCATAACGGCGCCAAAAATGCGTTTTCTTAGAAAAAATAGAAGACAAAACAAGGACAGACAAAATTAAAAGCGAAATGTACAGAGAGAGACTAAAAGTAAAACCAATAGAAATAGTGATGAAAGAAAGACAATTAGCAACAGCAGCAGGAAAAAATAAGAAAGGAAGACCGAGAAGAACATGGAAGGAAGAAGTAAACATTGCAGCAACTGAAAGCCACATCGCATGGGAGCAGGTCCAAAGATTAGCACAAGATAGAAACACAGAAGAATATGATTTAACAGTGAAACGAAATGATAAAGAAGTGTAAAGTTACGGTCTCACACTTAAAAGTACAAAAACCTAGGATAAATAAAATAAATAAAAAATATACATTTTCCAAAACAAAAGAAAATTTGCAACCCATGCAGATATACACAATTATGAAAGTACAATAGAATTGTTTTCTTGTGGTGTAATCCCCGCGCATTCAATGTTACCAGTTCGATGAGAAAGGAAAATACATATTACAATGAAAACTGAATTTTGTTTTTCGTACGAATTGCGAAGAAAGTAGTCGTTATCCTCACGTGCGAGTTATAATCCTTCTCCATATTTCTTCGGGTGTATCTCACTACATTGAGCACGCCCTCATGCTAGCGCGCAGCCGCCAGCAGAAAGTAATTCGACTGTGAAAACAGCAAAAACATGTTGCAAAATTAGCCTAAATCACAAGTACCGTCAAAAATCACCAATCATCACGGGACCTAGAATTTTTTAATGAACTATTGCCACAAATCGGGTTTCAGGAGCGGGTTTGTGTTAGGCTATATAATAAGGATACAAATTCTTATAAGAGGACTCTCCAACGAGGCTCCCAGATAGTATACCACCTGAAGTACTCTTCCTACGAGTCTCTACAGGAGTTGTCACTAACAGAGTTTGTAAAATTTGGCTTTGCCTCCTTGAGTCTTACCCCTGCCAAACCAGGTTGAACCCATTAAGGACGTTCACAAGATACTCTTCAATATACACCGCTCTCATTGTAATTCTACCAAGAAATGTCGCTGCGTTACCCGGAGAGACAAAACCTCAAACATTTGCGAGATTGGCTGCCCGCTACTTTGAGGTTGGCTGCGTGAAAATATTTCGACACTGTGGAGAGTGAAAGCTAAAGGTAAACTGTAGGAGAATGCCAACTACCTGACGTAGGCTTCAGAAACACAAAGGAGCCACAAGTAGTACTCAGTACCACCTGGTTGCCTGTTGCAATACAGATCGGTTTGTTTTTGTAAGGCCTCTAATTGCTTTCTGTTGTACAATGCAATATCGCATATGCCTCTACTTGAAAAACACTGGCACACCTTTTTAGTGAGATTGTGATGATTGTGTTTCTGACTTCACTGTAAATTTCAGATGACCAAACCTGTCTTAGTAGTTGGATTGATTCCAGCTTATCCGATACATGATTTCCACCTTGGAATTTCTGTTAAATAGATATGTCGAAATCATGTGATCTGATCCCATTCCCAAAAGGTTGTCTTCCAAATGATGGACAATATTGTTGTATTCATATTTGCCCCTTGGTATTTCTTGCAATCTGAGATGCCCATTCTTGCCTCTCCCATTGAGTGAAAAGAAGTCTAGGAGACATTCTATTGCCGCTGTACGAATAATCCTCATTGTTCCTGATATTGCTAAACACGCAACCCTCAGTATCTTGCTGAGTTCCGTTATAGCAGTTTGCTGCTACATCTTTATCCAGCATGCCAGAGATGCAAGGGTGATCATGGGTCTGACACGGTAATGTATGTGGAATACATCATATTTGCTCTTAACTCTCATGCTTTGCCAAAAGTTTTTCTAATCAACAGCATTGCGGCCTAGAGGGCACTATGACTACTCTATGATTTCTATGACATAGATAGCTACCGATGTTTGTTGTTGATGTTTGGAGTTGATTTGATTCCAACTCTATAAAGGAGTTTACTTTTGCTTTGCTCTACAATCCTTGAAAATAAAATTCAGTTACTGCTAATTTGGTGCGCTATTTCGATATCATATGAGGTTAAAGTTTCACTTTGCTTTTCTGAAGGACTATTAACATATTAGTGCTGTTTAATTATACGAGTTATTTCTGTATTGTTTCATTAGCTGATTCTAATATTTGTGGTGTATTATGAGATACATGAAACACAACGCTGACATAAATAAGAATGAATACGTCGTTCATTCTAGCAAAATAAATTTCAGCGGCTGAATGGCGCAACGAAATACGATATTGGTAACCGAGTAACAGAGGAAAAACGAGATAATTAAGAGAAGAAAAACCCTAAGCCACGCACATGTTAAAAATAGCGGAAAAAAAGTTAAAACGGGATCAGAAAGCAAACATCCATAACAAGCGGCCATTATTGCATCAAATTACATTGGATATAAATCATTTCTAGTAGGAGCACATCCGTCCATTTCGCTAGAAAATCCTTAATTGTAAAAGAACGTCTTTCTATTTCAGAATACGAGATGTGCCCACGTTAGTAAATAGAGAATGGTTCCTGATTGCATAAGAAAAAATATATAAAATAAAAGATGGTGGTTCTAAACTATACAAGGTTGTAATTTTGTCTGGAAACTCCATCTGCATTTCAATACTTAATGTTCATATATAGTGTATGGCCGGTTGCCTGTTTTTCGCTGTTCTCTGGTATGGGATTACGCAAAGAATTCTGTTTTTAATGTAGACTTTCTAAATTAATTATAGTATGGCAACACGAGTCTTATCGAACTTGTTTCGGTCTTCTTTTAAAAAAAAACAGAAGCCCAAAAAGGGTTATGTAGCAAAACTGGCAGTAGTTTTTTAATCATTTCTGTAAAACCAAAATGTGGCATTAATATACCCAGACCATCCAACAATTAAAATTAAATTTAATCGTGGTTTTTGATTTTTCTCTGTTTAACGGTTATTGTCTGTCAGGATTCTGTTTTTGATTTCTATTTTAAACTGTGCATGTTTTAATTTTTTAATGTCTGTGGGTAGATTATTATAATGTTTGATTGCTTCTGTGATTGGGATTTTTTTGTACATATTGCTGACTATTCTTTCAGTTCTTTCATGTGAGTGTCTTCTTGTGTTATGGTTATAATGTTTCTCTGTTGTTTTTTAGTTTGGTGTTGCTTTTTATTAATCCATTTTTCATCTTGTGTGTAAGAATTAAATTTTTTAAAATGGTTAGTTGTCTTATATTTAGTTCTTGCGTACTTTCGTAAACTTCTAGTGTAGGTGTTTTTTTGTCTAATCTATGTAATATCTTCAAAATCTTATTTTGCTGTCTTTGTAGTTTGTCTATATTACGTTTCGTAGTGTCACTCCATGCGTTTATCATGTAGATCATGTGGGATGTAAAGAGAGTACAGTGATTTATTCATATGTTCAGGTATTAGTCTTTTTATTTTGGTTATGCCTGCTATGGTTCTAGTGTTTTTCTTCATGAGGTCTTTGATGTGTCCATACCGTTTTAGGTTTTTTTGTATCGTTAATCCTAGGTGTTTTACTTGAGTGGTTTCCTGAATGATTTGGTTTCTTATTTTGATATTAAAAGTAGAGGTTAGTCGTCTTTTTGTAAAGGTTGTTAAAACACCATTCCTCTATTTTTGTAATGTCCTCGTCTATGTATTGTTGTAGTTTCTGATCGTTTTGATTTGAGTAGATAAATTTTTCCGTGTGTTTTGCTAGTGAATATATCATTAGTGTACATTATACAGAATGGGTGGTGAGTTTCCACCCTGCGGGATTCCATATTCTGCTGTTAGTTGGTCGCTTTCAGAATTATTAGTGTTTGTTGTCTGGATTCTGTTTGACAAATATGTTTGTATTAGTTGTTTCTCTGTATTTTTTATGCATAAGCTATCTAATTTTTCTATTAATTTTGGTTTTGAAATGGTATCAAACGCCTTCTTCATATCAATTAGGATCATAAGGCAGTATTATTTTCTGCTACTTTGGTTTTTATCCTATTTAATAGGTCAATTGCAACTGAAGTTGTCCCTGAATTTTTCTGAAAAGCGTATTTTCGTTTGTGTATTATGTTATTCTTCGTCAGATATTCACTTAATTGTACTTGTATACTTTTTTCCATTATTTTATTCAAAGTCTTTGGTGGTACGCTAGTGATTGGCTGAAATTGTTAGCGCCAGAGGCCAAGAAAAGTGATTCATCATCACCCATCCCTATCCGTGGACCTCCAGCATTGCCATTTATCGGACGCTGCAACCATTAGGTGCATTTGTCTACTGTACGGAACATATTCGATTTAAGAAAAGCGAAAGTTTGTACTATATACATAAACTTCAATTGAGCAAGAACCGAACGTTACAAATTGCAAAAATAGCAAAAAGCAAAATTTCATATGAATTTCAATATTTTCGCCCCTATTACAACAATTTCTTCGCCGGCGAAAATTAAATTTACTATCGCCTATTTCTCCGTGAAAAATACATCCAATTCATTGAGCGGTCCTCAAACGTGTTTCTTAGTTCATCAGTTATGCCTTCCATATAATAAAGACACAACGAAGACATACGATGCACGTATACCGTCACTAGCAGAAGTCACTTTTATAGATCTATATATTGAAATGGAGAAGTGAGGAGTGATATCGTTTACTTTTATGATGCTTGCTTTAGTTGTGTTATAAATTACAAAAGGATAAAATTGCCGTAAATATAACCCACGCGTATTTTCACTGGTATTAGAAATTTACAAATATTAAATTGCGATAAAAGAAAGTCAAATTTCTTGAAAATTACAATGAAAGAAATGCTGTAGTATTATTACTAAACGCCTTTCCGATATTCTTAATTCGTTTTCCTCACAATAGGAGTTTCAGTAGGACGAAAGCAGCTTATACCTAATAAATATAAAATGCAATAATTTCTATGCCCAAAATCACATTTGAAAAATTAATTAATTAATTAAACTGAGGCGCTTAAATTTATATTTGAACCGCTCCTGGAAATGAAATTTTATTGTCTTTTTTCGGATTACCGTTCCTCCATCGTCGTGCAAATCTTCCGCGAAAAAAGAAACTCGTAAATTGGTACAACCAAAAGCATAATTTATATGCAAAGATTATATGGTATTGTGTTATAGATTAGGGAATTCGCACCAGCATCAAGAATTTATTACCCAGGAATTATAATTAGCTACGTCTAGTTATTCCAACTATTCGGATAAGATTTTAGCTACACGCGCTTGATAGAAGCAGGGAAATTCCAGTTGGTACAGACAAGGGATTGACATAATTGTACATTAATAAAGAGAAGCTACATTGTAATTGCAATCTGCTTCACTATCACAACCGAACGCTGGAATTACTAATAATTTGAGTGAGGTTTAGCTTACCTGGTCCCTTAGCTCCGCCGGATAGTAACCTTCCTAATCGGAATATAACCGCCCTTTCATATTCCTGCACCACCTGAAAGCAATTGAGGTTAATTAGTACGTATCCTGAAATTTATATTTGGGAATATTAAACATCAAAATATGAAAGACAATCCAGATGGTGTAATTTTGCCAGTTCCGTTACTGATTTGTTCGATTTTTCTAGTTATTTATAACTATTAATCTATTATAGAACTATTAAGTTTAGTGAAAAATTGTGTGTCAGTTTTATCAGAGATTATTATGTTTATAAATTTGAATTATTTCAAGTATAGTTCGCGCTTTATAGTTTTCTCCTTGGTTTAGAATTGATACATTGTTAAAATCAAATGTATGATTTTGTGTTATTTCATGTTTGTTTAAAGCTGTAAGATTTTTGTTATACTTGTGTCCTCTTATTCTATTTTCTAAATATTGCATAGTTTCGCCGATATATACACCATAATAATTCTGTAAATGATAAAACTGACATACAATTTTTCACTAAACTTTACGACTTAATTCTATAAATGAAATTATAGTAAAAATTAGTAACGTTTTTCATATTTAACCATAACCGACCATAACAAATACAACTGACACAATTTACAAAACAATGTTTATATAAAACATTTCAAAACTCTTTCAAATTAAAACAAAAAACAAACTGATTTTATCAATAAAACAAAAAATGTTATATATTTTTATACATCAACATTTTATTTTCTACATTATTAATTTTTAAAACGTAAATGATTAAGGTTTTATTATTAAACGGAAACGTTTTAAACGTTTTTGAATATTGTGTTCTTGTGTGAATAACTGTAAAGGTTAGGGTCATACCTGTATATAGGTAAACGGGATATTTTTATCTACCTTAAATATAAATTACTAATCAACTGTACTAAAATCTGCTTTCCCCTCGAGAATGTGATATTTTGGTGGCAGCGCCGGGTATTTGCACAGAAATAACAGTATTGGATATGTATTAATGTGTCACATCTACACATTTTACTGGCGTATTATTAATTATGATTGTGGCAAGCGTTAGAAAACTAAAAAAAAAAGAAACGTAAGCGTAAAAGAAGTTGCAACATTATATTACAAAGCTTCCGTAATTGAGTATTAGAGAGATCACAACGCACATGTTAGGTAACTATTTAGTAACTTGTTCACGTATACTGCGACTCTTCGTAAATACCAAATGTTGCCAATTCGCTTTTTATTTGCTCTTTTTATCAAATATTTAAATGTAAGCAAATCAAGGCTCGCTTAAGATTTTAGATAATAGATTAATAATATTTGTTTTTGTTGCACATTCACAAATAATACTTCGCTTATCAGAATCTTCTTCTGCGAGGCAACCCTCCAGCTCGATACGGTGTAGGCAGCGAAAAGTAGGTCAAAACCCGTGGGGAATGAAAGTAAACCGCACTACAACTAACAATATGGATCGCGGAACAACTAAACAATTACCAAATTAAGGGTTCTGGTAGAAATTAGATTATTGCCGGATCAATTTTACATACAGCACTGGTTTCAGTAGATAAATTTCCTTGAATTCTGTTTGTAAATAGGACTCTAGTCGTTATTCAAGAGGAAACATCCGTCACGGTATTCAGAACCAGCACGGAACACACTATACCCTCCGTACCGTTCGGATATCCAGTGACCCACTAACACTAGGAGATAATATGAGCCTTGCAATGGATGTTTGATGGTCCATTAGTATACAGGTTAAAACATTAATTCTGTTCTCTTTATTTTGAATCATATGAACTGGGAGTGCCTAAACGTTTGTAGAACAGCACATAGTTCTAATCCCAGTACTAGCCATTTTACTTATAGCATGTTGCCTTTTTACTGTACACGTCGATACATGTCAAATCTTGGAAAGTATGGAAGTCAAACAGGTGTGTAAAGTGCAGGTGCAATAGCAACATATCGCATATCGGCGTGCGCATTTCTATTCATTCATATTCATTCTAATTGCCTAGTTCTTCACTACTCCCATACAGATTTCTTAATAAGCTGCGTTCTGAGTGAGTAATAATAACGTCAATTCAAAAATGGTTTACTTTAAAGTGGAGCAAAAACTATTTGTGAAAAATCAATTTTACGGTGGTAATTCGGCAGAAATAACTAGAGATTAATTTTCAAAACGCCATATCCCTAGCCCAAGCGCAATACACACGCCACATGGTTCAAGCTTCTGTTTCATAAATAGTAAAAACAAAATTGTTTCCGATAAGAATCTAAGCGACTTAAAAATTCAAATATAGGTTTTGGTAGAATTAAATTCTACTGTCACCTGACAAAATTGGTCGCGAATTTAACATCGGTGTAAGGACAATTCGAAAGATTTTACATAATAATAAATGCCGGCCGTACAAATTACGACTTTAACAGAACATTTTCCTCAGGATTAGATAGATAGATAGATAAGACTCGTCCTAAAGTCGAATCAGGGACTTCAGATTGTCCAGTGGCATGGGGATTACTGATCTATGGCTTTATCTTTACTCACGTCTTTTCTTATTTGCTGCCAATCATTTTTACTGGTTTTGAGATAATTTAAAATAAAAATGTTACTATTGGCTTTCGTAGAACAAACCTTTTTTCCTATTATCAGGTACGTTTAACCATGGCCTCCGTATAACACTTAGCCCAAGAGCTTATTACCTGTGCTTAGTACAGAATTCACTCCAGTGTATTAATACCCTGTAAGAAACTGTATACTTGTACAAGTCCCTAGCATGGAGTAGTCTGTATTTCTTTGGCTGAACTTTATCTTGCCGAAACCGCTGATGCATTTTATGATCCAGCGATATTGAGTTGTCTATAATACATAGACTGCAGTCAATGTCTTCTTTAAATATCCTTGTTTTGTGCAGATATGCTCCATTGTCGGCGCATGTCCTGCCATGAACCCCACAAGTATCTGTAGCGGACTCTTACTTAAAAATAATAGTTCTCCAGGTATAGCTTGTCTATAAATTGCTTGCTATGCTCATGCCTGGGTATGTTGACCCAGTGCTTTCTATGCTCTTCCCCCATCTAGTCTCCTATAACGCTTCCGCATATTCCCAAAGCCGGTTCTGGTCTATGAAGTGGCCCAAACCGTTTCTGGATGACGAAAGTATTTTGAAATGGTTCTTCAGATGATGTTTCCTTATCGCCTTATCTTTATCGCCTTAATTTAGGAAGAAAAAGATAGTGACCGTATAATTTCAAACATTTGGATCTTTGCAAATAATATTTATTCTAAGCTTAATAATAAACATGAACTTGAAAGATTTTCAACGCCAAACGTTATAAGAAAATGTTTGCAACAATTTAAAATTTATTATTTCCAGTCGATTTCTGTCGATTCTCGATGAGAATGTTTTCCAAAAGCGGCACGCGCTATTGACTTAAAGATAAGATACAGAAAGTTATAGATATTTGATATCATTAGCGTTAAGAAATATAGAAATTTTAGAAAAAAATGTCGCACATAAACTTATAAATTACATATACGTATATGTATGTACATATACATAGTTAGTTAATGATAAGAACTGTGATATACCAATGTATTAAACTGATATGCAAATGAATTGCAACTATTCTGCATTGATATGATATAAATACAGGGTTAGTAAAAAGTCCAGGAACGGTTGAATAACTTTGTTATTTGAAAATTCTGATTTCTGAAATTTGGTATGGGGGTATAGTTAATATAAATGCATTTTATGCAATACAGTTAATATTTTGTTCACTTCCGGTTTAATCGGCAATACGTCCAATTTTTTTTTTTTAATTGGAACGCCCAGATTTTTTTAACACTTTTGAATTCAAAATAAAAAACTACGTTCAGGAAGTATTAAGATGTTTATTTTTATTCACAAGAAAACAGTTAAAAAATTAAAAAAGTGTCCTAATACAGAAAAATCAAGATACCCGTCTATTCAGGTTGCGATTACAATAATTGTTAAAAATGCTCTCCATTTACAATTTGACAAAAATGTAAACGGTCAGTAAAATTTCTTATTGAATTTTGTATTTGTTCTGGAGTGATGCGATTGGCTTCTTGAACTATTCCCTCTTCCAATTGTTCAAGATTATGGGGACGATTTTTGTACACTTAACATTTCATGTGACCCCAAAAGAAAAAATCTAATGGCGAGAGATCTGGCGAACGTGCTGGCCATTCGATTGCTCCTCTACGTCCGATCCAACGTCCCGGAAAAATGTCATTCAAATAATTTTTTTTTTTTTTTTTTTTTTTTTTTTTAAGGGAGTTGACAAGGCCTAAGCATCGAGTTGCTTATCAGGCACCCCCTGCAGAGCCAAATCTCCGTCCTAATCATCATTACGACCCCGAATAATACCGGTTATCGTAATTGACCAGAGAGAGATTTGAACCCTGGACCTCACGACTGATAACCAAGTGCGCAAGCCACTGGGCTATCAGCCGGGACATTATGGGCAAAATGGGGGGGAGCTCCATCTTGTTGAAACCAAAAATGTGCATTAGGGTGATCACCTATGTTTGCATTTGGAAAGAGGGCCGCAAGTGCTGGAACAACCTCATTTCGCAATAAATTTAAGTAGACGTTGCCAGTTAAATTTCCTCTTATAAAAAATGGTCCTATGATGTTGTTTCCAACAAGACCAACCCAGACATTCACCTTTTGAGGACGCTGTGTATGGACTTGTTCAATCCAATGCAGATTTTCAATTGACCAGTAGCGACAATTATGTCTGTTCACAGTGCCGTTGAGACAAAACGTTGCCTCATCTGAAAAAATTATGTGATCTAAAACATTAGGCTGCTGTTCGATCAATTCCATCATTGTTTCGCAAAATTGTAGTCTACGATCTGGATCATCTTCAGTTAACTCATGGACGAGATACATTTTATAGGCTTTCATTCTTGCTGATTTAAGAATCGTATGAGCAGATTTTTGAGAGATCTCATGAATTTGACCTAATTCTGTTGTGGACACGTGATGATTTTCTTCCACTGTAAGTAACACATTCAAACTAGTTTCTTCATCTGTTGCTGTTAATGGACGTCTCCTTCTAAGTAAATCCTTCACCTGACGAAAGACTTCAAACTTTTGAATTGTTCAGCATACCGTACTTTTACTAATGTGACGATCCGGATAAACAGTATTAAACAAAATACGAACCTCTTCAAAAGAACGTTGACGATCAGCGTACCCACGCATCATTAATATCTCAATTCGTTCTGATTCAGTAAGTTTTTCTGTCATTTTCAAATGTGTCAATGTTTAAAATAAGTAAATTTATAGCGATGCAAAAGTTAAAACGCTTTTAAAATTGTCAAATGTGACGGTAAAAAGAATGCAAACACTAAACAACAACTTTTTTCAAAGGTACCTTGATTTTTCTGTATTAGGACACTTTTTTACTTTTTTAACTGTTTTCTTGTGAATAAAAATAAACATCTTAATACTTCCTGAACGTAGTTTTTTATTTTGCATTCAAAAGTGTTAAAAAAATCTGGGCGTCCCATTTAAAAAAAAAAGTTGGACGTATTGCCGATTAAGCCGGAAGTGAAAAAAATATTAACTGTATTGCATAAAATGCATTTATATTAACTATACCCCCATACCAAATTTCAGAAATCATAATTTTCAAATAACAAAGTTATTCGACCGTTCCCGGACTTTTTACTAACCCTGTATATGTAGGTATATTATATTACAGTATTATATAAATGCATAAAACTTCAAGACGACATAAAACTTAACTTATCAGCAAAAATAAGTTTACTTGATATTCAATATACCTACCTATTTTTAGAGACTATAAATTTTATTATAAGAACTTCATCTGACGCGCTTGATTAAATATCTTACTAACGTTCTTTTTGCTGATATATAGGTATACTTTGGCAGCACTGCTCACCCTTTGATTTATTTAATTTTTTCGTGAACGTTTAAAATGGATCCTAAGTGTCGGACTGAGACCGACGCAGGATGACAGTGTCTATAATAGGAATGTTATTGGGGCTTATGAGCAGAAACTGAAAAAGATTTGGATTTGGAACGTACAGCGGTTGAATGCAAAGGAGGGATTTGGAGAATGGACATAGCATTATATTTGAAAAGGAAGATGGCCTAAATACATGGCACTTACGTATATGCTAGTTGGACGACGCGACGGTACAATCCGTCAATAAATCTTTTTGGTTTTATAGAATGAAATTCGGAAAGTAACATAATATGTAAAAATAAATAACGTAAGTTGTTCGATTCGATATCTTAATATCTTTAACATGTTTCGGTTCAACACAACCATTTTTGGGTGTAAAACGTCAATTTGAAAAGTTACTAGATCAAAACAAGTCAAACATATTAAACATTTCTTTTACAGTACAGGCTAAAAATCTATTAAAAGGAATATTGTGAAACATGACATCCAAATTTATACCTATTACAAGCAGTAAAATCACTGCTATTGAAGACACAATCAGGATCATATGACGTCGTTCTTTATTGCCTTCTTGTGTTGCCTTTCTCATTAACCCAATATCATATTTTCACCTTTCGTAGGAGTCCTTAACATCATTTTGCTTTTTTGAAAGGTCCCGCTTCTTCCTCCGATCTTTTTCCATTTCGATTCGTCTGTGCATTCTCCTTCACTTTTCATACTTTCGTAAGTTCAAGTATTCCTAAGTATTTCCTGCTTTGTGTACACTTGTGTGTTGTTGTTTGTTTTGTCTCGGGCCACTATTTAACGCGTTTTTACGAAACGATCGCCTGAACCAACCTGGAACTGAATCCAGTTTATTAAATAGAGATGTATTTTTTGACCTGAAGACTGTAAGATTTCTCTTACAAGTAAAAGCATAGATTCAACTAAATACTGCAATACTCAGTATTACCCTGAATTCAATGTCAATAGCTTGAGAGGCAATTTCTAGAAGCTTATCGAAGTATAGCGTTTTAATTAAAGTTCCTGGAAAATCAATTAAGTATTCAAATGAAAAGAAGCTTTTAGCTGACAACTTGATTGAAATCCTGATTTAATCCTTTTCAGTGTTTTCGGAATGAACAAAGTATTTCTCTTTCAAGACATTTACAACCGTTCTTAGGATAAAGTATAGCGAATACCTTCCAAATATAATTAGCGAAATAAAAACCGTAGGAAAAACTTAATGTAAATACTATTATTACTGAAGAGTGCCGTATTTCATACTACAGCGCAAAACCCGTGAAAATACAAGGCTTTCTAAGTAGCCACTCCAACCAGCGGGACGTAACAAAATTTGAAATTCGTGAAGATTTAATGATCCGCAAACTCACCTGCTCGTTCATTTAAGTTCGGGAAAGCGTTCAAAATTAATTGCGTCCGACGTCAAGTCGCTCACTGCAAAAATGAGTAATTCAAAATCAGCGTGGTGTATGTATCCTTTAGCAAAGGTCGTGAGAGGTTCTAGCAAACAATTAGCCTAATGAATGGGATATTCCCGAACCCTTAGGCTTCTCTGGTACTGAAACAACGGCTTGCCGGTAGCGAAGCACGTTTGCTCGCACACCAAGGAACAATATTAAGGTCTATTGTCGTGATCTATAATTTGTGATCTCGTTATAGTAAGTGGTAAGGCCAGAACATCGTTCTTACAGGATCTCAAGTACTCCGTTTTCAGAAAGTCATGTAAATCGGTTGTAGTCGATATGTGTATCTGGTTATTAGTTATAACAGTGGTTAATACAAAGCTCAGCTTAATAATGCGAAGCATGTGATTCGTCAGCGCCTTAAACATAGCAATGTAGATGTAGGAGATATAGAATTTACAAAGAAAATTTTTAAACAACTCCTCACGAACGGAATATCTTGTTTATCGGGAGAGAGATATTTTCCACTTAAGTTTTATAAAATTGGGGTATACATCCATGTTGTAAGGGAGACTCTTACATTGCTGTGCAATCAACTATGTTGGTTCTTTTACCGAGGCCTTTTTATTTTTATAATACACAAGTGAATAAAATAACTAAAGGTAACGAAACAAGTTTTTAGATCGGGAACTACATATTTTGTGCATGCACGAGGGAGTATGCCTTACATGTGCATCTAGTACTACTTTTATGCATCTGAACAATAAAGGTGTGTTTGTAAGTTTGATGTGAACATTTAGAAGGATAAAACTTACGGTGGCTGCATTCATTTCATAAATAGTGCGGTATATTTGCGAATAAGGCGAAACTTCTGAAAATATCATACGCCATATTTTATGATTTTTACATTTCCTCCTTATTTGCAAATAAGGCACCGTTAAAACTACTTGTTGTTTCCCAAAAAAACTTTTTCAAACCAACATTTATTTAACATAAATAATAAGTACCTTTTATTTGATTGAAATAAATATTTATCCTTGTATAAAGCATTATGATTTTAAGGTAAATGTAAAGTGATTTAATTTAAGAATTCATTCAACATTTTGCTTAACTTTAATGCAACTAAACGATATTCTTAAGTAGGTCTTTCAAGACTGCTAACCTATTACGTCAAGATAATGCTGTTAATATAATTTTTTTCTTGTCTTAAGAAGTTTTTGTCTTGCGGATATTCAAAACGTAGATTTATTTGGTCTAAGACAAATTTATTTAAGGTAAGCATGCATTTTTCTGTGTGCATTTGGGAAAATTACTTACAAATATACAGGATGTTACAAATTCCCAGAGCTACTTTCATTTCTTTTATTTTAAATCGATTGCTACATTTTCTAGTAGTTATTGCGATAAGCACCTCAAACACGTTTGCAGTGGTATATGATTATGCACTTGCGATCATTAGCTTAAGCAACGTTTATCTAGTTGCAGCTCCTGGCATATTAAGGTTTTTCCTAAAAACGGTTGTAATGTCGCGCATTATTATTTTGTTGACAATTTGGCCGCTAACACTTTGTATGTTTCAAGGTGATGGGACGTATAACTATACGTTTATCGAAATTCAAAAGCTTTCCTTTTGACTTTTTTAAACGAAACCCAAATTTTTCGATATTATCAGCAAATTCCCTATAAAATTACCTAAAAAATGGTACAAATAACGTAACATTGTTATTTCCAGTATTTTCGAAGATATTACAATTTTATGGAAAATAAGTTTACAATATTCAATATGTGGGACACCCAATATTATTTTCAAACAGAAACCAGAAATCCAATTCTCTACCACTGTAGATATGCCCTATGCAAAACTAGCTTGAAAAAAGTAAAAAACAACTTTTGGGTCTTAAACCAAATTGAATCTATATTTCTTTAAATAAAATAATTGCTTTTTCATTAGGTTACCCAGGTAACATTCTAAATTACAGCAAAATACACCCAGTTGCAACCCTACAGGGTGTTTTGAAACATCGTTTAAAAATTTTAAGGGCATGTAGTACGATCGAAAATAAGGTTAAAAGTCATAATAAACATATGTTCACAAATCAACCGTTTACGAGATAACAGCGAGTGTTCCTAGTAGTACATGGATATAACATATCCCAGTAAACAGATGCTTATCAGCTATTGTTTTATGACAGTTTAATTTGACGTTTTGTGCAATTTGTAGCGATTACAATGGTTGCGTATTCTAATGCTGAAATGAGCGATATTGTGTTCATGTACGGTCGTGCTAATGGGAATTCTTTACAAGCACGTCGCTTCTATGCTGAAACGTTTCCTGATCGCCAACTGCCTTCGCATGTGGTGTTTCAGACGGTGTTTCAACGACTAACAGAAACTGGTTCGTTTGAGAAGCGGTCTTCTGATACTGGACGGCAGAGATTAGCATGTACTCCACAGATAGAAGATCGAATTTTGAATATTATTGATGAAAATCCCGAAACTAGTCTTAGAAGAATTTCGACTCAAGTGGGTGTAAGCAGCAATCTTGTTTGGAGAACTCTTCATGAACAACTCCTATACCCCTACCATATCCAACGGGTACACGCCCTTACTGCTCCGGATTATCAAGCGAGAAGGGCTTTCTGTGAGTGGTTTTTGCGAACAGCTGCTGATCGGCCAGATTTCGCTGATAACATCCTTTTCACTGATGAAGCTGGTTTTACTAAAAATGGAATATTTAATGTCCACAACAATCACGTTTGGTGTGACGAGAATCCTCATGCTACCGTTGAAGCTCGGCACCAGCAACGTTTCTCTCTCAACATCTGGTTAGGCATGATAGGGGAACGGTTGTTAGGACCGATTGTTTTGCCACAACGCTTAACAGGTCCTGCATACCTCGAGTTCTTGCAAAATACTTTACCTGAACTTTTGGAAGATTTACCTATAAATCTAAGACTGAACCTCTGGTTTATGCAAGATGGAGCTCCACCGCACTTTACGCGTGCTGTTAGGGAACATCTTAACAATGAATTTCCTGAGAGATGGATAGCGCGAGCAGGTCGCATTGCTTGGCCTCCAAGGTCTCCCGATCTAAACCCGTTGGAGTTTAGTATCTGGGGTTATTTGCAAAGTTTAGTGTACGCAACACCGGTAAACGATCTTTCAGAGTTGCGCCAACGAATAGAACACTGTTGCCAGATAATACGAGAAAAACCCTTGATTTTTGAAAGAGTGCGCGCTTCCTTTGAAAGCAGATGTAGATCCTGTGTCGAAATGGAAAGACGTCATTTTGAACATCTTCTTTAGTTATAATCTATTTTATGTTAAAATACAATAACATCTTAATAAAAACCGCTAAAGCAAACTTATTCAGCATTTGCGATAAAATCGCTGTTATCTCGTAAACAGTTAATTTGTGGACATATGTTCATTATGACTTTTAACCTTATTTTCGATCGTACTACATGTCCTTAAAATCTTTAAACGATGTTTCAAAACACCCTGTATATAATAAACATCCACGGGTTGTAACTGAGGTGCTAACGCAAATATAAAGAATAGATCTGCACTAGCGCTTATTTATTCAGTTGCCAAGTACGCATACGAATCAGGCTAGACAACTCATGTGTAAAATCATAAAACAGAAACTCACCACGGATTCAAGTTGCATTAACCCGTTTCCCGTTAACTTTGTTTACGAAGGATATTACACAAAACCACAGCTCCGACAACGATCTAAACCCCTTGTGACGGTAGCTATAAATTTCAACGGTTTCTATACATAATTTAATTAATTTAAAACCACTTCACCGAGCTCGCTGTATTTATTGAAAGTTACGAGAATGGAACTCGACTTCTGAAAGTTGAAAATAAGCCACTGTCGTACGTGTGCACTGAATGACGTGTCGAAAGAAAGAACAGGAGAACACTTCGTGAGGAAAGATCGTTTATTAAGGGAAGCTTTACGCGGAACTCGTTTCCTTAAATGAAATTACAGCAGGGCCGCAATATCAACGCCATAACCAAATTGCCGTGACATTTCTGAACACTTTCGTCAAGGCCTATACATATTTAATTAACGGAATTTCTGCAGATACTGCATCTTTATGCCATTCAACGAGAAAATGGTATCATGCGTTTTTTTTTTTTTTAATAGAAAGTCATGAGCTTAAAATATTTCTTCAGAGTTCCATAGAAACGGCTTTCGTTACATGATCTTGCTGCTTTTAATGAAAGAAGCAAAAATGTATATTCAATCAGGATTTATGGTTCTAAAGAGTTGGCTTTTAATAATATTTAGGTAATCAATACATATTATATAAATATTATTATATATCAATAGCATTAACAAATAACTAAAAGTTGTAATATTGTAATTAATGATATAAATATATTCCTGCTCTTCATGTTATTTTGTTACACTTACGCTGCATATCGTTATTCTATGTATATATCCATTTGCATCGAAACGAGATATTGCTGCATGACATATTCTAGTTGTTTGCACAACTAGCTCGTCCCACTAACACGGCTTTTACCCTGTGGGATTAATGCGAACTTCCTTTCAATTGCATATTTACATACGTGATCAGAAACCAAATTCAAAAGCTATCAAGACGGGAAAGTTCTATAGATACGTTTTTATTCACTGTGACTTTATAAGACGAATTTTGTATTGAACCCATTGTAAACTCTAATGTTTTTGTTTAAACTCTGACAAGTTATTGTTGAAAGCCAATAGAACTGCATTTCAAAATTTGCATTCGCTTATTCAGTTGTTCCAGCAACGTAATTCCAATTAAAAAAAAAAGGCACCCATATAGCCATACACACCTCCATTTCCTGAGAGAAGCTCCGTAAATTGCTCAACTGTTTTCGTCACTAGATCAAAAACCAAATTCTCACAATTAAACTATATTAAAGAGCTTTCCGTGGGTAAAAATAATCATAGAAAGTTTAAACAATTTTGATACACCCTGTGTGCGGAAGAACATAGCTACCAAGCAGCATCAGACTTCAATACCAAAAATTTATTTTATTCATAAATTTGCCCACTTTTAAATTTACAGAAAAGGAAACTTGACTTGACTATACATCTGCTCTTTAGTATACAGGATGGCCACTTTTTGATAGGGACGTTATTGTTATCTCGGAAAATGTAAAAGATACGCAGTTGGTTAAATAAGAAAAAAGCTGCGCTCCTTTATAGGTGAATAAAATGCATTAAGGAAATTAAATATTTCCAGAGATATACGGAAAAAAAAATCCGGTTTTATTTGATAAAAAAGTTTATGAAGGTTTTTTATTGTAAACTATGTCAGCTATAAGGTACTGATATTACATTGAAACCACAACGGTGCGTTTCAGCACCGCTGACACCAACTTCTTTTTTTTCAAATACTGACCTATACTTGCTTTTTCATTTCTTGATGTCTTTCTCTATTTTAAATACGATGGATATAATATTTCTTTATTATATTTACGTTAAATGTTTAACCAGTAATTATAGGTTTAAGCCCTGTCGTATGAAAGCGTATCGTAGTTTGATTAGCAAATTTGAAAGAACAGGGTCTGTGACTGATCTACCAAGATCAGGAAGACCAAAAATTGGTGATGTCCAAGTTGCAGATGTTTTTCAGGCAAATCAACAGACAGCCAATACTAATTAGCTAGCAATCAGTAGTGCATCAGCAATCACCTCTCATATACCATGGTTTCGAAAATATTACGTCAAATCCTCAAAATGTATCCCTATAAACTGAAACTGCTTTTTGAATTAAAGTATGCAGGCATGATTTTTCTTCACGAATATTGGCTCAGATTGAAATCGACTCGAAATTGCAGTTAAAGAAATTTTTGAGCACACGCTGTTTTTATTCACTGAATTTTTTTTTTAAATAGCATATTGAATTTGCATTACATTGTGACCGCGTGGGGAGCCGTCAACATACTCCTGTGTTTGTGTTTTTGTGTTTGGTTCTTTGTTTCTTGATTTTCTCCTTAATTACATATTTAAATTTTATATATATTTATTTATAAATTTTATATGTATTTTATGTTTCAACCCCAATGGTATCTGAAATAAAATAAATACATGGTTATCCCGTATATTATGGACAGATGAGGACCATTTCTCTCTAAATGGTGGAGTCAATACTCAAAACTGTGGAATATGGTCGACAGATAATCCACGTGAAATCGTTCAGGAAGGTCTTCATGACAAGAAAGTCACCCTTTGGTGCGGTTTCAAAAGATTGAAAATATACAGAATGGAGAAGCCGTATCTGTAACTAATACTGGTAAACGATACCTGCGAATGTTACGAAATTATACCATTCTTCTATGAAACAGTTTTTCAAAACCAGTTTCGACAGGGCGCTTAGTAGCGCTCAAAATTTGTGCTCTATTTAATTTTTAAAAGTTAATTTTCTACCTTTTTCTAAGATTTTCTCTTGTTAATTATAATGCAGAGGAAAACGACTCTTCTCTCAACGTAAATACTATTATAAGTATAAACATCAATATACAATTTTACATCCAATTTTGTACAGTAAATGGAGATAAGGCCAATGTTATGGTGGAAATAATAGACCGGTCAATTATCGACATTATTTCTGTTTGTGAATTATGTATATCAAAATTTGATATCCTTTTGTTATAAATATAGTAGCAGACTATTAAGTAAGACTTACTGAAAATAAGAAGCTGTTTAGAGAAAATAAGAAATTATAGGTTTTTGCTATCATTGACTACTGTGGCCCGTCCCACGTTGTGATTTCGGCGCCGGCAAAGTATCTGGCACGACGCTGACCGCGCTATAGCTGCGATTTCGGCGCCGGAAAAGTATCTGGCACTCCATCATTACTCGTACCGTAAACTGCCCGCGTACTTTTTGACGCAACTCGGTATATAGACCTTTCATGCTTTAAACTGCCGTCAAAGTTATATATTCGCCGTTTCACGTAAATGATTTTTTTTACTCACCTGTTATTCATTGTACAGTTGTTATTTCACCTGTTTTGTTGAGATAATTTACTGATCAAAAACACGTTTTAACTGTTTAAATTTAACCGCGCCTAAAATTTAAATATACAAGGCTCAACTTAAAATTAACGAGTCTAAGCAGCAAAAAACCAGTAACAATCGTCACACCTCTACTTCTTCTCGGTGTATGTGTTTGTCTTCAGTAATGTCGTCTAGCTCGTGGTCATTCTCTTCGTAACTTGTTTGATCTTCCTCTGCAGTTAAGAGCTTTTGGTAATATTCTTTCCACAATTTTTACGTCTTCTGTTATCATTTGGTAGGTTTATGATTTCACTTCCTGTTTTCTTTTCCTTATGTTTTTCGTGTTTTGTAAAAGAGTTTTTGATTTATCCTGCTATTAACTTCCTGTTTTTACCGAATTTTTTCCCATGATTTGGTCTTTTCTCTGATGATCAGTGCTTTAACTTTTATTCTTTGTAATTTATATTTTTCGTATTTTTCTATAGGCTTACTCTCCATATAGATAGTTTTTCCTTAAGTTTGACTTTATTTTTTACTTCCAGGTTCCACCATGTTAATTGTTTCTTCCTTTCATTTATTATTGTTATTCTACATGTATTAACTGCTTTTAGTTCCATCGTTTCCCCAGTCTTTTAGCAAATGTATCTTTAGTTCACTTCATTTTCAAATATGTTTGCTATTTTGGACTCCTGTAACTTGTATGACCCATTTACCTCTTTTATATGTTTTGATTGCATTTCATTTTTGTTGTCTTTGGTTTTTGTGTCTCATTTATAGCTTTAAAATTCATTGTCATTTGTGGAGCTAAGCTTACCGAAATATTTCCTACAGGCTTACTCTAATTTGGCTGCTTGACCTGGCCAGTCTGTATAAAGGATATGTTTTTAGGAATCTTAAATTATTAGACATTTAAATATCTTATTATTTGTTCACAATACCAAAATTGGAAGGTTTTCCAAGTTCTCACGTCAACCTTTGATACGAATGTAAGAATTTTTGCCTCCTTACCTTTTATTAATACATAATTCTAATTGGATATAAGTTTCTTTTCGATATCTGTTGCATTTTTTTTTCTAATTTATCTAAAATTGTCGGTAGAGATAACTTGTGGCAAACGAAGAATGTTGTAAACCATTCAATTTAAGTGAGTTTTAAAGAAGTACCTTCAATATACACAAAATCCGGATTGATTTATTTTAATTATCCAAATTTACAAAATTTAAAAATATTCTTGTTTTACTATTCGTAATTTTATTTTACTTCGTTAAATGTCTATCATTTCAAAGATTAATACCTAAATTAACTTAATATAGCATACACTAACATTTCGTTAGTTCGATAAAATTTCGTGAAATCTGCCAGGAAATATTAATAGGATTGTGTATAGTTGATGTTATTGCGGCATCAAGTAAATCTCTAATCAGACAATATATGTACACTGCATTCTGGGTGTGATCGGTTTGAAGTGGTCTTATGCCCATATTGCAATCGTAGTAAGCTAATTTAAATTCAATGCATGTATGAGCATAATATCGGCTACACATTCCACTTTCGAACCTCCTGTTCGAACACACAATTGTAGTTGATGTTTACGACGTGTTTGGAACTGATTACCAAAGCTCGCCTACTGAATGGGTTTAAATTAAAATCACACTCAAGTGAAATCACGAACACACTCGTTTAGCTTTACAATTTCATGCTATTAGCGGAAGAGACGATAATATCAATATTATTATGTTTTGTTATAGCCTTAATGTGAATGTTCCTAAGTACATGTATATAAATATGAGCGGAAGAAGTTTTCGATGAATATTTCCCAAGAAGTTGCTTGTTGTGTTAATTTATTACAGTCTGAAACTCGTAAATACAACACGCCATACGTCTGGCTGTAGTATGGCACCCCGGTTTTTGTAAATTTCAGTTTTGTTCATTCCGATAAGCCTTTGTCAATGTTCGGAGAAATGTCAAATTGTTTTATTTTTATATAAGATTTAGTTAATGTTTTGGATTGTTTAATTTATTTATTTAAATGTTCAGTTTGTTTAAATTAATTTCACGTTTTAATTTGTTAGCATTTGCTCATGTAGCTCATGTCCTTCTTAGAAGTTTGTCTTCTATGATCTGTGCGTTAGGCGCAGCGCACGCAGCTGTTGTTTGATATCTATACGTTTGTTTAACCTTGTAAGTTCAGTTCCGTTATAGACACGAGCTTATAAGTATATGTAAAATTGTATTTCATTGCTGCCATTTTGTGATTTTTGATTTCAAGTTTTGAATTCACGTTTTTGATTTTATTTCGTCCTTCACGGAACTTATTTTATAATAATTGATATTATATTCTTGTGTACACAATTTAGATATAAGATCTTTTATTATTTTTTGTGCAGGAAGATATATTAATGTTTTAGAGTTTAAATTTTCCGTTTTCTAGTTTACTGTTTTCTATTTAATAATTAATCACCTCGGGTTGGGTGAATAGAAGCATTGTGGTTGTTTTTAGTTTTCATTTATGTAAATTACTTGAATTGTCCACGTTCAATTTAGTTGTTTAAATATTGAGACCACGTAGATTGAATTGATAAAAAACAAGATTATGTTCCTGAACTATTTGTTATCTTTTGCTTTGATAAAGGATTTAGCATTGTCCTTTTTTAATTTAGAGTCAAATGCAGTTTTGATTTCGACCAGGATCTTTTGTCCAAGGTTTTTTTTTCTGCAAAATTGTAATTAACATTTTTTTTTCTTTTTTTTTTAAATAATAAAAATTTTGATTATTCACGTCATTCAAAATACTGGTCTTTTATTTTTGATTAATCCTTTTTTTTGGAGTATTAAAGAAAGTCAGATTTCTTTCACCCACATTTTACTTTTCATGATAAGTTTAATTGTGAGAGTAACCCTGAGTTTAATTGTTCTTTTGCGCCCTTTTAAATTTTTATCCTGTGAGCTAGCTAAATTAATTTTTCATTTTCAATTTCATTTTGCATTTTTGTAGGTACCTTCAGTACACAGCAGTATTTATATATCTTTATAAACTAAATACCTTGTTAAACAAATCGTGATGGGTGTGTTTTTTCTAGTTTCTGTCCTTAGGTGAATGTTTACCCTTGGTAGTCAATTTACCCTGAGTAAACAACATAGCAATGCTAACGAAATCTAAGAAAAAAATAATTTTTGGACTTAATTGTTATTGCTAATTTTCAAGCATTTTCTGACGTGTGAAAATTATGTAGTTGTACACTCTAGTACGTTCCCATAAAATATGCGTACAGTTTAACGTTAATTGTCATAAAAAATTGATATTTATCTGTAATGTTGTCTTTTTCCGTTCGTTACAACTTTCTTCTTATCTATGATCAACGCTATATGTAAGCGAAACCAGAAGATGATCTTTGTGTTATTTAGCTTCAAGTAGGGCGGGCGTGCTGTTGTATATTTCCAGTCAAGTTTACTTTTGTTCTGCGGTGGCGATACTGCCTTGTGGTAATTTGTCTGTGGCTGGTATGTTGCTGTGTATTCTGTCTTCGTTGGCTTAAAAGCCCTTGATGTGTTTTCTCAAGGGAATATGTCTAGAAATATTTGTCTATATGAAAAGAGGAGTTTTCATTTTACAGGACTTTTACTATCGATGTTTGTTTCTTTAGTATACATTCTGACGTGAAAGTATTTATAGCTACACTTAAATGCTTTACAGAATGTAGTCTACAAACAAACAAATTTATTATTTATAATGAATTTCAAAATTCCTATCCTTGTTTTCTCTTTACAGGATCAAATAAATTTATTTATGGTGCGTTAGATACTTGGAAGTTTTTGTGAAGCATAAAAACGTGAGATTCTCATTTTTATTCACTAAATAATTCAAAACCATTCTTCTATTGTACAAGATTATCATAAACATATTTCAGTTTATTATGCATTTTTAACAAATTAAATTAACAATGATATGTGAAAGAAATTCGATTGTTTGAATACTGGGATTTCTTATTTCCAATAGTGGTTAACACAAATCTTCGATATGTCGTCCATTTTGTTGCTGTACAATCAACAACCGTTCCTCTAAATTATACAGAGCATTATTCAGAATTTCTGGTTGAATTTCAGCAATTTGATTCCTAATAGAGTCCTTTAATTCTTCCAAGGTTGCTGGTCGTGTTCTAAACACCAAACTTTTTAAATATCCCCACAACCAGTAATCCGCTCAGTTAAAATCAGGCGATCTTGGAGGCCATGAATTTATAAAATGTTTGTTTATAACACGATCCTGAAAAACATCAGTTAACAATTTTTAACTGGTGGGTAAATATGCGTGGGTGCTTCATCCTGCATAAAAATAATATTTTCAATTCATTCGTGTTCGTTTTGTATCCGTGGAATGGTAGAATTTCGTAACATTCGCAATTATCGTTCACCAGTATTAGTTACAGATACGGCTTCTCCATTCTGTATCTTTTCAAAGAAGTATGATCCAATGATTAAATTAGCAGTGAAACCGCACCAAAGGGTGACTTTCTTGTCATGAAGACCTTCCTGGACGATTTCACGTGGATTATCTGTCGACCATATTCGACAGTTTTGAGTATTGACCCCACCATTTAGAGAAATATGGGCCTCATCTGTCCATAAAATACGGGATAATCATTTATGTATTTTATTTCAGATACAATTGGGGTTGAAATATATAAAATACATATAAAATTTACAAATAATTGTTTAATTTCCTCTATATGTTTTTCTTTAAACAATAAATCTTCTTTGCACACCCTCGATGGATTTCTTGTATATATCGTAGAAAGGATGCCAAATAATTGCAGCGTATTCCAGCTTGGACCGAACTAATGAGGTATACAGCAGCCCCAAGGCATATGACTCAGCGAAAGGCTTCGTTGTACGAAAGATGAAACCGAGAGATCTAGTTGCGACGGAGACAGTATCAGCAACGTGATCAACGAAAGAAAGCCGAGCTTCAAAAATCACCCCCAGGTCCCTAATCTTATTACAACGAGCCAAAGATATAGAGTCAATATTATAAGCAAAAATAAAATGATTTTCTCTAGGACAGTGATTCAAGGTATTTCTGGAGTTGTAAGCAGTCAGCAATAGATGTAATGCTGGCGTATATTTTAACATCGTCAGCGAACATGAGAATGTTGCAGTCAACGGTTTCTGGAAAATCATTGATAAATAAAAGAAACAACAAAGGGCTCTAATTGAACCCTTGTGGGACACCCGATGTAACAATATGGCTATCAGACCTGAAACCATTGTAGCATACATAAAGCTGACTAAGTACCATGTTTTTACACTACTTGTTATTAAATTGGATAATACCTGGCGTTAGCACCCTTTTTGTCTAGACGTTTATTGTCCCAAATCCATCCATTATAAATAATATTTCTGAAGATGGGATTTCTATGGATAATTATACCAATTATCATTTTGAATACACGGATGTTGGTCTCAGTGAAGATCAAGCTAGCTGTTATGTATGTATGTAGCAACTCGTTCTGTGAGCACCGCAGCAGCATTAGAACGATAGGGAAATAAATATTAACGCTATCTTTAATATAATTTCTGTAATGCAATATATTTATGTAGCTATACCAATTGTGCCATCCTGTTTAGTACTATAGTAGTACAGAACTTTGCTATAAGATGGTTCAAGAAAGACAGACATTTACAATTGATAGTACTATAATAAACAACTTGTATCATATTCGTATTATAGAGGCAATTAACTGCATTAATAGGTACTAATAAAACTCCTAGATTATTAGATAGTTTCCTTTGTATAAAAACAACAACGTAATCTTATGAGTGAGATATAAAATAAAACATTTTCGTTACATGTAGCCAGATGTTCTGTACATTTCGGACAAAATAACGTCAAGGTGGATTTTATTGGGTAGTTGATGTCTATATGGAACATCTTGCTTAGTGCTTACCCTTAAGCTTAAAGCGTAAAACGTCAAAACAAGCTGCGCGAAATTAATTAATTTCTTGTATATCGCACATCACATCATGTTCAATATGTGAAATATCTGGATATTTTGACTGCCACGGCAACAACGTAACTATAATATTTCAGCAATCATTTTAAAAATAATTTAAATTTTTATTTTTAAAAAACTATAAAAACTAACAGAATTTGAGTATAATATATTGTACTGTACCAATTTCTTCTAATAAATCCGCTGCGCTTATCTGCTTGCCCTTTCCACAATTATCCCAATATCATTCATTAAAATACTATTTGATCATTCAGTAGACTGATTTCGTTAAAGGTAATTTCCCGGAAGATCCTTGCGCGCGGATATCAATACCAAATGCTTTCGTTCGCAGCTGATAATTTCGATTGAATTGGCTTTATAAAATCCTTCTCCCAAGGCCGCTGGAAATCAGTAGCATGATTGGTTCGTATTGATCTCGATAGAACATCGTATGGCCTTATTCGAGTCATTTAAAGAAATAAATACCATATGTATATAATAACAATACATTTGTCCAACAGAACATGATATCCGATTACAGGACAACTACACCAAAAAATAGGACATTGATTTATATCTAAATAGCAGTAACGATAATAAAATGAATACATTTTAGGGATGAAACCTGTCATAATACTCCAAGAGGGGCATTTCTAAGTGTTTTAAGTTATATTGAAAAAATATGTGAAAAACTTTGTTGTAGTTATTACAGATGACATATACGGTCGATTTAAGCATCATAATTGGTTGTAGCCAACGGTAAATAGAAGGCAGCGGAGGGTCCAGTGAAAACATGAGGCACTTAGAAGTTACACCGGACTAAAAGCTCAAGACAGTCAGCGCAGCCATGGACAAAATTGAACAAAACCCAAAGACTAGTAGAAATACGCGTATACGATAAGGATAGTAATTCAAAACGATACAGTATTACCGACTGGTCTAAGTTCCTTTGTGGTTGGAAGCACAAAAACTTGGCAAATCTTCGCTGTATCTTCTGCAAATGACATCTAGACACCATATAGTAGGTACAGATACCAAATAACACTACCGTACTCTAACTAACTAACTAATCTTATCAGGGAAAAGTATAAAGATTTAAAGAGAAATATGTTAAAAAAACATAGACTTTGGCGAACAAGGAAATCTCAAGGTCTGTACCGCATGCTTACCGATCGTTTGAATGTGATTGTTAAAGGCTTACGAAAGGCGTCTTTATTATAGTTATATGTGACGAAGTTAACCTTCCTAGTAAAAGTGACAGTTCTACATTTATGTATATGCAGCGGCAAGTCGTTGGAATCCCACCATGCGGAAAGCGGATGTAAATCTGTCCAAAAGCAGGACAATCACCCGAACCATCGACACATCAATCTAATTTTAAATCGTCCGCAAATAAGAGTTTATAAGATATAAATACACTACGGGAAGATCATTGATAAAAATTAAAAACAGCAAAGGACCCTTGGGTCCTTTGCTGTTGTTGCCGCAAGGTTTAAACTTGTTTAAACCTTGCGGAACACCAGACGTTGCGATGTATGACTCTGAATGCGGTCGAACGCTTTCGAAAAGTAAGTATACAGCACGTCGACCTGTTACCCCGAATATAATTCTCCGGAAAGCTTTGATGGAATATTGCAAAGTTAGTAATCGTTACACTACCTTCCATAAAATGATGTTGGAATCATGATACTAACTCTAACGAATGGAGTTGAATACAGCAGTATGTATTTCAAAAAGTTTAGAGAAATTCGATAATATAACGATATGACGATAGTTCTGCATGTTAGATGCACTTCCGCTTTTCAGTATGGGTATAATTGTAGTTATCTTCCATATATCGGGATGGTTTTGTATTCCGAATGCGACTTATGTCAAATAACCAAACTAAATGTCACCTAAATATCAGCATATTTAACCAAAGTATCATCTGACATATTTAGTGAATTCCTTGTAAGCAGTATTATTACTGATTTTAAAAAACAAGAAACAGCAAAATCAACTCTTTTAACAAGGGAATAGCTGACTTAACCTATAATTATCGAAATCGAGCTCTGTTTAATTGTAAAACTATGTACAATTAAGTAATTGGGCTTTTTTAAACTCTTAGTTTCTGCACTAATGTACATAAAAATAAACACTGAATGTTCTGAACTGGTGATCAACAAGATTCAATGAATAAGAATTATCTTATGGCTATTATAATCCCTTTAGTAAGCACAATGATTTTCCTACGTTCCCCAAGGTAAAAAACCCTTTTAGATATTTGTGTAAGCACCACTCACTGTTAGTTCCACGTCTTTAATCCTAGCTGTGAGCTTGGGTAGTCTTGAAATGAATAAAATTCTGGTATAAACCTTTTTCAAATATTTCAAATTTTTCAAAACTAACCTCTTTTCGTTCCTATATGATACTAGGACTTACATTCCAAACAATCTTATACCGTTGAATTACGTACGGAACTGGGTCAATTCAACCGACTTTATGCAGGTCCTTCGGAGAATCTTTCGGTGTAGCGTAACACAATTAAACTATTAGTTTCGTTCAATTATTGTTCCATTTTCATTAATTTTACATTAATAAGTTTTGATAATCAATTAATTACAATATTTTGTTTGACAATTCAGTTTACAGAAATCTATACTAAATGAATGAACTTTCCGCTTGCCTTATTCTCTGGAGATTCTTCCAGTACTTAGATTTTCTCTGCTCTACTTTACTTTCAAGTTTCTCAAATATTATCCCGTAAAAGGGTTCAAGCCCTACAAATGGTATTCTTGCACTCACAGAAGAGTTACCTTGTTCTATTGCCTAGCCCGTTTAGTTTTTCTAGACATTCCCAAACCATCTTGGAGCTGATTATATTTGACCACATCGCTCTGGTGGCTGCTTGACCATAAGACATGATGATATGATAATATCTTGCTTTTAATAGTCTCTGTCAATGTTAAATTAGACGGTATTTCAATAGCGTGTGTTTCCGCTTGACAGACACTCCGGTACAAGCCCAAGCTTCCAAAATATTTGGTTCTAAGCCCGTATAGCCCTATTCCAGTTCCCTCTGTCGTTTTGGAGCCATCCGTGTACCATTTAATGGTATTAATGTTGAGTTTCAGGATGGTGTCTTTATCACATTCACCTTTGCTACTAACCTTTATGGTAAATTCTTTCACAAAGCTAAACTTTTTTGGCATAACATCTCGGGGCATATCCCAGGCTTAGTCACTTTCAGGAGGCTCAGGCCTATACCTAACCATTCCTTCTCCAATCATTCTGCGTTTCCTACGTCAGAACATATGTATCGTATTCGTACTCTAAACGTGACCATTTTTCTTATAATTTGTGGATAGATCCGACCCTATCTACAATAGGTATTTAAAACAATAAAACTTAATTAATAAAATTACGTACAATATATTGTATACCAATTCTTGTTATTAGAAAAACAATAATTGTTTCAAAATAATCCTACGTTTAAACGCATTTATATTAAGCAAAAAGGTAATTAAAAATGTTACATAAATATATCAATGTAATCCCAAGATATCCGCATTTATATACATATATTACGTGTGGACGAAATATACGCCACGAATAAATTTTCAATCCGTTTGAAGCACTCTCGATTATTATAGAAGCCGATCATTTATTTTTCAAAAGACCTACTTTGTCATTTCCTGCCAAACGAGATTCTCATTTACAACCCAAGTCCTATCGTAATATATAAATTCTCGGTTGAAAGGGATATAATTTATGTGAAGGCTTTAGATATCACTGGTTCTACAGCACAAAAAATAAATTTCGATAATTAATTTGAAATACCTTTTGCAAATTAGTAAAAGGTGGCATAAAGTGTAATAGATATTTAAAAATAATTTATCTTCTGTCATTAATAATTCCTTGAAATGAAATAGAAGATTATATAAATAAAAGATATTCATGTTCTAAGACCTCATACACATACATATAAAATCAATTGGTCAACTAATTCTTGCCTCCCAGCAACTTAAATATCTAAATACATCCACACCAATCCAATAATCCACTGAGTAACACTAAAACGTAAAATTTATATCAGCAACTGCACTAGTTTACGTAATCTTTTTATCTGCTTAATTTTACTAAACTGGAATGATGAGTTAATTGGCAATTCCGCACTCCCAACTTTCTTAACTATTAAATTATCACGTTTCACTTCCTCTTTAAATTGCGAAGAATCACTCAAGCGAATTCAACGTTCATCAAATAACTGCAAACAAAAATATGAAAATCTTCGTTACATAATTACCAAACGTGTAACTTTTATGGACCTAACCAGCATCACATAAACGACCTAGTTTACTGCTGGAAACGAAGTTTCTGTTCATATGACAATTTCTATTAAAGTCACATCAAAAACAATAACTTTGTGATATTTTCTGGTTTTAAAATGGGAAAAGTGCTTCCCTATGTCCACAGTACGCACTTGCCTCTCAAAAAAAAAAAGGATAAGAGCATATCTATCCTGTAGAGAGCAATCTTTTAGGAATGCGATCAGATCACATGATCGAATAAGCTGGAATCAGTGCAGAGGCAGACTCAATGGATCGGTCTAGTTTACTGAAGGATCAAAAACCGATAATGGGACTGGAGCTGCAATATATACTAAGGTGAAATATACAATGATCACTGTTTCACTAAGAAAATATACCACGTTTTTCGAGCAGAAGTACACAGTGGGTTTGTAAAACAAACAGATTTATATTGTAACAGACAGCCAGCGATACTGAGGGCATTAGTGAACCCCATAGTACAATCAAGATCGGTTTGAAAATGTATTCGAGAAATGAAAAAACTGGTGGACCCCAATAAAGTTGCGTTAATGTAGGTACCAGACATTCCAGAAACGAAGGAAACAAAAAAGCTGATAAGTTAGCAACAAATGGATTAGCGGCTTCATATACAGGCCCAGAACCTATTCTAGATGTGTCAAAAAATACAGCACGGGGAGGAAGATTCATGGAAAGACGTTTCTTAACCCATTCTATGCGGTTGAGGTCATATGACATCATGCCGTGGCCACTGATAATTCATCAAACTACTAACCGCATTGAATAGGTTAAGCAACCATCCGGAAAAAGGACTGAAGGACTACTAAACCTCAGACGGAATCATCTTCGCACAATGGTAGGTCTCCTATCAGGACACTGTGCACTGAAAGGAGCCTTACAGAAAATAACTATCAAAACTACAGATACCAATTGCAGACAGTGTAGTGGGATGACGAAAACAGCATACCTGTACCATCCTACGTGAATCCTCTGGACGCACAAGGACAGCCAATTTTTGGCAAGCCAAATGAACCCAGGGGATTATTTTGATCAACCAACCAGAGACCTAGAGCACCAGGAAAAGTGATGTAAAAGAAATGGGAGGTTAAATGCAAAAGAGTCAAGAGACTGGAGTGTTTCCAGGGCCCAACACTTATGCTAATAAACTGGTTTCTGGCAATAATTTAGTTGAGTGAAGAATGAAAACTCAATAGTGAGATGTCGGGCAAAATCGAACTGCTTGGTTTAAATAAATAGTTTTTTTTTTTTATAAAAGATATGTCGACGATTGTTTAATGTTACTACCTGAAAATAAAATAAAACATGTTTTTCAAATTTTCAATGCCTTTCACCAGCCCAAATTACAGAAAACAAATATTAAAAAATATAACAAACATCTTAATAGAAAATAACTACCCAATATATATAATATTGCTCTACCATATATAAGCGGCTTTTCTCAAAATTTAGACAAGGCTTTAACAAAACATAATACAAAAGTAGCTCATAAAAATACAAAAAATCTTTCATATCAGCATTAAAATTAAAAAAGTATGATTCCACAGAAAAAACAATCAAATGTCATCTATGAAATAAACTGCGAAGACTGTGACAATTGTTGCATCGGCCAAACGTCATAATATTTATGCGAAAGACTAAATAGGCATAAATACTCTAAAAATATCACAACGTTAAAAAAAAACACACAATCCCGAAACCATTGTTTTGATTTTGAAAATATAGAAATCAGACAGAGAAAAGAAAAACAAAAAACAAGAGAAATACTTGAGTCAATACACATTACAGACAACAAAAATACATGCAATGACAAAACTGACATATTAAATTTGCCAAAACTGTATTATACAATTATTAAAAATTATCAAAATTAAATGTTGGTTTTATTTTGGATTTCGTACTGTCAGATATTATACCGCTATATACTTCAATCAAAAAATCCTTCAAATTGACATAATTCTACAGTCGCAATCCAAACACATATTACAAACATGGGATGAAGTAAAACAAATATACGTCGCGTTTACTATCTTTGTTGGCTTCAAAGCCTGAACACATTATTATATGTCAGACGCCGTTCCAGTTCCATAGAATACAGTGCAATGGTCCTTTGCAATTACTTAACCTATCATATTATCATACCATCATTAAATATGTATATATCATGCATTTGGATTTATATACTTTTTATTGTTTATTTTTTATTCTCAGGCACCAATATTTTGATTTTTATTTTGCAATCTAGACTACTAACAACAAATCACTAAAAAGCTACAGAAATTTTCGGCAGCTAATAGAATGCTGTAAAGTATTCTATAAAAAGTTCTAAGAAATAAGTGGAAAAACTTTAATGTTTATGTAACAAGATATCTTCTTTCTTTCACTAAACATATGCATAATTCCTTATTTTTTTTTAATGAAAATTCTGGCTTTGTTTACGCAGACATTTTGATTGACAATTGAATTTTTTCGCTATATTTTGATTTATTTAGTGATGCAGCAAACCTTTAGAAAAATATTTTTGCTTTTATTGTTCTGTTTTACTCTCAAATAAAATGGGTTGTAAATATTTTAATGTGTGGATGCAGTTTGCACGTGAGATAAAACCGTAAAGTGTATTGTAAAATTTTATTATTTGGGGATATATAAAAATGTTTCGCGTTTTCCAGGGTTTTTTGATCGGTTTCAATAAAAATACTATCAAATTTATATGCGTAACAATTCATATCGATAAGAGTGTATTTTGGAATTTAAAACAACAATGCAGAAAACTCTTGTTACTAATTACGTACTGTAAGAGTAGCTATTGTCAAATTAAAATTTAGTAAACTTCAAAGTTTAAATGCTGCTTCCATTGCAAACCTTGCTAATTTTATGAAAGTAAATTTAAATACTAATAACATATATTTTAGACGATTACTTTAAAAAACGCATAAATATGCATTTAAATTGAAGAAAACTTTAATGCTTCCTTTTTTTTTGGGAAGACTAAATCTCCTAACGGAAAAATAATTCTCAGAGGGCCCGCTTTCTGTAAAATAAACTAAAGATGGCAAAAATATTTTTTTAGAAAACGCAAAAATTGTTTTTTATTAGACGGTATGAGTAACAACTGTAGATAAATTAAAAGATCGCGTTGGCAAGGCGGCTCCTCATACATAATCGTATAAAATTCACAAAATCCTTTATTACCGTTCCTAACTCCTTAGTGCTGAAGCTGACAGGAAATAATGCGTTTTCCATAATTGAACTAGACATTTGAAATAAATAGCAGACCATTTCAGACGTGACAGAACAACTTATACAGTTCGTTCCTATAGCTTTTCTTAAAGTAAAAATAATATGAAGATTTATACGCGTAATGTTGAATAGCATAGGAATCACCACAAGGCGTATTGCTAGTGATTTCGTTCTTGGGAATCCGTATTATGCAAAGTGAAAACGCTCATGGTTCAGACGTATTATGGAATTTGAACTTCTACATATAGAATGCGCAAATTTATTTCAACGTAAATCCTACATAGAACTAGAGAAAGAATTTTTCTCTCTTCTTTTGACATTTCCAATTTAGTTCCTCGTAATACGTGTTATACCTTAACTCTTTTTCAAACTGCATTGTGCTGTTTGTAATATATCGTGCTGGCAAATCTACGTCTTGAAGTGGGCCTTACATCCCAAATCCTACGTCTGTACGCGTATATACTAGCTGCTATTCCTTTATGTTTAATGCCAATGTTATCTTATATTTTATGCTACCATTACCCTATCCTACAAATGCATTACAGTTTTTGCTTCAGTTATACTAAGAAAATTGGTACTACAGTTGGCCTATATATCCGTTAGCCAATGTTATGTATATGCCTATTTAGTCTATAATGACCGGTCAATAGACCTACTATTATTTTGACAGTCTTTACTGAACACCGACTGAGTAAAGACAGGATCACTCAGTAGGTGTTTAGTAAATTCAAGCCTATATTCCTATAAGAACTCCTTCGCCTGTCTTTGTCCTGCCGAGATTTGCAATCATTCCTTGGACTTGTTATGTATCCATTCATTGATGGACTTTTCAATTGGCGATTTGGTAATGTCGAATATCCTTGACGAACCTCGTCTGGCCAAATCGTTCGCCGTCAGATTTCTATTCACGCCCGTGTGGCTGGAATCCAGGTCAATATTAATTTCTTTTGAGTGCCCATTTAGGGTGTAAGAACGCAGTCTCAAACCAGCTTCGAGTAAACACTTGCGGAACAGATCGCTTTAAGTGTGATTTTATAGTTTCTGCATTTGTTTATTTAACCTTTCGTAGGTCTCTTGGGCATAAGTATATGAATTTTTCTGAAACTGCAGATGCTTTCCCCTTGACAGTTTAATTTACATTATGATTTCGTGATTAGTTATTTAAGAACATTTATTACATTTTTTTAAAAACTTTTTCTTAAATTGAACACTATGAATATCACATAATTCTATGCAAAACTTCACAAATTCTTTTAAACTTTTGTTTCTGTATAAACATTGCTTGTTGGGAAACTGATTTGCTCTATGGGCTAACCTTTGCCCTTCTGTACAATACAAATGCAATGATCGAATTAAAAGTTAAAATTAAGAAAAAAAGAATATAGTCATTGTCGACTTATCTGTCCACGACATCGACAAATCATAGGTATATCCTTTGCCAGGATTTTATGATTCTTAGTTAATGATGTTGTTAATTCCAGTACCCTCATCTATTTTTAAACTTCTTAATATACATTACCGTTTCAAATATTTATAATAATTGTTAATTTCAAAAGTTTTCAAAGCTATAAGTTAAATTTGGCAGGCTATTAGAAATCAAATCGTAATAGCCACATGTAATTCTGATGAAGACGAGCTTGTACCATCTCCTGAATTGCAAAATGTAATGGAGTACTGCCAACGGAAGAGGCTAACGCTCCAACGTACACAACACTATTTAGGAAAGCAAGGATATCAGAGATGAGCAACTTTTGGAATATACTTCTCCTTTTAGAAACTCCCTGAGGAAAAAGAATGTCTTTTAAAAAAATCTATTTGTGAAGCACAGAAGATCTAGCTAGTGTAATAGCAAAAGGCTGAAATACATTTCAACCTTTTAAAACACCAAGAGTGGATGGGATTCTTCTAGTCCTATATCAGAAAGGGCACACGCCTAATCCGAATATACTGGAGTAATCTAAAGCCGCGATTAGCTATCGCAAGAACTAACTTTTCTAAAGTGCAAAGATTAGCCTTTGTATGTATAACTGGGACAATGAGAACGTGTCTAACGGCATCTATTTAAGTGATACTAAAGAAGAAGTGTTTTGCTTTTTCCTGGATTTAGCCAGCCCTTATCAGGTGAAAGACGAACATATAGACAATAAACATTACTCTTCTCCATATTTTAATGGATTTAGTAGCGGAAAGGACCACACGTCCAATAATAAGAAAAGGAACTATTAACCCTGTGCTTAAATCTTCGGAAGATGACCTGAACGTTTAACATGCTAAAAAAGATTAGCTTTATGCAATAGTTTTCTACCAAACTGAGCCATAAGAGAGAGCAAATGAGATTCAAACAATACGATACAACTTAAATGATATACTTCTTCTCAGATCCTTTTGCCCGCTGTAGGCGTCGGATATGTCTCTTTTCAACTGTTGACCCATTCCCTCCATCTTTTCCGGTCTCTGGCCATCTCTTTCATTTCTGATATCGTCTTTCCCCTTCTCCGTCCTATTTCCTCTATTCTTTCGCTCCATCCCTTTCTCGGTCTTCCTTTCTTTCTCCTATCCATGTTTCCAGCTTCAACTACCTTTTTAACGAGTGTCTCTTCTTCCACTCTTACTATATGTCCATACCATTGTAACTGTTTCTTCTCTATCTTGGCTATTATTACCTCCTGGTTTACTTCATGTCTTATTTGTTCATTCCGTATTCTATCCCACTTTGTTTTTCCAGTCATTTTCCTTAAAAATTTCATTTCAGTAGCTATTATCTTTCCTTCCTGCTTCTTTTGAAGTGGCCAAGACTCGCATGCATATGTCATTGTTGGTAACGCTATTGCATTGTATACATTGAATTTGATATTTTTATCTATTTCCTTTTTTCCTATAATTGTTTTATTAAGTGCGTAATATATTTTATTCGTTTTCTTTATTCTGTTATTAATATCCATATCTTGATAGATAGATAGATAGATTAGATCTTTATTCAGTAAAATACAAAATTGTGTTGAATATGTCATTAAATATTTTTACAAACACTTAAACACTACTATGTAATCATACAAAAATAATAGTACAATACTAATCTACATATATGAAATAAACCCTAGTGACTATGTGCTAAAAGAATCAAATATCATATTCAAATTGAATAATCGTTAAATTTAATATTATAAAATTAATATATTGCCAATGACGGATAGAAACGGTAATAACGGTTAAAACTGAAAGTTGAAAAACTCCTGCATATTATAGAAGACGTTAGTGGTAAGTATATTTTTTAGTTCTCTTTTTAGTTTTGTTACTGGTAAATCTTTTACATTTGAAGGTAAGTGGTTATATATTTTTATTATTTGAGTAATTGCACTTTTATTTACAATACTTTTTGTAGTTTTCAATGGGACCAGATGTAAATTTTTTATTCCACGGGTTTCATATGAGTGTTGGAGTTGCCTCTATTCAAAAAATGAGTAATTTTCTTCCTCCTCTATTCCTCTATTCTTCCATCTTCTGTTATTATGCTCCCTAAATATTCATACATTGATACCCTTTCCAGTTGTTTACCCCCTATTTGAATGGTTTCGTTATTATCCTTTCCGCGTTTGTTTATAATCATGGTTTTGCATTTTTCGCTGTTTATTTCTAGTTCTAAGTTCCCTATTTCCGCTGACCATATTTCTACTAGCTTCTTCATTTTTTTGTGTGTATCTGCTATCAGTACTATGTCATCCGCATATAGCAAGCTGTCTACTTTTATTGGTTCTAATTTTTTGTATCCGATTACTGTTTGCTGTTGTTCTGGCCTTTTTCTTGTATTCTTTATTAGTCTATCCATTAAAATTACAAACATCAGCGGACTCAGACTATCCCCCTGCTTTATTCCTTTGTCCATTCCAAACCTTCTTGACAGCTTTCCATTCATTTGCACCATGCCAAACACCCTCTTATATATATTCTTTACTACTGCACACAATTTCTTGTTTACACTTAGTTGATTTAAGGATTTCCATATAATACTTCTATTGACTGTATCGAACGCCGCTTTTAAGTCTAGGAAAGTCAAGTAGAGTACTTTTCCAGTATCTATTTTTTTTTCTAAATGATATACAAATTGCTCCAAACTGACAGAAGAAAGTGAAATAGGAACAAATCCAGAATCAGATATTTCGGAAACCTCGGCAATCACCCGAGTGTCTTTCAAATACGCTATACAAAAAATGCGTTCAGTCAACATTGACAGAAACTACCTCCTATCTAGCAAGAGATTACCCTAACCCCTCAACAGAAATAAACGTGTTTAAAACATAGACAACAAATACTAAAGTAAGGAACGTGCTTTAAGCTAGAGTAAATTGCTAAATATTAAATGAAATTTACATTTACAATTCTACCTGTTATTAATAAATAATTTACTTTAGAGAACGGTGAAACGTTAGAAAAAATAGTGACATTGGCTATTTGGGTATTATTAAATAAGAAACAAGATACTTAATGTTTACGATTCTTTCTGCTTTCCGTGTATTTCTCTCCTCTTATTATTTTAAGCTTCTTAATATGAACAAACTGTATTTTATAAAATTTATGAAGCAACAAAAACATTTATGGTTTCTCAAAGCTTTTGAAACATGGAATGAATAGAACTTTAAACAACGCTGCCGCAAAACAGTGGGCGTACAAAGTTCGGCCCTTGCGGTCTAACAGTAAACTAAAAAGCTTTATGCAGTACACATAATTTCAACCAAACGAAAGTGTTTTTTTTTGTAGCAGAAGTTACTACGCCTCCTCCACAAACAAGTCCAGAGGGGGGACACATAGGAGTGCTTATAGATCTTTTGTAACTCCAATTATTTCAGAACAAATTTTAGTTTTCCGTTAAACTGATTTTGCCTTTGATATCGGTACTATTTTTTATTTTATTTTTTATTTTATTATTCTTTTCAGCCCAGTCAGACAGAAAGTATGTAGGACAAGTCATAAAAAAGCGAAAACATTGAAATAACAATACATACAACATACATGCGTCAATAATATAATTAAATCAATAATTTGCGATTTAAACCAGCAAAGAACGTATTCGCAATTTAAAGTGCTTTATATTAGTAAGTGCTGATATGTCATCCGGAAGAAAATTACATAGTTTTATCCGTAGGGATATAGGTGCTCTTTTTGTAATATTTAATACATTCAGGGGCACACTCAATTTATTTCTATTCCTTGTATTATAGGAATGACAATCACCATTCCTCACGAGATCGGCTTTATTCTGAAAGACAAGCAACAAAACCTTCAGAATATAGACCCTAGGCAACGGCAAAATATTTAATTCTTTAAAATGTGGTCGACATGAATCTGTGGATTTAATATTTACTATAGATCGAATAACCCGTTTCTGTCCTAAAAATACCTCATTCGGAGCAATTACTTATCAAATTTAAAGATATTACTTCAGTTTGGCTGTATTACCAAAGTATTTTGTCACGATATTCTGAAATCAACATCCACTCATTTTTCGAAAGAGTTTCTTCAAAAAATTAACCGCAAATAATTGTGCAAATACGATGCAGATTAGCATTATCTAAAAGATAATAATACATTAATTAATAATAATAAGTATTCAGCATTTATTATTATTTTAAAAGAGTTATATGACTTACTATGATTATAAATCATGCATTATAAAGTTTGCTTTTACTATTTTTATTGTCTACTCTTCTCTGTGCAGAATTATTATGCCTCAACTGCAATCGACAGTAAACTCAATTATTCCAAGTTAAGATTCTAGTAATGGGTATCAAAAACAATGAATGAAAATTTATATTCATGAGAATATTTTTTAAAGTAAATTTCCAGCCTCGGCTTATATTCCTGATTACTTTAATAAATAACGTTTTCCATTAATCACTCACTATCAAGGCACTTGGATTACGACTCGTATATTCCATTGGAAAATCAGAGCAAAAATGTATGTTTCATTGGTAGGGCAATTTCCTCCGTTCCTGCTAAAGAATCAAGAGTACGGCTTAAAGTAATATTGCTGAAACGAGTAAATATTTATTGCGTGTTTACTCATTTTGTAAGCATGTCAAGAAGAGCAGAAAGTAACAAACATCTTTTGATTTGAAAATATTTAAAATGAAGTTAAAATCAAATGTTACGAAAACTTAAATACATGCAGTCAATGAAACAACATTACATATCTTTTTCACGTGATATTCCACGTTTAATTTACTTATACAATATTTTTGGTGAAAGTAGCAAGTTCTAGTGTGGCGTTGATATTGCCAATGGAAAATGCTATACAGCGGATGACAAAAAATATGTTTTAAAAGAATGTGAGGAATAGAGAACCGAGACTTTAGACCATAAAGTTAAACTCCTTGAGGTTCGGCAACTCATTCGACGTCTATTCATGGTTTACTCTACTACAAGCTCTTCACATTTATTTTATGCTACATAAATCATTTATTTATCAAGTTAAAATAATGCATATACATGAATAAAAGTGTATTTCAATTAAATGGAAAGTTAAAACATTAATAATTACACATAAAATCTACTGTCATTTTCTGATAGTGTGTAAAGGCGTTGTATAAGTTGCCTAACCCTAAGTGATTCAACTTTTCAAAAACTTTTATTTACTGTCAAGCAATTATACATTTTAACTTATCGTTCCTAGACTAAAAAGATCTATCTTAAATTCCTTTTACCAATTCCTTTTTGAAAACTGTTTTTTTCAGCACCTCGTTGTTCTTTCAACACCAATTATCAATTGTGAGAATATACTAAGCTTCTAAATAAGCACGTTCGACGTTAGTTTTACAATTCCAAATATTGTTAAATTTGTTTGCAGTACACGGACGCTTTCTTTATGGATATAAATGTATACTGAAATGCCCATATTATTAGGTACTGTTGTCATCACTCTAGCATGTGCCCTTTGCAATACTCTCTTACCAGTATGCATGAATTAAATCAAATTCACACCTAGAAGTGTTAACGCATCCTGCCACATCACCTACAACTCATTTCATTCGGACAGAATATTTTGAAGTTAGATTTAAGCAGTTAAGTGCAATGACTGACACACGACAGTTACTTACTATTGTGTGTTTTTATTTGTATAATTAAATTCTTCAGTCTTCTTTGACATTGCGATTGTTCATGTACCTTAAATTTTACATAAACAAATTGCTAATTCTTTTTGATTATAATACTACTAAAAGTAATCAATTTAAATAGGTATAATTAAACTGGTTAGCAACCAACTCGTTGTAAAATTATTTGCAACTTGACTAACTAGGTACTTACTATAAAGCTACAAAGTTATTTCCGCGTTCGATGCTGACGTAAAGATGGGAAAGGAATAAAATTACGGATTTAAATGTGTGAACAAATAATGAAATGGAGAGAATCGTTATTTTCGTACTTTCAATAAACAAACTCCCTCGTAAATAATCCGTTTGCATCTTTATGACGGAAATAACAATTTTACGCTGCCAGAAGCGATAACAAAGAACCGACAAGGTGGAAAGGAAAATCCCCAAAGTCATGCTGCGAAAAACCGTTATTATTACACATGCTATGTAAACGTAAGCTCTTTTCGCTTTAAATGTCCCCCAGGTGTTGATCAGCAATATTACTTTTGACTCCGAGAATGGTGAAATTACCCATAAACTTATTCATCTCCAGGAAATGTGTGATAGAAGATGGGGAAAAAGTTATTAAGTTATTTTCGATTTATTTCGCTCTTGAAAATATAATGCCAATTGGTACTCTCTATTGTACACACAGCCGAAGGACTAACTGACTAACGTGTTACTCAAGCGTTTTAACTTACGAACGTGCAATATAAAAACTACATTATTATTGTGATGCTCCTAAGGAAGTTGAAAAAGAAACAAGTTTACTGGTACGCGTATATCTCAAAAACTGAGTGGGTATGCGACAAACACATAGATTGCTACCTACATTTTCTTTTTAAATACCTAAGCAAAGGAATGGTGAGATTTAATAATACGTCTTTCTGATGCAAATCTGTCATACTTCACGGGAACCACAGCATCAGAAAAAGTTATAAAAAAATGCCACAATCAAAACCCAAACATCTCTTTACTAAAGCTGAAATTATCTACATATTGTGTGTAACCACGACATCATCTGGATCTCCATTATCGGAGAGAATGCCTATCAGAATATTGGAAACCATGAATAATTTGCAAATTGTTAACGCCAATGAAAATGTGAATACTCAGCATATTTGATCAATGTCGTGGTATCAAATATTACTAAGCACTATTCAAAAATACTTTAAAAATTTTACATTCATAGCAAACTAGAAGAACTAGAAAAAAAACAGAAAATTCAAAAAAAAATTCATGGAAAGGTGTCTCTGTGAATGCTGTATGTTTGGTAATTTATTTCGTATTCATTGATATAATGTCTCACCTTTAACATTTTGGTTGCTATAACAACGAACTTTCATTCTGAAAAAGGATTATGTCTTCTATGCAGCCATGAATTTTCATTTATTCACACAATTTGCGAGGAAAATTAATTTTATAACATAAATGGTAGAATTTTTAAAATCAATTAAATCGTAAGAAATTATTAGAAAAAGGGAATAATTTTTGCGATTTATTTTTATTAACTTGTGTGAACGAAAACAAATACGCAGTTCGCAGCAAAAAAAAATAACAAAATAAGGAACAGTGAACGGACAAAAGAAAAGGCAAAAATCACCCATTGTGAATTAATAAATAAAAGAAAACGTTAAATTAGACGTAGCAACATTACCCATAGCTTTAAAAGTAAGTTTGATGAACATCCTTTAATTAATAAAGTGTTCAAATTGACGATCATTCTGCATTACACAATATCCAAGCCTATACTTCAAGCTCTGTATCACTTCCTCAAAGTTGCACCTGAAATCTGCCGCATTTCAGTTGAAATCCTGGCTTTCAGATCTTTTACATTTTGTGGATGATTTTTATAAATTCTAGCTTTCAAATATCCCCACAAGACGGAATCCATTGGTGTGTATATTCAATAGAACTTCTTCTGCCAATTCAACTGCCTGGGAAGTATTAACATACTCTCTGACATTTAATTCTAAATGGGAAGGCGCTCTATCCTGTTGCTACCAAAAACGGTGATCTATTCCAGGTTTCCATTTGCAAATAATACTGCACAAAATAAAACGACTTGATTTCGTAATAAAGATAAATACTTCTGGGCATTTAAATTTCCATCTATAAAAAATGGACCAATGCTCTCTAACAATTCCTAACGGTACGTTAATTGTAATAGGTCGTTGAGTGTGACTTTTTATCGCTAAACAGAAGTGTTGTCTGAACCAACAGCGGCAATTACGTTTGTGCACTGCTCCATTTAGATGAAATGTAGCTTCATCAGAGAATAAAATATTGCTTACAAAACCCTCATCCTGATTACATCTTTCCATCATAATTTCGCAAAATTCTGCCCTTCTGTCATGATCATCCTCGATTAGTTCGTGTAGCAGCTTCATCTTCGATTTGAAAGAAAACGTGGTATCAAAGATTACACCAAGATCCTTAAATTCAAATTTACGAGACAAAATTCTATCCCTGATTTGGTAAGAACAAATGTTAGGTGAGGATGAACGAGTAAATGTTAGCACACAGCATTTATCGACGTTTAGCTTCAGTTTGAAAGTATCACACCAACCAGAAACAGCATTTAAAGCACGTTGAAGCTTACTCACATCATCGATACAAGAAATTTCAGAAAAGATCTTAATATCATCAGCATATGCAAGAATGGGGAGATCAATTTGGAGAAGTAGATCATTGATATACAGCACAAACAGTAATGGGCCTAGATTCGACCCTTGCGGCACGCTGGAGGTAAGAAAGAAATCTTTAGAGTTGTATCCATTGTACGAGACGTAGCATAAATAACAACAGGATAATAAGTGTTAACCTGATTAAAACCTAGATCGACTTCGACCTAGTTCCTATATTTTAACAGCGTATAATTCACAATATTATAACAGAAAATCGTGATGGTGTTAATGGTCGATTAAGCAAACACTACATTGAAAAAAGAAATATATGGGTCATTGTTATAAATTCTTGCCGATGTAGGGTACTGTTTGATTCATCTGCCACGCCTGCGAAGTATCCTTTATTAATCTCTAAGGCCGCAGAACTCATTTACGCCTACCATTAGGGCCTGCGTCCCAATGAATATTAATAGCAGTATGTTTCTGGAAAATTAAGTTATTAACACTGTTGAACTAACAGATTCCAAACAATTAATTTTCACATTCTCCATCGGCCTCCTCCATTCAACGCAGACTGTCGCGTCGCGTTCGGTATCGGGAGGAACAAATATAAATGGGAGAGCGTCCAGATGACGGCACACCACATAAAATATTAAATATTTAGTCCGTTTTCGATGAACTGGTTTCGCTAGACATTTTACTGAATAAATAACTACGAAAACAGCAGGTGGATTATTCTGACCCACCTCACATTACAAGGTATTATTATAGCTTTACAACTTTATTGAATATATACATATTGTAATAAAAATAATATATTACAGTCGCAAGTCTTTTTAATTTTTTTCGTATGTCAGGGCCGTGAGGTTCGATTTGACCAATACATACCGTAATGTAGTCAAATTTTGAATTTACCTACTTAATTTAGCTATCACACTGACAAAGTCAATGCTAGGTTTTTCCACTATCACCAAACAACAATGCACAATCTCTCGACGCGCGTTTGGCTAACCAAGTTAGCATCATCAGGAGATGATTAATAGAAGTCGACGCATATTTTATAAAATAGTGAATAATAAAATCACAAAAAGTGGAAAATTAAAAAAAAAAACAGTAACAATCTAGAGAAATAACTCACCTGAAGTGAAAGAACTTAAAGATCCAGAATTCAGGAGTAGTAGAAATGCCAAGATTCAACAGGAGCCGAGGGTTCCAGAAGAAATGAAAACATCGGACGCAGGATCCGAAAAGAAAGCACTCAGAACCCGCCGAAACGGACAGGATATTGACAAAGGCCGGTATCGTAAAACTTTATTAATCATCTCCTGATGATGCTAACTTGGTTAGCGAAACGCGCGTCGAGAGATTGTGCATTGTTGTTTGGTGATAGTGGAAAAACCTAGCATTGACTTTGTCAGTGTGATAGTTATTGTTACACCAAAGGTTCCAAAACCCAATTACTGGATTACTTAATTTAGGAAATTTTCCTTAGGTTGATCACATTTTTAATTAATTTGAAATTGAATCAAACACTGGTTGGTAACAACCAACTAGTTTACCACCGATATAGTGGTGATGTAGGTAAAATTGTGTTTATTATGTACGGTGTATCAAATTATAATGAAATGAAAATGCAAAATAATCAGGTAAACTAAATTATATATTAGAATAAGTAGAATCGAATCTGTAAATGTGAAAAACGGCCCATTATTAACAGATAAAATAATAAAATTTTAATTCTGATATCTATTACTTAATTATAAATAAAAATATAGTATTAATACGGTTAACCCTTCTAGTCTGAACTAAACTTGAATAATTATGATGACAAGCAGTTCCGAAATGGATTATAAATACATTAGAACATTAAACTATACATAACTGGATATAAACTCATCTAATGTACAAACGTTCTTTATGTATTAATCTCCAGTTTTAAATCGATTTAGTAAGTAATTTTAAAGTTTCTTTCCGATGATTGTTCTTAAATTTTTTATACTAGTTCCAGTTCGCGTACGAAACGTCACAAGTTAATAAAGTTTTACGATACCGACCTTTGTCAATATCCTGTCCGTTTCGGCGGGTTCTGAGTGCTTTCTTTTCGGATCCTGCGTCCGATGTTTTCATTTCTTCTGGAACCCTCGGCTCCTGTTGAATCTTGGCATTTCTACTACTCCTGAATTCTGGATCTTTAGGTTCTTTCACTTCAGGTGAGTTATTTCTCTAGATTGTTACTGTTTTTTTTTTTTTAATTTTCCACTTTTTGTGATTTTATTATTCACTATTTTATAAAATATGCGTCGACTTCTATTCTTTAGACTAAATTACTGCTTTTATATTCGTTTTCCCCATTAAAAAATCATGATTTCAGAAAATTTATATCACTAGTTCTTAAAATTACGTGCGTTAAATAAATAAATAATGTACTTTATTGTCAAGAAAAATTATAAATTAATTTTATGGACAAAGCAGAGTAATTAACAAATTTAATAATTGAAAAGGTACATATACAATAAACACAGATAGAAAGTGTCAGATACACTTAGTCGTCAAAGAATAAACCAGGAGATTGCGCTGCCCGCACAAAGAAAGAAAAGGGGACATGAAAGTTTGAAGGAAAAGAAATTTAGTGTTACCCCTCTCTGCAAAAATCGCTAACAGCGTAAAGAGGTTGTTGAAGAAGGTAAGATTTTACCTTTCTGCGAGACTGGACGTATGTTGGTATCGATTTGAGTTGGATTGGGAGAAGGTTGTAGATTGCATCGTAGAAGATTTAGTAAATCACTAATATGTTTACGAATTAGTGAGACAGATTTCAGGACGAAGTGTGCCGGGAGGGTCAGGATTTTATAGTTTAAAAAATATGGTCGGCAGCAATCTCTGGTCCCTAATTGAAATGTGTAGCGAATTGCCCTTTTTTGCAATTTAAAAATTGTATTGAAGTTGTACAAACTACAGGTGCCCCAAAAGGGCAGCGGGTAGCGAAGATGGGATTCAAAAAGGGTAAAATAAGTAATGCGAGCAGTAGAAGGATTGAGCTCCCTGGCTACAGATCTGATTGCAAAGCACGCAGAAGACAATTTTTTTGAGAGAATGTCGATATGGTGAGACCATTTAAGAGAGAACAATATTTATGGTGTCGTTATCGAATAGACAAGGTTGCTGCAGTGCACCTTTGTAAGATAGAACCACCGTTTTGTCTTTGTTATAACAAAGGCAGTTGGAGTTACACCAATGTTTGATAATGGTTAGGCCGTTAGATATAATACTTTATAGCTCATCTCCATTTGGGTTGCTCCAAGTGATGCTGGTGTCATCTGCGAAGAGACAAAATTGCCCACTGATCTTTAAATCGGTGATGTCATTGATGAAAAGAAGGAAAAGTATTGGACCAAGCACTGAGCCATGCGGAACGCCATAGTCAATTCCTATACACGATGAGGAGGAACTATTTCCTCTCACTATCTGTTTCCTATTGAAAAGATACGATTTGAACCATTCCAGAGGAGTACCACGAATCCCATAGTAAAATAATTTTGTTATTAGAATGTCATGACTGACACAGACAAAGTGTTTAGATAAGTACCAGAACACTTGCAGTGAAGTGTTTATTATTAATATTGTTAAATACTTCATTGAAGACCGAAAAGAAGTCGTCGGCAGTACTTGAATTGGACAAGAACCCAAGCTGCCTGGGGGTGATAACTTTAAATTTTTTTAGAAAAAACATTAGCTATTTTTTGATCAATCTCTCAATAATTTTGGATAAGGCTGGCAGTAGGGCAATTGATCGGTAACTATTGAGATCGTCTTTATCACCGCCCTTATGAAGAGGGACGATAATAGCTGTTTTAAGACATTGCGGAAAAGCACTATTCACAAATGGGTCATTAATTAGAGTGGCAAGGGAACCAATGGCATCATCTGGAAGGCTCCAAAATATTGTAATGGAAAGACCGTCTGTACTGCAAGTTGACTTACTCTTAATCTCACTAATTGTTTGCTGTAGCTCTAACTTATTAATGAGCCTTAAAAAGAAGCTGGAGGCATTCATATTGGCAGCCGGTAAGAGGGAAATTGGCTCACTGCTTTGAGGGATATCTGAGATTATTTTTTTGGCAGCATTAACAAAGTAATTATTAAGTTCATCAGGATCAGGGGATACCGGCTCAGTGGTGCGGGTTCTATACCCAAGCCAAAATTTTTTTTCTTCTATTTAATTTTCAAAACAACTGTTCTTTTATTCTTTTCATAGATCTCCTCGAATCTTCATATCCTGTCGAATGCGTTGTTTCGAATAAGTTCCCAAGAAAACATCAAATGATGCTGAATTCATTTCTTATATGTGTACATACTTTCCGGATTACCTTATATAAGGATATTTTATAACATTGAATTCTATAACTTATGTAGAAAAGATGGTTGTCAAAGCCATAATTAAAGGTTTGATTTATTGTATACTTAAATGTTGACGTAAAGTTTTTAATTAGAAATTTGTAATAAAAAAGTATTTAACAATCAACAAAAACAAAATAAATTAATCGCAAACTGGAAGTAAACCAGCCACATAAAGGTAAAGCTTTGGGAATGCATCGATCAAGGAACAAACTCGAGAACCTCCGCTTAGAAATACCTGACGCTACCACTTAAACAAACTATGTGTTTATCACAGTGAATACTTTAGTTTTAAACATATAGGTTTCTACAGGAACTTAATAATTAGTTTTCGAGACTAGCTAAATTACCTTATAGAATGGTGTAAGATTACCGATCTCAAAATTTGCAACACATTTTTATAAACTCAACTACCTAAATTTGTTTTACTTTTTTAAAAAAATGTAAAATCAACTAGACGATAATTAAAAGCAAGTATGAACAGAACTTTATTTAAGATTGCGTCCTTGTTTCTGCATATTCGCATAATTATCTACCACATTCGGATGAATAAAGATTATACACAAGAGAAATTATATCTGTACCTTGCAACAACTACACTGTCATCATCAGCAATTAATATAATGAAAAGAAACGTTAAATATTAAACAACTTCACTGTTTGGAAGCATAATGTAACCGAGAGTTTCTACTTCGAAACTTCCAAAGTAAATTTAATTTAGCAATTCAGTATTAAAATATCTGGAATATGAAGTAGACTCATTTTACACAAATAGGAAGACATCTAAGCGATTAACGTATATGAAATATTCAACTGTCCAAATTGAATGGGCATTGTTACCCCACTTTACGCATATCATTGCATACTAGTAAGGCCGATAGTGTTTTCAACTGTAGTAAATTGTCATTTCTTCTTTCTACATCAAAATTTAATTCTTACATAAAATTTAAATTTAATTCACCCCTTCCTGAGGAGGAGGCGTAAGCCAGACCACTAAGAGTTATAAGAAGGACATCAATGATAAAAAAAAATAGCCACATGAAAACTATAGAAAAACAAATAAAAACGCTAACTAATAACTAAGTACATTATTGAATTTGTAGTTAGTTCATTCGTGAAATGGAAATTGAAAAACATATTTACTCCATTAATCTCAAAGTGGCATCATCAAGTAGCCTTACACCTAACGGTACAAAGGCCTAAGATTAAGAAGAAGAATCTCAAAGTGGTAGTTAAAAGACGGCCAATTGAGCACTCTCGGTCCAAATATGTTTATGCATTTTAGATACTAGGTTCCGACAATAACAATCGCCTTTAGAAAGCATTAGAGTAAATTAACATAACATAGATTAAAGCGTATTATTAAAAATGCACATATCCAAGGGATAATACATGAAGTATAAAATTAATTTAATATGGTCCGATCACTTAAATAGTATTGCATGGATGTTGTATATTCTTGGTATAAACTGAGTTTATCTGAACTGGTGTGCCACCATGGCGGAACAACAAAAAATTAAATGAGGAACAGCACTAGGAACGGAGTCGAGCTTCTGCCTACGTTCTCATTTTACATAAGCTACCATGAATTTTTCGAGCTAGATCTCTAATTGCATCAACAGTTGACGCTGCAGTCATTTCGTGGGTTGAGAGTTTGGCTTGTGTCCCCTAGCGAGCGCACATCGAAACTCTTGACACCCTAACAGGTGATGATAGATAAAGCTTGAAATGCGATAGCGATAAAAGTCGGTTTGTACTCGGAGTAACACTGATGACGCTGATAGACAGAAACTCGAGTCCGTTCATAAAGCTATTTCCCCTTTTATTACCTTTGCTGGTATGGTAATTCAAACAATAGACGATAAGCCCTGCCATGATGGCATTTTTCGGTTCTAATCTTAATTAATTATCAACAATTTTTCAAAAGACGTCTTGTGTTCGTTTATTTATCATTTCGCTTTAACTCATGCAAGGCACATATAGAGAGTGCCTTTTGAAAACATACTCACTCAAAGGCATTAGACTTTCTCGGCACCCAAACGAACAGTTACCTGCTAGGTTTTACTTATAACTAATTGAACCGCGGATTTCTGACAGCTTTTATCGCCGAAAAGTGAGACAAAGTGGGGCACGATATATTCGAGTCAAATATAATTTGCCCCACTTTATCACGACCCTCACTTAAAATATGTATATTCATAAATAAAACTGTTTATTCAAAAGCGTTACAGTTATAATTAGGTACCTGCTAATCTAAACACTTACACATTCAACAGCAAATTTGTTTATGTATTCTAGACAAATAATGTAAATAAATACCACAAATTAGGAATTCAAGAAAGCAGTTTAATGTACCCAGACTCCAGGATAGAGAACCTTATACAATAAAGTATAAGATTTCTAGGTAAAGGAAAATCGTAATAAATTTAAGTACTTCTGACTACTACAAAGCTTAATATTTTCTTCTTCCTTTTGTTACTTACGGAAATCTCAGTTAACTTGAGATACTAGCTAATATAACATCTTCATCAATCAATCTGTCTATTGCAGAGAAGCTTTATCTTGTACAGCGCAATAAATTCCGGCTCAGGGCACGTCACTGGCTTTTATATGTACAAACGAACAAATTAAAATCTGTTCTTACCTTAAAGCACACGAACAACGAAAACGGCATGGTTAAAACGACCAAAATCCATGAGAGCACTACCAAGATTTTTCCACATGCCTTCGCTTCCTCCATGACTTGCTCCGCTGTGAACAAAACAAATTTGTTTTATTGTAACAACTATTTTTAGTTTCTCTTTAATAGTAAATATTACAAGTGATTGTTTCCAAAAATTTAATGTATTCATTTAAAATATATCTTTAAATGAAATATTATTCGCAGTATCAATTCTAATTTGATTTTAGAGAGAGTAAAAATACTGGCAAGAGATAAACATTAAGTTTGCTTAAAGATTCTTAAATTTATAGTTTTGAAAATAAAGCGTAACTTTTCGCCGAAGCACTTACTATACGGAGTGTCGAGAAAATAACACACAATATCCCTAACTTGTTTATTATGTGGTTTTTTGAAAAAACTTTAGAAAACGGCGGTTTATAAAGGCACTAGTTGACGAAAAAATAGCTTTCTCCTAGATTCTTTTGCTTTCCAGTCATTATTTGTTTATTTTTGTAGCAATGGCATTTCTTTCCAACAGAAATAAATATCTGCTCTTTTCTTTCTACCCCATACTGTCGGTCATTCTCGTACAATTCACAAAATACAGGGTATTTTCTGAAATAAACAGTTTTTGACAAAAGTAATTTTAAGATATAAAGTAGAGTCAATAGCATATCTTGCAATTGTTTAACACAAATCCAATTAAAGGGATTGCAATCACTGGTAGATACGTACAGTCGTGGATTTAGAAATTACCGTCCAAATGGCAGCGAACTGTGTCTAGCCCATACTGCGAGCGCAGCGCTATCTCGCACACTGCAACTTAAGCGGTCATGCCTAAAGTCCACGACTGTACCTGGATAATGAGTTTTCAAATAGCCGTCCCATATGAAAATCTAGTGGATTTACATCAAGTGATAAATCCGTTGTCACCTTAGCCATCTATCAGAGATAGTATTATTAAGAAACACTCCAATATTCACACAAATGTGAGAAGGGACTCCATTCTATTATAACGACATGTAGGGATGAAACGCTTGATCTCTTCAGCTGATCTAAGTTTACTGGATCGTTTTGTAGCATTACTTGATCATGAGGATCCATTTAAGTAGACCAAATAGTTTGAATGTTTTCAGGTATGAGAATCAAAACTAAATAAAGAATATCAAACCGAAACTCTTAAGACTATAGAAACAGCAATACAGGGTGCAACAGTGAGAAGGCTGTGGTCTCTTCTCCTATGCCCTATGATGTTGAAGTAAGTTGTGAAAAATAAAGCTCGACAACAATAGAACTTTCTATTCAACAATGTAAATATATACTGGGTGTTTCATTTAAAATAATAAAGTTAATTCACTTAGATCACCTATAGAAAGCGCTAATTACTTAAAAACTAGTGGGTATAAACATAGGGAGTCCTAACACAGGTTTAAAGACAATAAAACATTCTATCCATCAACATAATGATATACAGGTTCCATTTAAAATGATAAAGTTATGTACGAGTAAAATTTACAAAATTTGCGTTAAGTACCAGAACGCCCAGTATAAAATTAGATTAGAAAAACGTTAAATATTGCATTAAATCAGCCAAAGGATCTAATATTTCAGTGTACATTTAAAAAAATGCCATAAAATAAGGTGTTTCGTTGGGAAAAGCATGACTTCGATACATTGCTAAATTTTGTTTACACATTTGCTAAGTTTACACCCTGTATATTGCGTATAATTTTCAAATTGTAGATCTAAACCGCGTACATGTATCCCAATACATAACTTTCAAAAAATTGTTACAATTTCACTAACTGATAGCATGGCATTCCCACTAAATATGGTGATTTGGTCTTTTTGGCAAATATTTTTAATAATTGCCAATAAGTCGGTATTATTATTATTATTATTCCATCCATCCATCCATCCTTCTTTACGGCTGTGAGATCTGGGCCGATGCCCTTGACAGAGAGAAATACAGGAAAAAAATGGCGACAGTCCAGAGGAGAGGAGCGCTACGAATCGCCAGCAGGGAACCGTTCCCGAGGCACCCATCCTGGTGCTAGCAGGAGTTGTGCCTATTGACCTGCTGGTCAAAGAACGGAAGAGGAAATGGGAGTCGAGGCAAACGGGAACAAGTCCGGCCCAAGACGAAAGAAGGCTCACTCTACGGCTGTGGCAGGAGATATGGGAGACCGCCAAGACAGGAAGATGGACCGCCAGATTGATAAAAGACCTGTTAATCTGGATAGACAGAAAGCACGGTGAGACAGGATACTATCTCACCCAGTTCCTGTCCGGACATGGGTACTTCCACGATTACTTGTTCAAAATGAGGAAAATGGATAGTGCCTAGTGTCCGTATCGTGATTCCGATAAAGACGACGCCCACCACAACTTTTCTACTCGAGAAAGAGTAGATAATTTATTCTTGTTAAAAAAATAATAAAATTACAATCAAAGAAATAAATGACGTTCATAAGAACAAAACAAGAAATGAAAAAATATTTTTGGACAACTAGTGTCTTTTATAAAAATAAAATTAAAATGTTTCATTGTTTTTTAAGAAATCATTACATGAAGTTATGAATATTGTGCGTTAGTTTATCGACAGCATTTATGGCAAAATAGCAGAAAGTTGTAAACTAGCTTGATGAATCACAGCATACTCAGTTGCTCATATAAACTGCTGAGAATAGTTCTCTATACAAACAGTTTGCCAGATTTATTTATTTAATATTGAAAGGAAATTCTTTGTTTCAAACCAATATTGTTTACACTTGAAAAAAACCGGCATTTCTAATGAAACAAATTCTTCTTTTCGATTATTCCGTTAAAATATACTCTAAGCACACACTACCAAATCAAACAACCATTTAGTGTATAGTTTCTTTAAAAGGAAGTTTATTTTTTTAGCAATTAAAAAAAACATTTACACCTACTAGAAAAACAATTTTTTTTAATAGAACAATGTTTTTTGTTAAATTTAATATTTTGAGGAAAAGTTTGATGCAAACGATCGATAAGTTAAAATAATAAACCAAAGTTGAAATTATTGTGTAATTTGTAATTACACATCAAGTTTTCTTTGTTTCGTTCAACAGTTTGTTGGCCATACTCCAATTTTCTATTCTCAAAAGGTTGCTTAAAAAGGATTACTACACAGTCCTAATCATTAACGAGGAAATATACAGATGGAAGCACAAAATATGTCCATGACTAGAATTTACTAACATATCTTTCTTAAACATGATAGGTTAAATAATTCCTGAAGAAATATAAAATTTTTCTATTGAGAAAAAAATCTAAAAGCTAATTCGTGTGGTGACGTTTTTTTACAACGAAAAACTTATTCCTAACTTTTTTTTAGTTAACTTTGACCGCACCAGCAGACATCATAATGATACTTCAAGTGCTTTAAAAAAATATATATCTAAAAATAATTCAACCACAAAATGGAATTCAACATTATTACTTTCATAATAAAATACCAAAATTTGTTTCTTTTAAACAGTGTATTGGATTTAAAATCCTAAAAGCTTCACCCATGTCTACCCTGTCTAAATAGACAGAGAAAGATATAATAAAGAATAAAATTTTCCTGTGGTGTATCTAAATATGCGTCTCTTATGCAATCTATTGCTACTAAATGTGCCATTATTTGAAATAGATCTGAAAGCTAATATAATAATATAGTAATAATATAGATTTATTTCCATAATGCCATAGATTAGCGTAGAACACGTCATAGAATTACAAATAACAACAATACAAAAGCAACCTATGGTAGGTGCTAGTCATATAACATATACGTACATATAAAGTATAACAAAAACAGATAAATAAATAATAAAATTATAGCTCCAGAGGCTTTTTGAAAAAGTCTGTTACAGTATAAAAACATTCTTTTAACAGGTAGTTCTTAAGACTTGCTTTAAATTGATGAACCGGCCGTTTCCTTAATTTTAATGGTAGATGATTAAAAACCCTAATACAATGCCACACCGCTTGTCTTTGTATCTTAGTTAAATGAGTTGTGGGAGGTAACAACCGCGTGTTGACTTTACTTCTAGTATTTTGAACATGAGCAGGTTCATATTTTTTAAAAAAGCTATTATAATTTTTTTTTACAAATACAGACTTACATGACTCCAAAATGTACAAAGATGGAAGGGTAAGTAATTTATAGTTTTTAAATATTAACTTACAGGAGTCTCTATTTTGTAGTTAAGCTAAAGAAAACCATGCACAGAGAGAAAAAAAGGAGCAACTGACATTTTATTAGTTAACTGAATGCATGTTTTTATATACTTGCAATATTTTAATTTCAGACATTTTCAATCTAATAGTTATTGGTATTGATTTCACCGCATAAGGGCTACAGGAATAATACCAAACAAGCAAACAATTTTGAAATATAATTAAGATTTTCATCTAAGAACGTAATAAAATCTTCACTTTAAAAATGGCTAATAATAAATAACATAAGAAATTAGAAGCATATTTAGAAGTATACAGTTTTGCAGCACAATTTAGTATTAAAATTGAAATTTAGCAACACCGCAGTATTAAAGCGAGAAAGGAGTGAGGGCACTCTTTAAAAAAAAATCCTACAGAAGCAGAATAAAATTGCACCTTATAAAACCGGCGCATTCGCCAAAACTGTTATCACTCGAAGGAACGTTGAAAAAGTAGGATACAAAGCAAAACCTTCATTAGTAACGCAAACAAAAAGTAAAACTCGGTTTGTTATGAAAATACGTCAAAGTATAAACGTTGAAAACTTTTATTTGCGGAGTTAAATAAATATAATTTCGGGCTTTATCAAAGAAAAAAAGTACTAGAAAGGCAAAGTTCGTGATTATATTTTATGGGAATGTGAATATTTATTATATATTAATTAGTAAAATATATAAATGTTGACGATAGCTAGACAAACACGTACATCAATTCCCGAAATATACCTAATAATTTACATTCAAATAATTCAGTAAAATAACATTCCGAAAATACTTGTTATTTTAACTGAAAACTAAATATGTGCGTATAACTTTATTAAAAATAATCTATAGGTATTTTTTTTGTACCTAATTTATTGCAATTCTGCTATTTAGAAAGGAACTATTTGGTTACGAAAAGACTAGCAAACAAAATCAAAACTTACTTACACATAAATTCACGGGCATCTTTCACGATCTGCATTTTCTTTATTTTTGCACCAATTCGTTAATATATTTTTACATAGTTCTTAATATATAATCAGAGGCTCTATATGTTATTTTTGCCTTGTCAGAGACCGGAAAAAACGAAGCGCACGCTCAGACAACATATGTATATGCACACTTATAGTAATTTGATTAGAAACCCGTTTACAAGGCCACGGAAACGATACAACCACATCGGCTATAAAATAAACGGTTACAATTACGTATTTACCTATTAATGAGGATAAAATCCTAGGCAGGCGTATTGTGATATCATTGATCGGTTCATGCACGGTATGAATCCACTTTCTCGGTAAAAATAAGCACGTGATCTAAATAGAAAAGTATTGCCTATAACTTTTATAAAAATTGTCAAGTATCAATCTTGTTATAAATAGCCGTACAGAAGGTGTTTGTTTTGTATATAATTGATAAACATGTCATCAATCACGCATAAAAAAAAAGTGTCAGTCAACAAAAGAAAATTTTTATATGCACGTCTGCTAACGCCTGATGATTGACGGTGTGCTATAATAAATCCGGGGCAAAGTCGTATTCTATTTTCCTGAAATATACTACGTCCCCATTTTCCAGGGCATCGGGTTTTTATAACAAGGAAATCGTTAACAAGATAAAAGGGTAAATTTAGAAAACCAACTTTCCCTCACTATTATAATTTTCCTCTAACTGTTACGTTGAAATAACACTTGATGAACCAAGTAACCTTTCCTCCATAGCCCTGCACCTTCATAATATTTTAGTTTCACTTGCAAGTGTTAATATATTTATTTTAATTATACATACAGTGATGATCAGTTCACTCATGTCATATTTAAATTATAAGAAGGCAAATATAGCGAGTAGTATTTTTTTATTGTTATACTATATTGTTGTAGATTATTTGAGTGTTGCTAGTTAATGTAACAACATACATTTATAAAACAAACTATGTATTTGCCATTAGTATATACCATACATTTACGTTTTTCCGACATTATAGTTGTTATTGAAGAATATTGTGTTATCTAGTTGTGGCAAATAAAAACTCTATCACTGCATTCTGCGCCATCTACTGATTAGTGACCTGACTAAAATTTCAACCTTTAATCTACATACTTTACTGCAAATTTATATACATATATTGCTACAAAACTTGTAGACAATATTTTAAAATTTAAATAATATTTTTTTATAAATAAAATAACTGTTTAATTCTATTAAATACCACTCAGAGTCATCTGCGATACTCTTTACAAATTGACAAGTAAACCAAACCCCAATTTGCAGGTGGCCCTGGCTGTAGATATTTCCTCCTCGCAAGTGGTTTCGCTCCCCTCTAAACGAATAGTATTTAGTAGCTCATGGAACGCAGGAGGAATATATCGCCGTTATCAAAGCTCTCTATATTATTTAAAATCAATGAATCTATAACGTGATTGTTTAGTTATCATTAAAGCAATGTTTTCCTATACCTTATATCGAATAAAAGGTAGTTTAACAAACGGTACTTAATTTATTAGTGTTAGTGTGATACCATCGAAAATGTGACCCGGGAATAAGTTTTCCACATATACTCTCAGGTGAGTAGGATCATTTACTATATGAAAATCACTGTTATTTCTTTTATTTCAATTCAGACTAAGAACTTAAATATGTCGTTTTACAAACATAATTAAAATTCAAATTTCCAACAAAAAGTCCCACCAAACAATCTTTCATAAGTTAATGCGCCAATGCATGAATATAAAATATACTAACAGGAAAATCATATACGAACACCCAAAGAATCATCACCAACCTCAAAATATACAAATTACTAGAATTTCACTGAACAATATGACAAATTATTAAATAAATGCTTTTCTGTTATCACTCTAATTTAACACCTTTCCCTTGCCGGACGGACGCTCTACCAGTTGAGCTAACAAGGTGTTCAAGTCCTCACAATTTGAATTGTTTGAAATACAGATCTTAGAAAGCCGGCATGACGGCAAATATGCCATTAGTGCAATTCTTACAGTGTGAAATCATTAAATAAATGCCTTTCATGTCCTAGAGAATCCCATTTTTAACTTTCAATGGAGCTCAATAATATTGTTAAGCAAAACACTGAGGCCGTAAGAATATAGCACAAACTCTTTGTATTCATTGTTCTTTACTAATATTGAATGATAAAAACAATTCGTAGTCCCGAAAACTTTATAATGGAATACGCCGTTGACAATAATACAAAAGTTTATTCACCTGACGAAAGGCGCATTTAATCTAACTTCATTAGAAAATACGGCCGCCAGTTAGTACTTTTAAGTTACTACATTCAGTCGGCAATACTGCAATGGACTTTCCTATAGGCACATTTAACTTTACAACTCCTGTTTAACTTTAGCGAATAGATGAGGGGAAGCAGGAATGTAAATTGAAATATAAAAGTTTGATAGTAAAGTTAAAATGCCAACTCCTGTCCACAAAGTGTGTCAACATATGGTATTTTCCGTGTAGATTAGTTTCTAAACTTGTGATAGCATTTTACATTAAAGCTTGCACGATCGGGGTACATGACATTTCGCTAATTTGCATGAGATCAAAGAGGCGAGCGCTGTCAAGATTTTCTTTTATCGTTTTTATTAGTTGTACTCTTTTTTCGCTCGAATTATTTTTATTGATTTATTTCATTTTCTGATGAAATGTCGTTTTCAAATCGGCAAACAGGATTAATTAAATTATATTTAAAAAGAATGATACAGTTTGCGAGCTGCAAATAATTGATAACCACATCTAATAGAAAAATAATTGAATCTGAGGTGTTTTACTAATAGTGTGAAAATACAATGGAATCATATCAGATAGACTGGAATCACAGGAGGTCTTCTAAAAGCACTATTAACGAATATATATATATATATGTATATACACTTTATTCCTCCACGGTTCTTATTATCTATTTATCAAATTAAAAGCAACTTTAGTGTATGGTATGAATATAAATCCATATCATTTCATTTTTTTTTTTTTTATAAATTTAATTTTGGTATATGCAGTTGAATCTTCATACAATGACTAGTACTTATTAGTAACTTACTAGTAACTAAGTAAGATATATAAAAGGGATCGTTTTGACCTGCAGAAAAGATATTGCCCTGGTAGTTCGAAAAAAGTACGTAAAATAGAAGCCGAGACTCGATTCTATGGTTTAATATTAGTTAAAGTCGTAATATTTCGTTATGTATGTTGGGCAAATCCATCAATTTATCAAATTCTTACGTTTGTTCTTTAATGATAAAGCAAAAATAAATAAAAACTACCATCTAATTTTTAAATAATACATTGTAAAAGATTTTTATTTACAGTTACAAGAGAAGAAAATAGAAAATGCCGCTTTTAATAAAGTTTCGAAATTAAATATGTTGTAACATTAACGATTATAAAATGTTATAAAAGGAAATTACATTAGAGAACTACATTCTACATACAGAGAAAAATGTCTATAAATCAAAGGAATATGCATTGAGTTAAAGAAATAATTCTTTTCAATAGTGGCAAAAAGGTTCTGTTGTTCAATCGCGAACATAATTTCTTTCCTATAAGCTCACTCAAAGCGATATTTTGTAAATTGAAGATCAACATTTTGTTGAATCCAATGTAAAGGAAACTCTAATTAAAAAAATAATTAACTTTGATTGAAATTACACTGAGGATTACATGAACAACACTAACTGCATTGACTTAAGAATTGGAGAGCTCTAATCTCAATATCAAGAAAATTTGTTGTAGTGACCGAAAGCAATATGTTTGCATCTACTAACAAATTTGTTTTTTTTCTAACAATACTACTCACCAGTTAAATTGAAATACTATTTATTTATTCCTAATTTTCTGAAAAGTGCCACCATGTTCGGGGCCTCATGGTCTATTGTTGAAATCACCATACCAGCAAAAGCAAAGAATAGAAAATACTATTATATACGAACACGTGTTTCTGCGTTTCTCTTAAACGTAACTCCGAGTGCAAATTCATTGTCATGTCTATCGCATCTTAATCTATATCCGCGATCGCCTATTAGGGAGTCTAGATCTGCTCCCTCTAATGGACACAAGCCACACTATGAATCATCGAGATGACCGCAGCGTAAGCCAGTAAAATTCGGTTAATTATACATACGCAGTCGTCTGTACTCGTTTTACACGAGTTATCTAGAGAGACTCACAATCCATGAATTGTTTAAGCTAGATACAGATCTAGTAGTGACAGGACTGTTTACCGGTTTGCGCTAAATATTTACAAATATCCACATTATTTCTCGACACATATATACATGTGCTGTGTGTGAATTAAATCCATGAAATTGTTTGTTTAGATGAACAAAGATTAGTGAAAGAACAAAACGAAACACAAATATTTTACTGTACTTATTTTATTTGCTTTACTTTCCTTCATTTGTAATGCAGAAACAGAACCCCGTCACTGCTAATTGTACTTTTCTATATTACAGTAAATTTTAAATTGAATAGTATTATAATTTAGAATTAAACAAATATGCATACGTGTATGTATTTACGAAAAGGAAGCTATCAATAATATGTCATTTTACTGTCGAAAATATGACTTGTTTGATACTCCTTTAGTAAGTCAAGGAAATACGGGCAACAAAATATATTTCTTTCACTTAAGAGATGCTTTTTATGTGTGTATAAAAGCCGATTGATCATAAATCGTGGTGCGCAAAAGTGAAATTTTACATGATAGATGAAGTGATCTTTAGTTTAGCAATTTTGAAAAAATTGTCTCATAGGAATTTGAGTGTGTGAAAGAATTTATATATTAGGGGCCCCATTAACCAACAACTGCAATGAAGAACAAGATATAAACATAAGAATTATGAAAGCTAGTGAAAGCGCAGGGACTATAAACCACTTAATCCGTTCCAAATACCTTTTGAGGAGAACTAAATTAAGCCTATACGCATCTATTTTAAAGCTCACGTTGTTGTACGCTGTACTCTTGCTGTGAGACCTGGGTGCTAAACAAGAAACAAAAAGAGGAAATGATGAGATGGGAGAGGAAAATCTTAAGAAGGATTCTGAGAGGGAGGAAGACAGAAGAGGAATATAAGTAACCAACTAACGAAGATCTGTATAATATATATCAAAGAACCAAAAATAGATGCGACTATTATATCAACGAGGCTCCAGTGACTGGGATACATAGAGAGAATGCCAAAAGATGGCAGCAAGTTAGAAACCAGACGACAGCAGGAAGAGAGACATCAAGGAAAAGATGGAGGGAAGCGGTTCTAGAAGATCTAAAAGAAAGGATAGTTAATAGATAGCAAGAAAAGGCAAGGAATAGGAAGATATGGAAGAAAATTACAAAGCTCTGGGCCTAAAAGGAATGCTAAAAGCTATAATCGTGTATGCGATCTTATGGTTTAAGTTATTTATAAATAACATTTTAAAAATGGAACGTTGCCGAAACGTCACAAATAATGTAAATGATTGATACACAGTGAAGAAATAAATAATTGCTCAACAAGCCGTTTGTCCTTATATTAGAATTAAATTAATTTAGTTAGCATTTCTTAGTTTCAATCGTTCCCAAGTCCTTGAAATGCAGACTATAAAAAACTAATTAGTCGTTTATAATTGTAATTAATCCTTTTTGTGTTTTAACAATAACACTTAAAAACAATTCAATGTACTCGACCAATTCTAATCCGCTGAACATATCGAACGGAAAAAGGTCACTGAATAACCTTTGACCTATTTAAGCCTCGCACCAATAACGGAACATCAATTCCACCGGTAATCTAGATTTAACGTTATCCATGCCGCAACAATATACAACTCGCACATTCATAAACAATACCTAATCGGCCATCACCGTATTGTGCACACAATAACAAAACGCAATAAATGTAAAATCTATGTCACGGCCAGTGGGTGTTTTCCTTTTATCTACAAACTATTATATATTTTCAAATAGGTATGAAGAGATGAATGTGCAAAATGTAATTTATTTCATATTCAGAATCGTGAATTATCAGTTTGCAAAATTTAAAGTTAATGATTTAATGAAATACACTTTTTTATTTGAAAATGTGTAACATTGTCAGTGCCGCAGCTTTGAGTATTTTTGCATTGTTAACGAAGCTTTCAGTGTACGTTGTAATAATAATTCACCCAGTACCACAAGTAAATCCCAATGACATTTTTAGATTATAGTAGCGAAATAAATGGTAATACCATAATTTTTTATTTACATAATCTTTTATCAATAAATCATGCCCCAGGGTATTCACACGCAAACAGGCAATTGAAGGGCTCATTTGTGATTAATGGGTTTATACCACTTTCTTCAAACATTTGTATTAAGTCTAATGTCGCCCATGGCCATTGCAGTAATGTAGTGTATAAGAATTAAATAGATAAGTGTGCTTTGGACAAGTTCACAGTTTAAATACCTAGCCATCTTCTAAATTACAAAAGTTAGAAGACCTTCACTTCATTTTCTAATTAAATTCGTTTCACATTAGTTTTAGATCGGTGACGTTAATCTTGCTTCCAAGGGATATCCGAAACTAGTTTCCTGCATCATTTAATATCAATAGAAATTGCTAACGTGATTTCGCCGCGCAATCTTAATTAGTGGCCTCGGTCTAATTAATTCGCTTTTCGACATGTGATTGGCCGAACAGAATTGAATCAAATTAAACTAACTGTGAGTTTAAATATAGACACGACCTTAAAATTATATAAACTGTAATTTCAAACTAGTGTATGTATGCAATTAGTTATTGTTTTACTTCATTGTTTCAAATTATTATTCCCATATCCCCTATTATTAAAAATGCCCCCTTACTTAACTATATAAGCTGGTTCATCTTCGATGGCCACCATGATTATCGCAATTTATTATTAGAAAAAAAAAGGTAAGTTTAGATTTGTTAAAAGACAAAGTTTATGTTTATTAAGAATCCGAAGAGAAAACGAACTTGTAACCGATGACGCTCGAAGAAAAGCTCATTTCCTGTTTTTACCTTTATGGCATCTTTATTTGGTCTTATCCAGAAAAACAAAAACCACATTCTCAAGGCAATTTTATACCTGCAAACATCACAAAGACGTATAATTTTCGTTTGATTCTTATAGCCACCGGGATGGATTCCGACACCACGAGAAATAGTGTTTCTTTTTCTCTGATTTTAACATGTTAACAAAAGTTTTTAGCATTATGCGTTAAATGACAAAGAATACATTTTAAAATTACAAATAAGGTAGTCATGGAATGTCAAACTGACAGTGATTCCAATTGTCGTTCATTAGTATGAAGAAGAAAAGAAACCATATGTCAAGTATTTTGAGTTCTTACACCTTAATTGTAACAATAAATATATAAGTATTATTTTTAATAAATCGCGATTAAAAATAATCGAGAGTACTCACAGAAGATTTATTGTAGCACGTCTGTCTTTCGTTACGTCAGCTGTACGCTAATTTGCACACCTTTAGGAAATGTACTCTGATATACAGGAATAACCTTATATATTATGAAAAACCTCTAATCACACTCTATTCAACCCCAGATTATTAAATTAATTGGTTTTGCATATGCCAGAGACAGTTTTCCTACATCCAAACGCTTTCAAATACAACAATATAATTTGTTGTGGATTGGCGAAGATTAGGTGAAATTGCCGGCAAAGTGTTTCGATCACCGAATGCACAAATGATAGAACTGGGCGTTCCATTTAAACAATAAAAATCATTTAGAAAATGCTGAAGTAAATACTTCCCTAATTACTAATCTGTACATTCGGTGATCGAAACACTTTACTGTACTCAGCGAACATTATAATTAAAAGTGATGCAGAATTACACTTTGCATTCCGAAAGTTGAATGAAATTAATCTTCCCAAAATCTTATCTAAGTAATTTAACTTATAACAACCTAAGAAATGTATTGGATATAATATATTTCGGAAAAATAAACAATACATAATCATGGGTGACTTCGATATAAACATAACAAACCAAAATAACATTACAATAGACTACGAGAATACTTTTAGAGAATATAATTACAGACTACTAAATAAAAAATCACAAAACTATTACATGAGAAAAAATGAAACAGGAAATCACCGTACTCTTGACCATGTCATTACAAATATCAAAAAAGGCATCACCATAAAAATAATTCCAACAGACCTGTCAGACCACTATGCGGTAAAAACAAAGATAAAAATACACAAACTAGTTAGGAAGTACAAACATTTTGAAAAAACAATAACCGACCACAGAAACCTAGCAAAGCAAAGTTCACAAATTAAAGAACACGAAATTACAACGTTTGAAAAACTATCTATTTTATTGCAGCAAATGATAGAGAAAAATCAAATTACAATAAAGATCAAAAGAAGGGAGGAATGCCCATGGATAGACGACAGGTTGTTGAAACAAATCAAAAAACGAAATCAATATTATAAACGACACGTAAAATACCCCCAAAATGAGAAATATAAACACACTTATCAGGAGGAAAAGAAAAACACCCTATACATGATGAGAAAGTTCCAGAAATACAAAACAGACACAACTAAAACATGGAAAGTAATTACTACAGAACTGAATAGCAGAAAGAAAGAAAATCGAGAAATATATGAAATAGAAAGGGATGATGAAACCATAACGGCGGACCCAAAAGAAATAGCAGAAGAAAATCAACAAATATTTCGCAAACACAGGCAAGATTCTAGCAGAAAAACAAATTGCAAACACAAATAAATTACCCGTCACAACCAAAACCGACAATGTAAAAACGCAATTGCAATTCGAGGAAGTATCAGAGGAAACCGTTCACAAAATAATCCTACAATTAAAAAACAATACTGCACCAGGATATGACAAAATAACTACAAAAATATTAAAACAAAACAGAAATAAATTAGCACCAATATTGGTAAAATTAACCAATAACATTATAAAAAGTGGACATTACCCTGACTCCTTAAAACGAACAATAATCATTCCTATCCATAAAAAAGGCAACAATACAAATATAGAAAATTACCGCCCAATATGTCTTCTTTCCACATTAAACAAAATATTAGAAAAAAGCATACAAATACAACTAAGTGAATATCTATTATGTAATAACATCATACATATAAAAATCAATATGCTTTTCAAAAAAAACTCCGAAACCATATCTGCTACAATTGACTTAATAAATAAAATAAAGAATGAAACAGAGAAAAACAAGACGGTAGTAGTACTTTTTCTAGATATGAAAAAAGCGTTTGACACTATCTCCAAAACGAAATTAGTCGAAAAAATTGATCCTCTGAGGATAAAGAACGCAAATAGAAACTTAATAAAAACATATTTATCAAATAGAGAACAAACAACAATAGTCAACAAAATAGAAAGTCTACATCTACATGCAGAATATGGAATCCCCCAAGGAGGAAATATACCACCGATATTGTACATAGCATATACAAATGACATCTTTAATTTGAAGATCCACGGAGAAATATATGCATACGCAGATGATGTATGTATCGTTTCCTCAAGCAAGAACGACGAACAGTTGCAGCAACACATTATAGAAGATGTAGAAAAAATAGAAGATTGGTGCTATAATAATCTAATAACGATCAATGAGAACAAAACAGAGTACATGGTATTTACAAAAAAAAAACATATAAACCCACTTTTAACATCAAGATTAAAACACAAACCATAACTCAAACCTGCCAAATAAAATATCTAGGATTAACCATACAAAATAACCTAAAATGGAATACCCACGTAAAAAATTTGATAAAAAGAAACACCATGATTATAGCAGGAATGCAGAAAATTAAAGACATAGTACCAGAATATCTGAAGAAGTCTGTATATCACAGTACATTTACGTCCAATATTAGTTATCTAATAAACATATGGAACCATACAACTAAACAAAATTTAAATAAACTACAAAGACAGCAGAACAAGATACTAAAGACACTGTATAACATGGACAAATGGACACCATCAAAGGACGTTTACGAGAAGACGCAAGAACTAAATTTACAACAATTAATAACATTCATAAATCTCCTTACAGTACACAAAATCGACAACAAATTAATGAAAACTGATTGCAAATTCACACCTAATACAGAAATACACACACACAAAACACGAAGGCATTCACACCTAAGAACAGAAAAAAAACACAAGTTACAAATATGAAAAATTTGAATAATGAAGGCGGAAAAACAGTGCATGGCAACGGTTGCTATACGAGTTGCAATTTTTTTTTTTGTGTATATACATACATTTTGTAAACTGTATGGTTTGTGTTTGTTTAAATAAATAATTGTTCAAATGAAAAAAAAACTGTTGATCGCCTAAATCCGCTCGCACTTTGAAAGAATGTATTCGAATTCATTTCAATAAATTTTATTTGAAATTACTTGGACGGCCTCGGACAAGCCGGTCACTGGAGGAGCCATCAACATTGACGCGAAAACGCGCAACGCAATAGACCATTTCTCAGCGATCCCTTCAAAGAATTTGACCAAAGATTTGAAGATGTTTCCATACAAAAATCAGATGGTTCAACAGTGCCAGCCGACCGCCAAACCCGTGAGGCGTACAATCAGACGTTGTTTACAGTTGAATGACGAAATGCCTAATTTTTTCGAGAAATTGATGATGAGCGACGAGGCGCATTTTCACCTCTCTGGACATGTAAACAAACAAAACACCCGGCTTTGGGCAACCGACAATCCTCGTATTCTCCATGAGACACCACTCCATCCACAAAAAGCGAGTATGGTGCGCTGTTTACTCAGAACATGTGATAGGGCCATACTTTTTTGATGACGACGTCACTAGCGACGATGTTGAACCATGTTGAACGAGTTATTAATACCAAAACTGAATGATTTGGAGTTGGAGGATATGTGGTTCCAACAAGGCGGTGTTACCGCCCACAGTGCATGCGATACCATGAACATTTTGAGGAACACTTTTCCAGGCCATTTGATTTCTCGATTAGGGATTTTGGTTGGCCAGCAAGATCGCCTGATTTGACGGCCCCAGACTACTTTCTGTGGGGTTACTTAAAGGGACTAGTCTACGTAAACAAGTCGCAGACCCTACAGTCTCTCAAGAACAACATTCGCCAAGAAATCGACAATCTAACGCCGGGTATTTTGACGAATGTAATGCAAAACGCCATAAAAAGAGCCGAAATTTGCATAAACTGTGATAGCAACCACCTATCGGATATTATTTTCCAAACATGAAAAAATGTAATTTATTGCTTCAAACAAACATGTGGCGTTAAAAAAATAACATTTTTTATTATTTTTCTTGAAAATACAGCAAAAGAAAATCAGATGATACATTTTGCGCCACATTGTATAAATTATGTTTTTTTGTATTATTGCATTTTTTCATTGTAAAACGTAAAGTACAATAGAAACATCGAAATTTTTTCTTTTCATTTCTTCCCCATTTATGAGAACAATTAATGTTTATTTGATCCAGGAAACGATTTCTTCTTATTGCGTAATAAAATTGCTCACTCTACCAATGCTTATATATCTCGTTTCTTTTTAAAATCGTATACATGCTAGGCGGAATGATAAATTCAGCGAATAAAAGAAGTATCTCGTGAAAAATATTCTCCGGTGAACGTTTCCATCTGAAGTTACGTCAATCCTAATAAAACAGACAAATCCTTTTTAAGCTAAAACGGCAGGGACACCAAGAAAACATTCCATTTCAAGCTTATTAGCATATTTTGCACTGCCACTCCACAGCGATGAGCATAGTTGTAAATTACCGGCGACATTTTAAACCTAAATCACGGATGTAAAATGAAGCATGAAGCTTGTAATATTATTCATGAATTAAAAGCTTGTTTTTGCATAGTATGAAGATATAAAGAGACAAGTATATATTATATCTACGTATAATTTTAATCCTAAAAAGCAAAGAACAGATAATAATCTTATTACTACAACCTTCAAACATTCTACATCGAGAATTTTTGAAAGCACACACATCACAATTAACAGCAACAATCCAGACACAAAGTTTTCAATAGATAAAATTATTACAAACCATGAAAGCATTCACAAGAAATAATCTTCAGGCTATCTCTCAAATATAACGGCTTTTACAGTCAACAGATTTCAACAAAACCAACTTGGTTCGCTACACAAGCACATCAAGTTTGACCAACGATGTGGAACAAGAGGGTTTTCTTAACCTAGTTGTTTCCGTATTATTCTTTTTTCATATTTTCGCTTATTGGGTTCACCCGTATTTTCAATCCATCGCGACTATTGAGAAAAGACACAAAATAAATTTCCCTTGCTTCAGTGTCTACCTGATTTTATATTGTAAATTCGCGGAATGTCGTCTATTTCTTTCACTACAATACGTGGAAGAAGCATCGTCACTTATGTGTAAATCGCACACGTTTTCTTTTGTATTTCATATAAGCAATAAAAGTCATTGCGCGCAAATGCTTTCTTAATAACCGCCCTCCTAGTTAAATTCCTTTCGTCATTGCCTACTATTTCTCGAACTACTCAGAGAAAGGCAGATACTAGAAAGCATGTTAAAGAAACTAGTAAGGAATGCTGTAATAATTATTACATAACAGATTTGTTCCATTAACTAAATTTTTATGCTAAAGCAATATACTTGAAATATTGTTTTCTTTACGATACTATACTCGTTCCACTATACAACCCCGAAGTGGCAAAATTGCGAGTTAAACAAAAATTTAAAAATAATAAGCTCTCATAAAAGTGTGTAAAACATATCATTAGCATAATGACACAAGAATAAAGTTAGGTATTTCGTCCCTTCCTTTGACTATCTTCGACCATCACTTAAATTTTTTGAAGAACTTTTCTACCCATCAAATTATAGCAGCCATTCCAAAATCCTGGTCCCTGTGCTTATCCGTACAGGTCTCTGGCTGGTCTACGAAAATAATCTTGTGGGTTCATTTTTAACTTTCCAAAAAATTTCCTGTGTCTTTGGGTCCAGGACCTCGCATTCACACATGATTCTAGTACACAGTCTGCAGTGGGTATATGTCCTTTTGTGTACTGAAAGGAGATTTGCTACCATGCGAAGATGATTTTTACTAAGCTTTAGTAGTTCTTCATTCTTCTTCTTTGATGGTCACTCGATGAAAGTCTTTCCATAAGTTTGTCTGATTATATTGATCCAGTGTTATTTGTGTTTCTCTTGGATCTAACTCCTTACCTGCTCCCGTATTATGTATTTAGAAATTCCTAGAACAGGTTCTGGACCTATGAAGCTAATGATTCCTTCCTTACCAATACGTTGGCTTGTTCGTTTCATCCACTGCAAAGTGGCTTTATCGTGGTGTCTTATGCTATTCAGTTCACGAGTGCATTCCAAGACAAGTCCTTTTTGTGTCTTAAAGTTGACTAGTGCCTTCAGCAACGCCTGGCTGTCTGTTGCTTGTTTTTAAAAGCCCACTTATTGACTTTCGTTGCACAGTGTAATACTGCATTTGCCTCTATTTAAAAATAAAAACCATAGCATGTTTTCCCAGTGGAATACTGGTTTTTGTATTTCTCACCTCACTACAAATTCCACCATCAATGAACAAAGAGACCGACCGGTTTTTGATCAGTCTAAACACCAGATAAATTCACCAAGTCTGTCTTTGTGATTAGATTGACATATCCAGTAATTATGCATACCAACCATATTGTTATTGCATAACCTTATTAATAAAATATACAATAAATAAGTAAAGCCAAATACAAACTAAAATAAGTATATCTCCTTGCATACGCGAATAACTGGTAATTCTTGTATACGGAGAAAAGTGCTAGTTAAAGATTTGGGAAAATTTAAAAACGAAGCAGCAGGTTTGAACACAAATCATATGAAAACTTAATATATTAAATCACAAATAAAACAGAAAAGGTAAGCTTAACTCAGCTTTGGAAGAAGATCAACAATCTGTAATAAATGATAGAACGGAATTGAGATACGGGATTACTAGAGAATCCCCATGTGCGAAGGCACTTACAACAATGCCAATGATATTAGTTGGAAGGGACACGAAAGCAAATAACAAAGTAGATAAAGAACTGGATATGTGGTAGTGACGTTCCGATATTAACGATATTACTGATATCGATATATTTCTTTGAATATATCTGATACATTTATAGGTATCGATGTTTCGATATTATTGAGATATCAAAAGAAACTTCACAATATAGAATTAAATATCGAATCCCGATATCCGATATTGTTTTCATTGGAAGTTATAGCCGTGATAAATAGATAGTTATAAAGGTTGCTGCTTTTTTGTGGTCGATTAAAGAAAAAAAAATCATAAAACCATGGATTCTTTTTTTTCAAATTTATACTCTACAACAGAACAATTCTTTTACATACATACTCCATAAAAAAAAACTTTTAAGTTAAGTACCTGATTTCCTAGTATTTATCTAGGCGTTATAATTAAGTATACAATAAGATTTAAAATTTAAATGACCGAAAATACAATTTGCATCTAATTGTACGATGAACTAATATATAATATAAACTTTTTTTTGTAATTTTTGACATATCAGAAGAATTACATATTAAGTTATATAGTTTTTATAATAATGTTCTGTAAAATACTCTGAAGATGGCCAAACTGTAGCAAACCATGTAGCTATCTCTAAATATTCCTACAATAAACCAGAATGTAATGGACTATATTCTTAGTTAATTTATCAAATAAACAGACATAAATGTTATAGGGGTTTACCTATGCATAGTACAGGTAGTTCCTTGACCCATGTTTTAAAAAGATGCATGTTTATGAACGTATTGCTGTGGTCTGGCACCCGGGTTTTTGTAAGTTTCTGTTGTTTTTGTTCATTCAATTTCAAATTGTTTTATTTTCAAATAAGAGAGTTAATGTTTTGGATTGTTTAATTTGTTTATATTAAATTTCATTCAGTTGTACATTTTGCGTTCACTGGTATTGTATATATATATATATATTGTTTTGTTTTGCGAGTCGTCTGTTTGCGGACAGATCTTTCTGCGTTGCATCGCACGCATCGGAGAATTTTATACATATACGATTTGTTTAACCTTGTCAGTTAGTTCCGTTATAGACCCGAAAGTAAGTAGATGTTTATAAAATTGTATTGCATTGCAGACATTTTGTGATTTTTGAATTCACGTTTTTGATGTTATCAAGTCCATCACAGAACTCATTTAATAATAATTGATATTGTATTCTTGTGTACACAATTTAGATATAAGATCTGTTATTATTTTTACGTGCAGGAAGATATTTTAAGTTTAAAGAGTTAATCTTTTTGTTCGTTGTTAATTTTTCTGATTTGTAATTATTTATTAATCACCTCGGGTTGGGTGAATAAAAGCATTGTGCTTGCTTTTATTTTTCATTTATTTAAATTACTGGAATTTTCCACGTGTAATTTAGTTGTTTTAATTCTGAGACCACGTGGATTGATTTGAAGAAAAAATTATTATCTTCCTGAACTATTTGTTGTCTTTTGTTTTGAAAAGGGATTTTGTATTGTCCTTTTGTAATTAAAAGTCAAATGCAGTTTTGATTTAGACCAGGACCTTTTTGTCCAAAGTTTTTTTTCTGCAAAGTTTGTAATTAATTTTTTTTCTTTTTTTTTTTTTAAATAATAAAATTATTGAATTTTTATGTCATTCAAAATACTGTTCTTTTATTTTTAATTAAACCTTTTAAATTTTTTTTTTTAGTATAAAAAAAAGTCAGGTTTCTTTCACCCACATTTTTCTTTTCATTGTGATAGTAACCCTGAGTTTAATTGTACTTTTGCATTCATTTCATTAGAGCTAGCTAATTTAATTTTTTTTCATTTTTAATTTCATTTGGCATTTTTGTTGGTACATTCAGTACACAGCAGTATGTACATTGCAATGACGAGAGTGGCCGGGCTAATACGTATACAAAAATTAAGCAAGCTCTGAAGGATGGTGATACAATCTCAGGACAATCAGAAATCCAGACAATCTAGTCTGTCTAGTGGATTACTTTAGATTTTCTGAAGTGATTTTTTTTTGGTTTATCAATTGCGTAGTACATTTGTTCTCTTTTATATTGATTGCATTTTAAACCCACAAATGAATTCTTCTTATTATTATTCTTAGTTGAAAATAGCAAAATAGGGTTTTGATGTTTTTAATAAGTAAATTATCATGAAGCATTTCAAAATTAAACGGAAAATAACTAGAAAATGTCTCCCACAGAAGAAAAAGATGCCATCGCAACTTACAAGGAAACAAATGATAGCGTCGTTGCTCGAAAAGAGAAAATGTAATTTTTTCAACTAGTGTCCTTTGTAAAAAATAAAACAAACGTATTTCAGCGTTTTTCAAAAAACTTGTAATTGAGCATTACTTTATCGGCACCTTCTATAAATAGATTGAAGAATCTTGCCTATAACAATTAATTTTATGAGTCAAAGATGTAATTCAGTAAAGCTGCAGATGCTTACATGCAGATTTATATTACAGTGCCCAGTATAAATGATGCAACAAATGATTTTTTTTTTTTTTTGGTTTATTTTTAAAGTAGTAGTAGGTAACTCTTTGTCTATAGAGATAAATTCAGTATCTCTAACAAGCTCGATTTTTTTTCCAAAATGTCTAAATCAACCTAATAAAATTAATCAGAATAAGATTGAATGCTCGAAATTATCGACTTCACATTTCGAATTACAAATTTTATCGCCTCTCCCTACCCTTTATCACTTCTCAGCCGTCATCAGTAATAAAATCCGCGATTTCATTTCAAACTGCGTTCCTTTTTCACACGTCAGATCTACGACGCGACGTGGTAAAGCCGACATCAGCATAACTTTATTGCATTAAGTGTCTTTCCCTGTTCCAGTCATTCGACGTCGTAATGGATACACGAGAATCGGAGAAAATACGTCAAATCTGCGTAATTTCGGTGTATTTTATGTTCGCGAACGCGTTTCGCGAAAAGTATAAACTGCTAAAGTATCCGAGTTGTCTAAATAGAACGTTATTGAAATTTTCGTGGCGCGCCGTAAAACGTCCGTCAACAAGTTGAAAATAACCCTATACTAGATATGAATGATTCGGAAAATATGTGTGCATAAACTCTCGTTTACGAGCTTTCCGTATTGCAATGCCCTGATTCACAGTTCAATAACTTCGATTTAACCGGTTAATAATAATAGTTCTTTTGTTTGTTTTAAATTAAAGAACTCACCGTAGGTCGTCCAGGCTCAAGATGAAAATCAGAACTTGTTAGAGTTTCTATACCATATGAACGCAGACACGCTGACGATGGGTAAAGTAAAAAACGAAAGAAAGACCAGATGGTGTTCGTTTGTTAGAATATGAGAAAAGTATACGTCTTAATCTTCGACACATTAGATTCCCTATCGCGTAGGCAAGCGAACGAAGAAATTAAACTGCGATTTAGAGTGGAAATGCAATAGCGCATATCGGCATGCGCATTTCATCGAATTTACGTCGCCTAGTCATTAGCTCCTCACTGACATATTCGTTAATAAACCACGTTCTGAGTGGGTAACGGTATCTAGCAATCATTTTAATAATGGATATTATACACTGAAGGAGAAATTGTATTAATACGCGAAAATCCTATAGCACAGCAAAAATTTACATTTTAATATATCCACGCGAACGCACTGTCAATAATGAATGTTTTTTTTTTAACTCGTAGTCGTCCAACTCATAGTCCCCGAAGAGCACTGCAATTTATTGTGACTATATCCGTATTTAATAATTGCAATAATTTATATATCATACAACCCAGACCAGAGTGGTGGCCTCCTCTACTAATTTGTACAGGTCCTTCACCAAGCGGGTGCAGTACATCTGTTGGCCAGATTTCGGTTTTCCAAATAAACCTTGTCTCCTGCGCTCCGCAGTCACATAGTATATGCTTAACTGTTTCTGGTTCTTTCCCACAGAGACCCCATCAGACCTGTGATGATGTCGAGCTGTTTTCTTCTCATTTATAGCAGTTCTCTATCTCGCTTTCCGCATGGATTCCTATGAAGATTTTATCATGTATTTTTCCTGAAGTATTCCTCCAGTGTGTGCGTTGTTTTGTCCGAACCCAGTCTGCTATGTTTTCGAGACCTTTGTCCTTTATTCCCCATTTTCCCATTATTCCAAAAAAGCGGTTCTGGTCTGTACATTTCTCTCTCTCTGACCCTCTCTTGGCAAGTTCGTCAATCTTTTCACTGCCCTCAATTTCCTGATGTCCTGTTACCCAAATCAGACTTACGCTGTTCCGGTCAGACAGTTCTACCAGTTCGTCGAAGCAATCCATCACCAGTTGAGACGACACTTTTCGGCTTGATAAAGCCTTTAGTGCCGCTTGACTATTAGACATAATGCAAATTCGTCTACTGGGCACCAATTACTCATTCATCCTTTTGTCGCACTATAAGACGTCATGCACCTCTGTCTGGAAGATAGAATCATACGTGCGAAGTGCGTAACTGAGGCGTGCATTTCGAGAGCATGTTCCCACCCCGCACCACCATTGGCAGTCTTAGACCCATCAGTATACTAGATCAGGTCCTGTCCTCTGGTGTCCGGTATGCTCATAGTCTCTTCCCACCAATCTAATATTGAAACCGTATAGAAACTCTTATACCAATATCGTTCCGGCATGTAATGCGTCCACACCTCCAGGATGTCCCCTGTCGCATGTTCCGTTATTGACATATGTCTTGTTCTAACTCCCTTTATGGTCGTTACGTTCTGCAGCCTACATGCACCCATCTTCGCCTCTCCTTGTATCATTAGATGTAAAGGTGGCAAGTTCCAAAGTGCTTCCACAACTACCATGGGTGTGCTACGCATAGCCTCCGTTATACCTAAGTAAAAAAGTCTTTACACCTTACTCAACTTTTGAATAACACTTTCTTGGCATGTCTTTGTCCACCATACCAAGGTAGCGTAAGTGAGTTCCAGCTTTACCACCATATTGTATATCCAAGATATTGTACAACATATCTGGTTTTAGCCCCCATTTTTTCTCATACGTGCGTCTAGCTAGTGACAATGCTATCACCGCTTTCTTGGTAATTCTATCCAGATGATAATTCCAGGTAAAGTTGGAAGGTATCATTTGAAATTAAATCATGGAGTCTTCATGTTTCTTAATCCGTATAACGTCGAACATGCTCGCCTCCTTGGAATTCCAGTACTTATTCTTGGAGAAGATAATAGTCGACCGTAATCCAATAAATGTTTATTGCCGACATTTCTAAAAGCAATTAAATGGACGCGCGAGGAATTTAACGTATCCGCTCCTAATAAACGTAGGCTAGCCACTAATAAAATATCAATCGATAAGTCGAGCACGTGCACACTGTGTACGTATCTATGTATTGCAAGTATTCTCATCTTGAATCTGAACGATCCAATAGTTTTATTCCCCTTAACAATAACCTAAACTACAATTGGTTCAATTATGGTAATAACATCATCCTAGTACAAAACGTTTGCATTGCCAGTAGAACTCGGTTCAATAGTAAACAGTATATTACGTCACCAGAACTCACGCGTGACGTCAACCACGCGCAGCGAGGTTGCCGTTTATTAGTACTATTGCCTAGCCATAACAAACGCACTACCAATATGTGTTCAGTGCGCATATGATGTCATGTAGGTACTCTGTGCTATTCAAACAATATATAACCTATTTCAAGTGGTGAAATAATATCACTAGAGTTTAATTACAATATCAAGTATTTTTTACATTGCAAGTATTGTCTAATGCATGTATTACAAGTTTTTCTGAAGTCTTGAAGGAGTTAAGGTGTAGTTTAAAAGAAAATTACCCAAATTACATTATTATTTACGATTACTGTATTTTTCAAAATACACCTTAACTTTTTAAGAAAGAAAAGGTTGCGTAATTTACCTAGATTAACACGTGAGTAAGACTTAATCAAGTCAAGAGCAGTGCAAGAGTCAGAAAATACTACAACCTTGGACAACACAGAATGATTTTTTAGGTTGAAATCTACGCTATTGAGATCTGTGCAAGAGAGGTTTTAGATGAAAACATCAAACGCAAAATAAAAAAAAATCATTGACAGTAGGCGCATACAAGCAACTATAGAAACTAATCTGGGAGCTTTAAACACACTCTAAATATGATATATACGATCAATAGTCTATCCTAATCTGCCTTAGGCACTCACGCATTCATAGAAATGAAAAAGCAGACATTCTTGTGAAGATGGTGCAGAGCAATTCCAGAGACCAGAACCTAACATTGACATAGCACGTATGGTATGTCCGGGCAAATCAGAAAGTGCTGCAGCATTGGAACAAATATTCTCGTTTGACACATGCGACAGAGTACATTTTAGCTAATCACGTCAGAAGCAAGGAATCACTTGAACTTTGCCGCAGAAGTGTCTGTAGTGATACTGTAAGACCTTTGAATTTCGATAATTTTAATAGTAGAATAATAGAGCGTCATGGAAATAATTACAATAGTACATATTGATTCAAGTGCATCGAATCAAAAATATATCGTGCATAATAATTGTACCTTCAACTGCAATAACTTATATATGAATTAGTGAATAAAGAGTTCAGATAAATTCAATTTTGTATTACGTAAAATCATCTGATCAAATACCATGTATTTGGGTTATGGGATACGTCTTGACACTTCTAGGCACTGACATATATTAACGTATTCTATCCTTCAGGTTCTATTTCTATTGCCTGGCAAAACATCTTCTAGGTTCTGTCAAATTATTTTCAATTTATTCTCACTCTCTTGTGATATTACTACGGAATATTTGTTGACGTTACAATAGAAACGTTTCTTGATCTATTTTTACTGTTTTCATGCAAATTTATCAATCAAACAATCAAATAAAAAATTACACGTTTCCATTCATTAAAAACAAAAGGCTTCAAATTATTCTCGCCGCAATAATGTAAGTAGCTTATTCCCGTTAAAATAATATTTTGATTGGCTAAAAGGAACGTAAATGACTGAAACCGAAAGTTTCTATTAGTTTTCAGAAACTTCAAACAATAATTGTTGTAATCACGAGTTCCATTAGCAATACGTGAATCTGATTGCTTCATATACGTATGTGTAAAATAATCAAATTGTTTCTGTTTTTACAGGTCAGTGTGGACTGAATGCTGAAAAACATATAGTTTAATGATATGTATTTGCCAATAATTTCAATAAATCTAATAGTAATAGTCCATCGAATTCAAGAGTTCGGTTAATTGACGTTTCGGTTTATTGGAATTTAGTCGATTTTCTACTGTAATTGTATTGGACAATGAATAATCAAAAATAAAGCTATCATAATCATCAGCAGAAAAGCTCAACTGAATAACTACACTAAAACTATCCTGATTTGTACATAAAAAAGGCATAGCACAACGATCACGGTGGTGGTTCTCTGCCGTTATGCTTAAGTAAGTGACGTAAGATGCGCATGAGGGTGCGGCGTTCGCCAACAGACAAACATGGACTGACAATGAGCTTACATCTCACCTAGGGTAGGAACCTGAGTTTCATATACGATCAAGCCGCGGGGTGGGGTTCAGAAGTAACTTTGAACAAGTTACTCTGCAAGCGGAGTTGGTGATCGTAATATTTGGTGGATACTTGTAGCAAGCAGTTTTGAATGAAAAATTATCTTAGTTTAACCTCGGTAATGTACAGATAGACAGGCGGTGGTCACGGTGATTGTACGTTAGATATTATTCTAAGAAAATATCTAAACGTCTAACTCGAGAAAGAGGTGGTGGACGATCTTGGGGTTGCACGACCGCCAGAACCAAAGGGTTTTCGCTGAGTTAAGCGCGAGCATCTGCTTGATGAAGTCTCGGAGAGTCGGAATTTTGCAGATCACGATGAATCTGCGCGTTCCTAACGAACCAAGGGGCGTCTGCGATTAGCCGTAGCGTCCTGTTTTGAAGTGCCTCGAGGGACTTCAATCTGGTGGGGGCCATCGAGGCCCACGCTGTAGCGCCCTAAGCTAGGACAGGCCTTAGGATTGACTTGTAGAGAAGCAACTTGTTTGCTAGGTGAAGGGGACAGCTTCGCCAAAGCATTGGGAGTAACGAGTTGCGGGCAGCTAGAAAACGAGTTCGGAGCTCGGAGCTCTGTTTCGACCAGGGGAGATGCCTGTCGAAGTGGATTCCTAGGTACTTAACCTGGTGGCTCCACGGTAACCTGACGTTTTCCACGCGGAACATGGACTGCAGTTCAGATGGTTGTATTAGCTAAATTATAGAAAAATATAAATTCGAAAGGTTATCAATTTTTTGTCTCTTATTAACAGAATTATTGTTTTTTTTTCTTTTCAATTTCTATCAATCCTAAAATGTATCTTGCTTTATAATTCTATTCTTTCATTAAAATTTTAGTTTCATTAACCTTGAATGTATGTCTTTTTCTTCAATTACATGTTCTTTTGAAGAAGTAATATTAGAATATTTATAACCTTTTAATCTTTCTGAAAGATGTTGGATTGTTTGTCCAATACATGTACATATATTCCATTACAATTTTGACATTTTTTTGTTAGAAAAGAAATACATGTTTTCAATAAGTCCGCAATGCTAAGAAATACAAATTATATTACAACTAAAAGCGGGTTGGAGAATATGTATACGCAAAAGAAACTGGCGGATGCGCGATAGCAAGAGGGCACGCTCAATAGAGTGAGACACACCTGCCGGTATATACAGGCATGTTATAATTCGTTGGTGAGAACATAGTCGCCCAGATTATCTTCGCTATTTGTTCAATAATCGTCAATCAGTATTTGTTGTAATTACTACCTGCAATACCGTACACCCGTTTCCTCGAGCTTCAATTCCCAAGTGCTTGAACTGTATGTACCTACTTCAGAGAAAGCTGTAATTATTTGTTGAAATTGTATAGAATTATCCAGGCGTTAATAAAATGCCATTTACAAACTAGAAAACCAACTGCTATCGTGGCGATGTATACACAAAGAAAAGGATTGAGCTTTTTTCGTGGGTAATTAATATTCTGTGGAAACAAAACCCAAGCTTAATTATTCTTGTTATCCACCATAAATAAACGGCTGTTTCATATAAACGAAGTTGTTTCAAAAACTTCGCCCCCTTTTATCTTACCCCAGTATAGTCACGCAATCTTTAGCGTTTGTTGTCTCTTTTTACAAACAGACGTAATTACTTTGCTGTCCAAAATATTACCTTTCTCTTGTAACTTTATTAACTTCGTCAGTTGTTTTTGTCACGTATATATACATGCATGACGTTTCTTTGATGATGCTCTGGTTGTTTCTTATTTAATTTAATATTTCGGCAGAAATATTAAATTAAATTTGTGCTTCTTTTGTCATGTGTATGAAAGGCTCTTGATGAATTTTTGTTATGCATTTGTAGGTACCCTCACATAAAACTTAATTTCTTAATTTGCTTTGAGGTATACTTGTAAATCATTTACATCTACTTAGTTTGTTTAAAATGCGTAGGAATATCTGTATAATAGCATTTAATTGAGATTATGGGTGAATAAATGTTCTAATTCTACTAATTCTTTCTGAATCAAATCGCCGTCCTTTCTTTATTACTGTGCATTACTCAGGTGGGTGCAGGTAATATGATAAATTATCTTCTTTTTTATTCCTATTCCTGTCTCTTTTTTTATTCTAATAACTAAGGCATTTCATTCTTTGCAAGTTCTGATTAATTTCTGTCTCAAGTTGTTTGAACTTAATATCTTCTTTTATTTAATCTTTTTCATTTTTACTTTACTATATCTTTTCGCCTACTTATAGCTATATAGATATACATCGTACATACCTATTTGATCAACTTTATTTTCCAATGTAGTCTCAACAATTTTTGTGAAACATTCAAATTGTATCACAAATTACTATTCACCACAGTCTCACTTTTTACGTTTAAAATTGAGAAGTCTATAGTCTAGTAGAAATGTGCTCGCATTTTCCTTCGAGAGAAAGACTTATGTAAGTACCATTCTATATAAATAATAAGAGGAGACACGGGTCCCGATTACCACAATTGTATGTCCCAAATTTCCATTAATCCATTAAGGCTAAGCACCAGATACAACCCAACATCCAATGTTTATGAAAGTTATGATTCTGAAATATATTGAATATGCTGTATGATATGCAGCGCGTATTCATAAGACAATAGAATACATTACCACAGTCTAATTGGTGACGGTAGTAGTCTCACTACACTAAACCGTATGTAAATTTATTTATAGTTACTGTAGAGAATAACTCGCAAATAAATTTTACGAATCTAAATTACATATACACCGCCATTGAAATTAGAACAGTCAGTAAATTACTATAAACGTAAATCCAAACAGCGATAACAGAAAAGAACATTAAAGTCTATTTTTATGAATAAAAACATAAACAAATAAGAAGAAGAAATAACGCTGTTTTAGCACTTAAATAATCTTTTTCTGCTACCAAATCGGAAAGTACAGCCTTACTACACTCATTCAAAAATAGAAAACGCCACTTTATCGAATTGAATTATGAATTGAACAGTCAACTACCGTTACTTTACCGTCCATGGACGGTAAAGTACAATAAGTGCATACCGAAGTGAAATACCAACGTGTCACTTCCGCTACATTACCGTACCCTTCTGTGAAGATTATGATGTTTTTCTGGGTTCGGTTGTCAAAATAGCTGTCAAACAATCTGTCATTTACAGTATATTAAACAACAAGTTTAAAACATGCATAAGTTACTTTAATTTAATTAAATAACACATTTACCGGTATTTTTATTGCTGTTTTAATTGTTATTATAAAAAAATCACTTTAAAAAGATTCACTTTACGTAGACAGTCTAGTAGACAAAATGCAATGGTAGCAATCCATATCTACCAACTGCTACATCACATCATATTTTTTTAAATAAACTTTTCTACACCTTTTTCCCAGCCAAAAAATCCATTACCAAAGCCGTGTGTTAGGTCATTTACAGCGCTCCAACTCTTGACTCTGAAACTGAGTTGTTGCGCTCTAAATGACACCTAGGGCACTCTAATGTAAATAACTATTACACATTCGTGCTGTGTATTTTAGATCGTCATCATGCTCAAACACAAGATTCTCCTCAATTAGTCTCAATCCAGATGTCATAGCGCTCTCTTCTATTATTTGTCTGTATTTCTCCTTCTGCAAAAGGTGCGTTTTGCTAGGGACGACTCTGTCATCGCGCAACGATGATCGTTGGATACTACTTGTTTGTATTTGATAGGAGCTGTTTTGCTCCGAGCGACTGCCGCTTACGCTAAGTCGTTAACGATCATCGTTAACTAAAAAATGAAATAAAGCAGAGAAAATCCAAATAGTGGGAGAGTCTCCAGGGAATGAAGCAGGCTAAAACTCTTCTGAGAACATATAACCAGAAGAGATCTGCAGAATGCATCAACCTGAGTAAAAATAATATTCGCATATTGACAGGGATCCTTACAGGCCATTGTAAACTGAACGGACATCTAAGCAGGCTTGGAATAGCGAAGGAAGCCGAATGTAGATTTTGTGGTGAACAGGACGAAACATCCATCCATCTACTCACAAACTGCGCTGCACTGTGCAACTCAAAGGCGCTGCACCTGGGAGCATGTGAAATAGAAGAGGGAGAGATACCTAATCTGGGGCCTTCTGACATTCTGCACTTTTTTAAAGGAATCAGACTAGACGGCCAGCTGTAAATACAGCGAGAAGAGGAGATACAATAGATCTTTCAGGTCGCAGTGTACTATCACCCTAATATCACACATACATGTTGCAATGAGTTAAAGTATTGACCCTACAAGTTTTAATATCATCTGCATAAGCTAAAGCTGAGCAGTGGACAATATTAAGGAGTCATTAATATAGGTAACCAAAAGTAGGGAGCCCAGGTTAGCCCCTGGGAAAGTCAGAAATGAGAAGCAAATTCTTCAGACCTAAAGCCATATTGAAGTGTACGTAATTGATTCTATCAACTAAATACAATGATACTAAACGACTGAAAGCAAGATTCAATCCAAATGAAGTTAATCTATGCAGCAGCAACCAGTCATCAATTGTGTCGAAAGAACTAGATAGGTCAGTATACACTACAGTATATAGTACATCCACTTGATTGTGCCTATCAAGCTAATCCGCCAAAAATTGCGTAATACTGACAAAATTAATCACTGGGAACCTCTCAGGCAAAAAGCTGTTCTGATTTGGGGAAAGCTATTGCTGAATATTGAGCAAGATCGCTTCATAGGCGAAATGCTCCAAGATTTTGGGGAAGTTAGAAATGAGTGAAATTGGGCGGTAATTATTTAATTGAGACTTGTCACCCTTCTTAAAGACAAGAATCACTCTTGTCCGTTTCAATAATTCTGAAAAAATAGACGTTCTAATACATAAATTAATTATAGTTGTCAAGGGCATATCTAGCGACATTAAGCCTTGCTGCCATTATAATAAACTTTTTCAAACATTCTCGTGCGTCTTCTTCTAGAGCTAATGTACTTAAATAAATCTTGTTGGGTTTTCCCTTAGAAATTGCTCAGATATCTGCGGCGAAATATGCGGCAGTAATTAGCTCCTTACATATAGTACGCAAACACTTAAAATGATATTCGCAATGCGGACTCCTGGTAGACTTCCTGCGTCTCCTGTAATACTACTTGAGTTTTAAGTTAGTTATAATGGTAGATGTAAACCAGAAAGGATATTTGCTTGATTTATGTTTAAAAAAATATTTTCACACATACTCTAACCGAACACCCGAACGGAAACTCCTTTACTAACAGACTGATTGACGAGTACGATAAGATATAATCGACTGTGACTCTGTGAGGACATCCCAAAAAAAAGTCAATAAAATTAGGTCTTTGGTCTCGCAAGTTCTTTTATTATTAACCGGTCGCCTAATTTAATAATAAAAGAATTGGTGAGATGAAATACATAATTCTATCGACTTTCGGGTACGATAAGAATTATTATAAAATTAAATGAATTAAATGTTATTTCATTTGAGAGGTATTCTGTTTCAGAGTGTTATTGTAGATCTGTTTATAAAAATGGAGGTGTTATTATTTTGTATGATCAATCTAAATTTGTGTCGCAACAATCTTTGATGTTACATGATTTCTGCAAAGAACAGAAGTTAGTGGATCTGAATTTAGACTATTGGATAATGTAATTATTAGAGTAGTGTCTATTTATAGATCTCCAATTGCCTCTAACTCAGCTGATTTTTTTGTAAATTTTATTTGTTTATTGGATTACCTTTGTAAGAATAACAGCCGTCTTATTATTTCTGGTGGCATCAACATGGACCTTTTATCTAATTCTGATGCTAAGCTATACTTCTCAAACATATTGTCAGCTTATAATTTGACTCTTTTAAATACCGGTCCGTCCAGAGTTACTGAGGCAAGTAGTAGGTACTTGTATTGACTTTGTTTGTTCAAATATTTTATGTGATATCAGCTGTGAAACAGATTTTAATGGCCTTTCTGACCATTCTGGCCAGATTATACATTTTCGCAGTGGTACTACTTCCTTTAAAGCACCTGAACCTAGATTCACAAGAGTCTTTAGTGCGTCTGGTTATCGGGAGTTAAATCGTCTTTTATCGTTGGAAACCTGGAGTGACGTTTACAATACTTTTACAGTTGATGATGGCTTCGATGCTCTCATCCAAATATTAAATTACTATATTGATAGAGTTTTTCCTCTGAGAAGGATACATAACACGGTGAAAAAGCCTTGGATTACTGCGGGTATTGTAAATTCTTCTGCAAAATTAAAGTACTTGTATCATCTAGCTGTGAACAGTAAATCAGAAGCAGATCTTTTGTATTATAGACACTATAAAGCAATATACAAATCTGTTTTGAAGCAGAAGCAGAAGACCGCAAAGCAACTCTACCACTCTAATATATAAAACCTCAAAAAATAAAAGTAAAACTGTATGGAACATAATAAATAACAACATTAACTGTAATAAGAATCAGAATAATATTCAAGAAATTAAAGTTGGTTCGCTCATGATTGATTCACCGACTGACATGGCTCAAGCATTTAATATGCATTTCATACATAGTGTTAATGATCTTGCATCGCCTCTTGAAAATAATGTTTATGATAGTGGTAATATAAAAGTTAATGAGCGTACTATGTACCTTAATTATATTTCGGAAATGGAAGTAGCTTATATTATAATGCAGTTAAAATCATCCAACTGTTCTGGTTTAGACCTAATCAATAATAATACACTCCGCCAAAAAAGTATCGCATAATTTAGTTTTGAATCATAAAAGTATCGCATAATCTTTGTTTGTAGCATAAAGTAGTTTGTAAATATACTTTAATGCGCTCGAAGATATAATTTCTATGATTGTTTAAATAAAATACAGGCCAAATAAAAACAAGAACTCATACTTGAGATTTTTATTAAAACAAGAAATTATAATTTTGGAAAGAAAAATGTCATAACAGTAGCTTTTAATACTGAGTATTGCCACCTCTGGCTCTTATGACCGCTCGCATACGGTTTGGCAGAGATTCGATTAACCTCCGTATATAAGCCTGATCCAAATTCTCCCACTCGTCACGGAGAGCATTTGCTAGTCCATACAGGTCCGCTGGGGCAACATTTTGGGTTCGTATCCGTCTGTGAAGGAGGTCCCACACGTGCTCGATAGGGTTCATGTCCGGACTTACCGCAGGCCAATCTAAAACTGGAATACCAACATCGTTAAGGTATTCCTGGACGATTATTGCAACATGCGGTCGTGCATTATCGTGCATTAACATGAATTCGTTTCCTATAATTGGCGCGTATGGTACTACATGTTCTTCTAAAATGTCCGTTATATACCTGTGGGCAGTCAGTGTACCTCTGTCTACTGGTACTAACTCTGTACGACGTGTTAAACAGATGCCTCCCCAAACCATAATAGAGCCACCAGCGAAATTAGGTCTAGGTCTGATATTACACTGCGAATAGCTCTCACCGTCTCGTCTGTACACTGAGATACGCCTATCTGAGGTGTAAAGACCAAATCTTGACTCATCTGTGAAGAGTATATTGGCCCAGTCATTAATGTTCCAATTTACATGTTCTCTGGCAAACCTTAAGCGAGCCACTCGGTGGTTCCTAGTGAGACGAGGGGCTGTTACAGCTACTCTAGCTCTTAATCCACTCTGTCGCAACCTATTCCGAATAGTTTGAGTACTCACACGAGTATTTCTGACTCTAGCCAAGTCGTTCTGCAATTGTCTCGCAGTTACATGTCTTCGACGTAATGCTTGTAGTAGTAAATAGCGGTCATCTTGGCGAGTAGAACATCTTGGACGACCTGGTACAGGTCTTCTACTGTAAATGCCTGTTTCCCTATATCTGGCTACGGCTCTAGAAACACTTGACTGATTGATGTTCATCAAATTAGCAACGTATGCTTGAGATCGTCCATCTTCGATTAAAGCAACTATAGCAGCCACTTGTTCTGAAGTTAAATTGCTCATTTTAGTTTTAAAAGCGTTGGTACAGAACTCTGACTTCGCACTTTAAAATTTGTCCGTATAGGAAGACTTTCAATAAACAACTGAACAAACCTTACACATATGCATTTTTCTAAATGTGTTCTTTTAGGAAAAAAATAAAGTAAAAACGCTAAGTTCCATTATTTTGTTAGTGTTTTTATAGTTCACATACACGAGGCAAACTTTTTGTGAACGTATAAAAATATCTTGGTTCATAAATGCCCTTTTTTAGTTTATGCGATACTTTTTTGGCGGAGTGTATTATTAAAAATAATGTTAACTTTTTGGTGCAGCCTATTACGGCCTTAATCAATAAATCGTTTAGTGATGGCATTTTCCCCAGTTGTTTAAAGAGTGCAAAAGTTCTGCCTTTACATAAAAAATATGATATAAAAGATTTAAATAACTACAGGCCTATTTCCCTTTTGTCAGTTTTATACAAAATAATGGAAAAAATAATGTGTGAGAAGTTAATATCTTTTTTTAACTACGCTAAAATGTTTAGTTCACAGCAGCACGGTTTCCTTAAAAATCGTTCGACTGAAACTGCTATGCTTCAATTCATAAATTTACTATACAATAAAATTAACGAAGGTAAAAAATGCATTGGTGTGTTTATGGATTTAAGTAGAGCTTTTGACCTGGTTGACCATCATATATCACTTGAGAAACTTTATATCTACGGTGTTCGCGGGAAATTATTACAATGGTTTACTACCCATCTGCTAAATAGGTCACAGGTTGTTGAAATTCGCGGATGTAGATCGAATGCTTTGCATATTAAGAGAGGTGTCCCGCAAGGATCTGTTCTTGGGCCCTTGTTATTTGTTGTCTATGTGAACGATCTGCTAACTACAACTGCAAAAGGCAATACTGTGATGTATGCTGACGACACTACTTTCTTGGTGTCTGATTGTAACAAGAAGGATTTAATTATTGAGGCACAGGAACTCTTGGACAGTTTTCTCAAATGGTTTAAAGAGAACAGGCTTCATGTCAACACTAAAAAACCGTTTTTATACGTTTTAGTCCTGGCATAGACAAAATAACTGAGTGTGACTTAATTCGTATGAACTCTAAGACAATTGAGCAAATACGGAGTACGAGGTTCTTGGATGTTGAAATTGATGCGGGTTTAAACTGGGAGGTACATACTAGCGCCTTATGTAAGTCTCTATCATCGGTATGTTACGCCTTATATAGGTTGAGGAATATTACTTGCGTAGAGGTCGCCATTTCGTACTACTACGCCATGTTTCAGTCCAGGCTACGGTATGCGATTCTTTGTTGGAAGAGTTCTACCCATAGTAAAAAAGTTTTTAGGTTACAAAAGTTAGCTATCAGGAATATTGCGGGTCTTTCAAGACGTACTTCCTGCCGTGCTTGCTTCAGTTCTTTGCGTATACTTACTCTTACAGCTGTATATATTCTTGAAATTGCGATGTATGTAAAGATTAACTTAGCTACTTTTGAAAAGAATAGTAATTTTCATTTATATGACACCAGAAATAAGGATGCGTTATGTTTTCCAGTACATAATTTAACAACTTTTGAGAGATCACCTGTTTATATGGGTATTAAGATTTAAAATAATTTACCTGCGTTTATTAGAGATATAAGCAGTATTTCAGGATTTAAAAAACAACTTTTAGCTTTCCTTCAAAATAATGTCTTTTACAATTTAAATGAATTTTATGATTTTGTTTGTACTTAGCGTAATTAAAATTATAAATACGTAACTTTGTAATTTGTTGATTTATATTTTTGTTTTGTTTTTCTTTTTTTGGCACACAAGGAATTGTATGTATTTTTCTTTTTTATGTTTATTGCTCTTACTAATGTCTGTTGACCTTATCTCATATCTGTATGGTCTACGAGATCAATAAACTATTATTATTATTATTCTGTATTGTTATCAGAGACAGGCAGGAAACATTTTGCGATCCCGTAGACTTTTCTCGTCTTTTGTAAATATTAATGTAAGAAATTGCCTATAAGTATTATTTGCCTTTTTAAATATCGTTTATAATGATGTTATTATACCTGATATAATTGTAAGTTTAAATTTCTCTCGATAATATTTATTTTAATAAGAATTTCAGTCTAAAATACTTTATTGTTTCCCAACTTTCTTGTAGAAATTTCTACCATGGTAGTGAAGGCATCGATTATTAAAAAAAAAGTTAGATTTATTAAAATCCTAACAGTTGTTATAGGTAACTCCAATTGCCGGTATTCCTGAATTTTGATCATGCTCTTCAGAAAAATTACAGAAATTCTTTTTGTCATTTCTTCTTTTTCTTTACCTGACAACTCATGTATTTCATTTGACGTTTTGACAATCTATCTACATTTCAAAATGTCATATATGTATATAGTATGTTTTAACAATAACTTATGTAAGTAAAACTAATTTTAAGAAAAATACTATTAATAATTGAAAAGAAATGATCTAATATTCCATATTATTGATAGTTTAGCCCGTTTCTTATAACACTAATTACTGTAACTTCACTTTAAGTAGACCATTCTATACATATATATATGTATATACCTTTATGGGAATTTTGTTATATTGTATATATAAGCCTTATGTAAACAGAGTAACTATTTACAGGACGAATTATCAAGCTCCAGTTTATCTTAAATGTGGACCACATTATTGGCATTTGGGGTTGTTATGATGTTTCGAGATTCATATCTAGTGCACTGGTTTCAGTATCGAAGGATAATGGGTTATAATAAACGAGGCAACTGCCCTTCTGTTTATCGCAAAATGTTTGCGGTCTAAATAAACATCCCTTGGCGAGGTGCTCGAGATTAAAGTTGCTTTACGTAAACAAAAACAATACGAGTATATTCGTGAAGGACTGATTGGTTCTGCCCACACTTTTATGTGAAATTCATCAAACAGCAAAGTGCTTCGCAAATAGTCTATTTATTTTCAAATTGCGAAGTGTAAAATATAATAATAGTAAAATAATCATTATTACTTATTGAATCATATACCTATATATTAAAATTTTGGCATTAAGTGCTACTGCTGCTTCTTGATTCCACGTTTTCTTTTAAACAGCGTTTAACAATTTGAATTTCCGTATTCAATTCGTGCAGTCGAACATTCTAATTCCAATTCTGTTAATATCACAACCTTTTCATTATTATTATTATTTTTTGCGCCTCCGTCCAGAAACACTGATTTTGCATTACTATAAATCGGCCGGAAACTTACCATTCTCCGGCCTAGGCCGGCAAAAAGACCGCTATTGGTTGGCAACACTATATTGGAGTTATTGACATTTCTGCCATTAATTATAGATTCGATGACAGATGACAGAATTCTCGTTACACAATCTCTTAATTAATTCATATTCATTCCATTTCTATTTTCGGAAGATTTTACAGGTAATAAATGGTTAATAACTTCACACAGAACTTCTGTAATATGAGCTGGGGTCTCCATTGTCCTTATTATTGATGAATATGTATCAAAACTACCAAGAAAATTAAAACGTCAAAACACTAAGATATTTTAACCTGATTTTAATCCTGATTTCCAATTGAAAATTCATACGTAATAAGTATTGCCAACCTGTACTGTTAACTCCCTAGCGTTAATTTCTTTTATTATTTACAACAAAATCAAGATTTGTCGGCTCAAAAAATAGTGTGTAACACACGGCCAGAAACTCTTTTACGACTATTCGCACTTGTGGGACCTCGGCTTCGCGTCGGCCCCACAAACCGTACTCACACTCGCAAAACTATAGTTTCTGGCCTAGTGATACAAATAACTATTATTTGATCTCTAGACTACGACTATACTTCTACACTCACGGAAAACAACGGCCAAAAATAAATAAAGGCACGATTCTAACTACATCCCTATAAAAATGTCATCAAAAACTAAACTAACAATAAGTGTAATAACACACACAGACAAATCGCACAATTACGGCAATTAAACGGAACAAAAGAGCTGCAATGATTGCGGACTCTTAATGGTTCGCAAATTCCACTTTGATTCGAATACGTGACCGTACACAGCAATGTTCACATTTCGAAACGCTAGTTTCGCATTGCAGATACACGGAAACCCCTTTTCTCTTAACTAACACAGAATCATGTGATGAATTTGCGAGTGATGGTAACTTCATCAAACTCGATTACTATAGTAGACCTACATCAGAACCACAAATTAAGTACATATTGGTACTACAACATTATTGGGGAATAGAGCTGGAAAACTGGAAAGCTCATAGTGACTTTGGTATTTGTTGCGGTTGTATATTTCAATATAAAAGTTTTAATATTTTATGATGTGGAACAGCAAATGTAAAATATCAAATGTGTTCGTATGTTCGCACCAAATATTAGTTCATAGTTCTAGTTGTAGTATTTTATTTTGGCCGTTATGCATGATCACATAATTTAATACTTTTTGGGAATTATGTCAATTAAAGTCGATTTTTTTACCTTTACTTAAAGTAAAGTAGTTTTTTCGACTACCACATCCGAAAGTACAACCTTACTGAACGCATTCGAGGATTCGAGAAATTAAACTGTCAACTTTACTATTGACGGTAAAGTACAATAAATACATACCGAATGGAACTACCAACGCATCATTTCTAAAGTTTTTCTGGATTCGGTTGTCAAAATAGCTGTCAAACAATCTGTCATGCGAATATGAGTCATCTATATTCTGAACACTATAAATGTTTCGTTGTTCGATAAAACATGACTTTCCAACCTTGATACGTAAATAACTACTTCTTAACTTTTAAATTACGTTAATCTTTAACTATTAATCGGATAAAATTTAAATAGTTTCATCGTTGTAGTTCAAATAAGTTCTGTAATATTTAATTGTATTTCCTTCTGCCATCTAATTTTGTCAAACAATTGTAAAATTAAAACAAATTCATATACCAAAGGATTCAGAAATAAAAACGATTGTTTATGACGTCCCAATTTAGTTTGTGAGTTTAACAGTTAGTATTTTGTGTTTGAATGTCGCTTTGTTTCGTTGGTTCTTGTAAAACTACCTGTCGCTTGATTTTTAATGTTTAAAATTTTATATTATGAAATTTGAAAATTCAATTATTATTAACTTTTAATATACTTTTGACTAGGGATTTGCAATGAAGAAACTTTAATTAGTAATGAACGTTAAAATAAATAAAAAATATACTTAAAAACAGTGAGATAAATTATAATTTTAATTAAAAGGCGAAAAGGATCATACTATTCAATCGAAGGTAGTTAGAAAAGAATGTAGTTAGTAAATCTTAATCAACTTTAACCAAATTTAAACCTACATTTTATCTTTTTTAATAGCGAAATTCCCCGAATGATGACCCGTGACTTTAGAACAATCCAAATATACATCATGATAATTTTACTTGGCATGTGCCAGAAGAATGGTGTAAAATTTAATAAATAGTTGATTTCTTTTTATTTTCATGATGTTGATACTTATTTACGTATCAATGCTGGAAAGTGATCTTTTGTCGAACGAGTTTGGAGATTGCGAGCCGAGGCGAGCAACAAAGCGAATTCGATAAGATACTTTCCAGCCGTGGTGCATACAATTTTTTTTCGGCTATCACATGATTACCACCTACTAATAGTTGTTTACGTATCAAGGCCGAAAAGTGCGGTATTGTCGAATAAGTTTGGAGATTTTGAGCCGAGGCGCAAGTCGAGACGAGTTCGATAAGACACTTTCCCGCTGTGATGGGTACAAAAAAGTTTCGGCTACCACATGATTACCACTTACTAACATCAATTTACTTGCATTTGTAGTGTTTAGAATACAGATCTTTCATCTTTGAATGGCAGGTTGGTAAACACCTATTTTGACAACCAAAACCGAAAAAACTACAGAATCTTCACAGAGGCGTACGCTAAGGTAACGGAAGTGACGCGTTAGTAGTTAATTCCGTATGTACTTAATGTACTCTACCATCAATGGAAAGTAAAGTACCAGAAGTAATGCGTTGACCGTTCAATTCATAGTTCTATCTTCGAATAAGTGTAGTATGGTTCTACTTTCAGGTGTGATAGCCGAAAAAATCAATTTACTTGCATTTGTAGTGTTCAGGCTACAAATGACACATATTTGAATTACAGATTGTTTGACTGTGATTTGTTTGACAGCTATTATGACAACCTAATTCAGAAAAACTTCAAAATCATCAGAAGTGACACGCTGGTACTTCAATTCAACAAAGTGGCGCTTTCGAATGAGTATAGTAAGGTTGTACTTTCGGATGTGGTAGCCGAAAGACACTATTTACTAACGATGAATGACAATTTACAATATCAATATAGGTATGTATGTGGATTGCAAGCGCAAAACACTGCACCGAATGTCGACATATTAATGCTAGTGGTACATGGCCAACATGGCTACGGAAGTGTCAACCATTGAACTGTATCCGAACTGGAATGGCGTCTGACATATAATAACGTATTCAGGCGTTGAAGCCAACAAAGATAGTAAACGCGGCGTATATGTGTTTCACTTCATCTCATGTTTGTATATGTGTAAATGATTATGGTTTTGTAAATAAACCGAAACATCTTACTCAATTTAATAGTTGTTTAACTATTTGACTTTAAAAACCAAGATCTACACATATATATATTAAAAAGTCAAGAAAATTTGGAAGAAAGAGTATATGTGTTTGGATTGCGATTGGAGATTTATGTTACTTTGAAGGATTTTTTGATATTTATTTTCATGAGATATATGGTAATATGTTAGAAAGAAATAATAACACCCTAGTAATCATGGTTGCCAATCTGGAGCCTTGCTTCACATTCCCTGGAATATAGTTCAATGGTGTCAACTGACGATTGAAGTACAGGGCTCCGAATAGAAGGTAAATTCATTGGGTTCCATACTATTTGATTCAGGATTCCATTTGCCGCTACCAATTCTCCCGTAAGATGAGCTATCTGTATGCTTATCTGTGGTTGTATATTTAATGTAGGCATTATAAAAACATTCCAGTACACAATAGAAATTACATGCAACAGACGTCACGGATAATATACATATTTCGTACTTTTTTTTAATAGAAGCACATCCAGAAAATAAATAAATTTATCAATGTCTTGTGGAGGTGAAGAAGGTTGCGTGGAAAACGGAAGAAGTTTAAATACAAAGACAAAATTAAAGAGAAACAGATATGAAAAACATCAAATAAGATCTGAAGGAGCCAAGAGATGAAAATAATCTTGCATATCGACTCTATTACAGTTCGTTCAAGTAAATAAAAGTACTCTTAGATCACGGGCTACTGTGCGAAATGTTGCTTCGCCAGGTATTAAGAGGTATTAAGCTAAAAGCCATTTATGATACAGTAACGTAGAGCACCTTTATATATATTTGAATTTCCAAAACGTAGCAACTTAGGTAAAACAGAAGCAAGTAAAAGTATAAAATTCAACTTCCCAAAAATTATTCAATTTTATAATTAATAAAAAGTATGAAAACAAATGTATATACTAAGAGAAACATTTTTCGCGTTTCGATTTATATCAATAATAAAATAAACACCAAATACACCAAATAGTTAAATAAAGGTTTAATATTGATTTATAACGAATACTTAAACTAAATACTCGTACTCCGTTAAAATATAAAAAAAAAAAACTTTGAAGAATTACACTTACTGTTTACAACTTACTGTTTTTCCAATTACTTCCTTAAAATAATGTCAATTATTTTTTAAATTGCTAAAAAGAAAAAACGTCTTTTTATGAAGTTATGGCCGACTACGGTTTCCAACAATACAAAATACACTTTTTCCCATCTCAAAAATCATAGCTTAGATAAAAAGCTCGACTTTTTTTCTAAAGTTAATAAATACAGCTATAGCAGGCACCGATAGAGATAACAAAAAAAACAGTTTTTTCGAGATATCGAGTCAACTCTGCATTTTTAAAAAAAATAAGCACATTTAACTGAGCTTGTAAAGCTACACCTAATCGTCCCTTTATCTGCCCTGGTTTCTGAGATTGCCGTATTAAAATATCGGAAAAAGACTAACCTTGAATTTGTTAGGTTTACTAGTTTGTTTGCCATATCCCACTCTGTCATTCTTACACTATTCACTAAAGGACGTTACTACTAATTTTCAATCCTAATCATTAAACAGCAAATATATAGATGGCGATACAAGATTCTCAAAACAAAAACCTATGAGATCTTATATATAATCCTAAACGACAGGTTGAGATTCGAATATTCTTGACACTTGCTATAATCAGCAAATAGCTCCATCCAGATGAGACAGTGTGTGAAAACATATTCCGCGAAATGTATGACGCATAAGGTTTGTACAATATTAATTAATTCAGCCTACTTAGGTATAGTCGTCGTCACGATATTTTAAAATGACATCAATTCGTACTAATCGAATTACAAGGGTTACAAAACGTTTACAGTATTTGTCTATTGGGGGTTATCCCAAAAAAAATTAAAAGGGGTTTAAAGGTGCTGTTTTAAATATTAAATATTAGTAATATAATCAATATAATTACACATTAATAAAATATAATCCATAGTTACTACATGAATAATTCATTAGCCCCTTTTATTTTTTTTATAATACCACCATTAGACAAATACTGTAAACGATTATCCTTAACAGGTAAGCACAATAGCGAACCCTTGTAATCCGATTAGTAGTAATTGAGGTTATTTTAAAATATCCTGACGGCCACTATATGTATTGTCAAATATTTATACGTATTGGTGTATATTGTTACGTTTGGCAGTATAGTTACTTTACTTTTCTAAATATCACCAGGAATGTCAATGCATTTGTATACGTCTGGTTCCTTCAGTAGATACCAATTTCACTTTACACAATAGTGCATGAAGTAAACTATTATTCAATATCAGTACAAAAAATAAATTTTGAGATTGTTAGGCATACTGAACCTATATAAGAAACATTTACCATATTTTAACAATAAAAAAATGTCCCATATTTATGCCGGCCACTGTATACTACGTAATTGTTTAAAATAAATCAACCTGCCTATTTTTAAATTTCTAGTAGAATCCCGAACACAACCCACCTTATGCTTTTGTTGAAAACAGTTAATACTACACTAATAAACATAAAATACCCAGTTGCAACCGTTTTCCCTTAAATACCGAAACGAAATATATAATTTGAATAATTTTAATGTAAAATCACGGCCAATAAACTAGCAATTTAAATACAAGCAAACATTTTCGAATTTACAAACAGAGGGAGATTAAAACGTTTAATTCAACGGCTATCCAACACTATTCAGATACGGGAGAGTCAAGAAAACGCGATTCTATTAATTCTTTTCGAAACCGTGAAGGCTGAAGATGTAAACAACTTTAACGATCACTTAATTGTTAAAAGCGCGATGAAGTTCGCTAATTCCGTCCCCTAAAATTTGAAAATTAAAACGGCAGATAATTAATTGCTCGGGCATCGATGTAAATGTAATGAACTCGTGGACGGCACTTCATTCTGCGTGGAAAAGTAAAACGGAGTAGGATGAAATAAATAGATTAAGCAAATAAGGTTCGACGTGACTGATAAGGTGGTGTTGAAGTGATTTAATTATACTGATTAAAAATAAAATCTAACAAGAGGGAATTGCTAAAGTAACTAATTGGTCCAATTAGTACATTTTTTTAAATCTGTGATCATTTTGAAATAAGTTTAGAGAATAACAAACATAAAATTATCGCTGAAAGCAAATTGAAAATTATTCGGTGAATGCACAAAAGATAACAACCCAGCAAAGTTATTAGGACAAACTTTTCGGAATTTCATTTTAGCTCTATGTGTACGTTTCAAAACATAAAAATTCAATACTATCCAATATAGACCAAAGAAAGTTAGCATTCTACGGCAGCGAACCGCATTGACTGTAATCGCAGCATCATTCTCAAAAATGGTAAAGTCTGATGACTCCGTCTATTCAAAAACCACACCAAACAGCATTTCGTTGGGAATGAAAAGGTTTCTCGACTATTATTCTTAGACTTTCGGATACCCATATGCGGCAGTTCTGTCTATTGATGAACCCACTGAGATGAAACTGGGCTTCGTCTCTAAAAATTATTTTTTGTAAACAATCAGGATTACCTGCCTGCATTTCCAGCACCAAACAAACGAAAGTTTCAATTCCAAGTCTTCAGTTCCTCTATCAGCTGCACTTTATAAGCCTGTAGACTAAGACATTTATGCAGAATGCGATGAAGCCTGGTCTGTGAGATCCTTAATTGCTGTGAACGTCTTGGAATAAACAATGTTTTGGGCTGACCTGACAGTATGAGTTCGAACTGACAATTTGGCATCAGTAAGTTGAATAATTTGCTCAAATTTTGCGATTAGTTTTGCGATTCATACCGACCAAAAACACCACAAACTCTGCGAACTATCTTGACGAAATTTTCACCGTATCCATAATGAATTTTCACTATTTCTGTACGTTGTTAGAGTGTGTACGGTGCCATTTTCTTAAATCATACTTTTTCCTGGCAAGATTCAAGGCTTGCTATTCAATAGATCTAAAATGCCGCAAAATTTAAAATTGGACATCTTAAGAGTTTTGTATTAAATTCTCTTAATACTGGGTATTAATATTTTTGCAGTCACTGATCTAATAGAAAATATAGTCAAATTTCAAATTCATAACTAGGTACCATCATTTGTAGTAATTGAATATAGCAAACCTGTATCAGGCGAGAAAGCGATCTCTCTATTAATAATAAAACATGCAAAAACATCAAGAACAAACCATCAACGGCGTAGTGTCGAAGAAGGTTAGCCTGCAGCAATACACCACTGAGGATTTATTGTTGGTGTTTTGTATCTGTTTTCCATGTTATATCTAATGCTAGTGCTGCGATAGTTATTGTTTAGCCTTTGAAAAGTTTCATGATAAGAAAATTTATAAGCACCTCATAAATACAATCATGAACAATTTAAAAGATTGAAAGATTTTGCATTACGCTGAGGAATTTCTAGAAAGTAAAGTTGGAGTACTCCAAGGATCTGTGCTAGGACCGACTCTATTAAAAATTCTATATGAGCACTCTAGACCGGGCAATGGATGTTCTGACTACAGGTGTTGTTAATGATCTGGCGTTTATTATGGCAGCTAAGAATAAAAATTTTATTTCGGATAATGCAAATCAATACTTAAAATAAATCAGTAATTGGATGAAACATCATAAATTAAGATTGACATCTGAAAAAACCGAGGCTATGTTGGCTAAAAAGGAAGAAAGTGAGACCATATAACCTTTAACCTAGCTAAAATAAGGAAAATACTCAAAAGGACTTTAAAATATCTGGGAATTCTAATTCATGATAGTTGAACTTCGGACAACGTTTAGAAAGAAAAAGCAAAATTGTTGAAAAAAGAATACCGGAAATGTAACTTATGCTAATGTTACTTAATATATTAGGTTAGGTAACCTAAGCAACAAAAGAATGAGGCATCATAGTATTATATGGTATGAAGCTCTGATATAGAGAAAATCATTTTTGTTGGTGAGAATTGAAAAATAAATTCCAATAATAGGAAAATTCAGAAATTCTATTTTAGTTGAACTATTGAAGAAAAAAAATTTTAAATTGCGACTTTGCTCTTTATATATGTTTCTAAAAGTTATTTTACGAGTAATTTTTCGAGTATTAAAATAAATTTTTAAATTGTTGGACGCATATTTCAATAATAAAAAGAAATAAAGCATTTCAAATATTTTGCAGGCGGTACACGCATAGTACAAAAACATGCAAAATTTCAAAATAATCCATGTAAATAGCAGCCTACGTTATTGTATAATGTTTTACCGGCATTCAATTGACGTTTCTCTATCAATGCATGTTTATAGGGAATACAAATTACCGTTTGCGGAACCAAAATGGGAGGTGGATAATTACGCTTTACTGTATTATTTATCTAACAATGAAACCTGACAGGACTAGTAATTTCATTCAAATGAATACAGGCACAAAATTCAATTTACGAATTGTATTTATGAAGTCGTATAAAAGACAGAGATTCAATCAGATGAATGTAAACCTGCAAATAAAAAATAAAGTATATGTAGGTAATATTATTTTGGAGATTTTAAATTTAGTTAAGTAATTTGTATATGCCAAAAAAACCGAAAAATCTGAATTTATAATGCACCGAGAGATAAAAGTAGTAAATAAATCATAAAGTCACAATGTGAATGCTTTTGTAGTTTTAAATACGAGCAGCGAGTTTGCAATGTTAATTGAAACTGTAAAACAATGTTAAATTATTATGGCTAACTAAACCAAAAAAAGTATATACATGAAATATTAAATTGACCACAAAAAGTGGTACTCTTTATATTTGTTTCGTACTGTCATCTAAACATTTCAATGAGACTGAATTTCAAAAACTCAATGCCTGTTTATTTAATGGGATAAAGTTATCAATTCATGATTGGCTTTGATTTTCAATCTATGTTAACTAAACCATTTTCGCATCTATATACGCCTCTAGTAGGTACATACATAAATTAAAGAGTAAATGGGTATTGGCTATCTCGCCTAGCATTGTTCCTATATACAAATGAATTCTAGTATCAGGTATGATAAATTACAAATGTATTTAAGCTAGCAAACTTCGAAGTTGTGCAGTACACACAACTTAAGTAACACAATTGTTAGTAGTAAGCTAGCAAGGTCATGTGGTTGAACATTTTGCATGTTACCCTTTTACATGATAGGCACTGGATCGATCCTAGCCCGAGACGATTTGGTTTCTAATTGTGGATAAAAATCCGAAAATACTTTCTTCTTAGATAGGAAGTAAAACCATAGCTTCCGTATCAATGCAATGTTTGGTACGTAAAACGTCCTTACACATCTGGGTTCGGCAAAATTTCAGTGGGGATGCTATAGTGCATCATAAACGACAGTGCCTGAAAGTACGAAAGTGTACTTTATAAAGTAAACCTTCATCCAACAACAAACAGCAACCAAACACTGGAATGGTAACGTTAGTTATTGGATACCTACATTCTTCTCAATATTGGAAGAGGAAAACAAAGAACTGATTAGTTCCACCTTTAACAATTAACTGAACTAGAACAACCTATTGTCTAAAATGATATATAGGTAGGTATATCGTGATTTCTTTTTTTCCACAAACAAAAATACAAAAAGAATTGTATTTCAAAATGTTTAAATTTAATTTTACAATTGTTTTTGTATTTTTTATCGTACAATTGGGACCTATTATTTTGGGGGGTCAATTCACATACAAAATTAATACTTAAGATACAGAAAAAAGCTCTTCGTATTATTTACAATCTGCAAAAGAGAGATTCCTGCAGAGATTATTTCATTGAGCTGGGTATCCCAACAGTTTATAATCTTTATATACATGCAGCTGCCTGCTACGTTCGGAACAACATAAATAAATTTCAGCTGAATTCGACAACACACTCCTACAACACGCGACGGTCAGAGTTTGTTCATTGTGATATTTCTAAGTCAAATAACTTCTACGCATCTTATATTCGACACAGTATTCGAATTTACAATGCTCTACCTGATGATCTGAAACTCTGCTCTCATGCAAGGTTTAATAGACAATTGAAATTACACTTAAAAACCAAAAAATCACTCATTCGCAGAATATTTTATACAAGAATGATGGATTTGGCTCTGGATGTTGATTTATGTAGGTATTCTATTCATAAATTTATTTAAATTATTTTATACGTATTTATTATTATTATTATTATTATTAATAATACTTTTATTATTATATATCTGTTATGCTACACCACAGGTAATATGTATCTATATCTATATCTATATCTGATGATGGCGAAAACCAAAACATGTTGCACTAACTAAATAACTGTGAAATACAGCAAATGGAAAGGATTCTATTATTTATTCACTCTTAAACCCCACTATTATACTCCATTATTAAGGATTACAATGAACTAACAAGTGAAAGCCAAGAACTGTGAATCGCCGATTTTGAAAAAACTACAAACTGACACAGTTTCAACAGAATCTGGGATTTACAATTAGTGACCTTCCCTTGTAAGTTAACCATATTCAAAACTCAAAATCACAAAGACTTTGTTGTTAGGATTAAAACAGCAATTACTTGAAAAAATGCGTATATAATTATTTACTTAGCACTGCAAAAGTTTAATGAAGTAATTAATTTCTATCAATATCTCAAATTTTTTCTTTCACTCGGCGCCTTCGCCAAATTTGTTAGTTTGAACCTTCCTCCAAATAATGGTACCTATTTAATTATATCAACTGATAAATATTGTCAATTAAAGCAATGATTTTTTAAAAGTAGCCACATTTTTTACATTCGATTTTATACCTACAAAACTTCTGACTTCTAAACTTCTTTTCAAGAGCCCGGAATCCGCTCTCATACAAATGCAAATATTTGTATATACTATAAATACGAATATCCCAGATAAAAAATAAATGAAAGAAACCCAACTTAAAACGCCCGAAGTAAACATTTATCTAACCAACAAAACATTTACATAAAGTAAAAAGAACATGCTATAAAAGAGACATTTTAGTATTAAATATTAACAATTTTCCTTATTTTCAAATAAGAAATTAGCAAATACAGTGAATACAAAGCATCATTTTTTATTTTGCCCTAGGCAACGACTACTTACAGAAGTATAAATTAAGAAACAGTTACAAAAACCTATAGAAAATGAAATGAATAGCAAAAGTTTAAATTACATAAAGGAGCCGATATTACCATTTAAAAGTTATAATAAACCAGGCACTAATAAGGAAAATTTTATTTTCAAATAAGAAATTAGCAAACACAGTGAATACAAAGCACCATTTTTTATTTTGCCCTAGGCAACGGCTACTTACAGAAGTATAAATTAAGAAACAGTTACAAAAACCTATAAAAAATGAAATTAATAGCAAATGTTTAAAGGACATAAAGGAGCCGATATTACCATTTAAAAGTTATAATAAACCAGGAACTACAGTAGAATTATTTGCTGTTGGCGGAAATCCCGGCGCCACGCGCATCTGACGTCACGAACTCGAAAAAGCGGGCGCAGCCCAGTCGATAGCTGGCGTACAGTACTGCAGATACAAATTATATTAAAAAATGAATTTCTTGTTTTGTACGAATTGCGAAAATGCTGCGGGTGGCTATGTTCTCGCGAGCGAGTTATAATGTTTCTTATAAGGCGTCTTGCTTTCGCGTATCCGCCAGCAGAAAATACTTGTACTGTACAACACTTGATCATATTCATATTTTAAATTGTCCAATTTTTAAATGTACCGGGTGATTCAGTAAGGGTGGCGACCCGCTCTATCTCGGAAACTGCTATGCCTAGAGCTTCGGGACAAAAAAATTCATAACCAATGTGGCCACCAGAAATATCCGAAAATTATTTTCATGTTTTTTACCGCTAAATTTTACCGCTAGGTGGCGTATCTGCTATGTTCAATCATAAAATCAGTATTATCTCAGAAAATTGCAGGTTGAGCTATAGTTTTGAATGAGCCGTTCGAAAGCTGAGTTGATGTCGCATTATTTTGTTTAATGACTTTTTTTCATATCTGTCATAATAAGGAGCGTGGAAGGCAATCAATTGTTCAATATGTAAATTTTAATATCTCCTGAACCATTCAACCAATCTGAAAATTTTTGGACTCGTTCGATTGAGCATTTCATGGGTTTTTTCTAGAAAAATTGTCGTTCTAGCATTTAGTTTGAAATAGGTAAACTACAGGGTGTTTTCTGTAGTGATAACATATTTTGGTGAATTTCAAGAAAAAATTAAACGTAACCGTGCTATATAATTACCAGTGTCGCAAGCTAAATTAAATTGTTGAAATTTCAGTGAAAACCGCAAATTAATATCTCTATCCGTTCTCGATTTATCGCCAAAAGAATAAAATTTGTAACAAAAATCAACTGCGGCCATGAAAGTAGCGGACGCGACGGATGGTTTCCATGGAAACTACGAAACTATCAGATTGTTTATTGCTTATGTCAGCTAAAAATAGTCAAAACTGAATGGAATAAATTATTAACGAGAATAATAACAGCAAAAAGAAAATATCTAACCAAAAATTTTAATTAAAAATGTTCGGAATGTTTACCATCACTGGCCACCCACAAATTGAGTCTGTTACTATCGTTATCGTAAGTTTCATCCTTACCATGTCATCTTACATCAAGAATTAAAGGATGGCGATTTTGACCATGCAATATGCGCTATTGGTCAGAAAGCAATCCTCACTGGTTACGTGAAGTTCAATTTCAAAATCGTTGACGTGTTAATGTTGGGTGTGAATTTTTGGGGGAAAATTATTGGCCCTTACTTTTTTGAACAGCGTTTAAATGGTGTGGCTATTTTTTGGAAAATATATTGCCTTTATTGTTCGAAGATAGTTCCCTGGAGACAAGAATGGGTATGTGGATTCAACAGGATGGTTTCCCGGCGCATTATGCGCGAAGTGTCCAGGCATTTTTAAATAACCGGTTCCCAAATGAATGTATAGACTGGAGTAGCATTTTTTCTTGGTCGCCGATGTCCCGCGATCTAACAGTAATTGATTTTTATTCATGGAGTAGACTTAAAGATATAATATATAAAGACCGCCCAACAACACCTGATAATATGAAACAAAGAATTCGAGAAGTCGTCAGAAATATTTCCATTGCCGAGGTAGACGCTAGTGTATTATCCACAAGTAACAGACTCAATTTGTGGGTTGCCAGTGATGGTAGACATTCCGAACATTTATAATTAAAATTTTTGGTTAGATATTTTCTTTTTGCTGTTATTATTCTCGTTAATAATGTATTCCATTCAGTTTTGACTATTTTTAGCTGATATAAGCAATAAACAATCTGATAGTTTCGTAGTTTCCATGGAAACCATACGTCGCGTCGCCTACTTTCATGGCCGCAGTTGATTTTTGTTACAAATTTCATTCTTTTGGCGATAAATCGAGAACGGATAGAGATATTAAGATGCGGTTTTCACTGAAATTTCACCAATTTAATTTAGCTTGCGACACTGGTAATTATATAGCACGGTTACATTTAATTTTTTCTTGAAATTCACCAAAATATGTTATCACTACAGAAAACACCCTGTAGTTTACCTATTTCAAACTAAATGCTAGAATGACAATCTTTCTAGAAAAAACCCAGGAAATGCTCAATCGAACGAGTCCAAAAATTTTCAGATTGGTTGAATGGTTCAGGAGATATTAAAATTTACATATTGAACAATTGATTGGCTTCCCCGCTCCTTATTATGGCAGATACGAAAAAAAGTCATTAAACAAAATAATGGGACATCAACTCAGCTTTCGAACGGTTCATTCAAAACTATAGCTCAATCTGCAATTTTCTGAGATAATACTGATTTTATGATTGAACATAGCAGATACGCCCCCTGGCGGTAAAATTTCGAACATTAAAATAATTTTCGGATATTTCTGGCGGCCACATTGGTTATGAATTTTTTTATCCCGAAGCTCTAGGCATAGCAGTTTCCGAGATACAGCCGGTCGCCACCCTTACTGAATCACCCGGTACATGTATTATCCCGCAGTAAAAGAATTTTTTGTTTAACAAAACCGATAAAGGATGTTTCCGTTTAACAAGTAAGTGAAGGGGCAACTTCTAACGTTTGGTTGGTAGCTTTCATTGTATAGCAGTTGTATATATGTGTACAGTGCTAACAAACGTGCCTCATAAATCAAGCTTAACGTGAATATTTCAAAAAAATTTCCGTCATAATAGTTTCACCACATTGTCTTTTGAAATTTTGACTTTTGATGATTCCTAATCAGCGACTCCAAGCACCCTCAAATAATCATTATTTCCCGATTTAATTAATTTTCGAAGAAATTGCCCGCCATATTGCTTTTTTTAAATTTTATTTTAATTAAACACCAAGAACCTCTGAGCACTCAATTTTACGCGAATTAGATAACGAGTTAGACTTTTGGCCAGACTTTTGGGATTTGGTGCCACTGTGCGTCGGGTGTCCGGTGTTCGCTAAATAAACCGTATCAATCAAACATAATAGTTTTTCAAGAAAAGAATAATAAATAATTTACTCAAACATCAACAAATTTGTGGCTTCTAAAGTTTTCCGATCACCGCGTCTTAAAAACATGTACTGTTTCAAGTACTTTAAAGTTCACTACTACTTCTGACGTATGAGGGAGAGATAATTTAAGTAGTATTAGAATTGATTCAATTAAATTTTCAAGTAATAAATTAAATGTAGGCATGAATAAACAAAAATGGTAGCAATATTTACTTCAATGAATTGGCTATATGTATAATTCGCAACCGCACAGCTCAACCTACACAAATTTAACTCGTAATTTATTGTAATTTTGTTAATTGTTTGTAGATACGAACGAATTTAGATATAGTATACAATTTACGCGAAACCTATTAAAGAACGAACAAGAAGATTCAGGTAAACTGTATCTTTTCAGATTCTGGGAAAAGACATATATAATGAACTATTTACAATTACATTACATCACATTTAAATAGTGTATGATGCATTTCTTATAAAATTTATTTATTTTTAAGGAAATTCTTTTAATATGTAGATATAGACAACTTTAAAATTAAAGTTATTTTTTATTTTAATTGAAGATTAACATAATATCAGCAAGTTTACAAAATTCCACACTAACAAGAATAAGAATTATGAAATTTCTCTAGGTGACTCGACTCTGGTAAAAATAAAACTTAATTTAAAAAAAAAACAAACAGAAATGTTTAAAAATAATTTTATTGGAGAAACCCTCACAAGACACTTTCTTGTATTTCAAATAAATACAGCAAGCATGGTAATCTTTTGGCTTTCACTACAGTAAAATTTGGAGGGAAAACTTTTCCTATTGCAACAGATACTAATTTTGCATTTTTATTACGTAGTTCTGAAAAAATTTATGCACTCGCAAACAATAACTACAGTAACTATAAATATCACGTTCTTAATGCATAACGAACAAAAGCAGAACGTTCACGGAAGTTTAAAAATGTAAATGTAACCATATCTTCCTTACCGACCCTATAGCAATGTAGTAAGTCGCCCGATACACAACCGACATTATTTAAGCTATCTCAACATTGTCGACACAGAGCAGAATTCGTAAATAATTGATACAGACATGCAGGGTTCTAAGGACACAACTAACCTTCTGTCATATTTACTCAAGAGCGTGTCGTTATATTTATGAGACGATGAATGAAACATACCCCATTCGAATGACGGTGCGATACTAGGAATGCTCGCAAATAAAGCCCGTTAAGCTCCCACCCTGAAGCGGACGCGCCCGAACTTCCACGCTTCCCGCCGAACAATTCCAATTACCCACGGTCTTGGCCTAAGAGTTCGCTGGAAGAACTCACGTGGCATTCCTCCTCGTCGTTGTCGATCGGGGGCCTTGCCTTACATATCGGAGGTGGGCCATTGGAAATTTCTGGTCGCTTCTTTATTGTCTTTAATTTTAAGTAGATAAAGAATTTACAAACATTTTATTTTGTTTAAATTAATAGTTTCCACCCTTTTTTGAGACTATTATCCACAAAACTGGTTAGATACAGCAAATACCCTCAAGCGAATTTTGTGTAAAAAAAACAAATTAGTTATTGCATTTCTCTTATTTTTAAATTACGAAAAATAAATAATACTTTTAATTAATTTTAATCACTTGAACAAAGAAAACGCCTGGTGTTTAGCAATTTATTATTGAATCCAGAAGTAGTCAATCAGACGCTTGGTAATGCTTAATTGTAACAGTTCACGGAGAAAAATGACATTGCAAATCCAACAAAAAAAGTATTGTCCTTACATTGCAATCGGTTCAAAAATAAATTGGTATTGCAGTAAAGTTTTGTAAGTATATTCCAAAACTTTTGTTTTGTTCCACCAACAACACTTTTGTTGGTGTTAAAATATTTTACAGTACAAATAATCGCTTTGGCGATAACATTATAGTTGTAGTTATTTCAGATCTAAAATACAGAACAATGTGTGCGATGAAGTGAAGTAGATGTAAACACAATTTTTCAAACCAGTACAGTCAAGAAATATTTACATTACACACAATTGTAGTTGACGCAACAGGGCGCCTACGTTGTCGATATTACAACTTGTGTTGCGGGAAGTCCCGGCATGGACAGTAGTATCACGTAATGCTAACCGCGTGTTTCATTGGTCTTACATAGCCTTGAAGAAACAGACTAGTTACCAGGCGGAGTAGACGACGCCATATATTTTCGGTTGTGACGTTGTGTTAGCTTATTAGTTTTGTGTAAAAGAACGACAGTGTATTAAAATTGAAGAAAACTGGCTCACTTCTGACGTCTACTGACTCTTAGATATGGATAATTTTGTTACAGAGAAGCTAGCTGAATGGAATATTATGCGTTCGAAGTACAGATTGCTAATGATGAGTACATTAAACCTTTCGATAAATTACCTAGTGTTTTCCCCTGTTTAAAAGTTGCAAAACGATCTAGAATATACGTTGCCTTGAGACATTTGTAAAATAAAACTTAGATACATTTGAAATTTTAATCTTCATTTTTAGTGTTTTCCAGTTTTAGAATTTATCTTGTTTATTTTTTTTGTTAATTATTAATAAAAAAATGTGTTATCCTATACTGATATTTTATTTAAACCCTCCACAGCTTACATTTAAGACAGCACCGAATTTGTGTGTGAATCTACTAAAATATTGTTCGCTTTGAACAGAAATTGCGATTACAAAAATCAAAATCAAGTGACAATATAAACGTAGAAAATGATGACGGAAAATCAATTGTTTGTTAAATATCCACAACTTGCTGTTGAAGTTTCAAATTGCTTTGGTAGTGATAAACAATTTTTAATACTGTATTTCACACAATTTTGTTGAAAACACCATATTTTTGTGATTCGTTAAACAACAAGCAACTGGTTGATTGTAACATGTTTTGGGAATATATCCTTCCAAATTTTGTGGCAGTTCTAACAAAGTTTTTCGACAACAAGTTTTAAGTTGTATTGAATAATGGTTGTTGTTGTCATATATTTACCCACAAATTGTTGTTCAATGTGCGTCAATTGGTACCACCTTAACAATAAATTTTTCTCCGTGTTTATTTAATATTTGGTGCAGTTTCGACCAATGCGCATCGTAAGTCGTGGTGCAAGTTCAATCGGTTCAATGTCACCATTGTCGAAAATCCACTTTCACACTTGTAAGTTGTGGCGAATTGAATCAGTATTTTCAAGACTTTGTCCGATAGGGGGGCTGCGTTTTTCCGAAACCTATTTTCAGCATGTTGCCTCCGCGAAGTACAAGAAATTGTTCTTTAGTTTCAATTTCTGTATCAGGAAATATCCCTTCATTCACTGAAAAGGTCTTAGCATTTACTTCACGATTTTCCAAATCAGGAAAATATTTGCTGATAGCACGTACTACTGATGACAAGTGGAGAGTTGTTTCATCTGTGGATCAGCATTTTCCATTTCTTGCATGGTGCACCATTCTGGGAACATCGAAACGTTCGCAACTACAACTCTGCGTTGATGAAGCTGCAATTTGCGAAGAGAAGTGGTTTATCTTGAGCTGTTAAAATATTCGTCATATTCGCTTGCAAGCTGCAAGATATGCCATGCCAGTTTGGAAATAAATGCATCAGCTTTTATTTTGGCGTGTAACTCTGTCTGCGTATCGTGATTTCTCCTTTCCATAAACATAGCAATTTTTTCTTGAAGCTCGGGCACTCGGTGGAACACTTTGCCCCGTAATAACCAACGCACTTCTGTGTGACATTCAACCACTACAGCTTCCTTTTCTCGGTCGCATTTTTCGCTGTTCGAAACACATCTTCGCCACGTGTAGTGGTGCTCAGTAGTTCTACGAACAAGTATTGTTCTTTCAAGTCGTCGCTCTTTATGTACCGAACATAGACAAATAGCACAGAACAACATGCAACGTCGGTCGATTCGTCTATGTACCAGTAGTGCGAAGAAAGGTGGTCAATGAAATAAGGTATTTCATTGAGCACCGTGTCGAAAATATTCTTGCTCATGTCCAGAAGTTGCAGCCTCAATTAATGTAATAAGCAACAAAATCTTGCATTCTCCTCTTTATTCTTAAAAATTTGATTGATAAACAGAAAACATTCACATATTTAATGTTCAAAACTTCAATTTTATTGCTGGTGATGATTCTATTGAAACGTGCGTCCAGTGTAGCGAATATCCGGTAAACAGGCCAGGAAGAAGCTTTAATTCCAGTTTGCTGAATCTGAATAGGCTTTCGTTAGTATTTAGCCAAGGCCTATCCAACCTTTTAACTACGAGTTGTCCGGACGTTTGGTGTTTTAGAAGTTTTAGAAACATACAGAATTGGTTTTGGTTCATAGAGGTGACTGTTCTCCTCTCGTTTAGCCAGTTGATCAGCCAACTCATTGCCTTTAATGAGAGCATGCCTTGGTACCCACACTAGTGTGACTTTCTTTGTCATAGCCAGCCGCCTAATATTATTTAAGCACTCCCATATCAGTCTAGACCAAAAACGGTTTGCTTTTAGAACGCTCATCAGGGCCTGGTTATCAGTGCATATATAGATGTTAGCTCCTTTCATCATTTTCATGAGGTTTCCTTCAGCACAAACATCTACGGAGATTTCTGCGTGAAAGATGATTAGGGTTTGCCATAAAGAGCCCCATATACTCCGACTCCCACCTCTTGTTTCATCTTAGGTCCATCTGTGTACCAAACTAGGGATCCTCTTTTAAATTTTGACGTCCCTGAATCCCATTATCCTCGAATCAGTGCTTTGAATTATTGCCTAAGGTTTAGTTTAACTAGCATAATATCCGTTGGCATTTCTAGAGACCTTACGTCTGATTTGAAATCGTGCAGGGCTGCGAGACGTATACGTATACAGTCACCATCTATCTCTAAAGTTGTGTGTCAACTTTAGCCAGTAAACACTGAAGACTGCCATCCTCCTAACATGCAGGTGTGGCGGTGCGATATTTAGGATCACCTCCATAGCTGGTGTTGGGCAGGTGCGTGTTGCCCTGTAATTCCCAATCAGGCCATTCTCTGTAATTTCTGCAGATTAGCTGATATTGTTTTTCGTTTTAGTTTTGGCCATCATACTATGAAAGCGTAGGTGACCATGACTCTTATAACAGCCTGATATAGCCAATATATTATTTTTGGCTGTAGACTCCAAGCTTTCCCAAAGAGCTTTTGGCAGGATCAGTAAACCTATGACTCTATGGATGATTCTGTCTAATTATTTGTTCCAATTCAGTGCCTGGTGGAGTATAACTACCAGACATTTAACTCCGTTGAGGTGTTCTAGTTAGTCAACTTTCAGGAATATATACTTTACCTAAAAACAGTTTCTTCCTGTTTGTAAATGATACAACTATAGTTGTATTAGCATTTACTTGAAGCTCTGGCTTCAGGTACGACTCGCTAACAATATTGAGAGCCTTCTGCCTGATTTAATTTAGTTAAATGTTTCATGTTAACAAGCAAATTGATTCAAGAATATTACTATAAAAAAATGAAAAATTGAAAACAACTGATAAAAACTAATAAATTTTTAAAAATATCCAGCCAAATAAAACACAAAGAAGACTGAAATTTTACAGAAATTTAAAACTGCTAAACAATATTGATAGAAGAAAAAATTAAAAAAAAAATTATAAAAGGTCACTAGAATCAAACACATAACTTTATTTACTTTCATAATTAATTATTTACTTAAATATAGTTCAGCTTAAATAATATGGAAAACTCACAAATAGATTCGTTACGATAGTGGGAAGTTGTTAAAAATTGTGCTAAGATTTTAAAAATTGAATCAAAAGTAGGACATGTTTAAAGAGAAAATAAGTTAGACGGCACCTCGGCGGAGATGGATTTAATTAAAAGAAAACTACCATAAATTAAATATAGATAGATAATAAATTAAAAAGTTGCAACAAATATTTTATTTTATTCATTCCTGAGATTTGGCACTGTTCCCTTCCTCCTTGAATACCTTATATAGTGCAGGAAACGAGCGAAACAGAACCGTGTTAGCGCATTATTTATGCATAACGATTGGTAAATTAATCTTACAGTCCCAAAAGTTTCGCTAAATTTTGTAAAGTTTTACAAAGTAGCTCTGGGATTAATAGAATTTTAGATATTACTTTAATATCATTAATATTGCAAGCTTTTTTGATTAAACGACTCTTTGGAAAGTTAAAGCGAATACGCGCAAATTTTATTCTATCGAGAACGATGAAGAAAAGAATAGTAATGAAGCGTAAAACGGAAACGCATTACACACAACTTTTACGGAGTTAATTTAAACGGGGTGGTAGCTTTTCCAAAAACAGTTAAACTATCACTAAAAATTGTCAAAATACAAGGAAGAAATATTTTACATCTTATGGAAACATTTTCAGCTACACCCCATGTAGTTAGTAATGTTTAACTCCAAAAAAACAGAAATATAATATCTCTCGACGATGTTAGTCTTTGTTTAAGATCGGAGATAAGATAATAATACTAACAGGAAAACTATAAATAAAACACAAAAACGTTAAGGAGTAAAAATATATTGAAATAGTCCACAACAATATTGTTTCACCACACAGTGGCTTCATCAGGTGGATGAAATTAACTAAACAGAATATAAAATTACACACTATTTATACTTTTAAACCTAGGAGTGGAGAATAATTAAAATCCTTTTGTTCACTAGAAAAGTAAGAAACTAGACTTATTTGAATGTTTAGAAATTAATAGATATAGTAAGTTAGGTTTATCGCTCAATGAAGAAAAGGATTTTAATTATTCCCCACTCCTAGGTTTAAAAGTATAAATAGTGTGTAATTTTATATTCTGTTTAGTTAATTTCATCCACCTGATGAAGACACTGTGTGGTGAAACAATATTGTTGTGGACTATTTCAATATATTTTTACTCCTTAACGTTTTTGTGTTTTATTTACGTTTTGAAGATGGAGTTTAAACACGTATCCTCCCATTCGATTAATTTTTTAGGAAAAATATAATTAATTTTGGCGTTGACAAGCCGTCTAACAATAACAGGGAGTTAACGTAAGACCAAAATGTGAATTAGCAAACCGTTATTGAGATTTTATTCTCTTACGGTCGTTAGAAAAATTCTGAAAAGTGAAAGTTACCTCCTTAAGTTAGTAAATACTATTGTATTTTAACTCAAAACTGCAAAGTATACTAATAATACGACCTCGGCCCGAAACCAATTCCAGAATAGAATAATTGTAACACTGCAACTCCGCATAGGAGCAAATTTACATTGTGAAAATGCAATTTTGCTCCGAAACATGAGTATTACAGGACACGCATTTTCTGTTGGCGGACACGCCGCCCTCACGTGCATCTTACGTCAGCAGCTCGAAAGCGTGCAGTACTGCAGATACATATTACTATCACAAATTGAATTTCGTATTTTGCACGAATCGGGAAAATAGTGATATGTTCTCATGTGCGATTTATAACATTCTTCAATATTTCTTCGGGAGTGTCTCACTCCATTGAGCACGCACTCTTACTATCGCGCATCCGCCAGCTAAAAATGCCTGTACTGTAGTACTAAATTACACCTCTTCGCTCGCTTTTAATTACTTGTATATTTAGACGTGAGGAAACTACCGATGGTAGTTTTGATTTTTTGTTTGTTTGTATTATAATTGTTTTGATCTAAATGTAAAATTATTAAACACAAGAGAAAATAAAACAATTAAAAAGTTGCTTCAATTTACCGCGAGCATAGTTCAAATTATCAATTTCGAAGTGAATGCTCCTACTCTATGCAGACATAATTTATTCTAACCATAATTTTCAAATCACTGCCTTCCATAATTATATATATATATATATCCTATGATCTAACAGAATATATACATTAGTAACTTTTACGCCACTAAAACACTGAAACTCCACATATACTACGTTGATTAGTGATAAATCAACATCTGCGAGAAAATTACACAATATCATGCCTTATACAGTTAAGCTTTATGAGCATTCGACGTATGGAACTGTGTTTAAACAGGTACAGCGCTCTCTAAACACAGGCACGAAGAGCCATGTAAAACAGAGCTTTCCACGACAAATTTGTAGATCAAACATTATTTCTCGTAGAATGTATGCGACATATTGTGCATACCAAGCAATATTACACGCTAATACGATTCATACCGAAGCACAAACAAGAACGTTCTTCCTAACATGAGAACAAGAAAGGAGGTACCAACCTTTCCTTTAATTTATATACCTATTAGATGTATGTACATACAGGAGTCGAAGCAGCAATTTTTCTCGAATTAAAACAACGTTAATCTAGTTAGCATATTGAGTAAAGAGTCGATGAATATCAAAATAGCATTTTAAATTGATGCAACAAGCGCTATTTTTGTAAAGCTAACATGAACTGTTCAAATAACAACAAAAAATAATAGTTAGCAGATGTTTTTCGTTATCAATTCCACATTTTCTTCTCTGGATATTATTCTGTACAATTTAATGCAACTTATAATTTTAAATAAATAGTGTAATAAGTCCTTTTGTTTGAAAAATATATGAGTCAAGAAATGACAAAAAAATACAACAAGATATTATTGTAATAACAGCTATACAGATTCCACGAGGATATTTTAGATCTATTGCAATAGATATTCATTCTTTATGTTAAGTGTCTCGGTTTGTTGTACTTGTACCTTTTAGTTTTAATGTTGAAATTTATATTGTGACAATGACTGTTGTTATTTTTTATTAGCACGGTTTGCCTCTGTTAAATTATATATTTAATTGAAAAAGACTAATAAATAGTCGAAACGTTTTAAAAGAAAAATTTAATTGCTTTATTTTAACTAACCTTATTACCATAGAAAGGATTAATCATCTTGATAGATTAAACAACATTCAATTTTGAAAATACTAGTACCGAACAGCCTGTATATAACGTGAACTCAAAATAATTCGATTGTGATTGACTTGTAGGATAAACTCTAATGATAGGAAACGGATGGCGAGAGTTTAAAGCACTGGCTCAAAACTGAAATTGGATTTCCCGTTGAAAATTCGATTTACATGAATTGTTTCGCGAAACTAGAGCGCATGTTGCACGTACAAATGTAGATGTTGTTGAAATAATAACTCGGTGATCACTGCATCATCTAGATTTAAAAAAGAAAAAGCACATCACTTTATGTAACTGCTTCGTTTTACGGTTTTTCGCACCCTCAACTACAAATAAAATTAAAAAGTAATTGCCAAATGTTTCAAATTTTAAATGCTTTAGGTATACATAATCTTCAAAATAATAAATAAATTATTATTAATTCAATAATATAGTTGTGCACAAGCTGCGTATATTACCTTGGGGAATGATCCATGAAAACCAAATTTCAATCAAATTTCTAATAACTTATTGTTGGAATCACGATACCAGTAAAAGCAATGAAAGGGGAATACCACTAGAGACTCGAGTTTTTACCTACCAGGCAGACTGTGACTGCATTACCGACTTGTTGCGGTCGTCTCGAGGGTAGAGGGTTTTGGCTTATGTCCCCTAGGGTCGCACATCTAAACTCTTAATTCCTAATCGTGAATAAAGCTCGGGATGCGATCGCGCTGAAAGTGGGTTTGCGAATCTCGAAGTGATGCCATTTTTCAGTTAATTGTGCCAACTTCATAAATCAAAACCGTTTAAGTAGTAATGCGTCTATGTAATTATAAGGATTTGTACTTTTTAGATATAATTGTTGTTTAACAATGGAGTAATGCAGCAAATCACATGATGATATCTTTTAAGAAATAAACTTTCCGAGGAAGTGAAATACCTTCTTGACTTTGGTCTCACTTGAAATCCAGCTACAAAGAATAAAAACCGAAGCTCATATGTCGATACCTACATATTATGGCAACAAAAATATTCAACGCTCTAAATTGTACGTCACATTTATTTATTTATTTATTTATTTATTTATTTACAATAAACGAACAACAATACAATAGATACACATATACATAATGTATGTTGTGTATGTATATATCTGTAGCGTTGCTGCTCCTCCATCCCTCATCCTCGCCTCGGGAACTACTGTCTCGGGCTAACGGTGTTGAGGGCCTCCTTCTTTCTTCAAGTCGTGGTTTAGGTTTTAACTATTAGTTTTTCTTCCTCAGAATCTGTTTTATTTCACTTTTAAATTTGTGGTACGGTAATTCTTTTATGTTTTTCGGTAATTTGTTGTACATTTTTATTGTTGTTGTATTTAGTGTTTGACTGTAGTTGTGGTGTTTATATATTTCGGATCTCAAGTGCGATACTCTGCGAGTTTTGTAGTCATGTATTTCTCTATTCCTTTGTAATTTTATGTTAGTTTTAATTTCCTTATTTCTAATTTTGTGTAGAAATAATATGTTATTGAGGGTTATTATTCCTTGTATGTTTAGTTCTTTTGTTTTTTCATAAACATGTGTTGTTGGAGTTCTATAGTGTAACTTGTATATTATTTTTAGAGCTTTGTTTTGTTGTCGTTGTAATTTGGATAGATTTTTTGTTGTCGTGTTTCCCCAAATGTTTATTAGGTAGCTATTTTTTGCAGCGAATAGGGCGTGGTATAGTGGTTTTTTAAGGGAAGTAGGTATTATATATTTAATTTTATTTAAAGCCGCAATTGTTCTTGCATTTTGTTCAATTAGTTTCTGTATATGTCTATCCCATTTCATGGTATTTTGTAATTGCAATCCTAAATATGTTGTTTCATTCACTTCCTTTAATTTCTGATTGTTTATTTGTATATTTATTTCTTGCTTTTCCTTTTTTTTACTATATATCATATATTCAGTTTTTGTTTCATTTATAGTTAGTAAATTATTAAAACACCATTCCTCCAAAATTTTGATATCTTCTTTAATTTTTGTTTCCATTGTGTTTGTACAGTGTCCGGAATAAAGTATACAGGTGTCGTCTGCATAAGCGTATAGTTTTCCATGAAATGGTTGCTCGAATAGATCATTTACGTATAATATGTAGAGAATTGGTGGCAGATTTCCCCCTTGTGGTATTCCGTATTCTGCAGTCATAGGTTCACTCATAGTGTTATTTACTTTTGTCCTTTGTTTTCTGTTGGTGATATAAGTTTTTATTAAAACCCAGTTGAGAGTAAACTAAATCCTTGAGGATTTAGTTCTAGGTTAGTTATAGGTTTATAAGGCCTACCATATCAACTTTGTGTGCCCAGGTTAAAATTTTCACCCATGAGCAATTCATTAAAGCCTGGAATGACAATTGCGCGTGCCGTTTTGCCAGGGGCATTTTATCTTACCATGATCGGCATCAAACTATCTGAGGATGTTCAAAGAGAACCTCCGCTTACCGATGGGAATTCTAACCGGACACTGTCAGTTAACAGCGCACCTTTTTAAGCTATGATTAGAAACCAGTCCAATCTGTAGGGGCTGCCAATTAGAGGTTGAGACGGCTGAACATGTTCTCTGTGACTGTCCTGCACTATCATTCATTAGAAAAACCATACTTGGGGACCTTCGGCTTGACAACGCCAGCGTCAGGAAAGCTCCCCTGGAGAATGTCCTAGCGTTTGTGAAGACAATAAGCTGGTTGACAACCTAGGTGGAGCAACGTAAACGGAGGAAACATAATGGGCCTAATGAGGCCTAAATGCAGTAGCATTAGCCATCCTCCAAGCAATCCAGAACATCTAATATGTTTAAAGCATTCGTAATTGATACAACTCACAAAAAAACGTAAATTGGTGGTACTCCATAGACGTTTTGTGTTGTTAACAAACATTATTGAAATTTTCGTGAAATGTGGGCCCATTCTTTATGCATTTTCCTCATTTCTGGTCAAATAAACCTGATGCATCTTAATAGAAATGTGTAAAATTTTTCTTCAAATAAGAGAAGAATGGAATGGAAGTTGGAACAACCGCAGCAACGTATAGTCCCTTGTCTGCTGCCAATGTAATAAATCCAACACCAGAAATTGCCAAATTTGCCAGTAACCGCATTGGTGACATCAAGTTACATTTCATAATGCTGTAGAATATAAAATAGTTAAACGGACAAATCTGGAAGATCGAAGGGCTTACAGTGAGGATTGGAAAAATTTAGACAGTACTGTTTTTTAAACTTACGCAGGATTATTGTTACATAGTGTACATACTTTTGTCCAAATTGTAAAACATAAAAATGACTTTTCATAACAAGTACTAGCAACTTGTACAATTTCCTTCCTATTTTTAATGTTTCGGGTCATATTGATCCGAGCGACACAAGTGTAGAGTAAATGTAAACAAACCATCAGCGTCCACATTGCACCATAATAATAAAATCGATCCTGAATTCTCAACAGCAATGAAGCCAGAAATGATTACGGTTTATAACAAGGCAAAAGGCGATGTAGTCATTATGCACACACACAAAGCGTTAGCCGAAGGTCTTGCTTTATGACATATTAAGTTTATCACGCAGAAGTAGCAACCATTAATAAAGTAAAGAATTACCGAATTATAATACAGTTACAAGAAATGCGTATTACATTCGAATTTTCAAAGCTTCAAAACACTAAACTAAATGCATACTCTCTTTGTCTGGGAATATAATCTTACTCAAATCGGGTTTTGAGAATAATTTTTCCAAGAAATGGTACCTATTTTCTGCAAATGAATATTTCACGCCTCTGTAAATTGTTATTATAAAAAGGCATGAATAACATAAAGATCGCGTATTTTCACGAACGCATAATAACATTTCACAAGCAAAACGGATTATTAGTTCTTTGAATGCAGTAAAGAGAGGTGAATGTCTTATTTTATTGACTTTCTGCCATTATTCAGCTTTGCGTTAGTCTTTCTGCTGCCAGTTGATTTAATATACAACTAAAAAATTTACTGTACCGTAGGTATTTCTGCGAACCTCTTATTCGCTTTATCGATTACAACACCTCCTCTTTCTTCTTGTATAATGGAAAACATCAGACGTACACGCAGATATTTGAAATGACGCAAATATTTACATTTGTTCTTTGGAGTCAAACAATAACCTTGGTAAATAACTTTTAGTTCACCCCATACAAAAAAATGTTGTCTTCAAAACAATTATACAAAATATAAACAATGTACTAAATAACTGCATTTTCGCAAATAACAGAAGATAAATGTATTCAGGTTATACTTATATATAAGAGGCTACAGTAGATTATATTCAAGAAAAAGAAATGTGTTTTCTAGCAATGTTTATTTATCTGCAGGACAGATACAACTAAAGCAATACTTTAGTTAGGTATATCTGCCCGTTATATTGAACATACAGTGTCTATTTTAATAAAAATATTGCAATAATAATCTTAACATGCCACAAACCAGACATCATAATAGGTACTTACGTCATAGTATTTTTATTGACAAAAGCGATCTCAAAACTAAAGCAAAGGTGGTCCTATTTTCTCTTTGATTTATTTTCCTTTGAAGTTGGTTTAACTACCTCTTTGTGAGGAAGTAATAATCAAGCGTAATTCTGATATCGCCCACTTTTATCATAAGTAGTTCGATAATATATTAGACACTTAACGCGTGATTTATTAAACGGTGAAGCTTAAATTACCAGTAGATCATGCGTAGCACTCGAAGCATACGTAATAGCATAATGGGGATTAGTCTCGTGTGTAATAAATAATCCACTAATAATAATTTAACAATAACTGTATCGTGTTTTTATTTCGGAAGCTATTAGGCACAAAAATTCACATTTTAATCAATAGCAGTTTTCCATGTGCTTAAAAAGATCGCACTTAATTGTCAAAAGTATTCTTCGGGACTGACAATGTAATTTTTACTACATTCGTACTAATATTGTCAGTTCTAAACATACTCTCGTTGGCAGATCCATTATTTTTAAGTTCATTTCATCTGAATTTATGTTAAGATCAGTATTATTCTGATTATCTTTTGACGTATCTAAAAACAAATCAAAGTATATCACAACAGGAATAATCTACTTGCGTTATTGAGTGTTTTGTTTTTATTGAATGATAACGTGTAATTTTTTAATTGACGTCTGTCATAAATTTGAAAAACAATTGTAAAAATGAATCAAAAAAGGTTTGGTACATGATGGTCATTCGTTAGTTATAATATTGCAATAGTGTTTCTGATTATAACGTCAAAAAATAATCCATCGAAAATTACGTGACTGTTCGAAAAATTAAAAAATAATTTGGCAGAACTTTCCTTAAACGTGCTGTAGGCAATAGGGCTCTCGTGCCTATTGCCTAGCAACACGTTTTCGAAGTTCTATTAGTCAAATTATTTAAAATTTATAATCACTGGTATTACTACTGAGAATAAATCACTGTAAGTTGCAAGCGGCTTATTTTGACACATTGAACTGTTTCCTATGGAACTGGAACGGTATCTTACTCACAAAAATGTGAAGCAGAGCCCCGGATAGGGAACCATGATTACAAACGTATATCTATTTCTTTCTAACACATTACGATATACCTCATGAAAATAAATGTCAAAAAACGCTTCAAAATGACATAAATCTACAGTCACAATTCAAAAACATATACGAACATGAGATGAAGTGAAGCAGACATACGTCGCGTTTACTGTCAACGCCTGAATATAGATATTATTATATGTCAGACGCCGTTCCAGTTCCTAAGATACGGTTCAATGTTTTGACACTACTTCAGGCAGTAGCTGTCATTACAAAACTTTTGTTTTATATAATTCCCACTTGCAAATATGTCAATCTTCTAAATTCGTATAACATCCGTATCCCTTACATTATTACAACCGTATATATATATCAAGCTGCAAGTGCTTCCTAATTGAATTTCATAAATATTTTCAACAGTTTAGATAATGTTTCTGTCAACACACTATTTAATGACTCGAAAATATTAGAAATTTGTTTTGCCACAATTACCATTATAATACATTCCGTTAAGCGAAAAACTTGAAGAGGACCTTCCTTCAGCGTAATTACCTCTAACTACGTGCCCATATTCTGCCATTTTAAATTTTATATAACCATCAATAACCACCACACACAAGCACAGAATGTCTGTAAAATGTTAGCAATATCGTTTCAAATAAAACGCAGAACATTAATAATAAAGAAAATGGAATACAAATGTATATTTCTCTTGCCTTAATTGCTCCACCATACACTAAACTTTTTTAATTGAATGTAAACACTGTAGCACACCGCTAGTAGCTAACGCAGCTCAGTCCGTTGAAAGACATAGTGAAATGAAATGAAACGTCGGTTTAGTAATTTAGGTATAAGTCAAACAGACCAATATATACGCCTCAGTCGAAACATCGTATATGCCTAAATGAAAGGACCATTCATTACAGTAAAAGTTCTCCAAAGCAAACTACATACCTATTATATAGATATTAGAACCAAAACCATATGCTTACATGAAGAATGAAAGGTCATGGCATTAATCATGAAAAGCTTATGCTCCCTATTTTATGAGACACTAATAAACTGCAATTATGATAAGATATCCACACAAAAACTCGTAAACAAGATAAAAGTAGACTAATGGTATAATACATATGTCGATATGAATGTTTCGCGTAAAATAAAACGCCGAAAGAATCAGTAGCAGAGGGTAAAATGAAAATAATTAATCAAATCCCAAGATGAAAAAATAAAAAAAGTTCAAGTATTTGAAGATACTTTTAGATTGAAACACCTGTTTTAACTTGTTAAATAATGTAGTACAGCTAGCGATGACAAACAAAGTCACATTAGTATGGGTGCCAAGGTATTTCTACACGAGATGGCTGATCAACTGGCCAAACAGAGGACCAGCAGTCACCTCTATGGACCAGAACCCGCTCTGAGTGTTTCCCAAACCCAGATTAGAAGTGAGCTCCAACAATGTGAGCATAAGAAAGCGATATGTCTCTGGAGACAAACTTCTCAACAACTCGTAGCTAAAAGGTTGGTCAACCCGTGACTAAATACTAACAAAAATCTATTGAGATTCAGAAAACCAAAACTAAGGCTACTTATTTAATCAAGACTATTTAGGGAATGCATTCGAGAGTTGAATAGCCTGGCAGACCCCAATAAAATTACTTTACTGTCGGTGCCCCTACGAGTTGGCTAGAAAGAGATCATCGGCATTTATAGATCCGGAACCTGTTTTAGGAGTATCTGAAAACACAGTATGGGAGCAGGTAAGAAGTTAGGTTCAAGAAAACACAACGAACACTGTAACAACATAACCAGGAAAACTCATGGAAAGACCTTTATCAAGGGATCACCAAAGTAAAAGACAGAAGAACTATTAAAGCTTAGTAGGAATTATCTTCGCATAGTATCAGGTTTCCTAACAGGACATTGAGGACTGAAAGGTCACCTTTAGAAAATGGGGTCAACACCACAGATCCCAATGCAGACTGTGTAATAAACTGACAGAGGCCACATACCAGATTCTGTGTGAATCCGAGGCTCTGAATGCAAAAAGACAGGGAATTTTTGGCAAGCCAATCATGAACCCAGAGAATTATTTCGATCGACCAGCCAAAGACCTGTACAGATTAATACAGAGCATCAAAATATTGGAATGGCTGACATAATTTAATGAATAAAGGAAATGGGAGATACAATACAAAGGCCAAGAGATTGCGTGTTTCCAGAGACTTCATGTCAGACGGTTTCCTCAAAAAAAAGCTACTTACTGAGCTACTTACGAGGCATTAACGTCTAAGATACCATCACAAAGGTGGGTAAAGCAGAGAAAGTAGGTTTTGCCTTGGGCCAAAATTAGCTTTCTTTAATCATCCAATTCAAACTTATAAAATATAAGAAAATGATTTATGGGAAATAACCTTTGTGTTCGTTTATTGAGAATGCAAGTAACATTAATTCAGTGTAAAATTAGAAGTTAACTTCGATAAATGTTAAAAAGTTAAGTTGCTGTTAATGTATGATAAACAATTTTTCCAATTATAAGAATATTTCATAACAGGTACCTACATTTTCTTTAATACTATCAACTTGCTATTTCAATATGAATTTGGTTAACTGGTACGAAAATCTCTTTTGTTTTAGCAAAACATAATTTTATTGTAAATAGTCATGTTTCTGTTATCGTAAATGTCATGTTTCTTTTTCTATTTTTCTGTTTCCGTCTGTTCTAAAGAAATCCGAACCCTATTCAACCGCGCAAAAACATCCGGTAACTGGGACCAATATCGCAAGCTCTAACGGAATATAATAAGGAATTAGAAGAGCCAAGAGAGAGCCATGGAGGAAGTTTTGTCAGAGATTGTCAAATACACCTGACATAGCAAGAATCCACAAAGTACCCTCAAGAGATCCGGTGCAAATATTAGATTCGCTAGGACGACTGGATGGCACGTTTACGGACTCGGGAAAGGCAACGTTAGAGGTTCTGGCACAGAACCACTTCCCAGGATGTCAGATGATGAATAATTTCTCAGAGGACACTACAACCCGCAGTATCCAACGTCCTAAATCGACTGACTGGCAGACAGCGAGGAAGGTGGGACCATTCAACGCGGCTAGCTGGGCGATCAAATCCCTCAAACTAGACAAAACGCCGGGTAAGGACAGTATATTTCCGGCACTCTTGTAAAAGGGGAGCACAATACAAGTTCCTCACTTGGTTAGACTTTTCAGAGCTGGCCTTGCTTCGAATTATATACTAACAAGGTGGAAGTAGATGAGCGCGGTGTATATTCCCAAAATAGCAAAATCAGAACCCTCTCTCAGTTCCTTTCGTCCAATTAGCCTGATGATATTTCTTTTGAAAACATTAACCCCTTCACATACACCAATATGCTTATCAAGCAGACAAATCCACGGATCTTGCACTAAACAATCTTGTTGTTCTCCCGAAAAGGACAGAGATAATGTCGCACCTAATGAATGCGTGTAAAAGAAAAAACTTAAATAACGCAGTGGAAAACCTCACTCAACCTGAATCACCTCCATCACCTTTTTAGAAATTGACGTTGTCGATGGTGGAACTCAAGCCATTGAGAAGAATGAGAATTGGAGAAGATCTGGACCTACTTCTCCAATTATCAGTGCGTTCTCAAAGTATGTACTTCAAGCGCAGTTCTCACAATACCGCTCTTCAAGAGAAGTTCACTTCGTTCCTGGCAGGGCAATATCTTAGATCTTTACACCAGAATGTTTTCCTAGAATTTTAAATTGCAAATAAAGTTACGATAATCAAACTTTAAAGACATATTTCATTCTTTTGATATACTCTTATGTCTCTTGACCGTAAAAATGTCAAAGTAACTGTTTCTGCTTTTACAGGTCACTGCAATCTTAGAAAGCACCTGCACAGAATCGGGGGCTCTCTGATGAGACTGAATGCCGGCTGCGTTTGCAGGACGGAATTAAATTCACAAACATTTCCAAATAAGTGCACCTAAATATGTACTTTTGATATTTAAACCTAATAAATAATAATATTATTAATTATAGACAATATTTATGTAATCTAATTGCCCTATTGCCCAATAAGTGTAGTAGTATAACAACCCAGACATTTACTTCATCATTATTCTATTTTTGGAGCTATTGGAATGTATTACCCAATTGGGAACAATGATGCACTTAATCGTTACACGCCCTATTAATAACTACTGAACCCCTCAATGAATACTAATTTCTAATTAGGAACCGTATATGCCAGACCGTGAATAAATTAATTAATCGAAAATTGATTGTCATTATACACTAGCAATAGTAGACAGCGGTATTATCGCTGCTCTGGTTCCTGTACTTGGTTGTATTTAAATTAACTTAACAATAATCCAGACACAAGCACCTTTACCGCATTTGTTATTAGCAATGGTGTTCCTGCAGTATACGCTATAGCCATTTAGGCAGGGGCAAAGGATACTGAATGGTAATTTAATTTTAAAATTATATTACACAAACTAACACTTATATTCCATATTTTTTAGTTAGAAACCAAACCTTACCTAAAATAATAGAACAAAACGCAATAAATAAATAAAATATATCTACTCCGTCAAAATTTTCTTGTCTTGATCTCATATCTATATACAGTATGTCTACTTAAGTTGGCGCCAATATATAATAATATAACAAAATAAGTTTTACGAAAAAAAGTTATTCTTTATAAAAATCTCGGTTTTCGAAAACAATAATATACAGCTATTCACATTTGACATCGAATGTACAGGGTGTACACAAATTAAAAAAGTTGGATAGGAATTCTTTTACTACTTCAATTTTAAATTAAATTTTGCAAATACTACTTGTAAAACACGTTTTATCTTATTTTAATACAACAGTCATCATACTTCAAAAGTTTAATCACCTATCTGTAGCATTTTAGGAATGCATGTAAATAGATAATACTACCTAAAAGTAATACCCAGACAGAATAATGAATTATCTACTGTACTGCACAATAATAAACGGAATAGTTTAGAATTTACGTTGCACTGATAATGACATTTTTCCTAGCGAATTTCCGTATATTAAAACGATATATTAAAACTAACTAAACGAGTATGCCGGCGACATTGAGTTTAGAAGAGAAAATTGAAGTTGTATTAATGGTGGGTGATAAGTATAACACCTTTCAAGAAGCTGCAGTCATCTTTAATCACCGACATCCACAAAAACATATTCACCAGTCAACAGTAAGGAAATTTTTTAATACATTCAAAACATCTGAAAATGTTCACAACAAATATACTAGTAAGCGTCGAACACTGGTTGCAGATGATGACATTAAGTTAATGTCATCATCTGTAATGCTTTCTGTGATTGAAAATCCTAAATATTCATTACGAGAAAGAGCATATCTGCTACCTAATCTTTTTAGCAAAGATACAGTTGCCAAAATTTTCGAAGAGTCGTAATCCACACTTTATTCATACATTACAAGTGATGGGTGGAGACTGTGGCTTGAAAACTATAACAAAAATCCCAAAAGAAAGGTGAAAAAATCCCTTACCACAAAATTAGATAACAAATCTAAATACGTATTTCGGCAACTAAGTTGCCATCTTCAGTAGAAACAAGTGAAGAGCAGTGTTAATAGCATATCATCCAAGGTTTACCTTAGCCGAAAACACTATGTTTAACACTGCTCTTCACTTGTTTCTACTGAAGATGGCAACTTAGTTGCCGAAATACGTATTTAGATTTATTATCTAATTTTGTGGTAAGGGATTTTTTCACCTTTCTTTTGGGATTTTTGTTATACATTACAAGCAACAGATTATGGCAGACGTTATGAATTCTGCTGTGATATTCAAGGAATGTTAGAAGATGCTTCATGGCAAAACGTGTTATCTTTTCGAACGAAGCAACATTTAATTCCAACGATATAGTCAGTTCCCAAAACTATAAGTGGTGGAGGGATATAAACCCTCATTTTACCATAAAAACTCAGCATTCATTCAAAACGAATGTGTGGTGTGGAATTTATAAAGATAAAATAATCGGGCCTCTCTTTTTTCGAAACACTTTCAACGCAGATCAGCATTTGGACTTTTTGCAAAATAAATTGAGTGATATTTTAGATGGTCTACCCTTAGATGAACGACCATAAATATGACTCCAGCAGGAGTACCATCTCATAGTAGGCTCGATGTTAGGGAATACCTTGACAATATTTTTAATGGGCGAGTCATACATAGGCATTCTGTGAATTTTTGGCCAGCTCGATTCCCGACTTAACCGCACTAGATTTTTTTGAAATAATTTAAAATTAAAGTGGTAAAAAAATTCATATCGAACTTTTTCAATTTGTGTGCATTCGATATCAAACATGAATAGCTTAATATTACTGTTTTCGAAAGCAATGATTTTTATAAAGAATAATTTTTTTGTAAGCTTATAATAGCATTGTTCGCAGAGGCAGTCCCTGGCAGTTTCTTACTAGTCATTTCGTTTAAACAGTAAAATAATCATGGTTGCCTAATGATGATTCTTAACATGACTGAAATGGTCCAACAGAAATGACTAGTTTGTGATTAGTTTGACTGCACTGCGAATAAGCCTAATAACAAAGTTTTCGATATGGCGTCAAGTTAAGTAAACACGCTGTATATTACTGGCACTTCAATATCTTAGGAAAGCCATCAAAACATTGATTGACCTATGTATAAACTAGTACATACATATAATAACAAGGCTGAGAACTTATTACAAAATCGATAAAATGTAGAGTACAAAACTCAAGGCCAAAAATATCAATATAATGAAAAAACACTTAGCGAGCATGATATTTAAAATAATTATCTTATAATAAAAAAAAGTTCAATTTTATTCTTTAAAAATCATTTACTCAAAACCCTAACAACTAATCATTCGCTTTTAATACAATTTTAAATACCCATGCAATTACATAGATTCGACAAAGATCTATGAATAATAATGCTGTGTGTCCTGTATACAAAGTCAATTACCAACCAAGTTGCGAAAAAAATTCTCGTACTTGAAAGTACATTTTCAGAACCTCATTCATTTCTAATGGAATAAGTAAAGTACCAAGTTCGTTGGTATTATAAATTATGCATGTACAGATAAAACAGACTCATAATTAATTTTCACTGAGCAAGTACCTGCGACAAGCATGACTAAATATTTAAATAAAGGGTATAGTTGGCTAAGACGCCCAGCAGAATTCTAAGAGAGGCCTTGTTACATATCTAGGTCACAAAAACATCTTCAGACTACATCCTTCGAGTGGTTAAAAATGCATAGTTATAATAACTTTTGACTAATACAGAAAGGGAATTGGTCATCTATAGTAAATTCACTAAAAACTGTAAAAGAAGTTGTGATTAAGTTATTGCTTCAATACAACAAGGATTGTGATGAAAAGAAAAAAAAACAATATGATGCCCGTGCATTCTTATTATAAGTTGTTTATTTGTTTATACAACTTAAAGCTAGTTTTGCATTCGTCAATTTCATGATAAATAATTACAACTTGAAGGATTTATAGTAATAAGCGTTTTACATTGGTCAACTTCTAATTGAATTTGAAGTTCAATTTCTTGTTCTGTTTTACATGGCATTTCGGTCAACACAGCAATTGGAAACTAAATCGTTGTAAAGAGAATTGTTGCTGTAAATCTTTTAGACTGATCACCTAAAATATTTGTTCATGACAGTGGCGATATGTATATGAAATATGGATCAACAATATTATATAAGAAAACCAGTAATTGTCAATATGGTGTATGGATTAACGACAATACTAAATGTATATAAAAATATATGTTAGAAATATATAAGAATATTTAACGCTATCTGGACCATTTTCTTTTATTGGTTCCAAATTTATACAATAAAAAGACCTCTACATACATAGCAAAAGGATTGTATGTACTAGGTATATAAGACGTAAGTCTTACATCAACTTTGGCGGAAAATAGAATTAAAGAGAGAAAGATATAGACCAACTATGAACTGTATTACTACTAATATGAGCGCCATGGATAAAAGAAGACTGTTAGTAATCGGCAAATATGCAAATCCTCGGTGTTTTAAGCATATTAAAAGTCAGTTTCCGACCAGTTAACTACAAAAATAATAGAAAAGCATGAATGACGAGAGAGTTGTTTACAGCTTCTTTAACGGAGTGGAACAATGAGGTAAGACTAAAAAAAAAGAAAATGTTAGTATTTGTTGAAAAATTGCGCCACTCATATTAACATCTTTTTAAAAGCCATAAAGTTAGTTTTTTTACCTCCTAACACTACAGCTCCAGATTACGGATCAAGGAGTAATTAAGTTTCTAAAAATAAATTATAGAAAGCAAATCATCAACAAACCTGTGAAACGTCATTATAATGTTGGACGAGGCATGGACTAAGGTTTCATCGCAAGCAATTGTAAATCGTATTACAAAATAGAAAGCATAGAATCAAGTGCCGAATGGGCTGAGCGATTCGAATTACAAATTCCTGCTAATATATTTTCCGCTTTTGACGATGTCAATAACGAAGTCTACACGACAAGCATTGAAATAGATGAGGTAATTGCAATTAGAGTGATGGCAACCGGAGGTACGTTACAAGTGATATCAAAGGCATTTTTATTCCCATTACTTATTTTGTGAATGTAATTTCCTTTACAGGAAATTCCGTTGTTAAATTTGATCCTAAAGAGACATATGAAGACGTGGAGATAGAAAAGGCAATTGTACATTCCATGAGCAATACTTGCGCTGCTTTAACGATAGAGTCTATGTTTATTTCTTTAATTAATATTACGGTTAAACAATAAAGAACAACATTTTTACGCAAAACTCAAAAAACAATAAAAGATTACTTTGAAGCATAGAATCTCTTGCCGAATGGGCTGGGCAACTCGAATAACAAATTCCTGCTAATATATTGGCCGAATTTGAGGACGTCGATAACAGAGTCTAATCGACAAGCACTGAAACAGATGAGGAAATTTCAATTAAAGTAATTGCAACTGAAGGTACGAGTGATGTCAAAGGCCTTTTTTATTCCCATAATTATTATCTGAACGTAATTTCGTTTACAAGGAATTCCGTTGTTAAACCTAATCCAGAAGGGAGATATTAAAACTTCAAGGTAGAAAAGGTAGTTGTACCTTCCATTAGTAATGCTTGCGCTGCTTTAACGATAATATTTACATTTCTTTCTTTAACTTAGTGAAAGAAAAGTTGCGACTAATGAAACACAAGAATTTCTTTTTCTTTTTCCAGACATTTCTAAATACCACACCGACCCCGTGTCTATAATGGTATTTATATGCCTCTGGTTCGTTTTCTACGCTCCTCTAGATTTCCTCCGTTTAAGCACTAGTCCTTATCAAGACTACCCTGATGACCGCAGTAGTACCACTGCCGAAACGTCGTATTTACAAAATCCAACAGACGACAGAAACAGTCCAAACAACACCAACTCATATTACCAGAGTTATATGACATATTTTACTAATATAACAAAAATCTCGCAGCAACACGAACTCATAAATAACATCAATAGTATGAAAATAATAATATTAAAATTATCATCAGAAAAAAACAGTCAATTAAAGTCAATAAGTATTTCTAAATGCGAACTATCTATTCTGCCTCATTATATTATTTTATTTGCTAATTGCTGATCGTTAAAGATACTCGCCGTCGCACAGTGGATCGAAGTTGGTTAAAAATTTGACATAGCGTAAAAAGCCAATCTTCCAGAATCATAATAAAATGTGTATAAGTGTATAGTAAAGCATTAGATATGGAAATCAGAGTACAAACAAGTAGATGACGGAATATCGAACAGAAGCAAGTCTGAAAGTACATGTTACGCTAAGAGCGTATTTCGACCGTCCTCTTCAACCACTAAAATCTTGGGAATTAGAAACGATACGAAACTACAATTTCCTCAGAATATACACTAACTATGTGTAATTCACCGGCAAAATATTAGCAAACCATATTTGTAACTAACAATACAATTACCATTTCTTGAAGATGGTGTTCTCTCTAATTTTTAATTTCTATTAGCTTTTTAAAAAAATGCCAAAAAAAGGAAAACTATTTTGTCATCTAGGATCCTTGTAGTACTTGTTCAGGTGCTACTTCTCGCAACTTTTTCAAAAAAGACGTTTTGTTTATCGCATTACCGTTCCTAGCATTCTCATAAATCCATGTTAATTAATATTACTATCAAAAATTTGTTATGTTATGCCATTTCAGTGACTAACGTTCAATGTATGTTTCATAATCTCTTAGTTCTCGGTTTAAAAGAGGATAAACCAATTAGCATAATTATGAATATCGGTCATATACCTACATTATGAGATCAAATATGCTACTTCTTTAATACTCGCTGCACTGATTGTATAGTTGACATTGTATTATAATATTAAATTAGAATTATGAAATGTGCTGTGTTAGCTTATAATAATCGACTAATAGAAGATAAATAAAATGGGATATCTTTCTTTATATACTTGGTATGTTTTACTTCTTCGGTTCGCCTACACATTCTAAGAGTTATTCTTCTTCTAGTTGGATTGTGGCTAATATGAATACAATTTATGTTTTACTATAGGTGCACATAAACAGAGAGATTATCTATATCATTCTCATAAACGTATCAATGTACCTACTGGTTAATAGTAAAAATATGTGAAGGAACAATACAAAATATTTTAAGCGAATTGACATTTGTCTCAAAATGGTGATTCGACGGTAGTTCTGGGCTAAATCCATATAAACAAACATTTAAAAATCCGTACTGTGGCAAACGATACAAGCATGTTTATATCCAGCTATAACAGCTTCAATAACCATCCTAGATGCAAATGAAAGATTTGCGATAATCTTACAAGTGATTACTACAGGGAAAGAAATTGATTGCGAGAAGGAACAGTTGAAAACTTTATAAATGTATATGGTTTGTACTATATGCTAGCCCCCATACATAAAATCCAATTGCATGGCGCAGATATCATTCAACATGTTACTTCTTACAGGCAAACTCTCAGAAGGAGCTACTAAAGCTCGAAATAAAGACTTTAAACGAACGAAGATATTTTGAAAAGACTACTTATCACATTCGATCCATATATTTCCCATTCAAGACGAAAATTAAACGAACATACAAGAAGCGAGTTATTACCAGAAGCTGTAGAATTATTCATTCTCCACCGGCAAAATTTAAAATTGTGTTAAGTGAAAAGTAGGTACCTGCCACTGTTTATTAACAACCTGTTATCAAGAGAGGTAAGCGAATTGTTTTACTATACACAAAAACGTTTCCAACACTGTTTAGAAGATATTTCTATTAAAAACAGAGAGAGTAGTCTACATTATAAGTTCCATCACACAGAAACAGCTACGAAACTTATAGGTATATCTATATCAACAAATACGCTATTTCCTTTTTTATTTATGCAGTCGCAAATACTATATACTTTTAGCTTCATCTTCATAAACAAGTAGTAACGGTACAACAATATTTTTTTCACTCGATGTAATATACAACCTTACCTATTCGACAAAATTTTCTTTCGTTGATCAACATTAATTTTTGAGCAAGTTATTAACATTTCAGTCAATGTCCGCTTTTTACCGCCTTTCGATCCACTGTGCCTCGGCCCGCTTGCACAGTTCATAGTTGATCTATGCCTTTCTTTCTCTATTTGTATTCGTCGCTAAAGTTAATGCAAGATTTAGATCTTATATAGTACATATAAAATAAATATAAAATTTAGTCGGATTACGTAAAACAATATCCGATATAAGCAGCCTAAAGCCCTACAAGCTGCACCAAAGCATTGAAATAAAAGAACTAAATCCGAAAATGCGAGCACGTTTCTTGAATGTTGGCCATAATTCTGAATACGCGACTGAACTGCGACATTTTGATTTATGCAGGGATACAAATATGGGGGTGTCCCCGGATGGAGTTGACAAGGGGGAAAGACTAATTTTATTGATTTTATGACAAAAAGTCATTCTTTATAAAAAGTTCTGCTTGTTACATAAATAAATTTACTACCTGAAAATCTTAGAGTTAATGTACAGAATGTCCATAGATTTAGATAACATGAAAATGCTTCAATAGAGAAGTACCTACCATTTATTGCATTTTGAGTTTACTCCTAATAGAGAAAGTTCCTTAAAACCATAAAATTAGTTAAAATACAAAATTTCAAATTTAAATTTAGATTGTTATGGTTGTATGGTGTTAGTTAGTTAAGATAACGTGTTGCCTTGAATTTAATTTAGATAATCATGCATAATTTAATCTTGTCTATCAACAGTTGTTGTTTCGTCATTGTATTGCATTGAACTGTTAAACGTCACTAAGTGTGGATTCTTCACTTTAGTTGTTTCCCCTTGGTTTTACAAAATGTTAACCATTGAAGAACGCATTTATTTAATTAAATGTTATGGCATTGGAAATGTATCTTACCGATATGCTATAGACATGTTTCATAAAAAAATCCCAAATACTGTGGTATCGCGCAAAAAACTGCCCAAACTTGTAACTAAATTTGATTTAACTATATAATATAGTGGCTGTTAAGAAACCTAAGAAGATATACAGCGAAGACGATACAGCTACACTTTTAGCATTAGATTCAGTAATAGAAATACCAAAGTTATCTTTACGGAAACGATCACAAATACTGATTATTAGTAAAAGTCATTTGCAAAGAATTTATAGAGAAAACAAAGTTCGGCCGTTTAAAGTTCCGACATACACTTGAGAATATAGATGAAGAAAAACGATTGGATTTTTGTTTGTGGTTTAGTGAGAATTACCTCGTAGGTAAAAATTTTCACAGAACGATCTTCATTACTGATGAATCAACCTTCTGTACTAATGGTCACGTTTCATCACAAAACAGTCGCTGTTTGGCTTTTCAAAATCCAAACTACGTCATTGAAAAACGAAGTCAACGTTATAAAAAAGTAAATGTTTGGTGCGGAATTTTTTACGATTGCATTGTTGGTCCATACTTTATTGACGAGAATTTTAATCAACATGTTTATGTGCGTCTTTTGGAAACTTATCTCTCTGGTACGGCAGTGGTTGACAGATCAATTTGGCGAAAGATGGATGGGAAGATTTGGACCAAACAACTATTTTGGCCTACTAAAAATAGGTACTATAATTTCTGATAATCATAGACGAATGACATTAAATTTCTCCTTTTTTCAGAAAACATAAAACTAGTTTTATGTTTTATGATCTGATACTGACGTATATTTACTAATTCCTTATTATTATATAGCGTTTATATACCAAGCTGACTTGAAAATTAATGGTAAATTCATTGGATTTATATAAAATCATTAATTATCTATAAAATTCCGCATTATCCATCATAAATGTTTAATATGAATTGAAAGGGCTTTGCATAACGCTTAATCTAGCATAAGAAAAATATAGGGTGCTATTTAAAAAAATTAAGCTAACTTGGGTTAAAGTTAAGCAAATGTTGAGGACTATAGTGGACACCTGTATATAATTACATCGATTTTAGTTTCACTGTTGTATCAAAACAAGTGTGTATGTGCAGCGTTTAAAATATGAATATTTAAAACAAATGCAAATACAAACTACGCCGCCTTAACCGAAGGCTTGCAGAGGGGCCATTTTTTTACAAAAGGGTAAATAAACAACGTTGTTATTGAAGATAGACATATAGTAGTTTATATTAAGTCATGTTATTTTTTTCCGTAGAATTGAAAAATGAAATAATATATAGGTATTCCATTTAAAATAACGGAGTAGGTGCGTTTGCTTACTTCTTCAACACTCTATACAGTCAGACATATTTTTAAGTTGTGCAGCATTGAATTCTATAAAAACTTTGTAGAAAAAGTTTCTTTCTAAAATGACAAATAGAGCTGTAATGAAAGACCCAGTCTTCGGTGGGACACTCTGTACATTTAATCTTAGATTTTCTGATAGTAAACTTATTTATTCAACAGGCAGAACTTTTTATAAAAAATGACTTTTTGTCGTAAAATCAATACTTAATAATTTATTTTTCCTCTTGTCAACTCCATCCGGGGACACACTGTATATGTTCATTAATAAATCTATGGAATTTCCTAATTCTATACTTAATTTTTATTCCTTTACTACTATTATAATTGAAGTATTTCAGTGAAGTACCTTCACACACAGGTTAGAGTTTAAAATAGACTCTTAAGAATTTGCATTAACAGAGTTATGGCTCCAAAAATATCATACATGGAAATGCACTAGACATTCTAGTACCCTGCGCGGAACAATGTACCGTAATTGAGAGAAAATACGGTAAAATAACCTAAGAGAACAAAAGTGATGCGGATGCGGATATATGATAATTTTAGTCTTGTTATTAACATTTTACCTGTGTTTTCACATACACAACAAAATTTATTTCAACTGTTTGATACTTTGATATCCTAAACTCCAAAATATTTTATTTGTATTCCCGTAATTTGCATAGGAAACAAAAGTTGAAAAAAAAACAGAATGACTCGTTACGTATACTCATATTAGGCTGTAAATTATTATGGAAACTTAAGGCTAGTATTATATTATTAAACTATTATATCTAAATCCATAAAATATTTTGCAAAATTTTTTGATATTCAATTTTTATTAGGACTCTATAAACACAGTCAATCACGTGGTTAAATTCTTTATAATTTAATTCTTAAAGATCTTTGTTAATGTAATACTTGCTTTAGGCTGATACTATATTAGCACTATATGTAAAGTTCTTTGATAAAAGTCTTTTATAAGAGATGCTTCACATTTTTTTTTTAAATTAGCTATTATAAAATATTTACTAGTGAAGTAGGTCATACCATTGAGTTGTATTTTGTGCCAAAACTTTTGAGACATACTCGTACATTATGCAATTTTAACGTTACGAAAGGTTATACGAAAAGTATCACCAAGTTGGGACTTATGGTCTATTTATTATGCCAACAAGAGCAATAACAGGGGAATAGCACTAGACACGGACTCAAGTTGCTGCCTACGAGGCGTCGTGTTATCAGCGTCAATCTGAATGCAAACCCACTTTATCCGCTATTGCATCCCAAGTTTTGTCCCCAATCGCCCACTGAGAATCCAAGAGTCTAAATATGTGTTTTCTTGGAGACATATCCCTGAACTACCAATAAGTCATATCGTAAGAGAAAAAAAGGAATACAATATTTTACCAAAAGTCAGAGACCTTTGATAGTTTACTATTATTAGTCTTAGGCAAAGAACTTCTTTAGCGATGGGCTAATTTTCCTAAAAGTTTACAAAGGAATTTTTATAGTGAAATCTTAGCTTTGGCGAGCCTAAGAACAAAAATTACAACAGGAAATGAGATAAATAACACTAAAAGAATTTTCTAAAAGATTTCATATTTGATTGTATAATGGCTGCTTGACTGTCAGATATTATGATAATCTCTTGCTTTTCGTAGCTTCTGTTAATGTTGAACTGTACGGATATTTCAATAGCGTGTATTTCTGCCTGGAAGATAAGAAATATTTGGTTTGAGGGCCATATATCCCTATCCCAGTTCCCTCTGCCGTTTTAGAACCATCCGTGTATCATTTAATAGCGTTTCTATTGAGTTTCGAGATGGTGTCTTTATCCCATTCGTTCTTGGTGCTAAGCTTTGTGGGAAATTCTTTCACAAAGGTGAACTTCCTTGGCGTGTCGTCTCGGGGCATGTCCCAGGTTTGATCACCATCAGGAGGCTTTGGACTATGCCTAGGCATTCCTTCCCTGATCACCCTGCGTGTGGTCCTTTTGGCTATGCTCTCCACTCAAATGTGAAGAGGAGTAAGGTTTAGTACCACTTCAATAGCAGTTGTTGGACAAGTTCGCATTGCCCCAGTTATGCATACACATGCTAATTTTTGCACTTTGGAGAGATTAGCTCTCGCGATAGCCAGACTAGTTCTTTTGCTCAAAGCAATAGTGAGACCAACGATCACTTATGGCACTGTCCCATAAGTGATCGTTCATTATTGCTGTATACATACAAATAACGGTAATGAAAAAGATTAACTAACATTTATTTAATGATTTGTCTATATTGGATAGGATGTGAATATATGTTACTAAGGTTGCTGGCATCAGTTCTGAAATTACCCGAAGATGTAATTTACTTGTTGATGTAATACATCTCCAGGAACAATCTTTTAAAATTTGCTCAGTATGTAATATTTTAACATCATTAAAATTGAAAGTATGTGAAATGTTATTATTATGTAAAGATAAAGCTGTTTTGTTAGATTTATGAACACAATCCAACTCGTTTTGTCGAAGACGATTTCTTAAATATTGTGACGTTTACGTGTACATGGACTCGGAATCTTTGCATGGGTTACAATATGTTCGATTTTGAAGATGGTGGAGTTTTTGATTTACCTCTATCAAATAATTTATATATGGTCTTCTCCCTCCTCTCATTTAAGACGCGGGATTTTCAGCTTCTTATAAGAATGATAAACGTTCATTCGGTGATATTCCAAAGTATCACAGGTTTTAACCTTTTCAACTGACATGCCCTAGCTAGATTTAAATTAACCTATAGGTAGTGAAGAACGAGTGAGATTTTCTATAAATTTCAGATCCAGAAAGGACAAGACTTCAAAATTCACTTCTGATTATGAAGTAAGTAAAGCAGGTTTGTACATTTGTTGTAAATTCTCGAGGTGATGGTAGGCACCATTATATTTTATGCGACTATCTGAACTAAATTTTTGTCTGCAGGTTTCTATCAACTACGTAAAATACGTATATTTTCTTGGTTTAGAGAGGATGGTAGTGCTTAGGTATTAAAGTATCAAAATTACAAAGAATAACATCACATTATTTTTTATTACGTAAAATGTTTTCCATTTTGATTTTTGTGGCATTTTTGATCTATTGAATAGCAAGCCTTGAATGCTTGACATTTGTCAGGGAAAAGTATGATTCGTTACATTGAATTGAATTCATGAAAATTTTTATAGATACAGTCAAAATTTTGCCGAAATACCTCGCACAGTTCGTGGTGTTTTTGGTCGGTATGAATCACCTTCTCGCAGAGCCATTGTAAAACTAATCGCAAAATTTGAGCAAAATAGCCAAACTACTGCTGAACTCAGCCCAAAACATTGCCTCTGCCTCTGAAAGTGTCGCAGAAAACCTAGGTTTCTCTATCCGAGGGCGTTCACAGCAATTGAAGATCTCACACACCAGCCTTCATCGCATTCTGCATAAAGATCCTAGCCTGCTTGCTTATAAAATGCAGTTGACACAGGAATTGAAGGCAGCTGATAATGAACGATTCCAAGCCTTCATTTATTGTGTGCTGGAAATGCAGGCAGGTAATCCCTTTTTACTAAAACCATTTTTAACGACGAAGCCTACTTCCATCTCAATAGGTTCGTCAATAGACAGAACTACGGCGTCTGAGGTTCCGAAAATCCAAGAGCAATTGTCTTTATTTCCAGCAGGATGGCGCTATAAGCCAAACAAGCCGCGAAACACCTGCAGTACTGTGCGAGAATTTTCCTGGGCGCAAAACGCGACATAAATTAGCGCCCCAGAAGAAAGAGTCTAAGCTAATACCTCGCAAACAATTCCAGCCTTCAAAGCCAATATTCATTAAATGAAGCCAAAGTTGTGCAAAAATATCATGCGCAACACTTCCTCAAGAGAATTACCATTTGCAGACAGGTTTGAGGAGAGCATTTACTGGATGTCATCTTCCATAAGTAATCGCACAGTTTGTGCTTTGAATTTAAATAAATATTTTTTTACTACATAAGAATAAATAAATATTTCTTATAAAATTAAAATGGAACTTTGAATTGTGTCTAAAATAGAATCAACAGTAGATACTCTAAACTATATAATACATACTCAAGTAAATGAATAACATTTCAACTGTACAGACTTACTTTTATCGGCGCCAGCTACAAAAAAAGTTACGATGAGTAAAATGATAATTGTAACTTACATTGAGAATGTTTACCACCAAAGACGGTCTTGGCATAGTCCTCCTCATTCCTATGTCCATTAGTAGCCTGATGAGTAGTCATTTCCGGCGAAACCCTAGCCTCTGAGCCCGCCACCTAGTATAACAAATAAAATTAAAGTAATTAAATACATTACGGACATATATGCATGAAGCACCAATAAACGCACGTGTAATTTTCCCTCTAACGTAGCAAGAAAGTCCTCGTATAGGGATAAAACGTGATAAATTCGTCAATATCAACGCTCAGGGCGTCATTTACTTTACGTCGTATTTAATCGCAAGACGGGGAAATTGAATAATTAAGTTTGACTAACGAGTTAAGGGCTCGCCGTACGATTTCTTCAGTTTATTAGGATGCTTTATAGATCCTGACAGTGCTTTCTCAGTCACGATTAAATTAAGATTATAATATTATACACTAAACGTGCATCATAAAATAGGTACGGCTATTGTCAACCACAGCAAACCCGTTCGTTAAGGATGTGTTCTTTTATCCTTAGATTTATCTGTTCGGATCAGACTTAAACATAAGTTAATTAATGAGTGCTTGAAAATTTGCTATTTCCAATGTATGAATATAAGGAAACTTTTATAAAAATGAGAACAAAATGTATTATGGACGGTGTAAATATATTTATACACTGAGCATAAAACAGATTAAGAAAATAATGAAAGCAAGCTTTATAAATAGTGGTACAGTGAAACCTTCCCTAACGAACATCTCTCCCAAACGGACACTCCTCCTAACAAACAATTTTAAAATATGCCGGACCGACATTATACATGGTGCGGCAAATCAGACAGTGCAGCTTTGGAAGGCTATTCAAAGAAAACGGCGCAAGTTAGAGGAATGGAGTTTATTTTATTTTATTCGGTACATCATGTCATTTTATGCAGCACGTCCTGAAGATGACATCAGAAAGATGATGGCCCCCAGCAGCGATACATGCATATAGGCGATTTCTGAAGTTTTCAACCGCATAAGAGCGCATAGTAAATCATTCTCAATATTGAAGGCTTCATAATTTTTGCTATTTTATGAACAATTTGCAGGAAGATTAGGCAGATTCGAATTAGTGGTTAGTTTAACAAAAAGACAGTCAACCATGATCGTGGCAACTATATATACCATGTCTTACTTAGATATAGATTAGCATAGTTTCAGTGTAGCTGTTTGTTTGTATTTTTACTGCTGATAATAGTAAGTTAGCTATTGAGAGGTAGTAAAATATTTGAAAGTATTATCAGCACCACAGTTTTGAGTATTTTTCTAAGTAAAAATGACGTTCTTCAAACTTTAAATATGTTTGTTATAAAATAAACTTACTTTTAGCCATATACTCGACCGCAAAATGACTGGGTTAAATGGTAAAAAACGGTATGAACATAGCTCATGATGATAGCTTTCCTCTTCCGTGCATCCAATGCGGTAAGGTTATGGTAAGATGAACACCTAGTGGTTGGTTTATTCTCATTGCCATCGAAAAAGTTCCCATAAACTTGCACCTCTTTTCAAATTCAATACACAATTATATATGTATATGCAAATTATTCATAAGTAAAATTTCTTTATTGTTAGAGCACACTAATAAAATATAATTGCACTTGATCTTTCCTCAATAAGAATAATCTTCTTTTGTACTCTTCTGGCGTGCGGTATTAAATAATATAAATATTTGGTCTTTGCAAGTATGGATAATAAACAAACGTGTTACTGCACTTGTACTTGAAACAATTAATTATCAGGTACATGGTGATTTATAATCTGGGTACACATACCTGAATATATATAACCCCCTGGGTCATTATTCCAAACACAATTGTGGGCAATTATAGCTACAGTTGTAGGCTACAAATTGAATTACAGGAAATTATCTGGGAAATTAGTTTCATTTGCAAGATGTTGTACATACTGTGGTGAAGGAAAATCAATATGTATAGTGCACATGTAAAATAAGATATGTTTGTGCAATTCTCAAAAAATATATAATGCATGCTTTGCGCCATGCGAACTTAATATTACTTATCTATGATGCGAACTACCATCACTATCGCTCCGTTGCCAAATCATGCTGACTAAGAATTTATGAATGAAAAAACTTGAGACGTCAGAGCACTTTCAAAAATTAATTATATCTTAATGAGAAACAATTTAAAAGAACGTTTAATGAAAGGCAATATATTACTATATTCTCTATCATTCTATCATATAAAAAAAGTTGTGCAATTCCTCATTGGTTCAGCTAAATAAATATGAGATACTACGGAAATTGTCGTAAAGATGGCGCTACACTTGTTTCATAACCGTTGAAATCCTTACTCAATATAAATTGTATTCGGTAAACGCGGCTATGTAATATTTACTTGATGTATTCACGTGGTAAATATTGTACAATGTATTATATATGTATATTTTCTTGGTAGCTTTATTAAAAGTTTACAACTATAAAAAACATTATTTCATTAGTAAAGTCTTTGTAATTTTAATCTTACATTTATTAAAATAAAAATGGATTTATTTAAAAGGAAATTTAAAGCTTACAATTGTCAATAAACGCCTCATATATAAGTTATGTCAACATAAATTGTATAACGAAATTGCGCATTTTGTTGCAATAAATGCAATAATTTTCGTTAACAATTTTGAAGGAAATTTTAATAGACGTTGTGCTCGTCCCTATATGTTCTACAATTTATTGTAGTAAACTTTACAATTGTTTTAAAACTTACATTTCTTTCTGTGTAGTTATTATGGTAAGCATAATATGGCAACTATATCATTTACAATCATATTTTCTGTAATATTTTTAACAAATAAAAAAACGATTAACCCTCATTACAACAATAGGGCACCGTATATTATGTAAACAATAAATCATCCATTTGCGTTTCATTTCTCGGCCAAATTAGGTACTATCGACTGTAGGTAAATTATTGATTGTTCCTACAACAAAACTCTTAGAAATTTTACCCTTGACATTCCAATAGCGACAAGAAGAAATGCGAATAATAAAACCAATAACAGAATTACTTGTTATTGGCTTATAAAAAACTATTAAATATTTTATCTCAGTGAACAGTGGCATATGCTTAATACGTAAGCAATAAAAACGAACGTCAGAAGGAGTACGATATTATTATACCACTGCTTATGAATTAATGATGGCATTATATCACTCATTGCGTGTTTTATTTCGTGCGTGGTACATTCTTACTGAAAAGCAATCTATATATCTATCGATTACAAGGGATTATTCTAAAATCTTGCAAGCACCTAGCATCACAAAGAATAATAATCTTTATAAACGGCAACTGATTCTTGTGGTGCTGTCTCTGTTGTGCCACTTTTGCACTGAAGTTCTTCCTCAACAAGTAAGGCATTTGCCCATTTTCTGCGTTTCATGTGGCGTGCAAAACAAGAATGTTACTCTCGTAAGATTCTGTCGCACGGTGTAAGATAGGGGCTCCTTGGTGGCCACCGTACGAGAACGCGGTTGTCGGCTGTTGCACGGCCTATCCAGCGCTGTGGAAGTGTTTCGTCCAGATAATTTCTAACAACACGGTTCCAGTGAGGCGGTGCTCCATCCTGTTGGAAGATAAAGTTCCCACCGTCCTCATGCGGTTGAGGCTTCAACCAATCGATCAACATTTGATGATATGTAGCTCACGTTACTGTGTTTTCTTCAAAAAAGAAAGGACCATACACCTTTGTGCGAGATACAGCACAGAATACGTTCACTTTTGGAGAATCACGCAAATGCTCCACCAATACTCTCGGAGGTTCAGTTCCCCATATTCGGACGTTGTGTTTATTCACCTTGCTACTTATGTGGAACGTTGACTCGTCACTGAAAATTATCCGCTCACAAAATTCATCTTCATTACGTTGCAGCATTTCATTGCAGAAATCTTGACGTTTAAGCTTGTCATCTTCACGTAGATGCTGTACCAACTGCAATCTGTAAGGCGTCAGTTCTAGTCGTTTACGTAAAATTTTCCACACAGTTGGTTGCGGAATTTGTAGTTCCAAACTTGCACGTGTTGTTGACTTTTGTGGACTTCGTTGGTAAACAGCACGAACACGTTCCACTGTTTCTTCTGATACACGAAGTCTTCCCGGACTTTTGCCTTTACATAAACACCGTGTCGTTTCAAATTTATTGTACCAATCGTGGATCGATTGTCTAGTAGGTGGTGGTTTTCCAAAACGTGTTCGAAAATGTCGTTGGACAACAGTTACGGAGTTCGTTTTGGCAAATTCAAGCACGCAATATGCTTTCTCAGTAGAGTTTGCAGCCATCGTATCTATTATGCTTGCGCAGTACTACCAGCTGTACTATCGAAACTTCTACAGTCCCTCAACCTGACACCGCAAAATGCATGTCGATATCAAAAATAACTTTTGTGTTATAATTAATACCAAAGGTGTCTATTTCTTTTATAGTAACGCTGTATTGCTAAAATTAGGTGGATAGAAGATATTAAGAATATTATAAATTTGTGGTAGGAAAAAATGCCGGAAAAAAAATACATAAATATAATATTCATTATACAAACACTTTCATGAATCGCCACTTGCCTAACTACTGTGATTAAAAAATTAAATATAATTTTTCTTTTTTACTGTGTTATAAACGAAAATGCACGGCTTTTTATATTAGTTTATATTCCCCATTCTTTTCTGTAATTCACTCAAAGGGCATGTTTACCTAAATACTGCTTAGGTATATTTAAGCTATAACATTATTTGTTACTGAAACTCAATTCTGCGAAATTAATTAGCACAACGTTGTCGTGTTTTGAATTCCAAGTATGCCACATGATTATATCTACCAATATATTCTATTAATAAACTGGGTTTAGTGTCACATAATCCGTCGCCTAAAATTACCAAGTTTCAGCGGAAATATTTTGTTGAAAGTTAATTTGCTTATTGCATAGTTTATAAATTGATTCCATATATAATGGGAATTATTTGTAAATATGTGAATGTAATATATGCTTATAACGCCTTGCAGGAAATAATTGCGTTATAGTTCCAAAAAAATATATATATCGACACAAGAAACAAAATTCTTGAACACACAGCAAAAATGTAAAATACCTATATAGCTGCTATTTTAATCGAGGCATATTAATATTCTCCAACTCTCCGACTTATAACCAATCAATATTTTATGTTGCCTTTATGCTAAAATGAACTTCGTTAGGGTTCTCCTTCACATAACGGTAGGGGCACGTCTGCGACTTCCCTACCACCTAATTAATTATATTATGCATTGTTTAGGTAAAGTGAAGAATTTAGAGACATACTTCTTGATTCAATAACGAATACACGTTGTAATACCAAGAACCAAAGGAATAAAATTTCCATAATAAATGAAGATCATATAAGCCACCCGCAGTTTCTGAAATAGATTATACCTAATATTTTTAAAACAAAAGTTTGATGTTAACAGGAAACCATATTAATATATGCGTAAATATAATAAAAATTGATGGGAATATACACTCAGGTATTTCCAAACTAAAATGGCTTTTATGTAGTTAGTTAACTGAGAACGGATATCAACTTTCGAAAGCATAAAGGCACTTTAATACATTTTTTCCCATTTCAAAAGCTGGTAGGCATTATTGTATTCCGAGGAACAATAAGGTAAGTAAGAGCCCATAAAACCTACTGACAAAGTAGTTCCATTGACAGGTTTATCACAAAAAGCTCCTTTGTATATGTTATAAAGTAATGTTATTATAACTATAACTTTAAATTATTTATAAAACAAGGAATACAGGAGCATGCATAACGAGGTTCTTAACACATGGAAATAGACTAATAGATATATGTATATATATAAGGACGAAGAAAGGAAAATTACTATTAAAACAGTGTAACAGAATAAAGGTTCTTATGTAGTTGATTTTCTAGCTTTAGTTTCGGATTAATCTGAATTTTACCCTTCATCAGACCTAATTAATTACAAACTTAGAACCAAAAAATGATGACAAAGGAGATTAGTAAATATTTACATTCAGCACAGTTAAATTGAACAAAAAAAAAACTACTGACATTGACAAATTACTGTTGAAATTTAAAAATGGGGATTCCATATTGTATTTGGAAAATAAGAAGCGAAAAAACTGATGAAAAACAAATAATTGTGTGGGCCACTTAGATTATTTTACAAACTTGATCGCACATTAAAAATTAAGAAATACAAAATTCCAAGTAAGGAGAGCAAAAAAAGTTAAAGACAGGGTGGTTGATAAAACGCGAGAGATACACACCCAGAGAATACAGAACAGGGGGATTGAAAAACAAAAAGATGAAAGCTAGATTTTGATCTTTGGCGGTAATATTGTCATTAATTTTGTAAATGGTTAAATCCTCTAGAAAAATTGTTTTATTGTAGTTGACTTCATGAACATAAAACTTTCCCAAAATCTGCTTGATGTTTAAATTGTTGTATATTACTTGCCAAAGCGCATTTCTTCGGTTTCACTTTGCTATCTCTTCTGTGCTGTGTACACCGCTCACACATCTCTGAGTCATTTGACCAATAAACTATATGATTGTCTTGTACTGCCGGTAGAGGGGTCTTGAGTTTAGTAAAGAATTGGTTAACTGTAGTCGCGGCAGTTAAAGCTATTTTAACAATACTAAAAGGCATCCAAAAGCAGTACGCTATTAGTAGCGTGGACGCCTCTAGCCGGTATGTTTGTTACAAGGGATCCGATCGTAGACCGCGAATAGGCGTCGGAGTATTTCTAGGGGGCATAGACGGTCGGTCGTCCGGTACTAGGGGTATCCCCGTTCGTCGTTAAAAGCGGGAAAACGCGTAAACCTTTTCCGAAATTTCGATTTTTCACGATTTCGGTAACGGACCGACAATCCCCCAAGGTAGTCGTGCACCCAACATCAAAACATCGAAACCTTGAACGACGACGAATTTGGGGTGAAATAAGCACAGAGAGGATCGAAGAAATGGTAAAACATTATTAATTAATGTAATAACCATTATTCGGAAGAATTCGGGTACCAAGTATGTAAATTATCGATAGTTGACGGATATCTAAAGCAGATAAGAATTTTGTGTTTTCTTCGATTGTTGTAGTGTTACAGCGGAAAATAACGATAATACAGTATGTGTAATTTCTAATTAAGAAAAATGAATATACAGGGTGTACCGACGATCCCAAACCAATCACAGGTGTAGACGGGAGTTAGCGGAGAATGGTGCGGTATAGGGGGTCTTCCGAGATGGGTCGTAATGGGGATCAAACCAACAACTGCGAGTCTTTTTACAAGTGGGACGGGTTTAGCGGGTCTTCTGATGTGGGTCGTAATCCGTTATCAAATCAACGACTGCGAGACGCGAAGCGTCAAGTCTTTTTACAAGTGAGAGGCAGGAATTAAGAAAAAGGAATATACAGAGTGTACCGACGATCCCAAACCACAGGTGTGTACGAGGGTTAGTGAAGGGTGGTGTGGTTTAGCCGGTGCGCTGTGCATAAAGTAATGATTTGTATTGAATATTGGGATCCAGCTCACTATCCGCAACCTGAGTTGACCGTGATGTGAATCCTATTAACCAGATGCCTAGGATAATTTTTGACCACTAAAATTTTTCGGATTTCGGACTCACTCGAATCCAAGGAAATAGCGTTGGCAGCATTTGTCGACATAGGAGCATTTAATAATGCAATTCCTTCATCCCTATGCAAGAAGGTTATAGCGCGAGGCGTTGAACTTATCATAGTGGGCTGGATTACCACTATGCTTAAGAATAGGCTTGCTATAACGACACTAGGCGAGGAGATGGTCAAAGTCGGACCGGACAGGTGGTGTCCGCAGGGCGGGATTCTATCATTCTAGCTATCATTCAAACGCTAGCAGCTGAAGTGCAGGCCTATGCGAATGATATGATATTGTAATACTTCTAGAGGATCGAGGGAGAAGGAAATTCCTCAGGCCTCCAACAGGTGATTAACCTGAGTGGAAAACCTGAATATTAACCCAAACAAAACCACGATAGTACTGTTCACCAAAAAGAGGAGAGTGAAACTCTTGGAACAACCCACTATCCAAAATGTAAAATTTCGGTTTGCAGATAATGTAAAGTATCTAGGCGTCTTATTTAATAAGATACTAATCTGGAAGCCACATCTGGAAAATTTTACTCGCAAGGCGAGGTTATCCTTATGGACCTCTCGAAAAATATGTGGGAAATCTTGGGGGCATCCTCAAAGTTAGTCCATTGGCTTTATGCGGTGGTAGTACATCCAACCATAACCTATGGAGCAAAAGCATGGCGGGACAAAGCGCATCAAGCCAGAGCCACTGCAAGGGGACAGGGCAATCACGGGAGTAATGTCTTCTTCCTCGTCATTGGCATTGGAACCTCTTCTGGACATACCACCAATGCACATTGTCGGGGAAAGGAAGGCCAGATTAACTACATTTCGCTTATAGCGAAGTAAATTATGTTCGATATCTCTTATAGAAGTAGCTCTAATATATCTTGCATTAAGAATTTCTAATACTTCTTTTTGTAAACGTTTTCTTGATTTATTAATAATATACCTTTAAAAGGCTTTTATCTATATACGACCAAATTCTTACTGCATCACATGCATTGGTGGTAGTTGGAGGTTGAGGATAAATTGAGATATTTATTCTGAAAATTCATTGCATAAATATTGGGCATTGTTTATTATTTTTTTGATTGTTAATTGAAAATTTAATAATTTAATGAATGATTTAATTTTCTCTTACTACTTCTAAAGATTATTGACTGTAGAAGACACAGCGTAGGCTTAAAAGGTTTCACTATACAAATTGATTAAAAAAGCCAGTGTACGACTGTCAAATCAATCAGACAAAGAGAACTATAGGGAATATAGGTAAGGTCGAATAAAAGGTCAACGGCACCGACAACATGGAAGTACGCAACTATCGTTCATTCACTTCTGTAGTATGGACAATCCATTTACATGATTGATTAAAAACAGTATGCCTATATACTTATTGCCTATATACAGTTGACATTTTAGGTATTCGTAATAATTTTTAGTTATCCTCTCTATGGTAGATATTTAATTTTCAATCAATTTTTTAACGGGATACATTTCAAATAACTGCAAAAGTGTTATTATCTCCATTTTGGATCTAATAATCAATAATTTTGCTATGCTATGCGGTCATTGTATTTTTCAAGATTAACTAAATTACTAGTTTAAACGATTGAGCTGAGATACAGTGACTCATTTCGAACACCAATATAAAACACGAGAAGTATAAATCCATGATAAAGAAAAGGAATTTTAAATTCTATATTATGAGTTCATATGAATAAACTTTCCTACTCTTAACAAAACATATAATAAATTTTCGGAAATAAAACTAAAAGTACTGATAAAGCCTCAGTGAAGTCTGCGGGCACGCAACGAAAAACAATAAAATAGTAAGATAAAAGAACAATCATGAGAAAAATTAAAGAAAATGCTTAAAACTGTGTGCTCCAACAATTGCAACTGAATTGGAAATATGAACAGCGATAGAAGAAGTTAGTACTTTTTATATATGTATACATTTCCTATATGTAACAACAAATACGTTAAATTGTCATAAAGATGGCTCTCCTCTTATTTCACACTGCCATTAATCCATATCCTGGGTAAATTGGATGTGCGGCAGACAACGTTATATATTAGATGGCGAAAGAGTGACACGTGCAGTTTCACGGTCTGCGAAAGTTTTACCCAGTTTTATGGTTTGCTGCCGATTTTTGTGCTTGTTGTGCTGAAAGTGGCTACACCTGAGTATATCAGTTTTGTATTGTCAATTTATTCGTGAAAATTGGATGATAATCAACCGAAAATGGTGTTCTCTCGATCACAGATAGCCGAATTAAAAAACTACCAGGGATATGTATACCAAACCTTAATACCAATCGTTGCAGAATTTTGCGCTGCATCCATTTCTGCAATGAAAAATACCACGTCCCATTTGAAATTTTTTAAAGGCTTAGTTTAAAAGTATCCATATTAGACACGAGTTTCTGAACAGCCTGTATAGGATTTTACGGTTACTGGTTATTTTATTGCGTCAAACTTTTGACGAAATTGTAAGTATCTCAAAAATATTAGGTTTTCGGATAGGGAACATAATACAAGCTGATTACAAATGATCCGAAAAATACACTGAATTCATAAAAATTGCACCATTCCATTTAAAATTAGAAAGTTGATATCTACACCCTGTATACCAAATAGGCTATATTGCTGAGAATATTTTCTTTAAATACATCAGAGTCGGCCATGACTATAAAAATTGTGATGAGCCAGTTTGTTGGGACACCTGTATACATAAATGTTTGTGTTTTGTGTATAAATTTTCTATGCCTGTATGTCCAAGTGAAACGTATTGTCTTTAATTGTAGTTAATAAATTAAAAAATGATAAACTGCGCTCATTCTCAATTTCGTAATTTATAATTTACAATTTAATTTAATTGATAATACCTTATGTTTGATGGTAACTACTAATTTGCAGTTTTGCTTCATTGATTTGTTACTTATTATTTTGTTTCTTCTTCACATTTGTACGTAACTGATTTTTTGAGCTGTTTGACAGATGTCAACGATGTTACCTACGTTGTACAAATACTCTGTAATATTTGTAGATTATATTTTCCATCTGGATTAAGTTTGTATTGTGTAGTATTGTTGATGTAAGGAGTGCCTCATTCGTTTATTATTTATAACTTATCGTTGTTTTCTGTTCTACTGCATTCGTATCATTCAGCACTCTTCTGTTTACATTAGTTTTTTGTTCACAACAAATGTCTTTATTTTATTTACTTGCTTCTGTTCAGTTGGTATTGTTATTTGTTTTCGCTTAACTCAAACAATTTTGTAAACATTCATAGAAATAAAAATATAAAATACTAACGTCACCACTACGAAATGGTTTAAAATTTATAATTAAGAAAATTATTAAATGAATAATAACAAGCTTACTTCAATAATACAGCAAATATTTCAATTTATTTATTAAGTTCGGAAAGCCTAATATATGAAAGAGGTGAGTTTATTGTACATAGAAGAAGAAACCCATATAATATAAAGAATTTTTAAAATAGCAGTGCTAGTCTTTGGAACATTAATACTCTTGCAGCTGCAACTGTTGTAAGAATGAATATCCATCCATTTGGAACTAGTTGGGTGGTTAGTTTTAGTGATAATTTACTGGGTAAAACTTTCAATAATATATAAAATTAATTTGTTTTGTATAATTTACATTTTAAAGTGCTTGCAACGTTCTGAAAATAATAAATACAAACTGCAATAATGCAAAATAATATATTTTTCTTTATCTTTTTATTAATTATATATACGTCTTATGTAAGTTATACCATATTTTATTTTTCTGGTTTATTCAAAAATTAAATATATACTTGCTTGAAAAATTATCACCCCTCATAAAATTTTAAGAACCTAAAATGTAATTTATAAGAAGCCACAAACAAATTAGAACACCAACCTTAACAAATAACAAAAAAGAAACGAAACTTTGGTAAAGTTTATAATAAAAAACAAAACAATTCTGGTAAGATACGGGCAAAGAAGTAAAAGGGCACAAATTCAGCAAGGTAGGTACGCCACACGAAAATAAACTTCGTGTGTGTAGACGCACAAAACAAGTACGATAACTGCGGAAGTTTAACGTGCATACAGAAGCTGACACTCATATTTAATTTATCTCACCTTGATGGATGTAATTATGTTTTATCCCACGAGAAAGTCGCGATAAGCTCGACGAAAATGGAATTCAGAAGTTCATAACCGAACGTATGTTTTGTTTTTCAGGTTAACTATGCCGCCGTATCTGAAAGTGTTATTACAGAAACACAGGCGTCGCGAACGCGCAAGTCAACCCACAGCACTGAACTGAACGAATTACGCCGTAAGATTGGCATGTATTGCGATACCTATCCACAAAGCCGCGATGGCACGGCGAGTCGAGGCTTGACGGTTAATTAGTATAATACATGTCATCAAATATGGTGTTATTATTCAATAAAATTCTAACTATGGTCCTTGACGATTTTTTATGTTACGCAGCTATGCATATTATTGACACGATAATGGAAACATTTCAGTTAATGTAATTGCTGCCTAATATGAATTAATTTTATAATCGATATTAATATGAGTACACAAATAAAAGTTCATGGATTAATAAACACTTAAATCAGAAATAAGTTTTTAAAACTTCACAAGCAGACAGTGGAACCACTAACAGAAAACAATGTAATTCAGCGTTTAATTATTTTGCGTTATAGAAATACAAATTTCAGTAGCATAAATTTTAATTTCAAGTGTTCAGCTGTTTCCTAGTTATAATTCATTCTACTTTGGCAACTTCGCAAACTTTCTGATATAATCAACAATCAAGTCTCTCATAATATCTTTGTAAATTAAGACCAAGAAATGTTACCCCTTTAGCAAATTTACCGTACAACGATAACACATTCTCTATACGCTCTATTAGTCTGACGTCACATATTGGTGTAGGTTAGTCACCGAATCCAAACAAAAGTTTTGGCTTGTGGAATTACTGCATAGAAGCAAATAACGATTTTTTTTTAATATTCCAATCGAAATTAAAGAATAAAAAGTAAGTGTATTTATTCCTCTATATTATATACAGGGTGTTTTGAAACATCGTTTAAAGATTTTAAGGGCATGTAGTACGATCGAAAATAAGATTAAAAGTCATAATAAACATATGTCCACAAATTAACTGTTTACAAGATAACAGCGATTTTATCGCAAATGCATAATAAGTTTGCTTTAGCGGTTTTTATTAAGATGTTATTGTATTTTAACATAAAATAGATTATAACTAAAGAAGATGTTCAAAATGACGTCCTTCCATTTCGACACAGTGTTCTATTCGTTGGCGCAACTCTGGAAGATCCTTTACCGGTGTTGCGTACACTAAACTTTTCAAATAACCCCAGATACTAAAGTCCAACGGGTTTAGATCGGGAGACCTTGGAGGCCAAGGAATGGGACCTGCTCGCCCTATCCATCTCCCAGGAAACTCATTGTTAAGATGTTCCCTAACAGTACTCGTAAAGTGCGGTGGAGCTCCATCTTGCATAAACCAGAGGTTCAGTCTTAGATTTTTAGGTAAATCTTCATGCGGGACCTGCAGGACCTGTTAAGCGTTGTGGCAAAACAATCGGTCCTAACAACCGTTCCCCTATCATGCCTAACCAGATGTTTAGAGAGAAACGTTGCTGGTGCCGAGCTTCAACGGTAGCATGAGGATTCTCGTCACACCAAACGTGATTGTTGTGGAAATTAAATATTCCATTTTTAGTAAAACCAGCTTCATCAGTGAAAAGGATGTTATCAGCGAAATCTGGCCGATCAGCAGCTGTTCGCAAAAACCACTCACAGAAAGCCCTTCTCGCTTGATAATCCGGAGCAGTAAGGGCTTGTACCCGTTGGATATGGTAGGGGTATAGGAGTTGCTCATGGAGAGTTCTTCTAACAAGATTGCTGCTTACACCCACTTGAGTCGAAATTCTTCTAACACTAGTTTCGGGATTTTCATCAATAATATTCAAAATTCGATCTTCTATCTGTGGAGTACATGCTAATCTCTGCCGTCCAGAATCAGAAGACCGCTTCTTAAACGAAGCAGTTTCTCTTAGTCGTTGAAACACCGTCTGAAACATCACATGCGAAGGCAGTTGGCGATCAGGAAATGTTTCAGCATAGAAGCGACGTGCTTGTAAAGAATTCCCATTAGCACGACCGTACATGAACACCATATCGCTCATTTCAGCATTAGAATACGCAACCATTGTAATTGCTACAAATTGCACAAAACGTCAAATTAAACTGTCATAAAACAATAGCTGATAAACACCTGTTTACTGGGATATGTTATATCCATGTACTCCTAGGAACACTCGCTGTTATCTCGTAAACGGTTGATTTGTGAACATATGTTTATTATGACTTTTAACCTTATTTTCGATCGTACTACATGCCCTTAAAATCTTTAAACGATGTTTCAAAACACCCTGTATACTGTGTTAAATTATTTTAAATGATCAATGTGCCACATATTTCAAAATGTATAGAAAATAAGAATAACCATAACCTCTATATGTTTATTTTCTGGTGTCTACTATTTCATTTACTATGATAGCTGAGTTTTTAAAAAACGACTGCCTTGACCTTGAACCGAGGTATACCCCAAGGTTCTATTTTGGGACCCTTACTTTTTTCGCTGTATACTAGTCAATTACATAAATGTATTCACTTTTGCAATATTCAAATGTATGCGGATGATATGCAAATTTATCGCAGCTTTGGAGTTGATGATACCCAGACCAATATAAATCTCATTAACTGTGATCTGGAACGGATTAGTATTTTTTCTAAAAATCATTCTTTAAAAATTAATCCTTTAAAATCCGTAGCAATTTTGTTTGGCAGGCAGAGAGATGTGGAAAGGTGTAGAGCATCTATTAACTTAGTATTAGATAATATCTCCATTCCTCTATTCCTGGAGTCAAAAAACTTAGGTTTGTTGATTGATAACTCTTTTAGATATAAAAGTCATATCTCAAAATTAATTAGTACTGCATATTGCAACTTGAAGATGCTATATCCTTATAAGGCAGTTTTTAGCGAGAAGACAAAAATCACATTATGTGATAGTCTCGTTTTATCTGTATTTAACTATGGGTGTGTTGTTTATGGTCCTTGTTTGGATGCACGCGACCGAGATAGAATACAAAAAGTTCAAAACAGCTGCTTAAGATACATTTATAGGATCAGAAAGTATGATAAAGTTACATATAAACTTGCAGTGACTGGATGGTTGAACATGGCAAATCGTAGGCGGGTTCAAGCATTGAAACTGTATCATAAGGTAATTTGTCTTAAAACTCCAGCATACCTATATGTTAAGATCCGATTTCGCACGGATGTTCATAATATCAACGTTCGGGGTAGGGGTCTCATATCACCACCACTCCACAAAACGACCTTTTATGAGAGATCATTCACTTAGGCGACAGTAGCAGGGCTAATCGATTCCATTATTTATTATATATTGTGATGGCTATGTTCATTATTATTCTCTGTAGGATATGACAGAATTAGGTATAAGTTAGTATGTTAGGCATAAACTACTGTCCTTGTTCTTAATGTATGTAAGGATATGGTTGAAAAACAGGGGGTAATACTGTTACCCAACTGAACCACTCCTTCTGATTTCTTGTACCTCCGATTATTGTAATTAGTTTCGTTATATTGTCACTCTTACATGATGGGCAAGAAATAAAGGCATTTATTATTATTATTATTATTATATTTCCCAACTTCAACGCGGCGAAAACGCATTTAAAAGTGGCAATGTGAGAAACATGGTTTTTGAGCCATCCTTGCAGCCAGCGAGTTTAGAAGGAGACGTTCTCGCAAGGATGGTATAAATAAGGTTTTCTTTCAACAAAATAACTTAGTCGCAACAATTTAGTACTCGATTGTAACGGTTATCGATAGATAAGAGTGAAAATTTTGAAAATCGAATCTTTTTTTGCGAAAAAAATGAAGACGTGCACTGCGGGCGAAAAGAGCTATGGTTTTGTGATTTTGGAGTCATTCTACGCCACATAGATCCAAAAATTATGCAAAAGGGGATGACAGTGCTATTCTAATAGATATCCAAAATAAATATTTTGTTTCTCCTACTTTTGCATTTTTTTTTTGTAATTTTTAAAATGAGAGGTTATAGCTCGATTCTTGTAACATCTTGACATCATAACTGTACTGCATTTTAAATTCCTTCTAATACACTTTGCCATGTACAGCATTATAATACATATTAGGTACAAATTCTATATTTAGGAGAAATAGTGAAAGTAAGTGGATGATAGGACATATTGTAAAAAAAAAAAGACTGTAGATCAATTTCTTTTTTATTCTGAATCAGAAAAATACCCCTCTATTTCTTTAATTAGAGGGTATTGTAAATTTGTCAATGCTGCTACAACTTTACATACAATATCAGCATGAGGCAATAATGTATGTGGAATAAAATTCAAAATATTATATGATTTCACTCTGCGAATGGCTCGTTCTACGTGAATTCTTGCCCGGGCTATGTTTTCTGTTTGTTTAACTTTCTGTGCAGTAAATTATGGAGTCTTCAAAAATTGTGGAATATTTACAAATACTCCTGAAGGCAATATATCTTTTATTAGAAATTCTTTTCCTTGTTTTCTTCTCTGGACTTGAGAATGTAAACAGTTTTTCACGATTGTGTAAAAATAATATTGGCATATTTGCTTTGATTCCATCTTTAAAATGGCAACTACAAACGCGTGCACCTGGACCAGGTTCTACATCACGTCTACAATGTTATTAATAATAATAATAATAATAAACTTTATTCCAGAATAAGAGTATATACATACACTCCGCCAAAAAAGTATCGCATAATCTTTGTTTGTAGCATAAAGTTGTAAATATACTTTAATGCGCTCTAAGATATAATTTCTATGATTGTTTAAATAAAATACAGGCCAAATAAAAACAAGAACTCATACTTGAGATTTTTATTAAAACAAGAAATTGTAATTTTGGAAAGAAAAATGTCATAACAGTAGCTTTTAATACTGAGTATTGCCACCTCTGGCTCTTATGACCGCTCGCATACGGTTTGGCAGAGATTCGATTAACCTCCGTATATAAGCCTGATCCAAATTCTCCCACTCGTCACGGAGAGCATTTGCTAGTACATGCAGGTCCGCTGGGGCAACATTTTGGGTTCGTATCCGTCTGTGAAGGAGGTCCCACACGTGCTCGATAGGGTTCATGTCCGGACTTACCGCAGGCCAAACTAAAACTGGAATACCAACATCGTTAAGATATTCCTGGACGATTATTGCAACATGCGGTCGTGCATTATCGTGCATTAACATGAATTCGTTTCCTATAATTGGCGCATATGGTACTACATGTTCTTCTAAAATGTCCGTTATATACCTGTGGGCAGTCAGTGTACCTCTGTCTACTGGTACTAACTCTGTACGACCTGTTAAACAAATGCCTCCCCAAACCATAATAGAGCCACCAGCGAAATTAGGTGTAGGTCTGATATTACACTGCGAATAGCGCTCACCGTCTCGTCTGTACACTGAGATACGCCTATCTGAGGTGTAAAGACCAAATCTTGACTCATCTGTGAAGAGTATATTGGCCCAGTCATTAATGTTCCAATTTACATGTTCTCTGGCAAACCTTAAGCGAGCCACTCGGTGGTTCCTAGTGAGACGAGGGGCTGTTACAGCTATTCTAGCTCTTAATCCACTCTGTCGTAACCTATTCCGAATAGTTTGAGTACTCACACGAGTATTTCTGACTCTAGCCAAGTCGTTCTGCAATTGTCTCGCAGTTACATGTCTTCGACGTAATGCTTGTAGTAGTAAATAGCGGTCATCTTGGCGAGTAGAACATCTTGGACGACCTGGTACAGGTCTTCTACTGTAAATGCCTGTTTCCCTATATCTGGCTACGGCTCTAGAAACACTTGACTGATTGATGTTCATCAAATTAGCAACGTATGCTTGAGATCGTCCATCTTCGATTAAAGCAACTATAGCAGCCACTTGTTCTGAAGTTAAATTGCTCATTTTAGTTTTAAAAGCGTTGATACAGAACTCTGACTTCGCACTTTAAAATTTGTCCGTATAGGAAGACTTTCAATAAACAACTGAACAAACCTTACACATATGCATTTTTCTAAATGTGTTCTTTTAGAAAAAAAAAAAGTAAAAACGCTATGTTCCATTATTTTGTTAGTGTTTTTATAGTTCACATACACGAGGCAAACTTTTTGTGAACGTATAAAAATATCTTGGTTCATAAATGCCCTTTTTTAGTTTATGCGATACTTTTTTGGCGGAGTGTATATACTTACAATATGTTATAATTTTTATACATGTACTTGAAAAGGGTTATAATAATAATAAAAACGTTGTATATCTGAAGTGTTATTATCATTGAAATGACCTAAAAACCAAGAAAAAATACCAAAATAATTAAAGGTCAAGAAAAGAAGATTTTAAACGTTGACAATTATTATCTGTAGATTCATAAAAAACATTGCCGAATTGTTCTCAAAAGTTGCAACACTAAATAATAGATTCTTCCTAAATTAAGGTTGCCATTTGTTCCGGTATTCGGTACATATCGCCGTTATTAAGAGTGGTGCCCCGACAACTTAAGAAATGTCCCGATATTTTAGTGTATTGATGATTCTTTGGTTATTTGGTTTATTACACTAAAATTAAATATCTGATAACGTTATAACGACTTAATCCTTACAGATAAAGTAAATATAATACCATTTACTTTGAATGCTTTATACCTATACTGGATAAAAAGAAATATTCTATGAGTAATGGGCAAGTATCAAAATCAGTATAAAAAAAAACGGAAATGTGTATAAGTGATGTAATTATTTTCGACTGCTTCAACAAATATTACTTCAAAATGAAGGAGCCCAATACAAATTGTTTACAGATACATTCTAAAAATAATCTAGAATTCCTTCTTTGAAGGTGACCATTGCCGTTTTAACTAATTCCATTTATTTACTCTGCCTGTCTGAAAGATTAAATTTATTACACTAACTAGCTTCCAGTATATATTTTACACACACAATCTTTTTAACAGTTAATTTTAAAAATCAGAACGGATTCTTTTAACAACAAACATCTACAGTGTCTTTAACAAAAGGATGAAATAAATAAAGGAAACAGGAATAATACTGGGGCCAATGTCTATTCTTAGATGTAGGTAGTGCAAATATCTTACAATCCAATAATATTGATAAAATAAATAAAACAGGGCGCAGACGTAAATGTTTTTTTTGTGCAAAGTTTATACATAATAAATATTTACACGGCTAAAATTATGGGAGCTTCAATTAAGAAATTTTGAATAAACAGGCACTTCCAAAAATAAGTCTCTCTATATCGTGAAAAGAAGATCCTGCTAAAATATTTTATCGTCTTGTGTTTTTCGCGAAACCCATCATCGAACGGCGTTTCATAAATATTTTGCATATCTCTTGATAATATATAATGTTTAAGTGGTATTTTTGTAGAATGATGATGCTGTTGATAACCGACAAAAGAAAACAAGCTTTTTTGGTAATGTATAAACAAAACTATAGTATCGACAAAATTAGAACTATAACCATACATACATAAGGTAAATTCATATTCATATACACATTCTTTTGTAATCCAGGATTTGGTTTGCATTATCCATTTAATTGGCCAATAAATTCCCAAATCATCCTCTATCATCTCTACACAGCTATCAAGCCTAATATAAAACTCCAAATATCAAAGGAGTCTGCACTTCCACTTTTGGTGTTACACAGCCATATACCATCCTACATTTCGAGCAAGATAATATAGGTATTTCTCACAAAATTTATATAATATATCATGCTTGTAGGTGACTGTCAATATTGATTGTAATTCCGATGATATTAAACACAAAAAGCTTATGAATATGTTAGAATCTATTGGCCCAAATAACCCAAATAGTTTTCACCATACGACACACTAAAAAATATTTGCATTTCCTGTTTAAAATTGCAGTAACGTATAGCGCAAAATTACCGAAAATTAAATTTCGCAAGCCTTTGTTGTAATCAATAAGGACCTTTCTATATTCATCCCAGATTGATGTTTTCTTGGTTCTATTGAACTTTCTCCGGACTTCCTTTCTCATATGTTCCATCAGGGTACACTCTAACGAAGATTTGGTAAAATTCCTGTACGGTTGCGGGGCAATTATATTACCCCGAAACCGTACACGTATTTTACTTGTGCAAGTAAAATTACTTTGATGTAAAAATTCACCAAGGAAATTTACTACTAGTGTATGAAAAATACTAAGGAAAATGAAATTTACTGGGTAAATTTCTTACGATAAAAAAAGGTCTCTAGTAAAAATCGTTTAGCATGAAAATTTCATATGGAGCTTTGCTATGTATTTAGGAAAATTCCTAAACATACAGGAATAGGAATTTTGTATAGGAATATCCCTAAAATTTGTAATTTACCAATGAAATTTACTACGTGTAGGTATTTTATTATTATAAATATATATTACAGGTAATTTCATAAATATAAAAAACAATGCTTATAATGATAATAGTAATAACAATAATAGATTTAGATGGTACTCAACTGTTTCCTTAAACTTATAACTTTATTTTTTGAGTGTGAAAAAAGGCTGCTTGTGGTGTCGGTATCAGGATGCGTCTTCATGAAGTAGCGTTGGAGGAACTGCAACAAACAACTGATCTTCTGCCTAGATATCAATTAGTATCTTAGTATGTAATTATCATCATTACTGTTACTACGCATATAATAGTTATGTGCTTGTTTAGTTGTTATACCTAAACGTTTTCTTAACCATAAAAACAAATGCATAGATAGGTATAAGATAATATTCCATGTATAAATAGACAAGTTGAATAATACTTTCATAACCTCTACTTCAGAGCAGCAAAATATGACTGCAATAAACAATATCTATAACCATTTACTTTCACATTACGGTAATACACAAACTACAAATATATTTTATATACCCTGTCGAGGCATATTAATGTGTTTTTTTTTGGAACACAATTAGGTGTATTGTGTGTTTGTACATGCACAAAAATCTACAGGGTTTTCCACGGTAGCCCTTCGTTAGAAGTTTCCGAGATTAGAAAAAACCTGGAACTCTGAATTTTTGGAATCCGGGGCCATTCAAGATTTTCTTTCATTTTAAAATATTTTCAGGGTCTTACCACTTCCGGTTATACCGGAAGTCGCCATAAACTTTCTTATTTTAAATGGAACATCCTGTATATTATTTCATTTTTAAATTCCTGAGAAAATTTTATGATGAGTTCTAATGGGTATCCCTATACCTATTTTCAACTGCTACTTAGATATCTTAATTTTTTTGAACATTTTGAAAGATGTAGCGTTATTTGCAACACAGTATCTTTTGCCCATTTTCGGCTGGTAATAAACACTTCTAGGGTAGGTGGAAGCACAAGAATGACACTTTCGAAATCCACATTGACAATTGATTTGTCGCGTACAGGGTGTCCAAAACTGCATGCCCAATTACAAAATCTTCAAAGTTGAAAAAGTTCTTTTTTTTAAATGGAACACCCTGTATATTATTGGATGATCAGATGCAGAATTTAATTCTGCATCGATTCGCTATGACTTTCCCTATACCTATTTACAACGGTTTTCTTGTTATTCCATATTTTTTACTAAAATCTAATAAACTACATACTTAGAGTATTTGTTCGCAAATAACGCTACATCTTCCAAAATTTTCAAAAAAATCAAGATATCTAAGTAGCAGTTGAAAATAGGTATAGGGAAACCTATTAGAACTCATCATAAAATTTTCTCAGGAATTTAAAAATGAAATAATATACAGACTGTTCCATTTAAAATAAGAAAGTTTATGGCGACTTCCGGTATAACCGGAAGTGATGAGACCCTGAAAATATTTTAAAATGAAAGAGAATCTTGAATAGCCTCGGATTACAAAAATTCAGAGTTCCAGGTTTTTTATAACCTCGGAAACTTCTAACGAACGGCTACCGTGGAAAAGCCTGTATATGTTTCAACGTTTGTAAATTATGAAAATGCAGCTGCAGGTCACCCTCAGTAGTAAGAATGTATTATTTAACTACTAGATTTATTTTAAATTAGTCACACTGAGAGAACGCTCTTAGTAAAACTATATACTTTGAAATTTATAGTTATACCCAATATAAATTCTATTAAATTTACGAACTCCATTTTCTATATTCAGAAATAATTTTATTCGTAAAACCTAAACACAAAATATTCTCAATTTTAACATAAAAATTTATTACTTTTAAATATACGATTCAACACAAAAATTATAGTTGGTGCAAATAAAACATAATGTAACTTTTGAGAAATACTTGTACTTAATTCAAAGAAAATAGTCTTTAATATTTTCAATCCTGACGCGCATATCATTTGAGAGAGAACTATTTCTCGATTATATATTGAACAGAGTGAGATGCAAAGTGACGCTATTTTAATGCTGAAGGAAGGGTTGAAATTAGCGGTAAAGTGAGTCAAAGTTTGTCTTAAGGTTAGTGCTTCTCTATCTTCTCTATGGGTTGGTGGTGTAGGTACTGTCAAATATTATACTAGTATATTTATATAGTATTTTGTACTGTGATGTGGAAAGAATGAAATGGAACAGTTACTAATACTTGTCAACCTCCACTGATATGCCGCGAATGTTATATTGCTACATGTGATATGTCTCCAACATTTAACTGGAGTGTATATATATGTTCTTAAATAAATGTATTAATATTACACACTAGTATATTTCTGCAATATTCAATAAATCCCACCAAATTCAATGAAAAAGGCTTGTAGATTTATAACAAAATATTTCCAGGACACTTTTTATACCCAATCCAAGAAACATTAGTAGTGGAAATAAGTACAAAATATACTTAATTTAACGTACGTGCGTAATTGTTTTAAATAATCTGTATTCTGTCCCAGTAATTGTTTGTTTTTGATCTTGCAATCGCATTATTCCTAATTTAAGTTAAAATTTATTCTCATATTCAAGTACGTCAATTTGCTATTTCTACTACACATGACGTCCTACTAAACCTCAGTACAGAATCTATTAAATTACAATAAAATTTATACTTAGATTCCAGGAATAAATTTATTTTAAAATTTAGCATACACCCAAATATAGCAATAAATTATACTAAATTTCAGTATATTTATACTGATTTCTAATACAAATTTCTCTCCGTGCACTTACCCAAATATGCCTATAGATAAAACAAAAAGAACGACCACTGCCACTTCCGTGCGTGCTATGTACTATCTATCTTCAAATTGAACCCATAAAATTGACCATGCGCGCATTGTAAGTATGTATTTGGTTTCCTAAGTAAATTTCCTAACTGTGGATAAAATCACGAAGTAATTTAGTAAGAATCCCTGGGAAAGCATAAAAATTTTAGTTATATTACGTTTTTACGTAGCACTTTTACCTACAAATGAAAAATACTGGCCGATATGTGGGAAATTTCCAAAAGTATAGGTAATTTTATTTAAAAAACGGAAAATTACCCAGTTTTTGGTGATTTCCCCCCAAATGTTACTGGAATTTTTGAGGAATCCTGGTAAATTTACTAAAATTTTTTAGTGTGTACCTTCCTGAAAACCTTCTTGTTTACCATGGGGCACTTACTATTGAATGCTGATGTAACACCGTCTTGGATTTCGCTGCTACAAATTTCGGGGATTACGATAAGTTTCATTTACAAGTTCATGATCGCCTATACTACAATTGTTCTGCATGTGATCTGAGCAATTCTTCTCATCAGACACATGCCAATCAAAAACATTACTTCCTATATAGGTGGTTGCCAACGTTATATTTATTATCTCGCTCATTTTTGAATTTGCGAAAGTAGGTTCACTGACTACATTTAATATGTCTAAATTATTTGCCATAATGAATTGTAGTAAATACTCCCCTCTTGGGTTGTTGTTGCTGCTTGCCCAAGTCACTTGGTGTTGTTCGCGTCACTGCCGATAATGAGTTGCGAACGACTGGCTCTGCAACTCATCACCAGGTTTAATAAGGTTTAAGGTTTAATATTTTTACAGATTCGAACCGTCAACAAGCGCTTATGTACAACCAGGAAAAGAACAGCCTGTCCAGTTTGAGTAAGACAGAAGATAGTACGCTATACCCCCACTACTATATACACCGTAGTGCATAATCTTCTCTCTTACTCTAACTGAACGGTTATTTTCTTCCTGGTATACACATAACACAAATAGCGGTGTTTTTATACGTATCAGTAACTACCAAACTGCAGTTTCAAAAATTAAATTATATTTCATTATCTACATACAAAGAAACAATGCGATTAAATTTCGTGTAGTGACCTAGATTATCCTTAGACATTTGTGATATCATTTAGAAAACACCTTGTATACACTTCTACGCGTAAGCGGGTATATGTATGAGATTTGGAAAATCCCTGCCTTATCCATGTAAAGCCTGACCTATGCTCTATAGATTGCTAACATATTTTTGACGCATATTCCCCTACAACCGTACAGATAAATAATAAATGAACATAATGTGAACTAGAACTGGTGTTCACGTCGAGCTATATCCGTGCGCTCCGATATACTTATACATAAAGACTTGGTAATTTAACTCCTAGCAACGGACTACAATCATATAATTATTACCAGCAATATAAACCCCACGTCAGTGAAACAGACAGGAATAGGTGGAATTATGTTATAACGAATGTTAAATTATGTACGGAGGCATGTTACTTTGTTGTTAATTACTTTTAAAATTATACTACATCGATTTCGATGACCTAACTAAACTAATTAAAGCTTAACACACCAACAAATAATAGCCCGAGGATCCCGAGGTAAACGTAAATTTAAAGCGGGTCACGTCATGCCATTCTTAATTAAAACTATCAATTCTCATTAGAGTGAATTTTTAATTGATACACCTAAACGTTCTCATTAAATTGATTAAACTTCATTGTTCGAATTCTTTAATAAAATTAATACAATTAATATTAGTTTCTAAAAAATATTTGCTTGATTCGTATAAAGTACAAATTCGAAATACACCAAAGGCGTTTTAGAAATGTTTAAATATTAAAAAAAAATGTATAAACATTTGAACAAAATGGTTCTGAAGTTACGTACCTGTGTAATGAAGCTTCTATTTTATTCACAGACTCAAACTTACAATATGTAAGACGGATATAGTGGTTTACTAAAAAACCAATATTACATATTTTCAAAATTTATTAAACAAGTAGATTTAATTTTCTATATTGCAGCGCCATCTGTATTTCAGAAATAAAAGATCATTTTCAACACTACTTGTATAAAATTTTCTACGGGTCCCATAATAAAATTTCATAAATAATAAAAATTTAATATATATTCAAGTATTACTTACAAGGCAAGTACAAAATTTATATTAGAATATTTCGGTTTATTTTGTAGAATCCTTATTTCTAATATAATATTGAACATTAGAGATTCTCTCTACTAGATGGCGCCAGTATTCTTGGATATGAAAGCTCAATAAAATTTCCTTCCAAAAGTAATATTTTTAAGGCAGATGTAAGTAAAATACTCAATATTAAGGCCCATTTTACATTATAATATACTAGTATAAAATTTTAAGTGGACATAATCCTTAGCTTCCATAATCCACAATGTAAAACTAGCCCAATGTATAAAAAAATATATAATACTGTTATATGATGACAGACACACAGTTACTTCACAAAAGAATTTATTAATTTTAATAAACACAGTATTCACCAATATCTACATATAATAATTTATATTATACAATATTCATAAAGAACAGAAAATATATTTTGATATTAGGTACTAAGTCATGTGGACCCATTTTAGTTCTCAATTAAGAACTATGAAACAGTTTGCTTGTATTATCTTTTTTTTTTTTGCTTAATTGAATATTATTACTTTTTCGTATATTTTATATTGAAGTGTGTAATGTGGTCCTGTATTAACACATTTTTAGAAGTATTGAATTTTAGAAGTTTATTTATTTACTTAAAATAAAAAATCTAATAATTTATTAAAATAAAGTACATTAGGCACTTTTCTATTAATATTTTAACTTAAAAACATTTGGCCATTCATTGTAACAGTCTCATATTTTCTATACTTACTACTTTTTACAGTTTAGTATACATATTTTAATTTGTTTTCACGAAACAGGAATGCATATTAAATGTGATGATAAGACCTGAATATTGAAGTTATAATAAAATATATTTAGAGTTAAGATTTAAAAAAATACCAGAGCGATTACTACATAAGCAATATCATCAACGCATATGCATTTCATATGAGATATGTATAAGATTATTAATACAATCAAATAAATAGATATACCTACTGTTGCTACAATTTTAACGAGAAGAAATAAATATAACGTAACATGTATTTTGTGCACACAATATTACAATGTTCCAAATTACAAACCATTAACTTCATTTATTGGTACGTGGCCAAAAAAATGGGTAGCTTTTAAAGACTTGGCGTATTGCACTTATTATAGGAGTAATCATTTTATTCTACCTATTCGTCAATTGCCATTAATGTAACTTGAAATGAAAGTTAGATTTTCGGAATGATATACACATATATAAACTTTATGTAGTGACTAGCACGATATATTTTTAGTTTATACATTACTTTACAATTACTTTAGAATTAAAAATAAAATTAGTTACATTTTATTGCATTACCAATTACAAACGTCTTATCAGTAAATTGCACTTAAACCAATATTGAAAATTATTTAAAATGCGAGTGTTATCTGTTTTTAAAGTATTATTTAGTAATGACGCAAATACATAACATATGTACACTCACAGACACCCAGAATGTCCGGTCTAATTGTAAGTCACAGTGTGAGCACATCGTTCCACACGTGGCAGTGGCACGCAGTGCTTAGACTAGACATTAGCCGATCATTTTGGGTGTCAGTAAGTGTACACATAAACGAAGTACCTACTTTAATTTCTGTAAACTTTACATTTGTTTACTTTACAAGCAATGAGGGATATTATGTTACGCAGGTGTCTTATAATTAACGTATTCAACATTGAGATAACGTAAACGGTGAGAGGGGAAGAGTTGCTTAGAAGGTACGAAATAATATAATAAATATTACCTACTTTTCCCTGAAAAAAGAATAATAAAAGATATATAAGCAACCAGCAAGCTGCAAATAAGATGTATATGGATGGAGACATATTCATATAGCATCTTCACTTGTAATAATTTCCTTAAAATTACATTAAAGAGTCGTTAGACCAATAGAACGAAATAAAAAAACACTAAGCAAATCTTTGCAGTGTTCTAAAAACGTTTGAGATCAAATTAAAGGTCAAATTATTGCTAGGTATTAATTATTCTTAAATAATTTAAACTACACAATAAATAATACTAAAACTTGCATCAACAATAGCATTACACAACATTGCTTATGAAAAAAAAATCCTATTGCTCTAATAAATTAAATAAAACAATACTTCAAAGTGTGTGTCTTTTATATAATGGACTGAATTGACACTGAACACCCTATACAGAATTTTTAGCGCGGATTAAAAAAAAAAGGCAAATAGGAACAAAATATTTTTTCTATTCATATAATATTGCAGAATCGTCAACATAGATACATATACTCTGTCTACTTTACGTTTCAAGACGCGTCATCGATTTTTGTCGGTATGATACAAATCGAACAGTTTGCGGACGTATTAACTAGCGGCGATCTGTGATTACGTCTCTTTGAGGCTATAGCGATGATCGTCGGGCTTCGTATGCTCTCGTCAAATACGTTTCTATATGTTTCTATATTACGAAGTTATACGAACAAGTTCGATCATTGTGGTATTAACGTGGTTTTAACATACGCTGTCACATTGACATACTAGTCGTATTTACGTCAACACGGGCACCCTAACCTTAAATATACACAAAAGCGACGCTATTTGACAATTGCTGACAACTGATGACAGGCCCAACAAAGGAATCAGCATACTACTGACACTAATCGACAATGCAGTAATGTGACTATCGTTGCTTGACATATTCATGCAGTCAAACGATCCAAGATCTTTGCTGTGAGGCAAACGCAAGATCCTTCTTCAGCGGTACTTAAGAAAGATAATAGAATTAATAGATGCCTTTAGTGTCTTTATGCATAAAACAGACAGAGTGTGTGTATTATATCTAGGTATTATAAAATTACAATAGAACATTTACAGAAGGGAAAAAATAATAAAAAAAGTAACTTGTTACATGTAATTTTTTGTTTATTTAAAGAAGGAAATTGCATATGCAATATGTGTTGCTATTATCAAAGCGTTTTAATACTTAAACTTTTAGAGTTTTATTAGCTACACATATAGTAAACAATACAAAATACACATGGTATTAAATAATATTCTTAGCAATATCAATTAACTATTGGTATACTATAAACTAACTATACAATGAATCTAGCAATAATATAAAGATAGAGAGATTTTGATTAATGGAGCTATTAGATTACTCTTTAATATTACTTATTTAAAGAAATAGTAATTTTATTACTATTATTTATTGTATACGAAAATATAAAATATATTTTTCTCATTTTATTCTATAACATTAATAAAGCTCTATCTTTGATTTATTTTTTAAGGCTACTACATAAGTCGTTTTTAAAGTAGACACTAGAAGTACTCAATAATTCGATTGTGTTTCTATTGAAATAATAAATGAGAAAAAAACAAGCAAATACAAAATCGGGTATATCTACTGCATGTAATACTTAAATTTTTTATTCGAATGTCGACCTTCCGCATACCATAAATTCCTTATTTTGTCTCCTGGTAAGTCCGCGGGTCCGTAGAGATATCGTCCCGCATATTCTTCGCCACGAATAATGCGATCTACGCTTTTCAATGTGAGAATTAGTTGTGAGACGTCTGTATGTGTTATATTCGCTTTTTGAGCGAGAGTCCCGGTTACGTGAACATCATCGATCCAAAAAAAATTACCACGCTGCGCTTCTGTGTACAAACGGAACACTATATCAGGTGAATATAACAATGCAAAACCTGGGCAGTACGTCGGATATGTTTTGTTCGGATATTCCCTCACCGAGACTCGCCACTTCGATCTATAACTTCTGAACACTTTAGCGTTGTTTAGCAGCTTACACAGTAATAAATCCGAAACTCCGTCGGACGATAGAATATCTGTTAAAAAAAAGATCATCATCTCGATGTTGACGAAGATATCGTCGTCAGTCTTTAGTATATATTTCGCCTGTGGGCAATGATAAATTACATACTTCAATACCATCACATGTTTATAGGTAATATTCCTGTAGGTGTCCATAAAATTCCCCTGAGCAAAGTCTCTGTGTATCTCATTTTCTCTACGTAGTTTCTCCTCTAAGAGGTCGTCATCAGTGTCCCCTAACATAAATATAAGTTTTACTCCGTCTCTACGTTGGCCCCAAGTTTCACGGATCACTTTTCGCTTGTCGATATTTTCCGGTGCAGAATGAACGAGAATTAAAAGTAAAGGATTCGAATTGTTGCAGTCGCTATTCATTATTTGGAAATAGAAATCTTTCAGATCTATTAGCCTATTATAGTCGTCGAAGGGTAGCGTGTTAGTCGGATAGACATAGGTGTAATTAGCGGGGTTAATCTTGTATGTCACAGGCTGTTCCTCGTCGATTATCCCATATCCAACCGGAGCGTCGACCATCAATTGCCACAGCGCAACTGTTAGCAACAATATCACGACGACCACGCCAGAAAGGAATCTGAAACGTTTTTCGTGCATTATTCAGAATTCTATGAAAGCATGGTGGAACTCTCGAAAGGTTGGGTGATACCTGCAAAAGAAACCAATGCTAATTTCTGTCATATCATCCTCAATTGTATCAATCATTGTTTGAGACATTTTAATTTATAATACAGAATGCATGTAAATGATAATATGTGTGGCGCCCAGGTAATGTCAACTACGATGATAATACGGTTACCATAATTAGTTTAAATACTTATTCTACCATTGCGAACATTTGTTTCACTCTGCAAAAACACAAATTTTAAGTAAAGGTTGCTATTACATTAATGCTGCGTGTCAGTAACGAATGACAAATATGACATTTTAAAAATTAAGGTGGCAAATACGTACACTATTGCCAAATATCCTTAGTGGAGGAAATTATGTGTGTTTAACCGCTAATTCTGGGTGTGTTCGTTAACCTTTTCGCATTGGTGGAGATATAAATGGTTATTATTCGATTTTGTGTAGTTCGCTAGCGAATATAAATGAAAACGAAACAGCAAATCCTCCATTGAACATGGAAGTTTATTTACTCAATGGGAATCAAATCACGAGAATAGATCCAGTAGATCGACATTGCAGTTCAGTGAACTTGCTTATTGGCGTTGCACAGCTGGACAGACCGACGAATATCGTCGTCGAATAATCACTAGATTGTATGTTCTTTCTTTTGGCATAAAATACATTCAAATTTTCGTTGAGCAATCAACAAATTAAAAGTTTTCGGGGATTGTCATCTACATATGTGGCGATGATTCTGTCGTACGCTGAGAAGTAGTAGAGAAAAACAGTGTACTTTGCAAGTTTCTCTAATTCCATCATAAAAGACGAACAGCATTAAGATTTCACTGGAATCAACTGGGATTTAAAATTGTTGAAGTCAGTTGAAATGCTGGACAACGTGACATTAGTGACATTAGCCACACATGACAACACGATGTCATGTTGATGTCCAACATCTACAAATTATATGATAAAATTTAACCATTTTGTCACTAGTGGAGGAACGAATGACTTTTCGTAACTCAAATGACAAAAATTAATAACTAAGAATATCGACAATTTTGGTATAAAATTAGATAAAAAAAACTAGATTATTGATTTTATTTGTTTATTGCAAGCTAAAGTTTCAGGTTTCAAATATACTCTCACCTGACTCTCACACTTCTAGTCAGTGATCATCAGTGACATCTATTAACATACAGGTGACCCAATTAGTGTGCCCACCATTGGGATCTCGTAAACGATAAAAGGTTTAGGGTTGGTTAAGTGAGACAAAATATGCATGACGTAAAGTTCTGCTTTTGTAAGCAAAAAAAAAAAATTAAACAATTCAACGCTAGGTACACTATAGGGGGAAAAATCGACGGTTTAAATTTTGTCATCTAGCTCCTTTATTCTAAAAGATACTAAAATAATGTTTTGACATTGTGAAGATACATTTTTGAAACCTATGTAATTGCTTCCAGCTTCGAGATATTTTTCAAAAACTCTCCTAGAAAGAGCATAATTTGCTCGATTAATGCGAAAGAAAAAAAAATATATATCTTATATATAGAGATTGCCACTAAAAGCGAGGGTACAAGAGCATGCTAACCTACGAAGTAAGAACCAGCAACATTTATTATAGTATATAGAGACTCAGCATTAATGTCGCATGTCTCAGAAATAAGGTTAAAAGTTGAGCACATCAGATGCACCGGCAATCGGTGAAGGAGATTAGTACGAGAAAAATTACAGTAAAACGTAGGTGATCTAGAATTAAGTCTAAGGACTAGAAAATTTAATTTCTGAAGCGACTGAGAAATTTAATTTGTGAAGCAAAGAAGAGATAAACTTTATTATCTGCCATTCTCCTAGTATAAAGAGAAAAGAAATTAAATTGAGACAAGAGCATTGAATAGTCATAACCTCTAGGTGGATATGATCCTTCATATATGAAGTAAAGAAACTTTAAAAATCTACGCTGAACAGATTCGATTAAGTTGATATGAGTTAAATAGATAGGACACCATATTAATGCGGCATATTCCAAACAAGATCTAACTAAAGCGTAAAACAAAGTTTTTGAAGCAGTTAAATTTCGGAAGTTCCTACAATTACGATAAATGAATCCATATGCTTATTAACTCATTAACGTGATTAGTGAAAGAGAGAGCCGGATCAAATAAGACTCCTAGATCCTTGATGGAAGTGGAGGAAGTTCAAATATCGTTGCCTATTCTATAAGAGAATTGGAGAGGTACTAGCTTCCTGGTGAATACCATGGTGGTACATTTAGGTACATTCAGTGATAGTCTAGAGTCCTCGCACCAAGATGAGACAGACTCAATCGTCAGCGAACATAAGTTTATCGCAAGTGAGTATGTTCAGCAAGTCATTAATAAATAATACGAAGAGCAGAGGACCCAGGTTAGATCCCTGGGCACACCTGCCGTCTGCTTAAATTCCACAGAGGTATTATTGCGAAAAGTCACGCAAAATCTTCTGCCTAGCAAGTAAGAGAGTAAAGAATGTAAAAGATCCGAGAAGCCAAAAGAACGCAATTTAACCAATTATGGAGTTATAATCAAATTTATGCAATTCTGTGTATTCTTATGTGGATGCTATGTATGCGAGGTAGCTGTAAGTTAATAAAACAATGAAATCCGCTTATTACTAAAGTTATGGAGAATTTCAGTAATGAAGAAAAATATGTTATACTGCAATGTTATTACATATTAACTCCAAAAAATTCAAGAAAACAGCAAATCATTATTTGGAATTATATCCAGAACGACGACAACCACATAAAACTTTGTTCCACATAGACTGGCAGTTAATTTAAAAACACATGGAGACTTCAGAAAACCGACAAAAAATAGCAGAAGAATAAATACAGCAACTGAGGAATTAGTCAAATGCTCAATGAATTTTATAAAGACGCGGATTTGATTACTTGATACCTTATAGTAGAAGCTCTGAAGTACGTACAAATACTTAAAAGAATCCTGCCGTTAACCAACTTTATTTGCAGACAAAATTAGGCCGTGGGGCAAGAATATGATGACCGTGACCTAGCAGGAACCAAAGACTGACGGGAGAGCTTATATCCATAGCAGAGCCAGACTTCAATTAGCGGTCACGCCTAGAGTTTTTACAATATTAATTAATTAAGTTTCCTTTGTCATTTATGGCTTTTCCCCCACCTCCACAACTAATGTAATATACAAGATACATCAGTATTTTTAAAAAAATAGTAATACCACCATATGTTAAAAAGCTGTCTTTGCTAATTGAGTTACTCTGCAGCTATCTATACGTAGTACATACATGCAGAAACACAAAGCTCAAAACAGTAGAAAACGTTCGCGCAGAAATAAAAGGAAAATAACTTAATAAACAGATGCGTTACCTTTTACATGGCCTGTACTGCACGTGCAACACCAGTATATCATTATGTAAATAAAATAATCAATCAATATCCGATAGACAATTAAACTTTCGTATGAATAAATGAAAGAATGTAAATAACACATCTGTTACCAACCGATGCGTCAAAGTCTAAATCAAGGTTATCAAGCGAGATGTTGGGTGATGTATAAATTTCAAATCACTTTCTTTACATTATTAAATAAGCCCAACATTTAGGCTAATAGAAAACAAGAAATATTTCCAGAGTTAGATCTACATATAATCCTATAGCCCATATACTACCTAGGTTACATATATTTTATGGACGCAAAGTTCTTAAATTTAGAATTATGGTTGTATTTGTGTATATCCATAAGTATTGATAGTGTAAAACAGGTTTCAACACCCAGAGCAATCAAAATAGATTGAAATTAAATGTAAATCCATTTTATTTTACAAAAACATGTGCCTTTCGGGGGATAAAATATTTTTTAATTAATGTTGAATCACTCAAAATATCGATGATTACAAACAAGCATTTGGTATAGTCTGTCCATATTTCTAACGATTTGCCTTTAGAGGGATTAAGAGTATTACCTGGGACTATCCACTACCTGGTGCCGCCAAATAATGCAAATGAGGTAAGGGGCGTATTAAGAGAAATTGGATTTTTTAAAGTAGAGAAGTAATTATGGTTCGTTTAATATAATCTACCGTTTACAATTTAATCTAATTGGCTATACTATGAATAATTAAAGTTAAGTAAATAAGTTATTATGTTTCGTTCAATATAATCTACTATTAATAATAATAATAATAATAATAATAATAATAATCTTTATTGTCCAACAGAAAAACATTCCATATAAAGGACATATAAAGGAAAGAGTAAGTAGTTACAGTGTAATAATAATAATAATAACAACAATAATAGTACTAGATAATTCTACAAACTGAAGCTATTTCACAAAAAAAAATAAAAATAAAAATAAGAGAAAGAAAGTAATTACAAATACAAGAAATTATTCTGTAAACTAAAACCAAATACAAGAAAGTAATTATAAATGCAGTGGTAATCAGGTAAACTATTAACAATTTAAACTTTATGATTTAAAAGCAAACAATTCTAATTTATGCCTCTACAGCTGTATTAAAGATACGAGTATTTTGAGTTGATAAGGTACAATTTACTATAGCAATTTAGTAATGATCATAGTTTCTTTGATTGTATTGTTTAACATGTATGTTATTGTTGTTGTAATTGTAATATTATAAAGATGTTTCCTGTACTATGTATCAAGAAAAAAATTTAATTATTTCCCAACAATGTATGTATGTTTATGTGTATATAAATAAATATATTATTTAGTCGAACATTAATCTCTTTATAATACACTTTTAGTATTATAATCTTAGTGAATACGTCCCTGTTAACTACCCGTGCTCGCAAGGGATTATAACGGTCGGTAAACATTTCTTTTGTGAAGATCGAGTGCTATTTAAAAAGGCAAATCGTTAGAAATATGGAGAGACTATACTATGCTACTACTGAAATGTAAACTCTAAACTGTTGACGAAAAGTACGTGTACACTAGTGGTGGGCAATTCGAATTCAAAAAGATTCGGTAACGCTCAGCGAATATGGATTCGATCTTTATGATGAATCGAGTTCATTTTTCTTAACGAATTCAAAATCGCTCCTACCGATTATATTCGTAAAGCAAGAAAATCGAATGGGAAGATACATAAAAATGTATCTCTTGAAGTATACAATGAACAAAGCCACATTTTTTTAGTAACACGTGTTCTCTGTAAATTACGGTCAATGTAAATATTAGATATTTGAAGTTTTAAGTGGATTTTTGAAGGAAAGAATATTTTATCTTAATAGTAAATTACATTTGTAAGTTATAAGTATTTTAAAACAACTATCTGAAATATCCGACGTGTTCTATGTTAATTGCAATCTACAATAGTATTTTAAAACACAAGTGTCACAATGACGTTTATGTAATGCGAGTACAAGTTTGAATAAAGAGTGATTCAATATATGTATAGTCTATTTTTAAAATAGAGAGACGAATTTCTGAACATACCCCAGGCCCAAATCACATGCACGATAATCTTGAAAACAAATTGTACGCGGCAAATTTAAAAAAGAAATTGCATTTGTGATACGTACATTAAGTATAGACCTCTGCTTAGACTAAAGTTTATTTTCTGATATTAAATTTATATACTCACCGTCAGAATTCCGAACAGGAAAGCATTTAAATAAATATTAGAAAGTGTAGAGGGAGTATAGATAAGATACGAAACATTTATTTATTACAAAATATACAATCATAATACATTTATTGTAAACTTCAGGTTTTGCAAAAATTACATTCAAATATTTATTTACAGAAATGCATACGCAATAAAAATATTTATCATAAACTTATGAGCTGCTCACAACTATTAGAAATAAATTCACATATCTCAAAATTATGATTCTGATATCGAACTAAAATCTTCACTGTCACTATCCTCTCCAACTCTAATGATAAATGGTTCTATTACATCGTCAATGATTGTATCAAGACCTTTCATATGAGATTCTTCTTTTATAACATGGTTTATGCATTTTTGCCAAGTAGCAGCAGTTACATTTCCCAATGCGTCAAGTAATAATTGTTTCACTTCAGATAATTTAAAGGTTTTATTTTTGGCAGCCACTTCATTTTTTATTTGGGCCCAAACAAGCTCAATGGGATTCAGTTCGCAGTGATAAGGAGGTAATCGTAACACAGTTTTATTTTGTGATTTTGCCACTTCATCAATTACATAGGAATTATAATTATTCTTATGAATTTTAACCAAGTCTAACAGTTCAGCTCTGACCATATCCTCATCATACTGTATATCCTTGCTTGTTAGCCAATTTTGAATATCCACCTTTCTCCATGACGATGATGGTGGCTTTTCAATTTTCCTACTATGATATGATGCATTATCTATAACTATAACAGCATGGTCAGGTAAGTAGTTTAATATTCGTGAGAACCATTCCTCAAAAACAGTAGCGTTCATTTCATCATGGTAATCAGTGGTTTTCCTCCCCTCAAACAATAATAAGCCATCTTTTACAAAGCCATCACAACTCCCAATGTGTAACACAATAAGACGACGTCCTTTTCCAGTTGGATTTTTTAATCCAGTTGTAAGCCCTTCGATAAAGGCTTGTCTACGACTGTGAATACTTGTGTCAGTCCACACTTTCTGTACTGAATGACCCTCATTCACCCAAGTTTCATCTAAATAGAAAATTGATCTGCCCTGAGCTCTATATTGTGAAATATCTCTGAGATATTGTCGCCTCCATCTTACAATGTCATCTCTTTCGGTCAAAATGCTGTTTCTGCTTCTTTTTAAGTATCTAGAGCATATAGCACAATTATATACATGTATTTCTATATAATAAATAATTCTTACTTAAAGTTCATTTGCTTCATTAGCAAATACAATGTTGATCGACTCATGTTTGGCAAATCATCATTACCTTTTACTTGCGCCAACACCTTATCTAATGTCGGAGGTTCATTTAGCCGAAATATATTGTGAACTATTTGGCGTATAGCAGTTGTCACAGTTTCATCAAAAGATTTCAGTAAAGAAGGCCTACCAGTAATCTTTTTAGGATCCGCACATTTTCCAGAGGTTGTATACTCTTTAATTACCCGATATACTGTTGCTCTTGAAACTCCTGTAAGTATACTCTGTAAAATATACATCATATGTAATAAATTGAATTCACTGACCTACTACATCAGAAATTTGTTTTATCATGTCCTGTTTCTTGATATTGGGTGTAACGGCTATAATTTTCTTGTAAGCATTGATAAGGGTCTGCTTTTCAGTATTGCGTAAATGACACGTCTTTTCACGCTTTTTCGGAGGAGAACAAACATGTACACGGTCAGCGGCACTTGTACTTGGTTGTGCATCCATATTAAGGACCAACTATAAAACTCTTAATTGTATTTATTTCGATATATTGCTTGTATATTACTTACGAGTATATCTGGTAACTATTACTGTAGAGCTCTGAAAAGAACTGGTAAAGCATATAATTAAATAACGGCGAAATAATTGAAATAACGGAGAAATAATACAAACAACAAGACTTAACCATAAACAATGTAAGGTGACAGAATCTGACTAAGATTTGATACAGTGCAATTTGACCTCGCTTTCAACCAATGAGAATTCACTGTCAAAGTGGTCTGTTCAGAAATTCGTCTCTCTATTTTAAAAATAGACTATAGGAGCATTACAAAGTTATATTGTGACACGAGTTTTTTACAGTATTTTTTCTAATTTGCACATTATTCGTCCATATTACATTCCGGTAAGCATCTCACCAGTGCGTTAATATCTCATTACAGCACAGTGTGCGGTAATAACCATTTCAGCACTGCGTCGTCGTTTGTTTTAGCTTTATTGTAACATCCGATTAGGAAAAATATATTACAAACATTAAAAAAAGCAATATTATTTAAATGGAATAAATAAATAGTGAGATAAATAAATAATAATAATAAAGCAATATAAATTCACCCAAAGTAACGCACTTACAATTTTGAAAATGAATGTATCCCAAACTATAAACAACCGTTTTTTACGCTCTTTATGCCTTTGATTGGTCATATGAAAGCTTAGCGAGAGAAGGCGTCAGGAAAACAAATTTCCAAATTTCTAATTTCGCAAGTAACCCCTACGAAATACTGGCAAAATATGAAACATATGCAGTTTTTTTTAAGACTACTATTATAAGACTATTCACTATTTTCTGTTTTTAAGAATTGGTTCTACATTTGAGAAATGAAGGCATTTTTAATCAGTCATAGACTATTATTTCTTTCGTTTTTTTGTCCACACAGGGTAAACGTATTCCAGAACGTATGGTATAGTAACTTGCACACGTTTAAGATGTTACTACTAAAGCTCAGATTATATGCAAAATGCATATTTGTTTTTTAAAGGTATATCAACCAAATTTTTAGTATTTTGGCTGTATCTAATGTTTTTTTATTAAAATGAGCTTATTAAAAAATGCATTTTCTGCATATTTTTGCTACTTCATGCATATTTTATGAATTATTGCATATTTGTGCATATTTTCGTCAAATTACAAATTTCCTCCAAGAAAATCCATTCAATGTTAAAGATTGAAAATTTCAGTGAAAAGTAAACCTGAAATTCCTTCATTGAAAAATGAACACATAAAAAAAATAATATTAATGTTGTCCGATGCTGCTGCTTACATGTGTAAAGCCTCAGTTAATTTAAAAATATTTTTTCCTAATTTAATCCATACTACTTGTTTGACTCACGGTATTAATAGAGTTGCCGAAGAAGTAAGAAACCAATTCCCTGTTGTGAATGAGTTAATTAGTAACATAAAAATGATTTTTGTAAAAGTGCCATTGCGAGTTCAATTTTACAAGAACTCGTTTGCCGTTACCGTTATCGCCACAACCAGTAACTACTAGGTGGGGTACATGGCTAAATGCCGCAATTTCTTATTCAAAAAATTATCAAAATATTAAAAACTTTATTTTTGAATTATCTGATGATTCAAATGCTATAAGAGAAGCTAAAAAGACCTTAGAAAATAATATAATACCAAATCAATTAGCAACACATTTTACAAATACTAAGGTATCTTAATCCGGGTGTCAAACTCAAATGTCATACGTAATATATATTGCCAACCTGTACTGTTAACGCCCTAGCGTCAATTTTATTATTTTCAATAAAATTAAGATTTGTCGACGCAAAAAATAATGTGTAACACACGGCCAGAAACTCTTTTGCGAGTATTCGCACTTGTGGGACCTCGGCTTCGCCTCGGCCCCACAAACCGTACTCACACTCGCAAAACTATAGTTTCTGGCCTAGTGATACAAATAACTATTTTGAGCCTCCGGTCGGAAACACTACTTTTGCATTACTTTAAATCGGCCAGAAACATACCATTCTCCGGCCTAGGCCGGCAAACGATCACTAAAAGTTGGCAACACTATATTCTAATTACTGACGTTTCTGTGATTAATTGTAGATTCGATGACAGATGAAAGAATTTTCGTTACACAATCTCTTACATAACTAAAATCCTTTCCAATTGAATTTTTGGAAGATTTTACAAGTAATAAGTTTTTAATACCTTGTACCTGTATAATATGAGCATGGCCCTTGTTATTGATGAATATCAATATGTACCAAAACTAACCAAGAAAATTAAAACGTCAAAATACTAAGGTATCTTAATCCTGGTTTCAAACTCAAATGTCATACGTAATATATATTGCCAACCTGTACTGTTAACGCCCTAGCGTCAATTTTTTTATTATTATTTTCAATAAAATTAAGATTTGTCGACGCAAAAAATAGTGTGTGAGACCTCGGCTTCGCCTCGGCCCCACAAACCGTACTCAGACTCGCAAAACTATAGTTTCTGGCCTAGTGATACAAATAACTATTAAAAAGCTGAATACAGTATTGGAGAAAAATGAAGGATTTAAAATTCTTTCAAAAGTTTCTCTTATTTTAAATGGAGAATTTGTGGAGAACATTGAATTAGACCCTAATATTGTAAGCAATTTAAAACATCCTGTGACGGGTGGAGACTGTGGCTTGAAAACTATAACAAAAATCCAAAAGAAAAAGAGCTGTGTTAAACGTAGTGTTTTCGGCTAAGGTAAACCTTGGAAGATATGCTCTTAACCTAATCACTAGTGGAATAACACTGTGTGTGTGTTATTCCACTTTTGCAATTTCTAAAACAATTTCTATATAAAAATAAACATGGTAACTGAAAGTTTGTACTGTGTATATACAAAATCATTAAAAAAGTTTTCCGATTATTGTTAAATATTAATAAAAGTAAATATTTGAAACATACGCAATATTAATACTGTTAATACTAATAAACTTTATACCTTCTCACTACAATACACCAATGTAGGTACTAAAATGTACTAGTACTAATCGATACTGTGCAGAGTAAACATGGGTTACTGAACTATATTCTTTTTTTTTAATTTGTCTTACTCATACGACATATCTAACCTTTGGAAAGTCGTTACCCATTGTAGTACGTACTCAAGTTTTAGGTCTCAAAGCTCGCAAATAATAATTATCAAGCACTTTCTCCTATTGAAATAGATTTAAGCTTCGAGTTAATTACATATATACTCATTACATTATACTTACTTTTAGTTAATTATTAGATTATCGTTATTAGTAGCAGTATTCCTTTTAATCCAGTTGTTTTTCTTGGCATTTGTTAGGCGTAAATAACTGTATCATTTTACAGGTATTAACATGTCAGTTTATCATTTGAGAATAACAATCTATTATAATTTAAAATGACTTCTTATTACGTCATCATTATGATAAATTAACTTTAAAATCCAATTTACCAAAACGTATAAGGATACAATTGCAATCCTATAATTATTAAGCCAGTAAACATTACTAAAAGAGTGCAGAAGTTAAAAAAATATATTTACAAGCTTGACGTAATTCGTTATATATTATATAGTTGAACAGTACTGCTGAACTTGATTGAAATTTTATTATAAATAAACACTATTTATTATTATTATTATTATTATTTAAAAAACAGTACAGCACAGCATCACAAAAAAAAAACATTACCAACATAAACTAGATATGTACTTACATTTAAGCACAATTCCCAATATTACATTCCACCACTCAAGTATTATACAAATATCTAACGTCTTCTACTTCTACAGTACGGTAGAGTCGCCTTTTATTTGAATTTGATTTATGTGAATTCGAAGTTATGCGAGTAAAGTATGTATTTTAAATATTCTCACACTATAATTATATTTTATATCAGAGAAGCATCATCTTTATAACTGCCAAAAAGTGTTTTTTTTTTCGCCCTCCTCTGCTTTAAAATCAGACTCGGCTGAATAAAAATCACTTTTTGGCCTTGAGACACAAATAACTATATTTACAAAAAGTTATTTTCGTTGTGTAAATGCTTTGAATATGTCTAAATTTTTGACATCATAGCAGTGAATGTAAGGGTGTACACCGAAGCAAGGTATGTCTAAATTGGGGGAAGGAAGGTCACAAAGCAAAGGAATGCAAGCATGCAAGTTTTTGCTTAACTTGCAATGAGGAAGGGCATAGAGCAGAACAGACGATATGTCCTCAATACAGAAAAATGGTAAGCAATAAAGCCAAGGAGATACCAGATGGGATTAGAGGTAGAAATAATGGGCGGTGAGGAAATAAGAACTCAATATAAAGTATTATCTATTAATGTGGGACGGTCTGTTGTGGTTTAGGATACGTCGTCGGTGGGATGAAAATATCGGAAATAATGAAATGTTAACAAACAAAGTTAGGTAGGACACCGGTTGCTCATAGCACAGATAAGTAAACAGATAGCTCACCGTAGCAAAATTGGCCGATTCACGCGGGTTGCATAAATCAAAGGCTGCAATATTACGATTTTATGAAACATAGATAGCTGCGGGGAGCACGGTGTACGGTCGGCGACCGGACATCGGAGTGTGGAAGGAGTACCGACTCACTAGTTGTTTTTATTTAAGAAATATGCTTTTTTGTCGCACAGCTCTTATTTACCTAGAATAGCAAATTGAATAGAATTTATACCTCCTTGAATGTGAATTGCTTACGCTCTTATTTAGAGTATAAATATTTTCTATAGATGGTCCAGATTAACTTGAGTGCGAGTAATATATTAATTGAATTTATTCGTATGTGTCTCATAAGAATATATTTTATGGTTGTTATAATATATGAAGCTTTTTTTTTGATAGTAACGAATATAATGAATAGTGATAATTGTACTGCATGTAGTCGAAACGTTATAAATCCGATTTAAAGTCAAATTATCATTTTTTATTATCCCCAAGTAACATCCAATCTTTTTAAAATATGTATCATATATACAGGGTCAGTCACGATATACGGCACGGAATATTGCGGCCAAAACACGTGACCTTCATAAGTTTCGCTTTTGGGATATATGGTTACTTTTTCAATTTTTTTTTTTTTGTTATACAGACTGTTCCAAAAGCCCTAAAAGTATGAAAGTTGTGTTTTTTAAATGGAATAGGTTGTATATTATTGCATTTTTGGATTGTCTAATCAAAATAAGTATCTGTTTTAATAAGGTTTATAATAACTAAACCTTAAGGTTTTTAAATAATTTGAATTTTGTGATCTAAATATCATGTTTAAAATACCTAAGAAGTATTTAAGTTATATAAGCGAAATTTACAATAAAGTGTAACAATAGACCATATTTTATAACCCAATTACAATAAACTTGCCATCTTATACAGGCTGTACAAATACTAAAACTAATCAAATCAGAACTTTAACTCGCTATAACCTGATTAATTTAAATAGAGCACCATATTTTTGAATTTACCAGCAAATGTACTTTTTAATTACCTATCGGTCGGTATTTATAGCTTGAAGTTTTCATGTTTTTATATAATAATAAATCTGTAAAACATAAAAAAAAATTTTCGCACCATTTGACGTTTTAAAATAAGAGGTCTACTGTATCTAGTCGCTTATAGTTTTTAGAAATGTCAGATAATTCATTTATTTTTGTTCTAAATACATATTTTGCTTCTGTTTTATGTTATCGTTGATATGTTATTACCATTATTGTTGTTACAGCCGATTGGATTATAAATTACGTAAAGTTTCCGAGCACTTGTAAAGATATTCTTCATTATTATTCTTATAATTGTAAATTATCTGACATTTCTCAGTACTATATAGATAGGCAACTAGATAGGTTAGAAACACCAAATCTCGCAAAAAAACGATTATTTGGCATATCTCCATTTATCAATTTTCGGTAAATTTGCTTTAGATGCTTTTGTGCAATCTCAAGCAGAACTTCCTTTTGGGACACTCTTTATAGAGGTATTACGTTGCTTTGGCATTTTCATTTTAATTATCTCTATTAGAAACTCGGCCGTTTATGAAAATTAGCATTAATGTCCTATGTAATCTCAGCCGGCCGAAATTTTATACGGCAATTACAATATGGAGACTGGCCTAATACTCTATAAGTTTAGTTTAACTTAATATATCTACATAATATTACGTATTATTAACAGTATTTGGAAATAAATTTCACGTCTTGAACGACTTTTCTATTTGTAATTACCCAACGTAAATTATACATAATCCTATTACAAATACATTTCAATACGGTTAGGTTATATGCGCTGTGCGCATGAACAACCAGTTGCAGCCCCTGATTTCAGAAGCCACCGATAGGTGTCGCGTGTTGCTACAATACTTAAAATAATAAATTCTGTATTTCAGTTTCAAGGAGCCGCCAAAGAAAGAGAGTCTAATCATCTTCTCGCGGTAGGTCTTCCAACAGAATATTGTGCACTGAACTGAAAAGATAGAAAATGGGGATGAACACCGCAGATACGCACTGCAGTCTGTGTAATAAAATGATAGAAACCACAATATCACATCTTGTATGGATGCCAAGCTCTGGATGCAAAAAGTCAGGCAATTTTTGGAGAACCAAAAATGAACCCAAGGGATTATTTCGATCAACCAACCAGAGACGTGAACAAAAAACAACAAACCACAAATGGGAGGTAAAATACAAAAAAAAAAAACATGAAGCTGCAATTGGTGATTAGCTTTTTTAGTTATTTCAGATATTTATATAATATACCGGGTGGTCCATTTATCGTGCCCTCCCCCCCCCCAAAATTTGGAAGCAGTCAGTTTTATGAAAAAAAGTTTCTAGTAAACGTTTTACTACAAGAAGTGTCCTATTTGATGGTTAAGCAGTCGTACACCAAGGAGAACGTATGAAGGTCAACATTAATCTTTTTTCGTTATTTTAATTATACCGGGTGGTCCATTTATCGTGGCCCCCCCCAAAAATTTGGAAGCAGTCAGTTTTATGAAAAAAAGTTTCTAGTAAACGTTTTACTACAAGAAGTGTCCTATTTGATGGTTAAGCAGTCGTACACCAAGGAGAACGTATGAAGGTCATACGAAGGTCAAGTTTTTTTTTTTTAATAGAACATGGCATTTTTCTTTTACAAATTCTGAAAAAGGATGTAATTGCGAGTAGAAAAGTACTAAAACTCTTGTGGCCTAAAATTAAGATTCAGCGAAATATTCAAGAAAAACAAAATATAAATTGGAAATAATACATGAAAAACATAGTATTTTCAAAGCAATAATGACGTATTACAAAATAATTAATAACAGATTTACATAACAGATAAGTCATATTTGAAACAGCGGATGTAGGTAATTACAAAGGAATTAAATGGGTATAAGTTTGTTTTTTATAATTGGATATTAATAGGTCGTATGAATTAGTTGCTTGTTGTAATAATGGGTTATTTGTTGCCCCTTAATCCGGGAATACCATCGCAAAAGCCAATAAACTTTGTATTTGCAATCCCTTGCAGCTGCATAAATACCTTACAACCTAGGTAACTGACTTATTGTTACTTGTATCGCTGTGATAAAACTACCAGTGTTTGAATATCAAGAATGGCTCCAGTGATACGTGCAAAAATTGATATGATTTTCATTTATGGTGAAGCGGGAAGAAATATTTGCGCAGCGAGTCGTTTGTATGCTGTAAGATACCCTGATAGACACCAGCCGAGTCGTACGACCTTTCGTCGTGTTGTACAACAGTTCACTACCACAAGAAGTATTGTGAAGAAGAAAAAAATTCGAAAAAAGAGTGTGAAAACGCGCAAATTGCTGTTCTAGCGGCAGTGGCTCATTATCCACACATCAGTACTAGAGAAATTGCCGGCCAGTCTGGAATCTCACGAACTAGTATTGGTCGAATACTGAAACACCAAAAATTTCACCCATACCACATATCGATGCATCAAGACCTTCACGGAACTGATTTTGAACATCGTGTACAATTTTGTGAATGAGCTCAGCAACAAATTCGCGACAACAATAACTTTTTTCTCACTGTGCTATTTTCCGACGAATCCACTTTTATGAATCATGGGCAGATAAATAGGCATAATATGCATTATTGGGCAACGGAAAATCCAAAATGGTTACGACCGGCAACGTCCATGGAATGTCAACGTCTGGTGTGGGATTATTGGTACGAAAATAATTGGACCTTTCTTTATTATTGGCAATTTAGATGGTAATAAGTATAGCGACTTTCTACACAATGTGTTACCGACACTACTTGAAGATGTACCCTTAGAGCGGCGAGCCACAATGTGGTACCAACATGATGGGTGTCCAGCTCATTATTCACACGCGGCTCGAGAAATATTAAACAGGGATTACAGCGATCACTGGATAGGATGCGGCGGACCTACATCTTGGCCTGCTCGTTCTCCAGATTTGACCCCTCTAGATTATTTTCTGTGGGATTCAATGAAAGAGAAAGTGTACCGTACTGCCCCAACAACAACGGAAGATATGCAGCATAGGATAATAAATGCATGCTCAAAAATTACGGAAGACGTGCTAATAAACGTCCATGATTCATTTAGTCGGAGAATTCTAAAGTGTATGGATGTTGAAGGTCAACACTTTGAACATTTACTGTAATGAGTCCGAAGTTTCCGAAATAATTGTCCCGATTAAATTAAATTAGTGTAGCCCAAGAGTGATCGGATACTTTGTGTCTATTTACGTTATTCTTTGAATAAATTTTTATCATTTTTTTGTGTTTTTCTTGAATATTTCGCTGAATCTTAATTTTAGGCCACATGAGTTTTAGTACTTTTCTACTCGCAATTACATCCTTTTTCAGAATTTGTAAAAAAAAATGCCATGTTCTATTTAAAAAAAAAAAACTTGACCTTCGTATGACCTTCATACGTTCTCCTTGGTGTACGACTGCTTAACCATCAGATAGGACACTTCTTGTAGTAAAACGTTTACTTGAAACTTTTTTTCATAAAACTGACTGCTTCCAAATTTTTGGGGGGGGCCACGATAAATGGACCACCCGGTATAATTAAAATAACGAAAAAAGATTAATGTTGATGTGTTCCGCCTTAAAATAGTCCGCGCCTTTGTTTCCTCTTCGCAAGTTGCTAATACTATAGCAATTGCAGAAAGCATTTTAGTTTAACAATTGAAATATTTATCATAGATCCTAAATTTTTTAATAGTTTTTTTAAAGATGATTTATGGCTGTTAGTAAATTGATATCATATCTTATCTTATACGATAAGATATGAATTTATTTAGAAAAAGCATTCGTATTAAATCGATTCCAGTTATTCTGCTCATGTTAAGCCCTATGGCAATTCCTGGAAACATTTTAGTTTGAAATATTTATCACATCTAATTTGTTAATATGTTCTTTCAACGGCAAGAAGTGATTTATTTATTAATCGCCTTCGTATTAAACCGACTTTTTTCATTCATGTTATGCCATAACTCGAAACACAAACAATAACAAAAAATTAATTTCCCTAAACATAGCATTACCTGTCACCTATCGCAACAGTAGGTTAATTTTTACCACCCTGTGATAACGCTCCCTGTATTTTTTCTCATTTCAAAGTTACTTCCAATGTAAACTATACATCATATCCTTTAATTTAGTTAAAAAGGCACATTTACTATTTTTATTGCTGTTTCAATCAAAAAATCATCATAGCTAACATTCACTTTTGCATAGAGAAGAGTTGTCAAAATGCTCACCTCCGAACTCGTGTCCGAAACTGGATTCTCGGGCTGTAAATAACACCTACTGCACTCTAATATAAATTACTATTTTTGACTTGCTGTAAATACCTAAATGAAACGAACAATAAGAAAATTTTCCTCGTTTAATAATTTAAAATATGAACATTTTGTGACAAGTGTACAAGAAGTCCAAATCACGCGGCTGAAGCAAAAAAGAGTGAAGGAAAGTTATAACAAAATATTTCTTGAAGTTTTTTTTTAGTTCAATTGTCAAGATAGCTGTCAAACAATCAAACAATTTGTGATTGAAATATGAGTGATTGTATTCTGAACACCACAAATACAAGTTGATTTTAGTCAGTGGTACTCATGTGGTAGTCGAAACAATTATTTAAGTATCAAGGCTGAAAAGTAATGTTTTATAGAACGAGTTTGGGGATTGCGAGCCGAGGCGAGCGATAAAGATACTTTCCAGCCGTGGTGCGTACAATATTTTTTCGACTATCACATGATTACCTACCACTTACCAAAATCAGTTCACTTGCATTTGTAGTGTTCAGAATACAGATCACTCAAATTTGAATGACAGATTGTTTGACAGCTATTTTGACAAACAAACCCAGAAGTACTTCAGAAGCTTACGGAAGAGTATGGTAAAGTAACAGAAGGGATGCGTTGACAATTAATTCATAGTTCAATTCGGTAAAGTGGCGCTTCCTATCATCGACTGAGTGTAGTAAGGTTGTACTTTCGGAGGTGGTAGTCGAGAAAAATATTCGTTTGATTGCTCGCCTCGACTCGCAATCTCTAAACTTGTTCTAACTATACGTAAATAACTATTTCAAGTAATGCAAAATAGTGAAAATAATCTCCTTCTTATTAGTGCCTTTAATAACCTGTGGTTAACATAACACCTACAGAAATAGCGTGTGTTATACCATAACACCCATAACTCGTACCGACAAAACTGATTTAAAAAAAAAAGGTTTGTTTGGTCCATTTATAGAAATTTCAAATAATGCACCTAATACCAAAGAACGTGCGGTTTTATAAATCGCATGATCTCGGTTCAAGACAAGTAGTTCTTAACAATACCGGCACCCGAAGGCGCAAGGCTCTATTGCACACAATCACAAGTAATACCAGGAGAGCAGTGGCATAGCTAGGAAAGGGCTAGGGGGGACATCTGTCACTGGGCGCAGAATCCAGGAAGCGCCAAATTGATGTTAGAAATTTTAGAATGAAATGTTTTCCATTCTTAAATGCACTAAAAAGCAAGTAAAAAACATTCGCATACTTCGTATGCTTTTTGTCTCTTTCTGATATCGAACCACGTATTATTATTATTCTACTATTCGTCTAATGGTTCTTTACCCATGACATCATAAATTTTGTACATCTGAATCAAGTCAGTACTTTATACTCAAGTTAAGCACTACACTACACCATCATATGGGTGATATTTCTAACCTATTGACAATTGTAAATGTCAAAACATTTTGTTTATAAAACTATAATGCAGCACATGTTTTTACCAAGTTCAATTTAGAGATATTTGTTCGAGAGCACGAATGAATACCACATAAATTAGTATAGAACTGTTTGTGGAAATATAATGTTTTGATTGTAATGCCTACTACCGTATTAGAAAAGTGCAAAACGACAAAAATAAAACCACACAATAAATCTAATGTCAAAAAGCTTAATGACAGATCCATAGACAAAACTTTGACAGAACAATGCAAAATGATGTACTGATTTTGATTAGCGCCGTACAAGTGCAGCACGTTTAAGAATAGATTATTTGCCTGTATTCTATCTCTTTTCTATTTGAATAACGCGCAATATTAGTACTTCGATTGCTTGAACCAACGGCTAGAAGACAAACGTTTCAAGTTGAATTTGCTTTCTCTTTCTTGTATCAAACGGAAGTTGTACGAAATGCATTGAATAACATATGAGTATTATTGGTATATAAATCAATTGCGCATGGGTAAAGATCCGTTGGACGAATAGTATATATCCAACCAGTTGCGGCTTATCCTAGCAGCACTTGTAGCTTGTAGTACGTGCTACAGGCCTGGTGCTTTTTGGGGCAACGCTGATTCGCAAATAGAATCATAAACATAAAACGTTAGACTTTAAATACTTTCCATTCTTGGATTCTAAAAGATATTGTTTAAACAAAAAAATCAAGTTAGATGTTAACCAAATATATAACCAAATAAGTGTAGATACTTAATATTTCTATATATAAATATTCTGGGAAATGAAAGAAAAAAAAATAAAATATCAAGCCTCTTCAAAGTTAACGATACGTAATTCTTATACAGAAAACATTACAATCCTAAATCCACATCTGGAAGCAATTTGCTTCTTGATCATAAATTATATCTCAGCGGTTACCTCTGGCCCGTGCAGTCTAGGACTATTTGAAAGGGCGGCCCCGAATTCGTCCCCGAGCAGGTACCAACCGATAATCCTACCCTTAAATTCGTCCCCATGTAAGTGACCTCCTCTAATTACACAACTAAATACGTCCCCGAACAAGGGATTATATATTCTTAGAAATTATTGTGTTAGATAACAAAGTTTATACTGTGGGCTCAGAAAATTTAATTACGCATTGTGAAATACAACACAATCATGAAAAAAATATTAAAAAATTAAATAGGCAGATAATAAGTGCTAGTGTTAAACGTAAAGCGCTCGATGGCATTTGTGAGAAGCCTTTTAAAATAATACATTCAGCTATAAAAGAACATACCAGCCAATTAGATACTATCTCAGTGAAAGACATTCATTTTATTCGGAACAACTTTATAATAACAGACGAAAAACTCTACCACCCTTACCAAAAAATAGAGCAGATGTTATTGAAAATTTAAAAACAATGACTATTAAGACAATAAGAGACGAAAACTGTGTTCATTACCGACGATATTAAAGAAATTGTTGTATTTTCGTGTTTAACAAACTTAACTGTTCTGTGTAAAAGTGAAAAGTTATACGTGAATGGTATATTTAGCTATTGTGCCGATAATAAAATACTTTATAATAATACATAATAAATACGGGGACGAATTCATGAGCCTATTTTTGTCTACCTGTCTTACACGGGGACGAATTTATGGGTACCCTTTCAGGCAAGAAATTAACCAAAAGATTAATTTCAAATCCGGGGACGAGTTTAGGTACGTCCATTTGAAAATATTGTAGCGGATCATTATGAAAATGCAGATACCTACAATGTTGTAATATATAGCCCATCATTAAACCTTCTTTTAAATTGTTTCTCATTAAGGCATAATTAATTTTCTTAAAGTGCTCTGACGTCACAAGTTCTTTCATTCATAAATTCTTAGTCGGCATGATTTGGCAATGGAGCGATAGTCATCGTATGGTCATCGTAGTTCGCATCATCATCGCAGATAAATAATTTTAAGTTCGCTGTTCGCATGCTTTGCGCGTACAGATGGCGTAAATGTATTATTACGATATTCTGTGTTTATTTTACGCGGTTTGAAGGTTATAATCTTTGAGAATTCGTTCTTTTCCGATAAATTGGAGAACTTTAAGCGCAAACTAAAACAAGATGCAGAAATAATGCCGAATCCCAAATTCCTTTGTGACCATAACCTGCATAGCACCTTAATAATAATCGTATTTCGCAGCCGGTAAATGACTGCAATCTGTGATTATTACGGGGGAGTAATTTCTATGTTGTCATATATCCACGTTCATTCATAAAATTTTACTACGTACTTGTGACGTATAAAGATCTTAAAAAATTTATATTTCAAGAACTAATTTACAGAAAACCGTCAAAATTTCAGTGTAAATATATATTTAGGTCATGTACAAAATAACGTTATTTTAACAAGAATTTAAAAAAAGTGCAATTCCTCATTAAGTTGTTGCATCGGATCTTAACATTTGAGCTTTTTGTTCTTCTTCGGTTCTGGAATACTGTACTTGCTAAGATTGACCGAGTTCATATATGACTTCAGAACCACACCATGAATTTCCACAAGATATTCAGGCTTTACAAGAGTATATCCTACAAAAATATGTATGAAATCTCTTGAAAAGGCAAACGAACTGTGTAATACTTCTGATGTCCAAGTTGAGAGAAGACGGAGAAAGAAGAAAAAATTGCAGATGATGCACAGGCTCACAGCAGAAAATGAAATGCTGATGAAAAGTATGATGGACAAAATACACACAGAAATGGGGGACCAGTTCAACAGATCGAAGAAACTGAAATCTAGTTCCCAGCTTTCTTTTAGATGTAAATGGAATAATGGACGAAAATAGCTTAAAACACAGTTGCATTTTCATGGAAAACTTTTACAATACAGATTTGGATGGCATGAAGTTGTATAATAAAATAGTGAACTGCGGAATGCTACTCAAGACAAGAGACAATGTTAAAGATTTCGACACCAGAGGACGTGGTTCGTTCTATTGTACAGTATGAGGCAGACGTATTTTCAAATCGCCAATTGTGAAAGATCTTTCAGTAAATTAAAACTTGTCTTGTCCTACCTAAGATCATCCATATCACAAGAAAGATTATCTGCCCTGGCTTTACTGAGGGTGGAGCGGGAGATTACTGCCGGCATACAATTTGATGAAGTAACTAATAAATTTGCAGCAGCAAAGGCTACTACAGACTAAAAATATTTGCAATTCCTACGGAAAATTCCAGTAATGTATAGGGTAAATTTACAAAAAATTATAAAATATATTTCTAGTAAATTTCCCAATTTTTGGCAATTTTATCTTATTCATTGCATATATTTTTTAGTGTGTAGGGTAATCTCTCTTTGATGTTAATATTTACATTTAAAACTGAAAACTTTAGCTACGCGACTGCAGGAGGGCAATTTTAACGTATATAGAAAAAAGATTTTGGCTAAAATAATAAACCAACTCAACTTATGAGCGACAATAAACCATAGCGGTACAAAAACTGGTTAGGAAATTCCCTTTTTAAATTATATATTTAGGTAAAAATATAAATGTCTTGAATTCTCTCAATTATATACAGAAGCACAACATATACTCACCATATACAATGACAGACAAACCTCGCGATATAAACCACTATGAACTCGGACATTAGACCGCGAAAATACTAAGGGAAGTCGCTCCGCACGTACTAATGATAATAACACTAATCATAAAATGAAAAAAAGTTCCCCACACGGACACGGAGTCACAACTCTACACCGTCGACCACACCTCCAATGTATAGTACATATTACATACGTATATATATACGATATAAGAGCATTTACCTTTAATATAAGCACCCTCTAATATGTTTTCCAACAAAAGTTAATTGATTTAATGTGTAAATGTTTATCGTGAATTCACACGTTTAAAAATAAAACAAAATTATCCATCAACACAATCGTATAAATACATGACTTCTCTGCATTCTTTGAATTGCAAATCTAATCAAAATCAAAGATTAATATAAGAACGATAATTAAATTATAGTAGCTTCCTGCCATTTGAAACACAATCCCATCCTCGTAATGTGTATGTACGGTATTAGAAATGAGAGATAGAACGAAATAATACAGACAATTAACTTTAAATAACTCGATACATTTATTAATTTGCTCCTTGCACACGGAATACAATCCATTCTATTCTAGTTACTAAATCTGACTGTATATTCGACTTATATTCTAATATCAGATCATATGTATTAGACACCTATTCTTTTTGCGAATAATCAAAGTAAGATGAGTTCAAAATAAAACTCTTAATTTAAAGTCATAGCGAATCGATGCAGAATTAAATTCTGCATCTGATCATCCAATAATATACAGGGTGTTCCATTTGAAAAAAAGAACTTTTTCAACTTTGAAGATTTTGTAATTGGTCATGCAGTTTTGGACATCCTGTATGCGACAAATCAATTGTCAATGTGGGTTTCGAAAGTGTCATTCTTGTGCTTCCATGTACCCTAGAAGTGTTTATTAACAGTCGAAAATGGGCAAAAGATACTGTGTTGCAAATAACGCTACATCTTTCAAAATTTTCAAAAAAATCAAGATATCTAAGTAGCAGTTGAAAATAGGTATAGGGAAACCTATTAGAACTTATCATAAAATTTTCTCAGGAATTTAAAAATGAAATAATATACAGGATGTTCCATTTAAAATAAGAAAGTTTATGGCGACTTCCGGTATAACCGGAAGTGGTAAGACCCTGAAAATATTTTAAAATGAAAGAGAATCTTGAATAGCCTCGGATTCCAAAAATCCAGAGTTCCAGGTTTTTTCTAACCTCGGAAACTTCTAACGAACGGCTACCGTGGAAAAGCCTGTATAGATACAATATGATGTTATTTACGTTTGAGAATGTATTTTTGTTTGTAAAGTAAAACAAATTCAATTCTTTATTTGGTTATATGTGTTTGCCTTTTTTTATTAAATTAATTTTTACCCGAGTAATGTAAATTTCTTTCATCACGTGTTAGCTAAAAACAACATTAATAGGCATCAAAGGGGTCCAAATTTAGGATATGCATGCTATAACGCGTGTTCCAATTACGCGCTTTTTTTCTGGTTCCGCACCTTGCGGGTTGTAGCAGGACCGCCTGTATATAGTTCTTGCGACACTGTTGAAAATATCAAGCACAGTAAGCGATAATTCACGTAATTTTACTTTTATAAATACGCACTTAACGTGGTAGCAATTAATATAATATCTCCCGCTTTTTGTTATCATTTCCATCACATCACATAATCCCACATGATTTTCACATGATTTTCACATTTCGCTCTATCGATCGATGATGTAATGCATCATACTATCGGTTTATAGAATGCTACCACATGGCACACTGAATACATAAATTAGCGAGGACCATGTCAGCAAACTCTGCAAAGCATAAAGTTTAAGGAGACATGTGCAGTTGGGAAAACCCATTGAAATGTTCCAACGTTTATGTACCTTTTTCTCAGCTCCCACCTTATATTTTTGAATGCGCATTGTTTTGTTAATTACATAAAATAGTGGAACTACTTTACAAGTGATATTATCAAAAAATATTTTTTTTTGACAAAAAACTAATTTTTTTTTGGTTGTGTGAGCATAAATAAGTTAACCCCAGATCATTTTTTTATATATCCAGCTGTTAATTCATAGTAAATCTAGTCACGAAGAAAATAAAACAAGAATGAGTAAAATCAGCTAAGCAGTTCCTGAGAAAAAGGTACATAAATGCAAAAATATGAGGAGAGAATACAGGAGATTGCTCTAAAGTTATGGAGGACAAACCACGGCATCGTTGACACTTTGGCTTTGTGAAATACCTTAGTAGGTAACCTTTCTAGAATCTTATACATTTTATGTTTAGATTTGATTGAGTTTTTTTTATTTTAAGCTGCACACAACTCCTTAAGAGTTATCTATAGCGCATGGCTGGTTGCCTGTTTATCGGTTCTCTGGTATACAGAATTACGCAAAGAATGGACAAATAACTCGTTTTTGTTTTTAATGAAGACCTTACATATGAATTATAGTGTATCGGGCCATGGGTCTTTTTGTATTCTTTTTTGAAAAACAAACATGTTGCACATTAAAACAAAAAAAAACTATGTATCGAAACTGGCAGTCGTTTTTTAATCATTTTTGTGAAAACTAAATTTAAAATGCGGCATTTATGAAGCCATACTATCAAAAAAAAATAAAATTAAATTTAATCGTGAGGTGCAGCCTGAAGTGGTAAAACGTAGGCATTATCAAGAAATTTCGACAAATTTGTTCTGTGACCATGATTTCATACTAATGTATTTTTCGGTTTTTACACTGAGAAAAATAGATAGTAACAATAGGGACAACTAACTTTATAGTTGGTTGTATTATAATTATATTAAAGCGTACCATCTTCCTAATAAACAGTAATAGATGGATGAATACTGGGTACTAGATAACGTATTGTTGTCCTTGAGTTAATATCATTCATTATATTTATAATACGTGGTAACATCTTTTTTTCTCCGTGTAATAAATAACTAAACTCCATAAAATAATGTGTCATTAATTTCGATACACAACAGGGCTGCGTTCGAAATTAGAATATATTAGGTAAAGTGTATACCACAAACAATGAAGGCGAATAGAAATGTTTGAATGCTTGAGAGTGACGGCAGTATATACCTACCACATACTTGCCTCATCTATTTGCGAACGTACTCCAGTGTTAATATTCACTGTTCGTTGCATGTATATCATTAAAATAATTATTTAGAAATCTTTGTAATAGTGTAAATAAATATTGAAGTACATTTATTTTCCTCGAAGTATGTTTTGCTATATCTAATTTTAGGTTCAGTGAATTAGCCATGCAGTCTGTTAAAAAACATAATTACTTATCTGCTTAAGATAATGCAATTTCTCCGACTCATTACCTCATTTACATATTTTTTTTTTCCAACATCTACAATACAGAGCAGCCATCCATCAGTATAGTTTGGGTTCTCTATGTTTGTGGTCACATTACTTTCGGAATAAAATCAACATGCGGTATATCTATTATAGGTAATGCCTCACCAGAAAAGTAAGTGTGCCAAGGCTCTATCAAAATACGAAAATATACACGGCATAAAAAAAAAATTACTCAACAAATATATATAAACTATAAAACTATATGTACTTACTTAAACCAGTTTAAATATATATTGTAAATATCCTTATAATTTGAACTTACTCAAACAATTGAACACACTGTGGGTATATAAATTTCGTTTAATTTAAATTAAACAAAATTATGTACAACTGCTTTAAGTCAGAGATAAAATTTTATTTTATCTCTTATTTTTCATGTTCTACGAACTCATTGTATGTATTTGGATAAGCGTATTAACTAGCGTAAAAACCACATTAAACAAACATTTTCCATATTGTATGCGTCAACAAACTATTCTAAATTTAATTCTAATAAAATATGTTACACTTAAACAAAATATTAGAAAAAGACATACAAATACAACTAAGTGAATATCTATCATGTAATAACATCACACATAAAAATCAATATGCTTTTCAAAAAAACTCTGGAACCACATCTGCTACAATTGACTTAATAAATAAAATAAAAAATAAAACAGAGAAAAACAAGACGGTAGTAGTACTTTTTCTAGATATGAAAAAAGCGTTTGACACTATCTCCAAAACGAAATTAGTCGAAAAAATTGATGCTCTGGGGATAAAGAACGCAAATAGAAACTTAATAAAAACATATTTATCAAATAGAGAACAAGCAACAATAGTCAACAAAATAGAAAGGCTACATCTACAAGCAGAATATGGAATCCCCCAAGGAGGGAATATACCACCGATATTGTACATAGCCTATACAAATAACATTTTTAATTTGAAGATCCACGGAGAAATATATGCATACGCAGATGATGTATGCATCGTTTGCTCAAGCAAGAACGACGAACAGTTGCAGCAGCACATTATAAAAGATGTGGAAAAAATAGAAGATTGGTGCTATAATAATCTAATAACGATAAATGAGAACAAAACATATAAACCCACTTTTAACATCAAGATTAAAACACAAACCATAACTCAAACCTGCCAAATAAAATATCTAGGATTAACCATACAAAATGACCTAAAATGGGATACCCACGTAAAAAATTTGATAAAAAGAAACACCATGATTATAGCAGGAATCCAGAAAATTAAAGACATAGTACCAGAACATCTGAAGAAGTCTGTGTATCACAGCACATTTACGTCCCATATTAGCTATCTAATAAAGATATGGAGCAATACAACTAAGCAAAATTTAAATAAATTACAAAGACAGCAGAACAAGATGCTAAAGACACTGTATAACATGGACAAATGGACACCATCAAAGGACGTTTACGAGAAGACGCAAGAACTAAATTTACAACAATTAATAACATTCAGAAATCTCCTTACAATACACAAAATCGACGACAAATTAATGAAAACTGATTGCAAATTCACACCTAATACAGAAATACACACACACAAAACACGAAGACATTCACACCTAAGAACAGAAAAAAAAACACAAGTTACAAATATGAAAAATTTCTAACACCTGATGCGATCAAAACATACACATGACCTTAGAGGTGATGGAGAAATTTTGCAAAGAGTACAGTTTAATTTCCTTCGTCGTATAAATCTTTGTATGCGTGTAAATAGAGAACACTTTCAACAGTTTTTATGACATATTTATTATTTGTGTTCATGTTTCAGTTATTTAATTTTTTTACTAATTTTTGTGTAAAATAACCTAATGCGAATTATTAAAATACAAATTTCGCAAAAACCATTAGAGTAATCAATTCTTATAAAGAGTGTCGTTTTTGTAGTAAATAAGTTACCCAGAATCTCCGAAACCGTGAACTTTTACTAAGCCTATCGTTTACCTGTAGTCTTTATTTGAGCAGTAGATTTAGCCATGCGAAATTCATTTGTTTATGATAAAAATCATAGGCGACTGGATTACTTTTTGCTTTTTTCGAACGCACGACCATAAGTACTTTTTTTCGCTTTTCTCGAAAACGAATACAAATAAGAAAATTTTATAAGAGACATAATTTGATGGCTTTTGAATACTCTATCGAATAAAAATTATTTCGTGTCTCTACTATAGACAGCAAAAAAAATTATTTTAATTTTCATAATGTCATGCGTGTTTCATTCACTTCCGGTATTAGTATTTTCTCAAAACATTCGTCCAATAATACTAACTGACCATGTCAAATCTTATTAAAATCGCATAAGCCGTTTTGAATTTATAATAAAAAAACGATTTCAAAATTTTAACTTCAAGACCGCATAGCGCCCAAACTAAGCGACTTTGGACTAAGATAGGTTTACTTAAATCGGCTTATTTTGGTCTAAGGAATATGTGGCAGGCGTGTGTAAAAACCTTTTACAGACACCTTATATATAGGGATATGTATCAATGATATTTATCGCAGAATAAATATCGCGACATCGATGATATTTATCGGATAGATATCATATCAAACTTGATTTATGTATTTACTGAAGTACGAACTCATAAAATATGTTGTTAGTGTAGGGTTTCGCTGATAAAAAAGTTGTCGGTGTTCAAAGAAATAACACGGGCGATATATTAAATGAAAATGATTTATTTAGGCACTTACAGTCTATTACAAATAAAATATTCAAAGAAAACAAAAACTAATTAATCACTAATCTAATGACTAATAAAACAACTGTTCACCAATCTATCTCTACTACCAATTTATATTTCACCGTATATTTATTTGCACTCGCCTCTCTTCGTAATCGTCGCATGGATTTAACGGTGTGCACGGCGGGATCCCTTCGAGAAGGTTCGAGCCACCTCTCGGCGCTACTAGAATCCAATCTGGAACAATCGCGACTCTTTCATTCACGCGCTGTAAACAACAAACTGTTACGCCATCTGCCGTTGCGTACGTGAACTCTCGATGCATTGACCGTTAGTGCCATCTCAGAGTGCTCAAACTGGCACTCGTAACATTAGTATGAAAATAATAATGTTATTGCAGGAAAAAAAAACACTCAAATAGGGTAAATATGTATTTCTAAATGTGAACCGTCTATTCTACCTCATTATTTTATATTATTTGCCATTTTCTTATCATCAAAAGACACGCGTCGCCGTTCAGACCACATGTGCTTATTATGCTACGCTCGCACAGTTCATAGATGATCTATGTACAGTATTCCTCTCTAAATCTGATGCAAGACTTCTTATATAGTACCTACTGCAATACAATCAATAGGCATTTAGTACTCTACTCACCCTACTTCTATTTGCTTATACCTAGTGTGCTTGGGTACTACCGATATTTTTAACCATCGCTAGTTGTTAATAGTTCACTAAAGTCCAATTGTAAATATCCCCTAAAAATGCTTTAAAAAGACTAAAATAGACAGATTTTATCATGCTTATGGTAAAACGAAGCATTGTTTGTATAATCCAGATTACAACCAATTGATATAAATGTTAAAATTCGGTACTTAAATCTTGTTTGTTGGGAAAATCTGTGCCTACCAGCAAATCATCCACTCCAGCAGGACGGCGCGCACAGAAAGAGGTGCTAAAAAGCAATTAAACGCATCATACAAGAAAATTATTTATATAATCATTATTAAACAATCCTGTGGTAAGTTGGGAAGGCGATCGTAATGTGTGCATATAAAATATCATAAACAAGAATATTTTTAGTCATGTATGTATACCTACGTGTCGCAAGAAAAGCGTATCGTATGCAAATAAACTCTAGACGATAATGTATTATCGCATTATCGTCTAGCACAGATAGGTACTTGGTTAGATCACAGATATATTCCTGCTGTCCGAGCACTTACGCAACAGTTTGAAGATTCATCATAATTCCATATATGAGAATGTATACGATTTACGGTTTTCGAATTAACTGATACGAAACTACCATAAAGCTAAAGGGTATGGAGTTGTACAGGAAGAGTTTTTCAACTGGATATAGATATCCCGGAATACGAACTTTCACGGCCATAGTTCAACACCTTAGAGATCATGGACGATTTAAAATTCAGCGTGGTATCGTTGTTGTATATGCAATCGACATATTTCAAATAGCCCACGAATATCTTAAGGTTGGTACTATGTATGAGTACAGTGTAAGTAGATGTCATGTTGTAGTCGGCCGCTCGTTAAAATTGTGTTTTTGTTAAACTTATTCGCTCATTCTTTTAATCTGTTGTGTTGTGTTTAACCTAATAAAAGCACTTCAAAACACTGCGTGACATTCATTCTAACAGTCGTGTCCTTTAATTGGAACTTAAATTTTATATTATTATAAATCCCAATTTTGGGTCGCGTAGTACATAAACCTAGTCTATACCCAAGCCACAATGTGTGTCGTATAATAAACGGTCCACGCCTTGAACTTTGAATAATTGTAATGCCAAAATTGTTGAATAAATGTTTAATCTTGGTTTATAATTAGTACAATAAATGATAAAATATCCTTGGTGTAAAACGTTGAAATAAAAACAATTTATAATATATATGTAGATATATACTTCTATAAATTTGAAATTTTCTTGAAACAATTACAAGCCGCTTGAAAAGGTAAGATAAAAAGATCGAACAAGTTAACTGTTGTTATTATTGGGAAACACATTGCCACATCCTCCCGATTCGGATGAACTAAATATAGAAGCAGATATAATGAAACAGGCATTTTTGCACCGTTAATACCCTAGCAAGCGATTGTAAATTGCTGTCTACATAATTACATCTAATTATACCACTATAATTAACAATTATGAGGATTTCAAACATTTCTATCTAATAGAAACGCTTGTTATCTTCAAAAAAATAATAAAATTGGTTTATACTTCACGTTTTCTGGTTTTTTTAACTACGTCAAACCTATTAAACTAATTCTGAAGACAAAATAACATATTTGAAAAGAAGCAATTTTTTTAATCTATTGGACATATATGTTATAAATGTGGAAGTTATTGTTAGCTTGATTGAAGTGCATGGTATTTAGGTACTTATTCCACATTTCTCATGGGGACAGGGGACAGGTACACATGTGATGAAAACTTTTCAGAACACTTCCTATTAAATTACTGTACAAAAAAAAAACTACAATCCATTGGAAAAATTCATAGACGCAATAACTATTAGTTAAATATACTCAGAAAGCAAGAACGAAGTAATTCTTGAATTTTATTTGAGGCATAAGAACACAATAGTTGGATTAATTAAAAAAATAATTACTTAAACATATGCAGTACATTGTTTGAAATACTTTGTTTTAGAAGCAATAAAAGTGCAGGTACATTTGTACATATAATTATACAGGGTCGCTGATATGTATGGAAACAGTCCATTATTTCCTAAAATGGGATACCTAGCGAAAAATCTTAAATGCAAAAGTTTTAAGATCACTTGAAGTCAAAAGAATGACACTGTATTGAGTTAGGATATTTCTAAGGTAACTTGATGGACAATAAATAAGTTTTTTTTTGTTAATAAACAGTAATCTATGAAACTCGATATCTCCAAAACTGTTAAGTTTTGATATGTGGTAGGGCGTATGATTTTTGTTTAGAATTGCGAAGGGATAATAAATAAATCAAATAATATACAGGGTGTTCCATTAAAAAAAAACCAACTTCGTTCTGCCATGAAGTTTTTTGTAATAGATCTTAAAAACCTTAAAACTTTTGCATTTAATATTTTTCGCTAGCTATCCTACTTTCAAAAATAATTATTATATTATTATAATAATAAAATTTCCATATACATATATCAGCTGTATACATATGTTACAATTAAGCCCCCTGAATATACATTGGTAGAACGTATTACTAGAAAGCTAATGAATATATTGCAGTTTATGATATATATAATTATATCTTTATATGTTTATGTCGAGAGAAATTATATCTAGCAGTAACGTCATCTCTAATTATTTTATGTTTTCATTTGAGTAGAGAAAGCAAGCTAATTAAATACACTGGTACGATAAAATACGGTTCCAGTTTATCTCAATATTTGTTAAACCAGAATCTATCAGAAAATAAACCAGATAAGAACGACGGGAGAAAGGCTCTCTATTAAGAGCGAACTCAAACTGGTATACAGAATTACAGACGGCTCTAAAACTGATTATGGCGTAGGAGCCGGCATATATGGAAAGAAGAAAGGACACGACGGTATTCCAAGCTAAGGTTGCTGCAATTAATCATTGTCTCAGAGAAGTGTTATAAGAATGTTATTATTATATTTAAAATACGCTGCAATTAATTACATAAACCCCAACTAACCTCGATTATGAGTGATCATTCATCATTCGTCTCGTCATGAATGATCATTCATAATCGATTATGAATGATAATTCGAAATGTTGAACGAATATAGTCAACAACGGCGAGAAGTGTGCCTAACTAAAAGAGAACAACAAGTTTCCACAAAATTTATCATGGAGTCAAGAAAATGTATCTTTTGAATTCCCGCCATAGAACTGCGAACGCATTCCTAAACATCTCACAATCCACACGTGTAAGCAATTACCATGCTACAAAGGTAGACCTGGCCGATTGCCGTATAAATACCCTACATATCGTCCAGGTTTACCTTTCTGCCATGGTACCTAGATACTCGTAAATTAAAATAAATAAACATTTATAAAATATTGAGTTTTTGTAACCTATTAATCTATAAAACACGTAGCAAATCAAAAACAAGGTAGTTTCACTTGACGTACAAAAAGACAAAAAAAACATATGGGAGAATTATTTCTATTTCTATTAATTGTGTATGTTGTATGTGTTCGTCGAAGGCAGTACCTGTAGGGGCGCAACTCACCATACAAGTTCATTGACTTTCCAGTACTTAAAATTGAATTAATTTTTGATAAGTTTTGCAGTGGCATCTACTTTCACCAAACAATATCAAAGTGTTAACAATACTTATAGAAATAAGAAAAACATGTAAGTATAATAATGCGTGTTATAAATTTTTTTTTATATAAACTACTGATTTCTAGTAAAATTTGTAAGATTAAAATTATAAAACCCACTTTTTTAACAGAGTAAGGTATACCGTACATAAAACCACGTTTCACCCTGTAATATCTAATAGGATAGGTACAGTCAACACTTACATTTAAAACAGATAGGTTATCTCCTTCCATTCACATAACGTAAAATAAATACTGATAGCTACCAGCATTCTACCAGTTAACCCCGGCTAGGGAGAGTAACCATACCGTAACTTGGGCGTCACATAACTGCTGAGATGCTGGGAATATCGATCCCTTTTACGAAGAAAAGTTTGCAGAGACCACGTGTAAACGGTAAACGCAGACACAATCATGTGCACCACAAACAACAATCAACTAAATGCAAACGTTCTTTCCGGGCAATCAATTTCCATAGTTATGTATATGCAACCGCCACTAAGTAACTAAATATATTAATATGCATGCATATAAATACATAAAATTCATTGATCTTGAGAAACTCGCACTACAAAACCTCCAACTGTCATCTACCATAGGTATAATGTAAACTAACCTATGGAGAACTTTGTACAAGCTCGTTCAACATTGTTAAATATTTAAAGTGACCGGTGCGGTGTTTTAAAGGTACTTCCCACATACTTTCTAACAACGCGTCACTCATTGTATTTTTATCGAGCATAAAAATGTTTAGTCATTTAATATCAATAATTGGCCTTGTTCCGGAATATTTGCATTTCCATATCTTTTATCAATTCATATAATTGTGGCACCACCACATTCAACGTTGCCGATTGTCGACTTCTCAAGATAATCACACTCACCTTCGCAGTTTCATGCGAATCACGTGGCATTTTATGTAGGTATTTATAATTAGTGATGGGCATAATCGGATGACGGTAAACAAACCATTCGATTATTGACGATCATTTGAGCAATTGATGATCGAATGATCACTCGATGATATTGAGTGATAGATATAATCACAGCACGTATAATCGAGTGAATCCTTATGAAATCATTCATAACCGATTATGAAGTTAATCAGTTAAGTTAATAAGTGATGTTTTTTTTTTACTAACAAATCTTTTTTTTTTAGTTAGTAACATTTCACAATACGGCAAGGGGATTTGTAGATACCTACAGTTTTTTATTTGAGGACCTTCTTTTTTAATAAGCGCGCCTTATTGAATTTGTTCCCCAAAATTCACAAACTTCTATTTTTCTGTAAGTTTATAAAAATGGTTTTCGTCCGGTGCGCCATCTGTCAATCACCCATTGGACCCATGCCCGTTTCACTGGGTCTCTTCTACCCGTTCTTTGTTTTTAGTTGACACTAGTCCCGCCCACGGCGCTGGTGTGCGGTTTCTCAGATCGCCCAGACGCTTAAAATATAAATTCTGTGGTTATCGAGTGCGACTCACTGGCAGTCGATTGTGTCGATTTATCGATTCAGTGATCTTGTGCGACTTTGCGAGCATTTTGCGAGTTTGACAGATAACGCGAGTGTATTTATCGGTCTTTTGTTTTGTGGAATTGAATTGCATTTTGATTTCAAGATGGTTTTCTATTGTTGTATATTAACTTGCACATACAGCAATAAAGATGTGAACATATAGCTTTCCATTATTTTGTTGTTTAAGAAATAGTATTTCTGTAACCTGTTGAGGGAGGTTCTTACGACCAATAAATCAATCTTTCATTCATTTATTCGTTTATTCCTTACTTTTCATATAATTGTAAAGGTCGTTTTGCACTACGCTATTTATTGGTCAATTTATTAGTGTATTTCAATAATTTACGTCAATAATGCTTTGTGTATACCTTATAAATTGTATATGCGAAGTATTATTTACGTGAATATTTGAAATACACTAAAACTCACCAATAAATAGCGCAGTGCAAAACGACCTTTATGTATTTCCAAAATTTAAATGAAATTGCTTTTGAAATACCCGCCGGCATACTTCAACGCCTTCGGCGGAGCTAGTCACAACTACGCAGCATATATCGTTCACATGAAGGCTTAAAGAGTTGCCCATCTATAGGTATGTTATCTGTGATTGGACCTTAGGTTTGTTCTTTTTAGATGAACGGGTTACACGTCGGTACTCAGCACATCAGTTCACTGCACTATAAACTATTTCTCGAGCTATGGCAGCTTACGTAGAACCTCAATGATAAGGGCGTCTTTTTTATTATTGCACAAATGCGTTCTTGTAACTTTTTGTTCTGTATGTACCAGCACAGCACCGATGTCTTCACTCGATTCTTGATCAGTGCCAGTTGGTTATAGTACAGTGCTAGTGCAGCACTATGGCAGTACTAGTTCAGCTGATAAGAATAAACTCCTTCAAAGGGTTATATTTGTATACGTTGAGTAAAGGAACTGCGAAGATACTAATGATCCTAATAATCGAATGATTTCATAATCGATTATTTTAATTTTCTTTTATTTAGCTACACACTTCTCACCCTCGTTGACGTCATTCATAAGGCCTCTGTTTGTGCAGCGGTTTCGGACCATTTGAAACTGTCAGAAGTATGGCAAATGAAATTTGCTATTCATTAGAGGTGCAGTTTGAATAGGAATTTCAAACTGCGCAAGCTCCTGATGGTTTGCAAATAATTTGCACTCTTGCAGAAACAGGCCTTAACCGAAACATCATAATTGAGTTTTCGAATGATCGTCAATATTCGAATGATTCGCGTTAAACTTAATGACTGCATCTTGCATTTCTTTTCTCTTTACAATTTCTAGGCCAGTGACTATATATATCTAGGCTCATAAGCATACTAATTACTGGTATGAGCACCAGATGTCACACCAGAAATTTGCCTGAGAATAAATCTGTTAATTAAGTTGCATACATCATCGTCCAGTTAGCTGTGATTTTAGATTTATTGTGTGGAGTGCATACATCTTTTAACTAGCAAATAAGGTATCAATCATTACCAACAGAGTACATTATTCTTATGCCATGGAATTGGAAAATGTGAATCCAAATATTTACTGCAAAATTGACGAACGATCCACAACCCTTGAGGAAGAAGATGATTGTATAGTCGATGAATTTGATGCCCGTGAAATTTTTGGTAATTATGTGTGCTCTTTGCATTATTTTGCTCGTATGTTTATGGTTGCAAAATTTTAGATCTTGTACGGAGTATAAATGATCCGGAACATCCATTAACGCTCGAAGAACTACATGTTTTGGAGGAGAGTTTGATTGAAGTAGATAATAACAATAATAGTGTTAAAGTTTTATTTACTCCTACAATTCCACATTGCAGTATGGCAACTCTAATCGGTCTTTCTATTAGGGTAAAATTGTTACGATGTTTGCCTGCCAGATTTAAAGTTACAGTCGAGATAAATCCTGGCACACATGCATCAGAAAATGCCGTCAATAAACAACTAGCTGATAAAGAAAGAGTAGCGGCCGCACTAGAAAATGTTCACTTGATAAAGGTTATTAATCAGTGCATTGCTATTAGGTGAATATATTTTTTGAGGAAACTAATTTGTTCGAATTGTTTATGTTACTTTTCTTGATGAAATAATAAGAATAAAAGGTAAAATTAAATAAACGTTATTTTATTTCATGATAATCATAACAAATATAAGTTTACAACTTATATTCTTAATACTTAAATAAGAAATATATATATACATGGACTACCTCTCTTTTGCACTAATGGTTTTTGGATTTGAAATTTGTTTTGTTGGATCATATTTATAAGTCTTCACAACAGGTCCTTTTCCTGCTCTCTGAAATTGTAATTCATCTAACCGTCGCCTCTCTTCCAATTCCTTCGTTATTTTCAGATTAGTCCAAGCTAAATAAAAATTCTACAATTAGTAGCTAGTATTCTGTGATGGGTGGAGACTGTGGCTTGAAAACTATAACAAAAATCCCAAAAGAAAGGTGAAAAGATCCCTTACCACAAAATTGGTATGGGATATGGGATTTTGTGGTAAGGGATTTTTTCACCTTTCTTTTGGGATTTTTGTTATAGTAGCTAGTATTAGTAATATGTTCATAACAATGGCCACGAAAGAAAAACTAGAATAAGAATAATGAACTTATAGGGGGAAAAAGAACTGGGAAATATTGGGAGAATTGAAATGGGAACAATGGTAGGAATTATTGAAAAGTAAAATTGGTGAAATGTTTTAGGCCACGGCCAAGTAGAAAAAGTCCGAAAGCGCAAGTACGAATACTTGCAGGAAATGGAAGTAAAAGCTGGAATAAAAACAAGATGAAATGAGAGTGCTGGTCGTAACGTAAAGAAGTCGAAGTGATTAATGGGATCTGAAACATACTTTTTGAAAACTGCAAAGACGTGGAGCCTTTACCGACAGTTCATTCAAAAACTTGATTTTAAAGTAAGAACCGACCTGGACCTTGTTTACAATATTAAAGATAGTTGAGTGTTGCAGTTCACTACTTTTTTTTATCTCAAAAGTAATTATACTCTAACTATTTTCTACTGCTAGTAATTGCGCTCTGTTATTTTAAACTGTTGTAAAATAATAATAATAATAAAACTAGTTGAAAAAGTAATTATCTACACAGGTATTTACTATTTATTTAGAAAATCAACTAAAAAGAATATTGCCTCATTAAACTTTCAGTAAATGAAGACACTGCTGAAGTTGATAGCGATGAAGATAAAGGCATAATCTAGACTGTAATGAAAATGTTTCTTCGGTAAAAATATTTGAATATACGAAATTTATAATATGTTGCTTGGAAATTTGAAGAAATTAAACTCCATACTTTCTATTGAAACCATATTTGCTTTTATTACAATACCAAAGACGGCTTAATGTATAGAAAGAAATTGATCCTACGGTAGATGTAGTTATGCAAAATATAAATAAAGTAATAAACAAAAAAGTATAAATGCAAGTCCAAATTTCAACAGGTATCTAGATTTTTCTTTAAAGCAAAATCTCTTAAGCTGCATTTCTCCACTTTACTTTCTTCCAATTGTATCTCTTTGCTTCTTACCCCTTCAAATTTCATAGCTGACAAATGTGGGAAAATGTTTTTAAAATCTAGATGGCACAAGCTCAATCAACGATAACAGCCTGAAAGTGACTTCTGTTTTGAAGAACTATAATTAGTAACTTAACTACTTTCTTATGAAAATAGTTGGTATTTCTACTTGGCACAAGTAATTTGCCCAGCTCTGAATACAATATATACAGTATGTCCCCGGATTGAGTTTACAATAGGTATGATTGACCAAAAATTTTCAAATTGAAATTTTATATTTTGGGATTCCGCCCTGCTTGGTGTGAAACTTATTTTTAGTTTACTTTAGACTTTTTAAAGTCAAGTATGCCTTTACAGTTGAGCAAACACTATTTTAGTTCTAGGTAAACTACCTTTTCCGTTCACAGTATGCCAAAGTGTTCTTAAGAAAAGTTGTTCAGAAGGAAAAGCTATGACGTTATGCATATTTTAAGAATGATCGGCCTACTTTGATAAAATCCAATATTGCTCAGTTTCCTTTTGTGTCAACTTCATTTTCAATTCGTTTTGTGTCAACGTTGTCAGCTTGACTTAAAAAAAAAACAAATCTGTAATTGAAACTACAATCATACCTTCAGATGGGTTAATGATCACAAAAACAACAAATATAAGGAATTTTTAATTAAATTATAACAAAAACAAGTATTAAGTTATTCTATTAACCCTCCACCTTCGTCGCTGCATAATTCAATCCTCCGTCGCAGTTCCTTAAAGCTATTCCGGATTTCCTGAATTGGTAAGGCGGATATAGCATCTCTTATGCGATTTTCCACGTCCATAACACTGTACTAAATATATATTCTGTTCTAACGTTAGCATTTTATTGTAAAAATATTGTCATTAGTTACTTCGCTATGAAAATCAGTTTTGTGATATTACTTCAACGATATGAAAGATAACGACACATGTCATACTACAATAAATACTTGACATGTAATCAATGTTTTTTGTTTTTGTAATTAGTAAGCCACCTCATCGCTGTTTCAATTGCAATACTGAGCAATACTGGATTTTATCAAAGTAGGCCGATAATTCTGAAAATATGCATAACGCGATAACTTTTCTTAATAACACTTTGGCATACTGTGAACGGAAAAGGTAATTTACCTAGAACTAAAATAGTGTTTGCTCAACTGTAAAGGCATACTTGACTTTAAAAAATCGAAAAATCCCTAAATTTGAAATTCCAATTCGAAACTGACATACTGTATATATATAATACAAATTGAATCTGCAGGTTGTTACTGTAATGGAATGAGAATGCAGTTAAACAACTTTTGTTTATATGATTGTGCTGATGATCGTCACCCATATGTGAAGTATCTCAAAAGTGGTAATAAGTTTTGAGCTATCTTTTTTTACAGAATTGATTATTTGAATAGAAAATAGTGCCGACATAACTATACAACAAAAATAATTTGTATTATATTTTCATAAATGCCTATAAGATTTGAGACACTAATGTATATATAGATTTATACTTTTGAAAATCTATTTTTGTCATACTAACTGTTTTTTTGAAAAATACAAGAGAAACTAAGAGATTTTGTACAAGAGTCGTTTTTGGTGATTATAATACTTACACTCTTTAATTCCTCCAACAAATCCTTTACTTTTTGCTGGTAACTGTTCAGGATTATGCTTTATTAAAGCTTCTATTTTAAAATATTCCCGTATAGCTGGTATCCTCAAAAATCCAACTTGTAACAATGATATAAAATTAGTTGATACCCAATAGCATAATATAGCCCCTGGGAAGTTTACAGTAAATGGTAAAATGAATATAGGCATTGCTCTAAGGACATACTTCATAGTTTGCATATTTTGTGCTGATAATTTTGCAGAGTCAGTTCCCAGCTGAAATTAATAAATTTACTATAGAAATATTAAGTAAGTATAGGGAATTTATTACTTCTATTGTCGCCCATAATGTAAGACTTGTTATTATAGGTAATGCAAAAAATTGATCTGGAACAGTCAGATCTGTAAACCAGAATAACCCACCTTCACGTAAACTTTCTACAGGAACATTCGCCATTTGCCTTAATCCCATGAAAAATGATATGAAAACTGGCATCTAAACAAAACAAATTAAATTTTTATTAAAAAACAAACAAAAGATAAAAATACCTGTGCCAAAGGAACTATCATGTTCTTGAATGGATTTACATTCTTTTCCTTCATAAACAACATGAGCTCTTGGGAGTAACGGGACACTTCAAGCTGATTCCCACTTCGTCTTGCTTCAGACATTTTTAATTGTAAGACTTGCATTTGGGGCAGATAATTATTCATTTTTGCTGCATTCCTTTGTGCAACAATTACCAAAGGGAACATACATACACGAATCACAATTGTACCTGAAAATTGTCTTAAAGATATATTTACATTTTACACATATTTTCATATGCAATTACCAATTACAATGGCACCCCACCAAGGCACACCTAATGTGGCATGCAAATATTCAAAGCAATTTTGTACTAAACCAACTGGTGACATTCCACCTAGACCTAATGATGCAAAGGTAGGTTCACCTAGAGCGTTTAGCTGATTTATTACTTCTGTGGCAACATCTGGTATTGGCGGTGGCTCAGGAATGGGTTCAATTACTTTCATAGCTTCTGATGTAGGTGTTTTATTGGTTATGTCTGTAACAGCTATTGCCCTCAAGGCTGTAGCTGCTAAGATTTTCTTATAAATTCTATTGTTTAGAATTTTATTTTCGCGTAAACGTGGTTCATTCTAAAAAAATTTCATGATTTAGGATATATTCATAATTCAAAACATTCCTTACATTTTCCTTTAAATTTGCAGATGATAATGAGGATTGTACATTCGATAATAGTCTCTTATATTTATGGAAATACTTATTTTGTAAATAAGATCTCTAAAAATTAATTATTAGACAATATTGATTGCATTTATAATTTCATCTCGGACAAACTTACATTTTGCATATCTAGTGAACTAAAACGTTTCTTGCAATCCACACTTATAGTTTCCAATAGATCTTGACATCGTTTATTTATTTTCACAGCATTAGTATTCTTTAAATTATCCTATATTATAAAAAATAATCATTTATCTTTAAGAAAACATAACCTACACAAAGTAAAGTGTACCTTAACACTTTGCAGAGTCTTTACATAACTTTTATACTTTGTAGATAGTGTATTTCGGCTAAACATTATATTTGTTTATGTACTGAAAACTCACGAATAAATTGATTTCACTTTTAAGTCTTAAGTGCCCGGCACCGAAAAAACCCTTAAAAAACGAAAAATAAAGGGATATACAAAATGGCACCGACTATAGACCGCATTAGACCCACATATACAACCGATTAACCGATTATTGCGACTTCCATCGTTCTATCAGTTCTATTTAGGTTCTTTATAGGGACAGTAGGGGCAGGTTCGTAAAAAAAAGGGGGACCCAGGGGGACCATAGAAAAGAGAAATGAGGGACTTTACCATGTCTATGGACTCTTCCCAATAACATGGCTGTGAAATCGCAGACCTAACATTTTGAACCTGGGTTCGAAGCTAGGAGCAGACGGTTTCTAGTGATCATTTCCTGTTACGTTATTCTATACTTCTAATCGTTTGTGAGACACACGTCCGGAGCTGTTTGTTTGAAAGTGTGTTTTCGTCATTTTGCGTCATCCGTCATAGAGCCAATCACACGTGGTACCGTTACTTTTGGCGCGAGACCTTCGCAAGACAGTCAAAAGCTACATTAGAATTCGTGTTTTCGAAATTCTCTTCGCTTATTAGTTAGTTAACGAATCCTGATTATAATTACTACCACGAAAGCAGCTAAAGAAAGAAGAGTTATGTATAACCAGACATTGAATTTTACGTTGTAGAAACCGTGTGAAGTAAACTTGTTAAATTACATAAGATAAATTATTGTTCCTCACCATCAACTCCGAAATATCTCGGCGGCAAAATTGTGGGAGCGGCAAATATTTCATTAATTAAAAATAAAGGTAGTGGTGGATATTATTTTATAACTGGATGATCTTTTTTGGTTACATTTTATTGTATAGTATAATTTTAGCACTGGTGTGTGAGCGGAAAGTCAACCAGTTTTAAGTAGCCCTGTAAATACGCCACTGAGCCACTACTGAGCATATACTTATGCTTTATACTTCTTCACAGTGTTTTCAAAGTTGGGCGTTTAGGGCACAAATAAGTGTCAGTTACTACGTCGTAACTTAACTCAGATCGTTCTTGTAAGTTCGATCCACCGATCATGTAAACAATTTTTTATTAGAACTAAGACCTATTCAAGGTCGTGCATGTAAACTTGGTAACTGTTTGAATGTCTGTTGAAAGATATAGCTGCATATAAAGAATTTTTTTTAATAACTACATCTTTTTGTAAACATTCGTCGTTAGCATATTTGTACGAAAAACACATATGGCAACATTGTAGATCATAAGGATAAACCTTATAGGTCTGCAACCCATACCACAGGCAACCCCGTGTTACAGTATAGTCAACAGGGGCTACAAAAGAAAACAAAGGGTCGGTTGTTGCGAATGTTGCGTATTTGAAGCCATCTCTGGTAGTATTAACAGAGTATTAACCTGCTTTTGTGATCTCCCATAGAAGTTTGTATTATTAAACGCAAATGTTGTATTTACAGTGAATTCGAAATTAGTTCTTTCTAAACATCTCTGTGACAGGTAATGCTAAATAATTATACACAATCCATTATTTTGTTTGTTGAACTATTTCCACATGTTTCTAAATAAGAACACGATATTGTAGGCTAACGATAAGCCATTAAATTTGTATTTAAACTTAAGGCTAATTAATCAAATTGAAATTTGACAATCATTATTAGCCAACGCGTTCGCCTTACTAAAGATTATTTATCAGTGCTACTGGATGGCATGTTGCATTAATAATGCATGCATAATGCGAAAGTCGTTACCGAACAAATGACTAATAAAAGTGTCTTTTAATAAATACTGTTGATTATCGAATTTTAATTCATTATGTGTTTCCTACGGCAGTTGCCAGTATATCTCTTAATAAAGAGTTCGAAAATGAAATTCCTGCATCTGGGACTTGGTGTAGTTCTAATTTGCTTTTGTTAATTATAACTTGTCTATAGATGAACCTACAGCAGGATGCAGTGCAGAAATGTCGTATTATTCAGATTAGCTATATTAGAAGCCACTCCTCAGGTATGAATACATACAAACAAGTTTATGGACTTCAAAGTCAAAGTAAGGTTAAACTCTTGGGGATAGGCTCTTGTATATATATTATTATAGTTAGGTAATCCAACTTTCGACGTGCGCCATCTGTCGATGACCCAGCGGCACCCGTAACTCATTGCCTAACTATTAATATACTTATATAAACAAGAATTATAAGCGCTTAAGATCGAAGCAACAAGAGTTGCAGTCGAAAATGAACATAATCTTTAGCTTTAGTTATTGTACATTTATCCCATTCTGCCGGTCATTAATTCCATAACACTTCATTGCAGACCTTTAAAATATTACCGCTAGCCGGTAGTCGAGTCTTACTCCAACTATACATGCGGCGTGCTTCGCATCTCGGTCCACCTACTCATTTCCCTCAATTCCCTTATCAGCAAGAATTCAAATAAAACGAAGGTCGTAACTCTGTCCTATAAACACCAAAATAATTCCATCTTTAATGTAATAAGACCAAAGATCTCTTCATCCTTCCTTTTCTTTACTTTCTTCATTGCTCCAAAATAGTTATAGACTCAGCACCACCTCGGCACCGACTCATCCTATCGTCCAAGGCATTTGCTTCACTTGCATTAGAGCTTTCAAAAACCACGGAAATCTCCACCGACCAAAACCAGTAATCAATCTCCACCTTCGAAGAATCCGAAAAGACACGAAAAAAGTCTGGCGTCCCTTTGAGGATAGTATGAAAAACTCCGTTGATAGCTTGGACTATATACATTAGCCCCACGCAACATTAAGGTAAGTTGACATACGTTTGATTTGTGTCGAATATTACTATAAAAATCATGGAACTCTCACATTATAATCAATCTGGGACTAGTTAACGCAAAGAACCCTCGTAGGCTGATGGATAAGCGACGTGATTTTATCTGGTCTCGGATTAGAAGATTCAGAGAAATATTCATAACTGTGAGTGCTTCAAATATATATCGACATGAATTGTCAATTTATAGACATTGAACTGTATCAGATGAGATTTGTGACATATATATTCTGCGCGCGTTTGACTTCCCCTGCCATATCAAAATGGCTAACTTAAAACTCAAAATTAAGTAGTCCTGTAATTTGTTATTTTTGAAAAACATGTGAATATCCAGGGTAAAATGTCAACACAAATATAGTCATTTATGTATTTTATTATTTTTATATACTGAAAAGGATGTTAATAAATTGGGAGTGATACGTACAATAAATCAACGAATAGATATATTCTCGCCATGGCGTTAAGATTCATTAGAAGATGCTTTGTGCAACCACGATCTGCTATTATAAAGCGCTTTCAATGTCATGCAGAGCAGGAAATAGAAGATCCTTGCAAGAATAAGAACTTTAAAGGTCTCGTAATCGGAATTTATGTTGATCCGACTGATCCAACTGACACCGGTAAGTTTACACCCGCGGCGCAAAGATATAACAAATTAGTATGCAACAGATTGTACGACCTGTTAAGGATCTCTGGTCCGCCGCCGAAACTGCGCGAAGTGAGAATATTTTTCAATTTGGAACCCGAGTTTGCGTCTGTAGCACTAGTCGGTTTAGGCAAAGAATGTCAAGGGTACGATGTATTTGAGCAGATGGATGAAGGAAAGGAAGCTATACGAATCGCCTCAGCGGTGGGTTGTCGAGCATTGCAAAGATTATTGGTAGAGAAAGTTTTTGTAGAAAGCTTTGGTCACGCCGAATCTTCAGCAGAAGGTGCTGCATTGGGCGTTTGGTTGTACCAAGAGAAGAAACGTCGCGACCATCAAAAACATATTCCTCAATTGGAGTTGCATGACGATTGCGATTGGACGGGTTGGCAAATCGGTCTGCAAAAGGCGGCTGCTCAAAATTTAGCTAGGCAACTAATGGACACTTCGGCAAATTTAATGACACCCACATCGTTCGCGCAAAATGCGGTGGAAGTACTCTGTAAGTCTGGTGTCAACGTTGAAGTAAAAGTTAAAGGATGGGCAGAGACGCAGAAAATGTACGCTTTCCTGGCAGCGGCTCAAGGATCTTGTGAACCGCCGATATTTCTCGAGCTTAGCTACTATGGTGTATCCAGAGATGAAAGACCAGTTGTCCTGATAGGAAAAGGCATAACTTACAACAGTGGAGGTTTATGCTTGAAGAAATGTTTCGATCAGAAGAAAATGCGTGGCGACATGGCCGGAGCCGCTTGTGTTGTGGCCGCTTGCAGAGCAGTAGCTGGTCTTCAACTGCCATTGAACATCAGAGGACTTATCCCCCTGTGCGAGAATATGCCTGGCTGCGCAGCAATGCGATCAGGTGACATCGTCAAAGCCATGAATGGGAAAAGTATAGAAATCCAGTCGACAGACTGCGCGGGGCGATTAGCCTTGGCTGATGCGTTAGTATACGCGCAAAATTTTTGGCCACGATTCATCGTAGACATCGGTACTATGACTTATGATATGAGATCATCGCTTGGATGTGCAGCCAGCGGTGTCTATAGCAACTCTGAAGCGCTCTGGGAATATATGCTGGCTGCCTCGATGCACACTGGAGACCGCGTATGGAGATTCCCCTTATGGGATCATTTCCGGAAATTAATCGTCGACTTTGACAACGCGGACACGCAAACAATAGGCAGAGGGGTTTGCGAACGCTGTAAAGGAAGTCAATCCTGTAAAGTCGCCGCTTTCTTGCATGAGTTTGTACCATGCGGTGATTGGTTACATTTGGATACGTTCGGTGTCATGAAATCTAACGGGTACGATTCTCCCTATTTGAGGAAAGGTATGTCTGGCAGACCAACACGTACCTTAGTCGAGTTTCTATCGCAGTTAGTGTGTCATCGTGAAGAATAATAATGAACAAACCACAAAATACGTAAATGCAATGTATTTGAGTCAACGAAGCCAAATTCGCGTGTATATAGTGCATAATGCTATAAAAATAATAAAGAAACTTTCCGTTTGAATTTTTATTTTCAGTCTAAATTGTAATCATAATCACATATCAAGTAATTTATTTGTAATGTTAACAGTGTAGGGAACAAAATATCCAATAAATGCATGCGTCTTCGTCTTTAAATTTGATTTTCAGATCTAAAAATATTTTTGAAATATAAAGATATGTTTAATGACATTGTTCTAATATTTCCCACCACGTGAATTTCTTTTCAAGCACTTTAAAACGTGGCGCATCCAAATTAAAAATAAATTATATCTAGCACTTTTTACAAAACGAACAATATCTGTTTCAAAAGGGATTTTACTATATTTTCAAATAGAATCCCTATCTTTGAAATAATAACACGAACATGCTATCATTATATAGTTACTTTATACCATGATACTGTTAAACTTTTATCATAATCCCTAAAAAAATATGCGAAAAATGTATTAACCCTGAATTACATTACACTTTTTTTTTGTCTAGAAAAATTTATAAACTAAATTGCATACTAATTTCAGCTAGAATTTCCCGCTTTCGTTTAAACATGAATTATGCAAATTACATCCTTTGCGCATGTCCAAATAGTGAATAGTAGCCCGTATTACCAACATTTAAGAAATAGTCGTTTTCTTTTTAGGGTTAGCGAGTGCGAAAATGACAAATTTATCACTACTACTATTTTCTAGTATACGAACTTGGACGAAATTTTCTGATTTATATGACACCTATTTACCTATTTACCTAGTTTAGGATATAATCACTTTTTGTAGACGAAAAAAGTATAATGTAATTCAAGGTTTACTCAAATGCTCTAAGGGTATCTTATTTTATTATTGAACAGAGTGAGATTTGAACCCACGACATCCGGTAGTAGATGAGGTCGTACAAGGACTCGGCTATTACAAGTCGATTAAAATGAATTACAATACCAAAAGGCGGAGAAATAAAACGTATATATACGGTTTAACTAAAAATAATGCAAAATCATTCATCTTCATTATATACAGGATTTATACACTTTTATCACAATATAGAATGTACCTACATACAAAAATAAATGCATAAAGAAACTGTTTCCAAATAATATGCGTTCGATCATAATTTAATATTCTGAAATAACCACTTATATATCTGTTGTTACCTTTAAATGTTTATATAACACTAACAAGTAAAAATAAAACTAATAAATACTAATCATCCCAAAAAACAAACAATACCAATTACATAAGTATATATAAAAGATTCCTACTAAACATATTTTAGAACTTATAATAATTATAATTAAGACATTCTAAAAAATATGGCACCTATCTGAATAATAATAATGAAGCCCATTTTTCTATATATTACGGTAGGTATCGGGGCCGTATCTGGGGAGGGGTTTTGGGGGTTATAATAATTAGTGTTTACAATTTTTCTGCGCACCAGAAATTCCCCCAGATAAATTGCACCTGGTCAAACCGAAATTTTTGTCCAGATACGCCCCTAGTAGGTATATGTTCCTACTATACATATATATAGAAGACATTTTCAAACAGTCAAACAAGTTTATTCTATTATTTATAATTTTGTTATTCTAAGCCTCTCTTACGCTACACAATCACAACTTTCTGCCTCTTTAATTCCATTTACCATCTAATTTATCAGGTACAGTAATAATCAGTGCGCGGATGTTTTAGATTTTTGACTCCCACCACATCCCCATTGCTACTGGAGCCTCCTATATAAGCAATCCACTTTTATAGCGTATATCTCTCAGTAAACAGGTAAAAGAAGGGTTTCAATGGGTGGTAGTTCCCGACCTGAAATCTCCGAGCAATAAAGTAGCAGGTAATAACTATACCCGACTATCATATGGACCTGTGAAATAAACGTTAGTGAACGACACCTATTTCTCTATGTTTAATTTCCTACCTGGAAAACTGATAGTATAGGTGTGTCCCAAAAGTTCCGGGACAGTCGAATATCTCGAGAAATACACATCGAATCGAAAAACAAAAAAAAAAACGTTTGCCATCATTTAAAAAAAAAAAGCGTACCAAACATGACCCTACATCCTGCACCCCCCAGGGGTGGGACGGGTTGAAATCTGAAATGGAAACCTCCATTTTTATTTCTGATTCGGATTGTACGTATCAAAATCTGAAAGTTTTGTCCGAAACTTTTTTTCGATTCTTGATAGATGGCGCTGATGAAATCCTCAAAAAATCATTTTTATGCAGTTCCTGGGAAAAAGTCTGGAAACCGTGAAAATATTGATTAGAAAAACTAAGTAAACCATGTGTTCAGGTTCTCAATCAGAACCTGAAGCGATTCCGAAGGTACGCGATCGTATTCGAATTGATTCCGAAGATACCCAATGGCGCCTGAAACTTATTCCAAAGGTATTCAATCGTGCCTTAAGTACGCTAAATGTAGTTCGTTAAGACATCATCATCGGATTCTTGAACCTACCTTCCGATATCACTCGAGGAATCCTTGAGTACCTTTAAAACTACTCGGAGGGTCACCACTTGAGGTACAGTCGGGTACCTTCGGTATACATCGGGTGTCATTTGCTATCTTCGGATACGATCGGGTACCTTCGGAATCGCTTCAGGTATCATTGAAGAGAGCCTGAACACATTTTAGCTAGTTTCTCTAATCGATATTTTTACGATCTCCAAACTTCTCTTCAGGACTGTCTTGCAAATTCCAACACCATCCATCAAGAATCGAAAAAAAAATAAGTTTAAGACAAAACATTCGTATTTCGATACGTAGAATCCGAATCTACAATAAAAAATGGGAGTTTCCTTTTAAGATTTCAAAGTTGTCGTCTTTCCCACCCCCTGGGGGTGGGGGTAAAAGATCGTGTTTGTTTGTCCTTTTGGATTTTTGAAAATGATTGCAGGTCGTGCTTACGTCAGTCGGAGGCTATGACAATGATCGTAGTTCTTCTAGCCTCCGATTGACGTAAGCACGAGCCGCGCCTGTATTAGAGGCGTGTTTTTTTCGATTCGATGTGTATTTCTCGAGATTTTTGAGCGTGCCTGAATGTTTGGGACACCCGGTAAATCAATCCGTTTAACTCCCTATTACAATCCTTAACTTTACTTCTTCAGATCTTGTCCTACATAGATAACAAGAAAACGTTCTACTGCAAAGATTCTAATTTACGAAACATTTGTAATACTATATGGCTCTCCGTTATCAAGTATATCTAAGAAGCTATTTAATGTAAACGTTTTTCTTTTTCTGATTAAGTCGACCAAGTCTTATTCGTAAAATGGCATTTTAATTATAAAAATAAAAATATATTGCCGTACAGATTATTATCTAAAATTGACTATTTTTCACCAGCAACTAGTTTAAGTCTATCACAGCTTTTTAAAAGCGTCACTTTACATTACATATTATTAGGAATAAGCGTTCGGGTAATAGGAATAACCCAGGAAAGCAGCTAGATACATATAATATAGTAATTCTACTGTAAGTTAATTCTAACCTGAATTAGCGGATGCGCGAGAGCAAGAGGGCGTGCTCAATGGAGTGAGACACACCCGAAACAATAAGGGGAATCGTTTTAATTCGCACGCGAAGTATACGTACTCCCATTATTTTCGCCGATTCGTACAAAAATCGCAATTCAGTATGTATTGTACACCGTCCATCGTATACGTAGAGGCGGAGTTTCCGCAAACTCAGGTTAATTCTACTGTACACCCTCGGACACCCAAAATGTCCGGTCTAAGTCACAGTGGTGAGCGCAATGTTCTATGCACCCGAGTTGCACGCGGCGTTTAGACAATGCATTAGACCGGACATTTTAGGTGTCCGTGAGTGTACATACATATATATAGTTATGGCATTCCAAGACTGGTCGCAGATATGTCACATAAAACCACATTTTACAGGTAAATGAAAAAGGTATGTTATTCACCACCTTTAAACCACAAATGAAAAACACTCTAGAATTAAGAATTAGATCATATTTCAATTAAATTTTTGCGGAAGACGACAAAAAATGAAACAATGCTGCAGTTGAAACCATGCAATGATAGGTGTGTGGTGCTGTGACACGTCGACTGTAGGAGATAGTTAACTATTTTATATATTTTGATCGCCTGGATGATGCCTTTTCTATCTGTAGAATAACCAAGAGAAACCGCTCTTCTCGTGGTTAACAATTATATAGTATCAGAACAACATAACTATACATCGGGGCAAAAAAATTTACTTTTTTTAGAGCTTTTTGTATTCAATTTTAAATAATAATCTGCAATAATAACAAATTAACTTGATTAACAGTACTTCACGTAAAACTAATCCTAATCATGTTTACACGTTAAAGATATCTGTATACGTTTGTTACCCTTTTCCTGCATACATATCTCTACAAGAAATAGTAGGTTTTGCAGTAATAATGTTTGTTCTAATTACAAGAGTTGCTTTACATAACTACGAGTAGTATATATCCCTCTAAACGCAACTCATTGAACAAGGTAGTGAATATCATGTTGTTTAAAGTCGTTCTCTACTTTGACTCTTCTGGTGAGGTGCGCTAGTCTCCTGACTAACGTTAAATTATAGTTATGTCTGCGAGTGCGCCAACGATGCGTTGGTCGATTCCTTCACGATATGTGAGTTTTTCGATTGAATATCTAACGAATCGTACATAGGATATTCGCAGCAAATGATAAATTTTAGGAATTGTGGTACTTCGACGTATATTGCCGGGGGTATGGGGATAAGTGGTGAAGTTGACGCTTTATAGTAACGGTATTCGGAATTGCTGTAAAGAATAATTAATTAATTATAATTATTGTTATAAAAAATAAATACATAGAGAGTTTTAATCCTATATTTACCATTAGTAACTTAATTTTTGTGCTAAATAATATAACAATCCAAAAAGAAACTGTTAAATACTGCAAATTATACAGTATTTATTTATAGGCTGATTCGTTTTCGACTCTTACCATGGACAGGATCTCGTTTATCATTGGAGGTAGAGTATCTAGGTTTAAATTTGGCAACGTTGCTAAATTTTCTGTTTATTCTGAAAATAAGTCTGACACGAATAAACCGTTCAAGATTAAAAGAAAAAAAAAAAAAAGACGGAAAAGCTAATTTCCTGTCTTTTTGCTTCTAGCATATGATTTGTTTGTTTGGCCTTGTAAGGAAAAATTAAAAACAATCTCAACGCTACATTGGATTTTTTACCTAATGGATAAGAAGTTTCAGAATTCTATCTGGTCATTTCTTATCGGATACATACTGGATTTTTTGGCATCTTCAGAAAGATCCGTTTTTCTGTATGTCTATAAGTACCAGTATGTTAACAGAAAAATATGTTTAAAGCATTTGAAGTGTGTCTGATAGATGAGTTGCGGCCAACGGAAGGTTAATTAACATATATAATCTATTTGGAAATAAAGGTTGCCTTGAAATTCCAAGCTGTAAAATACTTTATTCGCTCATCTCATAGTGACGATCGAAGATGAATTAGCCTGTGAAGCAACACCCTTCATATTTGAGCTTTACTTATTTACTCACAAAAAAAAAAATTGGAAATTCTTCGTATCAAGAAACTAAATTATTTTAGAAGGTAGAAGAAAAAGCACAAGCATACTTACTCTCCGAACTTTTCATCTGACGATCGTTCTAAAAGAGGCATTCCAGATAAAAAGAGTATGATGACTGTAGTGAAAATTGGCGATAGAATAACGATCCACTCTATTCCTTCAATAATATTCATCGAGATTATAAAAATTCCCCACCAAAGGATTATTTCGCCAAAATAATTTGGGTGCCTTGATAATCTCCACAAACCTAGAATAATAATAATAATCTCAAGAAGGACCAAGCATGCAGATCAAACGAAGAAACGAACCATCATTGCACCATTTACCCTGATTCACTGGATCTTGTCTAAACGAAAATTTTTGCAAATCGGCATACGTTTCTGCTAGCAAGCCTGCTACGAATAGGCACGTGCCAGTAGAGTCCAAAGTTGTCATAGTTTTAGGGGCGGGCGGTATCGAGTGTCTTGGCGAGTTAATTATTATTACTGGAAGACTAACGACATATACCCATACAGCCTAAAAATGATAAAACACCCGCTCTTAAAGTCTACGTAAAAATTAAATAAAGGCAAAGAAAACACAAACTAATGAATCAGTAATTACTAATAAAATACTTAAATAACTATTCACTTATGTATTTACGTTCACTAATTTATTGGTACTATGTATTTATTTTCACCGCGTATTTATTTAAACTCGCTTTTCACGCGGCGTCGTATTTAAATACAGCGTGACCACTTCCAGAAAGTTCTCGAGCCATCTCGACGCTTCTCGCATTAATCCCGATTCTGCTATTTACGCGTTGTACACAGAAAACTGTTCCGCCCTCTGATGGTGTGTACATGAACTTCGTTGTTTGGTTCATTGACTGCCCGCGCCATCTCTGAGTGCACAATGTAAACTAGCAGTAACAGTATGTATTCGCGGTACGCGTCTACATAAACTGGCCGCTTGATCACAAAATGTGTCTTGCCCGCACTTCATGTGTAAATAATTAAAATACATGTTTATAGATCCTTCGCACAAAAAAAGATTTAGAATTAAAATGCCGATTAATTTAGCTACTGTAAAAAATATACCTAACTTAACTTTCTCGCAAAATATATTAGTGCAAGTGTTTAATAGATGGAGACACAAAATTACTGTTAAAAATCAATTACTCAAATAACGTGACATCACTAGGTTAAATTTGATGTGTCGTCAAATATTAGTTGGTTCAATAAATCTTTAAAACAAAAAACTCACCTGAAAAGTCCAAAAAATTGCAAATCTTATAACATTGCTTTTCTTATCGTCAAATCGTTTATCCCTGCCAATTTTTAATATTCTATATAAAAGATATCCAGATAATCTAGCACCCCAAAGACATATGAATACAGTTACCATAAGTTGTCTGCTATCGTACGTTTTCTATAATAGCACTTATAGAAGTTTTATGTTTTTGTTCATTTTCATATTTTACCTTTTCTCCTTGACCCAAAAAGAACGTTAATAATGCCAAAATCATAAAATTTATTCCTCCTGCAAAATCGGTTACCTTGTCCATCTGGAAGGTTGCCGCCACGGTGAAAAATATTATTTGCATCATTACCGTGACTATTGCACTAATTGCAAAATGATCCTCATCCAAAATTTCTACCACCATTTTTAAAGAACGTGTTATATCAGTTGTCCTGTAATAAAATGTATTGATAGATGCAGATATAAGGTATAGGTATATCTACGTTGTAGTGTGTGTTATTTTTAGCTATGCAATATTCAGCAATGCATTTACAATTATAAACATCCAATACTCACGGAAAACGTGAAAATTTAACAAGAAAGCAAGCGATTCTGTGAAACGAAGGGAAAAACTACATGGATATAGCCACTGAGAGAAAGACCAAGGTTATACAGCATCCCCGATCAATATCTAGATAAACATTGGTATAAAACGCATACTACATATAAACAAGGCTACTATACCTACTTTTCGAAATGGGTTATTTTTTAAACAAAGTAATGAATTAACATTAATAATAATGATTATTGACATGTTTGGTGTATGTTTATATTTTATATATAACGGTTTAGTTTTCCCTCCAGGAAATGCTATTAAGAATATAGACCGAATTTAGTCTAATTTCATGAATTTACTTTTCTGTAAAAATTAATAATGTTACGAAAACACCTCAATTTGCTATTTAAATCCATGTATACTAATATTATATTTAAGCAAATAACTATAACGTATGTAAGCTATTATATACAATGCTCTTTTAACAACTATAACTTACAAAACATGGTGTTATTTCAGACAATATCAGGCCTGAAAAATAATGACGTAGATCTTCAAGCACGGAATCGTCATACTAAAATAAACTTGAGATGTTTTAATAGTAGATATCCCATAACATCGCAACGTATAAACGAGAACAACGTACGCGTGTTAAATATACCTCTCTTGAAAAAATAAAAATAAACTAACAACTACATAAACAACACTTATTTAAAAGTAAATGTTGTCCAGTAAAATTTAAAAATTCGAAACTCCCACGTAGTGTCGCTTAATTGATTGCCCTCCTACTTTCTCGTTGACATTTGTAGAAAATTTTAATTTTTCTTGGATAAAAAGGGGAATAGAATTAAAACATTTGGAATTTTCTCTACGATTTGATGCTTTGGTTTAGCAGGTTGCTTCTGTATTATTGAAATAAGCCTCGCTACTTTGTTAGGTTTTAATTCATTTCTATCAATTTTATCTTGGTATTAGCACTTTCTCATAGTTGAATTATAATGGAAAATGTTGTTTCTAAATTTCCAAAAATTTTAACGTAGGCAAACAAATTTTAACTAGAAGCATTTCAGCTTGTGTGTGTGTTATTTTATTTCAGAATTCCAACAATATTATGTGATATCCGAATCTGTATTTTTACACACACTATTTTACTTCATAACAACATTTTCTTTCATAAACAAAAAACAGAAGAGACAATAATATAGTTGATTTTTCTATTATTCAAGAGGTTTCTTCGAGGGTAGAATAATAGAAATTGTCTTTGTACTATTCCTATCGTAGATTTTTACAGATATGCTTACGATTTTAGGTACAGCAGCGGCGGATAACCTTGGGACACTCCATAGCACTGAACCTCTTCCTCAAAACTATAATACTAGGGACAATATGAGAAGACAGCAATAGGATTAGGCAAGTTCACATGGAGTGTGGTGTCCTAAGACTTACCTCTTCGAGCGTACGTTGTTAGGCAGCGAAGCATACTGCTGCTTTCATTTTCTTTTTTCAAATTTTATCACAGTATAACAGCAAGGACATCTAACTGTCGGGGCGTTTGATGTTTTGTAGACACGTTTCAGTTACCTCCAAACACATAATTGTGTATAGTGAAATTGTAAGCCTCTTCCCGAGATGGGAAAATAATAATAGCGAATTAGACCAAGCCAAGAATTTTTACAGATGCAGATAATTTTCAGCATTGTGCATGCGCATGGTCAACATGCGGATGCGGTTCGGATATGGATAGGAAAAAAAAATATCCGTGCAGGGCTCTACTTATTATATATTAAGGGCCGGTATTTGAGGTATTTCGATCTCCTAATAAACTTCCTCATAAAAGTTATTAACTGAAATAAAAATAACTACATTTTTCCCATATATATTGGCTAAATTATTTTTAGGATATCTCTATTAGGAGATTGAAATACCGGCCCTAATTTAAAAATAAAGCAAAATAAAATTCGTTAACATTTCTCACATAATTTGATTATAACAATCTTTTAAAAAATAAACTTCAGAAATAAAACAAAAAAGCCCTATTTTTTATTTTACTGATTTATAAATGTTGTAATATTACTAATTTTAAACACAAACTTAACTGTCAAATACGGAGGTTCAAAAATAAAAAGTAGGTACAACAAATAAATAATGTAAATTAATCGCACTTATTAAAGCGTAAATAAAACAATACGCCATATTGAGAAGATGCGAATATTTGGCGTCATATTCGTGTCTGCGCACAAAAACCGATACCATAAAATTTAGGCGTGCCTTACTGTAAAAGAGTGCGTTCGAAATTAAAATATATTGGCTGAAATGTGTAGCAGAAAACATGAAAGCGAATAGAAATGTTTGAATGCTTGAGTGTGACAGCAATATATACCTTATACTTGTCACACCTATTTTCGAACGCGCTCCACGGGTCCTATTTAGTGGACCTTGCACACTATGCTCTTAAAATATTTGATTTTTACTTTTACATTAGATTAAATACAAGAGAATCTTCAAAATACGCAACGTATATATCTATAGGTGCGTTTTATTGCTCCAATTTTGCTACTCAATAGATAAAAGCTGTGTTTTATTGTATCTACGGAGTAGCAGCGGTAGAACGTTAGCAAGATAAATGTTTTTCTGATACACGCATAACTTCCACAATAACCTCTTGTCTCTGTTATAATATGTAAACACAAAGTACAAATTCGCTAATCGAATTGCAAAGCGTAATACGCACGCGCAAAAAAACTATGAAGCAGTAAAAAGCTTACAAAATGGCTGTTGGGAATCTGCGCATAAACTCTACGATTATAATAGCTGCTGTTCTTTCTGTTTATTCTATGCTACTATCATAATTATGCCAAATAACTGCATGTCACTGTTTGTTTATACCTGCTTGGATCATTCTTTCGAAAACTGCTTCAAAGTCTAAGATATCCTTTTCTACAAGCTGCCGATTTATAATATTCCAACCGACTTAGGAAAACTAAATTTTAATGTAGTTCCGCAGAAACATCGTAATAACATGAAAATAACTAAAACACTAAAAACAACTGTCTTGTCCATGGTGTGAAATGTCAATAATATAACCTGCAAATTTTGGATACAAAACAAACGGTTCTTATATACATCAAAGAATAAACATTATTATTAATAATTAATTTGTTTAAATATGCGGTAATTAAAAATTAGGAAACATAAGTTAGCTAGGTCATATTTAAAATGGCATTAAGGATATCAAATCCTTTGGTAGGGTACTCCAGGACCATAATTATTAATCAAAGGTTAGTGTAAGTTAATATATGAAATTATATATATATATCACATTGCATAACTATGATTTTAGATATGTCAGCACCACCAATAAAACTCCAAAACCTCTCTATAAAAGAGAAGAGGCAAAGAAATTCAGATTTTACATAGCGAATAGATATGTTGAGTTTCTTACAAAATATGAATCAGCACTGGCAAAACGCTTTCCAAGTGCTATGCAACTTTATAGAGTATTTATGGATGGTATAAAATATTTTTTTAGAGATGTCAAAGATTATTTAAGAATAGTAACTTTATTAAATATTAAAGGGAATAGATTGAAAGACCTGTCCAGAACAGAGATTGAATTATATTATCAAATGCCAAAAGATATGATAAAAGTTGCACCTGTGCTAATATTATCAGCACTGCCATTTGCAAACTATGTGATATTTCCTCTCGCTTATTTTTTTCCGAGACACCTATTGTGTTCTCATTTCTGGAATTTACAACAGAAATCTGAATTTCGTATAATAATACTTCAGCGCCGTTTGATTCATAATCGGCCGGTTTTTCGACATTTGCAGGCACCATTGCCGCAACTAAAGGAAAATCCACTCTACGATAAATGGAATGGTATACTTGCTTCATTAGGTAGTGGCTCTCATCCTCAGGTTGACGATATTCTCACATGTAAAAACTTATTTATGGGAAAACCATTCCACTTATTTTATTTAAATGGCAATCATGTGGTAAGGTACTTAGCATTAATTTATATTTCTTCTTATTTAAATGTTATTACTCTAGAAACACTTACTATTGATGCATGATATGCATCGAGTCTGGTTTAGACGCTCTCGACTTGCTGAAAGAGCAGCTATTCTATTAGCAATTGACAGGGCTATGATAAAAGAAGGAGGATTGGAACACATGTCCACTGAGGCATTAAGAAATGCTTGTCTGATGAGAGGTAATTTAACCTTAACAACTAAGAAATTAACAGCATAAATATATTTAATTTGCAGGGCTAAATCCTTCGAATATGAAGAACCAAGATATGATAAATTGGTTGCAAAATTGGCTATTAATATCAAATGAGGTTGATAAACACTCATTCTCGTTATTATTACATTGCCCTATATTGCTAGGATATAACCATCCTAGCAATTGGCAGTTAATTTATAAGCACAAGAAATGACCTCACGGCAAAATGTACAGTGTAATATAATTGTATTATAACCACATTAAGTTGCCTTGTTCCTAAATTAAAAAGTAAATGTTTTATTTTTAAATTTTTAATTGTTGTTAATAAATTTTATTCGTAAATCTGGAAGTTATTAATAAATTTCTACATTTATTTCAAATTGTCACAGTTGTGTATGTAATTTGCCAATTGGATCAGTAGTGGCATGCTGCTTTCTAGTTTTATTTGTGATTAATAAAGATAACAAACGGATAGACTACCACTAACACAAAATTACGTTTGTAATTGAATATATAAGCTCTGGGGCAATGATTCAGTGTTGGGCTATTAAAAAACAGTCGGGTCGGTTAAACTGGAATATGCGCAACGACAAAGAAGGAAGAAGGTGAAATTATCTGGTTTACAAAAGAATCAAAAACCAAGAACGACCGGAGTTGCAATTTATAATGATTGAGAAATACAATAATCATAATTCCACTAGGAAATGCCAGTGTCTTTCAAAGAAAGGCATATTACATTGTGCCACAGGTTAATTAATAAGTCTGCATTCCGACAGCCAGGCGATACTGAGGGCATTAGTAAATCCAGGTACAATCAAAACCGGTTTAAGAATACATTCGAGAACTGAATGGCCTGACAGACCACAGTAAAGTGGTTATTGTGGATATCTGAACATTCTTCGAAAGAAGCGAACACGCCGATGAGTTAGCAAGAAAAGGATTATCAGTTTCAGAAAAATTATAAAGAATGATTCAGTGTTGGACTATTAAAAAACAGACGGGTCGGTTAAACTGGAATATGCGCAACGACAAAGAAGGAAGAAGGTGAAATTATCTGGTTTACAAAAGAATCAAAAACCAAGAACGACCGGAGTTGCAATTTATAATGATTGAGAAATACAATAATCATAATTCCACTAGGAAATGCCAGTGTCTTTCAAAGAAAGGCATATTGCATTGTGCCACAGGTTAATTAATAAGTCTGCATTCCGACAGCCAGGCGATACTGAGGGCATTAGTAAATCCAGGTACAATCAAAACCGGTTTAAGAATACATTCGAGAACTGAATGGCCTGACAGACCATCAGTAAAGTGGTTATTGTGGATATCTGAACATTCTTCGAAAGAAGCGAAAACGCCGATGAGTTAGCAAGAAAAGGATCATCAGTTTCAGATATATTTAACCACAATACAACCAGCCAAATTCATGGAAAGGCTTTTATTAAGGGATCATCAAATAAGAAGAGTGAAGAACTACTAAAGTCTAGTAGTAATCATCTTTGCACAGTAGCAGATCTTCTAACAGGACTACTTCAACTGTGTTAAAGTGAGGCTCTGAATGCAAAAAGACAAACACTTTTTGGCAAACCGAAGAGTATTTTGATCAATAAACAGTCAGAGACTTGTACAGATTAGTACAGGGCACTAGGATTCTGGAATAGCTGGCATCATTTAATGGGCAAAGCAAAGAAGATAAAATACAAAAAGCCAAGAGGCTACAGTGTTTTCAGAGACTTCTCAGATAGCTCTCATAACAAAAAAAAAAAAACTTCGCATTCTGCCTGCAGTTTTAAATATATTCTGAGACGTTGATGATCTGCCCCTTTTATATCTAAACTGCTATTTCTATACCGAGTTGTCGCACTCATTAAGGTAGATTAGATTAGCTGAGCATTATGGTGACCATACAGCTGTTTTGCCACAACGCCTTTTTACATCTATTGTTACCCATTTTTTCCTAGAAGACGCTCTCTAATTTTGTTTTCTTAATTAGACCTTTCATCTTTGCTCCCCTTATGTACCCATCTGCTATTTAATTCGCCGCGCAGTAGACACCTTGTCCTTTCCAAACCATATGGCATTTACACAGAACACGAATATCTGCAAATGGTATCCTTTGCCAGATCTACGAAGTGTATGTGTCTATTTAGTCTACAGCTACAACATTCTACAGGGACCACTTAGTAGATCCATCATTTTCAATCTGTCTATCTTTATCCAGTAGGACCTTTTTTTCCTTAAGTAGGTACTGCTTTGCCTAAGTTTGTCTGGATGACTTTTGCCACCACTCTTTGGACTCGTTATATCCCGAAGAAATGGTCAGCTTCAATGAAGCCTTACTGTTCCTCATCTGCAGCCTTATGCCGTTTTATGCCCGTATCACTAGGAAAATAACATTGGCCTAGGTCCATCAATTGTTATTTTTCTTTGTGTGGGCACTCTATTTTTTTTGCATTACATATCCAACTTCTTCAAAGATTAAAGTAGATACTACAAATACTTAGAATTGACCTAATTACGTTACTGAAAATAAGTACTTTTAGGGGTACACGAATGAATGACTAAAATACCGTAAATAATAGTAAATCTATTTGATTAAAAGAAATACTATTTAGAGCGTTTCTTTTATTTATTAATCAATATACAATATAAAACTTAGAACTTTAACAAATTGTGTTACGACAACCTATATATTATGTGCGAATAATCTAAATTTATGAAAAGTAAAATTTGTTATAAATAATTGTAATTAATGAAAGATTAGCAACATTTTGTAATACCATCGTTTTTAAAGCATCATAAACTGAAGAATAAGTACAAGTGCTGTTAAAATAGTATACTCTTTCAATTTCCTGCTATGTACGTGAAGAATTGGCGAACGATCATGCTTGCAGGTACAAATACATGTTGGGTTACCCAATATTAGATTACCTACATACTCGTAGCTTGTAAAAAAGTAAATATATTATTTGGTATGTATTTACTACCTTAAATTTAGTGTTTATACAGTATATGTTTGCAATGCAAGCTACCAGCTAGTGTTGGGAAATGTCGTTCCTTTTACGGACTAGTTCCTTTCGTTCCTTTTGTAAAAAGGAACGAGTCCGCTGAACTCGTTCCTTTGGAACTAAATCAAATATAGGTACATTCGGTATAGGTATCGTTCCTTGAACAATACACTCGCCAGCTCGCCGCTATACGCAGGCAGAGATATGTCGTTCCGATCGGCATTGGTATAAAGAGTGAGTGCGCAATACAAACATAGCATTCATCTAATGTAATCTACATCTACATATACCGTATCTATTATACACGTGCATAAGTTACGTATTAAATAATAAACCCAATATAGACTTTATTTACTATGGTAGATGTAACTTGTCAAAAAGAAAACAAAGAACGTTTTATTTTTATTTAAAAACACGTCCACAGTCTACAGTCAAGTTATATAAACAAGCTTTCAACACTAGCAAATCGCTTAATAGCGATAAAAGTTTCTTGTGTATGTAGGTAATCATAACACACCGACTGTGGACCGAATTCATTTCGTTCCGATCGAACTCGGTTTAAAGGAACTAAAGGAACGATGTACCGAAGGAACTAAAGGAACGATGTACCGAATAGGTACATTTGAGTCCGGACCCGGAACGATATCGGAACGATATAGCGGACTCGTTCCTTTTAGTTCCATGTGCGGACTAGTTCCTTTGTACCGAGTCCGGTTGGAACGACACATCTCTACTACCAGCACAAGTATTTTAGGTAATTAAAAAACAAGTATTTCAAAGGAATTGAATGAAGGTAGAATCCGACCTAATTTTTGCTGTCAGCTCGACTTTTCCAATGGCCTGTGTATGTAAGCAACATCTGTAATTTGTTAGGGTGTTTGTTGCTGTATTTCATTCAACTATTACTTTGAGTTTTGACGAATACAACTTTTCCTTCTGGTCGGTTTACACTTAACTACGTTTTTGTTACATTGTATATGTTCTCGGTATGCGCTTTTTTATGCTTACCTGTGTTACTCGCTTTTCCAGACAGGTTGGATCAACAGGGATCTTCGCTATTTATCAACTACTTCAATTACTGCAAGTGTAAGTAATTGAGAAAGTAATTCAATTATTTCAATTCCTTTACTTGAATTACTTGATAAATCGGTGGTTTACGCTCATTTCAGTTTCTACACAACTTTCATCAATAAATAAAATTATAAGCAGATTAAAGAAACGTATTTTTATTTATATATTATTTCACAATAAAATACATATGTATATATAACATATAACACAATGAAAGTTGCAAAAACAATACCAAATATTAACATACATAATATACATATACGAAATTATGTTATCACATCGCTTATTGGCAATTTAGATTCACCAAAAGGAATATAGGAAGGTAAAGCACCTAACCGAGCTCTTTTAGACAATTGTGACTGTTTACTGCTCAATTGAGAGTCAAGTTGTCTGTTTTTATCAGTAGAAACACTTTTAGATTCAATCTCTAAATCTTTAGCGTCATCTGCGTAATACCTAATATTTTTATCGTGATACACAACTTCATTTTCTGTATTACGAGTTCCTACATTAATTGATTTTTCAGTAGTTTTTCTTTTAATAATTCTTTTTGCAACTTTATTTATATATTTTGTATTTCTTACCACATTTCCATGCGGATATTGGCATCTTTTTCTTGGACACTTTCCATTCTTTTCATAATCGGGACACAAGAATTGGTGACGTTTAGCACACTAGAATATAAATAGAATTTTAGATTTCCCACTATATTATTATATACCTCATGCTATATCTTTACCTCTTTAGCTTTTTTACAATATCCTTCTAAGAAATCTTTGCATATATCTGCTTTAGCACTAATTTTAACGTGTAGATAAACACAGTCTTCTTTCGAGCAGAGTCCTTCCAAGAAATATTTACATGTTGGCATTTTTTCTGCAGAAACCTTATGTGACAATAAACATCTTGAATTCAAACAGGCACCTTGTAAAAATCTAAAAGATGTCATTATTATAATGAGTTATTAAAAAATCATTGTAAACCTTTACAATGTCACCTCACTATAAACATATTGCTCCTATCATTTCATAGACCCACTTTTATTATTCCTAATTTATTTTACCTGTGTTATCTGTTGCTTTAAACAAGTAAATCTCAAGTATAAAAACCCCCGCAAATATCGCTAAAGTAGTTTAGTTACCTTATTTATTTAAAGCAAAATTAATAAAAAATCATTTCAAAAACAATTTCTTCTAAACATAAAATCAATTCTGAATTGGAAATATTTAATTGATTTAATTTTACTCTACATTAAAGGAGCACATATTTAACAGAGAGAACAAAGACGAAGAACATTAGCCTTTATTTATTATTAACACATTTATCTTTTTTGAAATGTCGCAGCATGCAGTCAAAACCCAAAACTTGAAGTTTATTGAGTTTGTAAAATAAATAGATGACCAACTTCCTAATAAATATATATCCATTATGCTATTTGACTGTTTGATTTTTAAATTTTTCCAAATATTCACACATTTGGATAAATATCAGGATCCTCAGAACTTAGACTTGGGATGAAGTTGCACACATAAAGATCAAATTAGAATGTTGTTTATATATGTGGCATATTAGAAAACTAATGTTGCATCAATCCCAACAGATATTGTGAGCACAAGGAATGCTTCCACACCTAGGTTCTGGCATCCTCAATAACTACTAACAAGTTGTGAATAAGAGTAGAAAGACACATAACAACACATCCTGTTCAACTTAATATTATAAATAGTGGCAAAAGTAGTACTATTTATTTATGTTTGCTTCAATTCTGTGAATAAATCATTGTATTATATAAAAAGTATACTGATTCAATCTTGTTACACAATACATCCATTAATTTATAAATTCCCAGTACAAGTAAAATTGTTAAAACTATATACATACTTACTTTGTACATAACATTATTTGATTAGGATTATGAACCTTTATACACTTCCCCATTTCATGTGCTTTACATTTACCAAATCTTCTGTATATTGGACATGGTAAATTGCATTTTCTCATTTGATTTACCATGTTATTATTAGTAGTACTTCTGATATTACTAAAATGCTAATATAAGAAAATGAAATTGTTTTACAATAAATTATTTTACCTTAATTTTATTTTTTGCTTTGTTTTATTCAATTTAACAAATTTATTTACTGTTAGATGCCTCGATCCTTCTGCACTATGCTTTACTTTTAATTTCTGCGATGAGTTGTTCGCCACCGAAACCATTTTAAGTTTTCTCTGACGATGATCCAATTTATATAAATGACCTTTTATCAATAAAATTTTGTTTTTGTTAATATTAGCTTTGCCAGAAGTCATTTTCACTAGATCAGCTTTTTTCAATACATTCGGAGTTTTCTTATATAATGTTCCATTGATACTTATATATCTAGAATTTCCCATTTTCATAGATTTTGTAGAAACAGTCTTGTTTAACGAAATGTTTTGTACTTTGTATTTGGAATTGATATTCTTTTTCTTTACTGGTTTCTTTGTGTTCGAGATATTTTTATCAATTTTATATCTACATTTTAAGTAATTTTGACATGATTTATTTTCATCCATAAGTTTATCATTGCAATGAACTATTTTATATTTTGTATGCACTGATTTCCTTCTATCTTGTTTTTCTAAGTTTGGAGATCTTTGTGTTGTGGCTACTCTTACTAATTTAGTTCTCGTGGCAATTATTGCAATGCTTTCTGATTTTCTTTCCATTGATTTGGTATTGGAACAATCTTCAGACATTGGTTTTATCACAGCATTAGCTTTGGGGGTAGGCTTGGCATCATTTATTTTTATAATATTGGGATTCACATGAATAGAAGGTTTAGCAGGCTTACGAAAATTTGGGTTAATGTGAACAGTAGCTTTAAAGTTTGGATTAATTAGTACTTTGGTATTAGCAGCTGTTCCTCCCAGAACAAAATTTTGATTAACATACACAAACCTATTTCTGGTATCATTGTTAGAAGGCTCGAGTACGTTACTCGCAAAGAAATTGGGATTAGGAAACATATTGTACATCGGATATTCTAAAATAATTTGTTTAACATTTAAGAAAATCTTAAAAGATACATTGAACTTACGCATATTATAGTCATATGTATTGGCACAATTATAATCCATTTTTACAACAATGATTTACGAAAGTTATTTCTTCACTATCCACCCAATTTGACATTTAAAATACGTCATTTGAAATGACATGACACAACCACAGAAACAACTTTATTGAACTGCGCTAGTCAATGTGAATTCTTTCTGCAGTAAATTAAAATTCCAAGACCATACTTTCAACATTCAGTTTTTTCGTTAGATTTATAGCGGTATTTAAAATAAATAAATCATTTGTATTTCAAACTCACAAACTTTATTTACTTCCACAGAATATTTTAAAGTGCACATCCGGTTGCACTTCAGTAACGAATTTGTTTCCGCCAGTCTTTTCGAGTTTCCGTCGAACATGGTGAGTGTAGTATTCTTTCTTTTATTATTAAAGAATATTTATAGTTACAATTAAGATCAATATTAATTATTAAAAGAACATATTAATAAAACCTGAAATGTTTGTAAAAATAAATAATATTCTAAAAAGGAAATAAATATTCTTTGTAATGTTTTTGTCACTTATCCACATGGTTAATCAAATAGTGATAATTTCTTTTTATTTTAGCCGTTCAAAAGATACGTTGAAACCGGCCGCATTGCTCTAATTGCGGATGGCCCAGAAAAGGGAAAACTTGCTAGCATCGTCGATATTATTGACCAAACAAGGGTAAGGTTATGTTATAATTTTTATATAAATATGTTTTGGATCAAATGCGTATGATGAACCAACATAAGATAGGAATTGCCGACTGAAATAAAGTTGAAGTAAATTGTTTTTCTGAAACTAATTAGTATTTCGATAATGTAACTTCAATTGTAGTTGCAGAAATATTATACATGCTTTCATTATAGGTTCTGATTGATGGTCCTGAAACTAATGTTGCCCGCCAACAAATACGCTTAAATCAACTGCATCTGACAAAGTTTAGATTAAAGTTTCCTTTTACTGGATCTACACGGGTAGTTCGTAAGGCATGGAATGATGCAAAAATCAACGAAAAATGGACAGAGTCTATTTGGGCTAAGAAATTAGAAGCAAAGAATAAAGTATGTATACATATCTTTTCAGCCACTATCCAGATTAAACACAGCATGATGCATACTTGAAATCTTCATCTTACAACATTAAAACAAACACAAAATAACACATACATTGATTTTAACGATGTATCAATTTTGCACAAAGAATAAAACTTAAAAACACGCAATATAATTGAAGTATATTATAAACACAAAAATTCAGCAAATGATAAAACAGATTTACAAGTTTTAGTAAAAATTAATAATGTGTGCTATATTTAACCATAAAAATAAAATTCACACACTAATATAGTTAATATAGTAAGGTTTTATAAACTGAAAAGTTTTACATATATATTTTTTATTACTTACAAAACCAAAGATAATATTATATATATGATATGATGAATATACTATTATGATAGGAATTGCCGTCTGATAGACACATGAAGCTAATAGATTTTAGTTCTGAAACTCAGATTTTATATGTACCATTTTTTTTTTATGAAAGCATGTCTTTTACTAGTTGTGTTGTTTTAGAGAATTGCCCTTACGGACTTTGACCGTTTTAAGTTAAGAAGGGCACGATCACACAGAAATAAAATTCGCTCGCAAGCATTCTTTACAATAAAAAAGGCTTCTTCAAGGAATGGCACTTTGTTTGGTAAAAAGAAGATTACTAAAGGAGGTGACAAGCCAAAACCGAAGAAAGCTGGGAAAGCAGAGAAACCTGCCGCTAAGAAAAAGTGAATGTATTTAAAAGTTGAGTAAATTTATATAAAATACACGTTTGTTTTATTGACTAAAGTTATTAGTTTAAGATCTACAATAAATCTATAATTAATAATTCCGAATTATGCATTTTCATAAAAGGACGAGGTCAGATGAGCTATGTATTTTTTATCGTTAATTTCACAAATAAAAATCTTACACTTGGATTGCCAAGGCTGGAGTCTTTGGTCATCCCACTGATATATACAGGTATCCCATCGAACTGGCATATTAGATTTTTTCAAGGTTCAGTTGGAATTTGATTTAAAACTTTCAGAGTAGTCATGGCCAATGATCTATTTACAGAATATATTTCAGCTTTATATAGCCCATCCTGTTAATATTAACTTTCTTATTTTGAATGGAGTAGTACAATTTTTTTTATGAATTCAGTGTACCTATTTCTTGGTTCATTTGTAATCAGTTTGTATTAATGTTCCCTATCCGCAAACTTAATAGTTTTTGTGATATTTGCAATTTTGTCAAAATTTTGACATTGCACCCTTTTCAATAAAATTCAATATTTCGTAAAGTATTGGACATTAGCTGCATTCGTTCGTGCTAGTAATTACTAAAGCTCGGATTATATGCAAAATGCATATTTGTTTTTTAAAGGTAGTATATCAACCAAATTTTTAATGTTTTTTTTTATTAAAATGAGCTTATTAAAAAATGCATATTCTGCATATTTCATGAATTATTGCATATTTTCGTCAAATTACAAATTTCCTCCAAGAAAATCCATTGAATGTTAAAGATTGGAAATTTCAGTGAAAAGTAAACCTGAAATTCCTTCATTAAAAAATGAACACATGAAAAAATAATATTAATGTTGTCCGATGCTGCTGCTTACATGTGTAAAGCCTCAGTTAATTTAAAAATATTTTTTCCTAATTTAATCCATACTACTTGTTTGGCTCACGGTATTAATAGAGTTGCGGAAGAAGTAAGAAACCAATTCCCTCTTGTGAATGAGTTAATTAGTAACATAAAAAAGATTTTTGTAAATGTGCCATTGCGAGTTCAATTTTACAAGAACTCGTTTGCCGTTACCGTTACCGCCACAACCAGTAACTACTAGGTGGGGTACATGGCTAAATGCCGCAATTTTTTATTCAAAAAATTATCAAAATATTAAAAACTTTATTTTTGAATTATCTGATGATTCAAATGCTATAAGAGAAGCTAAAAAGACCTTAGAAAATAATATAATACCAAATCAATTAGCATTTATTCCAACACATTTTTCTATAATATCAGAAACAATTTTGACATTAGAATCAAGAGAACTGCTCTTGACTGACTGTAAATTTAGTAAACAAATGTCACAAAGCACTCTCAAGTGTTAGAGGAAATGGAGGAAACGGAGAAATAATTTTAAAAAAGCTAAATTCAGTATTGGAGAAAAATCAAGGATTTAAAATTCTTTCAAAAGTTTCTCTTATTTTAAATGGGGAATTTGAGGAGGACATTGAATTATACCCTAATATTGTAAGCAATTTAAAACGTGCTCCAATTACTTCTGTCGATGTAGAACGATCTTTTTCGACGTTCAAACACTTGTAGATGACAGACGTCATTCGTTTAAAATAGAAAATTTAGAAAAGCACCTAATTGTCAATTTTAATAATAAATAATAGCAGTTTAAGTAGCTAGATAAACCAAGAGCAAATAGTTAGTAGATAGTATATAGGTGTTTAGGTAGATATTATATTACTAGTTAAATAATTAAATATTTATTAAATGAAGTTATTTTTTTGAAATAGTACATTATTATAATGTAAGTATTATAACGTCACAGAACCTTTAAGTTTGTGTATATTGTTAATAAGGAATAATGTTGTACGAGCATTATGTTGTAAGACACTTAAAATGTAAAATAAAGTGTTATCTTCATGTTTTTTTTTTTAAGTTGAAATAGCGCATACTGATGCATATTTCGCATATGGCAGAGCATATTGTCAAAATATGTGCATAAAAATGCGCATATTTTGTTGTTTTTCTTGTGCATATAATCCGAGCTTTAGTGATTACAATCAAGATTCGCTAATTATACCAATAAGTGAAAAGAATTTAAAAAACACGTAAATTCTATTGAATAGTATATAATCGCGATTCTATATTCTTTGCAAGGACGAATGTAGCTATTAATGGCGGAATTCTGTCCACATCTATAAAATTATCTGTACGAATGTATTTTAGATGCTTACAGATTTACAGATAACTTTAGAGACGTACCTGTAGCGTCTGTAAAGTTATCTGCCTAGAATTCCACCTTAGGATACCATACTGAATTTGATGCAAGTACCATCTTTTTCAATTTAAATGCGAATCGAAGCTCCAGAAATCATTGGTTGTTTATGAAATGTATACCTAGCGATGCGAAATTGGGATATTTTCATAAATAATTTTCAATTAGTTTCTGCTATAATTTCGAGTTTTTTTTTTTTTATTTTCATCTGTATGCAGAAGATCATGGTATTTTATAAAGTAATAGCAACAGTTCTGCATGAAGATTTAAGAAACTAGAAAAAGATAATGTGGTAGAAATATTTGGTGCGAGAGGTTCGGCCAAATGAAGCAGCGCACATAAGAGAAGGATGCACATATTGGTGAATGAAAGAACCCACGGTCAAGGCACTAAAAAAGAGGGTCTATAACTCTGTCTATTATATTTATATATTTCGACTGAAATATCTCGTACTAGACATTTACAAAATTTTAAAGTATAACAAACTTATAACATAGGTGCGCTTTTGTTAGATAAGTTGAAAAACATATTCTTTTTACTTTAATTACTTCGACGAGCTTTTATTGATTTTTTTTACATTCAATTAAACATGCATTCTAGAACAGTCTTCCTTTACTTTGTGTGCAAATTCGAAGTTTAACAGTTAATTGAAAATAATTGTTAGGTGCAAATTATGCCTCAGAACGTGAAATAAACGGCAATAAACAAGATACATACATGTAAAAACTTACTGACGTAAAATATTTTGATTAAGAAATTGCAAATAATTTAATTTTAACATTTTGTAAAAAAAAATCATTGCGAATTGTTTATTGAAGCCGTCTCCGCATATAGTTTACCAAATTCTTTCTTCATTTTAAGTAGAATGTGGAAATGGAATAATAATCGGTTTTCTTTAATATAATATACTTTATTGCAGAAAAATATAGAAACACACATGCAACATATAAAAGTGGTTGATATACAGTTAGCCTAGTCAATATTCACTTATAGCGTTTTCGACTTATTGCATTTTACGCGTGGAGTATATCTATCTCCTTTACTAATATTATGTATTAAAATAAGATGGAAATACAATCAGTGGATAAAAGTGCAGGAAGTCGAAAACGCTATTAGACTATACGGGCATTTAGCACTAAGATAAACCCTGAGTCGCTGCTTAAATAAAGATGGACTCCGGCATTGTTTGATGTCATCAGGGAAAAGATTGAAATACTAGGGCCCAGCGTAAAAAGGGGATTTTTTAGAGCCCTCCGTTTTCGCCAAATCAACTCTAAAGTGCCCAAGATTTCGAACATTTACGCAATAAATCATACCCGATGTTTGCAATTTATTCTTATTATCATATGTGAACATTAATAATTTATATAAATAAATTGGGGTTAGTGTAAGTATATTCTCCTCTCTTTATTTTACTTTAACAAAACGAGGTTGTTTTGCTTATATCTTCCTATAGATTATTAAAAGTTTTATACAATTGACGAAAAAGTTTATTTTACATTTCACAAAAAAAAATATTCTTGATGAAAAGCTCGGCATGCCTAGTAGATACATAATCAAGTACAAAATTTTTAAAACATTGCCAGGAATACAGGTAAAATCAAAATTATGATTTGGAATAAAATAGGTACAAACTATTGATTTTCCCAGATAAAAATTAGAATATATTAGAGTATTTATAGAATAAAGGAATGGCGTGACTACAGTTACACAAAATCTTAAAGGCAAATAAATTTAAACCATACACACTCCAAATTTACTCATACTTTAAAAGAAAGATATGTTCCACGGAGGTTCGAATTTTGTGCCCATATCCAAGAAAAATTGGAAGATAAGTGATTTATGACCAGAGATAATATATGACACATGTACTTTTCTCTGACGAAACATGTGTATGATGTGAAATTTACAAAGACAGAGTTGTTGAACCATTCTCTTTTCGAAATAACATGAATGAAGAAAGATACCTACAATTTTTAAATAATCAGTTGTCTGACTTTCTTGATAAACTACCACTAAATACGCTAGGAAAAGTATGGTACCAGCAAGATGAAGCACCATGTCACTGTAACAGAAATATTCGGGATTTTCTCCCCCACTCTTTTAACGGTAAAGTGATCGGGAAGTACATGGTGTTTCTTTGTCCTCCAAGGTCTACAGACATTACTACCTTAGATTTTTTTTTGTGGGGCTTTAAAGAAAAAATATACCTTCAGAGGCAATTTCAAGATGTTGATCATTTTGAAAGAATCGTTAAAGTAGGGGTGTCAAACATTTCAATATAGGCCTACAGATTTTAACAATGTTTTAAAAATGTTGTACTTGATTATGAATCATCAAGTCATGCAGAGCTTTTTCTGCATTTGTATAAAACTTTTTGGAACACTCTGTATATATTTACAAAAAAATGTATCCTGGAACATTTTTTAATTTTGTTATATTTGTAATTTCTTGCAAATTCGCATATCATGTATTTTTGAATTGTAATTTTTTTTTGTATTTTATTTAACAATATATTTATTTTCTTTTATTTTATCTACAAGAGAAGAAAAAGATCACGAGTTGGATGACGGTTTTCTTAAGTTAAACACGGATATGTATCGTATAATTATTTACGCATATTTCTGTACTTTGGGGGTGCTCAGCGGATGATAATTTTTGTTGTTATTTTATGTAAGTTTCCACTTGCAGAAATAAGGTTACTATTATTTATATTTAAATTTACTAAACCATAGAATTGATTCTCCATTACCAGAATTGTACTTTTTAACACCCACCTACAATATACTCGTACCATAGATACCCTCCAGATGTCCTTCCAATAAGCCGTAGTCTTGTTTAATTGTGTAATGCCTAATTTATAATAATAAGCTTGGTTTCACCATAGGTTTAACTTTAACTAACGCTTTGTTATTATATTCCATATTTAAAACACAGCAAATGTCATCTAAGTATCACTTAAAATTAAATCAAGCTTAACGTATCGGTGCAAACAGGTGTTTTTTGAGCACTGTTGGACTAGTATGAAAACAAAATAAAACAATATGTAATATTTGCCGGGTACACATTCTGCAGTATTGTGTTCATGAAAAAAAAAACACTAACAATAGACTACCACCAAAGAGAGTGGATCATATAAATTTATTGCTAAAGCTAAAAACATTTCTAACTCGCTACAAAGCTAAAGAACCGTTCTGAGAAAAACGTTGCTATAGTCGAAATACAAAAATTTAAAATTCAGTGATCATAAAGGTCGTCATGAATGGATAAAGATGGATGCGCTGAAAATATCCTATACCGTTCATTATCTTTTATCCAGTTATAAGTTAACTTGCGTAATAACTGTTATTCCATTAAGATAAATTGGGAACATAAATAAAAGGTGGTAAAAGTATGGTCACTGAAAAGACGAACATGTATCAATAAATAAAACTCATTCTTGTAACTATAATATAATTTAATCAGGTTGAATACAAGACATATAACAAATTTTAAATATAAAAGCAATACCAAAATAATATTTAATAGGCTGTAACTTCAGAATTTGTTGTACAACGGTACCTAGCTTTTGGAACAATAGTCGTTTGTACATGTAAAGGTTCTACCTAGAGCAGGAAAAAAGGAATAACATTTATTGTGGCTTTTGTATTGTTACTCACTTTTTTAAACTTCTTGAAGTTCTTTTTCCCATCAACTATTCCATTATGTTCATTAATAATAGTGTTCCGCTCTTTAATTAGCGATTTCGACTCAACGATAACACAATTATTAAAAGATTCAAAAAACTTTTGCATATTTTCATCGAAATGTGTAATTTCTTTAGAAACATCTGTGTCATCTTTTAGAATTGTAGTTTTTGATAACCACTTATGATTATTTTCTATTGTCTCATCTACAATGGTAACGTTGAAAACATACGGTGTCAAAGTGTCTTGTCCTGTTTTGTCATTAGATGTTGCTTTTCCTTTTTTTGACTTTTCATTATTTTTTGAGGGCAGAATTAATCGCTTATCTTTCTTTGCACTTTCTATAACAAAAGGTTTCGGGAGAGGATTATTTGTACTGCTCGATTCTTGTGTTTTGACTTTCTTCACTGAAAAAGGATTCACTACAAGTGCTTGCTCTTTCTTAAAAGTAGTAGGGGAAACATCTCTAGATTTTCGTTTTCCATTTGCCAGCGAATCCTGAAGTGAAAAAATACAACAAATACAGGTTATGTGTATTTCAATAGTGGCTTTCGATTTGGCTAAGAGAGCCACTCTGGAACAGCTCAAGGGCAGTACTATGGCCAAATTGAAAGCCACTAATAATGCAATTAGTACAATGCATTGTTCAAATATTTTTTAACTATAATATACTCCAATTATGAATAAAATGTAATTTTATACGAAAGCAACATAGATATAATTTAATATTGACAAAAAACTTACTAATTCCAGTGAAGATAAATCAGTGTTATTCGGAGAGGACAATGGTGATTGCTTGAAAAATTCCGTGATTTTGCTGGATCTGGGTTTTGTATTAAATCTGAAAAACAAAATAGCAAATACGAGTATGGAGTTAAAACAAACAAATTCTACTTATTAATTCTTGCACCATTAATATGTACCATTTTCAAAGATGAGGTGCAGTAGGGCTTGCTATTTTTCAAAATGACTAGATAGATACTGAAGCAAAAAAACAAGTGAAGTGGTACAACGCAAGCACAGCTAGTAAAAAAGCAGTGCTAAGATCCAGGTAGACTCCAACTTTATGGTGCAAAAATTAAGTATGAGAATATTTATTATAAATAATACTTACCTTACAAAATCGAAAGGATTTTCAGGTTTTTCAACTGAACTACGTTGTTTAGAAGTACTTGGCGTAGGATTACTTGGTTCTTCTTTATCTTCGCCTGTTAAATCAACAGAAATCCATTTATCACTTGCGTTTTCTTGCAATAGTTTCAAATCCTTATCTAATTTAATTTTCTTATTACCATTACACAATTCTTGTCTTGTTCTTTTGTGATTCTTCTCCTCTGCCTTTTCATTAGAAATGTAACTTATTTCACTAGGATCATTAAAGAGCACGGTAGGACGTTCAAGTGCTGGTATACTAATTGCATTACTGTGTACTTCTTTTTGAGTAGAAGTAACTATATTCTTGCATTTGATAGAATCGTCTGAAAATATATTTGAGTATGTTTCCTTTTCATCTGTGTTGATTAATTTAATTCGTTTTTCTTCATTGCTTAATAGTTGCCCTTCTCTTTTATTACTCACAGCAACTGCATCTTGTTGTTTGTTTTGACTGCATTGTATTGGTGTAGAAAGGCGTTCTTTAACTGTTTCAGGTATTATTAAAGATGGCTTTTCTTCATTTTCATAATCCTGTGTTTGTGTATCTGGAGCTAAAAACCTGCTAGTAAATATTATTTCTTCCCGTCCCTTAATGAGCATCCCAGCTCTATCAAAATCGGGATTACAGTCTTTGTCACACGATGCTGAAACTACAGCCATAGCAATTTCCTGGAATGGTATTGCTCTTTTTCCAATATTATGTAACTGACCAATCATCTTCATAAAAGAAGTACTTATATTTAAATCTTTTGATTCGTCTTGAATAAGTAAATACTGTGGATTATTTGATAGAAAATTTGCAGTTGTTAGTCGTTTTTCATCCCAGCAAATACACTGCCCACCTGAAAAACAGTACTTCTGATAATACAATAATAACAAACTATAGTTTAATCCATGAATTTTTCTCTTCAAGTCGGAAAGCTATTGAGTCGAAAATAACAATAAGACTTTTTATCAAAATATAACTTTCGTTTTTCATGGGTTAAAAAAAACCCTCGTGAATAATATGAAACTACTCTGCATAGTCAGCGAGTGACAGTTTGGGCGATGGTGTCGGCATTTGGAGTTTGGGGCTACCTCAAAGAAAAGGTGTATAGCAACCGACCTCCAACCATCAATGCCTTGAAAGAAGCAATCAGTACGGAAATGGCAAAGAAATCGCCTGAAATGACAGCGCGCGTTATGGAAAACTTCAGAAATCGCTTAACTAAGTGTATCGCAAGCTAGGAACGCCATTTGGATGACATCGTTTTTCATAAATGGATTTTACAATTCTATAAACATCTTCCAACACATTTTTTTTTCTATTGCGTAAATAATTTTTCATTTACTATTCTTGGAAATTCGTGAACTTTTTCTGTCGTACCCTATATACCGGGTGTTTCTGGAAGGTGGCTCGCCCCTATAACTTCTGAAGTATTTGAGATAGAGAAACGAAATTTGGGAATTAAGTACAGGGCATAAATTTACATTTTTTGACATAGTCAATAAATTTTTGTCCCTTTTGGTTTTACCGGAAATGACTTTGATTTTCGGTTTTTAAATGAGACTACCTGTATAGTTTTCGATATTTTAATTCGGGATAATATTTTGAGTACAACTGTACAAATTTGATATTTCTTACATAAAAAGAATTCTTTTTTTAAATTTTTATATTTTTCAATGAGAGGGCTTTGGAGTTCTTAAAATACTCAGGTGTTACTGCATAAACATGATAAGAACAAAGTTTTTCGTTTTTACTGTATACACAGTTTTTTACACGCATTTGTACGTTCAAAATTTAGTTTTTATGATTCAATTTAATTTTTTCAAATGGGAACAGGGTGGCTCATTAGATCAGTGGTTCTCAACCTTTTTTCGCCTAGCGCCCACTTACTGGATTTTGTATAGATCCCAGCGCCCACTGGTGGGCGCTACCGCCCACGTTGAGAACCACTGCATTAGATCATCACGAAAGAGCATTGAAGTACCTTCATTTTGATACCCTACATTAATATGCCGATCAAATGTTTATTAAGTATTTTTTATGAAAACGCAAAATAATGCAATACGTAATGATATCACATGTAGCTATGTACTTAAGTCGATATAGCCATAAAAAACAATTTTTGTTGACACTATACAAATAGTGACAGGTGACAAGTCCTGATTTGTAAAAGCTGTCTTTAACCAGTTTAAAAAAAAAGCAAATTTTTCATGAGAATGAACATTTTATAGTAAATGGAGACAAGGAAGTTGATGTTTTAGCATATGTAGAAGCAAATGTAACAGCATCAGTTAGAGAAATTGCTCTAGAATGCCAAATTAGTAATTCATCGGTATGGAGAATTTTGCATAAACATAGATATCATTCATACAAATATCTGATACATCAGCATCTTTACCAAGACGAAAATGCAGGAAGACTTGAACACTGCAATTGGTTTGCAAAAGTTTTTTGAGAATAACAGATTTCCATTCACAATTCTTTATAGAGACGAAAGTCGATGTACGAATGCAGGCATGTTTAATAGGAAAAACAGAAGGTACTGGGCTCAAGAAAATTTATATTTAATGGAAGTAGGTAATTTTCAAGAACGTTTTGGATTTAATTGTTGGTTAGGTATAATTGGCGAAAGAATTGTGGGTCCAGCCACAAAACTAAATTTTGGACGTACAAATGTGCGTAAAAAACTGTGTACCTATACAGTAAAAACGAAAAACTTTGTTCTTACCACGTTTATGCAGTAACAACTGAGTATTTTAAGAACACCAAAGCACTCTCGATGAAAAATATAAAGTTTAAAAAAAGAATTCTTTTTAAGTAAAGAAATATCAAATTTGGTACAGTTGTACTCAAAATGTTATCCCGAATCAAAATATCGAAAAATATACAGGTAGTCTCATTTAAAAATCGAAAATCAAAGTCATTTGTGGTAAAACCGAAAGTGACAAAATTTTTTTGACTATGTTAAAAAATGTAAATTTATGCCCCGTACTTAATTCCATCCGGTATATTAGCGCCACAGACATGATCTAAGCATTAGAGGCTCTATTTTCTTCACAATTTGTTTCCTTTTTCCGATCTTTTGCTATTTCTTCCCACTTATAACCGTCCTTTGTTTGCTCTTCCTTCGCTCCTTCTGGTGCCTTCCCTTTCATACAAAACTGTTTAATAATTTCGTAGAATTCGTTCTTCGTTTCTAACTACTTTTCTTGTGTTGGCACATCTGTTTATTATGCTGATTTTCCTATATTTTCCTCGTAGTCTCAAATAGCATATTCGGTCTGATATTGCTTTAACCCCGAAGTATCTGTTACCACCGTCACTTTTGAATATCGTATTTCTAAGTAAATCGACTATTCCCTAACTAATTTGGTTAGTTTCTTGCAAGGCAAGCATATCCATCGCACACATATGCATTATTTCTTCGAATTTTTTTAATGCATCTTCAAATATACCGCGTACACTACATGGCCCTAGTTTCAACCCTCTTTGCATCTCTTTTTGTTTCTTATTTTCTCCCCAATCATTCTGTTTCTCTTCTTTTTGCTTCATTGTGTCCTTTTCATCTGATTGGTTTAAGATCTTGTCCTCATTCGTTGTCCAATTCTCCGCCTTTCTTATTCTTAGTTTTTTTTTTTTTACTTTTACTCCCATGTTTCTTTATCTCATTCAGTTTTTTCTGTTAATTAAACTTTTTTTCTATTGCTAGATCATGGCAAATTGTTCGTCTCTTTTAGTTTATTTTAACTAACTTTAATTGCTTCGTAAAAACTTCAATTCAGCATTGTTTTGGTTAAGTTGAACTGTTCGCCTATCACCTGAACGGCGAGCGTTCAATACCCGGCTATAGTGGTACGTTTTCGTTTTAAAGATAATAACGAAAATCCTTTATCAGCAATAATCTCCCTATCCGTTACAAACATCTAGCTAATAATATCCATATCTGAATCAATACAATTTTACTATGCACTAAAGCAGTTTTATTATTCAATAGTTAAGTCTGATAAAATCATAAAATAAATAAGTGACAACAATGCCTAAATCGAAAACAGTACCTGTAGCATTATGAGAACTGAAAATAAATAATTTAAATTCACTTTAAATATTTAAACTGTTTGCCGTGATAATTTGTACACAAAACTAGTCGACTGCCAGTTAACTAAAATGTATTTTTTCGGAACTAACACCAAAGCCCACAGCAAAAATGTTTCGATTTCAAAAAGTATTTTCATTAAATTTCTCTTTGCCACTTTGAAAAAAAAATATCGCATCACTAGACTTATTGTTATTATTAGTTTTCAAAATATCGCCCATCCTGACTCTTAGAGAAACATTCTATTATTTATAAAAGGAAATTACCTGCTAACTCTATAATAGTTTCGATCTTTGCCTTTGACGATTTGTCCTTAAATACAAATATTTTATTTGCAAACAATGTGTTCCGAGATTGCTCATCCAAAAAATTTATATTTTTGTTAAGTACATTTTCAGCATATGTTGGTTTATACGAACTTGGATCAGGGGGAGGCAAGTTTTGGTTTATATGTTTTAGAAAGTCTGTCCAAAAATCCTGATTAACTATTGGTTGCTTTTCAATAAGTGCACACAATACTTTCAAAGTTAACATTATCTCACGTACAGTTAAATGTGAACATTCCTTGGACCATTGGTCTAAAAGATTTCCTTCAACTTTTTCTATAACCTTAGATAACACCTTTTTCTCTTCTGATGTTAAGCCTGAAGTAGTTATGTTTACCTTTTGTTCTTTCAAACTAAAACACACAAACAAAAGTAGTTATGCACTTATCCACTTTTGCATTGATATAATTTTTAGCATGTCAAGTATTAGTATGTTTCAATTTCCTATATGGGTCACCTAAAAACCAAGAGCAAGTAAACAGATTGGAGCAATTAGCAAAAGGTAATTGCTCTCATATCTTTATCAGTAAACAAAAAGCTATTCAGAAAACCAACTAAAATCCTCAACTCACATTTTCAAAAAGTATTTTTTGTACCACTTGGCTTCTATGCATAAAAAATTTATATTAGGTAATTAACAATGGAATAGTCATGTCACTCAGTTGTCTCTCAGAGTTGTATTGATGGTCGCCTCATATCTATCAGATACTTGATAAACTTTTCACCAGTAGCTGCAATCAACTTCAGGTATTGAAATAGATAACCCATGCAAAATTTATTTTATAAACTATAAAATTTATAGAAAAATATCTAATTATCATTGTAAAAACACATTTTCGGTCCTATTGTTTCCATGTATCTGAGAGATAGTATGCGATATTTGTAGTATTAAAGCAAACTAATATAATAAATATAATACATACATATAGATACTGCCGAGTATCCCAAATTTTATTTCATCATTTATGTTCAATTCTGTTACTACTGAGGTGTCTAATTTAACATTATTTACAAATGTATTGTATTTAGCACCTAAATCTTTAATATATACTTTTCCTTTCTAAAATCAACTATTAATAGCTGAGTATTACAAAAGGAGTTCAATATGACCATACCTTTATTGTGAATGAAGCATGTTTCCTACTAATTGAAGTATCATCTCTGATTAATATATCACACTCCCTACGGCCAACAATATATTCCCGATTTTGGAATAGGTAAAACGCCTTTGTTCCTAAAAGTGATTCTGAAATGCTATATGTTCATTCTATTTCTTTATAAACATACCATTCTTTGCAAGTATAAAATACATTGTAGCTAATAGTAGGGCGAAGAGAAGGTATTGTGTTTATTCAATTATTCAGGAGCAAATTATCTGTTTATGTTCTTGCTATTATGTTCGGAGATTACCTAGCAAGTATCGCTCGGAAAATTCACCGTATTTACCGCGGATAACCGTCCACCGTCACTTTTGAAATTTAACAAGATACAAGATTGAGGTTAAAACCAAAATTTGTAAGTATTGTTCCTAGAGATTTTACATTTTAGGACAATTGATGCCTTCACCTTTACCACAGATATATATATATGATCTAAGATTGAAGAGGATATTTGTAATACTGGTAATACTATATCATAGAAAACCATCTTAATACGCATGCGCTTATTGATGCAAACACAAACGTGCGTCGTCAATGCAGGTAATTCTATGGTCTCAGGTCTCAGTTCACTCAGTTGTCTCTACTGCTACATATCTGCAAAGTATAGGAATACCAAGTAGCGTCACTCTCTTGGAAAAAGAAAATTGCGCCGCCATTTTGTTTTATCCCATATGGTCACGTGTGAATGGTCATTGTAAACAAACATTTGTGTTTTGTATTTATTATGATTTTGGAATAAGTTTGAACTGTTATCCAAGTTTAAAGGAAAGTACCACATCACTATGCAGTGAGAAATTGTAGGAGCAATAATATTGATTCCTCGGGGCTTCATTTCTTTGGATTTCCAAAGGATGTTACGAGGTTACTGTTGTAACATACAATCTGTACATGGTAAATAATATACATATCTTCTAGGATGTCATTCTGGGCATTGCTTACTGACCGGAGAGACATTTTAGAGATGGGAAATTGTGGTCGCTTGAAAGTATATCTTCTCTACGTTTACTGTATGAAGAATTAAGTCAAGAAGGAATGGAATATATATACACTAGAAGAATAAATCAAGATTGTCAGGAAAATTTCTTCGGAACTGTGCGACAATAAGGAGAAGCTGTCTAAACCCGACCCCGATACAGTGAAATAAAATTAATAAATTTTACATTCCAGTTGATTATAGACACATAGATATATCCGAAGAAAATGCCGTTACTTATATCGGAGGATATTTAATTAAAAAATGTCTGGAAAAACATTCTTGTGTGAAATACACTGAATTTTCAAACGTATAAGGATATCATTTTGATAGCAGTTTCAAAATTAATGCATTCTATAGAGCCCATTACCAGGATGATGATAATTTATTTGGTAATTTAAAGTTGCCTGACAGCAGCTTTTATCGCTTTGTTACTGAAATGGATTCGTATTTTCCAACACGTATTTGCAAAAAAAAATTTTAAACTTGAATTAGTTAGGCTCATGAAAAACATCAATTGGCCTTTTCCCAGTGGAATATTTAACAAAATTATTTGTTAGAACGAACATTTTTTATTCGTTAAAATTTTACAATAGATTGTTGAAAACAAAGCCACAACAAAATAGAAAATTAATAAATCTTTTACATTTGTAAATAGTTGTTTAATTTACCTGATGGACATGTTTAACATTTAAATAACGAATTTGTTTTAATGCTAAAAAAACACGTTTTAATTTGTTTTTAGACATTACTTACATATACATTTTTAAATTTCGCGCAATAGATAAAACAAAATGGTAGAAGGTCATCGAAAACGTGACGCTACTTGGTTTACCTATACTTTGATATCTGTGTCAGTGCTGCCGTTTCGAAATTTTAAACTCTACTAGCACATTACAAGAAATTATACATACTATAGATTGTACTAGATTTATTAATTTTTTAGTTTTCGCCATGAATGCAAATGCGGCACTTTTAAATTAAGAGTTATCCTTTAATATAAAATGTAATGTCCAAATAATATTTTTTACAACTGGTCTAATACATTTAAAAAAAAAACAATATGTCAGACCTAATATATACCTATAAGTCTTAGAAAAAGCCTAACGGTACCGAATTACAGGAAATGCAAAGTTTTAAAAAAACGTCCGTAAAAATCCGGAAACTACTTAGGGTGTTCCGAAATCTGATAAAAGTATAGCTTTCATTCTCAAATAAATGCGTTTATTTCTCGATTGCCTCTATACGACATACCCATCTGATCTACATAAAACATTATATCAATTATGAACGTTAATTGATACTTCTCTACAAGCATTATCGAACTTTCCAGGAGGAAATCGCGTATTTTTGGTGTATTTTGTTCATCTTGCTTGCGAAATTAAAAAGACACGAATTGAAACCATTCCAGAAATTACACTTTAAAGTATGTAACAATTTAAATTAGAATTAGTTTTTGTTAAAGGATTTAATTGTTTAGAAGTAAGAGATAAATATCACTCAATACGCTTGCGTATTATTGCGATTTTCATCTTGCACAAACGAATATTGCATGCTCCACCATGTTGGCATTTCCGCAGTAAGTGCTCCTACAATTTTTTGCCGTGTCCAGGATTTAAATTACTGTGACCGGTCAAAGCCCGCTGGGTGAAGCAGCAGTTAATATTTCTGCAGTTGACCCACCTACCTACTTTATGCTGTTGCTTTGCCACCGCTCCTGCCATCTTTCCAGTATCTGTTTTCTTGTTTTCTCATTCCCTACTTGATCAAATATTTATTCCGCTCCTGCTAGGAGGCCAATGCGTGGGATTTCAGTCTTGCACATGTCAAATTAAAAAAAAAAAAAACCAGATACGAACATATAATAAAATATTTGTTAACAATTAATTCGGATTGACACATTTACTACCATATAAGTTAACTCATGCGAATCAACCGAAAAAATTCTTCTCGAGTAAAATAATTATACACACTCATATTAGTGCTTTAAAATTCGCCGAAAATTATGTCGAACTTAAATTAAAACTCGATTGTTATTTTGTGATAACGCCCTGTTGAGCCATCTGCAGGTTTCTAGTTATTGCTGCTATGCAGCTCGCACGTTCTTTAAGACCTAGTGGATACCGCTAATGTTTAGGTAAAGTGATCTTATTTCAATAGTTATGGCTGCATGGCGATGTGCCTTACATTATATGTATGTACATAAAATATCAATACGAATCACCTACGTTTATTAAATAATCCCATTAATCACAAAATGCAAAAAAAAAATACAATTGGTATAAAATTACATACACTTAGTTACTACACATTTACATCTAATGTTTGTACAGATAAATGCGTATTTAATCTTTCTTCGCGCCTTCTTTCTAAAAACATAATATTGGTTTGATTGCTAGTAAATAGAAGTTACTTATAATTTACCTCTAATAATTTTCTTCGTTTTGTTATACCTTGACTCATTAACCGATATTGCAATTTTACTTTCTCCTTTAATTTGTCAGGTATGACCATAGCTGTTGTTGTTACATTTCCAGTAAATATGATGAAAAACATAATACTTAATACAATTATCTAAAACATATATAAATACAATAATTGTTTACATTGATAAACAATGTAATTCAGGACAGATATGAAGGATATGTTAATATAAGCAATATAACTTGGGAATGTGTAAATCGAAGTTAAGTGTTATTTATTATGTAGCATCAATCAAACTTACATGCCATGTAGACGAAGGATAGTAACTAAGCTGATACAATACGTATGCGTTATACAATTGAAACACATAACCAGCAAATAAGAATGGTAAAAGAAAACTTAAACCCCTCCACATCCATGAATGAAAACCTTCAATTGTTATATCCATATTGTGCCTCTCTCCTAAAGCTTTGAGTCTATACAGTACTCCTCTTTGGTATCGGAATTGTAAGTATTGTACTACACCTAAAACGATTTTGAGTTTTTTTTTTTTTTTCAAAATATTAACAATTATACTAAATGTTTATAAATTGCTTAGAATTTTGCACCAAGTATTAGTAACACTGCTATATTCTATCTTAAATGTTTGCTAACTTTAAAAACAACGAATTAGAGAATGAAATTATTGAAGACAGAAAAATAATTCAAGTGAACTTACTAATATATGCATTAAACCACATAAATTGATTCCTAAACTCCGACCATGTTTCCTGATCTGGCCATATTAGTAAAATACCTGCCGCAACCGTTGAGAGGAAGTGATGTGCCCTCCACCAGCCCTTAATTCTTGATCCATTTACTTTTAGAATGCTTTCTCTTATCGTTAATGTGCAATAGTACCATACTAATAAAAATATATAGCTTAGCTCTAATGCCCTATTTATAAAATAAGGTAAGTTTAATTCAAGATAATTAGTAAAATATTATATTTTACCTAAATCTGACAGTCAGATTCAGCATAGAAAATATAAACCCTATAATGCTTAGAACCAACTTAAATTTTTCATATTCATCCTTATACTTGAACCTGAAAAGCATCTTCTTCTTAGAAATAAATCATTAACAAATACACAGCAGATCTAAGAATGATTTAAGTTATATCACGAACGTCCCATTAAATTGGCTCATCAGAATTTTTTAACTTAACACATTATTGAAATTTTGATAATTTTGAAAATGGCATATAAGCTGACTTGATTTATTCTGTAAACATAAATTTTATTAATATATTTATATGTACATATACTAATAAAATTTATGTATGTAATAAAATGAGGTTACTATGCAAAAAATAGAAAATATATTAAAAGTACCGATGTCATTCAACATAGTACAAACAAAAAAATTTCTTGATAAACTTAGAAGGAAAATTTTTATTTTTTTTTAATTTAGAAAATTTAATCGTCGAAGTAATTGTTTATGAAAATTAAAAATATATATAGGACATGTATATTATTTTATTTATGCACGAATAAGTCATAAATTGACAATTTTACACGAATTTCTACGCCATAAACGTCTTTTTATAACACTAGCGCATAAGTCTTTATTCCTTAGGGCTATAATGAAACGTCAAACAACGACATTATACCTAATAGAAATACTTTAAATCCTTACAAAATGAAGAGGTTTCATTCGAAACCAAAAATTGTACTTTTTATTGACCATTTATTTTAGGTAACATGCATATGTTAACAACACAATTCGAACACCTTTTATCCATATTAATATTCGGACGTACCCCCCAAATCAAGTTGGAATTTTCAAATTTAGTCAAATCAACCTTAGAAAATTCAATAAAATACATATTTTTATTTTAAATTAAAAACTCCGCATTTGTGCATAAAGTGATATATGTACCACGGCCGTAACTTGCTTTTATGGCCCTCGATGTATTTTTAAAATTATGTATTGGATCATAAAAGCAAGTTAGGTCCTTAATACATAAATAACTATTATCTATATTGTTCTTTAAATTGTTGATAAATGTAGGATATACTTATACTTAGTAGATAGGTAGAATTTGAATAGAAATATGGATAAATATGGCATGTTTGACATTATGACAAGCAAACCAATGCTTAGACTGTACCTATCTCATTAAAAAAGAATTAAAAAGTGATATTTGATTGCTCTTTTTTCTCTTTTGCCAAAAATATTGCTTACATTAATTGCATATAAGTTACGGGGCGGCAAATAATTGTTCGCACCAGGGCGGGGACTTACCCAGAAACGGGCCTGAACATGGTGTCTTTACTATAGCATTGAATGCTAATCAAACTTGCGTACCAATTGGCAACATTTAAGGTTTGGTACACCCACAATTGATAGCTTTTGAAATATTCACATTTATTTCACTTTTTTTTTCCTCTTGTATTATTTTGGCTTATTTATTTTCTTGTTTCTTGCATATATTTCATATTCTAAAGTTTCGATCAAATTACAAGCCATCTTCAGTAGTTGTATCTAATTAACAATTTTACTTTTTTAAATCAGTTTAATTAGTTTTAATTATATATACACTTGCCTGCATGGAAATCGGCCCACTGTAAACTTTCGACTTTAACTATATTTTGTTTCGAATCTATTCATCAGATCAAGAAAAAATATATTCTGTTTGAAAGACAATTTAATACGCTTTGATATGAGTTTAAACTTACCAAGTGTGCTTATCGTCTGTATGCGTAGTGGCCGGTAAACAAATGAAACATACTTATGTTGTGGTTGCAACGGGAATAACAAACTTGCGACATGTTGAAATTGTTGCCTTGGCAATTGAAATTAGCACATTATTCGCTTTTCATAATTTGATTAGTTTTCACGTGTGTTAGTGTAATGCATACTATACCGCAAAAAGCCGCTCTAGTAATTGCTTTAATCGAAAATGGAGTTAGTTAGCGAGCTGTTGCTCGAGAATTGCATACGACACGCGCAGCTGTTCGAAGAATACTAAAGTTATGTGGAGACTGGATCCTTTCATAGGCGACCTAGAACTAGCAGAAAGTGATTATACAACGGATCGTGGTGACCGCAATATTGTATCAACAACAGTAAGAAATCGTCGCCTTAATGCGGTTCAAGTCCAGCAACAGCTCCGTGAAATACGAGTGGCAATTAGTCAGTGGACAGTAAGACGAAGACTAAAGAAACGTAACCTGACTTGTAAAACACCTGAACTTCGTCAAAAACTTACCGCAGCTCATCGTCAAACATGCCTGCGTTTTGCAGGGGAGCATCTGAATTGAACAGTGGGGATCTGTTCTATTCTTAGATGAGACTAGCCCCGGGATTCTGTTTCTGTGAGAAGTGACAACACGTTAACGTTTTTCAGACGAGAACGTTAACGTGAGGACGGGTTCAAGCGATTCTGATACACCTCTCGCTAACGTCAGCGAAAGACATCGGTAATCTCCGGGAGAGCGAATACATTGGCCCTAAAAATCTCGTGTATTTGGTACAATATTTCCCTGGCGTTGTCGATTTGAATGTTGCATTTCTTTCTAACAAATGTTACCTTTACCAACAAACAAGGACGGAGGGCTTCGTCCTTGTTTGTTGGTAGATACGCGCAAAATATGAAAATAGCACGTATTTACCGCGAAATTGTAAATTATTTTGGCTTGTTTTGGCGACATATCCTTCAACTTTTCTTTGCTCATCATTTGTTATAGTATATTTAGATCGTTGTTACGTTTTGGATTTTTAAAAGTGAGACAAGTACAATATAAAGTAAGTGAAACAATAGAATAAATCAGCGAATATTGTTCATATTGGTTTATTTATTTTGTAAATCTAATTGAACAAATTTATGATTGCTGGACTTTTTTAAACAATTGCATTCTGCGATTTCTCTCTCTGTTTCTTAAAGCTAACACTATTGGCATCATATTTTAAAAATAATGTAAAGAAAGAAAAACTTTTTGCGAGAATATCGGATAACTATATTTACTATATTTTACTGCGATTTACTGGTATTTAACAACGCGGCGCCAAACTACACAACTACTACACCCATGTGCAATAAAGGCATGCAATACAAACAAAGATAGATGACGTCTCACTTGCTTCTCACGAAGATTTTTGTCGTGACTTTTCCTAACGGCAAACACGTGATAAGACTCCCCTAAACAGAATCGCATTTAACGATAGGCGTTAGGCGAAAGCGTTTCTCACTGAACCTGAATTCCGTCCCAGGATATGCATCTATGCCAGCGACCGAAGAGGAAAAGTGTGGCGGAGACCAGAAGAGCAATTTTCAGAATGCTGTATTGTTGTTGCAGTAGAAGAAGAGTGAGTTGACATCCCACAAGGAACAATATCGAACGTAATTAGATCTATGCCTAATCGTATCAGAGATGTTATTAGGACAAGAGAGGGTCATACCCATTATTAAAAATTAAGTGTTAATTTAGGTCATTGTGAATAAACCATACTTTCTTATGTAATAAAAAAAGACAATTTGTTTCATGTATTAATTTCACACTTTTAAATTTAAGAAGCCAAAATAAATTTGAAAAATTTAAACTCATATCAAAGCGTATTAAATTGTCTTTCAAACAGCATATATTTTTTCTTCATCTGATAAATAGATTTAAAACAAAATGTAGTTAAAGTTGAAAGTTTACAGTTGGCTGAATTCTATGCACATAAGTGTATATATTATTAGTTCTATAATAGTCACATGTACTTTTATTTTACCATATAATACCATGTTTTCTAATAATATATTTCATGTAAAAAATGGAATATTGTCAATGAAAAGTACAGTACAAATTATCTGTATGGGACAACCCCAAACAGATCAAACTTGTTTGCTAAAACAGTAAATTTGTACAATTTTAAATCGCATATAAAATGAGAGTCTTTATTGCTAATTGCCGTGTTATATTTTATTGTATTTTGGTGTTGAGTATGTACATTTTTGGTTCTACGTTATTTACATACATATAGATTTTAAAAGCATTTGTTATATGAACGGATCGACTAAATGTTGGAATAGATTGATTAAATTATGAAATGGATAAACCATCATCACAATTTCAATTACGATAGAACTATCATTCTGGTAGGAGAAAAAAAATATCATGCAGGACGCATCTTAGAAATGATCGACATAAAGAAGGATAATAATGTTATTAATGACAGAACTAATATATCTAGATTATCTAAGATATACCATTCCATAATTTAATCAACAACCCTATTTCAAACATTTAGTTTATCCATCTGTATATATAAATAACATAGAACCAAAGACATACATACCCAACACAAAAATACAATAACAAAAATATTTTAATTAAATTTACGCGCTGGCTATTGGTACAAAAAAACCAAGATAATGTAAAACTTCCTTGTCACACTCTAATTCTAATGAGCCGCTTCAATGGGAGACACTATAGAGTTCAGACCTTGATATAATCTAAATCATTCAACCTATTTATTCAAAACCTCACATAAAAGTAAATCTGAATACAAAGCTTGTTATACAAAGATATGCAAGGATCGTAGCATAATAATAGGCATACAAGATATCCGATCACTCCACATTACATGATTTTATGCATTCGTGACAATTATTTCGGTAATTCCAAAATTTCCGAAGAAATTCACAAATTTCCGAACATCTTGTGTGTGTACAAAGCTCGTTCCATCAAAATTATCGCAAATGATACTATGAAGTTTTATCATAGAATTTCATCAATAGGTCTGATTAGATTAATAGCTTATAAGAATTAACATTACTAAATTTAGGTATTACCAAAAAAGCATAAATTATATCACGAAATTACTACACTAATACTACAAAAAGAACTTACTTCTGTTCTTTGTTGAGAATAGAGACATTTACATTCCCTAATATGATTTTCAAGTATATTCCATTTTCTTTGGGCAGAGTTTGTTCAATTTCATACAAATGCACATTCTTCTTTAGTATCTTATTCTCTAAATGTTCAATATTGGTTTTATCAGTTTCTTTCTTTTTCAGTCTAAAATGAAAATAATGAAATTCATATTAAAATTATAGATTCTATTAAAATTTAAATTTGCACTTAGTTACTACAACATTTATAGTGCATAACACAATAAATTATATTACTCTTTTAAATTTCTCGAGATTATCCCCAAACGATAACGTTGATGGGCTATATGTTTTGCACATGTCTTCTGTAACACATCTAGCTCTTCTAATTTTTCTTGGTATGTTCTATTGGCGACCTGAAAAAGAACACTCAAGGGGGCATATAAATTAACACAAAATAATTTTCTAACCTCTAACTCCTTGAAGTCACTGGCTAATTCATCCCATTCGCTAGACACCCCTAACAGATCACACATTTTTTTCAAATAATTAATTTGCTGGAATATGCAAATGCACTAGATACCATTTAAACTCAATACTTCAATTCACCATCGAACTGTGTCCTTCCTATATTCACCGATTATTGATAATCCGATCACATATACTGCTAAACAATGTTGCCACTTGCCGTGACTTGCCACTGACGCACGCATGAGCCGACATATAAAGATAAAGACAGAAGTTCACTGGTTGCTACCAGCTAAACCACAGAATACGCTAAACCTTGCTTAACCTTGAACTTCCAAAACATAGCGAACTGTAAAACAAAAAAAGTTAAAATACACGGTAACTACTTTCTTAATTTATGGGAACAGATGAATACAGTGTATAAAAATAAAAAGTTTTATTTGCAGTTTTTTTATTTTGATTGCCAAGTAAATAATAAGTAATAATTAACAGTTAAACTGATTTAAAATATATATTTAATACAAAATTATTGCTTGTACAATAAAAATACTTTAAATTGTTCGCCCAAGAAATTAAAGCGCTTTAATTGGCTATGATTAAGTGATTACGCATACGCCAATCAAAGATGTCTTTTTTACTTTCCTACAATACAATCTACTACAACTCCATAGATAACATACATAATCAAAACTGGAATTTGCTACATAATTATATATTGTGTAACTGCATGCAATTTAAGTAATTGAAATAATTGTAGATAGCCTATAGGTTGTTTGGAAATATGAGATTATGTTCATATATGTATATAGGCAGTCTACGCACAAGTTAAAAAATGAAAAATCTGTATTTAGTAGGGCTCACGAAAACCGTCTTTTTTTAAGAAAGCGGGTACCCGTCCCGTGTGCACTACTCGGTTCCAAATTACCCGAGTACCCAATGCTAAATCTCCCTACCCGGTTTCCCGAAATCGGATAGAATCCTTGGTAAAAATTTCGAGTGGTTCTCCACGCAGCAAAATTAAAATTACCGACAATTATGTTTAGTTACTTGAACTTAAAGATACTACAATAAAATATCTATAGATAAATGTCTGGGGGGCGTTCGATGATAGGTTATACATAAGGTATATACTGCTGTCACTCTCAAGTATCCTTTACCCAATATGGCCAATATATTATACTTTTGAACGCAGCCTGATTTCATGTTTCATCAGTTTTATGCGGGAAATTTGAAATTTTGAGTCGCAGGTTAAGACATTTTTATTTTTCCATCATTTGAAAGTTTAAATATTGCAGATTGATTTTATTTTAATATCTTTTATAATCAAAACCAGACGTCCTAACGTATCCTAATTGTTCAATAATCTGCATAACCAGGAAAGATGTAAAATTATTTATTAATATTAAATTGTAACGTTTCATTGTTACCGATTATTTAGTGTTAACTCAATACTGTATTCTAAGTAAAATTAGTGTTATTTTAAATCATTTTCAACAAATAATCAATATTGACCCGCCTATGCTTTATATTGGGTATTTTGGCAGTTGGGTAAAGCGTTCTTTAGTATTCTAGGTTCGCGATATGTTGATAACCGCTCCTTGTCAACTCTCAAACAAACATAGGTGCTGTCAAAAGTATTCTTTCTTTTAACTGTTTACAAAGTAGCTGTGTATTATATGATAGTATTTTATATATAATCATGTACAAGTAGTAATAGTTTTTGCATCAAAAATGAGTGTGTTCGGAGATTTCCAACAAGTGTGGCTTCAACGATTTCCCCAAAGTGATTTGCCCGCTCGTTGGGAGGAAGATGTACGAGCAAATTTAGCAAAACATAAACAGAAAGTAAAAACGCTGAAAGAAGAATTAGAAAAGGAAGAGGTATACGTTGAATATCTTGAGCGTTTAATATCTGATATTGAAGAAAGCAAGAAAAAGATTGAAACTGAAAAATGTGAACATGAAGGAAGTGTGTTAGAAAAAAGGGATACCACTAGTGATAATTTATCTAAGGTAAATATATTGTGTTTACAAAAAGATATGTGAGTAATACGTATTTGATATTATTATGTTCATCTGTGTAAAATATTTTCCAGGATTTGAATTAAACTTTCACTTATAAAATTATCAATATTATTTATTTTTCTTATATTATGCACCGTGCATATTTTATGATTCACACATTGCAACATATATAAACTGTAGAGTTTTTCCGGAGAATTTAATTATAGTTTTATTATAAGTACTTTAGCGAGGAGCTGGAATATTATACACTTTCTTATTTAAAGTCCATAATTATTGTTTATCCAGATATGATATATATTTTGGATATGATGAATCATTTTAAACTAATACATTTTGGTATGTTGTCTATATAAAAGCACATTTGCTAGTTCACAGTTCATATAACGAACATCCAGAGTAATGCTAGGGAGGGGCCGCATTAATAATTGAAAACCATTAATTGAGACACTTTTTATTAAACATATTATATATATGATCTAATCAGCTTTAATTCTGAATTCTTGCTTCATGATGGTATGTCTATGTTCCTACATCTCTATTTGGAATAAAAACTTCCTTGGTAAAAAGTTGCTTACTTAATCCATTCTCTGTCTACCTTACAGTGTACAGCTTCAATATCTCTTCGTAAAAAAAACAGAAGAATAAATATGGTTAATCGAGAACACAAATAATTGAGACTTGGTTCATCGAGGTGTATTGTAAACTTTTTGAGATTTCTGCAAATAAGCTCAAAATAAATGATACCTTTCTCTTTATTTATTAAAAATTGTTTTAAAATTGTGTATGAAATGATTTTAGGTATGTTAATTCTAAAACAAAATGCAATTATGTATTTATATACAAGGTATCTCGAATCGCTTTATCGACACCATAGGGCTTAAAATAGATTTAATTCAATTCAAAAAATAACAGAAGGGGTAGCCTTAATTCCTTTTAATTACAAAGATACAGAACGCTTCAGATCACTTGCTCACTATTTTTTCTCGCAAGCCACTTTAATTAATGTGCGAACTTTTAAAACCCTATCAGAAGAACATCAAGAAACATTTTTAATTTTCGGATGTTTTGTTATACCGAAAGTCAATGGTAACTTCCTTATTTTAATCGTAATAAGTGCTTCTATCCAAGCTATCCAAATTGTGTTATTTATTTATTTATTCCTGGGGATGTAAATAATTACATATAGGAATAAGAAAAATCAATTAAACAGTTAAAGCTAAAGACTAGACACACACACATAAAAATAGTAAAACAATTTATTGAAGGTGTAGTAGCACTTCCCGAGCAAGTACTGAGGGTACTAGGTAAATTATTAAAAAATTTCGGTCCAATACGACGTGGAGCATTTGCAGTTATTTTATTTTTTTGGAAAAGGCACGCGGAGCAAATTCTTGCTTCCTGTATTTTTACTGCGTATGACTGCGTTTGTATATAACATGTGAAATTTTTAAAAATATAAGTTGATATTTCAACAATATATAAGCATACAGGCAACAGTTTATATTTCGCAAAGAGCGGCTTGCAAGAATGAAAATTGTTTACTCCTGCCATGCAATGCAAAATGCGTTGTTGCACTGCGAAAACATCAGACAAGATAGTGGAGTTGTCCCACAAGCACCATATCTCAGTTTCGATTCTACCTGAGTGTAATAAATAAAAACTAATTGTTCAACGTCAAGAACAGTTCATAAGTTAGGAAACATACGTTAGGGAACTGAGTTTGCTAATTAGGTTTACACAGTAGGGTTTCCAATTAAGATCTCGCTCAAAGTATAAGCCAAGAAACTTACATCCTGCTACGGATTCTAATATGTCATTGTCAGTGGTCACCCTAGCTGGCTCAACATCGTTCTGCCACTTGTTTAAGCAGGCAAGGTGCGTTTTATTGATATTACAATATAAATTATGGTCTTTGAAATAGGCGGCAGTGTTTGTGATGTTGGTTTCCAAACTAGCTTCCGTACAATTATCGTTACTTTTAAAAGGGATTATTAGTGCAAATTATCTCCATAGGACAGAAACGGTATTGACTTAAGAGAAAGGTCTAGATTATTAACGTACAAAATGAAAAAAATAGGGCCCATGGTTAAACCTTGTGGAACCACCATGCTGGTCTTCGAGTTAGCAGTGCCATCGCGAGAACAGAGTTACGCATGTTGCTTTTGGGCATCCAAACAAGACTTGATCCATTCAGAAGCCGCATCCTTAACCCCGTAATCACAAAATTTAGAAATCAATTTACGGTGATCGACACAATCTAAATCCTTGCTCAAGTCACAAAAAGACCGAGGCAGGACACTTCCCCGCGTTAACATATTCAGTAATCTGCTCACCAAATGAAATTAATGCAGTAATGGTAGATTTATTTATTTTTTCCTGAAACCATATTGTTTGTTATTTAATATGTTATGTTTATAAATAAAAGACATGAGCCTATTTAAAAAAGCATAGGGAATTTAATAACAGGCCTATACTTCAATCAGTTTATGAACATATAAATTAAAATTTCGTAGCTCTTTTAACAGAATATGACAAGCGGACTTTCTTTCTTCTGAAAATGACATCCTTACATTTCTCTGATAGCTTGTAGAATACAGTAAAGCACAATTTAAAAAGAAACAGGAAAATCAAATTTAATTGTTCTTTTGACATAATTTCACACGTAAGTCCGACGTGTTCTTCTTGTACCACGGCAAAGATCATAATATCTCTTATCGTTTGTGAAATTTTCGAAGTAGATCGAAATGTTGATATTTTGACAAAATCATGAATATCTCAAAAACCATTGAGTTTAGTCATGGAGAATTTTAATAGAAATTGGCTTTAAATAGTGTGTAGAATCCCTTTAAATAAGAAAAACAATATCTTTCCAGTTAAAATAAAGACCTCCATTACAACGAAACGTGTTTGTTATGTGAAATTATTTTTAAACGATTCTTAAGATAGAGGTTTGTTATTAAAATTTCTATCGCTTTAATCTAGCTGCTTTATATATCGCAACCTATAGATAAAGACTCTGAAACACTCTGTACTTTCGTAAACAGAAGTTGACCTATCAATTTTATTTTTAGTAAATTCACTTTACGCTCCTCAAGCGTGAATAAAACGATGCGGGACAGCTTGTATAGTAGCCATTCCACACAATATCGTAACATGAGATATTTGCATATGCCAATATTTTGAAGAGGGTAATTAGTCACGAGCGACGCACCTGTGTGTCATCAGAGATGTGACCTGATTGTGTCCTTATATTTAATAGACCAGTGGAAAATAATGAACCTTGACCTTCAATTATGCGTGCCTATCGATTACCCTTTATGAAAATAGAAATAACACTGTCATGTCTGTTTCCAAATGAGCAAATGCTACATATTATATTACAAAATTTTTACGAAATAAATGTAAAGTTTTGGCGAGAGATGTATGCAGTATGTGTAAAGTACATGAAAATTAAAAAGGCATACTTGTTGTTCATGATTAATAAATTCTGATTCCAAACAACATAAGATACCTTTTCCATTTATATAGCTATTCACTTTTTTGCCATTCGGCCATTTTTGTCATTATGACGAATCTATATTTAAAAATCAGGTAACACGATCGGCATTCTATCGACTGCATGCCTTAACAATTTCAAATTTTTAAAAATACCATATAAACATTTTCTTTTATGTATGTTAAAATGGAAAACCGGCTCTGTGAGAAAGGGTATAGCATATGGCATAGAAAAATGTATTCGCAGGTATAGAATTAAGAAACCATTCAAAAGTTTTTTTCAAGATATTAATCGTAGGTACGTGTAAAGTTACAGCCCAAACCTTCGTATTTTTTTTATCTCCGTCTCTATTTAACCAATCGATTTGAAATTACGCGGGTTCGATTCTCCGTCGATATGGTTTGGTTTTTTATTATTTATTTCATCCTATGCTTTATTCCTACTGTTAGAAATAAGGGCTCTTGCAGATTGTCTTGCCTTTATCTTCTCTCTCCACTTCTTTCGGTCTTTATCTCGTTGTTAGAGATTCTAGTTGGTCTTCCTCTTGTATTTTTTCGTGGTATTTTAGTTTTGCAAACATTTTTTGCTACTCTTTTATTTGACACACGACAAATATAATCATACCATCCTAGCTATTCATTCTTTATTTCTTTTGTGTTAGTGTTATTCCTAATTCATCTTGAATTGTCTCATTGCTAATTCCGCCTTTCCATTTTCTTAGGAATTTCATATCCATAACATTAACACTGGACTTTGTTTTTTTGTCAGCGTTTAAGATTCGCAACTGTAGATTACTTTGATCGTAATATTTTTTCGTGCCTCTAATTTCCCTTAGAATATTGATTTCATTGCATTATATATTTTCCTATTTACATGTATCTATTTCTATTTCTTTGTTTTTTTTTCCGTTTGTTTTAATTATCGTCCTTAGGTGCCTATATTTATTGACCTGTTTATTACTTCGCCGTCTACTTTCATGCGTTTTTTCTTAGATTCATGTATATATCTAATGAATAATTAAATCAAAAATACGGTTTATTCCATTTGAACCAATAAACTTTAAAATTCCATGAATATTGAAATCTGCAATATGTATTGTAGCTGACGAGTGGCGAAAATGTGGCCACGGCATTTAATGAACAGGTTAACTATTGACACGTTAATTAAACTGTTTAATGAAGTTTAACTGAGACAAGTTCTACACTCAAATATTAACTTGCCCCTAAATTATATGTAAGCTTACTAACAATAAGTATGTATGTACCTACAATGTATAAATGGATCATGGCAATTTTTATTTTTTAATTTATAGGGTAAGGACGACAATGGTTGGCAGGTATATAATCATTGGAACATGATTACATTTTTATCTATAATGTGTTACAACTGATATTGTCTGCGTTAAGATTTTATTCAAACCAAGGTTGACTCTTTTAGTGTTATAATTCATTACACTTCTCTGTAGAGTTGGTATCCGATATTTACGGGTGCCCACGAGTGCCTGACGAGCTGTCGATGACAGTATTATGCTGTCAGATACACTTGTTTTCACGGATGTTCACCATGAGTGTATATTATTAGTGTATGAACCTACGTAAGAAAATCTGCCTTATGTATAAGTTATAGTTTAAAAATCTTGATGCCAACCACCAGGGCTGGGCATATGTAAAATACAAATATTTGAAATACGTATTTGAAATACAAAATACATTTTGTATTTTATATTTCAAATACTTTTTCTTCTGTATTTTGTATTTTGTATTTGAAATATATTTTTAAAGTATTTTGTGTACTTAAAAATATATAAATTACTTTATATATTTACTACGCATATAGGCATCATGACGTCATACATTAGTGTTTTATTTTTTTTATTATTTAGCATTCAATATATTTTACTTAGATTAGTATAAAGGAAAAGGTAAAGCTTTCCCTTATAACAGCTTTAACAGCCAATAATAGGTTACTAAACTGCTTTATGTTTTCTAAATTTTGTAGTAATTTATAGTACTGTATTTGAAATACCAGCAATGAATGTATTTTGTATTTGGTATTTCAAATACTAATAATGAATGTATTTTGTATTTGATATTTCAAATACTAATAGGGAATGTATTTTGTATTTGATATTTCAAATACTAAGAAGGAGTGTATTTTGTATTTTATATTTTAAATACATTTGGAATGTATTTTGCTGCGTAAACTATCTCATTACGGTTTGAGGGGACGCTGTCATCAATGGATTGAATCCTATTTAAGTGGACGCACGCAATGTGTCTCGATATGTGCGGGTGGTCGTAATTATTGCTCCTCCGTCTCGCATGTGTCACGGGGTGTACCTCAAGGATCTATTTTGGGGCCACTGTTGTTCATTTTGTTTGTCAATGACTTGAACAACTTATTCCCTGCCCGAGTTCTCTGTCAGTTCGCGGATGACACTACTGTGGTGGTGTCGGGGGGCGACGATAGTGGTGTTTCTTCGGTTGGTAATGCGTTTGCCCATGCGATGTCGACTTGGTGTGATGGAAATGGTTTAGTTCTTAATCAGGGTAAAACATCCTTTGTGCAGTTTAATACCACTAGACGTGTAGTGGATTCTTCACCACTTATTCGTGTCCATGGTGTGACAATACCCGTTGTACCCAACACTAAGTTTTTGGGCTGCCGGGTAGACTCCTCCCTCAATTGGAGTCACCATATTTCTGAACTGTGCTCCAAACTATGTTCGTTGAATTATGCCTTGTACAGGCTTAGAGACTGTGCCAGCATTGATGCACTCTTAATGTTTTATCATGCGCATATTACATCTCGTTTGCGTTATGGCATTATTTTCTGGGGCCAGTCTTCGGACTTTAATCGTTGTTTCATTATGCAGAAACGTTTGTTAAGAACAGTGCTCTCGATGCGGAGGACCGATTCTTGTCGACCTCTTTTTAAAAAGTATGGCATTATGACCCTTCCGTCATTATTTTTATATGAATGTGCTATATATGCAAAAAAGCACAACGCCTATTTTACGTGCAACAACGATATTAATAAGGTTTATGATACTCGCGGCAAACACAATTATTCAATACCAACTCACAAATCAAGTCGTTACGAGAAGGGTCCCAAGTATGTCTGTATAAAAATATTTAATAAATTGTTGCATGAACTACGCTCGTTAGATATGTTTAGATATAAAAGAGCGGTAAAAGAGCATTTTACAGAACAATGTTACTATAACATATCAGAGTTTTTAAATTGAATGTGTGTGGCTACTGCTTGAATCTCAGTTATCCAATGTTTATTTAATTAGTATTGTTAATGTTCATTTATGTATTGTATTGTGCTATTTCGTTGATTTTGTGACAAAACCGATATCTTTTACAGATACTATGGTGAATAAAGGCTATTATTATATTTTGCCCAGCCCTGCCAACCACCATATACTACTATAAAATGCAAATTTCAGTGATTGGCATATGGATGCCAATAAGTGTTTCATGATTTTTTTCCCAGTAATTCAATGGTTGGCAAGACGATTAAAATTGGATAATTTGACGTTACCTGTCTATAGCCTATAACCGGGGGTAGATGTAAACTCGGCCGATTATAACATTTTAATCCAAATTTTCAACAAGGACGGTTTAAGTCAGAGATAAGCTATCCTTGTTTAAGTACACATGTAAACTTGTGACGTTCTGAAAAAATGAAAACTCGGCCGTATTGTAGCGACACCTGTCGGTAGCTTCTGAAATCACGCGTTTGAGCATGCGCACAGCGCATATAACCTAACCATATCATATTAAAGTGTAGACATTAATTTGTTTGTAGTTTGTACCTAATACAATTACGTGTAATAGAGGTGCGAACGGGCTGGGCCGTGCCGAGAATAATTTTTAGAATCTGGGCATGCCCGATCGTGAGTAGATTTCTAATTTCCATATTTACGTCGAAATTTTGCTCCAATGAACTGTTCTTATTTGCACATTTCATTAGTGCCTACACAATTTACGAAATTAACAAGGGCGGGGCCGCTATCTATCATTATTATTTTATAGTTCGTTCTTATTGAAAGATATTTTTTTTTATTAAAAAATTGTCGGCAAGGTTTTTGTTACAATAATAAAGCGAAATTACAGTTGAAAGTATAGTGTTTTAATAAATTCTTTATCGTCGAAATACTGAACTACACTGATTTTGTTTTACGAATTGTAAAAAGAGAATGAACAAAAAAGAAACATACGCGCCTTGGCTTGTGCTGATAGCAATAGTTTGGACGTTTTACCTGTGTTTATATAAAAAAAAAATGTAAATAGAATTGCCATTCTATCTTTGTACAGAGTAGTAAAGTATTATCCTAAGAATATTTCGAAACATAAGTTAATGGATATCTGGTGTCTAACTTTTATATGCATTTCAGAATATAAGTCGATATATTTCATTTAAAAAAATATATTTTAAAACACATCTTTGTATTTATAACTTTATTATCGGCTTCCTCGAATTTTATATTTACGTTATATATAAATTTCAGTAGTATTTCCCTGATTTTTAAAACGATAATCACAATGATCGCGGTGGAAAGAAGAATCAAAACAAACACTGAGCATAGATTACGAATATCTTGTTTTCATTCATCTCGCAACTCTGGTTAAAATTAGTTCAACTGTGTTGTAATCATGACGTCAAAAAAAAACAAACAAAAATTATTCGTTATAACCGTATATCTGGTTAAAAACAATGTATGTACAGTGGCGACCTTTAATTTGGAAACACCGGCCTTATGTAGTTTACTGGACATTTCTAATACTTAATAGTGTAAACCAGAGGCTCCCAAACTTTTCTTTCTCATAGACCACTTTGAAAGTTTTGCTGGTTGCGGTGGACCCCCTGCAGCTACATTTCTACCATATTCCCAAAACTCGTCAAAAAATGTGAAGGTTAGATCTAACTATGAAGCTGCGTTGCGGCTACAATTAATTGATTGTGCTGTGAGTGGATGTCAAAAAAGTAAAGTTAGCCAATCAAAAAAGTGATTCCATCCAACTTTACTCCTTTGACATCTACTCACAGCACAAGAAACCAACCAATTCTCACATATTTTATTTCGAAAACTCCCCATTCGGAGTGGTAAAAATAAAAAGAAAAATAGTATATTTCCTTGTGTTGTATTTATTCAAATATGTGATCATTACACTATTAATTATTATTGTTATCATATTACATTGTAATTTGATAACAGTCGTAATATAATTAAAATTAAATATTAATAACGTAACGTAACTTCTACAATGACAATCACAAAATAGTCATAATTTTAGTGGGAAGGATGTACTTGATGGATTGATAGCAAATTATCAATATTTGGCTTCAGTTTTGTTAGGAATAACCGCAAATCTCCCCGTTCTGTGATATTCAACCTGCTCTTGGATGTGTGAATATCCTCATCCTGTCACAGGTTTGGAAACTGGGAAAATTCGCGCCGACTAATATTTTGCTTCATAAATTTCAATTTTCCAAGAAAAGCTGAAATTACACCCTTTGCTTTTATTAAATTGAGGCTGTCCCCTTGTAATTGTAAGTTAATGTCATTAAATTTTTTTAACAAATCTGTCAAATACGCGATGTCTGCTTTAAAATTGATCAGGTTTTCTTTTAAATCTGGATCTTTACTTTCCAGAAACTCTAAAAGTGAGGAAAATCTTGTTAAACATGCACCTTTCGACAACCAGCGTACTTCAGTATGTAAGAGCAATGGTTGGAAGTCTTCATCATTTTCATCGCACATTTGTGCAAATAAACGCGTATTCAATGCATTGCTTCTTATTTTGTTAACTGCATTAATCACAAATTGAAGCGATTTGTGCAATTTAGCACACAAATTTTTCGCTACTAGGTGTTGTCGGTGGATGACACAGTGAATTGCAGTTACTTCTGGTATAATTCTTTTAAAATGGCTTATAAACCCACGACATCGCCCGACCATGGCAGGAGCTCCATCTGTTGCCACCGAAATAACGTTTGTGAATGGAATCGATCTTTCTTTAAAAAAATCACTCAGGACATTAAATATTGAGTCACCTTTAGTGTCCGTCTACAAAGTTTTCGCGAATAGTAGCTCTTCATGAATTTCTTCGTCCATAACAAATCGAACATATGCCAATAATAATGCTTTATTACCAGGTACTGAATATGGAATATGCAAGTTTTAACAAGTAAGAGTCGCTGAGCTTCTTAAAATATTATCTGCCTACATTGATAGGTGAACCCAAGCCAACATTTTAGTTCTTCACTATTGGAACCAGATAAATTTTCGTCGACCCCCGCTTACGAATTGTGATCCCCAACTTTTTTGTCACGCCAACGTAGACCTCCGTCGAGTCTCCCGTGGACCCCTGGAGCTCCACCTGGCCCACTTTGGGAATGACTGGTGTAAACGATATGTCATGAACTATTGTCACTAAGCGATAGTGACATAAACACTAATTAGCAAAGTGACAAACAATTTACAATAGAAAAATCTTGGTGTTTCCAAATTAAAGGCCGCCACGGTACATTCGAAAACGTGTACTGACATACTTTTATGAAAATCTGTCTTTGAATAAGAACCAAAACAGAAAAAACAATATCAAAGTTTCTCCCTGTATGTGTGTGTCCTTTTAGAATGTTCTACATCGCGACAATTTTTAGTGATTAGGTAACTTGAAGATATTTGGAAATCTTACTTAAATCGATTGAAAGTTTCTGGCCTGCGATATATTTTTGAACTTTTTAGCAATTACTTTTTCTAATATTAATTGCTGTGTTACAAAATAACGATTACCAAGGTTTAGAAACACATAAAATTAAAAATTTGTTGAAAGAAATATCAAATATCACGTTTTGTTTGATTTGATCTTTTATGACGACTTTTTAGACTCTTTTTGTCAAAACGCCTATGATAACATTTTCCTATATCACATACTGAAAATTTGATGTAAAGCAGTTTTCATAATACTTTCAACATGTTACAGGGCTTCACTTGAAACGGATTCAATTATACAAGTTACCTAAATTGAAGCATAAATTTATCATGCATGTAAGATGCGTAAGTTAATTGACATTAATCTATGAAACATACTAGTAATTGCAATAAGTACTACATTTTACGTAGGTATATATTTTCGTTGAAAACGTAAGTTTCCATCTTATATTAAACTTATCGAATATACATTGATGTTAGTCTTTGCTCCTTTTAATAATAGTAGCAATATGTTTCATTAAGTAGTAAAAGTTATTCATATGTCATAATTGCTTTACCAATAATGGAACAGTAAATAAAACACTGCATATATGTATATACAAAGAATATTAACTTGCTGTGCTTATGCTTAGGTGACAGGTGAAGTATTTTAATTACATCCCATCACATTCATTTAACTATTTGTTGTTGCTAACTGTTTTAAGAATTATTAATATTTTAACGATCACTTGTTCAAAATACATATATCTAATCAAAACGCTAAACTTGTAGATCGCAGTTTTATTTCGTTCATTGACGTATTATTCTATGCCGATGACGAAGATTATGACACGATTACGGAGGACACAACATATTTGCCATATGTATTTATATGGATTTCTTGATAGAGCATTCTTGTACTAATAAATTCGCTCTTGTCGACAGCCAGTATTTTAAATTTCTAAATAAAGTTCCCAATAAAAGTTATTAGGAGAATTATGCTTTTCAACAGAAACGGAGACTGTGGAATGTGTTCAACATATATATGATAGAATGGATGTGGATGAATATGTAGTACAAAGTTTATTTGATTTAACCAAGGAATTTTATTCTGTTAATATTACTTTTATTTCAACTAAATTGTTTAATCTGTGTATTATAAAGGGGTAGAATTAATGAATGTGTGGTATCTTTTTTGCGTCAGAGAAGACTGACTGTAGTGTGGGGGGTGTCAGATCGACGAAATTCAACACTAATATGGGGACGCCGCAGGGTAGCGTTTTGGAACCTTTAGTTTTTCTAGTTTTTGTAAATGATTTTCCTGAATATATTCCTTTTATGCTGATGACTGCTGTATGGTTGTATAAGACAAACGCAGTAACTCCCTTAAAATGAAGGTTTACACAGTATTGGAAAGTTTTTCAAACTGGTGTAGTAAAAATCAATTAATTATTAATCATAAAAAAAAAAAACTGTTATCAGCAAATTTAAAAACCAATCAATTGATAATTTTGTATTTAACAAACAAACAATCTCTATCTCTAAAAAATGTAATCTATTGGGCACGGTACTGGACTGCAATCTTGATTGGGGGCACCATATCGATTGTGTGGGAGACTTCGGAAGGCTTATTTTATGATTGATACTCTCAGAGAGATGTAATCGACTGCATCATTGTTGGAGGTTTACTATGCAAATGTGTATAATGTGATCTCCTATAATATCATTGTCTGGGGTCAGGCAAGGGATTTGCACTATGTCTTTGTATTACAGAAGCGCATAGTAAGACTGATATTAGGCCTAAGCTACTGTGATTCGTGCAGAAAACAATTCAAAATCCAAAATTTACTAATATTGTTTTCGTTATACTTAGATAAACTATTGACATACATTTTTCGAAGCAAAGGCAAATTCAGAACACATGCTGATTTATACAATTATAAAACTAGAAACAGTAGCAGAATATTACAAAACAGTCCTAATCATGCTTACTCCAAAAAGTCACTAATTATCGTAGGTTCCAAAATCTTTAATGACCTCCCATTGGGCATCCGGCTTTCAAAAATAAATTAAAAGAGTATCTGATTAGATATAACTGTTACAGTTTGTCTCAATATGAATCGATTGGCAGACAAATTTAAATACAGAGATCTCAGTCATGGTTTTCCTTAGCAGACTCTTAATTTTTTATGAATTGTAAATATGTTTTTGTATATTTAACGTACCCTCATCTGTGTAATACAGCTATAGGCTCCAATAAAATCTATCTATCTGATACCTGAAATAACTGTGGCACTGATAACACTACACACTTTAAAACACCTTACCAGAAACTTGACTACACTGACTGACACTAAGCGAAATTTTCAGTTTTACTACTGATGATGATAGCTTTGCTATTGAAACGTGCGTCCAGTGTAGTGAAATTTATGGTAAGGTGTTTGAAAGTGCAGTGAAATAACTGTACATCTTCCTTATAACTATATTAGCTACATTTTCATTAGATACATTTATTAGCAGATTGAAATGCCACCCTTAAACTCATTATTTTTCTTTCGGAACAAGCATCAGTTTGTTCCGTTCCTGATTATTATCTTTCATTGAAGTAGATAAATTGAAATATTTTAAAATCGGTTTTTTTTTGTTTACTGCAGAGAAAGTCTGAATTAATAGTGCCTACAGCTCCTCCATTAGAATCACCGGAAAATGAAAACGCCGTTAACAAATGCATCACGGAGCTCATCACAGAAAACCAGGTGAAACCATCGAAAAGCGAATCTTTTCATTCAGAGGCTGCCACACCAATAGCAAACGATCCCAGCAGTTTCGTCACAGTAATTGAAGTGAATGGACTGAAATCCGACGTACAACAACCAACACCATCACCAACATCTGCTAAACCAAAGTAAATGTTTTCATTAATTAATTTCAGTGCCCTCAAAATGGTTGTAAGTAATTCATGCGGTTAATAATAAATTGGATTGAGTAATCTGATGTTTTTAAAAGAATTATTTATTGACATTATCATTATGCAAACAGCGTTTTATCTTTATTACTGGGAACATAAATAACGGCTAGAGAAAACTGATGCATTTGATTGGAATTTAATTAATATAAAGTTACCGGAGTTGAGTGTTGTGGTTCCTTTCGTTCATTTATAAACTAATATCTTGGGGATGTCTCTTTTCGCCCTGACGAAATTTTAATGAAATCTTTGAATGCAATAAAGTATTAAATACTTATTTATCCGTTTGGCTGCGCATAGCTGTTTACAGACTGCTTATTAAGCGTGCAAAATTGCCGCTCCCGAGAATACTTGCTCAGAGCAGTTTTGCGCTTGTGAATATATTCCCTTAGAGCAGCATGTCGTAATTTCAAGCGTATAATCATGTAAAGCCATTTTGTTCATCACGATTGTACGTAAAATAGTAAATAAATCCCCTCTGGTTTACCTATTTCAAAGTAAACGACAATTTTTCTAGAAAAAATCCATGAAATGCTCCATCGAACGAGCCCAAAAATTTTCAGATTGGTTGAACGGTTCAGGAGATATTAAAATTTGCATATTGAACAATTGATTAGCTTTCCCACTCCTTATTATGGCAGATACGAAAAAAAATCATTAAACAAAATAATGGGACATCAACTCAGCTTTCGAGCGATCTATTCAAAACTATAGCTCAACCTGCAATTTTCTGAGATAATGCTGATTTTATGATTGAACTAAAGTCACTAGATATATAAAGTACCTCAATCCATTGGATACGTGTATTAGAAAGAGAGAGCAATATTTTTGCCCCAAAATGGCAGCATTCGTAGTTGTTTCATAAATTATTAGTTTGATTTTTAGTGATTTGATCTGAAGTTATGAGTCAGTACAAATTTCATGTTATAAAAATAAATATGAAATAAAGTTATGTTATACGTTATACTGTGCTTATACTATTATCGAGTGGTATTAATCTGTAGTGTTGTGGTGATTTCAATATATCAAGCCGAAAGTAATAAAAAAACGCGTAATTTGATACATAAATATGGCTAGCTGTTGTGTTTTAAATTGTAAAAACAGTAGCGCGAAAGGAGTAAGGCTATTTTGTTTACCAAGCGGTGAGAAAAAATGACAAGACAATCATGGTTAAATTACATTAATCGTCCTGATGTATCTCATAACATAAAAATAATCAAAGTAATATGGTTCTTACCAATTTTTTAAAAGTTACAAGTTTCATGAAAATATCTGTATAGGTACATTTTTCTGAATACCAATTTGAGACATCAAGAGAAGATGGCAAAAAACTACTTAGTCCGAATGCATATCCTGACTTATTAAAAAACAACAAAAGCAATAGAGGCGCAGAAGCAAGACCTGCAATAAAAAGATCAGTGAATACTGAGCAAGTAAATGGTGATCATGAAATTTCAAATGACAATAGCTTCCAACTCGATGAAGAACTGGAACTTGAGTTGCAAGAGGTGGAGGAAATAAATACTGTTAAAGAACTAAGGCAAAAATTAACAGCAACTTTAAGGAAAGATAGACACTATAAAACAAAATTGAAACAAAACAGTCAATCTAATTTAGAAAAAAAAAACAGATGTAAAACAATAAATTGTTCCGATACAAATAATAGCCGTAGTGTCGCTATGCGAGTTGTTTTAAATAAATACAAGCTTCAGAGAAAAACATGTTGTTTATAGTCAATATTTTCCCTTTTTGACGACGGCCTTCTTGATATCAATATAATTGGTGCCTCGTTCGCAGACATCTGAGGATCACATAAATTTATGTTAAACCGCTAATACTAAAAATCTAAATAGAATAATTGTCTGGGGCGCTATTCTCAACATCTTCGAATGTATTTCGTATGCGCATGTTTGCGTAGGGTTCATATTCGAGTGTGAACGGTATTTTGTATTCTTACCCACCCTTCGTAAACGAACCTTCGAGTTGACCTGGCAACAGGTTATTCGCGTGTTTCGGCGCGTAAATATGATGGCCTGTACAATGAATTTGAATGGTGAAACATTTGCAAAACACATGTTTTATATGATTATTGTAAAAGCAAAGTGTTTTGCCCAAAATCAAGTAATGGGGTATTGCTATATTACTTACTATAGTGACAACATCGTTTCACTCTACCCAGTTGTTATATATTTTGTTTGATATTTCTACATAAAATTAACTTGGTTAGTTTTTTCTTTACTGCCAAAAAAATATGTTGAATATAAGGTTATATTATTTTAGTAATGGAAACTCAAACTGAAAAAAGAAAAAGTGGGCATCTACTGTTTCGACCTTCTACTGATTTTTTTAATGAATTTTTAGTAAAAGGAAACATTTTATTTGAAAGAATAAATAAAATTGCCAAAATAGAGCCAAGAAAATGTTTCATTATATTTTTAAAATTATGATCATCACACACACAGTCAAATTTATTAATTATATTAGGGACTACGAAACATGAATAGAATATTGTATGAAATTTTATTTAATTGAAAACATTTCTTATAAAACTTGCATTATTTAATTCAATAAAAGGATTTCTATTCACATTTTCACCAGGTTCATAATCCAATTGATTTAATTCAGCTGCTTCTAATTCGTCTAATAAATCTAAATGCACTAACTCATCCATTCTATTTAGAATATTTTTCAAATCACGTTTAACAATAACCTCGGAATACACTAACGCATACGCATAAAATAAGCCTAACTTGTAAGATTCTAATACTATTTCAGCTATACGAGTGCTCAAACACCGCTCGCATTTAATTCCTAGGAGATATTCGAATGTGAAAAAGACTCGAGGGGTGGAGAATACAGTTTTAACCAATACCCTTCGCATGACGTCACTATGCGAGTGCTCGCACATAATACGAAGGGTCGAGAATAGCACCCCAGGGTAACCAAGATTTATCTATAAACCAATTTTCTTGAAGGTCTGCATTTTGAATTTGACGGGCTGTTTTGCTCAAATATGGCAGGTTGCGGTACTTTATATATCTAGTGACTTTAGATTGAACATAGTAGGTACGCCCCCTAGCGGTGAAATTTCGAACATTCAAATAATTTTCAGATACTTCTGGTGACCATATGGTTATGTATTTTTTGTTCCGAAGTTCTAGGCATAATAGTTTCCGAGATACAGCCGGTCGCCACCCTTACTGAATCACTCGGTACAATTCCGCCCACTAGTGTTTCGTACCTGAACTTCGTTGTTCAGTTCATTCTCCATTTGCGCCGTCTATGATTGCCCATCGAAATGCAATTTAATCTGGCACGCGTAACAATATACTAGATTATCAAATAATGTGTGATAGTCTATATGGTATCCCCACAATACTCTTATGCCTTGTTTCTCGTACGTAAGGGATGTCTTGCAGATTTTAATAGTTTGCATTGTCGATGTTCTGTTTTGATATAGATTCATAATTAATGGTGTAGTTTCCATATACTACAGCGCAATTTGTATAATATTGTCACTTATATTGCAATTGTATTGAACATATAAGTACACATTAAATAAGTAAAAAGCAAGTAACCAAGTAAATTTGAAGTGATTTCAAAGGTCAAAGCATATGTTTAGGTGGAACAGATAGCTTACAAAAATAAATATCTACCATGACGTCACGATTAGAGGATCCATAATTTTTGTTTAGTAATTTAACAATGATTTGGATAAATATATTTTAAAAACTAAAATACGTAAAGATAGTTAGCGCATAAAGTTAAAACTTTTTTGTTTCCTGTAATAGCCGTTTATCTTTGAGTAGTGTTCCAAGTTTTTCCTATAATTGCCATATTTTATTACTTAGTACATGTTGAAGTTATAATCGTATTATATGCGCATTTTAAAATGGTATTATTGAGATCTTCTGGTTATTTATGATTCTGGATTATTTGACATAACCTCGCAAAAATTATACCCTTCTAACACAACTTTGGATCCAATGGTGGAGGAGGATATACATCATCCAGCGTTGTTGTGTGTCATAAAACAGCAGAGTAGTGCTAATAATGATCTTTTCCCGGGTCAAAATGAAAGACTAAACTTCAAGAAAGGTAACCTTCCATCTCTATATCTGGCTGTTGCTAATATTAATTGGAAAGATTTTGAACAAATGACCGCTGGTATGACTATTGATGAAATGTGTGATCTCTCTTACAAAAAGTTAATGCCAGTTATTTTGAAATATGTACCCAAAACGAAATCTAAAAACAGAGGCAGGTATCCAATTTGGTTTACCGTGGATATTATTCGACATACCAGGAGAAAAAATCATTACTTGAAAATGTACAGAAGGTACGGGTCTATATTTCACCGAAATCGTTTTCGAATTATTAGAAGTTCCTTAAAAACAGCCATAAACGCAAGTTACCGTAACTATATCCGTGGCGTCGAGTGCATAATTTGTTGAATTCTCAATTTTTGCAGAAACTGTGCGTTTTCTACTATTTCTTTTTTTGTATGTAAATGTACATAATTTTTTGTATAAATAACCCTGTAATAGGATTAACGTCTGTTGGGTTATTAATAAATAAATAAATAAACACAGCAAATACATTTTCAGGCCTCCAATAAAACCAAGACTTGGTAGTAGTCAAACATCTCATCACGATGATAGCCCTGCACGAACAAGTAGTGTAGAATCTCTTCGATCAACAAGATCGTCTGCTGAACGTTTGTCTTTACATGAAGAGCCTTTCTACGATATTGTAGCCCCAGATGACGCTTCTATGATTACAAGTAAGTGGTGGTTGGTTGTGTTTTGATGTCCCTGTATAAATGAAATATATTAAATTATTTTATATATTTTTTATAATATGCACTCACTTAAAATGTTCAAATACTTACTTTTAGGTATCAATTCAAGTTCAGAAAATGTGTTTACCACGGCTAGTACATTACCTATGCCAGCAGTGCGACATAATTTACTTCAAGCCAATACTTTAGAACCGCAATCACCGGATTTGGCTTCAAATTATGTTAATATTGAATATTTCTTACTGTAAGTAATTACGATTTCTAGATATAGGTATTTTATTGTTTATATAATACAATTATATAGCAAAAAAATGGAGGCACACAGTAGCAGCGATGACGAAGATCTACCTGAATTACGGAGAAATATAGACGAGTATAATAGTTCAAGTTCGTTAGATTCATCAACTCCTGCGTCTAAAAGGAAATACAGCTTGGTATGTAAAGTTTCCCAACCTAAAGCAGTTCGTAAAAGAACTATTTTTAACAGTAAAAAATATTATTAATTATTCAGGGTAGTAATATATCAATTGAACCAAAAGCGGATGAAGAAAGATCCTCAATGTATAAAAGTATTTTACTTAATATCATTGATAGTGAAAGTAATTATGTTGTCTGGTTAAATGTTTTATTACAGGTTCGTAAAACATATACTAAATTTATTATGTATTTGATTACATTTAAAATTTCAGTATATGAAGGCGTTTAAAGCTACCGTTCAATCATCACAACCAGTTTTATCAGATGCGGAATTTCAAACAATATTTTATAAAATACCGGAATTGCATGTACTTCATTCGAATTTCTTGGAAAATTTGAAAAGACACTCAAACAAATGGGATACCAAAATAGGCGATTGTTTTAAAAATATGGTAGGTGGGAATGCTAACTAAAAAAATCATCTTACAATCGTTTAATTACAGGCTTTAAATTTAAACCTTTACGGTGCCTTTTTGGGCAACTATGGACGCGCTTTGGATACAGTGAGAAAATGTAGTGATGCCAATAGTCAGTTTGCCCAAATAACACAAAAAATTACATGTAAGCAACTCTCTGAACAACCAATGTCGTTAGAGGACCTTCTTCATAAACCTGTTGCCCGAGTGCAGAAGAACGCTTTAGTGCTTCACGATCTTCTTAAATGCATTCCTAAAACGCATCAGGACTATAATAGCCTCCAAGAGGCCTTAGATTATACGCAGAAATTTCTCGATGAGTTCAATATAATTCAAACAAAATCTATGTTTCCTGTAAGTTATCCCTATCTATATTATCGGATTCTTTTAAACAAGAGTTTTAATTATTGCTTTTACAGGCTAACGATAGGGCTCAACGTCGTCTAGTCAAAAATTCGTTTATTGTTGAGTATGTGGATAATAATCGTAAGCTGAGGCATTTATTTTTGTTTAATGATGTGATAGCGTGTGCTAAATATAAGGTAATTTCTTTCTTTGTAACTCACTACAATGTACACTTTGCCATTTACAATTTAACCTGTGAGCATTGTATTTGCTATTACAATTCACGCATAACCCATATACAGGGTGAATCTCAATATATGCGACAAAATTTAAGAGCTCATTCCTGAGGTTATTTTGATCATTAAAGTCCATATGAGTATATGTACAAAACGGTTAGGTTTAAAAGTTATTGAATGTTTAATAATAAATTATGAACTATGACTAACACGATATAATATCACAGTTGGTTCTGCAAAATCAATTATGTTGAGAGGGAATTGTTTGTCATTTCAATATTTGACAGTAGTTGTCAGAGTATTCATTCAGTTTATTGTCAGTTTCTGTTTTCTAAAATAAATTACACGAATGCTGAGATGGGTGATATGCATTTTGTTTACGGTCTTGCCAATGGAAATTCGCGTGCTGCTAGACGTCTTTATGAAGAACGATACCCGTATCATACCGCATCATTCAATATTTGCCCGTCTTCACCAACGTCTTAGTAAAATGGAAGTTTTAAAAAACAGACGACTGATAACGGGCACCCATTTACAGTGAGAACTCCACAAGTTGAAGAAATGGTACTAAATGAAATTGAGGAACATCCTACTACAAACACCAGAAAAATTGCGTTTGCTTTAAACATTAGCCAGGCCACAGTTTGGAGAATATTGAAAGATCAACTGTTGTATCCATATCACACTCAACGGGTGCAGACACTTTTGCTAGCAGATTTTCCGCAAAGAGTGGCGACTTTTTGTCAATGAGTGCAACACAAAATCGCACAAATTCCTGACTATTTGGCTCAAATATTCTTCAGCGACGAGGCTACTTTTTCTAGAAACGCGATTATTAATTTTCATAATAATCACATATGGACCGAAGAAAATCCACACGAAATAGTGAATGCCAGTTATCAACATCAATTCTCTGTCAATGTGTGTGCCGGAATTGTTGGAGATCACTTGATAGGTGCACATTTTTTACCGATGCGGTTAAATGGCGAGGTATACCGCAATTTTCTTCAAGAAGTTCCCTTACAATTAAGATTACAAATGTATTTTATGCATGACGGTGCTCCAGCGCATTTTAGTGTAGTTGCTCGCGAGTTTTTGAACAATACGTATTCAAATCGGTGGATAGGACGGGGAGGTGCACAACCGTGGCCTCCTCGGTCTCCAGACTTAAATAGTTTGGACTTTTTTCTCTGGGGTCACCTTAACTATTTAGTTTATACGACTCCCATTGAAAATGTCGATGAACTGAGAAATCGTATTATCGCAGCTTTTCAAACAATTCGAAATATCCCTGGTATTTTCGAACGGACTCGCCAGTCATTACAACGGAGGATAGAAGCTTGTATTGCACTTGGGGGCGGTCATTTTCAACAATTACTATAAGTTAATTTTGTTTTACTAATTATTTTGTTCATTTATAATAAAAACATTAATTATGTTAACTTACTATTAAACATTGTATAACTTTAGAAATAAGCAGTTTGGGACATATGTTCTTATGAACTTTTATGATCAAAATAACCTCAGGAATCAGCTCCTAAAGTTTGTCGCATATATTGCGATTCACCCTGTATAATGTATATTAGTTTATTAAAACTTCTAAAATTTCTAACAATTATTATATAAATTCTGTATATTTAGTCTTCAGGAGGAAAAATGGAGAGATACACATTCGAAGTTAAGTGGTTTATTCCAGTGGAAGATATTGTTATAGAAGAACCAACAACAAACCCTTACGAAGTGTCTTCCTCAAATATAGTCAGTTTAAAATCACAAACATCTAATATTAGGGATCAATTACGCCAAGAAGAAAAAAATTCAGAAGATAAGGTACTTTCAGCGATAGACAACTTTGCAGTTATTAAAGTATTCTGACTATATCTTTTTTTTTTTTTTTAGAAAATTCGCTTAGGTAGAAGCACTGAAAAGTACAAAAAGAGATTATTAGAACTTGAAAGTCAATTGGTATTAGTGTCGCCAAATTTAATGTTTAAACTTAAACACGCTCAACTGCAAAAGTCATATATTTTCTTTTTATCGTCTGAATATGAGAGAATGCAGTGGAGTGATACGATACGTACTTTGCAAACAACTGCCAAACCACCTGCGCCCTCATCTTACGCTTTAGATATCATGGAATTACAAATATGGATTACTGCTTGTCGTACTTATTTAATACCAAATATGGGTTCTTATTTATTACGTAGTGGACATGATGAAAGCCTACTGGTTGGAGACTTACACATCACAGTACATGAAATGCACGGACTGGAATTTATAGCTGGTAAGTAAATATGAAGTAGTAGCTATTTTGTGTTTCTCATCGGTGTAACTATTACAATATCCAACATATTCTAAGTAATCCAGTGAGCTCATGGGGCACTCCCACGTCGTAAAAATCCTGTAAGTGGAGGCTACGATAGTTGTGCTTTTTAATATTTAATACAAATTTATAAGTGCATTGTATAAGTAATATTTGATATTAAGTTTTATATATAAACAAATAAAAGTGGTATAAATCCTAGAGGCAGTGGCAGTGATGTAAAAAACGTAGAACCTCTATCATTAATAATTAATAATATGTAGAGACTTAACCAATAAGAAACATTCATGGTTCCAGCAACCAGTAACTAACTTACATGTTAATTCTAAGTTCAGTATCTATATTTTATTCATTATTTTCGTTTTCTGATTTACGTGAATATATTTTATCAGATTAAATATTATTTATTTTCTGCGCATATCCGATTCCATATACGATGCAGACACTATCTAGTCGACTAAGTAATGAATATGGCAATAGTAGCAATAACCATTGCTTATACACTCATATCAATGATTCAACAACAAAGGAAACTATAATCTCGCAGTCACGACAATGTGCCACGCTCACTGTTAGCTTATAGCTTATATGAACACGCCGGTTACAGATCCCTTCTGACCTCCAAAAGTAATTGAACACTTCGTCGTTATTATTAATAATTAAAATATGTAATTTGGCAGGACGAAGTTACATTGCTACTTAGGTCTGGATTTGGTTAAAAATTACAAAAAATATTTTTTTTGCAAATTTACATCTCTGTTTACACGCTTATTAAGTAAAATTAAAAGCCCAAAACAGGACGTTACCCAGAACAATATGTCTATAATCGTTCGTATAAATCTAGATATATTGCAATAGTTAAAAATGAGTTATGTTGTATGTAAATTTGAACGGCAGCGCCATCTCTTGATCCTCGCCTTTTAAAGCCTCCTCCTCTGATGTAGTTTGTATTTGCCTTTTGTTTTCAGATATTCATGTTTTAAACACCATACATACACACTTGATTTGATACAACAGTGACACTAAAATGGATATAATTATATATAGGTGTTCACTGGAGTCCTGAATATTTGCTTAACTTTAGTGCAAAGTAATTTGATTTTTTTTTAAATAGTACCCTATATTTTTGTGTTTGCTAAATTAACCCTCACGCAAAGCGCTTTCAATTCATACTAGACATTTACGATGCCTCATGCAGGATTTTATAAATAATTAATGATTTTAAATAAATGAATTTTCCATTAATTTACAAGTCGCCTTGGTATATAAACGCTGTACATTTGAATAAAGCTACGAATTTGTAAGTATGTATGTGTCAGTATCAGATCATAAAATATAAAACTAATGGCACGAATTAAAAAAAAAAAACGGAAATAGTTTTGTTCGAGATAGAAATCCCGAGCATATTCCGAGTATATTCAGAGTATATTCTGGTCATATCAAATGCGCCGGCCTCCTCCGCAATTTTCTTCTTTCGCGAATGACCATATTCGTGATTAAGGCTAGAGAGAGAGCGAAGCAATTGAACCAATTTCGGCAATATCATACATGCTTATACTCATATTTCTCAGTGAAACTTACTATAGAATTCGCATTTTCATTAAAATTCGCTATAGAATGAATATTTTTCGTATTCGATATTCGTGTATTTCATTAAAATTCGCTATCTTATACATGTTCTTTTTTAAATTCGTTCTAAAACTGCACATTTTCCATTAAAATCGTTAGTAATGCGGATTTTTCATGATAAATCGTATATTTTTTTTTTATCCAATATCGTTATTAATTTCGTATTTTACATTAGTATTCTTTAAGAGACTCGGTGAAAGCGATAGCGTTAAGTATATTAACAATTCGTACCCTCAACGCTGCAACATTGAATGCAGTTGAAACGCATTGCGCATGTGGTGGGCATAATACACCACCGTGTGATAGGGCATATCGGACATGCGACGGACACATCCCGGATGTACCAAATGTGTTCCGCAAACAGCAGATATTCTGCACGGGACATGCCATAGCTCTACCGCTAACGGTAAAATCTTTATTCCCCATACTCTTGTGAATTGAGCATGCTCGGGATTTCTACCGCGAACGAAATTATTTAATGTCATTCGTCTTTGATTATCAAACATTATTTCTAGTAGGCCAAGGCAGTTGTTCCACCATAATAATTAAACGTCAAAACCGTCAAAAAATAATTTTATACATGGAATACCTTTTTCTTCTTAAATTTCATTGTTTGATTATTCATTTTCTGATCAATTTTCTTATACACTTAAAAATATGCAATATTTAGGAAAAGAATTTATTGATATGATTTAAGAAGGGTAAGATCTTCGTATACAAAGTCATTTTTTGACAGTATTGACGTTCAATTATTATCGTGAAACAATTACCTTATATATTTACTATTCCTAGCTTTGTGTAAGGATTAATTTAGCATACACAAAACTATAGGGTAGGCCCCTGTGTATATGGCATTTAAAATGTAAATATCTAAAACAAATGCAAATACAAACTACGTTGCTCTAATCGAAGGCATTTCTTACAAAAGTGTGAAACCCCTCCCCAGATACGGCCCTCTCATGCAGTAGTTTATATGGATGTTTCGTTTAAAATAACGACGTAAGTACAGCAGAATTATTTTCAGTGAGCGGATGCGCGAGAGCAGGAGGGCGTGCTCAATGGAGTGAGAGACACCCGAAGGAATTAGGAGAATCGTTATAATTCGCACGCAAAGTATAGGTATTCCTACTATCTTCGCGATTCATTCAAAAATCGATGATGATTGATATGCCAGTGGCACTATACAAAGTGTTCCAGAAGTAGGAAAACGCATTCACAACATTGCCTTCACGCGCAGCACACGTCACGAGCTTGAAGAGACAGGCGGAGCCTAGTCGATGGACAACGTACTGCAATACACACTGAATTACGATTTTTTAACGAATCGCGAAGATAGTAGGAGTACCTATACTTTGCGTGCGAATTATAACGATTCTCCTAATTCCTTCGGGTCCATTGAGTACGCCCTCCTGCTCTCGCACATCCGCTAACTGAAAATAATTCTGCTGTACCGGGTGATTCAGTAAGGGTGGCGACCGGCTGTATCTTGGAAACTGCTATGCCTAGAGCTTCAGGACAAAAAAAATCATAACCAATGTGGCCACCAGAAATATCCGAAAATTATTTTAATGTTCGAAATTTTACCGCTAGGGGGCGTATCTGCTATGTTCAATCATAAAATCAGTATTATCTCAGAAAATTGCAGATTGAGCTATAGTTTTGAATGGACCGTTCGAAAGCTGAGTTGATGTCCCATTATTTTGTTTAATGACTTTTTTTCGTATCTGCCATAATAAGGAGCGGGGAAGCCGAACAATTGTTCAATATGTAAATTTTAATATCTCCTGAACTATTCAACCAATCTGAAAATTTTTGGACTCGTTCGATTGAGCATTTTCTGGGTTTTTTCTAGAAAAATTGTCGTTCTAGCATTTAGTTTGAAATAGATAAACTACAGGGTGTTTTCTGTAGTGATAACATATTTTGGTGAATTTCAAGAAAAAATTAAATGTAACCGTGCTATATAATTACCAGTGTCGCAAGCTAAATTAAATTGTTGAAATTTCAGTGAAAACCGCATCTTAATATCTCTATCCGTTCTCGATTTATCGCCAAAAGAATGAAATTTGTAACAAAAATCAACTGCGGCCATGAAAGTAGGCGACGCGACGTATGGTTTCCATGGAAACTACGAAACTATCAGATTGTTTATTGCTTATATCAGCTAAAAATAGTCAAAACTGAATGGAATACATTATTAACGAGAATAATAACAGCAAAAAGAAAATATCTAACCAAAAATTTTAATTATAAATGTTCGGAATATATAATACACTCGCGTCTACCTCGGCAATGGAAATATTTCTGACGGCTTCTCGAATTCTTTGTTTCATATTATCAGGTGTTGTTGGGCGGTCTTTATATATTTTTAAGTCTACTCCATGAATAAAAATCAATTACTGTGAGATCGCGGGACATCGGCGGCCAAGAAAAAATGCTACCCCAGTCTATACATTCATTTGGGAACCGGTTATTTAAAAATGCCTGGACACTTCGCGCATAATGCGCCGGGAAACCATCCTGCTGAATCCACATACCCATTCTTGCCTCCAGGGAACTATCTTCGAACAATAAAGGCAATATATTTTCCAAAAAATAGCCACACCATTTAAACGCTGTTCAAAAAAGTAAGGACCAATTATTTTCCCCCAAAAATTCACACCAAACATTAACACACCAACGATTTTGAAATTGAACTTCGCGTAACCAGTGAGGATTCCTTTCTGACCAATAGCGTATGCTGCATGGTCAAAATCGCCATCCTTTAATTCTTGATGTAAGATGACATGGTAAGGATGAAACTTACGATAACGATAGTAACAGACTCAATTTGTGGATGGCCAGTGATGGTAAACATTCCGAACATTTATAATTAAAATTTTTGTTAGATATTTTCTTTTTGCTGTTATTATTCTCGTTAATAATTTATTCCATTCAGTTTTGACTATTTTTAGCTGATATAAGCAATAAACAATCTGATAGTTTCGTAGTTTCCATGGAAACCATCCGTCGCGTCCGCTACTTTCATGGCCGCAGTTGATTTTTGTTACAAATTTCATTCTTTTGGCGATAAATCGAGAACGCATAGAGATATTAATTTGCGGTTTTCACTGAAATTTTAACAATTTAATTTAGCTTGCGACACTGGTAATTATATAGCACGGTTACATTTAATTTTTTCTTGAAATACACCAAAATATGTTATCACTACAGAAAACACCCTGTAGTTTACCTATTTCAAACTAAATGCTAGAAAGACAATTTTTCTAGAAAAAACCCATGAAATGCTCAATCGAACGAGTCAAAAAACTTTCAGATTGGTTGAATGGTTCAGGAGATATTAAAATTTACATATTGAACAATTGATTGGCTTCCCCGCTCCTTATTATGGCAGATATGAAAAAAAGTCATTAAACAAAATAATGCGACATCAACTCAGCTTTAGAACGGTCCATTCAAAACTATAGCTCAACCTGCAATTTTCTGAGATAATACTGATTTTATGATTGAACATAGTAGATACGCCACCTAGCGGTAAAATTTCGAACATGAAAATAATTTTCGGATATTTCTGGTGGCCACATTGGTTATGAATTTTTTTGTCCCGAAGCTCTAGGCATAGCAGTTTCCGAGATACAGCCGGTCGCCACCCTTACTGAATCACCCGGTACTTAAGGTGTATCAAAAGTGGTTCAGGTAGGCTCTGCCACAGAGTAGCCAAACTGAGTCCACCGGTTGTTGTTCACGATAGGCGTGAAAATATCGCGCCGTTCGCACTACTGCTTATTACTACAATCCCTTCAACTTTGTGTAAGGGTTTATAGTGAGAAATTGCCGTCCCAAGTGCCTGGTGGGTAATCGAAGCATCTCCACTTAAACTTCTCAGACAACATTTTCACAGTTTTGAGTACCTTGGTTTAGTAGTACGTACGAAGATGAATACTTTGTTGAAAGTATTTATCAAATAATTCACAGAAGGAACAATGAAAACCTTTTACTTTACTCGGCAATCCTGCCAATGGAAAAAGGAAAAAAAACCCAAATTATCTGAAAATTATGTGCTTTTTCTATTCTGTATAGAAAGAGAAATTTTAGAAGAATGAGGGTTTTTTCCTGTAAACTAATTCCTGTACTATGTTATAATGGCTATAATTGTCAGCTACTAAACGAATACCTACTATGAAATATACACATATATATGTATAAACGACTTGAGTCGGATTTTAGCTGCATAACACTTTCCAAAACGTTCGCAATCTGCAATACTACATTGTGCGATATGCGCGGTAACTACACTTTATGAAATGCATTAGGTTTTCTCGGCACACGCTTAAAAAATTGGCAGTAGGATGTAACAATAGAAATATTCCTCGCAGCCACACGGTATATTACACGTAATATATCCTAATTTTTTTTAGGTGTATCGTTTTCTTAGTGAAGAGATCAACTTTTTGCTTGCAAATTGTAGCATCTATGCTCTATTGAATTTTGTATAAATGATATACTTGTTTGTCCTATTTCCAATGATTTCCTAATGGATTTTTATATTTTTACAGATTTATACATATGTATTGAAGTTGATTTTTACGGGCACTTCTTTTGCAAAGCCAAAACGAAAACAAAAACTAACGCGGCCGCAACGTTCATCTGGAACGAATCTTTCGTCATAGACCTAGAAGGTTGCGAAAATATGCGGTTACTTGTTTACAGAGAACATTGTGCGCATGCGGCTTATGGGCAAAACGCATTTTCTCGTTCATCAGTATTAGGAAAGTGTACGCAGCAGCTAAGTCGAAAGTGGTTGGGACCAACGACTGTCGAAAAACGACTCGAAATTAATCACTGCGAACTTAGAGTTAGTTTTAAATTTAATCCGTACGAGGGCAGTACTAGAGGAGTTCCTGCTGGGAAGGCAGGTGCTCTTTTTGGAGAAAAAATTCAACAAGTTTGTAGGTGAGTAATTAAAAGATATACATCATTGGGGTTATTTTAATGTGAAAACTTCTTAGTGGAGCAGAATTCTAAATATTTTCATTTTATTTTTTTTAGACGTCAAAAACGAGAAATTCCATTCATCGTTTCTGCTTGCATCAGAGAAGTAGAAAGAAGGGGAATGGGTGAAGTAGGTGTTTACAGGGTATCTGGCTCAGCGTCTGATCTTCAAAAGCTAAAAAAATCGTTTGAAAGTAGTAAGTGCAACGCTCAAAGTTTATTATGTATTTACTTATATCTACCATTACTATAGATTCTTATGAAGCTGAGCAGCTCCTAAAGGAGGTTGATGTACATTCCGTAACTGGTATATTGAAACTGTATCTGAGGGAATTGCCTGAAGCGTTATTTACTGATAAATTATATCCTACACTTATAGAGGCATTCAATGTTTGCAACGGAAATCTTAGCAAGAGAACGCAACAGTTGAAAGAACGTTTTTCGGAATTGCCACCACCTAATAAAAGTACAATACAATTTATACTTGATCATCTCATAAGGTAAATATAACTACAATGGAAATCAATTTTCTTAAGAAAAAAGTGATTGATTGTAACATCAAATATTTTATGGCAGGGTAAATGAACATGAAAATGAGAACAAAATGTCTTTGCATAACCTGGCTACAGTATTTGGACCAACGCTTTTACGGCCTGCTAGCAAAGGAGATGGCGGGAAACAAAAAGATGCTCTTGCTACAGGAACGGCGGATGTAATGGCACAAGCTGGCATATTATATTGCTATCTACAGGATATCAATTCGAGTAGAAAAGAATGTTGACGTGCACCAATCGTACTACATTGTATACACATCTAATGAATAGACTGAGAGTCGGTTTTCTATATACTTTCCAGAAACATATATCTTTTATATCGAAGTGTTAGTAGGTTTAAGTAATTTATATTCCGGTATTTGATATCATTTATTATTTTATACTTTTACGCATATGTATTTATGTCAAAATTTATCAAAGAAATCCGATTGTATCTACACAAGTATTATATTATCTTCGAATATGGTATTAATTTAACTCCAATATCTGCTTGAAGTTTTCTAGAATAAACATAAAAGAGTATGTATTCCTGAATTTTCCAGATCTCGACTGAGATATTGTATAGCGTGTAGATAAAGCAGCTCATAATATCTATTATTTTGTTATTAAGAGATTTCAGTAAAAGAGGAATGTTTTGAATAATTCCCATAAGTGTTATTTTCTCTTTCGGTCTTAAAATTATTTTTGTTGAATGTGAAAATGGCTTGCTAAAGACCCTCTTTCTTGTTAATAGTATGAAAATGGGATTACAATGTAAAAATAAAACTTATTAACGTTCTAGCTATAAAACTGGAAATAAAAAAAACGCTTGTTGCCTCAACTAGTGCCTTTTATAAAAATCCCAATTGGCATGTTTTCCAAATATCGCTTAATAACATTGTTGTAAGTATTGTGTAATACTTTATCGTCACGCTGCATAAACATATATTTTACATGGTTCATGATGATGAGCTCTTAGCAAAATAATGTTGTAGTCGATATTGCTTCATCTGTATTTATCTATTTTTAAAACTTATATGTAATATCAACAACTAGACATTTCAGTAATCAGTAAAGTGGATCCTTGTTATCTTAGTAATTACATCACACGTATTGTAGATATATGTAGTTTTTAATTTTTCTTTCAGAGAAAAACGGAGATCCTCGTACATCTTTTTAATACTTGCCTGCATTAATGGCGGAAATTGCGTAAATTGTGATCAAATTTGTTACCATTTCAATGGCTCATTGTCATAAGTCATGTGTGTGCACTAATGTAAATTATGCATTACCTTCACTACATTTCCTTGAATTTGTATCATTAAAATATGTAGAAACATTTGAGTATATTTCATTACACATGTACAAAATTTAATTTAAAATTTAATATATTTTATGCATATTGAACATGTAGATATTATACATTTTTTCTTTGTTTTTAAAAAAAAACTTGACGATATCGTAAGAATTATTTAATAATTAAGAAAACAGTATTTTCAGCTAAAATATGGTACTTAAATTTGTTAACATATTTTTATGATAAAACTTCTATCGTTAAAATATTGATTTGCGCTTTTTGTAATATTTATACCTCATACTTTCTCTGATACAGCATAATTTTAATATGGACTAAATTATGAATAACATGTATTATAAATTTATCATTTTTTTTATTTGATATACAGATCGACTGTCGCGAATTCCCAGTGTGTGTACCTTCTTTACTATAACGCCGCATGCGCAACTGTTAACTACAACACAAATTCGTTGGCCAAATAAAGGGTAGAGGATTGCGATTCATCTTCCTTACTTTCCATCCAGTTTTTTACTTCTATTCTTCTTATGCTTTAGCTTTAGCAATTAGACATGTGTCATCAATGCAAGGAAGATGCCATCATGTGCACATGCGAAAATGTATTTGATGTTGTGTTTTATTGTACACAGACACTCATAATTTTGCGGCAGCCAACCTGTATGTTCACAAAACGATTCATTTAATGTATATCTATATACAGTAAGTCTACCATCAAATATGTAAATGTTAATATAAGAGTAGTGTATATATATAATTTATAAAATAAACTGTGAAACAAAGTAAACATGTATTTATTTTACACATCCCATATTAATATTGATATAAATTTTAAAAAATCACGTAAACCTCCATCCAAAATAATATTGAATGAATCAAAAAATAAAAATAAAATAATCCGTATGTTGTTTCTAGATAAAAAAAAAATGTATAATACAATAGCAAACTATGAATGCCACTTCCGTTAATTTATCGTACTCTTCTATGAAGATTCTGAAGTTTTTCTGGGTTCGGTTATCAAAATAACTGTCAAACAATATGTCATTCAAATACGAGTAATCTGTATTCTGAACATTGCAAATGCAAGTAAATTGATTTTAGTATGCGGTAGTCGAATTGTCGATTTGTACGCACCACGGCTGGAAAGTGTCGTATTAAACTCGTTTGGTTGCTCGCCTCAGATCGCAATCTCTAAACTTGTTCGACAAAACGTCACTTTCCAGCCTTGATACCTACCTATAAATAACTATTATTCGTTGGCAACCTATATTTACACGTTGTTATGGGAAAACTTTACTAGCTTGCAAAAATGCATCTTTTTATATCTTTCAGGTTGTATTTTTTTTTTTTCCAGAAACACATGAATAATTTGATGTTTTCATCTACTATCACTACATAGACTAGAGGGGTGGGGGTTTAGCAGGGATCGGGAGTTCGGTTAGGGTAGGCCAGACAAACCAAACCGATGACTATCCATGGTCTATACAGAGTGTCTCACATCTATTTCACTCGGAAACTAATGGAGCTAAAAAGTTTTAGTAAATTCCAGTGTATAAGATGCCATTGTAAGGCTGGCCGCAAATTGAACACAGCACAGCGCAGCCGAGAATTTTGCACACTCCCCGTGTACATAGGCCGTTATCCTTTTACTCCCGTCACCTACTTAATTTTTTTCAAATTGTAGCCCCATTCTTTTTCGCAAGTTTTCGGTAGCTATTCGCTAGACTTCCACGGTCGTTGTCCATGGTTCCGGGTTGAAACCGCGTCCTAGGACTTTCTTTGGCCGACGTTTCATCCACACTTGCACGGGACATCTTCAGGGCTGCTTCTTTCGTTGCTGTTGATCAGAAACTGAAACGAAAGAAGCAGCCCTGAAGATGTCCCGTGCAAGTGTGGACGAAACGTCGGCCAGAGGAAGTACTAGGATGCGGTTTCAAACCAAGAAGTGGATAAGAATAGGGGTACAATTTGAAAAACGTGAAGTGGGGGAGGGGGTAAAAGGCTATGTACACGGGGAGTGTTATAATGACAGAACCTTATGTAAAATGACCTTCCAATTACACTACGCAGTTTCCTACAACTTTTTATCTCCCTTAATTTATAATAAAATAGATGTAATTTTTGTCCTAGTGGGGGGCATATCGAAATGATGTTTCTGGATGTTTCGATCAGGATTATGAATGATCACCCGTTGATATTTAGTGATGCCGTGATGGGTATAGTAGTCACGTATAGTCGAGTGATTCATTCATAATCAATTAGTTAATTTATTCATAATATATAATAATCATAGGACATTGGGAGATTTGTATTTTTGTTTTATATTTGAAGGACATTTTTTTAATCAAATCTTTCTCGAGGGCGCAAACACAGATAACATACCTAAAGTGCAGGCGCAAAGTGTATTTGGCTAAAAAAAAATAAATTGGAATAATCAATTATGGGGTCCAATTATAATAATCATAATCATTCGATTATTGAAATCACTTGATCATGCCCATTTGTTTTGATAATGCGGCTAAAATACCCGAACTGATCCATAAACAACTACAATCCAAACAACTGAACATGCTGTTTTCTCTTGCCCGCTCAGGTCCCATCTTTTGGAAACTATCCTGTAACCTTTCTTTATGTAGTTTCAGTAGTTTGATCATGCAATTTCCTAAAATAACCTCTTTTCCTGCAAACCGCAGTCACCCGCGGAGAAGTGGTGTTTTGGGGTATCGTACGTGCAATTGATAACTGATCGCTAATAAATTATCAGTTCAGACTAGACAACGAATATCGCTTCATATTTAACTCAATTTACAAGAAATGATTCGCGATAATGAAGTACATCTATGAGGTCATTTGTAAAAAAAAAAAACAATTAGAAAGTAAACTTTCTTTTTCGTCGATTGTGAATACATGGTGAATACGTGCAAAAATATTGGGTAGTACCTTAGGTACTATTAGTATTCATTGTAAATAGTTTCGATAAGAACATAAAAATGTCTGAAAAAGTGAATTCTATGGTTTATATAATATTTCTCTCGTTGCTACTGGATCTGTTAGCTTTTACCATGATTCTTCCTCTTTTACCTTCTTTGTTGGAATATTACAAAACCAATGATAGTATTGGGTTATATGAATGGTTATCAAAGAGGGTGAGATACTTCCAAGAGTTTGTTGGAGCTCCAGAGAAATTTAATTCAGTATTATTTGGTGGATTCCTAGGATCTATGTTTAGTTTTCTACAATTTATTGCATCTCCGATTGTTGGTGGCATTTCGGATGTTGTTGGACGCAAGAACGTTATGATCACATGTTTGGTAAATATTGAAAAATAAATTACATTCCACAACTCAAACGTTAATAATTTTAGTTTGGCATTATGTTGTCTTATGTGTTGTGGGCACTGTCAACAAATTTTGCCATTTTCATATTTGCTAGGATCTTAGGCGGCATTAGTAAAGGAAACGTTTCTCTAAGCATGGCTGTAATTACAGATGTATGTTCAATGAAAACACGTGGAATCGGCATGGTATGTTCTCATAAAATTATTATGACAATGTATTAACCCTCCGAAACTGACCAACTTAGTTTCACATACTTTTTTTTTAAATATGCAAATCTATAATGGTGCCAATGTTTACATAAAGTTTAAAAATTGCATCAAAATATATGGATAAACACTTTTGTTAAAAAAGTGTCTCTCTTTATTAAGTATTGGAGGGTTGATTAGTATCTGTTTGTAGGCCCTCATTGGAATTGCATTTTCATTAGGTTTTATCGTGGGTCCAGTAATTGGCGCTGTTTTTGCAGTATGGGCTAAAAGCAAAACTGGAGAATGGTTTGTTATACCAGCATTGTTCGCAGTGTTTTTAGCAATGAGTGATTTGATATTTTTTACTATTTGCTTTAAAGAAACTTTACCACCAGTAAGTATTTATTAATAATGTATTTCTACTTTGTAACTTTAATAGTGAAATATTTTGTAAGGAAAAACGAGAAAAAGATGTAAGGAAAAGTTTACAAAATGCGTATGCCCTAATAAATTTGAATGACTTATTTGGTTTTTCAACTGTTACTGGTTTAAAACAGTCAGAACTAAAGCAGTTACAACTTCTAGGAAGTGTCTATTTTGTATATTTATTTATATACAGTGGATTAGAATTTACGCTAACATTTTTAACTCATCACGTTTTTAATTATTCATCGATGGAGCAAGGATGGATGTTCCTCTTTATTGGTATGTATTTTAAAAAATGTTTTACTTGCCTTTCTCATTTGAAAGATTCTTTTTCTAAAATTTCGTTTAAAGAATTTCAATTTTTATTTAAATGTTTTCTATTAAATACAACCCCAAATAAATAGAAATGCATTCTAAACTGTTTGGATAGTCTACTGAACTCTATTTGCCTGAGGCTGAGCAAAAAAACGCAATTTTTCTCGCGATATATTACTGCACTTTATTTCAAAACAAATAATAAATATAATAAAAATGTCAACGTGGTCGTAAAACTTTATTCTTCTCGCCTTTATTCCTGCAAAATTGTCAATTAGATCATGATAATAATTTAGATTGTTAGCCGTTTAACTTTCTATTGCTAATATTGCAAGGTTGGTCAGGCGATCGTGAGTTATTGACCTAAAATACATATGTAGTTCTTGGTTAATTTCAATTTACTGAAACTTTCATAGCTGACATAAGTTGTTGGTAGACAAGCGAGAATTCACAAAGCAATAAATAAATTAGGGAAAGCGTCTTACAGATCGCGTTTTTGAATCAAACGCAGTAAATCAAATGCATTGCGTTCCGATTAATTGCTTGCCAGGTACCTCAACTGATCCTTACATACTTCAATATAAAAAGGAAGTCTTTATTTAAGGTTGTGATGGCACCGACTCTTCTGATTATTTCAGAATGTAATCTATCAAATATCATATAAATGTTTTTGAATTTATCTAGTTCAGTTAATGATTTTGTTTCATCCTGTGCATGCTCATCAAACATTTTCCGTTTTTTACTGTCTCGATTTTCTTGAAAAACAGCCATCACTGTTGCAACTTTTTTCTGCATAGCAACCCAACCATTGCATTGTGCTTAGAATAACAAAAATATTACTTAAACAATAACTGTATACGCTTAATGTTTTAGGTTTAACAATGGCTGTAATACAAGGTACTTATGTAAGAAAACTTCCACAAAACAAAATAAAACCCGTTGCCATATGTGGTCTTTGGTTGATAATACCATCTTTTGTTTCTGTGGGACTAGCTAAAGAACGAAGTATGCTAATTCTAGGCCTCTTATTATTCGCTATATGTATGTAGAATATAGTTAGATTAAAGAAAGGCTTGCTAATAATATCGTAAATCTTTCAGCTACAGCGATGGTTGTACCTTGTATGATGACAATGGCGTCGCAGTACGGATTGGAACACCAAAAAGGTTCTCTAATGGGTATCTTCAGGTCCCTAGGAGCTTTGGCAAGAGCATTAGGTCCAATCGTTGCCAGTATAGCATTTTGGAGTATAGGTTCTTCAGCAACATACCTGATAGGCTCAGTAGCTCTGTTATGGCCTGTTTTGCGACTAAAGCAACATATATGATATTTAACTTTTTTCTCATTTACTCATTTTGAAGCGAATAGTAAGCTTATTTTTTTTCAATATCTATTTTTCTTTTTTTTGTACCGACAAGCATTTTAATTATAACATAGTCAATTGCTAGATGAAAAAAGTAATTATTACATTTATAAGGGGTTTCTCAGGAGTCAGTACATCACCGCAGTTATGATCGGCCTATTTCCACCTATGAATCAACTTAAGCATGCACAATGTTCGGGTAGAATAAATCGCCGTTTTTTGATGTATGACAGATATGTTAATATAGTATCTTAAAACACAAGTGTCACAATGACGTTTATGTAATGCGAGTACAAGTTTGAATCTCGAGCTGGGTAGCGGCGAGAGATTCAAAGTACGAGCATTACATGTCATTGTGGCACACGTTTTTTACAGTATTTTTTCTAATTTGCACATTAATCGCCTATATTACGTTCCGGTAAAAGTCAATCAACTGTAAAAATTAATAAAGATAATTGTAGGTATTGTACCAATATTTATGAATTTAAACATTATTTTTTGTAAGAAAAATTGTTAAAATTAATTTGTACATAATGCCTGGAATTTTACTAGTGCATTATCCATATTTAAATTTAATATGAAGGGTAGGTTCATTGCAATAAACTGTTGGGTATGTTGACTAACTGCTTTGAACGATAAAGTTTACAGTAAATTGTTCTTTAAACAAACAAAATATCTTTGGTTAGTTACGGTTACTTGTAGGGCTTGGCGTGATTGGTGCTTGGGCGTTTGATGCACATATATATAATACAAAATAGAGAATATACATAAATTCAATCAATATTAATCCTTATGACTTCGCGATTCTGCGTACAAACACGTTCCAGAAAGATGATAATGCGCAATTATTCAAATGGGACACCAGGATTTGATTAAAAAAGGACAGGTATCTGTCTATTTAATCACTTCTGGGTATTTTCAATTCTGTGATAACACTGCTATAGGGGCATTAACGATAGTGCACAAAATCGAGATCTGGCCATGTGTGAATATATTTGGCGCACATTTTACGCTCCCCGCCACTTCTTACCAGCGGCGGCTGGTGCTTACGTCACTGAGGAGTTATTAAAATGATCGAACTTCTTCGTATAGCTTCATAACTTACGTAATATGGAAACATATTTGACGAGAGCATACGCAGGACTTCGATCATTGTAATAATCCTTCCTGTGACGTATGCACGGCCGCCGCTGCTTCTTACATATTTTTCGGTTGCAAAGAATATTATTTTTGTATTTATTTTGAACTCCATTTTTACAATTTAAAAACGTCAAACTAATAACCTCGAATATTCCGTTCAAGCAGTCCATAATTTGTTTAGTTAACATAAGTTTTCGCTCAAAATCAACAGCTTAGTGCATTGAATATGCCCAATATTGTAATCAGGATATTAATAATACCTGCGTTGTGCGAGTATAATTAAGCATGTATGTGGCGTTACCAAACCAGCTAAATCCACTTTAACAAGTTTTTTAGAAGAGCGAATTTACGTACATTGTAAAAATTAAAATGATTTTGGTGTTTTCGAGGCCGAAAATGTTACTAAAGTCGAAAATGAAATAATTACACCTGAGATAATTTAATTTTTTTCTTTAAAAAAAAGTGATGTGTTCTTTGACTAAAGTATTTTTTTTTCGTAATTTTTACTACTCGTTATTTATTTACTTATTTAAGTTTATTTTATAAAAATATATTTTTTTATAATATATATACATTTATTTACAACTGTCTTTATATAAATAAAATACAATTTATATTTTAATCATTTTTTGTTTGAGTGATGATATCAAACCACAGGGTTATGATATTAAATAAGTATCCTCCTAAATTTATCCTAAGTAAAGTAAAGTACATAGCTGCAAAAAAAATCTACTTGTAATACATAGTTATTGTTAGGTATTTCTCATTTCTGTAAAAATGCATATTGGGCAGCTTCATTGTCGATAGTATACTAGATTGTGCGCACACTGTTAATAATACACCCAGCGATTGCTCTTCATTTGTAGCTGTATTTGGTCTTCCTGACCTCGGTAGACCCTTAACGCTGCCTGTATGTCGAAAACTAATAATAGTTCCTTCTACCGTTGACTTCGAGATTCCAACAATCGCAGTTCTAAAGTTTTCGTTGAAAAAATCTTACATCCTTCTCCTCTCACCCCAACCAAACATCATTGAAAGAGATATTCTGTGTGGTTCAGTAAGTGTTGCCATTAAGTATATTATAACGACTGTAAAATATTAACCGTAAATAATTTTACTTCAAAACCCCGAAATATCCCACAATGAATAAGCTGTCGTAAATGATTTTACACAAATACCTCAAAGTATCCTAAAATTCACAAAAATTATTTATTGCGAATTTCAGCGCATCTATCGAGAATCGAAAAAAAAAATTATTCCAGACAAAACGTTCGTATTTTGAAATGTAGGATCCGTATTTGCAATAAAAAAATAAGAGTTTCCATTTAAGATTTCAATATTGCCGCCCGTCCCATCCCCTGGAGGTAGGTGTTTGGTGTCCTTGGATAGATTTTTAAAAATGTGGGTGTTTATTTGTTTTTCGATTCGATGTGTATTTTTCGAGATATTTGACCGTCGAAGAACTTTTGGGACACCCATTACAGTACCTTATAATCAGTTTTGTTTTTTCAATTTGTTCCACCACAGCAAACTGGATCAAATTTTCACACAATAAAGCTAGGGTTTAGGCACATATTCGACGAAAACTTGGTGATTGTGCCCGGAAGGATGACCCCCTTTCTGGGGGTTTCAAAAATATTTCATTTTTTTTTTTATTAAAATTATCAAAGAGAAATCCATTATTTTTTTAATAGATGTACTAGGCAGAGAAATTATTTCGACAAAATTCAAATTCAACCAGAGACGGAGATAAAAAATAAACAACTTTTGTATGGGTTTTCAATTTGATTTGGAATTTGGCACTTTTCAATAGCTTATCCTGCTATAGCCTTTCTGCGAATATGTAATTTATGTATATGTACACCAAGAGAAAAAATACCCGTTGCTAGTAAAGGGATGGATGTGTATATAATTTTTACGCGATATATTGTAAATACCTGACTTGAATACAAGAAATGATGAAAAGTATTTTATATTTCGGCTGACGGTAATATTGTTAACTACCTATTAAAGAAAATAGAAGTAGTTTCTTTGTACAATGTGGATTATTAAATGATTGGGTATAAAATTGTAGAATATATTATAAATACCGGTTATATTAAATATGAAATAAAAGGATCTACTCTTGATGAATCAAATCAAATAGGATGAGGTAGTTAATAGGCCGCGTGATAAAACAGAAATGTTCGCCGACATCCTTACAAAATGTATCACCACTATTAATTTTAAATGATAACAGTTTGTAGATTATGTAATAAAAATGTAATGTATAGTTAAACTTTTTTATTATTTCTTACATTCAATAAAGCAGGTATTTACAATGTATCACACGAAGACGTCACTACGTGCACGCATCTTTCAAGCACCGCGGCTATTAAATTCTCTTGCTGTAGCTATTATTATATACCACAAGTGTCTTGGGAACCACTAGAAATTTAAAGAGTTTCCCATGTGCAGTGAAAATTCCCAATAAGTAAAAGTGTAGGTGTAACTTCGGGTGCCATTACGAATCTTCGGAATCGCTTCAGGTATCATTGAGAGCCTAAACACATGGTTTAGTTAGTTTCTCTAATCGATATTTTGACAGTTTCCAGACTTCTCTTCAAAACGTCACAAAAATTATTTCTTGCGATTTTCAGCACCATCTATCAAGAATCAAGAAAAAATTAAGACAAAATTTTCGTATTTTGATTCGTAGAACACGAATCTGCAATAAACAATGGGGATTTCCATTTAAGACTTAAGAAGCCAATGCCCGTCTCACCCCTTGTAGGTGCGGGTGCAGGGTCGCTTTTTATTTTTCGATTCGATGTGTATTTCTCGAGATGTTTGATCGTCCTGGAACTTTTTGGACACCCGGTATATATCCATATGAATGAATTCCAATATAGTATTGCCAACCATTAGTGGTGTTTTTGCCGGCCTAGGCCGGAGAATGGTAAGTTTCCGGCCGATTTAAAGTAATGCAATAGTTATTTGTATCACTAGGCCAGAAACTATAGTTTTGCGAGTGTGAGTACGGTTTGTGGGGCCGAGGTCTCACAAGTGCGAATACTCGCAAAAGAGTTTCTGGCCGTGTGTTACACACTATTTTTTGAGCCGACAAACTTTAATTTTGTTGTAAATAATAAAAGAAATTAACGCTAGGGAGTTAACAGTACAGGTTGGCAATACATATTACGTATGAATTTTGAATTGGAAATCAGGGTTAAAATACCTTAGTGTTTTGACGTTTTAATTTTCTTGGTAGTTTTGATACATATTCATCAATAATAAGGACAATGGAGACCCCAGCTCATACTACAGAGGTTGTGTGTGAAGTTATTAACCATTTATTACCTGTTAAATCTTTCGAAAATAGAATTGGAATGAATATGAATTAATTAAGAGATTGTGTAACGAGAATTCTGTCATCTGTCATCGAATCTATAATTAATGGCAGAAATGTCAGTAATTCCAATATAGTGTTGCCAACCAATAGTGGTCTTTTTGACGGCCTAGGCCGGAGAATGTTAAGTTTCCGGCCGTTTTATAGTAATGGAAAATCAGTGTTTCTGGACGGAGGCGCAAAAAGTCAGTGTTTCTAGACGGAGGCGCAAAATAGTCAATTTGACACTTAAATAATCTTGTTTAATCAACACTTTAGTTGCAACACGTATTTGAAACGTTAATGACAAAATTGTCACAATATTTAGACATGTATGTATTACAAATGACAGGAGTAAAATATGATATTTGGTTTCAGAGAATTTGAATTTTAAGTGCCTATAATTTTCTATTAACTTACCTCATGAACGAATACATAAACACAAAACATACTTACCTAATGTTTCTATTTGTAAATATCGACTTAAAGAATAATCTCAATAAAAGCCCTTGAAATATATTTACAAAATAAAAAAAATATTTTTTTCATTGTACACTAGCAATATATAATATATTAATTACTTTGATTTGTACATTATTAAATAAGAAAAGAAAGGTCCATGATCACTGTCTTTAAAATAAATATTACCAGTTGCTGTTCTTTCTGAAATATCTTTTTATCTGCAATAGGTTTTCACTTAATTTTAATGAAATAAAGAAACATATTGCAAGAATATATTTTACTTCAGTTCAAGTCTCTATCTTCTAAGTACTTATATTCAAATGTAAAACCTTCCTTTTTTCGTTGGCCCCACTTCTCGTAATCGAAATATATATACGTGCCCTAAAATGCAATACTCTGTTAAAACAATGACATTTCAGCAAAATTTAATTTTAAAATTTATTTAACCCTTGATAGGGTCAAAATAGTTGTATATATATTATTGAAATAAGAAATAATCAGTTCTCATTTATATTGTGTATTACTGAATAAGCTTTTTTTTTATTTTCTGTAGTATACATACTATATATACAATAAAAAATTTTAATATGTGATAATATAAATAAAAGATATTTCAAAACATGTTAAGTTTCTGTTGTTCAGTGAAGGAATTGCAAAGGGACGCAACCCTACATAATTTACCGAAACCGACATGTAGATGGCGTATCAAATTCCATAAGACGTGACGCACCATCTACACGTCAGATCCCGTAAACAGTGCACGGTTTCTTTACAATTCCTTCACTCAACGTAACTTTTAGAAGTGCGCCTGGTTAAGGGTTAAATTGAATTAAAAATTATCAAATGATTAAGGCCAACACCCAAATTCGTGGAATCTAACTTATTCAAAAGTTTACCCACCCATAATAAACGTAAGAAGAGTAATTAATTAGTTACATACACAACCCTACTAAAAAAGCACCTTTCATAGGAAAAAAGGGGTTGTTAATACAACTTTTGTATTATAGTGATGATATTTGAACATAAGCCGTTGAATAAGGAGAAAATGTGTTTTGTTTTGATCTTTGGTGTATATAATGCAATTATGTAAAGTATGCAAAAGTAAGTTATCTCTTTGTATGTAAAAAATGTACCTGTTCATATTCTTCATTTATAACCTTGGGCTCTTCGTGCCTCTGGAACCACATCATATATTTCGTATGAAACCTCCAACTTTGTTTTTTCAAAGCTTTTGCAGCTAAGTATTGAGCTTTTGTACCTTCCATGTAGTAAAAAACAAAGAACAGTGTCTCCGTTCCTAATCTTTGATAGAACTCTAAACTATCAGAGTGCGGCAGTGGGGATTGAATGTAATACGGGGGCGTATGACATTGGTTCCGTGCCAGGTACGACCTAACCCGTTCTGAATCGGCGGGATTAGGCATGTGATAATAAGCGGCTTCCATCATTTGAAACTGTGTTTGGTGTTCTTTAAGCAAAGGCACGGCGCCCAAAGGCGCAACGCCAAGTAGTGGAGGTATGTGGGCTTCAGACTTGCCGGAGTTTTGCGTTTTATTCGACTCTAAAACGAGTTGATTGCTGTCCAAGCCCGCTCTGTCTATTACCTGTTGTGCAATCTTTTTCAGCGATGACATGCCGTCATTCTAAAATTATTTCGTTAAGCAGATTGGCGTTTTTAATTGTAAAAAATGTTCAATGTCCACCTTGTTTTCTAGAATGGGTCCGTTCATAATGGGCTGCGTTAAATTTTGTAGTGTTGCTTCGGTATTGGGCAAAGGAGATGTTCGACTGCTCACACTCGAAACCGGACTTGTACAATTGTTTTGCATATGGTGTTGTTCAACGGCATTTACGGTTTTCGGAATCGAGTTAACATTTTGCACCTATTATATTAGAGATAATCATTAGTCCGAGAACGATTAGCGAACGGTAGTATTTAACACATATCCTATTGATTTATTACTAGGGAATAGTGCGATCTAGGGAGCTTCCGTTCACGAACTATCAAAAGGTGTTTATCAATACATATAATTACCAGGTTTATGGGGTAACGATTTCACAGTCGCTTGCTGTTGTAGGACGTAGAAAGAATCAGTATTAGTGATATCCTAGATCGCGCTCTTCTCTATTACGCTCAAATTACTGTTTGTATCTATTCAATAAATATAAATATTTATTTGCTACAAAGTTGCTATCACGGTTATTGAATAAATTTTCGCTGGATTTAAAATTTTTAATACATATTTATAAATGCATCAAGAGAGCAAGGTTTTCTAACATTTTTGTGAGACCGTGTAAGAACATTTTTTAAATCTTATTTAAAGCGTTTGTGCTTTACCTGTGTTAGTGATTGCGTCGTCACAGGATGATGGTGCACTGTCGTTGTCATGCTGGGGACTGCCTGTGTTGATGATTGACTAATTGATATCACAGATACCGGGACACTATCAACATTTGCTAAAACAAAGATATTATTTATTAATTTTGTTTAGGAAGGCGCAAATATGTCAATACAATACTAATAAAAAAGATTTAATGCGAGATTAATCCACTAGCCGCCAAAGTTGCAGAAACACTACGCCTTTTAAAATAGCAATTTCAATGTTTGGAGTTTGACGGTTTATGGTTTAAGCAGTAGACATAGGTACGTGGACCAGAGGAACAGTTAATAGGAGTCTATCTACATAAATATTGACATATTTTCAGAACTAGTAAAGAATTTGAAAATTTATATTTTGTTCCCGAAAATATATTATTGCAGAGGTACATGATGGTGAAAAGTCTTTCATGTGAGCTGTTATTCCAAGCACTTATCTGTACTTCTCACGCCTTCTTATAACATATTAGATAAATATATTGAGGAAAGCAGTCGAGAAAACTAACGTAACTCGTTCGTTGGATCACCGAGCTTTTAAATAAACCGAAATGTGCCTATCTCAATTTATCCTGCCTGGGCGCGCATCGTGTGAGATACGGTAAAACAGTTGTCAGTCCTGTTTAGTACTAGAATCACATCCATGAGACGAATAAATCTACTTTATTTTCGACGCCAAGTACGAATCCCTATAGACGCTAACTTTATTATGTATTTCTCTGTATATCCTATTAATAAACTAACCAGAAACTAACAAACACAGATGATAAAATTCCCTAAATGGATTACAAAACGCTGTTAAATAAAGACGTAGGTACCATAGTCAGAGACAGCCACCCGCACAAAGTCTGTGTAGCACCTTTTTTTATCTTTTAATATATCCGATAAGGTGTCCTTGTCTTATTTGAGCGAGAAAGTCAATTATTCTCATGATTACATGCGCACGGAGGAATGCGACGTCAAACTTTAAAAAAAAAAACATAACTAAAGCATGTGGTATAAGTAGTTCAGATTATGTTATCCGTAAGGTAAATGCTCTGATATAAATCCAGAAATAAAACAACAGCCAAATTTAGCAATTATATTAGGTACTACAAACGCTACTCAACAGCAGAACGTTTCGGTCATCACTAATCACAAATTACCTTCTTAAGGCTATAGTAAAAGATAGTTCTTACAATATTATCAAAAGTAAAAAATTGTGATGTTTCTACTACAACATTTAAAAAACTAACAATTAAAGTTAATAATCTAGAGAGATCTTAAACGGAAAGAGAATGAAGCTATGAAATTTTCTTTCCATTTAAGATAAACGCTACCGGTTTAGCTTCGTGAAAGCAATGTAAAAGACTTACGTCACTATTTTTGTAATATTTTTACTCTGAAATGAAATTAATAGTGTATGTATTGCATAAAACCATTATTATTACAGTCTTTTATTAGTAAACGTAGTTATATGCTAAATATAATAACTTGTTTCTGTTTTAAATACAGACTCACATCATACTATTTAAAATGAATGTAATGGTTTTTATTTCAACAAGCATCTATTTTCTTTATTTCAAAACTTACGTTACAGTATTTGAAAATAAACGAAGTGACGGAGGAAACAGGAAAATTATTTGGTAATTCGAAATTGAACACAAAATATACGAAAGAATGAACGCTACCAGTATCGCTTCGTAAAAGCAATGTGAAAGAGTTAGTTCATGTACACCGCTTCATTCATGTAGGTACAATCCAAATCAGCGAAATCAGATGATTACCAGTCGGTGAACGGTAGATACTACAGTATGTCTCCAGATCGACTTTAAAAAAGAAATTTTTTTTAATTTTTGATTTCCCATAAAATTTCACTCTTGATGATTTACTCTGCTTGTTTTCAACCCCCCAAAACACAAATTAGTTTTTATTTAACTTGAACGGTTCTCGAGATAATATCATCTCTTGCTAGAAAATATACAAATTGCTATCGACTTTTATTTAATAAATTTAACAAATAATGGTAAAATAAAATAAAATTCTCAAAAAGCTAAACTATTAATGTTCTATTCAAATAACGCTCCTCCTTTTTCTGCACAGATTTCAATGTGAGCTCTAAATTCATTGAAACTGCGTCTTATTTGTAAGATTGATAAGGACTGGACTGCATTGTGTATTCTATTTTACAAATGGGACCATCTCTTCCTAGCCAGTTATCACGGAACTCTGTATTGAGCCACTGGCGAACAATTCCGGCATAATGAGCAGGGCACCCATCGTGCTGGTAAAACATTTCCATTCGGTAGTTTAACGGTAATTCATTCAGTTCATCAGTGAACAATTTTGCAACATTTCCAAATATGAATTACGGTTTAAATTTTGATCAAAAAAATATGGGCCAATAATGCCATGATACGAAATCGCACACCACACATTAACTTTTTTAAAATATTGTCTGCGACAAGAAATTCTGAAGTTTGGATTCGTTTCGCTCCAGTACCGCCAATGTTGAGACGAAACGACTCCGTTATTTGTAAAGGTTGATTCAACGGAGATCATAATTCGTTTATGAAAATTTGAATCTTCCGAAACTCTGTAGCCCATTTCTAAACAAAAATCCATACGTTTGGCTTCACCACCATTTTCTAAAGTTTGCCTAAATTGTGGTTTAAATGGTAAAATTCTGTTCTCCTTAAATATTCTTTGTAAGTGAGATTTACTTATCCCAGTTAGTACTGCCCTCCTTCTTAAAGACAACTTTGGAGCTTCTATTGCGCGATGAACGGCGAGAACTGAAGCAGCATCGTCTTCATCGAACAACTTCTTTGACTTCTTAATGTTTAAAATCGAGCCTGTTTTAAGGAATTCGGTCACCACGTTTTTTTACTCCGGAATTTGAAATGGTAACGTCCGGGTATTTTTGGTTGAATTTTCTGATAACAACTCGGTAGCACTCTTCCCCAGTTCCGTAACATTGAATTAGATAAATTCTTTGTTGCAAAGTCAACATAGCATAAATACTGTTCAAATTAGCGAAGATTTAATTTACAGTTCTACTAACTTATTAGATTTGTCAACTGCTGTCAGTTGTATTTTCAATGAAATCTGCCTACTAGAGTTACTTCTAAAAATTACGATAAAAAATTTTAAGTTCAAATTTTGGAGATAAATGATATTATCTCAAGAACCGTTCGAGTTAAATAAAAAATAATTAGTGCTTTGGGGGTTTGAAAACAAGCAGAGTAAATCGAGTGAAATTTTCTGAGAAATCAAAAATAAACAAAATTTTCCTCTTTTAAAGTCGATTCTGGGACATACTGTATAACAGTAGGTAATTTTTCGTGGGAACAGAGATTATTGACACATCTTTTCCTAAATGTAAATTCTTAACCCATTTTTTATATTTAAAAAGAAAAAGTTTATTTTAGTAAAATATATATAAACACCTCAATTCAAACGAAAAACTTAAACAAAACATAAGCAGCTTACTTGTGGCAGGTTTGGAAGAGGGATTGTTAGCTGCAACTGCCGCAAAATTACCCGTCGTAGGTATAGCGCACACAGGAGACGGATTATCTCGTGATGAAGGTTTGCTTGGTGTACTGCTCACTAAGTTTGGTTTATTGTTTGGTGTTGATATTGTACTATTGCCACTTGAGTTTAATATCGAATTGGTACTACTATTCATTGTTGTACTGGAGGCCCTCACTGCTGTGGGTTTAATGGGCTAAAATAGACAGCGTGTACAAAATAAAAATTAAGCTAATGGAAATGTAGTACAAATACCTTATTGTACGTGTTTTTCTTTTCTTCATTTAAGCTATCACTGGAATGATTATGTGGAGGTATACTTAAGGAAGGTGATGCCATAGGTGATGAACCTGAAATAATAGATGTGGGTGTTCCTCCAGTTTCATTACTGTCTGTAGTTGCTGATGAGGGTAAACACACGCCCGACAATTCAACATCATCTAACCCAACAATATCATCATACAAATATTCATTCTCTTCAAAATCTGGTTCTTGAGATGATTCAATATAAAATTCAACATCTTCTTTAATAGCTTTTATCTGTATTACAACAATTATCAAAAAAAAAGGAAAACTATGACTGAGTTTAATGCTATTATACCTGTTGCACTTCTACAGACATGTTATCTAACATTCTCAATAACGTTTCGAGCTTTTTCACATGAAACCTGTGTCGTTCTAGCCTGTTTTTGTGACCATCAACCATTTCTTGTTTATCCTTATCTAATTTCTTTTTTTTATTAGCTTGTAACGATTCTATTTTACTTTCTAATGTATCACACTAGTTAAAAAAAGTTTGTATAGCTACTGAAATATATATATATGTATAAATAAAAACATTTACTTGTCTGTTTATTTCTTTTATTGACTCATTTAACCAACTTTGAATTTCTTCACGTTCCTTCTGCACAGGATCCAGCTTTTGTGCGGCTCCTAAACCTTCTTTCGAGTATGCTTTTGTTTTAGTTTCCCTTTCAACAACCTTAAATTTTTCCATTTGCTAAAATAATACATTTAGTGTATATTGCAAATGATGGAATATTTCATTGCGCACTTGTTCTATGAGCTTTCTGTTTTCCATAAGAACACTCTTGTCTTTAATTTCTCCCGAAGCAATCCAGCTCTTAATTTGGTCTCGCAACCTCTGAAGCTTTTTAATTTCTTTTTTGAGATCTGCTTCATATTTTTCTTTCTGATTTGCATTAGTGGCATTCTGAAATTTTTGAAAGATGTCATGAAATGTTTCTACACCTTCCGTAACTTTTTTTAAACATCGATCGATTTCTCCTAAAAATAATAAACACGTAAGACCTAGGTATTAGTTAATAATATGTAATTTGTGGTAATAGAGAGGTTATTTAGAAAAATCTATCTGTATATGTTCATAAAAACAACAAATGCAGGTTTTTTGATTAATTGGTGGTCTATTTAGTACCGTTATACAGTTAAAAGAATTACTAACAGAACACACATTTAATTACAAAAGTAACCAATTAGAATCAAAATTTTATCAAGTACCAATATGAGGCTAGTATTCAAATAAACTTGTAATAAGAAGGTATATAAAAACTTACGATTTTATTTATGAATACTCAACAGTTCTTACAAATCGAAGTTGTTTCCTCACCTTGTAATTTTCTACTTGCAGCCATGTCTGTAAATGGGTTTTTGTCAATTCGCCTTCATAGTATTTCTTCATCTACCATTAACTTAAGATATCAAAAATTGTGTCATTAATCCATTAAACTATGCTCACATAAACACTAAAAATTCATTAAGTAAGAATTAATTAATAAATCTTAGAAATGTCCAGAAAACTAGCAAAACACAACAGTATAAAATCGCTTTTATCTTCGTATCAATTGCTACCAACATACAATACACAAATTTCATGAAATCTTATTCATCCATGTGAAAATTTTATGACATTTTAGAAGTAGTTCATGTATGAACGTACTAATAAGGGTGTAATGTATTAATAGAAAGGAAAGATACAAGTATGTTTTGTTTATATTAAAAACTGATTGATTTAACTTCATAGTGCATAGGTTTATAAAAATTATATTAAAGGAAAACAATATTTTGTCACTGTTTACTGTATTTTCCTTTATTCAAATTTCCTGATTGACATTTAAAAGATTTCAGTTGAAATTATTATCCAGGAGTATGTACAGAGAAAGGTAATTGGTATATACCTAATTATTAATAAACACAGAAGTATTTTAAGGTTTGTTGATTTTAGAAGTAGTTGCGCATTCTCGTTTTGGCGGGAAATGTAGTTGTGCTGGTTATGATTTCGTGCCTCCGTATATTTCACGAAAATGAAATAATTTGTTATGCAATTTAAATGAAACCATAGCCGAAATGCAGTCTAGTATTACGTAAGTTCATGGAACAATATTTATTTTGTTATATATTATACAATTTCAGACAATTCTTCACTAAAATTGAATCAAAAGACAATTCTCGTGCATTGCAAAGTGGGTATGTATCTGAACATGTTTTTATTACGCCGTTTATGTATTACAGTAAGATTCCGGCATATTTATCCAACAACATGTTCTACCTATTCAATTGATTTATTTAAATCTTATTTACCTATACTTAGAGCATCAGGGAAAGTTCCGATTAAACGAAAGAAGAGTACAAGCAGTAGTAGTGATGATAGTTCAAGGATAAAGTAAGAACTTTTAGAATAAATTCTTTAGCAAGTTAAAATTCTATTTACTTATAGGAAGAAAAATTCCATTGAGAAAACAGGTATGAATTGATATCTAAGCGACTCATCAGATTACATTATATATATTTGACATATAACATTTAAGGTCGGACTGATGGAAGCTCTAACAATTCAAATAAAGACATATTTCTGAAGAATGCTAGCCGAAAAAAGAAAAGGCTAGTTTTGAGTTCTAGTGAAGATGAAGAAACGAATACCAACACTGACACAGAGATTAAAATTACAAACACTAAGGCAGCCAAAAAGTCTGAATCAGAAATAAATATTAATACTAGCCCTGATAACAAAAGTGTCTCAAAAACTGGAGAAAAAGAAGTACATGGTTTTTTTGGTAAGTTTTTTTTTTTAAAAATGTCAAAAAATTTTAATGTTACATCTGCCTTAGGTCTAGCCAAAACTAAACCGGGAGAATCAGAATCTGTGATATATAATCCAGGCAAAAAGAAGTACCATCCAATTAATGATGCTTGTTGGAAATATAAGGAAAAGTTTGTATCACTTTTTTTTTTAAATTTTATACAGGATTCATTCATAGAGAATGATGAAAATGAATATTTTTTTGACTTTGTTTCCAAAAGTGCCTTATTTCATAGGTAGACTGTGTAACTTCTTCATTTTTACCATTGTGTTAAGGCCGATTTACAGTTAGCAATTTTTCTTGCATGCAATAAAAATTGCGTGCAATAGAAATTGCAATAAAAAGTGCACGCTTTAATACCGCTTTACAGTTAAGTAATTCTACGTGCAATTATTTATTTTTGTCAATCAGGTTAACCAACTATACAGCCGAAAAGCCACAGAAATACTTATAATTTGAAATGCGTACGCGTAACGTACAATAGGTACTTGCTACATAATAATATTTATATTATTGATATAAAAATATACAGCCTTATTCATAGTCGGCTTTAGTAGCTACTAACATCCTACTAAGAAAATCCACATTCATAGTGGTATTTTGTAGCGTACTTAAGCTTAGTTGCCAACTAAATCCTTAATAGCGATTGGGGGTATGTTTAAGACGCCTATTAAATGTAACCTAAAAGTTGTATGTAAATATATGTCGTCACCATAGTATTATCTTCTATGTCCAAATTTAATAATGTTGGTTTCGACTTAAACTTAAAAAAAAAGTAGAATACAGAACAAATATTGGCTTTTTGGCAATTTTTTGTAAATTTAAAGGATATTGAATCATTTCATGGGACATAGAACACAATAATAATATTATTTTTCATTGAGACTCCTTTTCTGTTGCAATAGTCATTGATTTAAACAAGAAAATTAAACAAAATATACAAATAATATTGGTTTTATTTAAATATTTTAAAAATATATAATAAGGAAAAACTGAAATGTACCATGTTTGCTTTTGGCAACAAACACGTTTTGAATGTTTTCATTGTTTTGAAAGAATTGGCATCTTTGTGACTTTTAAAGTAATAGCAAATACGATGCTTGCTTACATTCAATGTTTTTGAAAAGAATTGCTGACAGGCCGGACGTACCTATAAGAGACTGTACCTTATATATATACATATATATATATAATGTATTGTAGTTAATGCAATATAAGTCATAAAAACTAAAAAATTAATTAAAGTGCCTTCTAATATAGTTCTGCCTAAAAACATTTCCATTCTCAAAATCGTTAACATGCACTTCATTAAATTGGTTGTCTTCGTCAAAATCGTATTCTAAAATAACAATATTAAATACTTACTACCACAACAATATCAACATGAAATTTTACGTTCTATTTCTGGTTGGTTTTCTAAAATAACATTATGCAAAATGGTAACGGCAACTATTGCTGCTTTTGTTGTATCAATATTTTTGTACCTGTGTCATTACCATATGCACCTTTAGCCAAGTACAGTCGCCAAAACTTGTGTTTCAGGTGAAATAGGCAAACCACGATTGCTTACTGTACTTAAATTATCACGAATTAAATTTATAAAAAATTCGCTACATTTTTGGACACTCGATGTTTTGTTTTAAATGATTGTTCATTATACATTTCCAAAGGATTGTGTCTTTCTAAATACAACTTTCGATTACGAACGAGACCTAGATGAATTTCTGCTTCTTGAAATTCAACTAATTCATCTTGAAGATTAATTAACTCATCAGCCATTTACCTTGTTCTTAAATATAAGAGATGTTTATAAATGCTTGTCAGATTCCGTCAAAATCTTACAAGACATTCATTGCGCATGAACTTGTTAACATTTTACCCTGTTGCCACACAGTTTACCATTCTATTACTTAGTAGCCACCATAAACGCGACTATGAATGGCAATGGTTAGTAGGATTCTAATACGATCTTAGTGGCTACTAACTAGTAGCGTACTAAGATCCTATTAGGGACTCGACTATGAATAAGGCTGATAAACACAAGACACCTAAGTGACCAAGATGCAACCAAAACGTAAATAAAATTAGACCATAATGAAAAACAATACCAATCATCACATTAAAATAAAAGCGACTTGTTTTTAACTGATTATTGCTGCATCTGCACTATTAATAGAAAACACAAATATTTGAAGCAGAAGACGGTGTGTGAAGCCCTGAAGCCTTGAATAGACAAAACGGAAATACTATAATAGAGAAGTTTTTAAATGTCAATGATGTGAAAACATTTGAACTTTTCGTGAAAATACCGATTCACCATAAAGCCACCGTATTTTAGAAATAGAACTTTTATTATAGGTTGCCAACCATAAAATCACTAAAAATATCACCAGAAGTGCGTGTTGCATGCAATCAAAATAGAACAAGTTCTATTCCGGGCAATGCAAGTAAAATTGCACTCAGCTTATCGAAATCAATTGAATGCGCTGCGTGCAATTTTTATTGCATGCAAGAAAAATTGCGAACTATAAGCAGCCTTTAAGGAATATAGTCCTATCAAAGGTTTTCACTGCTATTTTACTATAATTATCTGATGTAATTACATCATTCTTGGCATATGGCTAATATCAAAATGCAGTATATTTACTGACTGAACACTAAGTTTTACTTCTCCCTCTTCTGCGTCTGTTTTTATCTGAAATATATTCTTTTCTTAGTAAGTCTGTTGCACCAGCTGTTGTTATAACACATGTACGAACTCTGCTATTTACAGGGCCCCTTTCATTTGAAGTCACGGCGTCCTTCACTGTTTCTCCTTATGCAATGTATCTGCAATACCTAACACCCATACACTAGAGACACTTGTTTGCACCTAGCCAGCCTGCTGAAGAAAGACACCACCTGTGTTGCTGTTTTAGATTTAGGATTTATGTAACTTCCTATATATTTCACTTCTTTTTATGTCGTAAATGTGTACCCCTAGAAAAGTCTTGCGCTCAACTGGAAGAATAATATCCATTTATTCTAACCCGTCTTCTTCAATCCAAATATTTACTCTCCTCTTAACTTCTCTGAGCATACCAGGTAGCTTCGGAAACAATTACGTCATCCCTATACCTTATCAAGTTTCACTTATCTGGAATTTTCATGCGCAAACATCGTGATTATAACCTACTATCCGCCTCATACCTGAGTGTGCCAGTTCACTTTATCGTAAATAGTCCCTTAGCATGATAGTTTTACCACTTGCCATTAAAGATGGTTTCGCTTGGATATTATTGGAAGCACTCCGAAACTCCAGCAAGAAAGCGACTCAGAATCAGTCTCTTAAGGCGCATATGATTCAGTCTTCGATGGAGGAGAAGGTAGAAATATAACAGCTGTAGAAACAACAAATTTGTTATTTAAAATTACATGTAAAGGTCTATAGTCTTCAACAAAACGTCTTCTTCTAGGAACATCCAGCGTTGGACTGTTTCAATACCAATGTTTTGAATCTTACTAAAAATCCGCCGTCTTAATTGTTGCTCGTTTTCGGCTTCCCAATTTCCACCATACACTTCTCGCGGCAAATTGGTCCAGAAATTTTCAATTGGCCTAGCCTACGGTAAATTTAGGGGTTGTTATTTTTCGGCCAATTTTGAGTTTCATGTGAATAATGACAGGAAGTCAAGTCCGGGCAAAATATAACATCATCTTGAGCATGATTCTGGTGGAGAAAATTAATCAATTGTTAATACAACTTCGACTGTTCAAAGCTTCGCCTCTAACTCGTCCAACATAAGACCTGGATATCCCATCAATTGATTTCGCGCACCAAATTAAAAATTGGCCTTTTGTTTGTATTTTACATTGTCTGGACATTCTTCTACACTGTCGGTATAGAAACCGACATTTACCCTATTATTTTGGGATTACTTAGAGTAAAGTACTTTTAATCATCTATGGCGATGCCGTTATTATTTACAAAATGAGTGTCCCTTAAAGCGCGGCAACATCTTGGTATTCTAGCAAACTGATTTGGCGTATATTTAGGATATTTCTTTCTTTTGCGATATTTTACACCCCTTCTCTTCAGTTCTCTTGAAATTGTATCTTTGAAAACACCGTCCGTCGTGAAATTTTTCTCAATGACTGCTGATATGCTTAGTTAACAGTCTCGGTCTTCCACTTTTCCGAAGATTTAGGCATGGCAAACTTTGCTCACATTCTGCTTTCGCACAATATATGGTTCTCCGCGACACATTTTGATTTTGAAAAAGTTGGAGTATTCGAAATATGGTTATCTGCCCAACTAAATTATAAACCCTTTTTCCAAGCCCTAACAACGGGATCGATTTCTGTAACTAAAGTGTCATTAAAATTACAAATTATTAAATTATTTTTGTTTGCAAAGCCAACTCGGTATTTTGATATTTTTTATTTTTTTCATTGTTGTATTTTGTTTCAAAACTTTTGAGACATATGTTATTTCCCCTGAGACTGGAAGGCGTCATCACTATCACCTAGGAAAGACTCTTTTTTCCCGAGAATTACCACCCGATTAACCTTTTATCAAATAACAGAATCGAACCTTCGACAATAACGAAACTCAGGGCTCAGGGGATCCAAAACTAACAGTTCGATTTCCGAGCTAGGCTGTCTATGGAGCTCCAACTCCTAAGGTTCTCTGAGGCGATATTGAGCGAGGAGAAATTGAAAGTGCACTTTGCTTGGACTTTTACGTGCCTTTGACTCTCTCTGCCACAAAAGCCACACATTGATTGTTTGTGATTAATCAGATCTTACCTCGAACTTAGAACCTCCTGTGTTTGAACCGCCGGAGTTCAATCTGGCTCCCGCGATATCTTTACTAGAGTACCGCAGAGATCGTTTTTGGGACCAGGTTTTTTTGTGCTGTTTCTGAGAGATTCCTTTCGGGAATGAGGCTGGATGTAGCCGCGTCTGGGCCTTTCGATAGAAACTGAAGGTTGCGCAATCGCGAAAATCGTATCCGCGAGGAAAAAGTCACGTAACGTAAACGTCAAGTAACCGTGAGATTAGGAATCTAGGAGTTGACAGACGTATTGTATGGACGAAACAGTATACTGAGCCTAGAACTCGGTTTCTCGCTGTCAGTAATCGTTCCTTTTTCCTCCACATGGTAGGGTGGAGAAGTCTCTCTACCATCTAACAAGTTGCTTGCGTGGGCGTCGGTGCCCCCCTGTGGACTGAAGCCCATCGAGATACTTCAGAACAGGACGCTGTGGCTGCTCGCGGAAGCGCCTTTGGTTCTTTCAGAACGAGTAGATTTATGGTGATGTACAAATCCCACCCCTCAGAGGGTAATTTAAACAGAGATATCTCACTACTTGGGTTCACTCTCAGAACAGCGAAAACCCTTCTCTAAAAGCGATCATTGACCTCAGGATCCTCCATCTCCTAACTCTCGTGCCAGACCCGGACAGGTTGACGACATTTTTCCTATCATTAAGATAAAGTTCAATTCGTTGTGAATTTCTTTCTCATATTCACAATAAATAACGATCATACAAAACCTTGCAAACTAATTAATTTCACTTTTTCTGCTCCAACTCACCCCGCGGCTTGGTCGTGCCGCTTGCTTATCAGGGATGAAAGGGAAAAGCATCCCAGTTGAAATGTTCGCCCGTTGCCATTATCTTTTACGATAGTGCTATCCTCTATCTTTTATATTCGGTAGTTAGCAATTGCACATGCGTATTAATGCAGAGACGGTGCTTTGTTGAAACACGTACATCGGACTACATTAAGTCTTAGCCACCGCATGGCGCTGAACCTTTCTTAAAAGTTCTGCTATCTCCTGCTGTCAAAAGACCATGTGAGAGAGACAGCAATAGTTTCAGGCAGGTTCTCATCGAGTGGTGTCTCAAAACTTAAGATAGTCGATTGTACGTATATACAGGGTGCTTCGCATCTATTTTCCCACGTATTTACTCGGAAACTAATAATAATAATAATAATAATAATAATAATAATAAGCTTTATTGTCATTTACCATAAGGTATAGACATTGTCATTAAAAAGGTACATAACAAGTGTAAAAAATTCCAAGTAAAACATGTATACACAACATACTACTACTATATTTTTAGCTCAAGAAGAAAAAAATATATCGCATATCTGTTTATCGCAAGCAACGTACGTTAAACAGATATGACTTGTCGGAAGTAAGAAGAGCTTTTAAACAAAATACAAGACATAAAACAAATATGTATATGTACGTATATATATATATGTAAATTATAAAACAATACAATCCATTAAACCATACTTAATGATACACAGCTAGGCTGACCCGAGTATAAAGAGGAAAATTACAAAAACAAAAAAAAATATATTGTTTTATATTATTTTTTAAAGAAATCGTCTACATTATAACAAGTTTTCATGAGTAGCATTGCCTTTAATTTCCTTTTGAATTTATACATATTGGCTAGTTTAAAATCATTCGGTAACGTGTTATAGAATCTGCAACCGTTATAGAAAACATTCCTCTGATATAGAGTAGTTGTGTGCCTATCTGAGCGTAAAAGAGATTTTGTTCTTGTATCGTGTACATGGTTATTTTCATTTTTACTAAATATACTGTAGTTTCTATGAACGAAACAGCACACACTGTAAATATAGGTATCAAAGACCGTCATTATTCCGAGTTGTTTAAACGACTCTCTACATGAGTCTCTTGCTTTTAGTTTGTTTATCAAGCGGATGGCATATTTTTGAAGAACAAAAATCCTCTGGACATGTGAGCTTGATCCCCATAATGCAATTCCATAACGCATACGTGAGTGAAAGCAAGAATGATAAACTGTTATTAGGATGTCCAGGTTACAAACATCTCTAAGTGTACGCAAAGCAAAACATTGTTTCCTCAGGTTGACCGCGAGACCATGAATATGTGTTTCCCAAGTCAAACATGAATCCAACGTTACACCAAGCAGCTTAACTGTTGTGTCTAATTTGATATTATTATGTACATGAGTTACTAAATTTAAATTTGATCTTAAACTTTTGAAATGTACCGCCACCGTCTTGCTCTCGTTTAATTTTAAAAAGTTTTTGGTTGACCACAATAATATTTGATTATACACACATACAGCAAGGTTTACCACATCTGTTAAAGAATTTGTTTTTAACAAGAAGTTTGTGTCGTCTGCATAACATATAACTTTTAAATTGGGTATGTTTGATTTTTCTAAAAATTGAAATAAATCATTTGTATATATAATGTATAAAAGTGGACCTAAGATAGAGCCTTGCGGGACTCCTGCAGTAATCTGCATGCTTTCGCTGACATGTCCACCTGGCAGTTTCACACATTGAAATCTATCTTTGATGTAACTCTTTAATAAGTTTAAAGCTTTCCCACGAACCCCATAGCGTTGGAGTTTCTCTAGTAATAGGTCATGATTTACACTATCAAAAGCACCAGAATAATCGACAAACAGACCTAAAACATTTAATTTTTTATCTATTCCATTTACTATCCCCGAAACAATGAAAATAAAAAGTTGTAGTAAACTACAGTGTAATTGGAACGATGTTTGTACATAAGATTATGCCATTATATACACTCCCCGTGTACATTGCCTCCCCTCCTCCACTTTATTTTTTTCAAATTGTAGGTACACCCATTCTTTTTCGCAAGTTTTCGGTAGCTACTAGGCTTACAAATATAGTCATAAGCATTAATGCGAAATTTTCTAAAAGTATCCTGGAAAAATATACGAGACAATGAATGTGCCGCTCCTATGAAATATGACTTTGCTTATACCGCTGCATACCGCTGTCATCCTTTTTAATGTCAAACTGATCAACAAATGTCCGAGCAGGTTGTGTCAGTGTCGACGTTCCTGTCGTTGTTGTAATCATATGGATCAGTTTGACATTAATAAGCCTGGCAGTAGAATAAGCCAAGTTATATTTCCGCCGCTCCTATGGCACACTACACTCATTCATGCTCTAATACCATTTTTCTGGGATACTTTTTGAAAATATTTTGAATTAATGCATACGAATGTAAGCCTTGTAGCTACCGAAAACTTGTGAAAAAAAAAATGGGGTTACAATTTGCTACAATTAACTGTGTGTACTACAACTTTTTATCTCCATTAGCTTCCGAGTAAATACGTGGGAAAATAAGTGTGAGACATCCCGTATACATAGGGTAGCTCTAAAAAATTGTTCGAATTTTCTAACTGACTCCGTTTATTTTGGTATTAATAATTTGATAATAATGTTAATTGAAAGCTATTGACAAAAATGCTATAATTAATCAGTTTAGGGTATAATTTCTGCAAGAAGTTGCAATTTATAAAACTAAGATATATGATGATTCATGATGTTACAACTTCTAAATCGCTCTGTATTATTACTTTATTGCATTATTTTCCATCCACGTCTCAATCTTAAGAAAAATATTATCTTAGAGTTCCATACTTGGCTCTGGCAAGCACATTTGAAGAAATTGAAAAGCACTCTGGTAGATTAAAAATGATAGAAATATTATCAAACTATTTACGGTCAGTAATTGTGTTGACTCCAGATGATTTACTGCCCAGCATCTATTTGTGTTTAAATGAAATAGGGCCTGCATATGAAGGTAAATTGATACATTTATGAAAAGAGTAAATTTATCTATCTATACTTTATTTAGGCCTAGAATTAGGGGTAGCAGCAACTAGTTTAATGAAAGCAATTGCCCAATCAACTGGTAGAACCTTGGCGCAAATTAAAACTGAGGCACAAAACACCGGGGATTTGGGTATAGTTGCTGAGCAATCACGTAATAATCAAAGAACTATTATTAAGCCTGCGCCGTTAACTGTTAGAGGTGTATTTGAGCAACTTAAGGCTATCGCTAAAATGTCTGGTCAAGCAGTGAGTACTTCTTTTATTATATAAATATTGCTTGTTTGCTTGTAATGTATTTAGAAAGTACGAGTGATTTTTATATTGTTCTTTATATTTTAGGCTCAAACTAAAAAAGTAGAAAAGATACAATCAATGTTCATAGCTTGCAGACAATCTGAAGCAAGATTTTTAATCAGATCACTTGCTGGAAAGTTAAGAATTGGTTTAGCAGAACAATCTGTATTGCAAGCGTTAGCCTTAGCCTGTGCAATGACACCACCAAATCAAGATTATCCACCAAAGTTGTTAAATTGCTCCGAAAAGAGATCACAGGAAAAATTCAAGTCGCACTATGAAAATTTAGCCTTGATCCTAAAAACTACATACTGGTAAAGAAAGTTAAATTTCGATCTCAATATATTATATATATAATGGCTGTTTTTGTAGTGAATGCCCGAATTATGATCTAATTATACCTGTATTGTTAAAAGAAGGTATAGAAAAATTGCCTGAACATTGTAAATTAACACCTGGTATACCCCTGAAACCAATGCTGGCACATCCAACAAAAGGAGTTCAGGAAGTCTTAACCAGATTTGAAGGTTTACAGTTTACTTGCGAATGGAAATATGACGGCGAACGAGCACAAGTAGGCGCAATGGAAAATCATTATTTCCATAGATTATATAAATTTTGTTGTTGTAGATACATATGACTGAAGATGGAAAAGTTTATATTTACAGCAGAAATCAAGAGAACAATACTAGCAAATATCCCGATGTTATCTCTAGATTAGACAATTGTAAAAATGACAAAATCGCATCGTGTATATTGGACTGTGAAGCAGTTGCTTGGGATATGGAAAAGAAACAAATTCTGCCTTTCCAAATACTCAGCACAAGAAAGAGAAAAGTAAGTCTGCCATATTTTTATTAGAGACATTTATACATTTAACACCTCGATTATCTAAATTCATCTACCACTTACTAAGTTTCTGGTTAATATTATTTTGTTTTTTTAATCAATTAGGATGCAAACGAAACTGAAATAAAAGTTCAAGTTTGTATATTCATGTTTGACTTACTATATTTAAACGGCGAGCCTTTAGTTACAAAGCCTTTCAGTGATAGGCGTTCGCTGCTCAAGAGGTATTTTAAGGAACATGAAGGGCAATGGTATTTTGCTACAGCCTTGGACACAAAGACTATGGAAGAGGTGCAAGAATTTTTAGAGGAAAGTGTAAAAGGTGATTATCTTATAATTAATTGTATATGCATTCCTATCTTCTGTTTTCAGGAAACTGCGAAGGCCTTATGGTTAAGACTTTGCATAAAGAAGCGAGTTACGAGATCGCTAAGCGATCTCGTAATTGGTTGAAGTTAAAGAAAGATTATTTAGAAGGAACGGGAGATACTTTAGACGTAGTTGTAATTGGAGGGTATTTGGGGAAAGGCAAACGCACTGGTACATATGGAGGATTCTTGTTGGCGTGTTATGATCACGAAAACGAGGAGTACCAAAGTATTTGCAAGGTAAAAACCAAAGCAATTTTAATAGCTCAACAACTTATCGAGATATCTTTTCTAGATTGGAACAGGTTTTAGTGATGAAGCTTTGCAGACTCATACGGAATTCCTTAAAAATCACATTATACCAAAAGCAAAGTCGTACTATCGGTTTGATACGTCAGTCGAGCCTGATCATTGGTTTGATGTTGTACAAGTATGGGAAATAAAATGTGCAGATCTCTCACTATCCCCTGTGCACAGAGCGGCCTTAGGAATTGTAAGACAAACTCATTTGTAGTTTGTAGGATAATATAGCAAACATTTTTCAGGTTGATCCAGAGAAAGGAATTTCTTTAAGATTTCCGCGATTTATTCGAATACGTGAAGATAAAAATGTCGAAGATGCAACATCTGCTCAACAAATAGCAGAAATGTATTCTAATCAAGATCAAATTAAGAATCAAGTTGGTAACGTGAGCATAACAGAAGAGGATTTTTACTAATTATAGTATTTGTTGTGTATTATATACAATTAATTCTCTATGTACGATTATGTTTACTTCTTTATGGGCTTTACACTTTATAAGCCTTAAATAATATATATTTTTCGTATACAATGTAATTTGCAAATTTTAATAAGTATTACTTTTAATAAACCAAATTGAAGTGTTTTTTTATCTTTGTTCATCATTGTTTAGAGACGCTCTGAATAGCTTACATAAATGTAGTAGATTATGTGATATTCCACATTAAACAAACTTTGGAATGAAAATCACATGAAATGAAAAAAGGTTCGATGAGTTGATCTGGTTTACAGACAAACTGGAGCAGGTTTGCACTGGAGTATGTAGCGATGCAAGAGACAAGATACCACCAGAAAAGTATGATTTCCCTGGCAGTTATATACGCAATAACGCACAGTGTTATATCGTAATAAAAAAGGAGGTGATGACTAAGAACTCTATGAAACTTCAAGCAAAACAAAATTGGCTTGGAAATTTAGCAGTTGGGTTGAATGACCTGACTGACAGCATGGGGGTGCCTGACTATTTTGGAATAGATGAAAATACTCTAATGAGCTAACAAGAAAAGGACGCGAATATAGATCCAGAATGTAGGGAGAGTCTAATAGACAAACTAGCAAATCTTGGGAGTCCCATGGTAATAGGTCTCCCAATGCAATACTATGCATTAAAAACCCCTTAGTGAAAATCAGTAATTACATTAGAAACGCTAACTAAATTATAAAGACTGCCTACCACATCCTGTACCTACAAATGCGAGGTTTTGGATGCAAGAAGAGCAGCAACCAAAGAACTCAGAACATTATATCAATTAACCGGTCAGAATAGAATAATGGTCAGCGTATGTATATGTGGTCAAAAGTAATGTGATACTAATAGCATTTTCGACTTACTGCACTTTTATGCACTGATTGTATTTCCATCTTAGTTTAATACATAATATTACTAAGGGATATAGATATACTCCACGCGTAATGTGCAGTAAGTCGAAAAAGCTATAAAATAATAACAAGAAGCTGTAGTGTTTCCGGTGACTCATGAGTAAGACGGCTTTCCAAGAAAAAAATATGTACCTACACATTGTTACAAGAAAAATACACTTTTAGATCATTGTTTTGTCTTATCTTACAAAAAAAAGTTGCTATTAAATCTCCATGCTTATCTTCTCAGTGGGGATTTCTTATTAATAAAAAAAATACTTGTTTTATCATTGTGATAAGAGTACAGAAAATCTATATACGTATAATTTAGCTTTAAGAAAAGTATGTATTTAAATGATTGAGTGGTGTACCTACATGTCAAAACGAAGCTCATACTTTATACGTTGAGTAGATATAATACATGTAGGTAAGTAGGTATGTATATTAAAATAATTTTAAGCAATATATACACAACTTGAATATTTCTGTCGATTTCAAAATATTTTTTGTGTATACAGCATATATAAGTAATACGCACATTACTCACAAACGACCAAGTCTAAAATATGTTAGTTTACTAATAACACTAAACCAATTTTGTAAAAAATTCTCAGAAAAATACTTATGAAATTATAGTTGTTTTTCTTGATTGCAAAATATTACCAGAGATAATACCCGTTTACTTTAGAATAGTAAACAGTACCATTGATTAATGACAATTTGTTACTGTAATTGCAATAATGTCAAATAACTCCAATTTTGGTTTTTGATTTTTTTTCGGTAGGAATTCATGGTGACTTCAGCGTTGAAGTGGGAGATGCATTGGTAGGGAAGGAACCGTGCGTTGTTCATGTTATACAGCGGCCTTTGTTCGGTCTTGCGTCGCGCCGGTTTCCGAAAAGAAAGGGTTAGTTTATGTCCGTGTTTAAAAATAAGATCGAATATTTTAATAAACCAGAGACTAATAAAACTGTGTTCTTGTGTGTCCGATGTCTAGTGCTGAAATCGTAGACAGCTCCGTCGATCCCCCTGCAAAGAAACGGAAGCTTGATTCAGTGACTACTTCCTTAGATATGGCGAACAACGAAGCCAGTGCTTCGTCTCCGAAGGCAGAAGACATTGATGAAGGTCTTTATTCTAGACAATTATATGTGTTGGGCCATGATGCTATGCGTCGTATGGCTAGTAGTGATGTTTTGATATCAGGATTAGGTGGTTTGGGAGTAGAAATAGCTAAAAATGTAATTCTTGGCGGTGTAAAGTCTGTCACTTTGCATGACGAAGCTCTTTGTAGCATCAGTGATTTATCCTCTCAATTCTATATTAGTGAAGATGATATTGGAAAAAATCGGGCGGAAGTCAGTCTTAAGCAATTATCAGAGTTGAATATGTATGTCCCAATTAAGACATACACTGGGCCATTGACAGATGAAATTTTAAAGAAGTATAGAGCTATAGTTCTTACTAATAGTTCGTTGTCTGAGCAGCTGCATATAAGTGAAATTACACACGAGAATGATATTGCTTTGATTATTGCGAACACCAGAGGTTTGTTTGCACAAGTATTTTGTGATTTTGGGCCTGCCTTTACTGTTGTTGATGTTAATGGAGAACCAGTTGTGTCTGCGATGATAGCTGATATATCAAGTGATAAAGAAAGTGTTGTTACATGCATTGATGATACACGGCATGGCATGGAAGATGGCGATTATGTTACCTTTTCAGAAGTTATTGGTATGACCGAATTAAATAATTCTGAGCCAATAAAAATTAAGGTACTTGGTCCTTATACTTTTAGTATTGGTGATACTACAAGCTTTTCAAAATATGAACGGGGCGGAATTGCCACGCAAGTAAAAATGCCTAAAATAATAAAGTTCAAACCATTGACAGAAGCTTTGAAAAGTCCTGAATTTTTAGTTACCGATTATGGTAAATTTGATCACCCTCAGCAGTTACATCTTGCTTTTGCAACCTTACATAAATACTTGGATAAACATGGAACTCCTCCAAAACCATGGTCAGATTCTGATGCTAATGAATTCTTAGCATTAGCTAAATCTTGTTCAGTATCTGGCGGTAATGATACAGAAATTAATGCACAGTTATTGGAAACATTTGCAAAAATTTGTGCTGGTGACCTGAATCCCATGAATGCAACAGTCGGTGGTATTGTTGCACAAGAAGTTATGAAAGCCTGTTCTGGAAAATTCCACCCAATATATCAGTGGTTGTATTTTGATGCTATTGAATGCTTACCAAAGGACGAGGTAATCACTGAAGATGCTGCTGCTCCAACAGATAGTCGTTACGATGGCCACGTAGCAGTTTTTGGAAAGGATTTTCAAAATAAATTAGGTAAACTCTTTTATAAGATATTTAATGAGATTTACTTTTTTTTAGTATAAATTCACGGTTCATAGACTTAGTTGTTTTTGTCTGATTTTATTATTAGTAAGTTGGTTATTATTAGAAGACATCAAATACTAAAATTATGATTTATTTATGTTTATGAATATAGTTCATATTACGTGCTAGTGATCACAGAAGAATAGTTAATTGTTGCTTGAGGTTACTCATTGAGAAAGAATGCTAGAATATGGCAGAAAACTTAGTTGTTATCTTTTGAAATAATTATTGAAAACACAATTACAAAGAACTTATGTATCAACATATCACCTGCATTCTACTTTTTATTTATTGATTATATGACTGATCATCTGATTGTTGATACTGAAGTATGTGCTACAATTCCTTTGTTATGACTCATTGATATAATTATTATTTCTTATATGTATTTTTCAATTACAAAAATGTGCAAACATATGCAATTGTTTAATATCTAAACATTTATTATATATGTACTATATTTATGCATAATTTTTATTTATTTATTTTAGATTTGTAATAATGCATATCAACGAACATTTTCATCTGTTGATTTTAATTGTTTGCACCTCATTTTTAGTTTTATCATTTTATAAAACCTCTAGCCATTTAATGGAAAATAATCTAGTCAGACTTCTAATTTGATGGTATACAAATATGTTGAACAATTAGAAAGATTAGTTATAGAACTAACTAAATTTATCAGTATTAATCATTAATTCTTAATTACACCTCAACATTAAATATTTACATCTAGTGATGAAACTTTTACCACTTGTTTTATAAATAGTTATCGGTTTTGTTGAAGAGAACACCTTCGGAATGGGCTAATATATGGGCTAACTCCACAGGAAATACCTGAATTTGGCTTTGTCAAGTGTAGATGTAAGACTTTTGTGAAATATTTATTATGGGCGAATAATTTAAAATCATACACTAAGTTTCCTACTATTTGTTATAAAAACGTTAGAGATGTGACAAAAGACTATAGAATAGAATAGAACTTTGGAAAAACAAACTATAAAAAGAAAAGCATGCTACAGTACATATAAGGATCACTATTGAATTTAATAAGAATTATCAAATATTAAAAATATTGCAGGAAAACTCAACTATTTCGTCGTTGGAGCTGGTGCCATTGGTTGCGAATTATTGAAGAACTTTGCTATGATGGGAGTAGGAGGCGAGGGTGGCAAAATTACTGTAACAGATATGGATTTAATTGAAAAATCTAACTTAAATAGACAATTTTTATTCAGACCTCATGACGTGCAAAAAGCTAAATCTGTTACAGCTGCTAAGGTAAGCTCTACGTTCCAGAAACTTTCGTAATTTTAATGGCTTTTATACATATCTTCGATATACTAACAAACTATTCTCTTTTAATGCAGGTAATAAAGAAAATGAACCCATTTATAAATATTGTAGCTCATGAGAACAGAGTTGGGGTAGAAACGGAAAATATTTACGATGATACTTTCTTCGAATCATTAGACGGTGTAGCGAATGCTTTAGATAACGTAGATGCTCGTATTTATATGGATAGAAGATGCGTATACTATCATAAACCCCTTCTTGAGTCCGGTACCCTGGGAACTAAAGGAAACACTCAAGTAGTTGTGCCGTTCCTTACGGAGTCATACAGTTCTTCTCAAGATCCACCGGAGAAAAGTATCCCTATTTGCACTTTAAAGAATTTTCCTAATGCTATAGAGCATACACTACAATGGGCAAGAGATAGTTTTGAGGGTTTATTCAAGCAAAATGCGGAAAATGCTTCACAATATTTGAATGATTCAGACTTCGTTGAACGCACACTTAAATTACCGGGAGTTCAACCTATTGAAATATTAGAATCCGTGAAAGTGGCATTGGTAGATGAGCGACCAAGGAACATGCAGGATTGCGTTACTTGGGCCAGAAACTATTGGCAAGAGCAGTATTCGAATCAAATTAAACAATTACTTTTTAATTTCCCGCCGGAACAGTTAACAAGTACAGGCCAATTATTTTGGTCAGGACCTAAGAGATGTCCCGAACCATTAACATTTGACATTAACAATTCCATGCACTTAGATTACATTTATACTGCCGCTAACCTCAAAGCAGAAGTTTATGGCCTTCCGCAAGTACGAAATCGTGAACTTATTGCTGAAATGGTGGAAAAAGTTGAGGTACGTTGAGATAAAATACATACAAATTTACAGCTAATAATTCTTTCACTTTAGGTTGCAGAATTTGTGCCGAAGTCCGGAGTAAAAATTGCCGTAACCGATTCTCAAATGGCGGTAACTAATGGAACTAACGTGGATATGGATCGAGTAGCTCAGCTGCAAGCGGAATTGCCGAAGGTTCCTGAGCTTGGTGACTTGAAGCTCGCTCCTTTGGAATTTGAAAAGGACGATGACACAAACCTTCACATAGACTTCATCGTGGCAACTTCAAATCTCCGTGCAGCAAATTATAAAATTCCACCAGCTGATAGACATAAATCTAAATTAATTGCTGGAAAAATTATTCCAGCTATAGCTACCACAACCTCTGTTGTAGCAGGTCTGGTTTGCCTGGAATTATATAAATTGGTCAATGGTATGACGGCGTTAGATCCGTTTAAGAATGGCTTTGTAAATTTGGCATTGCCATTCTTTGGATTTTCTGAACCTATTGCCGCACCGAAAATGGAATATTGCGGGAAGCAGTGGACGCTTTGGGATCGATTTGAAGTTCAAGGAGAAATGACGCTAAGTGAATTTTTGAATTATTTCAAGGAAAAACATGGACTCGAAATTACTATGTTGTCGCAAGGTGTGTGCATGCTGTATTCATTTTTCATGGCGAAGGCGAAGGCGCAAGAACGACTTGGGTTAACTATGACAGAGGTTGTGAAAAGGGTCTCTAAAAGGCGCATTGAACCGCATGTCAAAGCGCTAGTATTTGAGCTTTGCTGTAATGATGCAGATGGTAACGATGTCGAGGTTCCCTATGTGAAGTATAACTTACCTTAAATAGTGCAAAAAATAATAAAAGAAAAAAAACAACAAGAAAAAATCGAAGAAATAATTTTTTGTATGCACCAAAACAAAATTGAAGTTGCGTGTTTAAATAAATTGTGATCATCTGTAAAAAGTTTGCATTAATTTATACTGAATTATCCCACAAAAAGTAATAAAATATTGTTAGCTCAGGCAAACTGCTGCTATCATTAATTAGATCCAGTTTATTTACTATAATAATTAGTTGGTCATTATAATAATTGCAATAGCATTTAAATAAGTGTTTGCGTATATTGTCACTTGTAATTGCTAAATATTTTTATTAAGGTAATAGATGCAGTATAGTGTTTATTTTCTTAAAATGAGTATTCTGATGTGTGAGATTTAAAATAAATATGTTTTTGAGCATTTCTAATTCCTTATTTTATATATTAATAACTACGCATCAATAAATGTTTAATTATATTCGACAGGGTTCAGTATTATAATAGTTTTGTTCATAGAACCGGTTCGGATGGTTCGGATTTTGCAAATTGTGCGCATGCTTGATTTGAAACGGATTACATATCAAACTTGCTGGTATACTTCTATTGTCAGCCTTGCTACCTTATAATTCGTATTTCATTCATTTTGTTATACTATTTTTTTTACTAATACGAAATGGGTAGCAGCAGTATTCTATGAAAGTGAAAAAAACGGTCATAAGTATCTAAAGTATTGTTGAACATTTGCATACATTTTTATTGAAAATGAACAGGCATGAGATCTGGAAAAGCGAAATACGACACTATTGTTATTAGATTTATATAAAAAATATAAGAGGCACCTTGAGGCATTAAGAATAATAAGAAATTTCAAAGGAATGGGATATTATTTCTTAGAAATTAATAACCAGTAATATAAATATATTGGAAGCACATTGCAATAGTATTTAATTGACTTAAATTTCTTTTGCATGATAGTATAGGAGAAATGCTTAGTCTATGTTATAAATAAAATTAAAAATATAACTAGAACAAAACAAAATATTTAACAATGTCCGTAAGTGTACGCCGTAAAGATCATATTATGTTAAAAAATCAAACACATTGAATTAATGCTGTAATCAGAAAATATTGGAATTGTGTGTGCCAGGTGCCCTGCTAGCGATTTCAAATGTAGTGCAAGTGCGCATGTCCACAAACGAAAATTTTACGAAAACTCAGATTACCCTTCTAACTAGTTTCAAACTAATCAGTTCATGTCTATGAACAGCAAATTATTTATTACAGGCCGATAATTTATGTTCTATAAATCCCAAAACTATATTGCGCATTTCTCTGACGGTTTTTGGTAGTTTCCAATTCTATTAACAAAGCTAATACCTACCGCTAATACTTTCTAGCATTGAGTAAAACATATTGGATGTGCATCATCCTCTTAAGCAGAAAAGATATGTTTTTTTTTTTGAAGTTTCATAGTTTTTGGATAACGTTCACTTTAATCGTGCAAATCAGGCGATGCCCGTGCTGTGAAAGAATATTGGATTTTGGTAATTGAAGAGATTCGATACCTCTCGCATTGTCCGAAAACTATTTTCGCAGTGAACTATCACCATAATACTGAACTGGAAAGGCTATTCTCAACATCGTTCGCGTCCAAAGTTATACCTGCTATCGCGAAGGGTTTGTTTGCGAAGACGCAAGAAGATTCTTAAAGGCACTTGCAATAGACTTCGTAGCTACAGGATCGGTATACTTGACAACGTCGACAATTGAAAGCTTTAACTGTGTTTCCAAAATCTTCCAACATGAGTGGCTTTTGATTTGGCTGAAAGACCTTCTCCGGGTCACCTCCGGAGCAGCTCATGTGTACGGCACATGAATTAGCGTAGTACATGTGCCGTCCAAATGAGTTGCTACGGAGCTGTTCCGGAGTGGTTCTTCTAGTAAAATCGAAAACCACTATATGGCGCGCAGATTTGTTTGAAATTTTTGCAATCCGTATGGCGGTAAATAGAAACTCTTTATGCAAATTTTTGCAAATAACAAAATAATTGCAATAATAAAAGTATTTATGTTGCTAATGTAAATGGTCTCAAACGATCTCTTAACGTTGTCAGGTGTATATTACACGTAAAAAGAGTCAGTTGCTTGATAACCAAAATGAAAAAAAAATTACTTGAATATTTAATAGTTAATAATAATCTAATATGGGGCAAATTTTCCACACAAAAGAATGCGGAGGAAAAATGCAAATGTTTAGTTAATTTATTAAATAGTATGCCAGGAATTGTGAAGAATTGGCGCAATGTAAAGTAAAATTGTATTCAAAATAAAAAAATATCTACTAAGTAGTTATATAACTATTGGAAACATAATTTGTTACTTATACTACTATTTTTTGTCATAGTAGTATTTATGGAGTCCACATCATGCACGTTATTATTTTGTCTCGCTACAGCATTGTCCCTGTCGAGGCATGAGCGAGCGGATTCCCAACGCGATGCGTGATTGTGAACGATCGAGGGAGATTTCATACTTTGCGAAGAGTCGTGAATAGAGCCCCTTGACCAGCGGCGTAGTGTAACATCGGAGGACCCCTCCGCAGCATTTGACCTGGGCCCCTTGCCTACTAGTATATATTTTTAAGGATGGACCCAGCCACTTCAGAGCCCCACAGATGGCTATGGCTGCCCATGATCTAAGGCCTGAATCGGCTGAATGTGAAATCTTAAGTAACAGGCTACTGGGTAGCAGTTGGTAGCAATACCGTGTTACAAATAATGTGATTTAGTAACAGGTTTTTTTATAACATTATTGAAACATATATGATTGAAACGATTTTGATCACCACTAATTCACTACCTACTTTCTGCTACCCTACCATGATGCTACCAGATGCTACTATGCATATGCCTGCTACTCTTGCACGATAAAAACTTGCTCCTTGTGACAGTACAATGTGCATTCGCGGGTTACCTTTGTAGATTTTATTAGAAATGTGCCTTAAGGGAAATTGCTATTTTTGCTCCTATTCATTAATCTCGATAGGAGGGATTTGTGTTACCTACCGTCGCACCTACGGCAAAACATGAGTGTCTAAAGACTTTTGTTGACGTAGGGATATTTATATTCTAAATGTTTGATGAAGTGATATTTTTTTTTATGTTGTAATTTTGTGTTTTTGCGGTTGCAATTTGTGTATAATTTCATAAGAATTCTTGCACGTTGAGCCGGCGTTTTAATATATTAAGGTGTGCTTTAATTATTTTGGGGTACAAAGATGAATAGCATTGTGAGATCAATGTTACATATTAATAAATTGAAACCGTTCTTAAATGCCTTTAAATTACCAATAACCGTAAAACATGGTTATCAACAGAAAGAACTTTCAAGAAGTTTGTGGTACATGTGCAGTTCACAAAGTCATAATAAATTTAGAAATGGTTTGATATGTAGTAAACATGGTAATTTGTGCAGTTGTGGTTGTGGAAAACATCAAGTTCATAGCGAAGGTAAGTTTTACTTGATATTAAAAGAGACGTGGAAAATGTATCTTGGTTGACAGCCGAACGAGAACTTGTGGGATTTCTTACTGAGGAAATATTGGCAGAAAGAAAGGCTCAAAAAGTAAAAACAATCCCAACAGAAATTGACGGTTTTAAAGCTAAGTTGAATGGATCTGAAGTTACTTTAACAAAGCAATCTGATAAGGAAATGTAATACTTATATGCTTTGTGGTTAGCTTGTTTATAGATCATGGGTTTTACTTTTAGTATAAGGATTACATTTAATGTGAACCACACTGTAGATACTGAAGCAGAATCCGAGAAGGCAGAAATTGGCGAATTGAAATCTAAACCTTCTTTCAAAATAGAGCTCATAAATGCAGATACAACTGTTCGATTACTTTGCTCGTTTATTAATCCAGAAGAAGCAGAGGAGGAATATAGTATGCATAAATGTTGAATTTTCTTTCTAATATCTAAAATGTATATCTTGCAGATGACATTTTTGGTATTGATGAAGTAAGCATTTATAATGGAGATTGGAATGAAAATGTGTATGCTATGTCTGGTGATATAATGGATTCTGTAAGTTGTTAACAATATATAATTATAATGAATAGGAAATATTAATGTTTTTTTTTCAGTATCTATATGATTTGTTATTAAATTACATTGAAGAGAAAGGAGTAAGTAACAAATTTGTTGAGAAACTGTCGGATTATAGTACAGCATATGAACATTCGGCATACATTAGTCTATTAGAAGGTTTATCCAAGTTTGTGTCAGAAAAATAAATATTTTATTTAAGCCAAGCATTTTTATTCTGTTTATATCTTAGGTTTTCAATAAATAATGTATAAGTATTTATGGTGTTTATTTTATGATGAACATGTAGACAATAAAAATAAATAAACAACTAAAATCACATTTAAAGGTCTAATCATTAACATATGTTATTCATATGTACTTTTAAATGTGCAACCCTGATTTCATTTACATTATACTTCATATTGCATAATCAACTTTTATTTGGTGGTGGAACTTTACGTTCTTGTTCAGTTCCCAGTAAGTCTTTTTCAACCTCATGTATATCTATCCGACTTTCTTTCATGGCACGCTAAAAGAAATTCTTTTTATCCTATATATAGTTAATTAATGTCGAAGTATTACTTTTACACATTGTTGGTATACTTTAAATATCGGTTCACACATTGTATCATTAGTACTACCTTTAAGAAAATGTTCCGAAAACCATGTATTAAAACATGCATCATATTGTTTCTTCAATTCATTGCACGCTTCGCCAATGCTGTTCATTCTTTAGTTTAGTGAAATCCTTAGAGATGAAAAAAAATCTTCAACAAGTAAAAAGTTTTAAGGTTATACCACCTCTTAATCAATACAATACCTGTTATTAATTCATGTGTACGAAGTAATTATTGTTGATATTGTAAGTACAATCATTATATTTAAGTGTGTATCGTTTTTCTAACTAGTAATTTGAAATCCTCTTATAATAAATAATTAAAAATCAAGCCGGTACTCCCTGGGTGAACTAACCTGACTTATGAATAACTGTGCAATTTTTCTTAGACACTTTAATGGAACTTAATATCATTTTGCAAACCAAAATAATTAAAGGTACGTATTTAAGCGCAGACATAAAATAGATATGCCGCGGAAGTGAGATAACCGACAGATTTACGTATATAATTCTCAGTAACCCCAATTCAAATTTCCCGCAAATATTAGTGAAGAAACATGACTTTACGTGGACTTTACCCAAGGTCCGTAATTTACCGCCTTTTTTTGGATTTCTTCATAGGTATTTTAATAGTTTTATGTTGAAGTAACTAACGATTATAGTCGAAAATTTGAATTTTGGTTAGTAGATTAGGTTGAAACTATTTAGAAATATGTAAGTACGAGTATGCAGTGAAGAAATATTACTGATACATACTTTGATTTCTATTTGTAAAAAAATAAATATAAACTTAATAGTAATGCAAATGATAAATTCGCTCTTCAAAATAGGTGATACACTGTTGTCTCTCAAATATTTAATATTTCGAAGAGAATTTCAAAAATACGTAAATTCAGCGTCTTAAGACTTCAAGACGCCTTAGGCTAACAATCAACTGGCGTCCCTAGTTGGACTAAAAAAAAGGTTCGGAACAAATTACTAACTAATTAGAAATCCTCACTCCTTCCCAACTAAAATGTTTGACTAAGGGCCGGTATATATCAATCTCCTAATAAAAGTTATTTGCTGAATAACTGAAATAAACTTAATTTTTATGAGATAAAAGCATGTAGTCATTGAAATTTGTGTTTACCTAGGTTATTTTTGTTTGAGTTAATGGATGCGGGTATTTTGCACGGTCTTTTTAGACATTTTGTTGTTCGAATAATAATAAAGTACTTAAGTTTTAAGCAGTTGCGTTTGAAATAACTTCGGTTTATTGTACCTACACTGAGAATAGGGTAATCGGTAATTTTAATTATAAAAATAACTACCTACGGTTGAAATGATAGTTGAGGAAATTGAGGCAAGAATTAATTTTTTTATTTGTTCAAAATTCAAAACTCAAAAAATGTTTAACTATGCATCGATTATTTTTAATAAGCGGAACTTTTTACTTATTAGGCTAACTAGGTTAAAGCCTCAGGCATCAAATTTTAAAAGGGCGCCGCGAAATTACAAGACGCGCTACCGAACGCAGCTTGAAAAAACCCTGCCTACTAAATGGGAATAATGTAATTTAGTTACCTTACGAAGAACCTTTTCTTTTGTAGGCAGACATTTTTGTTGGGAAGGAGTTGTAGTCAGTAAGACAAGTTAGGGGCGCCAGTTGATTTTTAGCCTGAAGTCTCAAAACGTCTCTGGGAATACCGACCCATGTACTGACCTATAACCAGCTTATTTCTTGAACATAAACCTATACATGTAGGAAAAGATTTCGAATAGAAGACACAAGCCTGCTATTATAGACTTTACTATTATTTTTCAATTAATATCATCCTTATAATGCTAAATTAGTTACAAAGATATGCTAGGACTGTAGCGTATAGTAATAGACACAAATTATCCGATCACTCCGCCTACACGATTTTACTAATTCGGGACAATTGCTTTGGAAACTCGTAGATTTCCATTCGGTTTTCGGTTCATAATGAAAATCCACGAACTTCTCCAAAATGATTGTCCCGAATTAATAAAATCGTGTAGCGCAGAGTCAGCGCGGATATCTTCTGTGCCAAAATTAATTAAGAAAACACTTCAGTATTTATAGATTTTATTGTATAAATAAATAATTAATCTGTTAGTTGTGTGAGAAGTGCGGTGCCCTTCAAAATCCAGTAACTTTGCGGTTCCAAGGAAGGGAGCAAGAATGGTAAAACGAAATTTGTACTATGGCCAGTCGTTGATAGTACACCCGCTCGCACAGACGTTTTGTACAGCGGACAAAGATAGCGAGGGTCATTTTCAATCGTTTCTGTTACCGGTTCCAACTTAACTGCGGGCAGTGGTGGATTGATTTCACCTAAAAATAGCGATTCATCTCTAAATTAAAATGGAGACTTACGTAGTGCATAGTATGCATTTGAAAGCAGGTTGCTATTTATAGTACATATTCTAATTAAGAACAAAAGCATTTCGAAGATGAAAGTATTTTGCTCAATTTATAAATTACATCTTCCCAACATGAGCTTCTAGTCGCCTTTTGGCAATCCTATGTACTAGAGGCTAAAGAAAAGATTGAGTATTTTTGTACGAGTGATTTTAAATGATTGAGGATGTTTTGAATTTCCCGCTCTAGATTTTAGAGTATTTTACATGTTCAAAATGGCGACAGTGCTAAAATAGCAATCAGCTGTCAGCATTAATTATGGGCGACTCGTTAGCAGTTGTGAAAATTGTTTTACTTAAAATTCGTGTTTCAATGTCAGAAAACTGACGAAACAATTATTGAATTAATTAAAAACGTAATTAAAGCATATGCATTAATTCTATTCTTGTATTCCAAGCACCGTAATATTTATTTAATCATATCACTACAGTATTAATCATTTACAATCACTCTGTATTTATTCCTGAAGGTTATAACACACACAAAATCTAGTAACTTTCTCCAATTTTGACCTACCTTCTGTTTGCAATAATAAGCGACATCCGTGGTGAGGGTCGAAAATAAATCAATCTATATATTACACTACCAATGAACATATAATTGATAAAATTCATATTTAAGAAGAAAAAGTGAGCGATAAACGAATACGCAATCAGGAATAGATGAAAATTCATTAAATAAGTTCCGGAATAGCAATTCACTTCGTGCAATTTTTTCGTCCTTTTTATACTAGCGAGGATAATTTTAAGTCTGAGTAGGACAATCTGAAGCCAGTTTCACATCTCGTGTTGTGGAAATTTAATAAAAAATTCATTTTCTTAATAAGTCATATCTAATTAGACTTTTGTAGGAAAAACTTTTTGTCCTTTGACTTGACTCACCCTAAATTTCATTGAATGAATTACTAACCTGGATTTGGATCAACCAGTTTACTTCTCCATAAATCCCAGCGACCTGCATCTAGAAATAATCCGTGTACTATAACGCCATCCATTGGATACTCCAAGTCGCCATAAACCTCATATACCTGAAATTATAAATATCTAGTACTCACAAGGGCGAACCCGCATCACGCGGCCAACAAGAGGGAAAGAACTACAATTTTTTACTTTCTCGCTTTCTTTAATATTTTGCTAATAGGGATATTTATAAAAAAAATAAAGCTTATCAAATGTTGCTACCTGGAATTTCTGAACGGGGACTGGAAATAAATGAAAGGAAGACGAAAAATATGGCATGGACAAAGAGATTGAAAAAAAAGAAACACTTCGAAGTGATAACAATAAAAAGACAGGCCTACAGTTTTCAGGAAGCGGAGTCGTTCAAGTATTTCGGGCCGAATTCAGTAGAACATCATACATGAGAAAGGAGATTGAAAGCAGAATATTGAATGGAAGTAGAGGTATAAACCCACTCAAGAGCGTACTCAACAGCGAGCTGATATCCATAACTGAGGGTGTATAAATCAATATTGAGACCCATAGTATTGTTTGGAAGTGATATTTGAAAAATGGATAAGTGTACAAAAAAATGCTTGTAGTATGGGAGAGAAAGTGCTTGAGCAAAATATATAAAGGAAAAAGAGTGAATGGTAGATAGGAAAGAGGAACTAACAAAGAATTACGGATATTGCAACCAACCTGACATTGGGAGAATTGCGAGATGACATAGGTTAAGATAGTTGGGTTATGTGGAACGCATAAGGAGTGGAAAAGTATCAAAATAAGTGATGGAATGCAGCGTGGGAGACAAGAGAAAACGAGGAACACTGAAAGTAAGATGGTGGATAGACGAGGTGCTGAGAGATATGGATTTATTGGAAATCAAGAACTAGAGAGAGAAAGTAAGAGACGGATGAAAGTGGAGAAAGATTATTTACCATGCCAGAGGCTTGCTAGGTCTGCAGTGCTGCCATAACATTCGTGATGCCTGTTATACTTTTCGAGATAATTGTGTACAGATTATAAATGTAAATTAACGTAGATATCCCACACATAGCATCTCAATAGCAGTGGATAAATTTATAAACTTCAAATAATAATATTGTTGTTTTAGATATAGAGAATTGTGAATATTTACCTTGTAAATTGTACTTATATTAACAGATTGTCATTTTCCTTTAAGGTTAAGAGTTGCACATAATGATAAAAAAATTATCTTGCGGTTGTACGTAATCCTCACTTATGCAAATGCCATTCGGTATATCTACCCGCACTTAAACTTTATTTAAATTTTATTAAATTATGTTGGGGAAACTCTTAATATGCGACAAAGAGTTTGTTGTAGAAAAATGCATAGGTAAGCAGTATTTTTAAGGAACTGAACATGGATGTATATACTTTATTCAGCGAAATCTCTAGTTTGACATACAAACCTAACCATAACGAAAAATCGGGCATTTGTAAAATTAGATGCGGCGGCTTGATTAATCGTGTATGGCACAGCACAATAATGATACCGGACCGCACATAGTATTAACATAGAAAACCTTGAACTAATGACAAATGTACGAAACTATGTACATGACAAAAGACATTAATAACTTATTGAACCGGTAATATTTTTACCATTAGGTATTGATAAATTCTATTGCAATGAAGCGAGGTTCCTCATTCTTACATTCACATCTAGTTCTTGGTATTTTTGCAGGTCAAAGTATGTGTCAAATAATGTAAATATCTTTTTAGAATACAGATAATGATGCATTTTTAAGTACCAATATATTTTCATAATTTACTCGGTTTTAAGTTATTTGTCGAAATCATTGTCCGAAACATTACACGAAACACGATTAAGTTGAAAAAATGTGTTTCGGACAAACACATTTTTTCAACTTAATCGAACTCATAGTACCTCTTTTCCGCCATTGCTCATATGTGCGTTGCGTATATCTTCTTGATCTAGAATAATATTGGTAACGTCAAACTCAAATCGCAATCGATCAATCGGTAAATTATATTTTCTGGCGTGCGTTTGTAGGGTGCCGGTTAAAAATCCTTGCGGAAAATAGAATCCCGATATCCAATATGACGTGGGATGTCCCCATCTTAACCAGACCTAATCGAATCAAAATTTGTGAAAGAGGCGAGAGTGTTTTTTTTTTTAATATTGCCTTACGCATATAAAATCCAAACGTAATTCCAGATCGTGGACCCAACTCCCTAGACTTTTCAGCGATGGATAGGAACGAGCTGACCACATTTTCGGAACCTGTGGATATCTTTATCGTATTTTATGTTTACGTAAAGCAGCATACGACTTACTGTGTTATTAGTGAATGAAGTGAATACTTCTTCCAGTTCTTCTGACATGACTACGAGTCCTTTAATTGCTTTTTGTAAGTTCTTCATGGAAGAGTGTATAAGTTTCAAAAGCTTGTTGAATCTGTCTATCTCTTGTGTTAACACTGTTGTAAGCGAAGGCATTCTGTCTCTATCATCTTTCTGCAATTGAAGCGTGTGAAGGGAAAGCAGCTATTATATTTTTTCAAAATTTGCGCGCGATTCCATGAATCAAAACGAAATTTTTATTCTACCAGTTATTGTTGAAAAACGACTTACCTTAAATAATGCTTGGTTAGCTTCATCGGTCTTAATTACCTCAATGATACTAGTGATTACCATTTCTGATAATTCATAGACAATTTCATCGCTAGATCTCCCTTCTTTGCCGCCAGATGCGCGTGGTTGGCTTTCCATTATCGTTCTGATAATTGTTTGAGATTCTTTGATCTATCAAATTAACAAGTTAGTGGCGTGGAATCACCAAAGAGGTGACAGTGTTTTTATTACCTGAAACGCTATATTAGCGTTTTCGTGCATTCCAAATATTTCCGGCTCTTCGATAATAGGTAACCTGTCGATGAAATCACGATAAGCTTGCAGATTGTCGAAATTTGGGCAATAATAAGTGCCCGATGGAGAGTATTTGTAATCCCTCTTCAGTGTGTATGGTGAGAAGAACAAATGCAAGATTGTTTTTAAGCAGCGCAAGTCCCAGTTGTCAGTTACACGACCACCGTAAGTTATTTCACCTAAAATGACATTGATTAATGGAAAATTTTGAAAACTACGTTAGAATTTTGTATTTAGGTAAAGGTAGTTCGGGTTATTGACTTCAAATGATTAAGCGAAAATAATGAATCCAAAAATTATTAACAAAAATAAAGGTTACAATTAAAAATCCACAAATTTATTGTTCAATCCCGTTCCATGTTAAGTTTTGAAACTAATCGTAGCTTCACAGTGTTTTATCGATAAGAAAATGAATGGATTTACAATTTTTGATATAGATAAGGTAGCTGACCAGTGGCGGCTCACCAGGGGGGCTACGGAGGCTAAGCCTCCCCTATTATTTTTAATAAAATAAGTAGCGTTTATTATGTATTAAAATAATGTTTAAGCATCGGTTATATACCAAAATAAAGCAATTTTGCAAAAAAGTATATAATTAATACTATATTTCCTCATTACTTAATTTAAAAATGCAAACAAATTTCCAATAATGCGCGAAATTCTACTGTACGCACTATAATAGCAAGCGAGGAGGCTAGGCACAGATTTGGCTCCGCACCGATGATTAATGCCATGGCTAAAAGCAATGTGTCTCCGTAAGTACACGTGCACTTTATACGGCGAATACGTATGGTTGGAGGCTTGCCGCCGCGGTGAGATCCTACCGGATCGGCATGTTGCGTTATTGGTCGTGAAACGTTGCTACGCAACTGCCCATGCGACTCCCAGCTCCCAGTACTAATAACTTAAGAAGCGTTGGGTGAGTTTTGTTAGGTTACGCACACAAAATGGATAAAATGAACGAAATTAGAATTTGCCAAGATATTGTCCACTGGTTGATAAGAAATTCTTTTAGTTGTTTAAACATAGAGACGAAATTACACATCGTACAAAACATTGAGAAACCACGGCCTAATTTATCTGTAGTATCTAACGACGGCAACCGACAAAATCGTGGTTTTAGTTCATTATGGTACACTAAATGTGGTTGGTTAACTGGTTCAATTGAACGGGAAAGATTATTTTGTTGGCCGTGTCTACTTTTTTGTTACCAAACCGAAACGTGGTCAAAATTAGGTTATACAGATTTAAAAAATCTACCGCGCGCTATTGAACGGCATTCTAAGTCTAAAGAACATATTTCATCGTTGTGCAAATTTAAATTATTTGGAAAACAAAATATTGCTACTGCTGTAGACAGCGCGCGCAAAGATGCAATTATTGCCTATAATAATGAAGTTAGAGAAAACCGCAAAAATTTAAGAAAATTAATAGACGTAACAATATCTTTAGCATCACAAGATTTAGCTTTTCGGGGACACAATGAGACTTCAGATTCTTTTAATCGTGGAAATTATAAAGAATTACTCGAACTCTTTAGTAAATATGAACCTAGTTTTAATAAATTTGTTGGTAGTAATATTTTTTCGGGTACATCTAAATCTATACAAAATGATTTAATAGATTGTATTTCTTTTGTATTAAAACAAGAAATAGATACAGAAATTAAAGAAGCTCCGTTTTTTCCTTGGCAAGTAGATGAAACTACAGATATTTACTGTAAGTCTCAATTATCAATCATATTACGTTATGTCAAGAGCGGTGAAGTTATTGAAAGATTTGTGGAGTTTTCTGACGTATCATCCGGTCGAACAGCTGAAGATTTATTTAACCTTTTATCAAATAACAGCGAAAAATTTGATTTAAAAAAAATTAGCCGCTCAGACATATGATGGTGCATATGTTATGGCAGTTTGTAAACCATGTAAATGGTTTACAAAGTAAAAGAAAAAAACAATTGCATGTCAAGCTCTTTTTGTACATTGTCATGCTCATGCCTTAAATTTAGTTTTGAGTAAAGCTTGTAATATAAACAAAGAATCTAAAATTTTCTTTTCTAATTTAATTGTTATTGTTTTTAGAGTTTATTATTACGTTTATCAAGAGTTTATTTTTACGTTTTTATTATCTTTTTACCTATCACCTCATTCAGTTTCCTATCCAGGGAAGATTTCACTCTCCTCTACGTGGTTCTTGCTAGACAATAATTTATATTTTGTTTTAATCTATTTTTTTTTTCAATTTTTATTCTACACTTTCACAATAACTATAAAAATATAATTTATTGACTGAGAAGGGTTAGTTAGGCTACAGTAGCCTCCCTTGAACAAAACGTCACGAGCCGCCACTGTAGCTGACATGGTTAGGTAAGCATTAATACCAAAGAAATCCACAAAAGTTTACTAACAACAATATGAAGGTTTTGTTAAGCGGTTTATTATTAAAACTATATTTTGGTTGTTCATTATTTTAGTTACAGTTGAAATATTCTTTTCACTGGCGAAGTTGTGATTCTATTATGCTGCTGATAGTCTTTTTCTAAATTGATTTCTAAGAAAATGATAAGCCTAGCTAAAGGAGAATACTTCCTGTGAACAAAGTACAGGAGAACCTGGAAGCGTTGATGAAGAAATTGACTTGCAGCATTGCTCTGCAACGTGATGCAGACTGATCTAAGGCTTATCGAAATCTGATGTAAATAACATAGTTTCTTTGTAAACTCAGATAAGTCAGAGGTTATATTCTTTACTAAGGAGCGAAAGGTGGAACAATTACGCCCACCACAATTGTATTTTACTGCTCTTAGACGAAGTCAAATACATATCTGGGTATTATAGTCGACAGAACTAAAACTAGATTAAAAGCTATGAAAGCATGCGTGCAATTATGCCAAGACTTGGGGAGCTCTTTCCGAGAATTACCTTGCGGTTCTATACTGGCAAAATTAGCTCCATTATATAACTGGTTATCAGGGATGGGACGAATGGTAGCCAGGTATTGTCTGGTACATATACAGCGAATCGTATGCCTCAGTGTAACAGGAGCAATATGTAAAACGCCGACAATGGAAGCACTTCTATGCGTCTCTCCTCTGGATTTGCTTATGGAGGAGGTGGTTGCTGCAAGATTACCATTCCGGAATTTTTGGATTTTTGAGGGTATCTTTTTTCTCGATGTCGCAAAGGACTGCGCAAACAGGTTGCGTTCAAATTGACTCCTACGTCAAACTATTACCTTCAATGCAGAAATGGGAATTTTTTTCTCCAGATGTTAAACTCAACTTAGAGCTGGCACTGAATAGATCTGTCACGGGTTTCAAAGCTATTGGCAATTCTGCATAGTGTCGGAGAAATCTTAGCAATAGGCATTAAGATATTGTCCTTTACAGTTACAGTCTGGCTGCTGTTAAAGCACTTAAAGTGAGCATCTCATTTTAAATGATAGACGTGGTATGTAGTCGTAAACTGTCGTGTTGATTTACCAATATTGTCATCTTACAGCGATTTTGTCAACCATTTGTATGTTATAATTTTAAAGTTGAAATGTTTCCTTATTTAATTTTCGATATAATTTATTTGGTTGACTAACATGTATTATCTTGGAACAAGTGTGTACTTAAGGATTAAGTAAATAGTTGAGGGTATATCATATAAGTATCGTTAAGGATCTATGCGTGCGAAGATAAAAAAAACTTAAAAGGTCATCACTATACCTGTAATGTAAATCAAAGCATCCCAAGGTATAGGTGGTTCGGCGCAATACATTCTTAGTGTATTAAAAGCAAATTCCCTGTCGCTATCGTTGAACTCGTAAATAATATTCCATCCCAGTGGACCAAACTTTTTCCTTTCTTGTATAACTGCATGGAACATGCACAATCCAAATAACATAGAACGCCACTTTCTTCTGAAGTATTCTAGAAAGATACTGAATGAAAAAAGCAATAAAGAAAGACGCAGATGCGACGTATGTACGATGATAAAACATTTCCTCCGTCATCTCAGTGAACGCCCGTTTGAGATTCGCCCTCAATCCTTTCGGAGGTTCGTTCGTTACTTTCACAGAATTTTGCAGCACGGATACCGGAAACGCCTTAGACGGCATGGAACTAAGGTAGAGGCGGAACTGTTCGTGGACGGTGCTGACGTTTTCAGCGATCTTCAGTATAGTTCTCTCCATTTGAAGCATCCAAGACGTCGCCAAATGGCAATTCTGTGAGATCGCCTCGATTAAAATTTAACCGGTGGTGAAATGTTTCACAAGTAACCTGTAAGAAGATCCAATCTCCTTTGGGCAGACCTAATTCTATGAGTTTTTCGGCGACGGGCCCTTGCCCTTGTCCTAAGGATATCGCTTGGATGCGATCCTTATAGCCCATTTCAGCGGCGAATCGTTGAAATGATCCGAAAGGATCAGATCCAGTGCTTAATACAAATATGAGTGGAGTAACGTTCGAGGTGTCTTGGTATCTGGAATTTTGTGGATTATTTTGGCTTTTGTGACATACTCGAGATTCTTACAGGACAGACAAGGACACCTGCGGGCTCTCTATAAAAGCTTTACCAAGGTTCTTTTTTACATACTGGGTTATGGCAAACACAAGTTTTTCCTCCTGTAAAGTTCTCAACACCATTAACTTATTAAAGTCGTCCAGTTGTTCATCCCAATTTACTGCACTTTTCTGATTTAATTCCGGCACAATATTAATTACCTACAACATGACGATTACGTGTCGTGTTTGTTAAAAGGTTTGGTGAAAGGGAATTAACTAACATGTTTAAACTCATCAATAGTGATTGCGATAGTTTTTGTGACATCATCTATGAGTTCCTTAAATATTGGAAACGTTGCGCATAGATAATTAAGGGCCAGCCACATATTATCCGTTATTGTAGGATAATCAGGTTTTTTAGGCAATTCAGCTTTAGTGACAATTGCCCCTCTTAGTAAATAATTCCACTGAAAGTCTGTTAGGTGACCTGCTTGCATTTGTATAGCGACGCACAACATGAAACTGTAAACCAGCTTATGTCTTTCAAATAACCCTCTTGACACATTAGTGTAAATAGCCAACGTTATTTCGTCGTATAGTGTTTGCAGTCTTATCATTAGGTCTTCATTTTTTTCGCTACCTTCTATTACTGTGTTAAAAACCTGAAACAATATACAAAGTATTCCAGTTAATTCCTTTGTACCTAAATGATTTACAACACCTTATTACCTGTTTAAAGTATTTCAACGAATATTGATACATAGGGTCAATGTCAGCTAACTGGGCAACGACAAAGTACAAGACTGAACCCCTCGTGGCGACGGTGCGGTACTTCTCACGAGCAATTGAAATCTTTTCTTCTGTCGCTTCCGTTTCGATCAATCTCGCTGCAATAACAGCTGAAGTTTCCTGAAAGGATGTTTAGTAAGATGGTAGTGGTGAATTGGGTGGCAGCTTACTTTGCTTTCGTTGAGCGTATCTATCAGTTCCTCGTCGTCGAGAATATTGCCCTCGGATTGATAGAGGAGTCTCAAGATTTTGATTTCGATATTCTTCAGCGTTGTTTTATCATTGTTAATACGTATGATGAGATCATTACGTTGATTTTCTAAATCGGGTCGCTCTAATCTTACTACGTCTCTGTAACATTGATTGCACCCAAGTTATTTATAAGAGTTCTCCGTGAAGTATTACACCGTAATTCACCAATTTATTTTCTATCAGTAATCCGCCAGATATCAGAACAGTGCCGGATTACCGAAAACACCATATTACTCTAATCTCGCTAATAATAAAACATTTAAATAGCAAAACTATACAGGGTGTGGCATTTATCTGTGGACGAGCTATTGTGGCTAACCTGTCCACTTAAGTGAAATATGTTTTAGATAAAAGTGATTCAGGATCAAATACTCTACACCGTAAAATTATTTTTATATATACAGGGTGGTCAGTTTAGCCTACGCGTTATACAACTTTGTTATTTTAAATGGAACACCCTATATATCATTGCATTTTTGGATTCCACGATGCAAAATAAAGTAGATTTAATTTATATACCCTACACCAAAACCGAACAGCTTCGGAGTTATTCGACTTTTTAGAAAAAAAAATGCATTTGCTTGGGTCACTTGGAAAATCAATACCACCGTTACTTATAACAATTTTACGATTATTTTGTAGTATAGTTGTGACAATATTTGAAAGTGTATAAGCAATTAATAATTTCTTTGTTATGTTATACAGGGTGTTGTTAAAGTGACAATAAAGCTAGGCATCTTTAAATATACGAATCTCATTTTTTTCAAATGGAACACCTTGTATATTTTTGTGCCATATAATACAGAATTAAGTCCTCTTTCAATCGCATGTAACATTTCCTATAGCTAAAGTTAATACTTTTTGAGTAATTTTGAATAATGTGCTATTTAGTAAAAAAATGGTTATTATATGCTTACTGTAAAAAAATATTTTTTTTTCTTTCATTAATTCAAGAATTACAATCTCTAATTGTACAAATTAAAATAAAAAACAAAACGATAAAGATAATTTAATAACAATAGAAATCTCAAATTATAAAAATAAAGATAAATAACAATACAAATTATAAAAGAACTTCAAAATAACCGCCTTCATTATTTATGCACGTCGTTAAACGTTGGGCAAATGAATTTCTAACGTTCAGAACCATATTATGGCCAATTTCTTTAAAAGCTCTAAAAATCATGCCTCTCATATCTGCTGGTGTAGTTGGTACCTCCTCATATACTTTACTTTTGATGTACCCCAATAGAAAGAAATCCATGGGGGTCAAATCAGGAGATCGTGCTGGCAATGCAATAGGTCCTCCCCTACCTATCCATCTAATGCCATACATTTCATTTAAACTTTCTCATACTGCATGGTGGTTGTGGCTGGGCGCACCGTCGTGTTGGAACCACATACTTAGTCTATTTTGCAATGGCACATCTTCTAGCAGGCCTCCTAATTCGTTCACAAGAAAGTGCCAACATTTAAACGGTCAGAGATATCTCTGACCGTTTAAATGTTGTTCAAAAAAGTACGGCCCGATAACACTGGTACCAATGATACCTCTCCAAACATTAAGTGACCATCTGTTTTGACGACGAGTTTCCCGAATAATGTGAGGATTTACATCTGAGTAATAATGAAAATTATGTCTATTTACGCATCCATTATTATGAAACTGGGCTTCATCTGTCCACAACACATTACTCAAAAAATCCGGATGTTCGTTCATTATTACTGTAAAATTCTGCGACAAAACTCTACCCTTCTATTCAAATCTGCTGGCAACAGTTCTTGGTGGAGTTGAACTTTATAAGGGTGATACTTATTTTTCTGCAGCATTCTTCCTAATGACCTCATACTGATGACTACATTATTGCTCATTGTTCGCAAGCTAATATGAGGATCTTCTACAATAGTTTGCAAAACCATTAATTCGTTTTCTTCGGTAGTCACAGTTTTTGAACTTCTATGAGATCCGTACTTAACAGAACCATCATTTACAAACCTGGCCATCAAACGTTCAAAAACTTCCGTTCGAGGATGTCTGCTGTTTGGATACCTCTGTAGATAAATTCAACTTGCCAGTAAGCAATTGCGCCCACTCTCACCTAGGATAAAGGCTATATCTATGAGCTCTTCGTTCGAGTAGTTCATACTCAATTTGAAAAAAGTAAATAACAAAAAATAACAAGCAACAGATAACAAAGAATGTGTAACATAAACCAAGAAACAACTAACAAGCAACAATAGTAAAACTAGAAAATTCACACTTTCGTCAAAATGCTGAAAAATGGGTAATTACCACAATACTTGTACATAAAATTTGACAGTTAGCTAGATACACTTAGTTCATTTATTATCACAAAACATGGGCTACTATAATTTATATTTGATACTTATTTAGGCATATGATTATACATGCTTATCATGTAGGTACATAAATAAAATTGTACCTAGTATAAACCAACGATGGATAAAATATACGGATGTTTACTCAAAAAATTATTATAAAAAATATCAAAATCATCTTTACAGCACTTAATTTTGCCATAAATGTTTTTTTCTTAGAATATCGATCAATTACCGTTTTTCTTGCATTAGATAGCACATTATTCAAAATTACTCAAAAAGTATTAACTTTAGCTATAGGAAATGTTACATGCGATTGAAAGAGGACTTAATTCTGTATTATATGGCACAAAAATATACAAGGTGTTCCATTTGAAAAAAATGAGATTCGTCTATTTAAAGATGCCTAGCTTTATTGTCACTTTAACAACACCCTGTATAATATAACAAAGAAATTATTAATTGCTTATACACTTTCAAATATTGTCACGACTATACTACAAAATAATCGTAAAATTGTTATAACTAACGGTGGTATTGATTTTCCAAGTGACCCAAGCAAATGCATTTTTTTTTTCTAAAAAGTCGAATAACTCCGAAGCTGTTCGGTTTTGGTGTAGGGTATGTAAATTAAATCTACTTTATTTTGCATCGTGGAATCCAAAAATGCAATGATATATAGGCTGGTCCATTTAAAATAACAAAGTTGTATAACGCGTAGGCTAAACTGACCACCCTGTATATATAAAAATAATTTTACGATGTAGAGTATTTGATCCTGAATCACTTTTATCTAAAACATATTTCACTTAAGTGGACAGGTTAGCCACAATAGCTCGTCCACAGATAAATGCCACACCCTGTATATATTTTTATTGGACTACATATACAAAATTTAATACAGAAAGCAAATATAGAATATTATACAATAGTAATTAAACTCACTGTAAAATACTGTTTTGTCTATAGGTAATCTACATTATTCCATTGAAGTATGTACAGCTGCGGTCAATATAGCACAAAATAGCACCACGCACAAATTTATACTGACTCCGTTTACATCTGTTTAACTGTTGGGCCGATTCAACTCAAAACAAAATAATAAATTCTTTGATGTTAATGGTTTATTATCATAAGAAAATTATTTGGTTTTTTTCAACAGTTTATAATACGCTAATTAATTTAAACAAAAAACTTAAAAACTACACAGTCAAAATAATAGCACTTCAGTTCATTTTTAACAAAAATTAGTGGTCTTTCTTAAAATAAATCAAAAATTTCACTCAGATATCTTGTAGATAAACTAATTGTATGGTTTCAATACTTTGTCGCGTGCCCTTTGTTTGCTATTACCGCGGCACAACGCCTTCCCATGGAATCCACTAAATGCTGGCATCTTTCAACTTTGATGGAACTCCAAATTTTCTGCACAGCCTCCCAGAGCCCTTCAACGCTTGTTGGTTTTATTGTAGATACACCCTTCTTTATGTCCGTCCACAGATTTTCGATAGGGTTCAAATCTGGGGACTGTGTAGGCCACTCCATTACATTGATAGAGTTATCGTTGAACCATTTTTTTTGCCATTTTGCTGGTGTGTTTGGGGTCATTGTCTTGCTGGAAGACCCACACCAGCGGCATTTCGTAGGAAGCATATGGCAGCATAATTTCATCAATGATTTTTACATAAACCGATGAATCCATAATGGTTTTGATCCAATATATAGGACCCACACCTTGATACGAGAAGCAACCCCATACCATAATACTATGACCTCCATGTTTGATAGTTTTTGCTGTGAATTGTGGCTTGTATTCGCTGTTAGGTGGCCTACGGACAAAACATCTGGAACCCTTTCCACCAAAAAGAACAATTTCATTTCACATTTCTCCACTTGCCTTTGGCCAATTTAGATGTGCTTTAGCAAAAGATATCCGTTTAGCAACATGCTTATAGGAAAGGAGCGGCACTTTTCGAGGACTACAGGCATTGAGGCTGTTGTCTCGAAGTCTGCGGCGAATAGTTTCCACGCTTGCCGGCACATCCAATGTTTTTTTGAGCTCCGTAGTGTCATAAAGGGATTTGCTTTAGTCGTCCGTACTAACCGTTTTACCATTAAGGGTGACAAAACTCGCTTCCTATCACGGGATTCAACTTTTTGCTCATATCTTAGGGCATTTATTATCATTTTATTGGAACAGCCCAGCAATTCCCTTATTTGGGAATACGATTTACCCTCGGACGCAAATTGTTTTATTAGTTCACGTTTTTCCGGCGAACAATGCTTTTCGCGACCCATAACTATACAATTTTTATAAAATTATTACACGATTTTATAGAAAGTATATTAAAAAATTTTTATTACCTTCCGTTTTCACTTTTTTTTCACAAAATTTTGCAAAACAAATTTAAAAAAGCCTACTGGTGCTATTTTATTAACTGCACGAAATGATAAGTGTTTACAAAAGATCTTTTATAACTGATTGACAGTTACGAAATTTGACAACAAATGCACACACTCTGAGATAGCATAAAAAATGTAACTGTTTTTTACACTCCAAGAAATAATATAATAAATAGGTGAAAGTTTTACATCTTTCGAATCAGAATATTGCAACTGGTGCTATTATATTGACCGGCACTGTATATAAAATGCTTTTCTATGTTTTCTCTTTTTGTTTTCCGATTAAATGACACTTTTCACAATTGTTCTTGAAATCGTTTCAACATTGTCGTCACTAGCAAAGACAGCATTTTCTTCTGCTCATGTAATAAATGTAGCATAGAAACTAGAGCTATCCGGATCCAGACAATTTTGGGAGCTGGATAATTTACTATCCAGATCTGGGTGCCATCCGGATCCCCTATCTGAAACCTCCGATCCAGATCTCCTATTCGATCGCTGATCTGCTATCCGAAACAGTGAATCGGAATCACTGTTTTTCGAAACGTCAGATTCGGATCTACTAAATATTGAATATTTATTTGTTGAATGTGTGTACAAGGCAGAATATTGAAGTCGTTTGCAAAATGTGATGAACAAAAATTCACAAATATATCCTACAAAAAGTACTCAAAAAGTAATACAGCAAATCCTCAACATTCGTGACGATATGTAAAAGGAGAGTACACACTAAAAAATATATGCAATTCCTACGGAAAATTCCAGTAACGTATAAGGTAAAATTGCCAAAAATTGGGAAATTTATTAGAAAACTTCATTCAGGTATATTTTCTAATTTTTAATTTATACATTACTGGAATTTTCCGTAGGAATTGCAAATATTTTTTAGTGTGTAGGGTTTAATCATAAAAACAAAATATGTAAGAAATAGTAAAAGTTTAGAAGCATAAAATAAAATAATTGAACAACTTATGTATATAATTAGCACAATAAAAACTTTAAAACTAAATAAATTTCTATAATGTTTGAGGTTGAATAAATTGAGGGCGCGTCTAAACCGTCCATTAGCGAAATAATAGGAATTATTATTAGTTGAATGCTGAAAATTTGTATTTGGGGATTTTTGGTATTGATGTTTTAAATAAAAATAGTAGCAACACTGAACTACTTCCGGTTATACCGAAAACGACTCTCAACTTCCTTATTTTAAATAGAACAGTCTGTATATTATTTCACTTTCTGATAGCATACGCTATTAAAAATCAGTTGCAGAATATGCAGAAAACTACACCAACACGTCTACTTGGATGTTTTCATTATCTACCAAATGCTTCTGTCTGCTTTTCTTGCGATAGAAGCTTCGATAGACACCTCATTGCTCTAATTTGAAATACACGAGTGATTTAGGCTTTTCTAGCGAAGATTTTATATCTATATCAGTGTTTTACGGTGAATGCAACCGGATTATCAATCCAACTTACAATTTATTTGCGGAAAAATACCCCGAAAAACGCACACGAAATCATAATAATGCAAACCGCTTGTTGTAAAACTGCGCCCAGTTTGGAAACTAACTAAACTTGGACAGACAGAAGAAGCATTTGGTAGATAATGAAAACATTCAAGTAGACGTGTTGGTGTAGTTTTCTGCATATTCTGCAACTTATTTCTAATAATATGTGCTATCAGAAAATGAAATAATATATAGTGTGTTCTATTTAAAATAAGCAAGTTGACAGTCGTTCAGTGTTTCCAATATTTTTATTTGAAAGATCAATACCAAATACAAATTTTCGAGGGTACTCCTTGTTTTAATTACCGTGCAGTCGTTCTATAATACTTAGTATGTTTTAGTTGAATCAGTTTAGTTAAGTTGAATAGTGTGCTGAATGTATAACAGATCCGGATATCCAGATAGTAGATCTGGATCTTAATTTTATCGGATATCTACAGCATTAGTTTCGGATAGCGGATCTGGAACCGGAGTTTCGGATAGCAGATCCGGATCTAAGATTTTAGATAGTGAATCCGGATCTGAGGTTTTGCATATCGGATCCGAATCCCAGATGTCGGATAGCGGATCTGAATCTGAAGTTTCGGTTAGTGGATCCGGATATTCGAATAGTTTTGGATCCGGATATCCGGCTCTTAATTATATCGGATATATACAGCACGAATAGAAACCAATTGGGAGATATTCTTTGAACAGCTGTCGTTACTTCTCCTACATCTACTTATTTATCTCCATTTACTGGAGTTGTAACGTGCCGTTCTGTGGGAAAATCCATTTTACTGTAAATTTTGAGTTTACTATTAATTAATCATTATTTTTTTTCCTTTTGATTGATGTTCCCATAGGTGATAGGGTTACTACCGCATGTTATTTTGTTTAATTAAATTTTTATTTATTTATTCTTGTTTACGACGCGAGTATCATCTCCGCAGACCGCGGTTCATGCACACTCAACTCCCACCATCACTACCGCGTGGGGCAGATTGCTGTAGCGTATACAAACTGACCGCTTAACATAGGAATTCAATTGAGTTCCTGAATTCCAATTCCTCCTAGCTCGGTCTGTCCGTTGGCGCCGGGACAGCTTCTGACGTAACACAGGCATTTACCAGTTCCTCTGCTCTGGCAGTCGTATCGGCACAGCTTTTCTGCTCCACACAGAGATTTATTCATAGTAATTCTCGTTCCGCAAAGTTTAACGCCGGCACAGCTTTCTGGCCCGATATAGCACGTGAAAACCGCCCGTGTACTTTTCATCCGACCCCGGTATATAGATTTTTATTTCAAGTTGTCACCGGAATTAAAACCGTTAAAATTCCGCGACTATATTTAAAAGCGTTCCGAAGCCCCGCGAATATTTGTTTGTTTACGATTGTACATATTACTATGTGTTTACAACTGTACATACATATGTTGTATCACTCACCTGTTTTTGTCGCCATCAAGTATGTATGATGTTTTTCACACCTGTTTTGTGGTAATAAATTCTTGAGTTTAAACACGCTTTCACTGTTTTTTGCGCATTCCCGATACTAACCCTGGAAACCTCGCTCTCACACTAACAGCTACCACTCTGGGATTGAAACACTATGGTAACGACGTTAAAAAGCGTAACAACGCTCAAAACAACACGATTTTGCACGAGATTGCGATATTCCACTAAATAATAAACTTTATAAGAGTCAGTTAGTAAATTAAAGACATTATAATCAACAAGAAATTGTTATCCCCAAACGTACAGGGAATAACGGAATTTGGCATTGATAATTTCCTCTATTCATTAAGTATTTATGGAATCTATGGTCACTGTAAACACGTTGACCTGAGGAAACTTTGTTTAACGATAAACATGACAATTGTTATCATTTATGCTCGTGACACTTCATTTTTTAAACTCATAACAAACCGTACTTACTGTACGTAATTAGTGATACGGTGAATTATGAGAAGTCGATATAGCTTTTGCGTACAAATCAACACATTAAAAAGTTACATTAATTAGACTAATTTTGTAATGCAATATCTTACGCTAGCAATTGATCTTCTAGCCCAGATGGTGTTACTGTAAAGTTGACAATTGTTACTTGAATACACACTTCAGGTAAGTAATGCGGATTGGCCAATTTTGTCGTGACGTAGAATCTAAAATTCTCATCGTAGTCAATGTCAGAATCACCTAAATGTATCAGAGTTCGTCCACCCTAAACACGCAAAACCAGTTTTTTTTTTCGAGATTGTTAATGTTAGTTATTGTGTTATTACATATCACTATGCCTAAAATTACCTGAACAAATGTTTGTTTTAGTAAAACCGGGCCTAATGTTGGGTCCAAGGTCTCTCCAACTTCTTCCAACAAAACGGGCATTCCAATACGGATGGCACTCTCTAAAATTCTCAGGAAATTCACATCTGTTAGTTTTCCTATTTTCAAACTGTTGTCCGCTTCCATTTGCCTAATCCATCTATTCGCTTGCTCTTGAGGATCTATCATTAAAGGCCAACGGCCAGCTTTCGTCACCATAATGGCGTTTTCTGTGGAGACATCGTCTCTAGGCAAACCACAAGTGTTCCACACTCGTATATCGTACGGATCGGCCAAAACAGTTATAAGACTATATAAACAGCGAATCAGAAAAAAAAAATACTGAAAATGGGTATTATACCTAAAATTATCCGAGCAAGGGATTTTGAAATCTAAACAGTGCTGCAGCCACATTTCACCCAATTCTTTTCGATAGTTGCTGGTAAATGCGCCTATGTATGCTACACAACCTGCTGCCAATAAGACGTCTCCTATTACAGTTTTTAATTCAGTTTTGCACGACTAAAATATGATATTTTTTATTACTTTTGCATTTGTTAATACGCCATAATAAATACTACAATTACAAATTATAATAATTCTTGTTATTCCAGTGGTTAAATACTTGAATACCTTAGAGGTGGCTAATATTTAGTTAAACTTTTGCAAATCTGTGATATGGTACATTTTTTCGACTACCACATCTGAAAGTACAACCTTACTACACTCATTTGAGGATAGACAGCCCCACTTTACCGAACTGAACCGAATGCCCCATTTCTGTTACTTTACTACCATCTATGGGAGGAAAAGTACAATAACTACATACAAAATTGAACTACGCGTCACTTGCGTTACTTTACTGTACTCTTCTGTTAAGATTCTGAAATTTTTCTGGGTTCAGTTGTCAAATAATCTGTCATTCAAATATGAGTGATCTGCATTCTGAACATACTACAAATGCAAGTAAATTGATTGTAGTAAGTGCAATTATGTAGTAGTCGAAAAAATGTATACACCACGGTTGGAAAATGTCTTTATTGAACTCGTTTGGTTGCTCGCCTCGGCTCGTAATCTCCAAGCTCGTTCGATAAACATTATTTTCCAGCCTTGTTACGTAAATAAGTATTAATAGTACGAAATACAAATTTAATGGCTCTTGCACCAAAAGTGTAACTGCATTATATTTAGTGTTAGTCAGAATATGTCTCCTATATTCTGTTGAGAGTGAAAGGACATTGTCATTTTAAAGTATTTTTTTCAAAGCCTTTTTAAAGACCATCCCTTCAAGAGCTGCCGATGGTTAGATAGCGTCAGACGAACAAAATCTAACGCATCAACTACAAAATCTAACGAATTCGAAGGAATACTGTAATTTGCTCATTTATAAGTAGTATTATAATAGGTTTTCTTTTATTTAAAAAATGACTCATTTCCGGACCAAGGCCTGTTTGGATATTTTGTCAGGTCCCTATCTGACAGCGTAGAGCGTCGGTACTGGATCATGTGCCAGTAATGGCTACCGGAAAATAACATTTAAAACAATCAGCAAAATCTTTGCTTTTAATTCACGTAATCTAATAAACTTTATTAAAGTGTGTACAGGTGACTTCTGCCTTATACGAATGCTGTAATTGTATGGTCGCTCCTGATTTCTAGGAAATTATTTTATAAAAAATGTAGGTGACGAATTAATTAAATTAATTTTTCTGGCGCCTCCACCACTTTTGAGTATACATATTTATTGACAATAGTGGATAATGTGTCTGTTTTTAGCTGCAAAGAAGGTTGATACGTGCAATATAACGTATGCTTTCTTTTATTTTCCTATTCTATGAGACACATTGAATGTTTATTAATGTGTTTATAAATTGTGAAATTTAAGCGAAATTTTGATGTGGTTTGAGTTTTAATGATAAGGTTATAAAAATTCTTGCATTAAATAAGAGGTAAGAGTGCATTTAATAAATAACAGGGATTAATTTCAAAAGATATCAAAGGAATAAGCAAACTTTAATATATACAGGGTTGCTCATTAGTGCGTCAAAGTCCAATATAGTCTTTAAAAAATAAAATTGAAGGAATTTATTTTATGAAAAGTGGTACAGTAATCAAAAACGCACTTTTTAAAAATAATTTGAAGGGTGATGCTCTTAAGCGGGGCACATTCAATTAATTTTTTTTTTAACAAAACGTCCTGTATATCTTTTGTGTTTTCTTATCTGCTTTAAATTGTGTTTTCAACTATCCCCGGGTTTTTGGTTTTGAGTGACGCATTGTTGAGTTATTAACGAAAATTAAAAAAAAATGGTCGTGAGAAGGTTTACCATACTAATTCCATGCGACAGTATTACGATTAGCTAAGACAAAATTATTTAGTAAGTATGCAGCCAAGGGATGTGTTGAACGTACAAAATGATTAAACATTAATTTTATTATCCAGGGTATTTGTTACGATGCAGGCAATTTGGCGATTGTCAAAGAGCGTTTCCTGAATTTTTGCAAATGGAACACCCCGTATATTATTGAATTTTTGGAATGACCCGTTAACTGCGCTTAATTTTTGTTAATAATGTCCTATACCCAAACCCAATAATTTCAAAGATATTTTCAATTTTTCATTACAAACCGCGAATTATTTGTTTCCGATTCGAGCATGTACCGAGCAAACGCTTTGACAAACAAAGCAGATAAAAAAACACAAAAAATATACAGGGCATTTCGTTTAAAAAAAAATTGTTGAATGTGCCCCGCTTTAGGGCATCACCCTGTATACTTCAAATTATTTTTAAAATGTGCGTTTTTGGTTACTGTACCACTTTTCATAAAATAAATTCCTTCAGTTTTATTTTTTAAAGACTATATTGGTCTTTGACGCACTAATGAGCAACCCTGTATATATAATACAAATACTTTTGTATTATATTTCTAGAAAGAACAGAAATTAGAATTTTTATATTTTGTCTTCATTAGTATCTATAACATAAAAAAGAACGATTAAACACATTAACTAAATAGTAAATAATCAAGAAATACAACTTTAAAAAGGCAAATTTACCGAAACTATGACTTTAAACATAAAATCTTGCAAAAACATCTTTGTATTACACCCATCAGCATTTCTGAGCTATACTTTTTCACTGCTAACAAAAAATGTGTAAAATGAGAAATGGTGGAGGCGCCAGCTAAATCACTTTGTGCCGTTTTATCATAAATATAATTATAATAATAATAAATAAAATAAATAAAGCGAAGTTACAGTACCACATATTTGTTAAATAAAGAAAATTATATGCTTATTTTTCATCATTAATTCTATATTCTTTCGCGAAAAAGAAATTAAATATTCTTATAAACCACCATCTAATGTTTTTTAAATTTTGTGATATAATTTGGAAAATTTGTATTAAACATGAGGAAAAGTCACGTCTTTTTGCAGGATAGCTATTTTTTGATCATATTTATTAGTGTGGGTTGAATTTTTATGTTTTTTTAGCCATAAATGTTTTTGATAAGCATCTATAACTAAAACAAAAATCAAATAGATTTATGTAATAGGTTATGAGAAACAAAACTTTTTATTATTTCATTTCTTTTATAAAAACTATGGATTTTTTGAGTTGATATTATTTATAACTCATACTTATAGATTTAATGTTACTTATAGAGCAGAGACTACGAAATTGTTCCCGGCTATGATTTTTAGCTTTTATAAGATATGTACTCACCAGAACACTTTGTTCCCATCGAGTTTGTTCGTCACCCAGAGCGATATTTAACCGCCTAGCTCTTAATAATCTGGTAGCTGTGAGGGTCATTTCATCTTCCAAAGCTTTCTTTTCAGCTAAGCTGGTATTAAACTTTGCTTCTAGATTCATAATCATAGCCTCTACTTCAGCTAGTTGACGTTGTTTCTCTTTCAATACTGACATTACTTTGTTTAATTCTGTTTCGGCCACTTCTAACCTAAGCGCATAAAATTCGACATGAATATTATTTCTTTTCGCTTGTCAAGTAGTACGTACTTTTTCCTCTTAGGTTCGACAATCTTATACACTTTCGCGTACTGATCTATAGCGCGAACCCACATACACATGCTTTTACACACTTTAGACACGTTAACTACAACCTCTGGAACGAAATCTTTATTCTCGATGTACGGTTTTAGTTTACGAATCATAGCGTCACTGATGTGGTTTTTATCATAATCTTGGAGCTTCTTCAGAAAGTTAGAATCTGACATTAGTTGCTTAGCAGCTGCCCAATCAGTTCTGAAAATAAAAATTTTAAATTTATGCCTTGAGATCACAGTTACTAATTAAAATTTACTTTGCTCCGAATAAAATGCAAACCGCTTCCATTACGTATCTTACTAACTGTGGTGGTTTTTGGAATACCCGAATTTCATTAACGTCGTTTTTATTAAGAGCTTCCAGCGCTTTAGTTGCTGTTTGCATAGCTGGCAAAACAGTATCAAGATCTTTCTGGGCGTCGTCTGCTAGGGCTCGAGTTTCTTGAGCTTGTACCTGTTACAGTGTTTCGACATAAGCATCACCAGGATCCATTTAGAACAAAAGGACTTACTTTTGCAGCTTCTTCATCATTTTTAACTACATTCCTCACTTTGTCGGCCTGCTTTTGCTCGTTGGCTAAGTTTTTCATTAGTTCCGCAACAGCCGTCGATTTTTTCGCCAGTTCCGGCTCCAAAATCATTAATGTCTCCTTCATACTGTCGATTACCGAATTGGTTTCGTAAAGTTTCTGCAAGTTTGTTTTTGAGCAAGCAAAAGTTAATGAAGATATTTATAAATATTATCAAATTTTACCGTTAAGCCATTTGCGATGCGATCTCGGATTTTCATTATCAACTCTTTTTTATCGCGTAGCATATTCTTGTATAGTTTTAGGAGTTCCAGGTAACTACTGGGCGTTGTATAGTAATGACGGCGCATTTCATTGTAGAACCTTTCAGTCATATCTTCGACACTCTTAAAACGTTTTAATTTTAAATGATTGTGTAAAAGTGGTTGTAATACTTTGTAGTGTACGTGCAAAATTAATGTTGTGGAAATAGTTTTGTATTTTTATTTGGCCTTAACTGTTGACAAAGGTTCAATTGTGTCAAAACGTAAGTATTAACAGCGTGATGTTAAAGCAAAATATGAATACACATAATATTAACCGTTTGCACCAACACATTAATATCAATTGAAAAGATTCAGATACTTTGGGACTCAAAATCGGTTTCTCTTATTAAGCTAGTAGAGACCAGTCCATTTCTAGAGAAGAGAAGCACATAACTGCAATACAATTATAGTTACTAGTTGTGTGAATCCAAGTTTGTAGCTTTGGAAGACCTCTGCTAATTGTATAATGCTTGGAAAGCTGTACAAACTTTTTGAAGCACAATATATATACAGTAGAGTGCATATACAAAGGATGAGTATACATTTTAAAGTAACATATTGTCTTCTATACTTTTACTATGCAAAGTATGGAAATCAAAACATGTACCCGAGGACTGGAGTAATAGTTCCTATTTGGAAGAAAGTAAATAGATTCTATTGTGAAAATTATAGAGGTATTTCATTAATGAGTATTGCAGGGAAGGTATACGAAAGGATATTGGAAGCAAGACTTCGGAAGGAAGTGGAAAGTAAACTGCATGGTTCCCAAAGTGGATTTAGGCCTGGATTCTGTGTCAATTACCATATCTTTACAATCAGAAGTATGGTTGAGAAATCTAAATATAATAATGAAGATCTGTATATATGTTTCGTTGACTTGGAGAAAGCATTCGGTAGGATTCCTAGAGGGAAGGTATGGGCAGTATTAAGAAAACATGAAATAGATGATTAGTTAATAGCTGCAATAGTCTGCCTATACCATACGAGCATCAGTGTAATAAGAACAGCGAATACGGAATCGGAGAAAAAACAACTAAAGGTGTGAGACAAGGAGGAACCACTTCTGTTTCTATTGTATATGGATGATATACTGAAAAAATATAGTGAAAACAGCATCAAAACTGAAGTAGGAAACAGAAACCTAAACAGAATTACAGTAACTGACGCGGATGATATTGCTTTAATTGCCAGAATCAAGAAGGCGCTACAACATAATTTAAATGTATGTAACGAAGAACTGGAAGCTAAAGGAATGAAAATTAATATCGGAAAAACAAAAGTGTTATATACGTATCGAAACACAAAGAAACATAAAGATTAATATAAAGAGGAATAAGATCGAGCAAGTAAAAATCTATAAGTACTTAGGAGCAACATTTGATTACACCGGAAAATATGAAACAGAAATAGATAGCAGAATAGCAGCTTCCGCGCGAGTGTATCATATCATGAAGAACCAGTTTACTGCTGAAAAGGAAGGGTCCATAAAAACTAAAATGAGTGTGTATAAAACTGTGTATTTTACCTGTATGTTTGTATGAAAGTAAAACATGGGTCCTTACAAGAAAACTTTGAGAAAAACTGCAAGCAGCGAGAATGAGATACCTACGACAAGTTGCCGGAGTCACAATCATGGATAAAATTAATAATCATCGCATAGGGCAAAGGCTAGGTATAGTAAGCCTTAGTAAACATGTGGAAATGAGCCAATTAAGACGGTGGGGACATTTGAAACGGTTGGACAGTGACAGACAGGTACGCAAGGTATGGGAAGCAAACAGCTCGAGAAAAAGTTCAAAAAATAAAATTTTCAAGAAGAACATCACATGGGAACAAGCAGGAAAATTAGCAAAGTATTGGAAGAGATGGAATAACTTCGTAAAAGAAATAAGACTGATGTAAGGAAGAAACAAACCTCGACCTCTAGCAGTATAAGAGGAATCGATTATATATACTACCATAAATTCGAGTGGCTTAATCTCTAGTAATTCTTTCTTAGTATGCGCATCATCGCAGCCTTAGAAAATTGTTACATTTGCAGTCTACTTAAAAAAAATTATTTAAAACGATTTTATTTTGCATAGGTGATCATTTATTTATATATTATGTGAATGAAATTATTCAGAAGACTCTTCTACAAAATAATACCATCTTTTGAAAGCGGTTCGGGTCAGTACTCTACTTCAAGTTAGCAAATAAGAAAGAGAAGATATATCATGATAGAAAGTTCCTGAATCCTGATTTGAATTTTAATAAACACTTAGAATGTCACATTCAGAATAGATATATTACAATCGGATTCTGCATTATAACTAATTAAAGATCAAGGAGTGGGTGTAAACGGTCCTAATAATCAATGAGACACAGTTTGTGGAATTTTGGCTTTATTATTTTAATATAGTGAAGAAAATTATGTGATATTCACTATATAATAATAAAGCCAAAATTCCATAAACCGTGTTTTATTGATAGTAAACTACTGGCTATTACTTATAACTCCTTTCAAAGTCCTAATAATGGTTGGAATTATTTTTTTTTACCTTATGCATTATGACACAAACTTCCGCCAATTTGCCAGTTATTTCGTCGGTGTCTAGGCCTTTAAGTGAATTTTGAGCTACTGATAGGAGAGCTTCTTCTGGCCACTTCACGAACCAGTTTATAGTACAGCAGTTTACAAGAGATGGAAACATACGACATCTTCGCCTGCAACGAATGCATTGAACAAATTGGAAGAAACGGGATTTGTAGAAATGGCAAAGAAATATAATAAATAAAAAAAATAGTAGTTTAGCTTTTTTTGACTGGGACATGCATATATTAAAAATTTTGTCTAAAATATTTCTTTAGGTACCTACTTAATTAATATTTTTGAAGTTATTTGAGCGAACCGGTTAATATATTAAATATGATGTCCTTTTTGTAATAAACTAATAATTTACTGTATTCATATTCTCAGAATACAATTTCATCGGCATATAAATACGCCCACCTAGATTTTTTTAATTAATGGGCAAACTATGTATTGAAAATTGTACATTATTTATTAGCAGGTATCGTTAATAATAATAATAGTCTCAGATCTGAACAATAATTGCCAAAATAAGCATTTAAAACGAATTCTGCTAAAATCATTTACGGTCCAAATTTGAGCTGGGTTAAGTTTGGTGTTTATTCTTGTTACCTTTAAAATCCCTATTAGGTACTTTCTAATTAATTAGTTTTTTGTTAGCATTTTTTGTTTACAGTGCATTCAAATTATGCATTTGCCAATAGAAATTCTTGCCCAGGCAATTGAATTATTTGACGGCCGCAGTTAGTTTCCAATGTGATAGTATTACGTCCAACCACAACCTATGGAGCGACAGTATGGTGGCATAAGGGGCAGTAAGGTGGAGCAACAGCGAATTTTGTACGAGAGCAATGTCTTCTTCTCTTTCATTGGCATTAGCAACACTTCTGGGCTTCCACATTGTTGTGAAAAGTGGCGCAAATTAACTATATTCCATCAGTGGCACCAACGGGATGCTAGAAATGCTATTAGATGTGATTGGTACTCGATTCATTATCGACACATTTTCTACTACCTTCCGTTTAAACAGAGAGGACACCGGCCGGCTTACGGATGGTTCAAGGACAAGGCAGAGTTTTGGCGCAGGAATATTTTGTCGCATTGCAAGGGTCAAGAGAATATACTACAGCTTTGGATAATACCAACGATTTTTCATGCTGACATCTATGCCATTTCGATGGGTGCTAGAGAGATTTTGTATAAAAACTACAGGCACAAAAGACGGTGCTGAAACCGCTGGAGGTGGGCAAATGCAAGAAATTGATTTGAAGCTGTAAAAGTACTCTAAATATAAGCCATATTAGCCATTCCTAACAATTTATTCTTAATCTGGGTACCTGGACTCATTCATTCAAGAAAATGAGGATGCAGACACTCTGGCCAGAAAGAGTGTTGTGGAGCTATTTTAGGTCTCAGAATCTGCCATTAGCACAGAGCCTAGGGTAGCAAAATAGGAAATCAATCTTTGTGTAAATCAGATAATGCCTCAATAACAACTTTCTTGGTTTGGTGCATGCAAAGAAGTGCATTTTTTTTCAATTATGTCAGAGCTAAGGAACCACTTGAGGGTCCGTAGAAGTGTCAAAATCATTGTTTCTGTTTTTATAGTTTTGGTATGTCTGATGAGGTTGAATTCCGGAGACTTAGGTATATGTTCTTTGGGAAGATTGATCGTTTACTACAGAGTTTGAAGAAGATCTCATCCAAAAGGATTTTGACCCATTTTAAGGGACTGCATTTGATATTTTTTTAAACCACCAGACTCGTCCGACCTATGGTGACCGATAAGGCATCGCAGCCCTCAGGCTTATTGTGTGTGTTCAAGTCTCCCACTCTAACATGGTGGTTTCCTCTACTAATCTGTATACGTCTCTCACCAAGTGAGTAAGGTATTTGTTGGTCTTCTTTCGGTCCCCAAAATGAGTTTTGCCTTCTGCGATCTAGTGCCTAGAAAGCTGGACTTGTTAGATAAATTTTAAGACAACATCAGCTCTACAATAGACCTTAGTAATGGCAGTAGACACAACACAGACGCTATCTCTTGCCAATACCAACTTCTCCTTCAACGCTAAGAGATTTTTACAGAAGGTTTAATAAAATTGATGGCTATGACCGCAAGTCAGAGAATGTGCTTGAGTGTATAATGTCAATATTTCTGGAAGAACAGTGAAATTAATGTATGCATGTTATTAAAGAATAAATGACGATTAGTTCAGCAAAAAGTGGTGGGCGTACATTGGGTATAAGACCCCTTAAAGAACTGAAGAAAACAATATGTTTTTTCATGCTTTCCAGGAAGCGTATAACTTTTAACTTTGAACTTAAATAAATCGGTTCCTGCTTGGCTTTGCCTTTTTTTCTTTGTATCTATTTTCTACACATAATGACTGTCGGTGGCGAAAGTTTTTGAAACAAATCCGGATATCAATTTGTTTAACATATGAAAAAATCAGAATAACGTAGTTTAAAATACATGTAAACTCACATTAGTGATTAAACAAACTAATCCATGAATTACCTGAAAGCGTCGCCAACTGGACTCATACATATCACAACATGCAAGTTACTTCTCACTTTTCTAATAAAATAATCAAAGATTCCATCACGATTTGTTTCCGCTATGCCATTTTCCTTGGCTGATGGTCTACAGGCTATTATGACTTTTTCCAATTCATCAGCTTCGAACAGATTTGGCACTTCCCCTGTGTATGATTGTAAATGAGGAAATGATATATCTATATATGATCCGAATTAGATTACCAGAATTTAACATGTTGTTGATGTCTTCGAGGAATTCCTCCTGTACTATTTGAGTGTCCGTGAATAGGAAGACGGTATCTTCGTTTTTAGCCCCGGCGTTGGTGTACATTTTTCGCAGATCTTCGAAAAAGTAGGTGTGGTCGTAGTTTCTCGTCAGTTCGATTTGTGAGCATTTGTACCCGTTAAGATGTGATGCTAGTTTTGTCAAACTTTGTTTTCCCATACCACCAACTCCGACTAATAACCCGTTTCCTCTTTCGGCGCGAAGAATCCTGGCTATTCTGGAGGAGTGCTCTACTGCATCCATGAAGAAAATCAGCTTCATCTCTTTCGATGTCAGTAAATTGTAATCGTCCAAATAGTCCTACAAAAGTATGATAATATATAGCGCATTTTATCTTAATAAATTATTGCGGAGGTCCACTAGTCCAGTATTTTCTTCTGATAATAATACTGCCGCAGGATTAATGCAACAACAACCTTGATAATAACATTGTAGAAATGTTGAGCACTTTTTAAAATCACCTCTTGAAGTGATCTCAAATTGATTTTAAAAGGTGGGTAAATTTTCTGCATTATTACAATTTTACAAAAGTGCTTACTAAAAAAAAAATCCCATACCATGCGTACTTTTTTATACATGTTGTTTATTGTCCTCAAATTTTATATTCGCATATTTGATAAATACATCATTTGAAGCGGTTTTAAAATTTTCGAAAGCACTATATGGATTATTCCTTTTCCAGAAGATTTGAAGTTAATCTTTAAAAATAGTTGTTTTGTTTGTTTGCCATTATCAGTTAAAGTAAATTCTAAGGCTTGGACAACAGACATCTGCGACTGTCACATAGTGGACATATTTTTTACCTGCAAGACATTTTTAAGTTTGGCGTAATCTTTTATTTCTTCATATATGCGATTTTCCTTTTCGGCGCCCATTTGCATGAAGTCGCCAAAAATTAGAATAGGTGGATTCAAGATAATGGGATCATCCGGCAGAGTCAGAACTGGGGTACCAAAACATCGGCCACATACTTCCTTCATCAGAAAATAAAAGTAACTCTTGTCTTCTTTATTAATTAGCCTATCGTGGAATACGCGCAGACATTCGTGGTAGAACAACCTAAATTGAATCGCACCAAGGTATTTTTAATTAGCTCTATTAATTTATCGATATATGATATTATGGTATTAGAAATACGTAACGCGGAGCAGAAGTGTGTCTAGTGAAGAAAAGCTTGCAGAATCGGCAATTAAAGAATTATAACTTGCATTTTCACTGTCAATTGTGTTAAAAGTTTTACTTAAAGGGTTTGTGCAGGTTATAATAAATACCAAGCAATTTCTATCACCATACCAATATGGATTTTTACCAGACAGATTACATCTACTCATCTGACAACTTTTACTTAATATTACATAGATTTTTCAACCGCTTTTGCAAATTTTGTTTCTTAAACTCAAGTATGGAAGTATGTGTTAGAAACTTGAATTATTCACAACTATAAATGCACTCGAAATAAAAGGCAAGATATCTTAGAACAAAGGCTTATAATATTATTCAATGATAACATAAGTATAGCGAGAGGCTGCTGTTATTGCGAGCTGGCGTTCTCGAACTGCCCGTCCGCGCTCCGCTCAGGCCGACCGCATCTCCCCGTTGCCGAAAGAATTTTTCGGCATCAGCATTTTCTTTCATATGGAAAACTAATAAACCATAATTTGACTTCCCAAAGTAATTATGTTTCTTTTTTTATAAGAGTTATCGTTTCAGGAAATTTTATTCACTCTCTGGAGTATTTCGATGCTCTAATTTAGATCCCATCTTATTTAATATACCTACCTGTATTTAAATGATTTATTTGAACAACTTTTCCAATACTAACATACGCTGATGACTGAAAAAATGTAGATACTATAACGATATCCAGCAATCTAATTTGGACCTAATCTCTGACTGTTGCTTGAATATAACTTAAGATTGAATATTGCTAAATGCCAGTCAATCTCTCATTCATAGAAAAAAGAAAAAAAAAATTACGGAGAAAACTTAATACGGAGGAAGTTTTAGCTTTAAATCTGTTCCATTGTCAATTATCTACCAAATTCAATCAAAGTTGTCATTTAAAAAAAAAGAATGGCTGTCTCTGATGAGCATCAGTAAACACCAAACTCAAATCAAAATATGGGTATAGGTATTTATGTATAATTTAACTCCACCAAATGTCAGATCTAAATGTCAAACCGTTTCTATATGATCTCATTTGGTGCAATACTATTTACGCACCCTGTATATCAAACGTATGTATTATCTATGAATTGAGTGCATTGATTTGCTATTGAATTTAACACACTTCTGCTCTGAGATACGGAAATATAAAAAATACTGTCTATTACCTCATCATTTGTGTTGCTTCCCTCATAGTTCCAGAATCAGCTTGCAATACCCCTTGAACACATTTCGACAAGTCTCGTAAATTAAAGACGTAGTGTGATTTAGCCGGAGTTGGTAGTAGATCTATGGCGATTCGTTCATATATATCAACAGCAGCACTCACCATTGAATCTCCCAAGTCTCTTACAGCATTGGAGAAATCATTTAAGAACCCTTTCATTATAGACTGGAAGATAGGAGATTATAATAGTGTGCATTATATGTCCGTGATTCAAATGATCCAGTGTAATACCTTGAAAATGTGTTTTAAACTGTAATCGTTGGGCGGAGGTAACAGTAACATCCCGAAATGACGTACAAATCGAGGTGTAAGAGGGTTCCTACCACCACCAGGTGGTGCACATGCTATGCATATGACAACATCAAGGATATCTTTCCAAAATAGCTTCTCGCGGTCGTATAATCCTTTATAATCGAGAAATTGTCTGAAAAGGAAAAATTACATTGTGTATGTACTTTGCGATGAATTTTTTTTCAACAAATTTTCCTTTTTTGATTTATATTACAACGCACACCTATTTCTTTTCAATTTGGTGTGGTTCTGGATTTTAGGCCGGGAAAGGTGGTAAACACGTGCACTTAGGCCACCCTTACCGGGCCCATTGTGCTACCTCCCCTAGGTGGCGTCGCTAGTACGTAGCCTATTCGAGCCAGCCCAAACTGAGTATGAACTCGAGCAGAGCAGCAGGCAGGGCGCCGCCAAAATTGGCCATCCTGGAACCTCTGAGTTAGGCAACCGCCGGCCGGGCAGTCACATAAAGTGTTCCTGCGTCTCGTCTTCTTGGTAACATGCCTGGCACAGTGGGCTGTTAGCCAAACCCATGCAGTAGCCAGTCAAAAGCCCCACAACTTAACGTAAGTTACTGCGAGAGAGCTGTGGGCAATATCTTGCTGTCTTCGGTGATGGCCTTGGGATGGCTTCACGCCCTTGACGGCAGATGGTTATGGACTTCCATCTATTCTCGTCAAGAGTGGCAGTCCATTGCGTTATGATGGTGTTAAGTGTAGCCGACGATACGTATCTCGTTGCCTAGATTTCCTTTATGACCTTTAACCCACTTGAGTGTCAAGGTATTATCGACAGCGACCGCTTCTTGGGCATTGTGACACTGAAGTACTAAGGCGGAAGTGATCCTATGATTATTAAGAGCCTTAAGAGCAACCTGACTGTTACTATAAAGGACAATACGCCGTCCCTTAATGCCCCTTGCTGAAATTTCGTCGGCGCCGTGCAGGATCGCCAGCACCTCGGCTTGGAAAACCGTGGCAAACCTACCCAGTTTTCAATTGAGGTCAAGGTCCGGCGAGAAAACTCTTGCCCCCGTTCCCATTTTCGATTCATCTGTAAGGATGACGATCGAAGATTGTAGTTCGACCTTGGGGTCAATAAGAACAGGGTAGAACGTAAATAAAACACAAAATTAATTAGTTAATTTCATCCACCTGATGAAGCCACTGTGTGGTGAAACAATATTGTTGTGGATTATTTCAATATATTTTTTACTCCTTAACGTTTTTGTGTTTTATTTACGTTTTGAAGATGGAGTTTAAACACGTATCCTCCCATTCGATTAATTTTTAGAACATGGTAGTGTCTGCTAAAAGCAAACACGGGAGGCACAGCATACTTTGCGGCACATCTAGAAGACCCCGGAATCGCAATCTTATAGCTGCCCTAAGCGCCGCCGCCTCCAGAAACAAGTCCAGAGGGGTGACACATTGTTGTGCGCTCCTGTTACATTGAGACATGCTATGCGTTGCACATGTGACAGTTCGTTCCTGGTAACCACTCGTTGTACCCTTGGCCACCAGACGAGAGTGCCATAATTTAGCATGGCCCTAATTATGGCAATGTACAGTCACAAGGTAATTTTTGGGGAAAGTACCAAAGTCTTACCCAACATGCGACGACACTGCCAAAAAGTTAGACATTTTTTTTCGGTTTTTGTTTTGATGTGCCTGCTCCAGCTCAGCCTCTTGTCAAACACAACGCCCAGGTATTTGACAACGTCCGAAAAATTGACAGCAGTGCCAAACAATTGTGGTGGTTGCAGTTGTTCCACTTAGGCTGGTATATGAGTATGGTAAATATTAGTTCAATAGGACGTCGTTTTCCCGTGCCGTACAGCAGTTATAATTATAGAAATTCTAATCTTAAAATTATTATGAATTCAAAGGTTTATAAAGAGAAAATAAATAACGATAAATATTGGCAAAGCATTAAGCTATTAAGTTAATCATACATAATTTTATTCCGAAAGTGCAAGCACAATATTAATATTTTATTATGGCGAATTTGCACAAAAAAAAATAAAAATAATAACACGAAATAAAAAAAACTGACACACTAATCAGTCTCTATAACTAAAAATTAAACCAAATGTAAATAATTTATAATATTTTAATTATTATATGCATATTGATCATTTTACTGTTGATAGTAAAATATCAAAAATTTATTTTTACTAATTCCCTATTAATAATAAAAAAATAGCGGCTAATATCATGAAAAAAAAAATCTACATTGTAAATACGGCTACAGAGAAATTTTACCACAATTTGCAAATGCTGCAGGTACCGTCATATTGTAAAATTTTGCAATCTTTACGATATAGAAGTAAGACACATTTAAAATGAGTATGTTTAAATTTTATATAATCTGCTTATGATACTAGTTGCCGATTAAAATTCTATTTTTATTATGACATTCAAAGTATGTCGCTTATGGGACAAAGAATGTTTTTGGCTAAAGTATTAATCGAACACATCATATTGGGAACCGCAAAAGCATAAATTTGCATAACATGATACTTGTTTTGGGCGAGCAACGGAATTCCATGAACGAGTCAAGATAATTTTCAACTAGTAAATTGTATGACGCTTATAACCGCAAACATCACACATATTATACAGTACTTACACAAATAAGTGAACAAATGGAATTCTATAAAATCGAACTATTTGCTCTACTGCAAGAAGAATGTAAGCGTATTTGAATAAATAAATAAAAATATATTACTATAAATATCTTTAGAAGTAGCTATATGTTTCGACCCAGTTTGACCATCTTTAGGCTATCTACAAGTTAAAAGCAAGCAAAATTATCTTAATAGCCTAAACATTGTGTACCAGCCAATTGGAATAAATTCGCTAATAAATAAATAGGTGCATGTTTGAAGAAACGCTCGGACAGGTCGATTGGTATTTTTAGTTGTGCATTTTTTTCAATAGAAACCTTTCATACATGGGGTGTTATGTAACAGTGACGGATACCAATTTTCTTATTTTATATGCTACATCCTGCATATTGTTGAATTTGTTGATTCTTCAGAAAATTCTAGACATATTTCATGTAATTTTCCTATATCTATCTTCAACTGTATCGGAAATATTTAGTGTTTTCAGTTTTTTTTTGTAAAAACTAATATTAAAAAAAAAAGATTACTTACAACTAAAAATACCAATCGACGTGTTTAAATTTACACTCCATGTTGTTTTTGTTTATTTGTTATTATCTTTCTTATAATGTATATCCTACATACCACCTCTTTTAAACGCTTAAAGTATTGTAATATTTGACACAACATAAAAAATATAGATATATAAAGTCTTATTAAGGTTATCATTACTCTTAATTATATTTTTTTAGTAAGGTAAGTTATAATATGTATATACAGGCTATTAAAGTAATTTTATTTGCTTTTAACTTGCAGATAGTCTGAAAATCGTCAAATTGTGTCAAAACATGTAGCTACCTCTAAAGATATTACTATAATAAACCAGAATGGAAGAACTATATTCTTATTTATTTTATCAAATACACTATCATCCGTTTCAAGTTGAAAAGCACCGATAAATGTAAGCGGATATTGTAACAGAATAATTTACCTTACAAGCAAAAGCACCCAAGTGTTAACCTTCGATTTTGGTAAAATTTGGTAGGGACATAGATACCCAAAAATATTTTTTTTTTGTTAGCTCCCCGTTTTTGGTTTTAGGGGGTGTAATGGACGCTCAAAGTTACCGCCAAAAATTAATTTTTCGCAATATTTCAGAAACGGGAAGAGATATCGCGCTCGGGTAGAGACGAGATTGTTTCTTGTTAGTAACCCTACATTTTAGATTGAAAAATAACAGTGGCGCACCTGCGGGGTTGTTAGGAGGTTAAAAAAATATTTTTTTTTCTCCCCCCTGCCCTTGTATATTTTGAATTTAGTTTTTCTCTGTTTATCTTTAAACTACATGAAAAAATAAAAGTTAGGTGTTTTTGGATTTTTTTTTAAATGTCCGTTTTAGGGAAGACGTCATCATTTTTATATACGCCTGCGGTAGACTATTTTTCTTTTGATTCTTGGAATAAAATTTAATGCCGCATTGTATCTAAACTAAAAATTGTTTGTTATTTTAGAATAAAAACAGTAATATGATACATACAAACCGTATGGCCTAAAATGTCGGTTTATTTATTACTATTTTATGCCTTGGTGACATCGTTGGCAACAGAATGCATTTTTTTTGGACAATATACGCATGGATTTAAATATACATTTCTTTATCTATATAAGAGTGTGATCGGCTTGCTAATTGTATATAGTGTGTATTCATAAAACGTTTCTTGTTAGTGAACAATCTCGTCTTTAGCCGATTTAATATTCCTTCTTGTTTCCGAAATATTGTGAAAAAAGTATTTTTGGCAGTAATTTTGAGCCCCCATTATGCCCCTAAAACCAAAAAACGGGGCGCTAAAAAAATATATGTCAAGTATTTTTCGGTATTCTGTGTCCCTACTAAATTTTTATTAAAATCGGTGGTGGACACGTGGGTGCCTTTGCTTGTTAGTAAATTAATTAATGTTTACATAGCTTAATATGTAAAATTATTTTGTGGAAAAGCAAAACACACAGTGGCTTATATAAATTATTTAGGGTATTACGTATACACAATATTCTTACATAATGAATTCTTGTTGAAGTAACTTGAACAAATGATCAGGTGGTAGATTTCTCATTGAAAATATTTAAAATTGCTATTGGCGCCCTAAAATCGTTTTACCTTAATAATTCTATTGGTGGCTGCGCGCCGTATCTCTCCAGCTTCGGCATATTGACGTCATCCACGAATACAACGACTTTCTTTCCAAGTGGCGCACCCAATAAAGTTTTCTTACGTTTCTCTAATTTTGATTCTAAAATCTCCTGGGTCCTAGCACTGCTGGTTTGTGCGGAAAAGTTTAGAGTGACCGGTACAAAATCTCCCGTTTCATACAACTTAGTCATTACGGCTTTAGCGACTACAGATTTTCCGACGCCTGTAACATGGCATTTGTGCGTAAGAGTCCTGGTATTGTTTCTTACGGAATTAAATACCTGTGTCCCCGGTAAACATAACCGGATAATCAGTGTAGACCAATCTTTCCATCACAAATCCGAACCTTACCGTATCGGAGGTGGGGACTAACATTTCGAAGAAAGGAACTTCAGGATTGTATTCGAAATTGGGCATAATCTTTGTCCATGGATCCAACCGATGTTTCCGAATGTTCATAAATACGGACAATAGGTCGTGATTTGTTGGTAATCTATTGAAAGAGAAGAAGATTACTAAAATGCTTATTGTCATTCTAGTTACGTAAAATTTGATTGGATAGCGTATTTATTAGAAGTCGTGTATTCCTAAAAATAAAGTAGGTATATGCCGATCCCAAAAAGCTTTTTATTCCCGGTTTTTCAAAAAGTTTATATGGTAAATTAAATTAGCCTTTAATAGTTACATTTAACCATTTTTAATTTGGAGAAAACGACGATTCTTTGAAGATTCTGAAATCACTAACAAAATATGCAATTATCCACATATTGGACAAAATCCTAACTAGATTTGGCAAGTGAAATAAGATTTCCTTTGTATTTTGTTTTTCTTAAATACCTTGAGTCTGGATGTTCTTCAAATTGATCTTTAATAAATACTTCGAGCTTATCCATTGAAGTATCATGAAGATTGCCACCTAATCCCCAAATGTACGAGAATATGAACGTTTGACACAAGAAAGTACGAACTTTTGCTTTATCGCCAATCTTTTCCATTGCCCCAGGACTGTTGATGAAACTATTTATCAAAGCACACACCATCATAATCTTGCTCACGTCTACCTACAATATCACAGCATATCATTAAAGAGTTTATTTCTATACTTATTTTGATTCTGAAATCAAGCAATGTCTGATGAATGTTTGTGCTATGATACTAATTAATACAGGGTGCGGCAAAACACACAGTGCAGTTTTGAACGGCAATTAAAAGAAAATGGCGCAAGTTAGAGAAATGGGGTTTATTTTATTTTATTCGGTACATAATGCCGTTTTATGCATGAAGTTCTGAAGATGACATCAGAAAGACGATGGCCCCTAGCAGCGATACATGCATGTAGGCGATTTCTGAAATTTTCAATCGCATTTTGGCACTTCTCGACGGGTATAGCGGCGATTTCCTCCCGAATTCAAACCTTGAGAATGACCGGTATATTTCGTGTGATGGAGGCAACGACCTGGTAGGGGTGTTATCATGGTTTGGTCGGGACAACACCGCGGCTTCACCGTCCATACGTTTTTTGAAGATGGGCGTTCGTTTCGCGCCACCCAGCGCGCTTTCCGGCGGCAGTTCAATATTGGGCGTCGTAAAACGGTCCCTCAACGTAATTTAATCGCGAGTTGGGTTGGTGCATTGGCAGAAATTGGTTCCACACTAAGACGTAGGGGTTTAAGAGGACCCAAAACGGTAAGAACACCCGAAAATGTTGAGAGACTGAGAGAAGCTATCGAACGGTCACCTGTGCGCTCTGCGCGGAGCATACAACTGCATTGGGAATTCCTGATCGTTCTCTCAAGCGGATTTTGCATAAAGATTTAGCATTACACCCCTAAAAAAATTATGATTGTTCAAGAGTTGAGTCCCCATGACAATGAAAACTGCATGAAGCGTTCCCAAGAAATGTTGAACCGGATCCATTCGAGAGCAACTCTTTTTAGTAGTGATAAGGCCCACTTTAATCTTTTTGGGGCGGTGAATAAACAAAATTGTCGGTATTGACCTGAAAATATCCCACGGCAACTTCACGAGAAACCTTTTCACTTCCCAAAAGTGACCGTGTGGTGTGTGATTTGCAAATTTGGGGTGATTGGGCCTTATTTTTTTCAGGAGAATGGACGAACCGTAACTATTACCGCTCAACTTTCTTTAAACTTTTTTTTGATCCTCGATTTGAAGCCTTGAGGGAGGAAACATATCTGGGAGACACTGGCCTTCAGCAGGGAGGGGGCTACGGCCCATACTGCTCAAGTTTCAATGACAAAACTGCGACGCCTCCGCGCTTCCCTGATTTAAGCATTTGCGACGTCTTCTTGTGGGGCTACCTGAAGGAAAAGATTCTTAAACATCGGCCTCACAACTTGGAATAACTCGAGGAACGAATTCGAGAGGAAATCGCCGCTATACCCGTCGAGATGTGCTAAAATGCGGTCGAAAACTTTAGACATCGCCTACACGCATCATTTTTCTGATGTCATCTTCAGGACTTGTTGCATAAAACGACATGATGTACCGAATAAAATAAAATAAACCCCATTTCTGTAACTTGCGCCGTTTTCTTTTAATAGCCCTTCAAAACTGCACTCTGTCTGTTTTGCAGCACCCTGTACCTAAAATGATTCATAAAATCTTACTGTTATCATTATGACCAACATCAGAATGAAATATTTAAAATCTTTTTCTCTTGACCAGTGTAAGTATTCTGATATTTTTTTTTTTGGTTTTTTGATCACTTAAAAATAATAATAATGTAGATAATATTAAAATAAACCGAAACGTCATTCTAATCTTTATTACTATTATTTTTAAGTGACCAAAAGAACCAAAAACAAATAATAGAATGAAATGGTTATTGTAAGAGTGAAATTGAAGATCTGTACAAATTCATAAATATTTTTGGAAAGCGAAAAGTTTTGAAGGCACGCACTAAAAAGAAGATAGGTATTATTTCAAGTAGCTATGGTGAAATTATAATTAAATCTTTTAATTTTTTAAATTGAATTACTTTGAGCTAAAAAATCAAAATAGTAAAAAAACTGAAATAGTTCAAATCGTCCTTGATATATCACCTATTGCTTTTGCAACTACAAGATTGTCATTAATGAACCTGATATATTGCGTAAGTGCAATTTTTTCTCATGAACGCTAGACCATCTTCAACGTAGCCCATGAAGAGACTCAAGAGGAATTCCTGCATTTCCGGTATGATTAGGTTAGGGTCCAAGCGTTGAACCCAGGATTTCGCATATGGATACCATTTTATCTCCTCCGGGTCGACATAGACCATGCCGCATCTACTGACTGTTGCTGGAGATGCTTGAGCTAGATCCTGGACTTCGAACACCATGTGCACGTACGGGGTCAACTTGATTCTTTCCGAATTCGCCAGGCAAAGCATTTTATTGTCGTCCAAGACTGTGTTTAAATTTTCTATCCATACAGCGTCTACCGGACCATCACATATAACCCATTGATGGTCTTCTTCCGTGCACTGTAATAATTAGGGTACATCGAGCCTTCATTTCGTAAAAATTAAATTTACAAATACTGAGCATTACTTGGAAATGGAATGGATTATTTTACGAGAAATAATATATATATATTTATTTACCTGAACAGCCATTCTAACCATTATTCCCATTAAGCCATCCCTCCACTCTAGTGTGAAGGGATTTACTTCACCATAAAGCTCACCGGCTGTGACAGCTTTCGGATTCATTATGTAGGTATGTACCGGATGATAATAAGGGCCTTCGATTCCATCGTCATGCATTCGGCTTAAAGCCCTGTTCAATGTCTATAAAAAGAAAAACATACTTTTTCCAGTTGCAGCCTTTTACAGCAATATACTATTCGCAAACCATTACCATTTACATATTAATTAAATAATATACATGTATACCTACCAGTAATATTGTACTTTTCCCTCCACCAGTAGGTCCTACTAACATCACTCCCCACCTAACAATCATAGTTTCGTGCAATTGAATTACTTTCTTTATCATAGCCGGTTCTGGTTGCAAGATGTTTTCTTCCATAACCGTAACTATACATTCCTGGAATATTCCGTAATCTTGAACAGGCAACTCCACGCCAGGGAACAAGTCGGTTAAAATACCCTATTTAGAAACTTGATTATGCTAAGAAGTCACTAAAATATAATTTAATAATGAAGTACCTGAAATAGGATAGCATCGTCCGCCAAAAATTTCGGTAGGTTACTATCTCGCAAAGCACATATGAGAACAACGTCTTCATTTCTATCTGGACTAGCTCTCTTTAAAGAACCAGCCATGACCAGTACACTTTTCACGGCACGCATACCAAAATCGTAATGATCCTGTTGTGACAGTTGTTCGCTGCACAATTTGTACATCTGAGTCATCTTGTGAGAAAGCACCTTTGAAGATTCGAATCCTTCAGAGTACAAGGTGACCTCAGCAATTAAAGCTGAAATACCAATTGAAATATGTTTCGATTGTAAACTTATTGGACGTTACCATAATCAGGAACCATCATGGAAATTGGCCTGAATAACGCTTTTAAATTATCTGGTAGTTCTGTCCTACCAGCATACCCAGGATTCATGGTGATGAACACCGCGCAAGTTTGAACTAACTTAATTTCTCTGCCTTCGAATAGAAATCTGTAATTTTATATAGATTTTGAAATTAACAAAACTTTAAACTCATAACTTAAGGAAACCTTGTAGCTTTTGCTGCTTTCGCGTTTCTGATGGTGATAATTTGCTGAGCGATTACGGAAAGTACTTCAATGTCAATGCGATTAAACTCGTCGAAGCAGCACCAAGCACCCGATTGCGCTAAACCAGAGAAGAAACGTCCCATCATTTTATAATCGAGACCTTCCGAACAGTTGAAGACAACACATTGGGTCGCTACGGATTTTGCTAAATCCTTAGTTGTTTCCGTTTTTCCAGTACCTGCAGGACCAGCTGGAGCACCTCCTAATGAGTGTGTTTAGAAAAACTTTTATAATTTGATTCCAACGAAAAGGTTACCCAAGTCCAATTGAAGAGCTCCCATCAAGCAAAGGTAGCATTTATCAGTCAGAGGTGTTATTACCAGTACTCCTCCTGCGCCGAGATATTCGTAACCATAAAGGAAGGAAGTGCTAGACATTTTGGTCACGCAATGGTCAATGTTATCTTGCCAGTAATAGCGCAACATTTTTAACCATTCAAAGTTATTGCTAAAAATTTGTATATGCTACCAAGAAAATATAAATATCAATATTAAAATACCTTGAATGACATTTGTGTGCAGCCAGACTACTAATAGTATCGCGAGCGTGTACATCTATCGTAATTAAAGCTATCAACACCTTCCTCGTAACTTTATCCAAGTCTTGCCTAACAATTGCAGCTAAATCGTTTAGATCCTAAAATATGCAGAAGTTGACAAAACAAAATTGAAGAAGAAAAAGCTAAAAAGTTTTTGGATATAGTAGGTTTTAATTCTTAAGCAATTAAAACTAATGATGAATTATGGAAATGTTTTTTCTAAATAATTATCTATTGCATCCTGAGAGATTTATTTTGAGGTTAAATACAGCTATGTGATTAGTATTCTAAATTTACCGTTCTGTATAGTTTGTAACACTAGCAAATCCGGATTTATTAAATAATATTGAAGCAAATCTGTCATTACCAATAATAGATGAAGTTAGACTTCGATTGGGGTGGCCTACTTAATTAGATCCTTGAGTTTTTTCTACCACTTGGCAGAATTTGTAACTTGGTGTCTTCTGCCTATTTAGTCTACAATAACCGGTCAGTAGAACTTTTAGTAGTCTTCCTGTTTTTGCTCAGTATGTCTTTAGCAAGGCTTTTGTGCTTCTAAGAACTTTGCTTGTCTTTGGTCTGGTAGTTTTTAGCACGACTCTTCGGAGTTGTTGTATATCAATTCGCTGATGGCTTTTTCAACTAGATTTGGTAATACCCAAAGGAAAGGCCACCTCTAACGAGCCTTCCCTGGGCAGATCGTTTGACGCCTCATTTTACTTTACCCCCACGTTACTGGTTACTTAGGGTAATGGTACTTTCTTCTTGGCGCCCACCTCCTTTAAGGCGCAGTGTAGGACACACTTCTACACCAGGTTGAAGTCGCCACTTGCGTAATTTATCGTTTTAGCTATTGACTGGCTATTAAAAAACTTTTTTTTAACTTCATTTTTCTACTTCTTTGATGCAGTAACAAATTTTACCAACCCTAACCTGGAGCACTGTGGTGTTTCTGTTAAAGTTAACCAAGATAGCTTTTCTGGGTTTTTTGTTCCATAGCTTGTTCCTGTTCCGTTATCAGTTTTAAAGCCATTGGCATCGATATATCAGTTTAATCCACTCTTATCGGCAAGCTTTTCTCCCATGTCTTCTTATCTGGTATTATAACCTTATACTTTTTCTCCAGGTTATACCTTTGAACTATGGCATCACATTGTACTCCTCCAAGAAGACTTTCTTTTAGTCCATCTATTAAATTTTGATAGTCGACACCGTACGATTGGTTTAACGGTGGTTGTGCATAAATCTGTAGATTGCAGGCCTAACTTGGCCACCATACTACTGCTCCGTATGTTATTATGGGGCTAATTACCCTTGCGTACAACTACGGAGTCATCTACGGCATCTACTCAATTTCTGCTACACAACCTCGTCGCCTTTCCAAGGCTTCGTTGGTTGTATTCCAGATATTACTTGCTCGCTAAAATTTGGAATACGCTCTACATGTAATGAACTTACCGCAATTGATTTTTTTTCAAAGGCTCTTAATTCGCTATCTTTATCTCCACCACCATCTAGAATACTATGGACGTCTTTGGCCCACATAATCTGGGATACGCTGAGGATTATCTGGTTTGGGTGATCGAGTACCCATTCCTTTCTAGCACGGCTTAAGAAGTCCTGGATGGATCCTTTCATAATACGCCTTAATGATGCAAACATTGCCTCTTCAACTTTACTAAGCCAATCTTCCACGTTCCCTCTGGCCTTCAAACCTTTCGATAAAGGCACTCGTTCTCCTTCTGGACTTATCATCGCTATAATATCTGTTGTTAATACAACAGCCGCAGGCGGAGCATTTTCATCTTCCTCTTCTTCGTCATGTTTCTTTGTTCCGAATTCCAATTTTGCTATTGCGTCGAAACACTTTCTGAGATGCGGTTGGACAGCGTGCGGATTTCGCGTCTAAAAAAATTTTTGTTAATTGTATCTGTTTTTACTGATCGGTAAGCACTGCATACTTGTGCCAAAATATCCAATAATTCATCATTGGATAAGAAATAGAAACGCGGAAAAGCTACCCGTTTCGTCTCTAAATACGATTCCAAACATTTCATGATTTGTTCTAAGAGGGCGTTATTCTTTTTGAGTGTATCCAAGAGTCCTGGTTGCATAGCGGCTTGCATAGCCAAGGGCATCTAAGAAATCTTACTAGTTACTAAAACGTAAGCAAGCTAAGTTGGTATTTAACCTTAGCAGTACGCCTCATTAATTCTTTCCAGGATTTATCAACAACTAAGAACATCTTTGCTTCACTAGGCAGTTGTCTTTGTATATCTGGCGCGGAGAATATCACTTCCAAATATACCCAACTCTGCTGGCACATGAGCCATTCGTCCTGAAATATTTCCCCCATCAGCTTATGGAGATACCGGTAGTTTAGTTACTTTACCAATACTCTTGAGAATAAATCCAATTCCCTTATCCATTCATCAACTCTAGGTTTAATTGGTCCCACATGCCGTGAACTGGCGATCGTGCTGACATTGATATTACTTTCGTCGAGAACTGTTTGAATTTCTTCAATTGTTCCTAAGATGTATACGTCTTTAGTATCTCTATGTGGTACAATAACAAATTCCAAAGCTTTCCATGCTTCTTCGACCTGAGTGATATCAATTATTAACGTTAAATTTATTTGATATATAGTTTTACAGAAGACATACCTTTTTCAGCAAAGCTTCTAAAGCAGCTTCACTGCTCGCCTGGCCTGAAATCTCCAACAGCTGCGCCGGATAATTAAATACCTGTAAAGACTCTAACATTTGCAGAGTTACGACTTCATCGGCTTTAAATTTGTGACCAAGTAGATTTTCTATCTTCATCCAGTGTCTTTGTTTTAAAGAAGGATTCCGCAAGTATTGTATCGTAGGTAACTATAAAGTATTAACTGATTTAGTCTTCAATATTTTTATTATGAAAGTGCGGACTTTATCTTTTAGCATTTCGACCTCTTCTTTTAATTTCGGTACTATCAAGTTGGGAGGCAACCCTTTTTCCAATTGATTTATGTTCTTAACATTTTTAGCGGTGAACATATTCATATCTTCTGTATTTAAAGAATTGAAATCGCTCGTGTACCATTCCTGTAGAGTCTTCGACCAAGTGTCCATACTCTCCCATAGTAACATTCGTAGTTTCACATCGGCCATGACTTCATCCAAAATATCGAAACGAGAAACCTCCATCTGTTAGAGATGTTTTAATTTACATACGTGTCGGAGAAGTTTTCGGTAGTACATACCCTAAATTCTTTTTGATAATCCTTAAATTCTTTAGCTCTATTCTGACATTCAACCAATCGATCATGTAAATCATTCAGAAATGCATTTACTTCATCTGGATTGGATTCAATATCGTATAACCAAGGTTGCTAAAACCAATGTATATAAATAAATACAGTTTATTTAACATAATATAATAATTCTTACTAAACATTCGTCCTTTATCACTCCTACGTCTGCTATTAAAACGCTGATATCTTTGTTCATTTGATCGTTGAATCTCTTCATGGTCTTAGGTCTCTTCTCCACTTTCTTGTCGACTAAACTTCTCAAACTGCCCATATCGACACTTAAGCCTAAATAACTTGACATGTCCTCCCCAGGGATAACAATGTCGAATTCCTCCATGATATCATACAGCTCTTTGCAGTAATCCAACTCATTTTCCATAGCTTCGATTGTAGCTGTACATTCTTCCAGAAATTGCAAGTATTTCACAAATTCTATGGTGGTTTCAGGTTTCTTCAGTAAATAATTTTGCGATTCTACTACTTCATCGGCAAGCTTAACAACTTTATCTCTGCCAATACTAAAATATATCATTTACATTAGATTGGTGTAGTGTTAATTTATGGGAATAATCTTACATTGGCAACACGTTTTCTAAAACCTCAATTAAGCGTGTAGGCTGTGGTAATGCATTTGCTTTGAAGTCTTCCAATTCAATATACAGTATTCCAAGGGGTTGCTTATCTACTATACTATTGATAATTCTCACTTCTTCGCGGTATCTTAGACACATGTTGCGGAATGCTTCAATCTCTATGGATTATTTATAATTTAAAATATAATATAATAATTATTAGTATAGTCAGATATTTCTGAACAAAAATACAGAAAATTTTATTGAATGTATTGAAACCTAAATGGTAAATATGGTGAGTCAAGGCCAAATAAAATTATCTATTATATGTAAGGAAACCTTCTACGTACTTATTAAACAAAGACTTCTTGATGGAAATTAGCAATTTAATTTAAAAAGTAGAATCAATTCAACAGTAGAGTCAAACTCAATGCATTAATCTGGTTTACATGTTAACAAAAACAGAATTAAAGATGTAATATAGGTATAGTAAAAACCAAACCAACTCCAAATAGTAGACACGTCGGCAACATAGAAACCGCTGTGGTATCTAATCCAATTGTAGTCAAATCCTAAGTAAGAGGGCCGCGCTTTGAAAATATCGGATGTTCGTATTCGAAGTAACGATTAGTGCATAATGAGGGATAACAAATAAAATCGCGCCAATGTTACGAGGAACAGTATATTCTTCAACGAGCGTCTAATGAGGCTTATTATTAACGAGCGTGAAAATTCCAACACAAGCGCGTTGGAATCACCCGAGTGAAAAATCGCCATTATAAGCGATTTCAAGACGCTACCTATTTTCTGCACGCCTATTAAGAAAAACTTAATACACTCCGCCAAAAAAGTATCGCATAAACTAAAAAAGGGCATTTATGAACCAAGATATTTTTATACGTTCACAAAAAGTTTGCCTCGTGTATGTGAACTATAAAAACACTAACAAAATAATGGAACTTAGCGTTTTTACTTTATTTTTTTCCTAAAAGAACACATTTAGAAAAATGCATATATGTAAGGTTTGCTCAGTTGTTTATTGAAAGTCTTCCTATACGGACAAATTTTAAAGTGCGAAGTCAGAGTTCTGTACCAACGCTTTTAAAACTAAAATGAGCAATTTAACTTCAGAACAAGTGGCTGCTATAGTTGCTTTAATCGAAGATGGACGATCTCAAGCATACGTTGCTAATTTGATGAACATCAATCAGTCAAGTGTTTCTAGAGCCGTAGCCAGATATAGGGAAACAGGCATTTACAGTAGAAGACCTGTACCAGGTCGTCCAAGATGTTCTACTCGCCAAGATGACCGCTATTTACTACTACAAGCATTACGTCGAAGACATGTAACTGCGAGACAATTGCAGAACGACTTGGCTAGAGTCAGAAATACTCGTGTGAGTACTCAAACTATTCGGAATAGGTTACGACAGAGTGGATTAAGAGCTAGAGTAGCTGTAACAGCCCCTCGTCTCACTAGGAACCACCGAGTGGCTCGCTTAAGGTTTGCCAGAGAACATGTAAATTGGAACATTAATGACTGGGCCAATATACTCTTCACAGATGAGTCAAGATTTGGTCTTTACACCTCAGATAGGCGTATCTAAGTGTACAGACGAGACGGTGAGCGCTATTCGCAGTGTAATATCAGACCTAGACCTAATTTCGCTGGTGGCTCTATTATGGTTTGGGGAGGCATCTGTTTAACAGGTCGTACAGAGTTAGTACCAGTAGACAGAGGTACACTGACTGCCCACAGGTATATAACGGACATTTTAGAAGAACATGTAGTACCATATGCGCCAATTATAGGAAACGAATTCATGTTAATGCACGATAATGCACGACCGCATGTTGCAATAATCGTCCAGGAATACCTTAACGATGTTGGTATTCCAGTTTTAGATTGGCCTGCGGTAAGTCCGGACATGAACCCTATCGAGCACGTGTGGGACCTCCTTCACAGACGGATACGAACCCAAAATGTTGCCCCAGCGGACCTGCATGGACTAGCAAATGCTCTCCGTGACGAGTGGGAGAATTTGGATCAGGCTTATATACGGAGGTTAATCGAATCTCTGCCAAACCGTATGCGAGCGGTCATAAGAGCCAGAGGTGGCAATACTCAGTATTAAAAGCTACTGTTATGACATTTTTCTTTCCAAAATTATAATTTCTTGTTTTAATAAAAATCTCAAGTATGAGTTCTTGTTTTTATTTGGCCTGTATTTTATTTAAACAATCATAGAAATTATATCTTAGAGCGCATTAAAGTATATTTACAACTTTATGCTACAAACAAAGATTATGCGATATTTTTATGATTCAAAACTAAATTATGCGATACTTTTTTGGCGGAGTGTACATACGAATTATACAAATATAATTTGAAACGCCAAAACGTTTTAAATTTTGACTTATTTAGCGTTTGCTATGTAATGCACAGTCTGTTGTGTGTAATGGTGTTTTGTTACTATATTCTGCCCGTGTATTCCGAAAATATACATGCGTTATGTGATTGGTTAATAGGCCGTGAATTCCAAATTGAATTTACGAACGCGAAGAATTACTGTCATTCGTCCTTGACGAAAAGACTTGACATATTATTTAATGGGCGTGGAAAAAATATGTTACCTATGTATGTTCAAGTAAAAATGTGCCAATATTTTACTAATCGTAAATAACGCTAAGACGACAAGCAGAAGTGGGAGGAAATGAAAGAACAGAACGCTAAAGGAGGGTTTGGTGCACAATTCTTAGGGCCTCAACACTTTCTCGGAATAATAATAATAATAATAATAATATGCCTTTATTGCCCAACAGAGGAACTCCAATATCAGGACAAACAGTGAGAGATAGCTAATAAAAGAGAAGGGGTGCTCAAAAAATCTTAACTAGAATAAATTTAACATAATAACTTAATAATATAATATTTGTATTAGGAGTTGCCGTGTAAAAAGTTATGTTAATACGCATTAGATGAACCAAAACATTATGAAAAAGGTTAAACAAGAATTTGATATCGTTATGGTTCCGGCGAAGTTCGAGAGGTTGAAGGTTGAATAAGTTTAGCATTGTGCTGTGATCGAAGCCTTGACGGTGGTACACCGCATTAAGTTTGAAATAAAGATACTTCATGAATTCACGCTGAACTTTTTCAAGCATAATGGAATAGGTTTTGTAAAAAGGTGTCCAAACAACGGAAGCATATTCAAGCTTTGAACGCATAAAGGCAAAATAAAGTGGAAGTATCGACTCAACAGAAGAGAATTCTTTACTAGTTCTGATTATGAAACTCAAAGTTTGAAACGCGGTCGACATAGAATTAGCGATGTGCTGGTTAAAATTAAGTTGAGAGTCAAATGTGACACCCAGATCTTTGATGCAATTGCAGCATGGGATAATGTCATTATTGAGGTGATAGTTATAAGTTATAAGTAATAGTGCTAGACTTACGAGTGTAGGATAGAACATTACATTTGGAGATGTTAATAGATATTTTATTTCTAGAACATCAAGAATGAAGTATATGAAGTTGTTGTTGGAGAAATTCGCAATCGTTAGAAATAGTAATTTTGGAAAACAATTTAAGATCATCAGCATATAATAAACAATTACAGTTAAGTTCCGAGCACAAATCATTAATATAGATTAGAAACAGGAGAGGATCCAAGTTACTGCCTTGGAGTACACCTGATGTTAGGGAGAAAAATTTAGATTGGTGACCCATATATGAAACATATTGCTGTCTATTAAAAATATATGTTGAGAAAAACGACATAATGTTGGGTGAAAAACCGACAGATTTCAGTTTAAATAAGAGAATGTTATGGTCAATGCGGTCGAAGGCTTTCGAGAAATCAGTGTAAATAACATCAACTTGTTCGTTGTTATCCAAAGATTCAGAAATAAATTGAGTGATAATGGCTAAGTTAGTGACAGTGGATCGTTTGGCAACGAAACCATGTTGTAGCTCAGAAAGTTGAGGTTTAAACGGACGATGAATGTACTAGCAGTAGCTAAGAAGTGAAATAGAATAGAGAAAATCCAAACATTGGCAAAATCTCTAAGGAATGAAGTAAGCTAAACCTTTTCTGGGAACTTATAAATGGAAGATATCTATAGTAGGTCTCCTGACAGTGGCAGAAATTGCACACCACATGTTATTTTAAAGTAAATTGTATTTATTTTTTGCTCAGAAATATTTGTTTGAAAATTACCTCTTTCACTTTCTATGGTCCTATCCTCCATCGCAGAATCTTCAGCATAAAATTCCCTTATGCATTCTAACCGTTTTACAAAAGAGACTGCTCTATCAAAGTTATCACTCAAATGAGAAAATATGGTCGTCTTCAAATCTTTTAGGTGATCATCTTTCTCTAAGTAAAACATTAATTGGGGACCAAAACCGCATATTCTGTCTTCTACCTTACCGTTTATCATAGGACTGAAATTGATAAAATCGCACAAAAGGAAACACGGTTTTTCATGCTTAGGGAATAGAGCTATTTCCTGTCTTACTCACTTGGTAAAAGGGGTGTACATCTTATCGGCAATGAAAGATTTAATATCTCTCGCGTACTTTTCCCAAAGTTCCCAGATTTGTAAAAATATATTTTGCGTTATCTCATAGTCTGGGTTTAACGTTAGAGACTCGGGTTCTATCTGCACATTTATTCTAAATAATGGGATCTGTAAAATTGATCTTTATGCTAACGGATAAACTTCGAACTTTTTTCATGTACCTGTGGTGCATTTTCTGGCCTCGGAATATCGATATTCTTGTCGACGCTTGTATTTTCCAAAACCGATAACTCCGGCATATAGGAATAGTGTTGTGAGAATGCAACTAATAACTCTTCCGCGGAATTTAAAATTATACCATGGAGCATGTCCAATGTTAAATAGTCAATCAGTGTGATAAAACTTAAATTGTTAGGAAAAAATTATAAGTAAGCATTCCATGCTATAACTATTATTTTTTGTATAATAATACCTGGTTAAACGTATACAAAACTTCTTTTTATCAGATTGTTCTATATATGATGTCTTTAAGCGTTTATCTTTTTTGGATTTTGCTGAAAGTTTCAAAGAACATATTAAAAATTTTCGGTTGTTTGATGGTGGCAATTATTTATAATCATTCATTGTTCTTATTATTAATTACTAACATGGTGTGGATAGAATCCACGTATAAGTGCTCTTAAAATGGTAGTAAAGGTAGAAATTTATATGTGGTGGACTTTTAAATAGAATCATTTATAATACGACAGTAACTCGAAAACATACGTTTGTAAAGAAAATTAACAAACATGAAGAAATACTTAAAATATAATGTAGGTACACATATGACTTTTAAGAACACGTAAAATTACGGACGAACGGAATTGCAATCCTTTTCAATCGGATGGAAAGCTATAATACAATAAGGGATAATATAAAGATCACTTAAACGAAAACTCTTCAGTTATCAAATTCAGAATTTGATAAAACTTGGTAAGCACGTACCTAAAGTTTGTTTAGATATGCAAGGATTCTTTTTGTCGGTGAAAATTTGCTTTGAAGGAGTGGACACCTCTTCGGAGATTGATTACACGGTTTTCTTGAGAACTAATCTACTGAAACTGCAATGCTTCAATTCATAACGTTGGTACATAATGAGATTAACAAAGATAAAAAAAGAAATAAAAATAATTGACCTGGCTGATCATAATATATTACTAAAGAAACTTTATATCTATGGCGTTCGCGGGAAGTTACTACAATGGTTTACTGCATATCTGTCGAATAGGCCCCAGGTTGTTGAAATTTATGGATGTAGATCGGATGCTTTGCATATTAAAAGAGGTGTCCCACAGGGATTAGTTCTTGGGTCCTTGTTATTTGTTATTTTCGTGATTATCTGTTGACCACAGCAGTAAAAGGCAATACTGTCATGTATGCTGACGATACAACTTGCTTGGTGTCTGGCCGCAACAGAAAAGATTTAATTATGGATGAACAGGGGCCCTTGGACAGTTTTTTAGAATGGTTTTATGCAAATTAGCTTCATTTCAACGAGTTTTTATCGTTTTTTTAAATTTATAATAATTTACCTACGTTGATTAGACAATGCATTGTAGTAATATATAGGCTTGTATTGCTATTGTCAATAAATGGAATTATTATTATTATATAAATTCAATATTTAAAAAACAACTTTTAGCACTTTTTTCAAAATAATGTCTTGATTTTGATAGTTCTAATTAAGTCTATTCAACTTCTAATGTTAATTTATATATAATACTATTTTGTTTTTCTTTTGCACACAAACAATTTGATTTATTTATGTTTATAACTCCTATTAATATTTGGTTACCTTATGTCACACCTGTATATTCTACGAGACCAATAAGCTGCTACTTTTGCGAGATAAGACATTGGTGAAATCAAATTTTAAATTTATCTGATCTTTTCAAGATATTTAAAGGAATTGATTTTTCTTTAATTTCTATTATGCGTTATGATTTTATTGTTTAAAACTTTGAAAATAATTTGGATATTTTTGATATAGCTTTCTATGTGGGGTCTATAGGAACAATTTTTAATAATCTTAAATTAATGAAAATAAAATAATATATTTTTGTTTAAAACATTCCCTTATTATTACAAATATAAATGGACCAAAAATTGCGATTATGAGCAATACTCTGTATATTCTGCAACTCATTGCTATAAAGGAATTTCCGATATAAAGTAAACTTTACATTTAAACATCATCTCTACCTCTTATCTACTGCAATCCTGTGTTTGTAAATTGCAAGTTATCGTTTAACGTTTTGCAAACATGTAATATGAGGAAATATTTGATAGTAGATATGCATGTTAAAAGCAATTTATTATTCCTTTTGTTCATTTTCACATATTTATTTATTATTACCTATTGTTGTTATTGATTTATAATTAAAGCGTTGTTTACATTAATTTACTTTTATTAATGGATCCAATTGATTTCTGTTTCGTAATTGTTTGAGAAGAGCACTCAAAAGGATGAAAGCGGCCCTCATAATTCGAAATTTTAGATAAAAGCATTATTGTACGCACAACGCATACGATTCTTTAGAGTTTAGTAACAATTTTTTTTCCTATTAAACAAAAAAAGAATATATATATATACAGCGTAAACAAAAAGTCTGGAAATATGTACTATCTAAAAATAAAGTATTGAATCGGAAAGCAATAAATCTTGACCTAATGGGCAACTATTTATTATATAGTTTGTCCATTCATATAACGATTTGTTTTTTGAGGATTATCGGGGAATATGCACTACCTGATGCCGTAGGTACTCAGAAAATGTAAATGAGGTAATGGGCCGTATTCCGAAAAAGTTAAATTACTTAGGTGAAGAACTATTTATGTAAATTTGTTTCGTTTAATACAATCTATAGCTTACAATCAATTTAAAATTTATTATTCTAAAATAGAAAAGTAATGAATACGTCCCTGTGAACCACCCGTGCTGGAAAGGGATCATACGGCTTGGGCAATATCCCTTGTTCTCTATAACCACTATAACTATACATCAGTGGCGTACCGACATATGAACGGGCCCTGGTTCCAGTTGTGGCGGGGGCCCTAACCCAACTCCCTTCCCCACAAATAATAAAAAAGATACTTATATAATTTCTTTTTAATAATTATTGAACACATAAAAAACATTAAAAACAAACAATATAGAGGGATTATACAGCTGAAAAACAAACATTAATGCAAAAATAAATAAAAAAAAAACAAAAAATAGAGTAAATCAATGTATTTATATTATAATTTTTTTCTTGATTTTGATGTGGCAAAAGATGTTATCAGACTGGATACATTCAAATTTTTTACTAACTCATTTTCAATAGAAATGATTGCCAGATTAGATAGCCGGTCTTGACTCATTGTATTTCGTAAGTAATTTTTTATTAATTTTAATTTTGAAAACGTTCGCTCTGCTGTTGCTACCGTTACAGGAACAGTAAGAAATATCGTACAGGCAGTTACAATTTCAGAAAAGCTACTACTTGATGAACAATTATCAATTAATATAAATTTTAAGAGATCCTTTACCGAATTAATTTGGGTTAGTTCCTCGCGGAAGCATTGTCGAAAAGATAAAATTTGAGCAAAAATTGCTTCTGTAATATCATTTTTGTATAATGTGTGTAATTTTTGTGCCATTTTAAATAAATCATCGTCTGTACTGTTAATTAATATATCTTTATTTAATATTTTGAATGTTTGATTTATGTGACAGAGACCTTTAGATCCATTTTCTAATTGCAAAATTAAAATATCCAGTGTTTTCAAAAAACAGTTATTCTGAAATTTTCTTCATTAGTTTCAACGCAATAATGATTTTTGGTTTCGTCGAAAAATAATTTTGGGCGAGACCTCCGTTTTTCTGAAAACACTGGACTTATTCCCCATTTTATCGCTAACTGCCCCGCTTCACTTTTAACGCAATGAAACTGCTCCCGCAGTTCCTTCATATTTCGTAGGGCATTCTCGAATAATCTTGCAGCTTCACTAATACTTTGCGATTTTTTTTGGAAGTAGTTTCGACAGAAGACCCGTGGATTGCAAAATCTTTGTTTCAAACACATTTTTAATGTGTAAACTGTGTATGGTTTATAATTTGTATAATAGTTTATTGATAGGATTCGTGGGCACCGAAAAAGACCTACGGGGTTGAAATATAAGCGTATAAAATAACTTTGGGATTTATTTTCTGATTACTCAACGTTGGAGAAAAAATGCACCAATTTAGTGAAATATAAACATACATTATGTATGTTTATACAAAACTGTTTGGCGCATTGATTCTTGTAAAAGAACGAGAGGTAAACCACGGGCCCCGAGGGGCCCAATGTTATGTGCAAAGCAATTTAGCATTTCGGACCTTGTAAAAAAAAAGCGCGGAGAGGACCGGGCCCTTTCGGGGTCCGGGCCCTGGTTCCGCGGAACCCGCGGAACCATATTCGGTACGCCACTGCTATACATGTATACTTGATATTAATGTCTACATATGCAGATTGCATCATTTTTATTAGATTAGCTTTATATGTTGGTGTTTAAGAATATTGATTTTTATTTACAGTTGTTTCTTAGAATGTTGAAACTATGTATATCTATACAGCGTGCAATTTATATTAATATTGATCATCAAATTATGAATGCATTAACATTAAATAATGTATTCAAAATAGTACCTGAATAAAGGGAGAACTAATGTTTGTTGAAACTTTTTAAAAAAGCTATCTTTAGATACAATTGCCAGCTTGACAATGACCTCTTTTTTCCTGTAAAATTATAGTACATATTTCTGAAAGACTTTTTGAGAGATCATGTAATGTTCTAAAGGAGAGTTTTCAGATTGTTGTCAATAAGTTTTAGGAATGTTTGGAAATAATCCAAACTTACGTATTATTGTATTGAGTATTTACTGTTTACTATCTGCCGAGGCCAATTATATGGAATCATGGAACTTTTAAAATAACTACATTTGGTCCGCTGAAAACTCACATGTCACAATTACACCACGGTTCTAATGCTTTTATACTAGGATCACTTTTGCATCCTCAGCGTTTGAACAATGAAACATGCCAATATTTTTTCGAAAATGAGCTTCCAAATGATTTGAACGAGGTATCTTTTGGAATTAGAAGAGAATTTAATTTATATACGATAGTGTATTTTTCACATTTTTCGCTAATCGTGCTGGAAATTTTCAGCATTACATATTTAACAAATTAAGTGAAAAATAACCCGCACCAATACATAATCAGATTACTTTGGGAACGTGTCGTATTTGTTTTTGCAACTCTATGATTTCTCCCTGTAAAAGCTTTTTTGTTTCAGCAACACCAACAAATAGTAACGAGTAAGTTATTATGTAATCTACTATTGTTTAAACTATAATAAAAATAATATAAACAAACGCCTTACTACCTTTATCAGGTTGTTCGGTTAACGTTTCATCCACTATAAAACCTTTTGCTAGCAGTGCACCGTGACAAGCGTTTGATATTATCTCCTTTGTTACATCTCTGTATTCCTGTAGTTTCTCCACAACAGATTCTAGTTTTCCCATCTATTCATGAAAACAAAGATTTATTAATTTTATTTATTTATTTATAAGAACATGAATTTCTACCAAACACTAGTTTCTTTTAGTCGTTTTGTAATAATATATTTAAATTTGTTTAGAACTAGATATGTGTATGTAGGAATGTCGAAAAACGTATACTTCTACATAAATTGTTCTAAATAAATTGTAGAACGTTAATTTGAAGTTGCATTCATGACGGACCCAAGTGTCAATAATTTGAATAATCATTCAGCTATGCCCAACCAATTATAAGAAATAAATTGTAAATTATGAAATATAATGGAAAATATAGCGGGAGTCAAAGAAATATCAAATTTAAATGCTACACCATATACAGCAGACGAATTATGAGGCATTATACCGGATATCTCATAAGTTCCGAGACGGCCAAATATCTCGCAATGCACACTAAACCCCCAATCGTATCCAAAGTGATTCCGAAGATATCTAATCGTACCTGAAGTTATTCCGAATGTATTGTTTTCTTATATACTTACTTGTGCCTCGATAAAGTAAAACAGCTCAAAATTTTCTATCTGCGTCGTATCAGTAAAGGACGTATCAAACATTTTATAACACATATCACGGATATTGAGTATGGCGTCTCTTAAGAGACTATTGAGACAGAACAGATTGTTGGTGAGGTAGTTCCTGGCGTTCTTAATCTTTTCATAAATTACTCCTTTTCGCCAAACGTAAAAGGCCTTCCATATGCGAAAGAAAAAGAACGACTTTATGCCCATTAAACGGTAATACATATTGTATTCCGCTTGCCATTTATCCAGATGCGTGAAGATTTGTTCTTGTCCAATATGCTGCAGCACACCGTGAGCGCTCATTGTCAAGAAATTCTTTTTGTCAACCTTTTCATAAGGAACCATGCTGTACGGTATTACATAAAAAAGGTATTATTGTTGGGACATGTTTCATTTCTTTAAAGAATACCCTAAGTGTTTGATTTAAATTATTCATCACTACATATAAGTTGGACAAGAAGGTTGCAAGTCTAAGAACAAAAAAGAAGATATCAGATATCAGTAATGGAAGGGTCTTCTCTATTGCTCTTGCAGGTTTGCATAATTAGGATTTTCTTTTCTTCAGCTGTACATGTAAAAGTGTTTTGTAGGATATATCTTACGTTAATGCATATGGAGTGTAATGCTCTGAGGACCTAGGAACAGCATACACCAAATATACGAATCCTTTCACAACTCCACTCCTTAGTTGCCCTATAAGTTCCTGCTGCATTACAACATTTTTGAGTTTAAAATGCGGCAAAATAACTTCCCTTGCAGCTTTGATTTGGGGCAGGGTGGACTTCCTTTCATCCATATCGCGGAAGCGAAGTCCTCTCTTTACAGGTTCTAAGAAAGTAAATATCATAGGAATTATAATTTTCTGTGGCAACTTACTCTAAATGCACACGAACGATTTTCAGTTGGTCTATTGTGATTATCTTACTGTAATGATGAAACACACTGGTTCAAAAATCTTTCATGTGCGTCTAGTTTTAACATAACTCACTTTTTTCTACTACTCCAGGATCTTTTATCCCTTCCGTACGTTCGATTAATATTTGGCGTTGCTTATCACGAAAGCCTGTCTATTGAAATTTAAAAATGTTTGAAATTATGTGTTTATGAAGATAAAAAAATCCAACCTAGTCGCTAAGATTTCATAGCAAAATAAATCAAAATCAGAATTAAAATTAGGAAGTACTGAACTTCTATATTATTGACAATTAACATACACACTAAAAAAATTACACTTTTCCTACGGAAAATTCCTGAAATGTGTAGGGTAAAATTACCAAAAATTGGGAAATTTACCTAAAGTTTTATCGTAAATTTCCCAATTTTTGGTAAATTTACCCAATACATTATAGGAATTTTCCGTAGGAAAAGTGTAATATTTTTTCGTGTGTACATTAAATTATTGAATCTTCGACATCTTACTCACCAATGGCTCTGGCAATTCGACCTTTTGCTCAAATTTTTCCACAAGTTTCTTGTGAGGTACATGGAATGGTATCACTCCAGGTTTTCTAAGGGCAAAGTAGGTGATAATTAATATTATTAACTAGGCATATTAAAGTATAAAATAAAAAGAATGATAGAATTAGATATTTTCAAAATTAATTGCCTTCTTTGGGAGGATACGTAAGTTATCTAATTTCCTATTGAAATCAATTTTATTGCAATTAAAGGCTTTTATAATATCATTATGAAAATGCGACTCACCTGCGATACCTATCAGGCGGTTGACAAAAAAAACGTGGCCCACCTCTTAATGATATGTCATCACTGTCGATATCAATGCTAAAGGACGATGAACTCTTTTTGATACTCGTACGAGTCTGCTCTTCAGCGTCGTCGTCGTCATACTCATCAAAGTCTCTGAAATAATGTTGATATTTGAAACAATTGATATTTAGAATATGCAATATGTGTATCACTACGCCAATGTTTTATCAATACGTAGGTAAGTACAAATATGTAGGTATACCTGTTGCTTGTTGAAATCGTTTTGTTAGTAATATACAGTGGTGAGGATTACGCGTAGGGAAATACGACTTTAATCACATTAATATGCATCCTATTCTGATGCTTACAATTAGTTAGACATATGAAGAAAAGTGGGGATAAAAATTATTCAATCTTGAAATTACTTAAACTTGGACAAAAACTTGAAAACAGCAGGATAAGAGTTAGAAGCCAATCTGCAAGGATTATGGAAAATATTTAAAGACATATTAAAAGAAAACAGTGGGAGAAATCGAACAGAATATCTTTATTCATTTCATAATATGTATGAAACATATCAAGAGGAAAGCAAAACAAATTCTGTATAAAACAAATATGTTGAATAACCAAAAATAGGGGAGTTAAATCGTGGAGCAGTGAAATTAAAATCAAAAGTAAGAAAAGTAAAAAAATGTGGAAAGATTATTTGAATAGTAAACACAACAAAAGTTGTTGCAAGTATAAGAAACAAAAAAATAACCTTTACAAATCCAACGAAAAAACGAACGAACTTTTGAAATAAAATGAAATGGGATACGGAGCATTAAAAGATCTTAAGAAAAACAAGATTAACAAACAAGGTTTAGTAAATGGAGAAACTTATTGTTAGTAATAAGCGTTTTTATCATAAAGCAGTGATGGCAGCACTTGGATAGTATTATGAAGGGAGACCTTATTGAAGTAGCGAACCATGGTGTGACAAAAACAGTGGTCGGAGAAGTTAATGATGAAGGAATAAGAGAAGATGAATTCAAACAAGGGATCAGAAAATTGGAAAGTGGTAAAACCGCGGGGCTTGACGGTATCAAAGCGGGAAGTATCAAATACATATATGTTTATGCCTATGCTGGAATACGTTTCTTGCATACAACAATAAACAATATTCCCAAACAATAGACACTGGCCCATACTACCCATATTCAAGAAAAGAGACAAAAAAGAGTCGAATTACAGAAGTGCATATAGCAATATTATTAGCACTAGATAAATAATACGAAATACCTAGGTCTGTTGGAAACCGTTCTTTTCAAGAATCTGATACCCGTATACTATCCAGTTCCAGGTTACTCGGGTACCTGACCCTAGAACCACATACTCGGGTACTTAAAATCGAGTATGCAACTATTCGGTGCTAGAAATTGCGGACCCAAACGCATCGCAAACAAATCGAACGCCGAGAAGGTTTAGAAAGTGTACAGATTCCACTAAAATAAAAAGTACTAAACTTTAACACCAGCTCGGTTACTATTCTATTCGTAATAGTAATAAATAAAGAAATATAAAATTAGGGTTTGTTCATGACAAGGAAATCAAAGTCATTCTAATGAATTTAGGACAAAACCCTCAAAAAGAAATAGTAAATTTAATGAAGGACAAATAAAAATTAATTCTGGGTAAATAAATTTAAAAAATAGAAAACTAAAATAAGCCTTCATAATAAGATGAAATAAAAGTGAATTTTTTAAAAATCATTGAAGCTTCAAACAAAGTATAACAAAAATCCCAACAAAGGGTTCAAATATGCTCCCATCCTTCGCTAAACAATATCCTAATCTGTTGTAGAAATTCATTCTAAAATTCTCCAACATTTCTGGGCTAACGCTGTTTGACGTTTGAACTATTTTATTGCGCAACTGCTCTACATTAGCTGGTCTGATGTCTTCATTGCCATAAATTATTTGTTTCAAATAACCCCAGTAAAAGAAATCAAGGGGGGATAAATCTGGTGAACGTGGCGGCCATTTGATATTTTCAGAATGAGTTCCGATCCACCGGTTAGGAACTTAAATAGTTTCGGACAGCCACTGCATTATGTGCAGGGTAACAATTTTGCTGAAAGTAGATATTTTGCATATTTATGTCGGGAAGTTGCTGTACAGTAGGCAGAATGTGGGTGTTCAGTACTTCTAAATATGCATTTGCGTTCAAATTGCAGTTGATAAAAAAAAGGCCCAATAATATGGTTGTTTAACAAACCTGCACAAACATTTACTTTTTGCTGTTGCTGAATAAATGAGCTTAAATATCTGTGCTCGTTTTGCTTGGCCCAGTATGTTGTCACAGATAAATTGTGACTTCTAACCAAAGGAAAAGAAGATTCATCGGTAAAGATAATATTGTTTACCAAATTAGCATCTCGGTTAATTAAATCACTTAACTTTTCACAAAATACCATACGCTTAAATGCGTCGCCGTTGATGTTTAGAATATTTAAAATTGTGATACCCATTTGCTTTGAGTATTCGCTGAACGGAAGAACGAGATATGTCTAAATCATTGGAAATAGTGCCAGATGACATATTATTAGAAATTCTGCGAGTTGGAAGTGATATTTTTAAATTTTCGACCGAACCGATATTGTCGGTTTTATTTTTTAATTTAAAAATTGTGGCTTTATTCGGAATAGGCCTGTTGGGGTATTTAGCTGCAAACACGTCGCATACCCTTTGAAAAGAATTGCCAGCGTGATACCACCGCATCCTCTCAGCTCTCTCCTCCACAGTATAACGCGGCATTTTGCGCAAAAATATGTATTTAAAACTTAGAGAACTACATTACTTGAACTGACTAATAATACTAATCACTGATCAGTTTACACGTGCTATTATCGTACTACAGCGCCACACCTCGCTGTTAGGTAGAGTGGGAAACGGTAGCAGTATATGTACTTCCCCGCCGTTTACTTTGCAGAGATTGAGGCGGTATTTTCAAATGATCTCATTACTGAAATTTTGATAAAAGCAAATGAAATGATAATTCAACTCTAAGGAGACATGTATATACATAATTAAAAACAAGTTTTTAAGAAAATTGAAGAAAATTAATATCAATTACAAAATACAGTTTTCACCTCATGTAAGTACCTATATGCGAAGCTGGATTTCCTACTATCTGTTGTTGTTAATGTATGCTCAGAAATGAACTGCAATTACTAAATGCATTGCAAATATGTCTTTTATTAAATCCACTTCAGGGTGGGATTCAGTACTGTATATATCAAATTTAATTTATAATATTAATGAAATCGCAATGTTTATTAATGTATCAAGGTTCACTTACCTGCCGTCGTACATGTACTCCATATTTAATGTAGTTTGTTATAATTGTAACGTCGCCAATAATATTTTTGTACTACTAGGAAGTTCCCTCAATATTTTGACAAACTTTTGTCAAATATTTTTATATGGGTCATTTTTGAAAGAACAGTGACAGTTTCAGTGAAATAAACAAAATATATACAGCAAACATTGGGCATTCGATTTTTTTGTATTACATTGTGGACAGTTCGTTTCAGTTGGAATTAAATATGAAGATTTTTTTTTATACAAACTTAATAACTTACAAAGCTTTCGTTTTTCTAGAGAATAATGGGTAATAAAAAAAGTTCTTTCAAAATGCAATATATTAACAATATTTTACGTCATTATTATTTCTCTTCTTAATAGAGGCAAACCAAAACTTGATTTTTTAGGTAGGGTATGAAATCAAGAGAAATGCTGTAGGATTTATTTTAGACAGGGTTGCATTGATTATTCACAAAGCTTATTTTAAAAAATTAGGAATTTTATCGTAAATCTTCCAGAAATCATCATCCGTGGCATCTCCAAGTAGTCATCAAAATAAGCATCCGGTCCATATACTTTTTACTATGTGTGAGCTCCATCAGCAGGTGAATTTGTTTGCGTCACATTCGTATGTCCCGTGTTTGTTGATGTGTTTTCACCGTCTTCTTTGATAGCCAACCAAGGGAGGCGGTTTTGTAATTCAATCCTACTCAAATAGTTTTGTTGTTTGTTTTTGACATATGCGGAATGGTATGCGAATTTTACGTACCTATATCTAGGGTGACTAATAGCGTATACCCATGGATCTAGACAAGCAACCAGCTTACAAGTCACGGCCGGTATCATAGTTACACCAGGTGTCAATAAGGAAGCATCTCCGAACGAACCAATAATGGCCATTACTGCATACGGAGTCCATGATGCCACAAACAAGAAGCAAATAGTTATAGCTGCTTTTGCAATTCTGATTTCAGCTGATTGGCCTTGATTCGCGTTACTTCGCAGTGATTCCACATTCATCTTTTTTGCCTGTATACAGATAAATGTTTTGTGCATTTTGAAGTGTTTAAATGACAGACTTACTTGTTCTTTCAACGCTTTTTCATGGCTTATAACGTGACCAACGATCTGACTGTAAAAGTATATTATCATTGTCATCGGTATAACGTATGAGAAAGTGAATATAACAGCAACAAACATGCGGTTATCGAATGTGTCCATAAAGTAATCGAAGGAGCAAGAAGTCAAATAACCCTCTGTAACATTTCTCTAATGGATTAGTTAAGGATATCTTTTGATAGCCAATTTTTGTATAAGCTATCTAGCCATGAAAATATATAGTATTTACTACAGTACCTGACCCACTAGGCTATTTATCACTCTTAAATCAAATCAAAATAAAATACGATTTACAGATTTTTTACTTACTATCAAATTTCTTTTGGAAACGTTGGCCACTTCCAAAATCATGTGGCCAACCCTTAATATATCTGTATGTACAAGAAACTACGGATCGACAAGCTTTACAATCTAAACAGTGGAGTTTGATAGTTTAGTTGCCTGAAATTATAAATACCTGGCACAAATCGTCCCCAGACTTCCAATAAAGGCAATACAGCCCATGGTATTGTATACGTCCAAAGACAGGAGATCATCACTAAGGCTTTTATTTTAGTTAATTTTCCTTCCAGCGGATTTGAAATCGTAGTATACCGATCGTATGCAATGCAGGCATTGCTCATGCCTGCGCCAATCCCAGATAGCGCACCCATAAAAGCGAATACTTGACAGCCGATGTGACCGGATGCGAATCCTCGATTAAATGCATTATATATGAAAATGGGTGCTTTTGCCATCATTACGAAATCACAAAAGGCTAAATTTACCACGAACATATTCGAAGGTGTTCGAAGAGATTTTGCTCTGAAAAATATTAAATGAACTTGTGGGGATGTCAACAGTTGCTTTCATTATACGCTGAAAATATCCATAATACCAGGCCGTTTCCTACTACTGACATTAAGAAAAATCCCGTATATAAAATAGCCAGGAGGTAGTGTATCGAAGCTTCTGGTTCTGGATAAACTAGCCAATGTTCCGGAATATGGACAAGTTCTTCCGGGGGTACGTTCCATCCTAGCAATCTTGCTCCACCGCTGTTATCCATGATTCTTAATGAAAATAGACAAATTTCAAAACATTATTAGATGAATAAGCTATTGAATAAAAAGAAGGAGTGCATGTTTTTATTATTTATAGAATAGCAGTTAGTTTCGGAAATAATGGACGTCAGGCATAGATACTCGTTTACTTGTGTAGTTGTATTTTGTTTGTTTGAACGTATTATACTGCAAAATTCGACTTTATTCATCAATATAGTCTCTCTTAAGAGAGGTAGATTGTATATTAATTTTATATATTTATTCCTGGAGATGTAAATAGTCACATATAGGAATCAGACAAATCAATTAAAGACTTAAAGCTAAAGGCTAGACACACACACATAAAATTAGTTAACTAATTCATGTGTAGTAGCACTTATCTATCAGTACTCCTTGAGTTTCTTTTTAAATAAATAAATGGTTTTATTTTTTTATATAATCCAGTAATTTGTTTAAAAATGTCGGTCCAATACGATGTGAAGCATTTGCAGTTATTTTATATTTAGAAAAAGGAACGCCTAGCAGGCCTTTGCTTCGTATATTTTGAATTTATTTGTTTGCGTTTGGAATGAAATTTGTGAAGTTTTTAAAAATATAAGTTGATATTTCAAGAACATAATATGAGCATACTAATGGTAAAAGTTTATATTTCCCAAAGAGCGGATTGCAATAATGGAAGGTTTTTACTTCTGCGATGCAACGCAAAATGCGTTTTTACACCGAGAAAACACCAGGAACGAAAATGGTATTGCTCCACAGGTACAGGCCGTATCTCAGTCTCTACTTGAGCATAATAAATAGAAACTAACTGCTCAACGTCGCAAACAGTTTGTTATGAATCACATAAGCTATTGAGTTTGCACAATGGGGTTTCCAATTAAGATGTTGATCGCAAAATGTAAGGTAAAGCTCTAGGTCATGGACGTACATAATGAGAAAAGTAGGGCCCATGATTGAACCTTACATACCATTCCGGAGTTTGGTCAGGGAAGGTGATAACCACATGCACTTAGGCCATCCTTACTGGGCATATTATGCGACCTTCCCTAGGCGGCGTCCGTCGCCCGCAGCCAGCTCAAACTGAGCATGAGCTCGAACAGAGCAGCAGGCAATCCGCCGCCAAAATCGGCCATACTGGGTCAGTACTCCCCCAGGATGGAACCTCTGAGTTGGACAAGCGCCGAGCAGTCACATAAAATGTGTTCCGGCACAGCGAACTATTAACCAAACACCAGTGCATGTATTTATTTAGCAGTGGCCAGTCAAAAGCCTCACAACTTCACGTAAGTTACTATGAGAAAGCTGCAAGCAATATCTTGCTGTCCTGTTGATTGAATCTTGTGGACACCCATGCTAGTTGCCAACGTGTCCGAGTTAACAGTTCCATTGCGTGAACAGAGTGACATGTAATGCTTCCTGAACAATGACAGCGTCAATTACTCTGTATCCGGGTGTTTCGTGCTGAAATTTTGAATTTAGTTTGGAACCATGTTTTAGAACTTCCTTCTTCCACGGGACATCTTCAGTGCTACTTGTTTCATCGTTGTTGACCTGAAACTTAGTTTTCAGAAACGAAAGAAGCAGCTCTGAAGATGTCTCGTACAAGTGTGGGCGAAATGTCGACCAGTGGAAGTTCCAGGAACCGGTTCCAACCCGGAAGCTCAGAAGAGTATAGCATGGACAACGACCGCGGAAGTCTACGTGTAAATTTTGGGGTAGAATTTAACCGAAAGACAAACGGTTGAAACTTGGTTATTATGGCACTGGTTATACGGGTGGAATAACTGACGGTTAGTTTGGTGCAATTTAAAAAATGACTGCCCCAAATTTGGTAAAATTTTGCATCACATTTAACTGAAAATTAAATGGTCCAAGTATTCATCAAAATGGCATCTAACCCACCCTAATTGATAATATAGGACAACTGACGGCGTACGTGGGTGCATAGCCAAAACGAATAACAATTTAAAATTTAGTTGAAAAAAATTTAACAGAGCGATAAACCACTGAAACTGCCATCAATCTTTCGAATTGTAAGTTGGGAGGTAGATTAGTTATACGATTAATTGACGTTCATATTATGTTGCCATTTCAAAACTATTTAAGCGAAAGATAGATAGACGGCGTCCTCCAGGATGTTCTTGACATCTAGTTGATAATATTTACTTGCATCAGTATTCTTGTGTACAGGTGATATATTATATGACAACATTATTCTAACTTTAGTATCTGTAGTAACAAAACAATTGAATTATTATCGTTTAAAAATAAAGATTGTGATTCGAAGAATTATATTCAATTCTAGAGAAATTCTATGACATTGCAACAATACCTATTTGAGTTGTGTTAGAAAACCGACATTTCTAAATACTATAATGTCACTAAATATAATATATTTCTATTTTTTTAAGATCTTAAATATACTTACTTACCTCGGTAAGGGATGGATATTCGATATGGTCGAATTGAGCAGTATCATCTTTCATTTCAGAAGTTAACACTCGCTCAAACTACGACACCAGGATAGTGTTACTTGTCTTTTATAATACTATACGTAATCAAATCAATATTGACCTGGATTAAATTAATCGTATTAAGTAGTTAGAACCTTTTTTATATTATATAAGAATATTGTATTCTGCAATTATATAGACTAAGTGGTTGGTAAAAAGTGTGGATCTTCTAAATAAATATATCTACGAACATGATTTCCTAGATATATTTATTTATTTTATGTTTAGTCTGATAAAACACACGAAAAATTATTTCCTGGAGTTCTTAATAGAAAAGGATTACACCTTAGATGTTTGAGCTGCTAAATAATTCATGTAGAGCAAGCTTCAAAATTAAACAATTAATGCAGGAAATTGGTGAGATTATTCTCAAGTGTTGTAGGAGTTCCAGTATAGGTACTCATCTAATCTTCGCTGAACAGTAGGTACCTAATGGGTTTCATTTGAAATATTTAATTGAATGACTACACAAATTCCACTTTCTACATATATCTAACTTTCGGCACTAGTTACGGCTAATTAGCCTTGCTAAGTTTGGCTTCATTGAATGTAAATAACAATTTAGTTTAGAGGCAAATCAGTTTAACGTTTTGACAAGATAAATATGGAAGACTCTAGCATACAATACTAGTTTAGTATCACCATTGATAAATGGTACCACATATCATACTTCCCATTCTATTATATAGCTATTTGATTTAGTATCTTAAGATTTTATTATTTCATTATTTAATTTATAGTAACGTATCATGAATGGTATTTTTTATGGCATTAACATTTACGAAGTTTGGATCCGTTTGTTAAAAAAAAAAAGGATTCTCGATACGTTTTTGGTCAGAGGTTTATTTAAAGAAATGAAATATGCCTATGTTGTATTTTAAGCTACTCATTTCTCTTTTCTTTAACATTGAAAATTAAAAAAACTTCTCTAGAACTTATTCAAAAATATTATTTTATTAGTATTAGAGACATATGTAATCACTATTACGACATAAAACCTATTTCTAAGGGAGATTCGATTGCTGTTATATAGTGTTTTGCGAGTGTGAGGGTGGTTTGTGAAAAATCTTAATTTTGTTGAAAATAATAACAAAAATTGACGTTAGGGAGTTAACAGTAGAGGTTGGCAATATACAGGGTGCGGCAGGGAAACTTGCTGATTTGAAAAGTCAATAAAAGAAAAAGTACTTCAAATATCGATTTAATTCTTTTTGTATCGTATAGTACACATTCTGAATTTTTGTTTTAAGTGGTTTTAAAAATGACATCGGGCAAATGGCGGCCCTCATTCGTGATACACTGATCAACCCTAGATTTAAAGTTGCGCTCCACTCTTTCGAGCATATCGACGGGAATGTTGGCGATGGCTTGGCGGATGTTGTCCTTCAGGTGTTGCAGGGTCCGGGGTTTGTCGTTGTAAACAATGGATTTAAGATATCCCCATAAAAAAAAATCGCAAGGTGCCAAATCGGGGGACCGCGGCGGCCACGGTACGTCACCCCTCAAGGATATCAGGCGCTCGTGAAAGTGTTCCCTCAAAAGCTCCATCGAAGTTCTCGCTGTGTGCGCCGTGGCTCCGTCCTGTTGGAACCATACGTCCCCAAGACCCATTTCTTCAAGTTGTGGAAGAAAAAATGTCTCAATCATTTCTCTGTAGCGAACTGCTTTCACAGTAACAGCGCGTTCATCTTCCTCGAAAAAATGAGGCCCTATTATTGCAACTCTCGACAATGCACACCACACAGTAACACGTTCACAATGAAGTGGAATGTCATGAAGTTCGCGAGGATTGACATTACTCCAATACCGCATGTTTTGTTTGTTAACACAGCCGGAAATGTGAAAGTGGGCCTCATCACTAAAAAACACGAGAGCGTCGTCTGGCAAGTTACTGAGCGCTTCACATGCAGTTTGGCGAGAAGCGAAATCGCGTTCACTCAACTTTTGGACCACAGCCAGTTTGTAGGGATGAAACTGGAGTTCCTTGTGAAGAATTCGTCTCACTATGTGCGATCAGAAATCCCCAGAGCAGCAGCGTGTTTACGCGCCGAACGCCGGTGAGAGCGCAAAAACGACTCCCTTACCCTTTCGACGTTTTCTGGAGTTCTGGATGAGCTCCTGGGCCTTTTTTTTCAACACTCCCACTTTCCCTAAATGTGTTCACCCACGAAACAAGCGATTGCCGGCCAGGAACGGGACCCGCGGGATGAATATCGAACCGAGTTCGGAAGGCACGTTGGGTGGCGACCACCGAATGACCCTTGGAAAAATAGGCCTCGACGGCGAACGCACGCTGTTCCTTTGTCCAACGCATGATGACAAATGTTATTTGGGGTAACAAAATTTCAAAACCCCCTCTTTCTGATGAGACCCTCCCCACCCCTTTCTGACCACGCCTCGCTCATTGGCGTCCAATTCAAATCAGCAAGTTTCCCTGCCGCACCCTGTATATTACTTATGAATTTTGAATTTGAAATCAGGATATTTTAGTGTTTTGACGTTTTCATTTTTAATATTACAAAGGTTGTGTGTGAAGTTATGTCCACCCATTGTAGCTAATTGGTCAGCAATTTTATTATATTTATATACTCCTACATGACTATGAACCCAAATGAAACTAATATAGGTGTTTTCTATTTCCAATAAATAAAGTTTCTCCAGAATATCCCAAACCAAATTATGATCAACAACATTTATGTTGAAAAGCCAGTAAAGCACTTTTCGAGTCCAACTCTATGTTCCTCGCTACATAAATAGCCAATAGCTCGCCTATGGCTCACATACACCCTTCTCTATGCTCACATATAAAAATCGACTAAAAAGTAATTTGAAAAATTCAAAATTCATACGTAACATGTATTGCCAACCTGTACCCACTGTACTCCCTAGCGACAATTTCTTTTATTATTTTCAACCATTTTTCAACAAAATTAAGCTTTGCCGGCACAAAAAATAGTGCGTAACACGACCACAAACTATAGTTTCTGGCCCAATTGTACAAATAACTATTACCTAGCTCTGTTACCAGAAGTTTTTATCGTCACACGTACCTATGTGTATGCGACGACCAAATATCGATACTATTTTCCGCATAGCAAGGCCAAGTACTTCGGTTTAGCTCGGATTCACAGATAGAAAAAGAGCAGAGAAGGGCATTATCATTGTTAAGTAGGGTATAATTATATTATACTATTGTCTTTAATAGACAAAGGAATTGTACCAATAAAAATTTGCATATATTAATCTCTTGGCTGTTATTGCAAATGTAGTTTAGTAAGGGTTTCTATACTCTTCAAATTTGTATTTGTGCCTAGTCTCGTTATTATTCGTACATATCTGTTTTTATTGTACACATTTATATCTAATTTATATTTGAAATTCGTGTATCTAATACTGTTATGATACGGAATGCGGATAAGGGATAATTTTTTTCATAGAAACAAAAGTGCCACCAGGCTAGTAAAATAGATTACAAGTAATATTATTGATGAGGATTTACATGAAATTATATTCATAAGTGCAGTTTTAGTTTTCGATTTCCAGATAGGTTATTTTACTTTGTCATTAGATTTTTCTGAATTCGATGTTTAATATTACTGTGAATAAGCTTTTAAAAAAAAAATGTAACTGTGTTTAGTTTCATACAATAACTTATTGTTAGTTTTAAGTATAAGGTAATTATAATTATCTCGGTCTGTTATTTAATGTAAGATCTGCTTTAAATAAATATAAAATACAGAAAATACGAAATAGAGAAACAGTTTATACTTCAGAGACAAATTACAATTAAATAAAAATCCTAAATATAACATTGCTGGGCCTATATCAATCAATATCTACTATTAAAGCAACTTAAGTAATTTCTTATGAATATATATCTGTGAGCTAAAATTGTTCGTGTATTTTTTAATTAATTTTTCTCTTTTATACGTTTTTGTTAGAAATGTAGGAGTTTCTTAATAATGACTCAATAACGGTAAATAAAATTGCAAGTTATAAAAGAATAACAAATTCACAATATATATTTTTATTATATAACAATTTCATATAAAAATATATTAACAGTAAAAATTGCTTTAAATCAATACATAATAAAGAGGGGCTTTCAATAAATAAAGTTGTAATAATTGTATCTATATAACATCAAATGACATAACAAAACTCTAGGTAAAAAACAAATACTTTAAAACATTAACTACAATTGATTTAAAAACAGCTCGCCATCATATTCTTCCACTCCTTTCTGTGCTTCCATCCAACAATTTATAAGCTGGTAAATACGTCTCGGGGTCCTTATACATCTTATAAAGAAGATTTGGATTTCTAACAGTATTATGAACACTACCTAAGGATGTATAGCCCTCATCGTACAGGCTACAGTATGGTACTTCATAATACAAGAGATAATCCCAAATTTCGGAATAGTCCCAATCCAATAGTGGCGAGACACGCATAACTTCCGGCCAATTCCGATCTGTCATCTAAACATAATAAAGCATAGTAGAAACATTTAGAAACTTCTTATTGTGATTGTTATTCTTACTTGAAATATTTCCAAATTTTCTGAATATGGGTCCGATCTTCTTGTTCCCATTAGACAAGCCTTCATGTTTTGTCTGGCTTCCAGGAACAACTCCAAGCCTTGGCGAACATCTTTAGTTATAGTGACAATATCTAAATTGTAATAATCCCGCACACTTTCAATGAAAGTATTTACTTCTGGGAACGGGTTTGAACTCTGGACGTACATGCAAACCACTGGGTTTTTATGATCGGGATATTGTTTCCTTAATACGCCTAGTACTAAATCTAATAAGACGGTACAATCTTTACCTCCATTGAAACTTATAAAGACATTCTCTAATCCATAGTCTGAGAAACATTTTTGGATGCACTGAAATATATTTACAAGTAAGCGTTGTTCTCGATTTATATACATATAAGTTGAAAATGCTATTTCAATTTAGGTCAATTTTATTTGTTTTAAATTGTAATGTAAAACATAGGATTACATTACAATTTAAATTGTGGGATCCGTGTATTTTTGTAATATCAAAATTCTTTTGTTCTTGTTCAACTTTACATAACAAATGCACACAATAGAGTTTAATCGCATTGCAATCACTATCCAATGTAGTTCAATTGTAAAGTCATGGACAATAAAACAAAGCGCATAACTATAAAATGCGTTACGTTATACATTTAAAATTGTTTTAAAAACAATACCAGCGATTAAGGATAGCATCACAGGAAAGTGTTGAGGAAATTTTCAAGTTTAAAATCTATTGATTTTAGCAAACACTGAATATATTTTCAACAAAAATAACAACAAAACTTGTGCTCTGTATCATACCATATGGGATTAAATATGTTATAAAAAATGATCTCCACTATCCCATTAAATAAATACCTGTCTGTGTTTTATTGTCCAAAACTATATATTTAGTGATTTACAGCTTTAATGATGCATTTATAACACACTTTTAAAGCCTCCTCTTGTTCTGTGAATTAATGTAAAGAAATGTTGAAATAATTGAAGACAAGAGTGAAGGTGCTACATAACAAAAATTGGATTTAGAGACAATCCTTTTGTATGTACAAGTAATTAATAGGGCATAAACATTTCTTAAAAAATAATTATATTGTTAGAATTTTTAAGAAGACTTCATCTGTGCGTGTGTTTAATTATATTATTTGTGGCAATAATTAAATTAAAATTTGTATATTTAAAAATAAAAAAAAATGTTCATGTCACTTTTATTTGTTTTGTCATATTTTATGTGTATCCTAAAATAAATAATTGATGATACATTTATTGCTGCTTTATAATTACAACACTAAATTGTTCAAAATATGCATTATGTATTTAGTACTTGCTATTTCACTTTCTAAATATAACCTCTTTTCTTTCTACAATTTTAATTTAATCCCACCTTTAGCGAATGAGTTTATTATAAGTGTATAAAGATAATATTAGTTATTCTATATGACTATTAAATTAATTTACTTACTTCTAGTGCTTGCTGTATATGATTAAATGGATTACTATACAAATCTCCTGAATGAGTATCCAAATAGTAATGATCTATGATTTCGTTTTGCACATATCTCTGATAATCTATTAGCTTACTAAAATTAGATGATTGTAACTGAATTGTTGGTGCACACGATTCTTCAATTATTTTTACTTCTATATTAGAATCTTTTTTGCATAATGTATCCAATAAATGAAAGCTCTTTAATTTCAGCTTCTTAGCAAACAGCTTCTTTTTATTAAACTGCCTTAAATGATCTTTTAAAATGTTATCAAATACTAGCTTAAGATTTAAGTCTTGAATTACAAATAATCTGCTTAAATAGATAACAGGTTTTAATTTAATGAGATTGTCATATTTCAGTAATTTTGAATACCGTGGATAATTTACATAATTTTCAGAGTCGGCAAAATTAAATATTTCATATAAATATCTAAATGTGAGCAATGTTTGCAGCTTATCAATTAGCAAGACAAAGTGATTTTGTTTTAGTAAATTTATCAGCTCGAAAACTATTAGATTTTTTCCAGAAGGTATGAGCGAAATTTTACTAACATGGTAATTAAGCAAAATTATTTCTTCTGCTAAATATTTTAAATTCTCGTCTAATAGATCATCAGCTAGCTGGTTCCCATGTAGAATAAGTATTGCAATTGATTTTGTCATTGTATAATTAGGTCTCATTAGCATTGTTAATTCAAATGCATTATTAACCTAAAAATGTTGAGCGAATAACTTTGTATTTCAATATACTTAACTACGATCATGCTTACCTATTAGATTGTTCAGAATCATTAGTGAAAATTAGTTTAACGACAATCGCACTTCAACTAGCGTGCAACTAATCCGAGCTAGCCTTCTTAAAACCTGTTAAAACCAACGAGCCTCCACCACAACCACAACCACAGCTGATAAATGAAATACGGTGTACCCTGTGGGTGTACCAGAATACTACAGATCGAGATCACACATGAGTAAGCTGTGATAAATATCAAGAATCATAATATCACAGACCAAGTCAAATATCTTTTCTTAAATTTGTGATGTGTGACTGGTATAGGTACTAAGGTACAAAGTTAACCCTGGACGACCAGCAAGGGACGATATTGAATCCTATGCGCATTTATCGTTTTTACTTTGATGTAAAAGCCGACAGAAAACATAAAAGAGTACCCACATATGTTTATTTCTGAATGATTTTTATAAGAGAAACCTTATTTTTAGCGATAACAAATTTTGTATTTTGTATTCCTCAATATTAGTCCTACTTGACGGATAGTATTAATAAAAACTTCGAATGTCGACATTGTATCGCACCTGTCGCTTATGTAAAATATTAGAACAAATACAGCAAAACTTTTCAGGATATTGTAAAGTCTTAATTCTCAATTAATGTTAAAGAAGGAATTCGGAGTGAATTAAAAAATCAATATGAAAGGAATGGTCACAGATCAATTTATAGATTAAAAAACATATTGGGCAAAGCTGCAAGGATATGTAAGGAAAACAGATATCTATTATGGGATTCATATACAATATTATATTTACGTTAACTGAAAAACTGTTTCGAACTGTGTTTATCAAAGTAAGTCGGTACGATATCAAGGACCGATGCATATGTATATACCTTTGTTGTGTTTTGCTTATTTCTCTCTATTTTATAAATTCAATGTTTTTATATGTTTGTTAAATGTGGGCGTTTTTGCTTTAAGAAACCGCATTTGTGCATACGGGTGAAGTATCTTTTGTAAACAAGGGCACTTTACTGTAAACTTATTGTGAATCGTCCAGGTTTAGCTTTGTATGATTCAACGTGTAATATTCGGTGACTTCACCGTTGTCATATAACTCATATACAGCATAATAAAAGCATAATCTTATTTCCTTTTCTTTAGTAATTTTTTTTGCATTTTGCTGTAATGATGGAAATCTATAAATAGTAGCAATAAGATCAGGTACCTGTTACAGTGATAGTGATATCATAGATAAGTAACCACTTATCTGTGGTAATATCACAGTAATATGTTTACAAGCAAGTTGTCAATTGTCAAACCAATTGAACAAAAATATAAATAGGTTATAGGCTGTAAATATTTTACTTTTAAAAAGTAGTAATTAAAAAACATAAATATGTGTTAATAGATGGTAGTTTCAATTTCAATATTAATTTTAGCGAAGATTTGTACGGACTTTTCTTAAACAGAATAGAAGAAAAAGATTTTTGCAATTCTTTTAATTAGAAATTAAATTCGATATGAAGATTGCTGTTGAAGGATGTGCACATGGCGAATTAGATAATATATATGATACAATTAAATTATTAGAAGAGAATGAAAAAATTGAAATAGACTTATTAATATGTTGTGGAGATTTTCAAGCCTCTAGAAGTGAACACGACTTAAATTGTATGGCAGTACCTGTCAAATACCGGCATTTGTGTACATTTTACAAGTGAAATAAGAAAAGCATATAACTATCCTCTCTAATACAAACTATTGTAGATATTATAATGGAGAAAAAATTGCACCTGTTTTGACAATATTTATTGGTGGCAATCATGAAGCATCTAATTACCTGCAGGAGCTCCCATATGGCGGTTGGGTTGCTCCTAATATATATTATCTTGGGTATGCTGGAGTCGTAAACATTGGAGGTAGTATTTTAAACATTTTCTCTTTGCATCACATAGAACTCTGTCTAAATATTGCTTGTGTAAATTAGAATATTGATGCCACATGCCTGTCCTTGTTTGATGATACATACTAAGTTTATAATTACAGGATTACGAATTGGTGGATTATCGGGAATATATAAAAGCAATGACTATATGCGTGGACATTATGAAATGCCACCTTATAGTGAGTATTCTGTCAGGAGTGTATACCATATACGAAACTTAGAAATTTTCCGGCTTAAACAATTGAGTGAACCCATAGATATATTTATATCACATGATTGGCCAACTGGTGTTACACAGTATGGAAATTGTAACCAACTCATAAAATTTAAACCACATTTGGAGTTAGTATACTTTACATACGCCTAAAGAATTTAATTTAATCAATTATTTATTTAGAGACGATATAAAATCTGGAAAATTAGGAAACCCACAAGGCGAAATTTTGTTAAAGCATTTAAAACCCTCATATTGGTTTGCAGCTCATTTACATTGTAAATTTGCTGCATTGATACCACATTCTGATGATAAAGTAACAAAGTTTTTGGCATTAGATAAATGCCTGCCTAATCGAAGGTTTTTGCAAATTTTGGATATTCCACATCCAACACATGATTTTAATCTAAAGAAAAAGATCTGTTACGATTTAGAATGGCTTACAGTTTTACATTTGACAAATCACCTATTGAATACTAAAAATATAACGCAATATATGCCAGGGCCAAATGGCTCAGAGAGGTAATATCTATTCTACTAATTTTCGAAATTGTGAAGGATAAAATATTATTATTTTATTATTTCAGGTTCAACTTCACACCAACTGAAGAGGAAAAGCGACAAATTTTGGCGAAATTTGAAAATAACTTGATTGTATCATCAAATTTCGAACAGACCCAACCAGGTCATAGTAATATTACAACTAATCAAGGGGATCTAGAAAGTATAAAACTTAATCCACAGACTAAGCAATTTTGCCAGAAATTAGAAGTGGATGATCCAATAGAGTTAATATTAAAACATAAACTTAATGCACTTAATATGGACGAGAGTATTGAAGTTAATACGACTAATTCTTTTATTAATGACAGTGATTTATTGGAGGACGCATATGATTCTCCCTTAGAAAATACATCAATTAATAGATCATTTAAACTGAATTTACCTGAACCTAAAAATTTGGAAGGATCTGATTTAGGTGATACAAATGGAAATGTTTCACAAACAACAATTATTCAGTGTGATTCTAACAAAACTGTTGAAGCCAGCGAGAAGCATGAATATAATGCTACCCCAATTAAGAAGTTTAAAAGGAGAAATGCAGATGTATATACTAATGTGGAATAATCTTTTAAAGAATTTTGTTAACATATCGATTTATGTTACAACTATATTATAAAATAATAATTATTGCTACAACTATCTTGGTTCTGGTTTTTATTGTCTTAATATTTTTATTATTTCCAGTATACTAGGGTATGCTCTTTTCTAGTATACCTTTGATTATAGACAACTCGTTAAAACCCATTGGTACAAAAAACTTAAAATAAGAATCATAAAAAAATATTTACTTTTTTAGTGGATTAAATAATAGATAACACAAAGAACAAAATAATATATATTTATAAAAACCTTAGCAATTATAATACATATGTAACTAATGGTTTAGTTCGGAACATTACAATTTAAACATTTCTATTAAATATTTTCACAAATTTTAACAATTTTATCAGTAACATCCTTCAAACATTCAATATAGGAAGAATTTGGTTGCTCTGTAAATATATCTTTGCCTTCATCACAACATTTCGCAATTGTGGGATTTAAGGGTAAACTACCTAGAAATGGAACATTCATCTCTAAACACATTTTCTTTGTTCCTCCAGTTATTGCAGGAAATATTTCTATTTTAGTGTTGCAATTTCGGCAAACATATATCCCCATGTTCTCTATAACCCCTAAGATATTGATAGATACTTTTCGACAGAAGTCGATCTCTTTCCTTACATCCAACAATGCAACCTCTTGAGGTGTTGTAATAATGATTGCTCCAGATAAACCCGCATTTGAAAGGTACGTTGCAGCTGACAAATGTTCATCTGATGTGCCAGGTGGTGTATCAATTAAGAGATAATCTACATTACCCCAATCTACTTCACTTAAAAATTGACGAATCATACCATTCTTTTTCGGGCCTCTCCATATTACAGCATCATCAGATGATCCAAGTAAAAATCCTATCGACATAACTGACAAATTATCCTCTACATATACAGGTGACCATCCTGAACCTGATTGATGGACTTGCTCATTTAATACTCCAAGAACTCTGGGCTGAGATGGACCACATATATCGATATCGAGAACTGCAATGTTCTTTTCTTGATATGTTACAGCCAAACATCTGCTAAGTAAAGCAGTTACTGTACTTTTTCCAACACCACCTTTACCAGATAATATCAATATTTTATGATGAACTGATTCTAGTTTTTCCTTCACTAATTGTATGCCAGGATCTACACTTTTCGCTTCCCCAGACGCACAGATATTTTGGTTTGGGCAGCCGGCACAGGCTGAAGCTTTTCCAGCATCTTCACTTTGAGTACCAGGACAGTGTTCAGGGATATTGGTATCCATCATCAGATAATTGGGCTGGATTAAATTTATTAAATTGTAAACTACTTTAACTTTAATAGACGCCTAACCTCAACAACATTAAACATATACAAATTATTATAGTCATGTTAGTTATTTATTTTTTTAATTTTGGCATGCTTAAATAATAGTTCGTATTGTATTTTTTTTATAATGTGGGGATTGTACGCAAAAGTTATATTATCTATGTTTTGGTAGTACCATTTAGTTAGCATAATAATTTAAATATTTTATAAATTTTATTTTAAATATTTTAGAAAAAAAATCAAAATTTCGCCTGGTTACGTTCATAATCAGACGGTTATGTACTGTATAGGATTACTGAACGCATTTTTAGATAGTAAAATAAATTTGACAAGTTAGAATGACAGTTCAACAACCACCAACAACGTGAGGAAGGTAACCCTTGCTTAGCAGGTGGTACTTTTTTTAAAGAACAAGTAAATTTACTTACACGAAAATGGAAATGAAAAAGTCATAAACTTAAGAATAATGGAGACGTCGGTAAGTTGTGTTGATATCTTTTTGAATTAATAGAATTCCGGTGCGTAACGTTTGTATATTTGCGTTTCAAATTTTTTTAGATAGAGTTTATAGATTTAAGTGATGTTGAGGAGCAGGAACGATTATGTATATTAAATTTTTTACGTACATGGGATGCAAATGTACAAGTACCATGGAAGAAACCTAACCAATATGGTAAAACTACCGATAAATTATATAATTGTAGGTATTTATACTCATTGTTAATGTTTTTGCAGCAACAAACGAAAATCTTACAAGTTCAAATCACAAAAACCACCATCCATCCAATAATACTTTATCAGAGAATAATGTGCATGACATGAGTAATTTAAATTCCTTATCACAACATGTTTATCATCCATATGCAGTCCATACTATACCATATCATACTCAAGCCGTGTACCAAGATATTATGTATCATGGACCTGTAACTACTTCTATGAATCTGATTAATAATTATCCATTACAAAACGTGCAACAAGTTGTACCAGGTCCAATCGAAACAAGCAGCTATAAAAATACTAGTAATAATGAAGTTGAATATATTAACGCATATGATAATGAAGAAACACAAGAAGACACACTTCAGATGAGCAATAAAACTACTGATTTAACACAAGCTGTGAAATATAATGAAAACAATCATGTCCAAGAAAATGGAGAATGGTTACCTATAATAGAGCAACAGAAGAAAATTGAAAAAGAAGTTCCTGGACACAAACCTGCCGAAAAATCATGGGCTAGTTTATTCAGCCAGAAAACAACTCGGGAGGAACATAATCATAACGAATGTAATGGAAAGGCTAATGAAACTACAAACAGGATTGTGAAGGCGGAACCAGAATGTGACTTACAATCATTTCATGTGGAAAATAATATGAAGAATAATTATAATGATCCGACATATTATAGATTAGGTGGTAAGTCACTATGAAAAATAATTTTTTTTTTAATTAGGCGAATAACGTTAAATCATAATGTGGGAGAGAATAGTAGAGAAGAGGCTGTGTAAATTAATTTAAATGTTTCAATAATCTGTGTGTAGCAAAGATAGAAAATAATGCTTAAAAATAACTTTAAAGAAAAGCAATATTAAACACTTCTTTTTCTGAAGCTCACATTTTTAGTGCCACTACCTCTTAAGGATAATTGACATAAACGGACTTGCTAATATCTGGCTCACAATATTTTAAGATAGACTAGTAGATTTTTGATTATTGGGGACAATAACTAGGATGGGGTGCACAGATAATTGGGAATAACGAATAAGGATTTTTAAATTTCCTCTGAATTTTGAAAGAATATAATAAGTATCTAAAAAGAAAATCGTGGCATCTATCAGTTACATATTTTAAATACACTGTTATACAAGAATAATATACAAAATTAAAAATAAAGCAAAAAAATGCAAGAAAATTAAAAGTTTAATTGTTTATTTATTAATCTACTTTTGAACTGTTAACACGGCTAAGCTGCAAACCGTATTTAGACAATATTATTATTTTATTACAGGTAAAATCCTAAGAAAAAATTACTAACAACTATATATATGTTTTAAAACGACTTGGCATATTCCTAAATAAGTAATATACTTTTTCAGGCTATAATTAGGCAAAAATTAATGTAGTTTGCAACTTCCGTCCTTTTTTTTTAATTTGGTGATAAACAGTATGTGTCCAGGTTGAATTTACAAGAGCCAGAAAAATTATTACTACTAATTTTACGATGAAAAGTTATTTTTCAATAAAAAAAATCTACTTTTCAGAGAAATTATCTTACTGTGAATAAAAGCGAAAGCGAAAGCCGTTTATTTTAGACAGAGTGTTTATAAAAGAAGCTGTTTGTAATTAAAATTTAAATACAAAATTTCAAGTAGGAGTTTTTAAAACGTAATAACCTATAATTTACATTTGTTCATGGTACTGTATTATTGTTCTATTGATTTTTCATAAATGGTTACCATAGACGAGAGAGTTGACTTAATGAAGTGGTTAATAATTATAAAAAAACAACTGTAAATTTTTTTTATTCTTTTATAACTTCTCAATCGAATATTGAAAATCTTTAATTTAATAATGAACCATCGGCAGCTTGTGCGTACGTCGATATATATTAAGGCATAATTATTAAGAGGAATCCCCATAGCTGACTTTGGAGGATCATGTAGAGGTTTCAAAGTTCCCATAGAATAACCCTTCAACGTATAACCATATTTTTTAAAAATACGCTATTGTTTGCAAGATTACTTATTACTCTATGTTTGTCTAGTGTTAATTATTCAAATTTGTTTATCATTCTCTTTTTATTGGGGCTCAAAACTGCACGTTTTCCATTGTTTTTGGCATTTTTTTTTTAACTATTTTAAAACCTATTGAAATAAGTGACACTAGAGAAACCTAAATTATGGTTTTATGAACAAAACCATGTAAAATCTGGGATAAAAAAATCATTATTTTTGTTAATTTTAATGGGACTTCGAAGACGTTAGAACAACCACATTTCCTACCGTACAGTGCTGCCTCTGGCGTAACCTCTGTAAACTATACTACAAAATCCCCTCCAGTTGTATGTACAGTCCCAATACAAATATTGTTAAATTTCTCGTAAATAATGCTTGTAATCAATGTTTGTGCAGAACTGAATAGTCTAAAGAAATACAACCTAATGCATTCTGACTGAAGAAAAGCGTGTTATGTAGTTTTTACATTTCGTTTATTTTACTTATTCTTTGTTTCCTACCACCACAGAAACAAACAAATAGCATTTTCTATGTACTATATATAATAGAATTACAAATAAGAGATAATTAATTGCTTTGTCCAAATAGAATTTAAAACAAACAAAGAATACTTGGAAATGCGAATTTTTTAGTGATTTGAAATTTTTTTTTTCAAACATGTATTTCATTATATACTTATTACACCACCGACGACATACAATAGAAAAACTACTGTATTACTGAAAAAATAGAAGCTATAGTAAAAATTGATTATAGGCACTAATACAATAGTGCATGATCTGTATTTTTTATAGGCGTCGCAGTGTTTATGACTGATTTTAATAAATATATTTCTTGCGCCTCCGTCCAGAAATACTGATTTTGCATTGCTATAAATCGCCATACCGTTATTAACGATCATTATTCCTAAAAATTAATGTCATTAATCTGAATTGTGCGGTTTTTGCTTAGTTTATAGGTTTTATCGTTCACACTATTATGCCTTGTTCATACAGTCATTAACAACCAAAAAGTAATATTTATAAATTAAAATTAAGAATTTGATTTACACGCAAGCGTTTATAGTACTTCCATTATTCTATGACCAAGAACTAAAAACCAAGCCATCTTAATGATAATTTTTAGTTAAATTCTTAAAAGCGCAGATGCGTCAGACTCGCTCAACAGAAAATCATCCTGTTTACCAACTGGTGAGAATTGAAATTAGTGGGCTGTTCATTGAATTTTAGTGGTGATGATTTTGAGACAGTGGAAACATTAAAGGTATTTGGATTTGTAGTAATGTGAACTGCATATTTCGTCGTCACAAAACGAGACCGATAAATCGATCAAAATATATATAAATATTTATAATAAATTATAAATATGGACATTATTTATTTTAAGTTGGTAACGATGAAACGTCAAACTAATAATTATGATAATACGCATGCGTAATTATTAATTTTAAAGAAAAGTATGAAACCGCCAAATTTTCTTAATTAATAATTGGTATATTAGTTTCTAGTTGTTAATGATTGTATAAACTAGGTATTATTTTAACCCACCAGCACTGCGAAGGTGAGGATACGCTTTACGGTTGGCCGCTGTGGAAACACGACAATTTTTGCTTTTATTTTATATTTGAGTGACTTCATATAGTTATATTGTCATTCAACGTAACTTAAAATCGTCACTGAAGTAGTTTTTGCATGAAGCGCGCACAGACACGAACCGAGTTACGGTTTTATTTATATTCTATTAACCTATCACCTTTGCCCCTACATAAAGTTTCCGTTCTTTTTAAATTCGTTGAATGTGTGATTTACTAATATCTAAGCGAAGCGACCGTTTCTTAAAGACAATTTCGGATCATTTTATAATGACAAGTAGTAAGTGGAGTAAGCAACCTGTCTATTGAAGACATCTTAAATTCGGCGATGGAAATAAAAAATCTCGCTAAAAAATTTGGAATTAAAGGTATAAAAGAATTTCTTTCAAGTCAAGCAAAAAATCTGTACTGTTTGAAGTAGTTGATAAAATGCTTTTATGTGTATATTATGTCTTAATTTAGTAACGTGTGTGTGTTATTTGACATCATTTTGTTAGCACAAACAAATGGTAAAATCGAAATTCACCTGTAATGAATATTAAAAAATGTTCCAATATGATGCAGATTTTATGTGTGACACATATATATTAAATATAAAAAAATAGGCGAATCAAAGTATGTATAAACTCACGAAAATGAAAAAAAATTAAAATGTTCAGCCAATCTGAGGAAAAAATGAATAATTTGTCTAATTGTAAAGTGGATTCGGTTTATTTAACCACAAGCATTAGAATTTTATTTAACCTATTATCGAATTAATAAAATATGCAATAAAATAAATAGCTTTTATTTGTAATGTTGAATTAACTTTGCGGAGATAATTGTAAATAAAAATATTATACCGTGCACGAGAGATACATATAGTCATAGTTCTGATAACTTGCAGCGTACCTGAAGGCAAGGCAAGAAATAATCCACTCGCTATTATGCAATACTTAATCATCACGGCATTTAGATCACGACAGGTTCACGTCGTGTTAGGTTTTTTTTTATGTATTATACTAATTTGTGTTTCCTTTCTACATATTGATTATTATTTTTATATTCATTTTATAACTCGCTAAAATGGGAGAGCTTTCTTTAGAACAATTGGTGGAGGTGGTACTGCCTTTTTAAATTCATTCATTGTATTAGAAATATTTGTTTGTAGTTTAATTAATTTTTTAATTGGTTAATAGATTTGGGTCGATTTTAACCGGGAAATCATATTTTGAAATCGTACCAATAGATATTTTTACTCATATCATTTAGGAATAATATTCATAATTTAACTCCAGTTTGTTACATATTTTCACCCAATCCCATAATGTTCTTTTTATCTTTATAGAATTTCTTACGGGTCACAGTATAGATCATCGAACGATAAGTTTACAACCAAGAGGATTAATCAACAGAAGTAATTATTGCTATATCAATTCAATATTACAAGCATTACTTGCTTGTCCGCCCGTATACAACCTGATGAGTGGTTTATCTGACATTGTAGACATAAATTCAAAGAAAAAGTCGACTCCAGTCATCTACAACATGTAATTTTTTTTTAAATTATTCGTAGTATTTTGTCGAGTAACATATTATTTCGTAGGGCAAAATTTGTGAAAGCATTTCAGCACTTGCCAGCGGCTCATCGCGTCTCACGGAGAAGCGATAAAGGGCAAAAGCAGGATCCGAACTCTTTAATAAATTGCGATACTCCATTTGAACCTAATTATATTTATAAAATGTTAAATGGTTTACGAAATGACACTTTTGTGGTTGAGGGTAGACAGGAGGATGCTGAGGAATTTCTGGGATGTCTTTTAAATGGATTAAACGATGAAATGTTGGAGGTTGTTCATATATCTTTGTTTTGGTAGTAGATTAACGTATTGTTTTATATTAATTTTAGCTAATGAAATTAGTCGAGAAAGAAGGACCAAAACCACTAACTGAAACTAATAATTTTGATAATGATCTGGATAAGGAATGGAAAGAGGTGTTGTATTGTATTAAAATACAGTGGTATGTAGCAATAATCTGCATATTTTTAGGTAACAGGAAAAAATAAAGGCTGTGTAACAAGACGGACTGAACTCGTTCAAACACCAATTAGTGATATATTTAATGGTCATTTACGATCGAGAGTTCATAGAACAGGGGACAAATCAAGCGATAATGTTCAACCATTTTTTACTCTTCAGTTGAATATAGAGGTTTGTAAATTTTTACACTCCATATAATGCATAATATTTTTTGTTCCTTCTCTTTTAGAAAGCGTGTAGCGTAAAAGAGGCTTTGGAAATGTTGGTATGCAAAAACCAGTTAGAAGGCGTAACCTCATCAAAAACAAATGAAGAAGTAGAAGCTTGGCAACAAGTAACGATTGAAGATTTGCCCTATGTTTTGATATTGCATTTAAAATGTTTTGACTATAAACTGGATGGATGTACCAAAATTATTAAAGCAGTTGAATTTCCTATTGATTTGAAAATAGACGGAAGTAAGCACTTATTTAGTACCTACCCATATTAATTTTTTTGTTAGATCCTTAATTATATTACTATTACAATCGTGAACGTATCAAATTTTTATAAATCAACGTTTATTTTTAGAATTATTATCATCGAAAAAGGATTATTCACCGAAAGCAAAACAGTACAAACTATTTGCAATTGTTTACCATGACGGAAAAGAAGCCAGCAAAGGACATTATTTAACTGATGCGTACCACGTTGGTTACGCTAGATGGCTTAGGTACGACGATGCCTCCGTAAAAGCCGTGGCTGAGGAGCAAGTACTGAAGCCGCATGGAACCAGGGTTCCATATTTGTTATTTTATAGAAGAAGTGATTCGATTAGGAGTAAATGAGATCTATTGGCCTCTTAATTTATATATACATTATATATAAAATTATATAAATGATAATCTTGTTTCCTTTGTATCATTTTTATTACCTAAACATAAGAAATAAAGTTTATATAAATCTGGTTGTTTTTATTTAGTTATTATTAGGTTTTGCTAGATTAGTAAGACAATCCGCTGAAAATTTTGAAATGAGTGCCTACCTCTAATAGAAAATCTATCTAGATTATAAATTACATTATGTAAGTCCCTTTGATTAAGGAAAGTCGTTCTAAGATATTTTTTTTTAAATGTGTTCATATAAAGAATATAACCTGTGATGGGTGGAGACTGTGGCTTGAAAACTATAACAAAAATCCCAAAAGAAAGGTGAAAAAATCCCTTACCACAAAATTAGATAACAAATCTAAATACGTATTTCGGCAACTAAGTTGCCATCTTCAGTAGAAACAAGTGAAGAGCAGTGTTAAACATAGTGTTTTCGGCTAAGGTAAACCTTGGAAGATATGCTCTTCACCAAATCACTAGTGGAATAACACTGACATCTTTTACAAACAACAAGGCTTATATACTATCTAAATCTAGTGGGACGTAACGACCTAGCAAATAAATTACAATAATTCGTATAAGCCGGACTCGGGTATAGGTCCTTTGTCGGCATTCAATCATTTACATTTGTTCTTAAGTATATAAATACTTTCGTAACTATCCAATTCTCGAAAGTTATTTACAGTTTTAACTAGCCTGAGGCTATCTGTAGGCATACCGTGACCTGTGTTTAAAATATGTCGAGCAACGCAAGATTTATCTGGTCTGTTGTATGTGAAATGTGCACATTTAAAACGCACAGACTACCCTGGACCCTTGTTTTATTTATAATATCTCTAGTTATCCAACTAGACGTTAGTATGTGTAGGTACATCTCTCAAATTTTCCCGCACAAAATTGCGTTATTTGCTGATGACACATCAGTGATCATTAGATCTAAATCCGCCGAATTGCTGCATCATGATACTGCTGACCTCCTGCAAGAGTTGAACAGATGGTTTACACAGAATAACTTAAAACAAATTGCTCAGAAAACAAAAATCTTATCGTTTACACATACCTCAAGCAATTATGAAATTGACTAGTCGCATGATGGTCAACCACTCACTTTTTCACAAAGCATTTGCTTCTTAGGAATCACGTTGGACGATCAACTTAAATGGAGAGACCACGTCGATAATGCATAACTGGCGCAATGAGAACCTGCCCAACAGCAGCTATTGAAGTGGTACTAAATCTCACTCCTCTTCACATTTTTGTGGAGAGCATAGCTAAAAGGACCACACGTAGGATGATCAGGGAAGGAACGGCTAGGCATAGGCCTCAGCCTCCTACAGGTGACCAAATCTGGGACATGCCCCGAGATGACATGCCAAGGAAGTTCAACTTTGTGAAAGATTTTACCACAAAGCTTAGCACTAAGAGTGAATGGGATAGAGATACCATTTCGAAACTCAATAGAAATGCCATTAAATGGTACACAGATGGCTCCAAAACGGCAGAGGGAACTGGAATAGGGATATATGGGCCTAGAACCAAATATTTCGAAAGCTTGGGGATGTACCCAAGTATCTTCCAGGCGGAAATACACGCTATTGAAAGATGTGTCCAGGTCAATATTGACAGAAGCTATGAAAAGCAGGAGATTATCATAATATCTGATAGTCAAGCAGCCATTAGGGCGCAGAGGTCAAACATAATCAGCTCCAAAATGGTTTGGGAGTGTCTACAAAAACTAAACGAGCTAGGCAAAAAGAACAAGGTAACCCTTTTGTGGGTTCCGGGACACACGGGAGTGGAAGGAAACGAAATAACAGATAATCTCGCTAAGAGAGGGGCTAGAACACCTTTTGTAGGGCCAGAACCTTTTTGTGGGATAAGTAGCAGCATAACACTGGAGAAACTGGAAAATGAAGTAGAGCAGAGAAAATCCAAATACTGGGAGAATCTCCAGGGAATGAGGCAAGCTAAAACTCTTCTGGGTACCTATAACCAGAAGAGATCTGCAGAATGCATCAACCTGAGTAAAAATAATATTCGGATATTGACAGGGATCCTTACAGGCCATTGTAAACTGAACGGACATCTAAGCAGGCTTGGAATAGCGAAGGAAGCCGAATGTAGATTTTGTGGGGAACAGGACGAAACGTCCATTCATCTACTCACAACCTGTGTTGCACTGTGCAACTCAAGGGCGCTGCACCTGGGAGCATGTGAAATCGAAGAGGGAGAGTTACCTAATCTGGGGCCTTCGGACATTCTGCACTTCTTGAAAGGAATCAGACTGGACGGCCAGCTGTAAATACAGCGAGAAGAGGGGACACAATAGATCTTTTAGGTCGCAGTGTACTATTACCCTAATATCACACATACACATACCTCAAGCAATTATGAAATTGACTAGTCGCATGATGGTCAACCACTCACTTTTTCACAGAGCATTTGCTTCTTAGGAATCACGTTGGACGATCAACTTAAATGGAGAGACCACGTCGATAATTTACGCAACAAATTAAGTGGTTTTAGTTACGCCTTGAGAGTCGTCTCTTCCACCATAAGTGTCGATGCGGCCATAACTGTATTACGCGTACGTGCAGTCGCGCCTATCTTACGGTGTGATGTTTTGGGGAGATAGCGTTGATATTCAACGCCTTCGTCGCGCAAAAAAAAATGCAGCATCTTCAACCTGAACCCCGAGATACATGCAAGAACATCTTTACTTTAAACAACATAACTACTTACCGTGTTTGGACAGTTTGTTTTGGAATGTGCGGTGTTCGCTAAGCGCCACTACGAAGAGTTCTTTCAACTATATGAACTTGTACACAATTATAAAACCAGAGGAACAGAGAGTGCATTTCTTAATCCACCACAAACGAAGCTATCGGAAGTATAAGGTGCCTGTCAATGAACGTCTTCAAGAAAAAACTCAAACAGATTACACTGAATGTTTTATATAGTTACGAAGATTTCTTTTCGATTAAATTTTGATTCTGTACCTGTTTGTTTATTTGTAAATGAATATTTCCTGTTTTTTTTTCATTTTGACCAGGAACACATAGTCTATTTTTTTTTTTGCTACATATTTACATTTTAATTACCTATGTATTGACGCTTTCCATACTTTTTTGTAAATAATGGAACGAAGAAATAAAGAAAGAAAGGAAGATGGTGGGGTACCTGACAAGTCGCCATTCACTTAATTTAACCGCCAAATACTACATAAGTAGAACACTTATAGTAAACAGTAGTAAGCTTTATTTCTATAACAATTGCATTTGGAGACCGATATTTTTTATACTTCAGTCACAAATTGTAGTATCTAAGTTAGTCGCCAGGTTCCAACACCTTACCAACTTATAGGTTGAACAATATAATATATAAAAAGGGGCTCAGACATGGCCAGTGATTTACTGGTGTTGTATTTCCAGCTTGACAAATGGATCGGCTTTAGCTTTAAGCTTTGATTTGAACTTTTACGTTGAGTCTTTAGATTGAGCTTTTAGGTTAAACTTTTTGACCGAGTTCTTAGGCTGAGCTTTTAGATTGAGATTTTAGGCAAACCCTTTAGGCTCACCGTTTAGACCGGGGTTTTAGGCTGAGCTTTTATATTGAGCTTTTAGGATGAGCTTTTGGACCGAGCTTTAGACTGAGTTTTTAGGCGTGAGTTTGAGCTTCCTTTTTCTATACTTTTCTTTCTATTTTCGATTTAATAATAGGAAGTGATATTAGCAATGGCGAAGTGTTCTTGCGGGTGGGTTTTAAATAAATTAAATCCGTTGACGGAATAGTAGTCCTTTTTTTGTACTGCGGGTTCGAATTGCGCTTTGGTCAGTGCTGATAACCGGATTTTTCTAGGGTTATAATGATGATTAGAGGACAGATATGGTTCTGCTTAGATGCCTAACAAGCAAATAAATCATACACCTTGTGTATGTTTAAAATCAATAAGCAGGCATAATGCGTTTGTTTGTTCTTTGAATTCTGCTAACTTTTTTATGCACGTGTAGAATAGCACTAAAATTTAAAAATTAGGTAGTAAGTACCTATATAGCTAAATGCCCGGCGGTGCTTTCGCGTGTGGTATTTAAAGGTCCAACAAAGTTTCTGCAACAATGTAGAAAAATTTAAAAGTAAGAAAATTTTCGATATTCTCTGCTAGAAAATGAAGTTAATATTTTATTCTTAAAAGCTCTTAATTTTCACTTTTCCGTAGTATTTAACAATATACTATTTGGGTTTTCCTCAAATTCATGAAAATCTTCTATTAATTTAAACGATCGCTCAGCTGTGGCATTTACTATCTACATTTAAAGTATTTACAATTACCGCGAATGTAGGGGACATTAGATTTCCAATTAACAGCATGTTCTTCAAGAACTTTAAGATTGATATTAAATCTCTAGAAAAAATGCGAACTGTTTTTTGATACAAGCGAATTAATAGTTTTACTCGTGAAATGAATATGGAATTACCTATTCTCAAATTTATAAACAGCCAGAACTATCAAATATAAGAAGAAGAACAAAAAAAGAATGTATGTTGAATATATGTAACGTATATTGTATATGAATATAAATACATATTACATAGTATTGGGATACAGCACGAGCTTTCAATCATTTACCCAAACTTGGTTTATTTTTGAAGATTGTTAGTGCGTAATTAAGTATGTTTTTTTTTTTTAAATAAACAACTAAATACAAACAACTAAATAAAATCAAATCAATAGATAATAAATTTCTAGTAATAGTAAATCTTCCAACATATGTATATACTTTCATCGAGTTCCAGCCCTATTTATAAATACATAATCTTGTAGTTCTTATAATTTTACATGGAAGGCAGACTATAACTAACACATCCCAAATGGATCATGTTACGCTACTGTCCCCATAATAAATAAAAACAAACTACCCTTCGTTAAGCCCTGTCATCGTTTGTCGAAGAATATATCTATAGGTATTAACACAGATATGAAATATTTAAAGTAGGTCCAAACTACTTAGCAATTTATTGTTGGGATTAGCACAAGTTCCTTAATAAGTTAAGGAAGTTATACTAAGGGCGTGTTTGTAAAACAAATAGGTAAGTAATATTCGTGAATTTGTGCGATGCAAAAAATATAAATTCTGTATTGTTTATTGCTGTAGGGAATGAAACGAAAAAAATAAAACAGTAAATTTTGTATCACACATTTATTTAAATATTTAAGTTAAATTAATTTATAAATAAGTATATTTGGTATATATAATAATCTAGTGGGTAGGTAAAAACAAACCATTATTATTGCATAGTCATACAATTTAAACATTGGTAAGTTTCGTTAAACGATTTCTTTGACATTCTGTCCATAAATTAAGGTGTCTAGTTGATGGCAACCGATAAATACGCATTTTAACTAGGCGAAACCAAACAAATTAGTAGTAATACGATATATCCTTATCCCTAATGACTGACTGACTGGATACTTCATTCCAAGACAAATCGCGATCGTTGCCAACATCCGTAGATGAATCACATCGTTGAAAACTAAACGGCCACGTCTGCAAAGAAGACAAATAGCATTAGAGGCATGAGGATAAGAGAAATAATTGTTTGCAATTAGGTGATAAAATTAATGGCCTATGAATTATTTTAAAGTACCAGAAAAAATATATTTGGCAGGGTAGTTATAGAAACTTCCTGATGTAGTTAATTAACAGCCTACAAAAGGAAATAACTTGAAAAATAATTCATAGAGAGATGTTAAAATGTTAAAAAATTGTTTGATCGATAAGTGATGAAATCATTATTGTTTTGTTTTAATATTTAATTTTTAAAACTGTGTTTTATATAAAGATTGCGTTGTAAAATGTATTAGTTTGATTTTTTGAGAAATATGAACATTTTTAAATTTTATATGTAGATTTCTAGAAAATATTGTTGTGTTTAATTAAAAAATTATTATATAGTTTGGTAGAAAATTGTGTTTTATCATTAACTGAATTTTTATGTTTGTAAATTTTGATTATTTGAAGTAGATTGCGTGCCTTTAAATTTTGTTCTTTACTTAGAATTATTATGTTGTCAAAATTAAAAGAATGATTTTGAGTCATTTCATATTTTTTTACTGCACTAAGATTTTTGCTATATGTCCTTTCATTCTGCTTTCAAATAGGTATTGCATGGTTTCAATAATATAAAAAATTGTAATGGTGTATGTATGATGTAGGTATATAATTAATTAAGGCAAATGAGAGTCATTAATAATCAAGTTACTATGTTATGATAACAATATTACTTATTATATGATGATGATGAAAGTGAACGTTGGATATGGCAAATGAAAAGTAAGAGTAAAATTAATATATTCTCATATATATATTATGTACAAACACTTAAAATCTCTTCTCCCTAGTTTTAACAGCTACAAACTTGGAAATCACATCATCTAAATTTATATTTTGTGTTGCATTGTGTTCTATTGTTAATATGCCAAGATTGTTAAGTCCATTAAAGCAATTGTTGCCTACAAGTAATTTTTCATGAAATTTAGTTTGCTGAAACTTCTCTCACACAAAGCGACTGATCAGCAAATTGTTATAAATAACTTTAGTGCGACAATAAGTTTCGGAAGAGATTGTGTAAAATCTCATTGCACGATGAATTTCAAAGTCTAAAGACACTTAATTAAAAACTGCAACGTTGACCGCTTTGTCTTCCCAACCTTGGTATCTCTGTCTAAGAGGAGTTCTCTTTCTGAGACCTCATCATAAAAACCAGTAAATTTTGATACAGCTAGTTTCAACTCTTCAATGTTCACCAAAAGTATTTGTCTGCACAACCTCGAACAATGAAGTTACATCTTGAACGAATTTCGATATAGTTCAGAGTTCAGTCAATATTGAATCGGCGACGACATTCCAGCATATCCTTTTGAAGTTCAGTTTTCAGTGTGACTCTTGCATCGGTAGCCAATTTACCAGCCATTCGCTTTTTACGACGAATTCGTCTTTCTATTGGAATCTCGTAGTTCTCAGATTTTTTTGTAGCAAGATCTATTGCCTCTTCTATAATATAACCCAGTTTTTCATCAATATAAAGGCGTATAGTGCCTCTGTTTTTATAACTAAATCGATCAACATTCAAGCGTTTACTTTGCAATGCAATCTGAGCACAATTGATTTTATTTAGTATAACATTCGAAAAGAAAATACAGCAAAAAAAATATGAAATCACACACAGCAGGCCTAAAGTTCTATATCTTTTCGTAAAAAATTACATCTAATTGATGTATGTTTTTGAAAACGGTAAATTAAAGAAACATTTTGGTAGACAGAGCAATACTGCAAGTAACGACTATTTCAGGAAAATTCGACGAAAATAAAAACAACAAAATTTTGGGACAATCCCCGACTGACCAAGCTATAGAGTTACGAAAATAAAAACAACAGACAGTGTGTAAATAATTTTTGTGGCAATGCTTACTGTAATTTTTGTAGTTTAGTTTTAATTTTTGTCACGGTCGGGTGTCACCCCGAATTTTCTATTAATTATAATTCAAATTTTAAAATGTTAAATTCATTTAAATTTCAACATTAGATTGACGTTTACTACTTGATGGCGGTATAGACCGAAACATGTAAGATACCTACTAAATAATTTATTAAAGATTAATTGGACAAGCAGTTTTTGGTATATTTTTATTTAGTACACACCTTTGTAGTTTAGGTTCGCAAGTTTCTACGTTTCCTTTTTTCGTATATCAACAACTGCTGAAGAATAACTTCATCATAATTCATTTTGAATTATCATTCTCTAGCAGGAAGAATCAAAAATATGGATTCTCTTTACTAACATAACCCTTTAGGATACTTACATATATTTGCAATGAAACCAACAAAAAAAAAACGATTTATATAAACGAATAAGTTTTCTTTATATATATATAAAGAATAAATTAATCATTGAGACAAAAAAGAAATTTAATAACAGCTTGCTAAAGGGAGCCCAAAATAAGGGAAAATGTGCTTGGCAAATAATAAATAGTGAGATATCTGGCGGTAGCACTAATATTTCAAAGACCATTGTTTTAAATAATGATGGCGAATTGGTATCTGATCCCTCAGTTGTATGTGAATTGTTTGCTGATCAATTTTCATCAGTAACGGGTGTCTATCAGCGTGATATTCAGGGTACTGAGCACAGTGCAAAAACTGAGCGAATAATATTTTTAGCTCCAACTGATAAAACTGAAGTTTATAATGTAATTTTATCTATTGCAAATAAAACCTCCTCTGGCATTGATGGGATTCCATGTAGTGTTTTAAGGGATGCAGCCGAACATATTTCGTTGCCGTTGTCGATGATACTTGGTCAGTCATTTGCCGAAGGCTTTTTCCCAGATGCATTAAAAATAGCTAGTCATACCAGTTTTTAAAAAGGGGGACAGGCAACTTGCTTCCAATTATAGGCCGATATCTGTCCTATCCTGTTTTTCTAAAATATTTGAAAAGGTTATGTTTAACCCTATTATGTCTTTCTTAAATAAATTTGAATTAATATCTAGGACTCAATTTGGCTTCGTTAATTTTAGATCTACTCAAAATGCAATTTTTGAGGCTTTAGATCGTATATATGAGCTTCTTGACTCTGGATTGCGGACTGGTGGCATCTTCTTTGATTTGACGCGAGCCTTCGATTCTGTTGATCACGGGTTGTTGCTGCAGAAGTTATGTATGTACGGCATAAGGGGGCGTTGTGGAGAGTGGATAGAATCATATTTAAAAGGGCGAAAACAGGTTGTTTCAATTAGTAATGATTGTGGTCATAATATCTGCTCTTCTTCTAATGATATCCGACTAGGTGTACCGCAAGGATCTATTTTGGGCCCACTTTTATTTGTTCTTTTTGTCAATGATCTGTGTCATTGTTTCCCTGAGAGAGATTTATATCAATATGCTGACGACAACACAGTAATTATCTCGGGCCATAATGAGGCGGATATGAGTCACACTGGAAATATATATTCCGACAATGTCTATGTGGTGTGAACGTAACGGATTAAAAATAAATAATAGTAAAACCACGTTTTTAACATTTAGTGCGTCAAGGCGAGTCGTGGACAGATCACCTTTAGTACGATTAAAAGGTGCAACAATCCCTGTTGTACCAGATACTAAATTCCTTGGCTGTTACGTGGATTCTTTGTTGTCGTGGGATGCCCATGTTTCTGAACTGTGTTCAAAATTGTGTTCACTAAATTATGCTTTGTTTAAGTTAAGAGATTGTGTCAACCTTGATACATTACTAATGTTTTATCACGCCCATATTTGCTCAAGGCTCAGGTATGGCATTTTGTTCTGGGGTCAATCGTCTCAGTTGCCTCGGTGCTTCGTTGCTCAGAAACGATTAATACGCACAATGTTTTACATGAGAAGATCTGACTCTTGTAGAACTATATTTCAGGCAAATAGCATAATGTCGTTACTATCGCTATTTCTATTTGAATGTGCCATGTATGCAAAGAAACACAGTTCTTCGTTTACTTGCAATAAGCATATTAGTGCATACATCACTAGGAATGGTGACGATTATCCTATGCCTGCCCACAAGACTACACTTTATGAAAGGAATCCAAAATATGTATGCATTAAGGTATTCAATAAACTTCCGCCGAATATCAAGACTTTGAATATGTTCCAATTCAAAAAGGCTGTCAAATGATACTTTTTAGAGAATTGTTTTTATAGTCTATCGGAATTCTTATGACACCCCGTGGGGATGTTGAGTGTCGAGATGGTGATGTATGTTCTTTATGTTAGTTTAAGTGCACCACTATAGTGTAATTACACTGTATATATTATTATTATATTCATTATTTAATGTTTGACAAAACCGATATCCACAGGATCTTATGGTGAATAAACTTTATTATTATTATTATTATGTATAAGTTGGTCTTTTTAAATTAGAGTTTTCTTGTGAATTCAACAACAATGCAAGTGTAATGTCAAGCAATTTTATCATACAATTTACAATTAGAGTCAACTCAACTGGTTGAACGTATTTCCAGTATTCTAAACATGCCTTGGAATTTATAGACTTTGAGTATTTTTACGATAGCAATTATAATAATAGTTGACGAGAGCAAAGATGTCAAATTTTCAAACCAAAAAAAAAAAAAAAAGAAGAGACGTAAAAATCTTAATTGCCATCCAGTAAAAATGAAATAAGATTAAAAGGTTTCCAATCATATTTCGTGTGATATAGAATGCGATTTACGAATAACAGAGAAACAGCTGTTTCCATTTGTCTGTGCTTAATAATTACACTGACATGACGTCTGCGGTGTTTGTTTTACGGGCGTGTGCCGTATGGACACAACCGCCTAACATAAGCAAATCTCTAAATTTATACATAGCCACTTAGGCATGAAAAGTGCCCCAATAATAAAAGACGATCTTACAAATAATCGCCTTGGTTTTTTCGTGAAGTCGGAGGGGAAATAACTTTTTTGTTCTTCCGGAATAGATAATTGAAGAGAACATAAACACATATTAATTATAACTAATTCTTTTTTTACTGTAATCAGATTAAGAAAAAGTGTAGGAGAAATCAATGACTTTTCGGTTGTTTGCACAATTGTATTGCCTGTAATTGTCGACAATTGAAAACTTCTAATTAAGTTTTTAATGAGACTTGCCTCTATTGTCATTTGTTAATGATAAAGCTCAAATCAAATTGTAGTATTATGGGTATCAAGGCGATACTTTTTCTTTTCTCTTGTTTGCTTAAAAGTAAACTACTGAAGAATTTAATCTAGAAATTGTGTAATGGGAATTTTTGCAAAATTTGTAAAACATATTCACATAAAACGAAAGGTTTGTATAAACAAAATGGATTAAAAGAAAAAGTGATCAATTGTAAAATAAAAAAATTGTATCGTAAATTCTAAGGAATAATAGTGTAAATAGAGCAACTCAAAATTAAAAGATATTTTGCATCAATTTTAGTTGACAATAACTTGAGTTTTCTAAACTTTGGTACAGATATTCATTCACTTACATCACCTAAGTCGCATCCAATACAAATCACCCAGTATAAAATAGCAAATAAGAGAGAAAGGAAGCAATCATTTCGCGCCGGACTTCTAAAACTGAGGAAGTTATTTACTTCTCAAAAACATTATTCAGGATGTAATTAACAGCGCAAAGAAACAAGTGTTCAAATTTCGAAAAACATGATTGTCAGAAAGATCGAAGTTTCTTAATTGCAAAAGAAACGGACTTTTCAGGAGAAGTGTAACACTTGATACTGGTTGGTACCTCAATGATAAATGAAATTACAAGTATAACATAGAATTTTACAAAAAAATCTGAAAAAAAAATTGTGTCTAGTATGTTATAAGAACATCTAATGTTGCTTAAGTATATCGTATAATTTTCATATTAAGTTTCATTACTGATTACGGAAATAAACATCGTTCTAAATTATAGTTGCTAAACCACTTTTAAACGCTTTTTTCTGTATATACGACTATATGCCTATGATATGACGGATTAGTCTCAAAAGATTAAAATTCATGTTTGTGTTGTTAGAAAAAAGTAGCAATTTTTTCAGTTACAAAGTTACTAACTATAATTCATAGATCTCTCTATCCGTTATTGTAACTGCTATCTTTTGATCTAGTAGGTACAATATAACTACAATATTGATGTTATTGTAACTGCTGGTTTCAATAACATTGATTTGATTTTTATTCTAGAAGAAAAATTCAAACAAGGGTACTCACGCGGTTTTAACAAGTTGTTTTAATGATACATAATTAGATATTCTTTTCTTCTTCTCTTTCCTTTGAAGAATTAAGTTTTGCATAAATATAAGTACCTATATAATACTTTGAGAACACTTCACTTTTGCGATAAAGATATTTTAAGCTAGTCTTAAAAATATTACACGAAAAAACAAAACGATTCAGCTAACCATTTATGGGGTGACATATCCTTTAATTCTATTCAATTTTTAACTTAACATTTTTGCATTTGTTTTCCCTTTTAATAATTACATCTATATGCTTCGTATTTAAGATTGCAAGACATTTTGAAATGAAATTACACATTTTTAAAATTACTTCTGTAAATAGATATACGTTAAATTCTTAACAGTTCTTAGAAAAGAACAGACCATATAGTTGATACAAATGTCTACTTGTAAGAAAATTACATAATGAAAATTAAGAATAGGTAACAGATTTTAGCAGTGAGATGTACAAATTAAAGAAATGTAAAGAAATAAGCAAAATTAAAGACCTTAAACAATATTTATGCTAAAAACTTACTAGGGCCAAAGGATGTTTGTGAAGTTGGTCAGCGGATACAGGTTGATCCATCAGTACAGCCCTCAGATGTGCAATGTAACTCGTAGCAAGCCGCAAAGTGTCTAATTTCGATAATTTGGTATCGGCGGGCACCCACGGCAGAGTTGTCTTCAGCCGACAAAAGGCCTTGCTCAAAACTCTCATTCGTGCCCTTTCTCTTGCATTAGCGGCGTTCCTTTGCGGATGTTTTGCGTCGTCCATTTCGTCGTCCGAGTCTATAGATTCCGTTATGCGTCTTTTACGAGGCATAGTGTGAATGTCTAAAAACAAAAGTCTATGTCTTGACTACCATATAAGTTTGTATTATTTGGTTTAAATTTAATTTTTATACTTCAATAATGGGTAAAGGGTATTTAAGTACGATAAATGAAGATAGACTTCTACAGCAGGGTTATGACAGATAACTAATGATCATTATTTTCTCTTGAAAGTTGCTTTTTTTCATGTAAAAATTATATTTTTCATAATCATGATGGTTGATTAGTTACTTAGAAACGCATATGGTTGCATATTTATATACAACTGTAATATAATAGTTTGTAGGTATAAGGTAAGACTTTGTAGTGTGCAAATTTAGTTTCATGGTTGGCTTTTTCCTCATATAGTTATTTCAAAAGATTTATCGAAGTATAAAGTTATCATTAGCAATTAGTTTATGAGAAAAATTTTACTTAATTGGTACTTATGAGTCGTGTTGAGCTAAGTGGACAGAAAAAGTAACTTCACCTAGTTAAATATTTTATGCAGTAAGTATCATTTATTCTATAATATTCTTCTTATTAAAATTATTATTTGATCGTCAATTTGTTTGCCTTAAATATAAACTCTAAAACTACTGGACCGATTTGAAGGATTCTTTAACTTTTATTAAATGTGAATTTCCAATATTGCAGATGGCAGACGAACCATGTTTAATTTAAAACATTTACGGAAGAATATTTAATAGTAAAATAAATAAGTTTAAAGCGAGTATATTCGATAATTACAAGGAATTTTCTAATAGGGCACTTTATAATATCGAAGAACTGCATACCTAGTACTTATATAAGATTATTAAATGCATGAGATTCATTTCTTCTGCAGCTTTATAAAAACATTGTGTGTATATCAGCGTTTCTCAACCTTTTTGCATTTCCGACCCAATTTTCAATCACAATTCACAATTCGCCCCCCTCCTCTCATTTCACTGAAATCGTAATTGTAATCTTAGTTTCTATTTAATTTAATTATATTTTGACGCTAAAGCCATCCTACGATCTTAAAAATTACCACAAATGGGTAAATTTATTGATATTTGGCAACACCGATCCGCTGCATTGATAAAATCAGAATCGATTGCTCTCTGTCTCATGTACACCATATCGGACATCCTCGCTGCTTCGCGAGAAGTTCCGATTTGTCTCGAACATTCTAGACTGCCTGCGCGGCGTGCATAAAGCTATATCTCGTTCCACCCAATCGAAAATCAAATCTATAAGTTTAGTGCAATCTGTAGGCTAGGCTCAGATAAAATCTGCTATCTAACCTACGTGAACTTAAATAACAGTTATGCGAAAGAAATGCGATATTAAAAGGCTAACCAAAAGAAAAACAAATATATGATGCATAAAGAAACTAGTACCTACATGAAGTAACACTAATAGATATTAATATACTGATAATAATAACAAAGATAGATTAATCAGCGCACACCAACAACAGCATGTAAAAGATAATACTTTCTCAGTTTAAAGCGAAAAGCCGAAATTGATAAATCCTTCCAAGAGTTTTCAATTGCATTATACTTAACATATATATTATAGGAAAAAGATCGTGTAAACTGCGCAGTTCTAAAAGTAGGAGGCGAAATTAAGCCACGAAACCTAATGGTAACGTATATCAGATCCAAAGCGAATTTTATTACACAGGTAAGGCGGAGATTTATGCAATAAAATTTTATGGTAAAGAGTTAATGTCTGTACTTCACGCCTAGACACCATGTTTAACCAACGTAAATCCCCTAATTTATGAGAAACATGGTCAAACTTTCTAATCTAATACAAGAATTTTGAACTTTTTGAATCCGCGCAGCAGACAATGAGTCAAGTGCAGGATGATACACGGAAGCACAATAGCCAAAATGTGATAGCACAAACGCTTCACATAATTTAGCCTTTGTCTCACAGAATACATCTGGAAGGGTATAGTTTTCTCAAGTTTAAATAAGCACATTTAATGTATTTGCCAACCTGCTCCCTGTATCTGAAAGTATTGTCCACAACAAGACCTAAATTTTTAGCTGAATCAACAATAGGTAAACTAGAATTATTAATTTTAATATCAATCATATCTTTCAAACGATCACAAATTGCAGGACAACCAAACAGCAAAACCATAGACTTAGTGGGATTTGTATGTAAATTGCATTGCAGAGCATTAGTACAAAGTGCGTCTAAATCGGTACTGACATTCTCCATCGCTGATCTACATTCCGCGGATGGAAAAGATAAATATAATTGTGTATCATCAGCATACGCATGATGGGAGCAAAATTTCATATCTTTCATTAATTGAGAGGAATAAATTGAAAAAAGCAAAGGGTCCAATGTAGACCCTTGAGGAACACCCTGACTAATATGCAAAGGTTGAGATATACAGGAATCCACGCGAACAGATTACTGCCTATCTGCGAGATAGCTCTCAATCAAGGCAGCAGAGTGGCATGAAAGACCCAAGCGTTCAAGTAAAACCACAAGTAAGTTATGGTTTATCGTGTCAAATGCTCTACTAAAATCGAGTAAAATTAACATGCTTATTAAGCCCTTATCCGTAGCAGCCAAAATATAGATGATATATATTTAATTCATATATTAATTCCTCTATTTTATAATATATATAACTACAAAAATTACACTAAGACTAGGTTCAGCTACATAGCTATCTTCAGCTAGAATAATAAATTAATTAAAATACATCAAAAGAGAAATTATAACACATTTTAATTTATAGATGTTATGAAATTTATAAAAGTAAAAAAAAATAATACTTAAAATAGCAAATTTTGAAATAATGAAGACCAAAAATCGAATTATGTTTGCATTTGAGTTGAGGACGAATAAGCTTAAATCAAATTTGTATAACGTCAATTTTTTGTCTTCAAATTTTGCCACTTAAATATTAATTTTCATACGTTTACAAATTTCATAACTGCTGCGACTTAAAATGTGATATTGTACTACGCGAATTTCTCTTTTGATGTATTTTAAATAATTGATTATTCTAACTGAAAATCACTACGTAGCTGAAACTGGTCTTACTGTAAAATCAAATAAATGATAAGGAAAATACAGAAATTAACATATGAATTAAGTATACTTGCTAAATCGTTTCTCGCTTGTATAACAGTAACCTTACAACGAAATTGAAATCCCAAATAATCATTAATTCTAACAACAGAAATTTTGTTTCCACTTTTAAAACTTTCTACTGAATAACAAAAATAAGTACTAATTGTTAATTTTACTAATTACCTATAAAGTATTGTCTAACTAGTAACTAATACACTCCTAGATTACTAGTACCAGTACCTGATGATAATTATTTTCATTATCAGAAGTTAGCGATTTTTAATTATGTTTATTGGGTAATTATTTTTTTTGTTTTATATTTTATAGTATACCGTGTTTTTGGTTACTGGGAAGATTATTATCTGTGTAATTTGTGTATTTGAAATTGAGATTTTAGCGGAAATTATCCACTCATACATTTATGTATTTTTATTATACTTTATAGAAGGCGTTTAGTATTAGTTTCAATCTTCTCTGAAAATGTATCGCCAGTGCATCCTTAGCTTTTTAATGCTTCAAATGAGAAATGTTTAATATTATATCTTCCAAATTACAAAATCCAGAGGATAATAAATTTAAAATTAAATCTGAAATTTATGATGAATAAAGTATATTCTGCATGCTTTTTTAACAGAAACTTCTAGCGTATTTTTCTTTCTAACTTAAATCATATTGTAAGTGTTTATCCTTTATCTTATAGAAACGCAAAAAGAATGTAATACGATATGAAAGTTTTAATTGCTTTATCCTCTTACGAATTTATGTACTTATTTACTTACATTCGTCAAAACGTAGTTATATATTTTTAGAAATATCACCACTTTTCACACACACTTTCAATTTTTAACTAAAGTGCTTGTTTGAAGTTATCTTTTCCTAGCGAGGGCGTGAAGCACAATGGTAACCGCCCAATCATTAAGTAGATGAAAATCCGGCAACCAACCCTGGACCAGCGGGCAAATATAATTCGACAGGAAATTCTAAGCATCCTATTTTTACCACAGCGTTATTGTTAAGTGAGCAAAAAGAAACACAAACATTTGTTGTAATATATACTGTTTATTAGCAGTCCCCTTTATTCCTGAAACGTGTTTGTCGCGTCCTTTTGTGCGCGAAGGTAAATATAAATAGATACTGCATACTTTCCCGAATAAGATTTTTGAGTAAAACCTTTTCTCTCTTTTTATGGTTAAGTAGATACTGCAATCTATAATCTTTGTAAAAGAGTATTTTGAGAGAGAAATGTAAATAAAGTGTTTACATGCTCTAAATAAGATTTAATAATCTGTTTTTATAATATTAATCGCAAAACATTCTTTTAAGATGTTATAGGCAAATAATAAAATGTAAATTTTATTTTTCGACTACATCTGAAAGTACATACAACCTTACTACACTCGTTAGGTTAGAAAGCGCCACTTTACCGAATTGAGCTACATATATGAGTTGCTACGAATTGTTAACACATCGCTTCCGTTACCTCACCGTTCATGGATGGTGAAGTACAATAAGTACATTCTGAATTGAACTACCAACGTATCACTTCCATTATTTTACCATACTCTTCTGTGAAGTTTGTCTGGTTTCGGTTGTCTAAATAACTGTCAAACAATCTGTCATTAAAATATGAGTGATCTGTCTTCTAAACACCACAAATGCAATTAAATTGATATTAGTAACTGGTAATAATGGGATAGTCGACAAAATATTGTACGCGCCTCGGCTTGCAATCTCCAAACTCGTTCGATAAAACATCACTTTCCATTTCCACTTCACATTTCAATTTCTTTAGTAGCTATTTACTATATACTATCATAATTTAACAAAAGCACAGGCAGGAAATAAAAAATGGTAAATGAACCATAAAAGCGCATTATGAACACTTTTTTAATTTTAAATGTTGATTCAGGACGTAAAAAACAAATTATCTCAATAAAAATAGGCATTGGAGTCTACTTACTATACCTAGTTCATTAACGTTCAACACAATTTAGCAGAGGCACGTATTCGAATACATTACTCAAGTCAAGTTAATTTGAATTATCTATCGCACGAAGTGTTGAATTGATTACATTTACGATTAAACTGCTGCAACTGTTCTGTATTATTCAACGATGCTTTAGTGCATTGTTTACTTAATTTTCTGTTATACACATGAGATTAAAGAAATCACAAAAATTGCAGCCTAGAGGATATTCCGAAGATGTCATTTATAGTACCATTAGGAAACACAAAAACATAATAAGAATTAGAAATTGTTGGCATTTATGTTTACAATTCGGGTATTGATCGTTTGGTAACGTTGTTTCTAACTAGCTTAGGTGCTACTGGGATCCATTGTAGGCCCAATTTTATTTTGTATATATATCAGTCAACTACCTACACACTTTTATTACTCTAATCTCTAATTGTAAGAATTTTTATTCTATAGATATTGATGCGCCTCAGGTTCTTATTAATCGTGATCTAAAACAGATTTCTAACTTCGCATCGGACCTTAAAATTAATCCTGCTAAATCTGCATTGCTTGCCTAGAGCTGTGGACAGCAGTAAATCTGCACTTACATTAAAGATTAATGATTCCAACTTGTTGCTGTCCAATTCTGCTAGAAACCTAAGAATAGTTATGGACTTTATGGGATGGATTTCGTTTTAAAACGCATTACTCTGGTATACTTCACACAGCATACAGCAGACTGAAAATATTGTATCCCCTTAAAGGGCTTTTGAGTATTTGGGCAAAATCTGTCATATGTGAGGTCTTTGTACTCTCTCCCTTTCACTATGGTTTGCAGGTATATGGACCTTGTTTGGATGCTGGTGACAGGAATAGGGCACTTCGCCTCTGTGCCCTTGTATGAGTTGTATTTTTGGTATAAGAAAATACGATAGAATATCGCATAGACTCCTGGAACTGAAATGGCCAACCATGCAAAACCGTCGAAAAGTGCAGACTCTAAAGTTTTATGATAAATTGATCATAACAAAAACTCCACACACCTCCTTGATAAAATACACTTCCGTACGGACGTATGTACCTAACATTAGGAGCAGGAGTTTGATTATGCAAAAATAATTGCACGTAGAATTGCTTAACTGTAAAGCGGTATTAAAACGTGCAATATCTATTGCACGCAATTTTTATTACGTGCAAGTAAAATTGCGAACTGCGGCCTTTATGCATATTTTCAGAAAACAGATTAATAGCAGGCGCACGGAATTAAACTATTTCGGTTATTAAGTTTTTCTTTTATAGTTATTGTGTTTTGTTTATCATAACGAGATGAATTATTATTATTATTATTACTATTTCAAAATAATTAAAAATAAATAATAATAAATGAACCATAGTAATATAGAATCGAATTTACTTATTGAAATAAGTACATATATGCCCAATTATTATTAGCACTTTATAGACTACAATCATGATAATTATATTTGCATAAGCATCTTGTCGTCCTAAGTTATCCATCTACAACTTCTCCTCTATTAAGAGCGGTGAATTGTTTAAATCATAGGTATGTTTGTTTTTTGAAATATCAGTCACAAATCACAAACATTCTAGTAAATTTTTGGGAATTAACAAAAATTCGTTTAGAAAGTGTATCTCTCAGATATCATAATCAGATTTTTCTTCAGGTGAACGTAAAAAAGTCTACGGCGTTTGAATGGTTAATTGATTCTAACTTTTGGAATTTTTAGGTTTTTTGCTTTCACTTTTAAGAATTTTCTTTATAGATATTTATTTTTCTTTCTACTATAAAAATTAAATGTGAATGCATCGTTGTCTTTTGAAGTACGTAAGGTGGAGCATAAGTGAATGGAAGAATTTGCTAGATTTACATTGAATAACTAATACGTTAGAGTATTTCCATCAAATACTTATTATATTTTGCCTCTCAACAATTTTGTTATAAATATTCTTCTTTTTACGTTTTATTTTGTTTTACAACCAACGTTTACGTTCTATTTATTTTTAGGTTTTCTTTTATTATGTGTTTTTAGTTTTTTAATCGCTTTCAGTTAGATAAACTTTTAAATAAAATAAAAATAACGTTATATGCACAATACTTTTACATTTCAATCCGTCATTGAAAAATTCATAGTAACAGTACAGTAACTTAATAATACGTAAAACTGTTTCTCCAGGTGTGATTTATCAGATCACTCTCTCAAAGTTCGTTTCCGCTTAAAACCGAGGGTCTATGAGCTAGAACTCGAAACAACTTCCGCACAAAAACATTACTACTACTATAATACATATTTTATGAGAATTAAAATTCGCCCTGACGAAATCTACATTTTCGTTACACATTGGCCATCTCGTATCTATAACATATTTGTTGATGTAACCCTTAAATTATAATTTGTATATTTTCATAGACGAGGTTTTGTTTCTTGTATTCTCTGTTTATTCGGCTACGTATGCTGTAATAAAATTCTTAAACGGAGGGTTGAATGTCACTGGCGTTTTCGAAAGAGAAGCGGCAATTTTATACGCAAACTCTAGATATTTATTTGTTTAAGTAAAGATAATACCCAAGCATTTGGAATAAATATCGGATAACCAAAATATTTAAGTGTATAGTAGGAAAAGAAAAAAGTAAGAAATATACGAATGTATGTCAACCGCAACACTTTAGGGTCCAAAAATATGGATTTGTAACTTGAAATTCGATAGGCCCCCAAAGTCCCTGAATATTAGTTTTAGATATTATGTACATATATATTTCGAATGCATATGTTTATTTGAAATATTTTGGATACGAACAAATAATGAAATAAATTTTGTTTTTAATTCTTGGTCAAAACACTTGATGTTTTCCCGAGAAAATAGTTGTTTCTTTTTAAATCTTTAGCATTAATTTCTTCTATTTATGTTAACTGACTTCTAAACAGTGTCAAACCTTAAGCTGCATTTCTTCGCTTTTCTTTAGTTTGCTTTCTATGTTTTCTTTTATATATAGTGTGTAAGTAATCGTAGTTTAAAAATGTTGTATTGGCCTTAGTTAAGCTATTCCACAAGGGGGAGTTACTTCCCCACTCTTGTGGAGTTTGACAGTAGGTGAACTTGTATGGAGGCTGACTAATCTATGCACATCGTGTCAAGGCTATGCTGATGATGCAGTCACATTTGCAAGATGAAAGTTTGGGATTATCCTATGTGGCATAGTTCAAAGGGGACTTACGAAAAGGTGGTGCCAATCAGTGGGCTTTAACATCAACGCCACTAAGACTACCTTAATAGCATTCACAAAGAAAAGAGAACTCAGTTTCAAGACCATAAAAGTAGATGGGCAAGACATAGACTGGAAGAAGGAGGTGAAATACCTAGGCCTTATCCTGAATAATAAACTATTGTGGAATAAGCATGAGCTTGAAGTAACTAACAAGGCAAAAAAGGTCCTAATGGTTTGTAGAAACTTCGCAGGTAATAACTGGGGTTGCAACTCAAAAAAACTGCTCTGGGTGTATACAGTAATCGTGAGACCAATGATCACTTATGGGACAGTGGCTTGGAGCAAGAGAACTAATCTGGCCATTGTGAGAGCTAATCTCTCCAAAGTGCAAAGATTAGCATGTGTATGTGTATGCATAACGGGGACAATGAGAACCTGTTCAACAGCAGCTATTGAAGTGGTACTAAATCTTACTCCTCTTCACATTTTGGTGGAGAGTATAGCCAAAAGGACAACACGCAGGATGATCAGGGAAGGACTGGCTAGGCATAGGCCTCAGCCTCTCTGTAGCCCTACTGTGGGTTCCGCGACACACAGGAGTGGAAGGAAACGAAATAAGAGATAATCTCGCTAAGAAAGGGGCTAGTATACCTTTTGTAGGGACAGAACCTTTTTGCGGGATAAGTAGTGGTATAATACTGGAGAAACTCACAAATGAAGTAGAGCGGAGAAAATTCAAATACTCGGAGAATCTTCAGGGAATGAGGCAAGCTAAAACCCTTCTGGGAACCTATAACCAAAAGAGATCTGCAGAATGCATCAACCTGAGTAAAAATAATGTTCGTATATTGACAGTGTTCCTTACAGGTCATTGTAAACTGAACGGACATCTAAGCAGGCTGGGAATAGCGGAGGGAGCCGAATGAAGATTTCGTAGGGAACAGGATGAGACCATCCATCTACTCACAAACTGCGCTGCACTGTGCAACTCAAGGGCGCTGCACCTGGGAGCATGTGATTGAGTGATACAAATAACTATTGTATCACTAGGCCAGAAATTATATTTTTGCGAGTGTGAGTACGGTTTGAGGGGCCGAGGCGAAACCGAGGTCTCACAAGTGCGAATACTCGCAAAAGAGTTTCTGGCCGTATTACACACTATTTTTTGAGCCGACAAATCTTAATTTTGTTATAAATAATAAAACAAACTAACGCTAGGGAGTTAACAGTATAGATTGGCAATACATATTACGTATGAATTTTGAATTGGAAATCAGGGTTAAGATACCTCAGTGTTTTAACGTTGTAATTTTCTTGGTAGTTTTGATGCATATTCATCAATTCTGAGATTCTTCAGATGAGAATTCTGTCATCTGTCATGGAATCTATAATTAATCACAGAAATTTCAGTAATTCCAATATAGTGTTGCCAACCAATAGTGGTCTTTTTGCCGGCCTAGGCCGGAGAATGGTAAGTTTCCGGCCGATTTATAGTAATGCAAAATCAGTGTTTCTGGACATAGACGCAAAAATAATATTTATTTCTCAAATTACAAACGTTATTCTGGTTTGATGTTGCCATATGTACTTTAGTGTAAAAAAGGAGTAGGTACTTAAAGGAAAAAAACGGCAAAATATTAAAATATAACGATTAATTACACCAACATGGTGCTACAAATATGATTTCCTACAGAAGATTTAAAAAATTCGAATTATTTTTAGTCGCACATCTTCAATTTTCATGTTCTCGTGTGCCTTAACAAACGACCCTACAACATTTTTGTATTAAAATTGTCGACTCAGAATTAATCATAGAAGCCCTCTACCTGACGGTTATCCGTACTTTTCTGACCAGCCTGTGTAAATACTCTTGCGCCATAAGTATGCTTTGGAGAAATTTCTCACCGATTTTGTAATTTATTCATTTTAATAATTACATATTTAGTTTATTTTAGTTTAGATATAATCCAAGAGACAATTCAATCTCATGTATGTTTGTTTATTTAATTATGATACACAATACGCTACACTTTATTATTTGTATAAAAATAAAAATAACAATTACCAATGCTAAGCAATTATGAACAAGTACATTATTACTTATTGGTGACTGCTTTCTTTGTGTTTGTTTGTAGTAAAAAAAGCTTTAACTAATAACAAACTTTACCTCTATTTTTTCTTTTTGTAAAAACCTGCAAACTATTGCCTGCTTGTCTAATCTATAAATCAAATTGTTATTTAAAGTATGTTAAACATAGATGTGTATGTCCTTTGAGATTTTTAGTTTAGAGCAAAACAGGGATTTCTAAAATTGGCGAATTCGAGAAAGCTTTATCCAATTGTTCTGTAATTTTTTATGGCAATCCAGGCTTTAAGTACTAATAACAGTGCTAAAAATATTATGATTGTCAAATTTTTCAACTAATCAGAATATCTGGATGCATTATTTATTTACATCTGCAAATTTTTGAAAAATGCTCAATTATTCGACAATAACCTTAATTGATTTTAAATCATTCGAAAATAAATATTTCTGCCAAATTTTTTTAATACAAGCTATTTTGAAAGAAAAAATACTACACTTTCTGTTTCTTCTTATATAGCCCTGCTAAAATCATGAGGTATAAAGAAATGTTTTATTTAGAAATTATTCAAAAAAACTTAAAACGAATTTTTTCAGAAAATTAATAAAACAACAATGCTTTTGGTATTATTAGGATTCATTTAATGAAAGGTTAAGACCTACTAAAATGGTTTGGTCGAATAATTGCGTATTTTTGGAAAAATAAAGCGCAAATCTTACGATTTCAGAGAACACAAAGTTATTATATACTGCGATTTTCAAATTATTCCAATAAACTAAGAAATGAAGTCCCGTAAAAGATAACTAACAATAGGTGTAAAATTTAGCATAATTCATTACTATATCATTTCTGAAATGTACAAAATAGTACCTACGTCTGAATTTTAATTAAGTTTAAAAATTATTTAGTTCAGGCTAGTGGAGCAAATCCTCTATAGATCTAACGCATTTAATCGCGACCATAGACTTGCAATTTCTAAATACAACTTTTCTTTGAATAGTTTCTTCAGTGCTGGTGGATCTTTTAGATCTGTACGCATATTCTGATCTTTCAGGTAACGAGAAGTTAACTGGTCTATCAAGATAGTGTCCAGAAATGCCAATTTCACTTCTTTGCCAAGGATCTTGACCAATCCTAAGGACATAGTAAAATGATTAACTAATAGTGAACCGTACGTAATGTATTATATGTTACCACATTAAAAAATCGGGAATGGCTTGCCTCATGTGATGTCTTAAAATTATAACAATCGACGGAACCAAACTGCAGGCAAACAGAATGAGTAAAAATGACACATCAGCAATTAAAGCTGCGTATGGTGAATCTTTGGAGTAACCGCCACTCTGCAAATGCTTCATAAATTTAAAAATTTACTATATATATATCAAAAATATATACCTTAATATAATCGTTTAATTTTGATATTCCCCATTTAAACATCTTGATTATTAGGAACCATATTCGTATCATATAAAAGTACGTCCAATGGAAACCTAACTCCTACGGAGGGCCATAATCAAGCATATACGTATATTGGAAGGAAATATTAAGGAACTTACTCTATAAAATCTAATCTTAAATGGTGTTAATCTATGGGTTTTTCGGTGAAACACTTTGAATATTAAAGCGAAAGCTCCAATCATAAATATCAAAGTTGGAATTATTGTTAGGGTTCTTGAGTCTAGTTCTGCTGCCGATTTCATTTCATTTAGAAATCTTTTATTTATATTTATTAGAAAATCCATTATTACGTTTGGTGCTAATTTTACCACTTGAATTTTTTAGTTTTATATTTAAGTAATATATTAAGTCAAAATCAGGTTTTTAAAGGCATGGTTGTATTAATTTGACAGCTGTCAATGTAAATACTAATACCTGATCAAATTCCGATATTTTCAATTACGATATTCAACTGGATTATCAAGATATTTGTATACAATATAAAGAACAGATTTTGTGTTAAATTTATTCATCTTTAATTTAACTGCAGAACAACGCCTGTAGTTTTAATATATCTTTTATTCCTTTTATTATTTGCAAGTAACCAAAAAAGTTGACAGATTGGATTTTGACAGAAGTGGGCACTAAACATTGCCTATGCCGATTTTGTGGATATTTAGATATTTAATTAATTAAATTGGATATAATAAAATAACTTAAGATAATTTTAACTGAAACTTACTGTGTGAAACTACAGAACTCAAAATTATCTGGTGTAAGGATCTAATATGGATAGCTTAGCTCAGCCGGGAACGATGTGAACAGGGGAGCTGTGGGAAGGCCTGCCTTCCTTCTCATTCTGTAATGTCTTCTTCTATTGCTAGTTGCAGCTAAGAGAGCTCTAGAAGCTGCAGATAGTAATATTGTGAGAAAAGCGCTTGGAAAAGTACAACCTTTGAGAAGGTACTGATTGATGAATTTTAAGGAAATCTAGACCTATTGGTTCTTTTCAATGGCTCGGGCTTGGCCTTTAATAACTATTAACATTAACAAATGGTGGTGAAGGTGACTTAGTTTGCGTACACTTCATTCAGGAAGAACTGGAATTGTCACCTGAATTCAAACTTTTTTACATTGATTTAAGATCACCTCGGCCCATTTGGAGCACATATCACCCTCTGGTAGACTTGGGGGGATACTAGACACATCAAGCTAGAGCTGGATAGAAATGCCAATGCCTTCTTAGGAAGAAAATAACAACTACGACTTGTCTCATAGCCTAGCTTTTTGTGAAAATTTATAGTAGTCAATGCAAAGATCAACTTGGTTTATTTATCACCAACAAAAAGCTGCTGTATTTTATGCCATCGCACCTATTACTAGGTGGTTGGTAGTTGGGAAGGAAGATAAAGATTGAGATTGGTTGACACTCAGAGTTTGTTGATTTAGTAGGCTGGTGTTGGATCTAGTTTGTACAATAAAATAAATAATTCAACATCGCTATTTCGAGATGTCAACCACTTAGTTTTGAATGGAGGACTCTGTATATTTTTGTTTTAAATAAACGAGAAATTAATTTTCGGCAAAAATTATTATACTCCAAGTATGTACTGGTACAGATCATATTAACCATTTTGTAATGTAATCACGATAGTCGCAGATTTCTGAACACACACTTCATATGTTTAACAAGTTGTTAGTATTAAGTATTTAGTTGTATTACCTATTTGTCAAGTTAAGAAGTCTTCATCGCAGTGTTAAAATACTTTTCACTTTCTCATGCAGAAAAGTATGATATGTTGAACACTTTTATAATATGTATGACTATATAAATAGTCTGTAATAGAGTAGGGATGGTACGACCTGCTTCTTAAACGGAGCGTGCACTAGCTCCGATTCCGGCTCTGTACGTGGTGCAAGAAATCAGCTGCACATGTCTTCAGGTCCTCAGCTCTATCAAGGTAACGACAGGTTGAGGACGTAGAGGCATGCTGAGACATACGCTTTGTATAGGAATACTCGGAATGGCGCTCTTACTATTTTTTTTTTTTAACTAAACTTATTAGAGAATTTACATCCAGGAAATTCTCACGAATAAATTCCCCAATGCAGTGTAGTGCTGCGCACAACATGTTAAATGTAGCATGTTGTTTTAGTATGTTTCCTGTCTTTAACATTACACTACCTACGGTAATACGTGCTAAAGTATTAGCATTACAAGTATAAACTTTATCTAAACCTAAACCATTTTGTACTAATTTGAAATCTTACGCGTCAACAGTTTCGTGAAATGTAGTAGAAATCAAATACAGATCGGATGGTTTGTTCGTGTTCAATATGCCGACAATAATGTTTACAACGCATCCACCCGTTAGATTCGTGGTTTCATTTATGCTAACCTATAAATTTTTTTTTTTAATTTTTATCTTAATTGTTTGTTTAATCGTATGTTAGAGTCTACAAATACTTCGCACAAAGGCGAACATAAAATAAAATTACATTTTTTTATAAAATATACAATGATTTATTAATAATAAAATTACTTTTTCAAACTTTTTTTCGTTAAAGTTCAAAGGCATTTTGTTTTGAGATTAAATGTAAATGTCATACTTCTTCTGATAGTTGATAAGTAAATGATTTTTGTGGGTTCTTTAATATTACATAAGTTATTGATTTAGTAATTTAATATTACATATAGTGTAATACGGGCGTATTATTATTATTATTAAGTATTCATAATTAATTTGAAGTGGTAAATTAACCGAATAAATATACAGTATAAATATTGCAACATATGGGAAATTTTGCGTACAATATTTTTTTGACTAGCACATGACTACTAGGTACTTAATAAAATCAATTTACTTGCATTTGTGGTGTTCGGAGATAGATCCATAGATAATAAATATATATACGTATAATAGATGTGTACCTCCCATGTAATTTCACGCGGCACTAGCAAAGTTTCAAACCTTTTAAGACTGGTGGCGCGTAGCGTTAGTCAGCAAGAACTATTTCCAATACGCGGGAGATTTGATATTATTTACAATTAAGAAATTTATTGTTTAAATTTTTTTTTGCACTTAAATGAATGGGCATAGAAAATAAAATAAAAATTAGAACGAAATCGTTTATTGTGCGCACATAAATACATAACTATACAGTACAAATATTTGCAATACATAACCACAAATTAAAATAAATCGCTTACTTAATACTACTTAACTAAATATATAAGTAATAATAAGGAATAATTATCATAATAATAAATAGTAATCATTGTAATTTAATTAAATTAAGATCATGGGATGAAATTTGTAAATCACCTGTCACATTTTGTATGATGTACATTCCGTAATTGACAAGGGATCAAATTTGATACGGATTTGCTCATGTTTTCTAACGCTTCATACGCCTTGGTCTTCATAAAATCCTCTATGCGGAGAACTTTGTCCTCTAGTCTTTTACAAATATTTTTCAGGCACGCTTCGAGTTTTTGGAAAGATCTTGCTACTTTATATAAGCTGATAGCTTCTGGTGCAAACTCCGTCTTTCTTCGCACCTGTTTTATTTGTAATTATTATCAACAATTCTCACCGCTTCATCGTAAATTCGGAATTTCCTTCGAACACTTTTTGTACCAAAACATCCTTACGGGCAGCAATTTCTTAATCCACCCATTATTGCAAATACGGATATTCACAATTATTACAGCCTTTTCACTCACAAATCAGAAAGAGATAAAAGCAATTTCAAACGACTGAAAACGCACAAATTTCAAAATGACGGATGTGTATAAAATTTTCAAACAATGTGTTTTTTGTTGTCGTTGACGACGCGTCATCATACTTCAATCTTATTGGTCAAAAAATCCATACTAGCGCCGAAGCGTTAGTCAGCAAGTACTAAACCGTGCCTACAAGATACAATACAAGGTAAACAGGCGTGGATAGATCACTCGTATCTGAAAGGCAGACTATTTGACAACTATTTTGACGCAGATAAACTTCAGAATCTTCACAGACACGCCTGTTTACTTATTTACTTATTAATGTGAGTACCTTGTGCTGCCATCTATATGTTCGCTCTTTAATGATTAGAATTGCATAGCAACAATCTTTGTGAACCCTTTTTAGATAATTTTTTGAGAATACAACATAGGAGTATGAGGTTTATTCCTATTGATCAATTTTCTTAGCTTGTTAATCTTTAATATACCGAGTGTTCCAACGTGAATGGCCTATTAGAAGTGTCTAACTAACTTGCTATGTTATTTATATTTAGTTCCATTATACAGGACGTTACACACAGGGTAACGTGTGTCAGAAAAATAGATTCATACGCAAAGTATAATAATCAAAATATAATATTTGTATACCTCTACCTCTACCTATAAAGTTCTAATGACACAAATACACTCTATTAGCCTAAAACTCAATATCATCAGAATCTTATTTACAATTGATAACGTTTTTGTTATTTGCGATTTCTTAACAAAAGTAGAGCATCTAGTATTGTACTAAGATGATTTCTATTAATTATAGCAATAGTTATTAACGTATCAAGCTTGGAAAGTAATGTTTTATCGAACTAGTTTGGAGATTGCGAGCCGAGGTGAGTAATCAAACGAGTTCAATAAAGACACTTTCCAGCCGTGGTGTGGACAATACTTTTTCATCTACCACATAATTACCGCTTTCTAAAACCAATTAACTTGCCCTTATAGTGTTCAGAATACAGATCACTCATATTCGAATGACAGATTGTCTGACAGATTGTCTGACAGATTGTCTGACAGATATTTTAACATCCGAACCCAGAAAAACTGCAGAACCTTCACAGAATAGTAGGGTAAAGTAACGGAAGTGATGCAATTTATAATAATTCATAGTAAAATTCTATCCTTGAATGAGTGTAGTAAGGTTCCACTTTCTGATGTGGTAGTCAAAAAATGAATTTTGATTTAATTAAAGTTATTAAAAAAAAAAAAGATTTCTGTAAAGTTTGCTTTTTGTTGTTTACGATCAAAAACCCATCGATATGTTTTTTTAAATACATTTCTTTCGAAGAAAAAGGAATATTAAGTAAAACTAAATGTAAAAAATAAATATTTATTAATGTAAAATTTATCAAGGCCCCTTATATAAAAATAAATAGTACAATAAATTAATATACCTACATATTACAACATCAAAATATAATCATTATTATTGGATTTATTTGATAATAACAGCATAATTTTTTTTTCTATTAACGTAAATTATTGATATACATAATAATTAAAAGAATTAAAATCTTAAATATGAAAAAAGTACAATCTTTGTAGTCATATCAAACACTTAAAATCCCTGATGTTTCTAGTGGGAGGTAATTTTTTTATTATTACATTAAAATATTTGGCATATTTTTAGGTAAAATTTGATTAAAATTATTGTCTAATTAAAACGTTCGATAATTTATTTATCGCCTATTTGAAAATGGCTGTCTATCAAATAGGTAATAAAACAGGTACGTCTAAAAATATGGCTGAATTTTTTTAGAAACACCTTGAACAACAACTTTCTGTAAAAAAATAGTAATTAGTTAGTTTGGAATAATACTCACATCTTAAATATAATACGACATGATTATGTTTTTGCATGCTAGTGTAATCGTTATTTTGGTTAATGTAGTTTCATCTAATACCTATACGTATAAATCCATTCTAATACATGTAGGTACAGACACAACAATTCCTACTTTAAATTTTAGATGTAGTAAGTGAGCAAACGATTAAGGTATACTACTTATGTTAGATTTGAAAATATCTATGGCTGGCGACATTTTCAAATCTAAACTTGAAATAAATATACTATAGGAGGATGTCATAGCGGTATTCTTAGTATCTTATTCTACGGAGATAAGTGTAGACATACATTTTTGTATCCATCGCAATATTTTTACATAGTTCCTATATACATATAAATACTCTAACATAGTTACACTTATTCGATTCGGTTATTACAAGCCTATTATTAAATTGTATGTAGAGCGTGTAGCACCTAAGACGCCTCGGACCATAATTCCACTATCATACAAGATATCGAAGAAAGTCTAAGAGTAAAATTGTGCAGAATTACCCTAGCTATCTTTCTAAAATACTTTTGGTCAACAGTGGCGTATCAAACTTATGTTTTTTTTTTTAATGGGACACCCTATAGTTTATAGTAGATTTGGAAAGCTCTCGATGAGTCCTTATTTTTCTATGTAACATGGTATACCGCTAACTGTAGCGATTTCGCTGTTATAACATTTTTTCCTCACAGTCGGGCCAGTGTTTGAATTTTTTTTTTGCCAGGAACTAAATTGCACTGGCGCTTAGGTTTTGAGTTTAGGGATAGAGTAATACCTCTTGTACGCTTACATAATCTTTTTTTCAAATGATTTGACAGGAAAATAATTTTTGATTGGTATTCGCAAATTTGTTTCATAAGTGGATGTTTTAAGTATTGGAAAACCTTTTGTTGTGAGGAGAAATGTGTTGGTCTAAAAGTGAGTAAAAGAAACTAAATTAGAATAATTCATTATGAAATTATTCGATTATGCCCACCACTTGCCATTCCCACAACGTTTACCGGTTTTTATAAAACAGGGATTTTTAATCTGGTGATCTGATGGGCATGTAGAACCATTGTAGAACTGACACTATATTGACAACAATTGACAAGCACAATCAAATACCAAAACATAGAATGTCCAAGTTTTTTTGCCAAGTTTGATTTATAATTTGCTTTAGAATATTATCTATGCTTTAGAACATGAAGCCCCAAGCATCTTTTCACGTAACCGGTTCTTATAAAGAATTTAACGACAAACAAAAAGATCTTTTTAAAGAACTCGATAAGGTAAATGTAACATTGCAACCAGGATTGACTTATAACTTTGAGAATAATGTGAAGGATATGGAAAATACAAGACACCCTCGTGCTCTAAAGAGTTTCAGAGGACAAGAGAGTATATTTAAAAAGCCTGAAGTGCCGCTGCGCAAATGTTTACCTAGGTCTAAAATACCAGATTTTTAAAAAAATCCTCACAAGTGGATGAAGTACAGCTTAAATGATGTTAAAGATGAAGATATATCGGAAGGAGGCAATAAGAAAGCTGCTCTTGCATTTTTGAAGGAACTAGAAGATAGAAACCTTGTGCAAAACATAACTGGCATGCATACTTCTCCAGATAAAATAACTTTTCACAAATCTGCTTTAGTTGCAGATACATGCAATGATGACGGAAAACTCACATTTAGAAATTCCAAAGTTTTGATGCCAGAATATGTAGTTGGCCAGAAAATAAGAAGAGAAAAGAAAAACAAAGAAAAAACCAGAGAAAGTACATCAAAGCAATTAACTCTAAGTCATTTGGTTGAAGCAGACTTAAGTTATATTATGATTGCGTATTCTTAAGCTTAATAAAAACCCATTATTTTATATAGTTTAAGAATTTTGTGTATAGTCTATATCTATAATATATTAGGAAAGTTATACTTAACCTTTTATTTTTTATTCTGCTTTCATATTAAGTGAATAAAGTACACAATTACTTTAAATATTCTTAAATAATGTATTCTTGGCCAAAACTGATTTGATATATATGCATACATATTATTCAAGTTTTCTTTGAATGTACTACATAGAGTGCATACACTTTAGGATGACAAATACATATTTCATTTTTGTTTCTACTAAATAAAATTCAAGTTTCCTGTAACGATTAGCAGCATTTGAAGCATATGAAGTTATTTACGATTGAGAAATTGTACAAATATTTATGACTTGTGTGGAAGTTACTAAAGATAATTGTGGAAAATATGAATTTTGCTTAGTGGAATGATATTAAAGAAAAACATGACTTTACCCATAAAACCGTAAATAAAGTGCAAAATGGATTTTTTAAATTAATAGCGTAATTATTCAATAAATTAAGTTTTGAAAATTACATTTTAGAAGGTGAACCCTGCCTTATGCTCGGTGATAGTGTAGTACGTTCACCATGTCACGGTTGTAAATAAACGTTATATGGGATCCCTTCTGCACATAACATCAGCTCAATCCATAATTCCAAAGCCATTGTTCATAATTCCTGCGAAATTTTCTTTATATGAACATATGAAATGTTTTTGTTAATATCTTTATTATAATTCTTATTTTGTTTAATCAAATAGCACCCACAATAGCAAAAATTACATCGCTGGTAGCCGAAATTTCAAATTTTTCATTCGTATCAAGAAGTGCAATTGTCAAAAAAAAAAACAGTAAAAATAAGATATAAAGAATAAAGTAACTGTAGAAACATTGTTCTCTGATAAATGTTGCGAAAATGCTGCAAAATCAAAAAGAAATGGTTGATATGGTATTTATTCTTGGAGAATGTTACAAGAATTGTTTGTTGGCATCACGAGTATACGCCGAAAAGTATCCTATAGCATCCAAATCCACGTGCATTTCAAATAGTGTTGGATAGATTTTCAACTACAGGGACTATTCAACGAGCAACGAGAGTTAGAATGAAGCTAGTTTTGACCGAACATAATGAATTTTTCAAGCCAGGCAAAATTTCTGTGTGTGGGTTATCAACAAAATCGACCATGATGAAACCTAACTTATGTGCGTCTTATTTTCCGATGAATCGACATTTCATAAAAATGGGATAGTCACTTCTTCCTCTGAGACTACATGAAGAACGAGGTCTACAGAACGGTACCAACTACAGCCGAGGATGTGCGAGAGAAGATTCACGCGGCTTTCTGTGGTGTATCAGCAAAACTGGCTTCGTTCTAACTCTCGTTGCTCGTTGAACGGTCTCAGTAGTTGAAAATTTATCCAACACTCTTTGAAATGTACGTGGATTTGGATGCGCTCTGCCAGGATACTTCTCAGCATATACTCGTGACGCCAACAAACAATTCTTGCAGCATTCTCCAAGAATAAACACCATGTCATCCATTTCTTCTTGAGCTTGAAGCATTTGAGAACAATGTTTCTATCGTCACTCTATTCTTATTTTTTTTACAATTGCACTTCTTTTGTTTTATCATGACAGACTTAATTTCGGAAAAAGACAATTTCCGACAAATTGACAAAACTTTTTTTTCTTAAAAATTTCGTTATAAAATGTGTTGTTTTTTGGTACCGAAGACAATTTTGGAATTTCGGCTATCCAGCGATGTAATTTTTTTGGGTGTGCCATTTCAAATTATAGACACAAATGACAATTTGCAAATGCCAATCAAAAATTATCTTGCTTTAATAAATCACTTGAAAAAAAATTATGTGAGGGTACAAGAGGTCTTAGTCTATCCCAAAATTCGAAACCTAAGCGCCGCGGTGCAATTTAGTCCATGCCAAAAAAACTTCAAACAATGGTCCGACTGTGAGGAAAAAATGTTATAACAGCGAAACCGCTAAAGTTAGGGATATACCATGTTCCATAAAAAAATAAATACTCATCGAGAACTTTCCAAATCTGCTATAAAATATAAGGTTAATGGGACACCAACATACAAGTTTGATACGCCACGCCACTGATGATCAGAAGTATTTTAAAAAGATGGTGAGGATTATTATGCACAATTTTGCTCTTAGACTTTCTTCGATTTCTTGTATGATAGGAGAGCTATGGTGCAAGGCGTCTTAGGTACTACACCCTGTATATACTCCAAAACATGATACATTTTAAGTATATGGCACTCACAAAATATAGATGATAGCATGTGAACATGATAGTCATAACAGCAATCCATTGTTAAGTATTATTCTCATATTATTTGTGGGAGAATCTTAAATAATAGGTATTTATTTTGAAAATAAAATATTCTATATTTCTTTTTAAACCTCTATTTCGGAGACAAAATAATTCAGTGTTTTTTTTTTTATGTAAATATGTATAATGCGTTAATTAAATACTGTGAAAACTAAAAGTTAGAACATTGTGCACCTACGGTTTGGAGAATTAAATGTTATTTAAAAAAAAATATATAAGTTTGAAATCATCGAAAGAGTTGTACTAGATATAAGATTTCATTAAATAAAAAAAGAATATGTTGGTCTGCCGGGCACATTATTAGGGGCATTAGAGACATTGTAAAAGAAAATAATTCTCAGGAGAAAAATATATCAGTACATGGTTGAAGAATTTGTTACACTCATTCAAGTAATAGTGAAAAATAAAGAAGAATGTTATATTGGGGATATTTTGCTTCACACTTACGTTTTTAACATTTTATTGGATCAAAATTATGGATTATTTTGAATAAAAAGGTGATAAGTAAGTGAATAGAATAAATTGTGAAAGAGCTGTATGATCGTTGCAAAATATTTTTTATAGAAAATAGAAAAAATTAAATTACGAAACTATTGTAAATGATATAGGTACTAAAGAAGTTTAGAAATCTGGAAACTGCGATCTATCTTCTTACATTATGATGGAGATTATTTTTGTGAAAAATTAGAGAAGTCACTATGAATCCCATTAACATTGATAGAAAGCTAATATTGAACATGGATAATATTTAGGATTGAATAAAAGTATTTTTTCAGATTGTAATGAAAGACTATACCTATTACACATTTTTAATTTGTGTTTTTATTTATTACTTAAAATTATTAAATCCGTTCCATATAATTTCGAAAGGTATGAGTGATATTTTTAAAGGAGCAGATTATGGGTACATGTTTTGCGCTGCAAAATACATTGAGAAATCTTTTAGATACCAGATCAGATATTTATAAAATTGGCTACGAAGATTGCAATTAGGTTTATATTGGACAGACTAATTGATCCAGATTTAAGGAACACATAGCGCATCAGTGCTATGAGAGGGTTAATTCATCGAGTGTTGCATAACACATAAATGATACCGGACACAGAATTAATATTGAAAACCTTGAAGTAATAAAAAAATGTAAACCTTCCAAGAATATTAGGTAAGTACGTGCGATACTATATACCTGAGGAAAGAAATAAAGTAGGGATAACGATGCATGTTTAGGTATTAGATATTTTCTTGATTCATTTGGCCTTCAATTGAAAATGGAAATTCATAAATTTTTTTGTTAAAAAAGAAATTGAAGAATTGAAAGGCTTTTAGCAAGAAACAAATATAATAATATATCAAGCGTGAAGCACAAGACGAGTAGTACAAATGACAATGACAGATGACAAAGTGTTTAATAAGGATATTGCTTAAAAAGAGAAAAGAAAGGAAAAGAACACATAAGAAAAAGAAATAATTTTAATATAAATCAATAGGGCAAAATTAGAAAGAAAGTTTTGTCAGATTTTCAAATATTGTTGCAATCGCAAAACGCCGTTTTCACAAGAAGAAAGTCATACAATTACGAAATTACAAGTACACGAAAGACTAATTTTTCGGAATTAAGTAGAAACCAATAGAAGATTATTAGAAAGGGAAGATCTACAGTGCATGCAATCAAATCCATAGTACAGGCAGTTAAAACATGAGAAAGGATGTGGGTGGCTCTCGTCTCATTGGATGTTAGGAATGCCTCTAACTTTGCCTCCTGGGGTAAAATACTGAAAGAATTAGAAAGAAAAAGTATCCCCCCGTACCTAATAAATATAATAACGGACTATTTGAGTGACAGAAGGGGACGTAGTACCCCATCATACTAGGACTCTCTCTTAGAATGGAAGTGAGTGCTGAGGTTCCACAGAGTTCGGTGCTGGGGCCGACCCTGTGGAACTCCAGCACCCACCTCCATTCTAAGAGAGGGCCCCCGTATGATGGGGTACTACGTCTCCCGGCGATCGAAGGAAGCAGAACTTTCGCCTATGCAAATGATCTCGCAGTAGTGGTAGAGGTGGAAACCCGAGGGATCTAGCCTTCAAAACAGATAACGCATTGCAAAATATCACTGAATGGATGTTAGCTAACGATCTGCAAAGAAAGACCGACGCAAAAATATTTAAGGGAACAAAACAGAGACAGATCGTAAATTTCACCATCTTGGATATCAAATTATACTCAAAGAACAAGTTAAATACCTGAGTGTCATTCTAGACCAGCGATTAACTTTTGGCGGCCACGTGGAATATATCATTAGAAAAGCTGAGAACACCCTAACGGTCTTGCGAAGGCTTATGCCAAATGTGGGAGGACCCAGTAGCGGAAAACGTGAACTTCTCTGTAGTGAGATTCAAAGTCAGTTTCTGTACGCAATTCCTGCTTGATCTATGGTGCTGGAGAAGAAAAAGTACAGGAATATATTAGCTAGGCTTCAGAGATTAATTTTATTGAGGGTTATCAGCGGGTACAGGACAATATCGACCGCCGGAGCCCTAGTTATTGCGGGGGTGCCACCGATTTACCTGCTGGCTGGGGAGTAACGCAAGACGCCTGTGGAAGAACAGACAACTAAGCCTCAGGTAAGAGAGTACACCCTGGCAGCTAGGCAGAAGCAATGGGAGAGAGATGGACCTGTGGCAGAATGGATACGGACTTTAATACCGGACATCAGAGCTTGGATAGCATGTAAACACAGAAAGGCGAATTAAAACCTATCGCAGTCATAGGAAGCGCTTCCAGTTGGCCGAGAGAGACACCTGTCCAGACTGCGGACTACTTGACTTACCGGAGCATGCCCTGTTGAATTGTAATAAATGGTGGAGGTGGAGAAGAAGATTGCCCAGGAGCTCAGGGTAGACAATATAGTAAACCTGATGATGGTAGACAACAGCAACTGGGATCACATCAGTAACTACGTAACCATGGTGTTGACTGCGAAGAAGACGGCAGAGAGAATCAGGTGTAAGAATATTCAAAATCCGTAAAGAAGCCTAGTCCTGAGGATCGAAAGAAGTGAAAGCAAGCAGGATGTCCATCAGATGTTACACCTGAACGGTTGTTCCAGAGGCACAGGAATGGGGAAACTGGGGGGTTTTTGATGAGTAGGCCGCGCAAGGTTTCGGAGAGTCTCACACTACCACGCGAAGATCAAATGACCGTGGTGTTCATAAAAAATTTTCCATTCACACAAAAAAATTAAATAGAAGATGATTATCCCACAATTATTGAATCTAAGGTACGCCCATGTAGTACGTATAATGAATTACCTAGTTTGTTAAAATTACAATATATCCATATTCAAAATAATACATTAACATATTTATCGTAAATATATATTCGCACACATATTACTAGCCTCACACAAATTAATAGTTATATTTTTCGTTTAGTTATTATAAACATGCAACAAGTACATAAACCCTTTATACAATGTTTTATTACTTCTAATACTTTCTCTGTTGAGTAATTTAAAGTAACAACACCAAACAATTACTGTGCCTTTTGCTTTGGGGTACGGCACTTCTATTACAAGATTAATATATATTTACACGTACCTACTTAGCAACTTCAATATCAATAACATGTAAACTTAAAGAAACATTACGTTTAATATCAGGTAAAACGTGGCTGTCATTTTATCTGATATGTTTATCTTATAGAATATCTATTTGTAACTTATACTAACCATTCAAAGGTGTAATTACTTTTCTTATTTTGGGGTCACACTTCAGTGCCTCCACAGTAAGTCAAGGTACTGTTTTCTGAGGAGTGTTCTGGTTTCCACATCATTTTCCATCTCTAAAAGGAAGCGTTTTAGTATTTAGGTAATGTATTTATTAATTTTTTTGCCCGATACGTCGTTAAATGTTCGTGGTTACGTTGCGTATGTGTTTCCTCACCTGTGGTATACTTCCTGGTGTTATCACAAACTTGTAAATTATATATATAGGAATACAAAAGATGGACGAAGCAGTTAAAGCCCAACCGACGGTGACACTCCAATCTGGATATTTGTATTCGTCCCCGAGCATTTCAGCGTGGCTCAGCAGTGAAAAGATGAATATAACCAATATAAAAATTGGACTGATGTAATTCCAACACATTCTCCAGAATAGGCCCGGCCGATGCCCAATCATTTTTTCGATGTCTTTGGCAAAATTTTCCGTGCCATAAAGCCAACAGACTCCGGCGGCTTCGACAAATACCACAAATAGGATTGATAAAGCTGGTCCATATACATTCAGCATGTTTACCAAATATACGCCGCCCTGCAATGTAAAGTATTCTTCAGGTTCTATAAATAATGGATATTTGGAATAATATCGTAATGTAAGCGCATTAAACCCTTTAATTTACTTTTTACCTGTACAAAAGTCTTTTGTACGGACCTTCTTAGATCTATTGTAGTCCCCCTTTATCCTGAGAGGTATTTTCTAAATTTGCTTTCCTAATTAAATCTACTGCCTCCTACTGTATTTCAGAAATATTGTAGAAAACCTTGCAATGTTGCAGAAACATTGCAAAAATTGGTGTAATATTTCTGAAAGATAGTGTGCTGTATGAGTGTACACTACGATTCTCTAAGCCCTGTAGTAGAAACCTTGCATTTGCCAAGTTATTGCATTGGTGCAGCGCATATATTGGAGTTTCTTATTTGATTTGGCAGAATCTGAAAATTGATCAATGGTATGGATGGACTATATAATACTAGTAATTTGGTAATGCCGAAAAAGGGTCGATCAGATCGTCCGCTACCTAATCCCCGCTCACGGCCGTGGATTTTGGAACGTAGGCCAATGTTAATTTTCTTTGGGGCCTATCTCAGTTTACAGCGTTTACACAATCCCGAAATAGCTTGGAGTCAACACTTGCGGAATTAATCAGTGATGACTGGCTGCCAGAAAAGATTGCTACGCTTTCACCTAACTCGGTGTATCTTTTTACTTCTCTGGCGTAGTAATAAATTGTGGAATACCCCTGGCTACTATTGTAAGATCGTCAGCATAACCCCGGCAATGAAAATCATTCCTGTATAATTTCCGAATTAGATTGTACTACTAGGGTAACCCACAGTAAAGGAGAGAAGACTCCACCTTGTGGATACTCTCCTCCTGTCACTGTCTTTATGGTGAACACGACAATTATTATGGAAATCCTTCTTTCCAGACTTCATTCAAACCAGAAGCTTTGGTGAGAAGTTCTTCGTAGAACCTCAATGAATTAGTTTGTGATAACTTTGTTATAGATATTTCTTTATCCTCTATTGACTTTGAAATTAGCCTCTAGAGGTCGCTTAGTGCGACCTCCCTAAACTTTCCCGGTTGATAAGTACATTGCCTGCTACTGATTGTACGTGATCATTTTTTTCAGCGTAGTATCACACAAAGCAGCTACATTTAAAGTACGTTGGAGTTTAGCAACAGGTTCCATAAAAGATATTTCAGAGAAAATTTTAAGATCATCAATAAGTAAGAACGGGAAGGTCTATTCGGAGAAGTAGATCATTGATGTAAAACATAAACAACAGAGGACCCAAATTTAATGCTTGGAAACACCAGATGTAAGAATGAAATTGTTAGAGCTATATTCGTTATAAATAACGTAGCATCTCCTCTGTTTTAGGTAGGATCTAATTAGATTCACAGCAGAAGGTACATATAAAACCCAAGGTGCTCAGCCTCACAAGCGGCAATTTAAGATTGATCAATTCGAAAGCTTTTGTGAGATCTGTATAAATCACATCAACTTAACCACGTCTGTCTAACACTTCACGAATGAATTGAGATATTGTTGCCAGATTGGGAACTGTTGATCTGCCATAGATAAAATCATGCTGATTAGAAGAAATAAAAGATCGAGTGTTATTATAAATACGCACTTATAGTACCTTCTCAAAAAGTTGTGCAAAATTGGATATTATCGAAATGGGTATGCAGTTATCAGACAGATCACTCTTTTTGTGCACTATTACAATTTTAGCCAAGGTGTACGATGCGATGGAAATATTAATAATGCATTTCAAGAGAGATGCTAGTACAAATCTGAAGATCACGAAGTATGAAACTGCAACAAATCTTCACTTGCAATGCAGTAGTTACTAAAAGAAGCCATAAGTTGTATCAGTTCGGTAACTAATGGAATGGGTTGTAGTGCAAGAGGTATTATTCAGTGCAGCAAAGACAACGAAAATATATTATCAAAAGCATTTGAAATTCACATATCCAGTAGATCACCATTGCTTTAAGCAGACGCAAATGTGATTAAGCTCATGTTAAGTAGTAATATGGTGGCTAAATATGGTCTGCGTATCACGGGGTGCAATGAGGTCGATTCCTACTGCTGCAATGGAAGTAACTCTAATTCTAAACCTGCTACTGTCGTATATTTATATACATGCACAAGAACTACTAGGTTTGCAGTCCACAGACTTCTGCATAGTTAGCCAGCGATAGGTGGTGCAAACTCTACAAATTCATTAGATCATCTAAAAGAATATGCCCTTCACATAGAGGCCAAATGATTCTATGATTCAGAAATATATCTTCCACTATATTTTTTTAGCAGCCAGTCAAGACTTGAAGCGGTCAATTCTGCAAGTGATCAGAAGTCGGCGAGCATCCAAAATAAACTTACATTGGTCTGATTCCCAGTTATACGAGTGTAAAGAAACATTCTGCGCTGATTCTTTAATATTATAAAATCGCAAGTAATCAAGTCCATCAATGAATGGATTCATAACAAATAAATAAATACTCATATCCGTAACATAGGCCTGGAAGGGGGCATTACTTGCAGATTCAACTCAAAACTTCAGTCCACGTTCTGTCAACGTTTCTACTACTGTGCTCAAAAAACCTCAGAGTAGATGCCTAGAAAAAGAAGTCCCTATCAAAGATGGCAAGTTAATTAGGAAGGCAAAATTAGAGAGCGTCTTCTCGGATAAAGAGAATAAAGTTCGGGAAGGCTGCGATGCAATAGGTCTTTATGGTCATTGTAATCCTAATTTTGTCATTAACTCATTAAATATTTTCAGGAACAGTAGGAGGATTTGCAAATAACAAAAATGAAGGCCCATGCTCTCTAAGTCGTGGGATTTACGCCCCTTGACTTTTCTTATGTGAAAGCAAATAAATTAGTTTACGGACTAATAAGCAGCGCACTAGTAATTAATATAAATCAAAATATGTACTTACATACGTTGTAGTGGGCAAGGCACATATGTATATGCTCAATAACAACAAACCAACGAATATTTCCCTATGTCTTCCCAGAACCTTAGGGTATTCGTCGCAGAGAGCCGTTATCATAGCTTCAAGTCCTCCGAACGTACTATCCAATCCTAAAGTAATGAGCATCAAAAAAAATATGATAGACCAGAAGACGGATCCGGTCATAGTTGCTATTGCTTCAGGATACACGATAAATACCAAACCTGGTCCTTTAATAGGGGAATAAAATCTGTTAAAACTGTTGCAAATAGGTAATAAAATAAAGGTCCAGTTCCATAAAATTTCTTTAAGATTTGACCTTTATTTTATTACCTATTTATGAGGTACTCACGCAGAGTGACCGCTGATTATATTAAAACTATTGTTTCGAAATACACTTCAGAACTTACCTTCTAACCCTACTTCTTCTATTGATTTATTTTGCTCCTTGGCCATGTATCCTAACACCGAGAAAATGACGAAACCAGCTAAAAAACTGGTTAGGCAGTTAATGGTACTAGTTATTATTGCATCTCGGTAACAGTTATTGTTGAACTTATTGTAACTAGCCAAGGCTAACAGAGTTCCGAATCCGGGGCCGAGAGAGAAAAATATCTGCGAGGCTGCGTCAATCCATACCTTTGAATTGTAGAGTTTGTGCCATTGTGGTGTTAAATAATACAAAATGCCTTCGCCAGCGCCTGGTAACGTAACTCCTCGTACTAATAATATTAACAGTACAACGTAAGGGGCTAAAGCTGTTATCCATACTGCCTGTAATCGTACTTGTAAGAGTTGATAAAAGGTTTTCGGTTGGATTATGGGATAAAGCTTACTTTACCAGTACTTCTGACGCCTTTCCACAAAGAAAAGTATACTAAGATGAAAACAGCGAAAACACACAACGCGAGGGTGGGTTTTATAGGCCCCATGCGGTCTAAGCCGTCGGATTTGTATTGCTCTAATACTTCTCGCCTGTGGGAAGAAAATATTCAAATAATTTTAATCGTAAAATATTTATGCAGATATCTAAGTAAGGAAAGATTTTTATTTAGGGTACTATTACATTGCCTAAGCACTATTTATTTTAATTATTTTCAAACATTAATAATATAGGTACAATACAAACCTAAATAAAATATAAACGCAAAGAGAAAATATCGGAAAATATAAACGATTCACAAGTTTTATGTAATTATAACATCATAACTTATAAAAACGATAAATTATCATCAATTATAATATACACCTAACTCAAAATCATTGAAACAAAACAATCCACCAAGCAAATAAATGCTTGTCGGTGGAATTTAGTGTAATAAGTTAGAAAAACCTAGTAGGTACGGTTAAAACTCTCTTCTCTCTACGCCTATTAAATAATACAAGTATGTGCATTTTCTCTTCAATTCATTTGACGAATGACAGTAATTCTTTTGGTTTGTTGAATAATCATATATATATATATATATATAGGCTGTAGTAACCCTAGTGGGTCATAGCCCATCCAAAGGATGCTTACAATCCATTTTATAGGAGTGATGTTGTCAAAAGACAGAGACAATAAAATATAAACTACAGAAAGAAAAATGATAGTAAATAAAGCTTACCATGCTAATAAAAAACTTTTAAGAAGTAAGCTACTTACAAAGAAAACTAAATTAACAATTTACAAAACATTGATAAGACCGACGATGACGTATGCAGCCGAAACAAAGACGAAGAGGACTTAAGAATCGTAGAAAGAAAAATATTGAGAACAATTCTAGGACCTGTGAAGATAGGAGATAATGAGTACAGAATAAGAAGGAATGATGAAATAGCACAAGAATTGGGAGGCGAGGACATAGTGAGAAGAATTAAAAGGCAGAGAGTAAAATGGCTGGGACATGTGTGGAGAGCAGGACCGGGAACAGTAATATATACGATGCTGGAGTGGGAACCGGGAGGCAAAAGAGCAAGAGGAAGACCAAAAACACGATGGTTGAAGGAGGTGGAAGAAGATCTAAGAGAGGTCAGGCCGGATTTGACAAATGGAAGAAGAAGGTAGAGGCCAGAAACTTATGGAGACAAATAGTGAGAACGATTTAGAGGAAGAAAATGGGGATTGATCCACCCCAATCTGAAATGGATCTAGAAAGTTTATATAAGCGGCACAATCCCACAAGGGGTGTTAAGGCATCATATATATATAAATTTTATTAGGCAGAAAAAAAAAAATAGAATAAGATATTGGGCAAGAGCTCCAGTTTACGGCACAGTCCATAAATAGTTGTTCAAAAGAAAATTTGAATCGATAATTACGCCAAAATATTTAATTCATCAACTCAAAAATTATAGATGGTAGATACAATTAAAGTTAAAATATGAAGATCTAATGTTACACGCCGTCCCACAGAAGATATGGTCTTTGGTTACATTGATTATTTCTCATTTTCGAAACAAAGCTATTCTACAAAAAGTTTATAGAATCCAATTCTGCATAATTTAAAAATATTTCCAACTATACAGGGTGCTCCAAAAGTAAGCAAACGCATACTTACTCCGCTATTTTGGACGGAATCTCTATATATTATTTCATTTTTCAATTCTACGTAGAAAAGTAACATGACTTCATATAAACTACTATATGCATATCTTTAATAACAATACTGTTATTTACTCTTTTGTATCTTGTTAAAAAAAAATTAAGCTTACTTCTGCTAGTTTATTAGTATTACAAACAGTACCTTCCTAGTTTGGAAAATGATAGGAAAATGTAAGTAACTACTTTGATACCTACTCGAAAAATTCCCTGGCCGGACTTGTTGCGTTTGGAAGGTGTTGTAGCCTGACCGGTTTACAGTACTTTGTGTTCCAATCGTTCTCGCAAGTCGTCCATGGCAGGCTGGATTGAAAGGACGCTATCAAATAATACACTGCCCAACCAATTATAGTGTTGTAATACATTCCCATGTACAGATCGATGAGGCATATTGCGTATCCCACACCTGCAAAGCAACAAATGCACATACATATGTAGCCAGATACATGTACATACTACATGAATTGGATGTTATTCGTGTGGTCTGAGAATGATAGAGTTATAATGCAATTTAGCTTAATTTTGAATTAGCACTGTATTGAGGATTGAGGTTTCTGTTAATGTGGGAATTTACTGCAGCTTTGTTTGTAATGTGTAATGTAATATTGTTGTTAGAGTGTTGCCATGTGAAATAAATCAACAATGCGATATTATGATATATTTTCAATCGAACGAAGTTGATGAAAGTCAGTTTGATGGATAATCAGTAATACAGTAAATATAAATTATATTCCAGGAGAAATTATTAAAAACAATTGAGTTAGATCTTGCCAATAACCCCAGAAAAAAATCTGGTTTCTTAATTTGATCACAGCGAGTTTTAAAGTAGCGGTAAATCTAGTGATAGTCGATCATCTAAGCCAGACAAGTTTAGGTATTACAGAATATGTAGTAATTATTTAGTTGCTCTTTGTCAAGCAGCTACCAATATCAAGTATGGGATGTAAATTAGCAATTTTTGGGCCTGCACTGCCCTATATGTTCAATGATCTAATTAGAGGAAAAACTGGTTATTATAGTCTGCCCTGTTATACTCGTGCACTCTAGCGTTAACATCTATTGTTAAATGACGAAAGGTTACTACGAATCTAACTAAGTCTGATGGATCCACAACAAGGCATCTCGTGTCATTGTCAATTGTGAGTAAGATGGCTATTGGGCCGCATAAGATTTTCTGCGTTCTTGAGTGTGCAAGAAGTGAGTCGGCAGTTACAGTGCTGCGAGCATTTCGTCTCCGATTCACCATTAAATCACCAACCAGAAAAACCATAAGACGTTTGATTAAGTAATTTCAACAAACTGGATGTCAGGCATGCAAAGGAAAAAGCTGGTGCCGACCGCGTATGTCAAAGAATGACGTGAAACGAATAGAAGACAGTTTTGTTCATAGTTCAAGAAAGTCAGCAAATGGAGCTAGTAGAGAACTAGGAATGCCCGAACCAACTGTATGGCGAGTTTTGAGAAAGCATTTACGTTACAAACAAACAATGAAAAGCGCAATGAGTTTTGTGGTGGTATGCTAGAAATAATGGAGGATGATGCCACGTTCTACCTTAGCGAAAAGTGAATCGACACAATGTTCGCACTTGGGGTCTACAAAATCACCATACAACATTACAACATGAGAGAGACCCGGCGAAGCTAAACGTGTTCACGGGCAAAAGTCTATGGACTATTCCTTTTTTATGGAAAACACTATAAGTGGAATAACGTACCAGCACATATTAGAACAATGGTTTTGTTCCCTTTACTGAAGGTTCATAAGACTTCATTTTCCAACAGGTTGGAGTTGCACTTCATTGGAACCGTGATATCTGAGGATTTCTAAATCAATCCCTTTCTCGGCGATTAATAGGTGGCATTGGAAATAAATACCAGGCTCTTTTCTTTGTGGGGCTACTTGAAGAAGGGTGTTTATGTCGCACGTCTACCAACAATAAGACTGTAACAAGACTACAGAACCGTGTCAATGTTCCGGTGAACCCAGTAACACAAAACAATTTTTTTCACGTGTTGGGCGAGTTTGGCCACCGCTTGTTGTGCCAATGTTTGGTGTGCAGCAAACCAGGAACCATTGAACATTTATTTAAGCCAAAGACGTCGTTTACCCCAACAATTTCGTAAAACAACAACTGATGCAAAGCATAGTGGAAGACCGCGAACAATACGATCAAATAATAATATTGAGTGTGAGAGTAAGTATCGTAGACGACCCAAGAACGTCAACAAAAAGACGGGCTACGCAATTGCACATTTATCGGACTTCCTTTAGGCGAATTTTGAGATTAGATTGTATGCTCTTCAACACCAGATCCAGATGGTACACGCGATACAAGCCAGAAATTGACAACAATGTCTGTAATACAGTCAGAGTTTCCTGGGCTTGATTTTCATGATTTTCCACACATTATGACCGACAAACCATTCAAATGAATTTATGAATAAACAGAACTATCGCTTCTGGGGCACAGAACACCCTCGTATTCTTCAGGAAAACAGCTCAACAAGTTACGGTATGGTGCGGAATTTTTGCGTAAGGCGAGGTAGGTCCGTATTTGTTTGAGAATGATGAAGGCGTTGTTGTTACAATCAACGGAGAGCGCTATAGAGCGATGCTGGAGAATTTCTTGGCACTCCAATTGGAAGAGCGAAGACTGGAAGATATGAGGACTCGAGGATATGAGGTTGCAACAAGATGGAGTAACAGCCTACACATGCAGACAGACAATGGCAATTTTGAGGAACATGTTCGCTACACGCCTAATTTCTCAATTTGGTGATTTAGTATATACGGCCAATTCGCCAAATCTCACCGCTCCTGACTTTTATTTTTATGGGGCTACCTCAAAGAAAAGGTATACGTTAATAAGCCTTAAAGCATATGGTAGCTAAAAGATAATATCCGTCAACAAGTAGCGGCACCATATATTTTGTCGCGAACAATGGAAAATGCTGTCAAAAGAGCATCGCAGCTAAGGGTAGCCATTTGATCGATGTTATTTTTCATTGATCATAAAGCATAATAGTATTTTAAAACACAAGTGTCACAATGACGTTTATGTTATGCGAGTACAAGTTTGAATAACGAGCCGTGTAGCGGCGAGTGATTAAATGTAGGAGCATCACAAAGTCATTGTGACACAAATTTTTTAAAGTATTTTTTCTAATTTGCACATTAATCGCCCATATCACATTCCGGTAAGCATCTCACCAGTGCGTTAATATCTCATTACAGCACAGTGTACGGTAATAACCATTTCAGCACTGCGTCGTTGTTTGTTTTAGCTTTATTGTAACATCCGATTAGAAAAAATAAAATAATATACAAATAAATGTTAAAAACTCTTCTCTTTGTTTCTTCGTACATTATATTATAAATGGCGGCCACCTAAAATCGGGTACTTCATTATGGCATACCCTGCAGATTGTTCATGTCTAATTTATACTTCATTAACTAAAAAATAATTAAATAAGGTCCATATTTTTGAATGACCCTGTATCACTGTATGTTTATTAATGGTATTAATTCCCTCTTGATGAAACCGAACTGATTACCATAAATAACATCAGATATTAAAACAGTGATTAAACTAAGAACAGATGTTTTATGTTTCCTGCAGGTGTAACTTGGTTGAAAACTTTTCCGGAAGGTATCTTAATTAAACGCGTAGCAGTGAGGAGTTATAACTTTTAGTGTGGTTTACAAGGAAAGGGGTTGTTACGCGCTCTCACCTTCGCTTTTCGTACTTGCAAAGTTTCAATGCCACAGAGTAGATCTAGATATAAGTAATTTTATGCAAAATGATTTGATAAATTTAAAACATATACCTACTTGAAAAGAAAGGAAGTAAATGATGAGTGTATACTGAGTATACTATAGAAAGATTACTTCCATTCAAAGCAATATACTTTACAAACTGCACAGAATGGTAGTTTCTAATAAAATCAAACAAATATTTGTTTGAGTACAGAAATGATCAATTTTCTTGTAAAGAAATACTTTCCAAACAGACATTAAAATTATTTGGTGTTAAATAAAGAGTAAGTAAAGTACATCATTCCTTTACTTGCTAGTTTTAGAAGAAATTAAAAGAATTTTTTCAACGATAGGGACGCTATTGTCTAGTGATTATTTATTTGTATTAGGTAATCAATTATCAGCTAGAATAAATCCAACCGCAAGTCAACGCGATCACCATGTATATTTATGGACATTTTATCTATGTACAGATAGGTATACCAACAATACATTTGCTGTTATCGTGGACGCTACCGTGCTCGCGTTGGTTTGCATCTGATTAAAGGGATGCTCCATTTGAGGGTGGTCGTAGGGGGCGATTGTGACGCGGTGGAGTGCCTCATCCTAATGGGGCCCCCTTGATGATCGCAGTAAGCGATACGCCACGGAAGTATGAATTCGAAAGCCATTTCTGTGTAGTATATATGAGAAGACTGTCAATCATTAGAATGAGTATCTTGTACTGCCATCTATGCGTTTGCTTGTTAATAATTAGGGGGACCTAATAATCTTTTTTACAGCTCTTTTTAGACAATCTTTTAATGATAGCGATGAAGATTAACTAATATGTATTTATTTTCTTTTGTTTTTGTTGAATAAGCAGTCATTAAATTTACCTTCGTGAAAAAATCAAAATAAATTTTTTCTATGATCGCTGCCAACGGCTTAAAATTAGTTTGAAAGTTACACAGTAAAAATGTTTTGTTAATTTTATTGGAACTTAACAAAATGGCTACTATAAGCATTTTGTTAAGTTAATATTAACAATTTATTTTTAGTAACATTGACAAACGTTTTTCCTAATATTATATTATCCTTATATTCCAGTTAATACAACAATATACTTTGTTGAGTTAACAATTTGACTGTTAACAAAGAATTTTAGAAGCAATTTTTACTAATTTATCACTTAACAGATCATATACAGGCTGGTCCAGATTTTTTTCGGGATACTTTACTAGCGTACTCTAACAACAAAATTAATGACAAAAGTTTATATAAACATTTGTCAATAAATGTTTCCCAACGGAGATATCGCATTGTAAACTTTCCATAAAAGAATTCTAAAGAACGAGGTTTATTCTATTCGTAAGTACATGGAAAGAAGTAATGATTAATGATACAATAATTCATAATGAAGATGTTCAAATTGTAATCCGCCAACCTCGATACGTTTCCTACAACGTCGAACCAGTGCATCAATGGAGTTAGATATGTGTAAAGGATTTTGTTTCATTTCATTACATGCTTCTTGAATTTTTCCAAGTAATTCTTCTCTTGTATCAACAGGCGTAGCGTAAACCGTATCTTTCAACACTCCCCAAACATAATAATTGCGGGAAGTGAGGTCTGGTGACCTCGGGTGCCAGGATACTGGACCTGAACGGCCAATCCAATGCTGTGGATAACTGGTATTCAATCATTCACGCACAGGTAGGCCAAAATACGCTGGAGCCCCGTCTAGTTGTATCCAACTGTTTCCTCTAAAGTAAATGGGCATTTCATGAAAGACATCCTCAAAATTAGTATCAAGAAATTCACGAAATAAGACCGAGTTTAATCTTGGCGGCAACAAGTATGGACCATAAATGTTACTATGTAAGACGCCGAGTCAAACATTAACACTAAATTCATCTTGAAAATTGCGTGGTCGAATCTCATGCGGATTTTGGTATGCCCAAGTACGAAGATTGTGATAATTAACTACTCCGAATCTCGTAAATGTAGCTTCGTCAGTCCAAAGAATTTTATGCAAAAACTCGTGATTATTTTCTGCCTGATTTAACACCCATTCACAAAAGATCAACCTTCTCTCCGTATCACCAGGATGTAAATTTTGCACAAGTTGAAAATGGTAGGCTTTTCTGTGGTCTGCATGTAATGTTCTTAATACTTTTGATTTCGTTACATCAAGTCGTTGAGCCGCTCTGCGAGAACTGAGTCGTGGGTTTTCATTAAATGCCCGGAGAATACGGTTATTAAGTCCTCTTTGGATGTGATTTTCGTTTCAGTTTTATTCATTATTAGCGCGTAAAGCAAGTTCACGAAAACGCCGATGAGTATCTATGAACACTTGAGAATCCGGACGTCTCCTTTGGGGAAAACGTTGGCTGTATACACCCACCGACGCTTCGGCATTGGTGTAGTAGTATCACACAAACTTTTTAGTAAACGGTAGATTGTGTATTTTTGACAGATTAGTTACCGTTGACAGCACACTACGGTTGTCAATATCAATATAAATGGAACACTTTTCAATGCGATATCTCCGTTGGGAAACATTTAATGACAAATGTTTATATAAACTTTTGTCATTAATTTTGTTGTTATAGTACGCTAGTAAAGTATTGGAAAAAAAAAATTGGACTGCCCTGTATATCAATAACATATCAAATATGTTGTTATATCTTGTAAAAAGAAAAAAAATCGATTTGGTTTATCATTTGCTGGGGTTTTTCGCTTAATTGAAGACTAACTTCTAACATGTTTTGATTGTTTGAGAAATAAGTTGACTTTGGCAATGATATAAACACTATTTTCGTCGCAGATAAAGCAGCTTTTTCGGTCATGGTATGCCAAAGTTTTACTAACAATAACTAAAATTGTTCAGAATGAAGATCTATGGCCACATGTAAATTTTGGGAATTGATCGGCCATATTTGATGAAATCCCATATCAATGAATTTTATTTCGAATAGGCTGCCATGGAATAACAAAACCTAACAATGGTAGGTATAATAAACGGACAAGTTTAACATATGACCATGCAAGTAACGCATTGACGGTTCAATTCGGTAAAATGACGGATTAGATAATCTATTCTAGCGGTCCATGCTTTAATTCAAACAAAAGTAATTTCTTTAATGTATGAGAGTTATACGATTTTAAACTCCTTATTTTAGCGAAGATATTTGCTAATTTGTCAATTTAGATTTACAAATATGTTCAGATCCGAACACAAATTTGAAAATTTATTGACTGAAGCCGCGAAATTAGCGTTTAACGCCATATTAATTGATGAAATTCAGAAAAATGTATACAAAATGTCGTTATTGACAGACATATGTTTCGCTGTCACTTACAGACTGATGAGCTGTAAGTGACAGCGAAACATATGTCTGTCAATAACGACATTTTGTATACATTTTTCTGAATTTCATCAATTAATATGGCGTTAAACGCTAATTTCGCGGCTTCAGTCAATAAATTTTCAAATTTGTGTTCGGATCTGAACATATTTGTAAATCTAAATTGACAAATTAGCAAATATCTTCGCTAAAATAAGGAGTTTAAAATCGTATAACTCTCATACATTACTATCAAGGGTGCATTAGCATATATACGCTTTGAGCGTAAATTACAAATGTCGTCGAGTGGCACTGATGAGCTGTAAGTGACAGCGAAACATATGTCTGTCAATAACGACATTTTGTATACATTTTTCTGAATTTCAGTAATTTCTTTGTAATATAGTATAAAATATAATATAAAGAATTATGGTATACAAAAAATCGATTTTTTATTGGCAACAAATTTTCTTTAAGTACAAAAAATGCTTAAAAATAAATTCCTTTGGTTTAATGACTCCTCTCTATAAACATAATGGAGTCGCCTAGCTCCGAATTTATGTTAGTCAAGCATACCTACATATATGGAAAACTGCTGCTCGTTAGTTAGACCTCCTGTTCGTTAGATCTTCTGCTACCATGTTTATGTTTTGTCATTAATGATTAAGATTGTACAGTAATCTTCTCTTCAATGCTCTTAGATAACCTTTTGAGAATAAAAGAGTGGGGTGCCGACAGCAGCTAAAACCAAATTTGATTTCTTGTTTTAACTTCTAAATTTCTTAAATTGAATAGCATTAAATTTATAATAAAATATTAAATTCGTCAAAAGGTAAAATTTAAAAAAATTAAATATTGTTTGGAAACAAACATGTGTATATTTAAAAACAAAATTTCTTGGGTATAAAAAAGATAACAATCAACGTTAAATAAGGTAAAATATGCCTAAGAGATTGAAAAATAATTGTGAATATTGTTTGATTTCAATAAGTGCGCGCTTATAGTTAATGGTCCGGTAAATTATTAAAGCAATGTACGGAAATCTATTCCTAATTCATAACTTTATGTTAGTGTAATGTAATTAATTCTGTTGGTGTCGGATGGATTAAGATTTATTGTTTTGCTTGGATGCTCTTAACGTTGAGTGATACTATAAAGAAGTGGCACGAGCAACATACTGACAGTGTATTGTGTGTAGTTGCAATCGGAGTGATAGTGAAAATCTGAAATTGAAATGCGCTTCCTGATGAATTCCAACGTACGTACGAGGCAGCATCTTTCCGTTCGCCCTTCGTTTATACCAGTGCCGAATGTCAAAGATAAATTGCTAATGAATTGAACATGAGCAAAAATTTGATTCCACTCACAGCTAAAAGGTTTCTGTTGTTTTCATTACACCTTCAAACGCCAATTCACTTTAGATGATTTGATTTTCTCTTACATTTCAATTGCTAAATCATTTAATGTTTACCTAACGAATAAGATCTCGCCCTAATTGCGGCAACTTGGAATTAATTAGTGACTGAGCTGAAACCGGCAGTTTGAGTTAATATATATTCGAGAATATTTATTTATTTGTAACAATGCGCTACGATCTTGATTAATCTTTTTAAACGATTAATTTTTCAAAAACATAGAGAAATATGAAAACTATAATGTGTGCAAAAAAAGGCGTTTGTAAAGAAGGCCCCTAATACTTTGAATATCTATCGAAATTCATAATCAGTATATGCATAGGCAGGTAGGCATCTAAATATAGTTTAACGTAACAATATAAACTTTGATATTAAGAAATTAATTTTACGACAGTAAGTACATCAGGTGTAAAACGACATGAAGAATTCCTGAATTAATTTTTTTATTAATCCTAGAATCATTTATGATATACGACAAATTAAACTTTAAATAAATACTTATAAACCAAAGCGATATTTACATGTGCATAAAACCATAAACAAAAAACATCCTTAGATGATTTATTAAGCATTTCTTTAAATGATGTTTAAAATGTCGTCTTGAAGACATTAAGACGGAGACAGAGACAGACACTTATTGAAGAATGTATTTCCTATATACAAAAGAGATTTCTCAAAGTTATTAGGAAACTCCTTTCTTTGCACTCTGAGCTTTCGATTTATTTGAAAACTTTTTCAAACAGAAAACACTGCAACCGGGTACATAAATCCTATGAGCAAAAGTTAATACTATTGCAAATAATTGTATTTACAAAAAAGATAAAATTTAAGCTAGTATAATACATACTAAATAAATCTGAATGTGCGTGAACAGTACTACAGGCTGATTCATTTTCGATCCTCACAATTGAGATCTTGCTTATTATTGAAGATAGATCATCATCATCATCTAGCCGTTCAATCCATGTGGATTATGGCTGACACTTGTGCGTCGTAAAATCCGCATTAGGTGGATTAGCCCTTTTTTTCTTTATTTAAGTCCGTTGTGGGTCCTGGCTGCCCTTGTTATTTTCCTCCATTCCTCTCTGTCCCTGCACTTCGATTTCCAATCCGTCACTCCCATCATCCTTGCGTCCTCCTCTACAGCGTCTCACCATCTCTTTCTCGGTCTTCCTCTGCTTCTGGTCTCCAGTGGGATCCACTGTGTTACCCTCCTGATCATTTCTGGCGGTTTTCTTCTTATTATATTTCCTGTCCATTGTAATCTGTTTGCTTTAAAGCATCTTATGATGTTTTCTCCTGCCAGCTCATCTTCTATCTCTCTGTTCCTTTTCATTCTTACTTCCCCATCTTCCGTTATATTTGGCCCCAATATTGTCCGCATTATCTTTCTCTCTATTATTTTCAGATCTTCTTCCTCTTTTCGATTTATTGCCATTGTTTCTAACGCATAAGTAATGACCGGTCTAATCAGGGTTTTATATATTTTTATTTTGGTTTTTTTACTTAACATTTTGTTTTTCAATAGAAATTTATTTCTACCGTATGCCTGGTATCCTTTTAAAATCCTCTCTCTCACTTTGTCTCTCACTGTTCCTCCCACTGTAACTCCTAGATAATTGAAAGAGGCAACTGCTTCAAAATTATATCTTTTCGTTTTTAAAAAGTTTTGTGATTTTACGTCTCCTTTTCCCAGCTTCAAGTATTTTGTCTTTACTTCATTTATTATCATACCGACTTTTTGTGCTTCCGCATCTAGACTTTCTATAGGTCTTATCAGATCATCTCTTGTGTTTGCTGTTATTGCAACATCGTCTGCATATGCTATTACTTGTATCTGATTGGTCATAATATATTTCTTGTCTAGTTTTGCTCTTCTTATAACTCCCTCCAGCACTAGATTAAACAATGTTGGCGATATTGGATCACCTTGTTTCACCCGTTTATTTATCTCGAACGAGTCTGTTGTTGTTCCCTGGAATCTCACTTTGGCTTTTGTGTACTTCAGGCTAACTTCTAGGATTGTTCTCAGTTTTTTGGGCACTTCTAATATCTCTAACTCCTTAAACATTTTTTTCCTGTCAAGGGTGTCGAAAGCACTTTTAAAATCAATAAATATTGCGTGTTTCTTTGCCATGTTCCCATCTCTTTTGGAGAATTTGTTCCAACGTGTGTATGGCGTTAATCGTGGATCTTCCTGGTCTAAAGCCATTCTGGTAGTCTCCGAGAATTCCCTCAGCGTACTCTTTTAAACGTTTATTTACCAGATTCGCCAAGATTTTGTAGGCAACATTGAGTAAAGTTATCGGCCTGTAGTTTACGCATTTCTGCTTATCTCCCTTTTGAAGATAGATGATAGGTTTAAATTTGGCAAAGTTGCTAAATTTTGTGGTTATTATGATCCCGAAAAGAAAGTAGACTTACAACAAATGACGTTTAAGATTTCTTTAAAAAACGGAAAAATCTCATTTTCTTATTTTGCCTCTAGCACTTTTATTTGGCCTTGCAGAGAAAAACTAACGACACGTTCTCAAGGCCACTTTTAATGTTCTATGTTGAACTTGTTGTGCTTGAAATTTTTATACGACGTTTCATTTTCTTCTGGTCATCATCAACTTTCTTATTTCTTATGTTCGCCATATTGAATTTTGACACCGTTAGAAAGAGTTTTTTTTTCTGATTTCAACCATGTGTAACATGTTGGCAAAAGTTTTTGATATTAAGCTTTAACTGACGACGAATCCAATTTAAGATTAAATAAGGTAGCCCTGAAATTTCGAACTGTCAATCACTTATCGTTGCATTAGTAATGGAAAAATGTTGTATAGAAAACGAAACGCGTATAAAAATTACAAGTTCATGATTACATAGAACATTAAAAGTGGCCTTGAGAACATGTCTTTAGTTTTTCTGTGCAAGGCCAAATAAAAGTGATAGAGGCAAAATAAGAAAATAAGATTTTTCCGTTTTTTCAAACAATCTCAAACGTCATTTGTTCTAAGTCTACTTTCCTTGCGGGATCATAATAACCACAAAATTTAGCAACTTTGCCAAATTTAAACCTATCGTCTATCGTCAATAATAAGCGAGATCTCAATGGTGAGGATCGAAAATGAATCAGCCTGCTATACTAAAACGTAAGTGGTCATTCGGATGCTGACATCGGCCATAACGGAACAAAATGGAGTGAAGGACAAAAACCAAGACGACAAAAGCGGGAGGAGGCAATCAAGATAATGGCTAACCCACAAAGCTTGCAAATAATTTAGTGCTTTAACCAGTTAATTTTCTTGACATTATTGGTAAAAAATTGGTTCATCGGAAGAAACAATTTCGTGGTTTGCATGGCACAAATCCATCATTGTCTTGCACAACTGTAAACGTCGGTCATCTTCATTAAGCTCTTGAACTAACTGAATCTTAAAATGTATTATTATTCCTGCGTTAATACCATTTATTATAATTGTAATACGTCGTAATACTATTTTTCTCCATGTACCTTTACTATGTGTTCTGTAACTCTAATATCAGCGGTATAGCATTTTTCCTTTTTTTTTTTAATCTAATTGTAAATAAGTGTAACTGCCCAAATTTTGAGAATTCTTCTGCATGTTCTTATATTAAAAGCTAGGAAGTTTGGCGGTTCCATAGAAACCCAACCTGTTTTCATTGTATCCTGGAATATATCTGGTTGTAGGGGAGTTAAGATAAATTATTGGATTCTGTTGACGAATAAAAAATATTCCTTTGCACAAAGGACGATTTGTAAGGTTGAAGGCATTGGTGCAGATATAAAATCCTTTTCTTCGTCTTGCTTAAGATTCTCCTTCGAATAGGCTGGTTTAGGCACTTGAATCTTGATTATACACGCTGAAACCCTCGTTGAAATATGGGATTGAATAGTTTTTTCTTAACGGTTTTCGTATTTAAATAAAATAACTTTAAATTTTTAGCTTTGGATCACTATTTGATTTAATTGGAGCTAACATAAGCTCAGTACATCGCCAGATTAGCTTTGCATAAAACCACATACTCTTTGGTTATTTTAAGGAAACCATTTTAATAAGTTAACTATTAGATTTGAAGGCATTATCGACGGGTAATAAGTAATATTTAAAAGATGGTGCGAAAATTTGGAGAATCCAAAAGTGTGATTTTCTCCAATAACTACTGTAAGAAGGCCCCATTGTGATAGTGTGCTTTTACAAACGGAGGAAATATTAGACGCGCTTTATTATAAATAAAATCCAAATAACAAATTTCGATTTTCTTGTTGGTAAAGTCCTAGAAAGCCTGCGGAAAGCAAATAAATAAGGACGGCAAATATTTAGGCTTTAGGCTATTTTGGATGTTGCTTCTGTCGCTAGAGAAACGCCTTCAAGTCGCACACTTCAAAGAAAAAAGAATTGACACTCAAATTCAGGTAACATGATTTTAAAAGTCACTCGGATGTTGACATCGGCCATAACGGAACAAAATGGAGTGAAGGACAATAACGAAGACCAGAAAAGCGGTGGGAGGCAATCAAAAAAATTGCCAACCCACAAAGCTTCAAAGTGTTGCTAATAATTTAGTGCTTTAACTAGTTAACTTTTTTGAGTGTTGGTAAAAAAATTTGCTTCATCGGAAGAAACAATTTGGTGATGAAAGCGTTCGTTTGCATGGTGCAAATCCATCATTGTCTCGCAGAACTGTAAACGTTGGTCATCTTCATTAAGTTCTTGAACTAACTGAATTTTAATCATGATATTTTTTCTTTTCTATTAACACACTTCCTTCTCGATATTTGTGAGGTTTCCACAACCAAGATTCATTAAAATTTCTGTATGCTACGTTACCGTTAAATTAACCACAATAATTTAACACAATATTATTACGACAAGAGCGTTGAACAAATTGACAGAATACTTTTATGACACGCTTGATTTCAAATTTTGTGACTAACATAATTTTAATATGACAGTTTCAAATCGCTTCAGCTCGATTTCTCTCAGAATTTTTGCAACCTCATGATTTATTTACATGATAAAAGGGAGGAAAAGCACTATCGGATTCCACTACTAAATATCTACATTGTTATTTAATATTTTTTTTTGTGATGACGTCATAACGAAAAACACAAATGAAAATCGGAAAAGGAATCGCACATGTTTTAGTGTTATATAAAAAAACGATCGAGTTCGCTTTCTTATAATATTCCGTACTCTGCACTGTATATGCGCCATAATGGGTAAAGGGTTGTTTTGTCCATATTTAAAGTGAGCTAGTTTCTCTTACATTCTGATGCTCCAAGCTCTTTTTATAAGCCATAATGTTTGTACAAGTGAATCAATGGATAAAGGGCACACAGTAATCCACAGCACGTGATACGATATTGTTGCGCCCAATCCAACAAGTATGTATATTTCTATCACTTCAAGAGTTTCGCTATCGTCTTATATCGTATTTAATCAGTTGCCAATTTCTGTTTTTATATGTAACGTCGACAATTAAATAGAGAAAAATCAGGCTTACTTTTATATGTATTTATCGGTTCTTATCGACGATCCCATACACATTTTTTTATCAAAAGGTGCGTGTATAAACATGAGAAAAGCAGATAAACAGCTTAATTAAAATGTATACGGGCGCCTCCGCCAAAATTTCAAATACCCATTCCTACAGGTTTTTGCATTACTGATGATAAATTATTCTATTTTAGTTTATATTTAGAGTTCCATAATATGTGATAAATGAAATTTGAGTTCTTATTTTTTATCTGACATGTCCGGTTTAATGGAACAAACTTTATAAACTTTATAAATGAATTGTCTTGATAATGTATTTGTGGATAACTATTAAGAAGCAATAAATGTTTGTAATTCATGTTAAATGTGATTCATCCTTACCCTTAACGAGAAAAATGATGTTTATTATATCAATTCTGTGTTAATGCTAGGTTTTATTTGATGCATTATGCAAACATTGACACATATTTATATTTGTTCTATTATCTTTAAGAATTGGTTTTACTATTTTCTAATAATATAAATGATTATCTTAAGCACGCAGTCTATTCGTTATTTTATTACGGCTATTTCAGAATATTTAATGAAGGATAAAATCAGTTGCCCTTTTACTGAACCCTCGAATTAGTGTATACTGTTGTTGCAAAGTGGAGAAATTATAGTGACGATACGTGCTTTTCGAAGCAACGTTTTTGCAGTCGATTAATTCGAAAGCGTGATAATTGACGTAGAAGCATCGAAAGATCAGTCAGCTACTATAATATTTTAACGTGAAATTAAATAAAGTATGTTCAATTAGGTTCTCTAATTTATTTTTTCGCCCACCATATCTGACGGTACAATGTTACTACACTCATTCGAAGATAGAAAGCACCACTTTATCGAATTGAACAATGAATTGAACAATGAATTGAGCGCTCAACGCATCACTTCCATGGACGATGGGGTAGGGTATAATAAGTACATACCGAATTAAACTAGGAACGCGCCACTTCCGTTGCTTTACCGTACCCTTCAATGGAGGTTCTGAAGTTTTTTTCCCCTCCCAGTTTATATAACAGAGAAGCCTCAAAAGTAAGTTCAAAATTATCTTAATGAGCCGTACCCCACCGTAAAGATACTTTTGAGGTTAAGTACTTAATTTTTATGAGTAGTTTTTCTATATTATATTTGAAATATAATATACAAAATTATAATATTATAGTATATAGGTTTTTCTCAAAACTCTGTCGATTTTTTCTTTTCTTACTTATTCAATAGATCCCAACAGGTTTCTTATGATGGTCGTTTATATTCTCCACTCCCAATTATATCAGGCGTTCCTCAAGGCAGTATTCCGGGGCCTATACTTCATGGAATTTACACCTCAAACATCGTCAAGTGCTTGCAATATTGTAATTATCATCTTTATGCTGATGACACACAACTATATTATACCTTCAATCCTGGAGACATATGTGAAGCCCTCTCATACATAAATAGTAACCTTCAGTGACTTGTACCCAGAATAAATAATAAAAAAACTTCTGTTTTGGTTTTTGGCCGTTAAGAAAAACCGAGCTGCAATTTTAAAGGATATTGAAATTAAAATCAAAGATGAAGTTTTCATTGTATCTGATTGTGTGCGTATTTTGGGCCTTTTCCTTGACACCAACTTCGTTTTAAAGAACACGTTTCACATTTAATTAGATTGGGTTACAGTAGCTTGAAAGTTTGGGCAGTGCCCATCTCGTCTCATATTAAGCCGCCGTGGGGGGTAAATATCCCTTATCAGATAATCCTACTATCCAACTCGTCTCAGGTACAAACAATGCTGGAAGTGAAGTCGGTGATTGTTTTGTTTTTGACCTTTCCGAAACAATGCCTGCAGACGAAAGAGTTAGAGAATTTGCAAATTATCTAGTAGATACCTATGTGTCACACGAATCACTGTTTCCGCCGCATGTATGGGCTGAAGCTTCCGCAGCATTAAATAAAACAACGAATGCTTGCGAATCTTACCACTCTCATCTAAATAATTCATTTTATTTTACACATCCATCGATATTTCTTTTTATTAAAACTCTAACAGATATACAGACAGAAACATACATCAAATTTAATAGTATTCACTTCCCTTATAGATTTCAAAACACCAAATCAAAAAAGAAGCATGAATTATTAGTTAAGAAAATTGAAGATTACAAAAGCAAAAGAATTTCACGCTTGGATTTTATTAAAATAATGTCACATTTTTATGGAAACATGTAATTAAAATGTATATGCATACTAGCGTGTGTACATATATGTATGTATAAATGCACCTAATATGTAAATAACTAGCGTATATGTAACTGAATTGTATATATTAATAAAGTTCTTGACAAAATATTGGTTTTATTGTATACGGCTTATACCACCATATGAGACGAGATGGACACTGCCCTGAGGGTACATAAAATAGAATGAGACGAGTTGGGTACTGCGATTAGTAATGTAGCCTAACATTGAGACGAGTTTGACATCGCCTGAAAGTTTTGTATGGTAGTAAAGACTGTTTGGATGTCGGTTTGCGTAGGGCTTTATGTGAATCTTTGGTCCTTTCCAGATTTAATTCTTGCATAAGCGTTTATTATTACTGCTTGGAGACCATTGGCAGCGTTTGCAAAATTCGTGTCTTAGATTTATTTATGGGATAGGTAAATTTAACCGAATCTCTCGTACATTCGACTGGACTGGTTGGTTAAATATCTTTGCCAGGGCTGAATTTTCTGCTACCATCTTTTTCTATAAAGTTATTTATTTTAAGAAACCAAGTTATTTGTTCCGTAAAATTTTGTTTAGAACAGATGTGCATAATATCAATGTGAGATACAAAGGCTTATTAACTCCTCCAGTTCACCACCTTGAAATTTTTAAAAGATCGTTTAGTTATAATCTTGTTAGACTTTGGAACAAAATTCCACTAGGTATGCGTTGTTTGAGTCCGCTTTCTATGTACCATCAATTTCGAAGGAGTGCTTTCTTTAACAAGTAAATATATTTTCATTTTCCTTTATAACTTTCTATTACTTTTCTCTTTATGCTTTTTGCGCTTAGATTTGAATTATTATTACTTTTTGCTTATGATTTTTTTTAGTTATCGGGTTAACGTTATTAATGGTGGTGGAGGTAGAACAGCGGCTTATGCTTTAAGCAGCTGATCCTGCACCTTTTGGCATGTTGGTTGAATTTTTAGCTTTTACTTGCTTATTTTTATACTATGTTTGATGCCAATAAACCGCTATTATTATTATTATTAGATCAGTATGTACATGATGTTCTACTGAATTAATTCAATTACAAGTATCATATTACAGTAAGAAGATTTTCCTTCACTTAAAGGAGAACCACGTATTACTTAAAACTTATATATATAACATATTATTAATATGTATTAAATAATCATGCATTAGCTTACTAGGACGTCAAGCACATAGGAAAAACTGCAAGTTAGTAGTGCGAGTTACCTCTGCCGGCATCTATATGTTTGCTCCCTAATTATGCAGTAATTGCCTTTATAATCTTCTTGTATTTATTGATATGTTTGCAGACAAATAACGTGCTGTGACATAAATGTGTATTTTATACCTAAATAGGCTTGAGGCACCGCCGTACGAAATTTCATTACTCGAAATGTCCGACTCTGTGTCTATAATGGTACATCCCACCCCCACAGGTCGCAAGTCGGCGAGGCATCTGGTTCGTATTCTACGCTTCTCTAGATTTAGTCCATTTTCGCGCAATAAATAGCGCGAATTTGCATTTTTTTTCCTACATTTCTAAATACCAGAATCACTGCGTGTCTACAGTCTCTAGCGTCCCTACCAGCCTAGTCGCATCGACAAACTCGTGAGGACGCGAGAGGTTGTATGGAGGAACATTTTGGTGATCGAATGAGACTAAACTCTGAAGTGTGTACGTGAGCATAATTCACTGCTGTTCCATGGAGGTTACCTCATCATCTTCGCTTCGGGAGCTACCATCTCAGGCTAACGGTGTTGAGCAACTCCAGCATTTACTTATCTTTCCTGGACGAGATCAAACTGAGTACTCATTTTTCGAAAAATATTCCACTTTGTTTTTAAATTTGTGATATGGAAATTGTTTTATGTATTTTGGTATTTTGTTGTACATATCTCTTGCTTTTGTTGTTAGTATTTTACTGTACTTGTGATCGATATATTTTTTATGTCCTTTGTGCGATACTGTACAAGTTCTGTAATCATGTATTTTCTCTCTTCCTATCCACTTTTATTCTAATTTTAATTCCATTATTTCTTATTATGGGTAATAGTTATATGTTGTTTAGATGTATTATTTCTGGTATGTTTAGCTTTTGCTGTTTTTTTCACAAATATACGTTGTTGGTGATCTTGTCGTTTGCATTTTGCAGAGATTTTTCTGTTGTATTTCCCTAAAACTGTTTTTTTACAGTAATAAGTGCGTGGTTTAGTAGTCCTTTTTTTATATAGGAAGGTAAGTATGTTAGCTTTTTTTAATGTTGCAATTGTTTTTTGCATTTTCTTCAATTAGTTTCTATAGATGTCTATCCTACTTCATAGTATTTTGTAATTCTAATTCTAAGTATGTTGTTTCGTTTATTGCCCATAATTTTTGATTCTTTATCTTTATATTTATTTTTTGCTTATCTGGTTTTCTATTATACAGGGTAAATCTCAATATATGCGACAAACTTTAGGAGCTGATTCCTGAGGTTATTTTGATCATTAAAGTTCATTTGAGTATATTTCCAAAACGGTTTGGTTTAAAAGTTATTGAATGTTTAATAGTAAGTCAACATAATTAATGTTTTTATTAAAAACTAAATAATAAACAAAAAAATACTCTGACAACTACTGTCAAATATTGGAATGACAAACAAACAATTCCCTCTGACAACTACTGTCAAATTTTGAAATGACAAACAATTCCCTCTCAACACAATTGATTTTGAAGAACCAACTGTGATATTTATCGTGTTAGTTATAGTTCATAATTTATTATTAAACTTTTAACTTTTAAACCAAACCGTTTTGGACATATACTCATATGAACTTTAATGATCTAAAGAACCTCAGGAATCAGCTCCTAAAGTTTGTCGCATATATTGAAATTCACCCTGTATATGATATATGTACTCAGTTCTTGTTTCATTAGAAGTTAGTAAGTTATTCAAAGACAGGCAAAGATTGTAGCGTAGTCTATTACTACGCTACAGTAGATACAGTAGCACTAGTAGTAGATATCCAAAATATCCGATCACTCTGCGCTACACAATTTTATTAATTCGAGACAATCTTTCGGTAATTAAGTTCCATTTTCAATCGAAGACCGAATAAATTAAGAAAAGGTTATATTATAGGATGATTCGTTATCCTTACCCTAAACGTATACCTATAAATGCTTTTTTTCAACACTTACTTTGACCTGCTAAAATACCAAGAACTCAAAGATATATGTAACTGTGAAGGAATTTTGTTTACCCTAATAAATCAATCAACTTCGAATGATGCAGAGAGGCATGTTCCCGATTCAATAAATTGTTAGAGTGTCAAATACATAGTTTCCGAAGCGTCTAATTCTCTTGAAGATATTATAGTTTTTAACAATTCAAGGTTTTTAATTTTATGGCCGGTATCATTTATATGCTGTGCAACACATGATGCAAGCCACCTGTAGCGATAATGCACGATATGTTTCCTAAAGGTTCCAATTGCACGTTTTGTTTGTCCAACATAGCTTTACTGCGGTCCCCGCATTCAATTTTGTAAATGCTTAACCTACCGTTGTCGTTCGGTTCACCTCTCGCGTTACCTACAAGGTTTCTCAATGCATTTCGCGAGATAAAACATGTGTCCATATTGTGCTCTTTAAAAATCGAAATTTTGTAGAAAGGTAATTGAACAAACCTTTTGTCGTGGGTTTCTATTGAAATAGTAGAGCTTCACACTTTCCTTCGATACCGCAGTACATTGTAATTCTTTGTCAAATCTAATTAATTGAAAATGTCATTAATATATTGATTAACAATGGCGGCTATTTTATGTTGTCCGCAATGATTTGAATAGGCTATTATAAATTATAAATTTAAAACTATAAATGATTAAGGTTTTGTAAATAAACCGAAACGTTTTACTCAATTTAATAGTGTTTAACTATTTGACTTTTAAAAACCAAGAAGATCTACAGATATATTATAAACATATAAGTGTTGGTTTTTCATAATAAATTTCTTTGGTGTAAAGATAGTATATACGCGTTTCCAGTTGTAACAATTGATGTGGATATTCACTGCGAATTTGCTTTCATAAAGAATCACAACCATAAATTTGAACTTTATATATCGTACATATACAACTGCTATATTGAAATTGTAAGACAATAAATTTGTTGCATAGGAATATAATAAATGATGCTAAGGTTAAGATACCTACATAAATTTCCTATTTAGAATTAACGTAAATAAAGTGACAACCATAATAATATGTCCTGCGATATCTATTACACTTACTCCTAAGTATCAAGTTTTCTCAGTAACACACCCAAACATTTAAGTCAGTGGATAATTAATTATTTCAGCGAATAAAATGGTCGGACCCCATTGAAACTGAATCATTTACTTTGCCTAAGATAAATTAATAATCGATGAACCTTACAGGCGATTTTAAAGCTCCTACCAATCTTAGTAAATTAGTCTACTGTTAAATTATCGACGTGACGTGAAAATGCGAAATGCGAACCTAAAAATATACTTTTTGTTTCAACGTACAAAGGAGTGATTTCGCAAACAAAGGTTTCGATTGAATGGTGGGTGTTGACCGACTGGATGAGCTTCGGAGAGTTCTTCAGTTGAGGAACTGAAAGTCTCCGTACTTACCATTGTGTATAAAATGACAATAAAAACACGGTCTCGTTTAATCTCTATTAAAATATTGCCAATTGTTCAATGGCTTAATTTACTAAAAGCGCATTCACTTATGTGTATTAATCAAGAATCGTTTTTTTTTTTGAAGCTCATAAATTCTATCGCTTTAACTCGTAACGATATGATATAGAGTACTACCATAGATAGTATTACTTATAAAATGAAAGATAAATTAAAAGTATTAACAAAGTCTGTTTAGAGTGTTATTAAAGAAATTTGCGTCGTTATACAGGGTGAGTTCTTTTATCTTGAGACAACGGAATATCTCTAAAACACTCCATCAAATCAAAAAAAAATTCTTAATAAGATTTGTTATAATGTAGGGGGCTTAAGTACTGAATGGTGCCGGACTCGATCCCCCACCTCACACCCCCAGAGTGGGAGGGGGGACAACTTTGAAATCTTAAATGGGAACCCCCATTTTGTATTGCAGATTCGAATTCTACGCCATCACGTATGTAGTTTTTGTTTGAAACTTTTTTTTCGACTAGTAACAGATTGCGCTGTAATCGCAAAAAACATGAATGTGGACGTCTAGAAAAAATACACACAAAAAAGAGAAGCAAGTTGAAGCAACATGATTTTGTATTTTCTTTACTTTAACATAAACTAACATTTCAAAAAGCCATGTGTTCGAAACTGTGCCCCTTCACTTCGATACATTTATTTATTCGCAATTGGAACGCTATTCAACGATACAAAACCATTCTTTATTCAGTACTTGAAAAGCTGTGAATACTTACACATTGTCCGATCCCCATTTAGATTATTAATTATTGATCTAATACAAATTAGTTAGTGTTGAATATTTGAACAGTCTTGGAGGCTATAACATTACAAGAGAGAATTGAAATGATTTACATCTATGGAGAAAGTGGTAGGAATAGTTTTATATTATATTATAAATCTTTATTCACAACGTTTTCCCGACAAGGTGCGATCGCGCGCTTCTTTTTACCGAGTCGTTCAAAAGTTCTCTAGCGAAGGAACTGTACAGCCAAAAAAACGTAATCGCCGAAAAACAATTGCTGGAGAAAATAATGAAATCCCGGTATTGGCTGCAGTAACTAATAATCCGCACATTAGTACTCGAGAAATAGCTCGCGGATCAGGAATTTCTCAGTCCACTGTCTGCCAAATATTGAAGCGTAGGAAATATCATCCATTTAGAGTTTCCATGCATCAAGAACTTCATGGCGATGATTTTCACAATCGAGTGCGATTTAGTCGATGGGCGCTTCAACGGATACATAATAATTCCAATTTTTTTGCTTGAGTATTATTCTCTGACGAGGCGACATTCACAAATCACGGTACGGTAAATCGGCACAACATTCATTACTGGAGAATCGAAAATCCCCATTGGTGGCGCCAAGTTGAACATCAACATCCTTGGAACGTAAATTTTTGGTGTGGAATAATTGGCAATAAGCTTATTGGCCCATATTTCATCGATGGAAACTTAAATAGTGAACATTATCGAAACATCTTGCAGAACGAACTTCCAGTGTTACTTGAAGATCTTCCCTTGGACGTACGACAAACAATGTGGTTCCAACATTACGGTTGTCCAGCACATTATTCAAGAATAGCACGAGAAGTATTAGACCGAGCCTACAATCGTCGATAGATAGGAAGAGGTTGTCCAGTGTCTTGGCCTGCAAGATCGACTTCCCCTGACTTCTTTTTGTGGGGACACTTAAAGTCTGGAGTTTATACAGAAGTGCCATCCACGAGAAAAACATGATTGAGCGAATCACCAACGCTTGTTCAAGGATTACACCGGAAACACTTCTCAGTTGTGTGCAATCATTCCAATTGCGAATAAATAAATGTATCGAAGTGGAAGGGTACATTTTCAAACACATTTTCTGAAATGGGTATGATAAAGTAAAGTTCCCCCTAAGTAAAGCCTCCATTACTGTTCAAATATTCAACACTAACTAATTTGTATTAGATTAATAATTAATAATCTAAATGGGGATCGTACAATGTGTAAGTATTCACAGCTTGTCAAGTACTGAATAAAGAACGATTTTGTATCGTTGAATAGCGTTCCAATTGCAAATAAATAAATGTATCGAAGTGAAGGGGCACAGTTTCGAACATATGGCTTTTTAAAATGTTATTTAACGTTAAAATAAAAAAAACACACAAAATCATGTTTGTTTGCTTGCTTCTCTTTTTTTTTTTTTTCTAGAGGTTCACAATCATGTTTTTTGTGATTGCAGCGCAATCTGTTACGAATCAAAAAAAAAAGTTTCAAACAAAAACTACATACTTAATGGCCTAGAATCCGAATCTGCAATACTAAATGGGGGTCCTATTTAAAATTGCAAAGGTGAGGTGGGGGGTAGAGTTCGGCACCATTCAGTAAAACTCACCCAGTATACTAATAAAAATGAATATGTGTACGACCAAGCTACTGATCAATAAGAACTTAAAGCTTGTTCGAGGGTCATAACTATAAAAATACAAAATCTACGACAACTGTTTTTTGAAATAAACTTGTTTTGCTATTCTTTAAGAATACTTATAATTCACAGCTTTAACGTTTATTAATTTTATATATTTGTCTTACCTTTGAGTGCAGGGCATATTCTTTTCCATATCGTCAAGCAGCCGCTTCTATGGAATTGTCCAAGTGCAAGCTCCATATAAAATAAAGGTAGACCGCCAAAAATAAACATAATAGTATACGGTATGAGGAAAGCACCTGAAACAAAGTATTTCACAGAATTAAACGAGATTTTAGCAGACTAACGATATAACTATATTCTGTATTAAATTGTCAACAGCAGTTTTATAATCATCTTTGTGTTTATTAGTTCGACTTTCTTATATAGACATCTTGAACATCAGTGTAATTTAGTTATTAATATAATCTTTAGACCGGCACATATTACGTCAGTTTTTAGTAATAAATTAATAAAATAGTGACGGAAAAATTGATGTTTTGATTATTAAAAAGATAAAAGAGTAAGAGAATTTATAATATAATATATTCGCCAAAAGAATATGAGAACAGAGTGCTATGTACCATGTGTTCATATTGGATAAAAAAATTGTTGAATTATTGTATAAAAATATTAATTTAACAATTAACAATGTTGGGTCGAGGTACCTACCAGGCGCGTCTCCAGGTGGTGGATATGGGAGGACCACGGTTCATGTTCTTATAACATGCACACTAAAAAAATTACACTTTTCCTACGGAAAGTTCCTGTAATGTATAGGGTAAAATTACCAAAAATTGAGAAATTTACCTAAAGTTTTATAGTAAATTTCCCAATTTTTGGTAAATTTACCCTATACATTACAGGAATTTTCCGTAGGAAAAGTGTATTTTGTTTAGTGTGTGGGCGATGGTCTGGTGGCATATAAGTGTGTACTATGACCCAGTAACTTGGAGAAGACACATTTAACCTAAGCGACTAATAATCACAATATGAGGAAATGTCGTAGCGAGGGCCTGCACAGGGTTCAACGATGGCTTAAATGCCCTCTCTAGTTGGGGGATCGGGCAGTCTAGACTTAACTGCACGGACCAAGTGGAAAGTAACCACAGTAAGAATCCCTCAAGCCGAGGTAGAACAGGCTATGTCGATGGTTGCGTGGCTAAGGGGAAGCTTAGGATAGCAGGCGACTTCCGGTCTTTAAGTAGCCTTCCTACGGCAAGATGGGCTCTGTTGCAAGTGGCCACCTAATTCCCTTTCTACTCGTGGGAACTGATATTCAGCAACCCAAAGAGACTGATGTCACTCCGAGCGCATCAACTATAGAAGAGGCAATGGATTGCCTCCCCATTCCAGAAAATCTGGATGTGGAAACGGTCAAAGGGCCTGCCACGCCGGAGAATCTAGAACTTCTCTTTGCTTCTGGCGACAAAGAACCAGGAAGGATCTTCAGGAGATTAAGACCATGGGATGAAGATGCTCGTTGAGGATTCTAAGACCAACATGAGTGAAGCGGCTAAGAAAAACGCTACAAATGGTTGGTAAGCCATGGGCATGGGGTGGAAGACGCTCGTCGCCTTGTACATAAACCCATGAAAGAACCCTCTGACATGGGACCGAAAGGAGTCAGATCCGAAGGCTTTACGCCCCCCAGGAAGGTTAAAAAAGCCAGGACAGAGACACCCACCTTGATTCTGACAGGTTTGCTGGAATGGGCATCTTGGCAACTAAACATCCAGACGTGCAAATGATAACAGACCGATTAAAGGCTTTTCAAATCGCCATTCTGGAATGCATACTTAAAAAAGAGGGAGGGTGCCGTAAAACCCACATTTCTCAACTGCACACATTAACCTGGTTATTAGTGCTGACGTGCGCAAACAAGGACACTTCGTTGTGGCTAAAAAGGCAGTGGTAGCAATTCGCTTTTTATGTTGACATAATTAAAATTCATATTTTGTTGAAGTAGGGATTTTATTCATTAAATATATATCTATAATAAATACATGCATGTTTCGCTGTATCACAGCTCATCAGTGTCACTCGACGACATTTTTAATTTTACGCTCAAGGCGCAAATGGATCATTTTTTTTTTCAAATTTACACCTCAAATTTATTTTCAAACGAAATATTTATTTTATAATTCCTTCTCGAAAAATAGTCGACACGTATTTTTTCCTTTCCAATTTTAACGACTCGTTTCGGAATAACGGTATCTTAAAAAATCAACTATGCCGAAATTGTCCGATTTTTCAACGATTATATCTAAAAATGTATGGGTTTTTCGAAAAATCACAAAATACTTAAATTTAGCATTTTTTCTCTACTTTTTAATAGCATAATTTTTTTATCAATGTATTTTTATGAGAAATCTTGAAAAATAAGAAAAAGAATCGAATATCTCGAAAAAGGCGTTTCGGATTTTAATTTTCCTTTTTTTGGTTTAAAGCTAAGACTACAACGAATTTTTAGAAATTTTTTGTATGATATCATCTATCTTAGTTTTCGAGAAATTAATTTTCGAACAATTTCGGAATAATTGATTTTTTAAGTGCCGGTATTCTGAAACGAGTATTGTTCAAAAAGGAATTATAAAATAAATATTTCGTTTGAAAATAAATTTGAGGTGTGAATTTGAATAAAAAAAATGACCCATGTATGCTGTCTCACTATTAATAGTAATGTATGAGAGTTATACGATCTTAAACATATTATTTTAGCGAAGATATTTGCTAATCTGTCAATTTAGATTTACAAATATGTTCAAATCCGAACACAAATTTGAAATCATATTGACGTAAGTAGCGTAAAATTACAAATGTCGTGACACTGACGAGCTGACACAGCGAAACATGCATGTCTGTCAATAATTTTTTTTTCAACAATACATTTGTTGTACACTTTTTAGTTAAATTGATAACTATACATATAATATTGATAGATTAATATTAACTGCAAATGCGATGGTTTCGTTATTTTGTAAGCTGCTCTAAATGTATATGCCCACATAACAACTAGAAATAGAAAAATTAGCAAAGATCCTAAACCTTGACATAACTTTCCACCAAATCTTTACATCATAGCTGTTCGTATACACTGATGTCCTTACAACAATAGACGGATGAACTTCGCGAAGCGTAAACGTCTCCTTGAGCGTCGTATAAAATGAATTAACCCGGAGTAGATATGTTTATTCCTGTCTTTAATCTAATAATATGCCTAGTGAATAGAAGCTTAAATACCCAGCGCGACTGTTACCAAAAGCGAAGTTATTATATGTATGCGTACGTATATGTGTTTGTATGTTTGATAAAGTTTCGTTTCTAACTCCTCTCCTTCTGCAAATTAGCGATTGAAAATTTGTCAACTTCGTAGTTCGCGAAAAAATCGACGTATATTCAGCAATCTTCGCAATCGAAGATGGAGAGTTGGATAATTGGTAAGATTAAGGAAAAACTGCAACCGACCGGAGAAACTGGTTTAACTTGATGTCTGCGTATTCAACGTCGGATTCGATTTGAAAGCGATACTGGTTCACTGCGAAATATTGCTGAGCAATTCATGTGGATTGATTGTGTCGCTTGTACAGAATAACATCGATGTGCGTGTCCTTCTGTACCGGAAGAAGACGACATCTAAATGAAGCGCTTATACATTTTCAGATTTTATTTCAATAATCCTCGTATAATAACTATCTTTTTTAAGCTTATGTGTAGTAACTGTATATGCGTGTGTCTTAACTTTGAATAAAAGGAATGTGCTATATAGGTACATTTATTTTGAATTGATAACATAAGCTTTTTCTCAGCAACTTGGTTGTAATTGAATTTTTAAGAATTGTTTGCCCGAAAATTACCAAATACAACTTTATCTTCCTTCTATTTTTCAAATTATTTCAAGAGGTGTTTTTTTATTTTTTGGAATAGGAGTAGATATTATAATCCATTTGCCTGGAGTCAAGCCGTATGCCAAGCACGCGAAAAGTAGTAGGCAAAAGTACAGAAAAGCTGAAAGGAACTGGCGTGGAAAGATTTTGTCTTAGATTTGACGATCTGACGACAAGAGAAAACAGAATGGCAACATACAAGTTGGCGCCGATTAGACAATTATTTACAAATTTTGTAAATAATTGTTTGAAATGCTTCACGATAAGTTTCATACAATATATACCTTCTAAACCTAATAAATATGACATAAAAATATTTGCGTTCGTTCATGCTAAAATGAGCTATACTCTAAACTTAGAAGTGTATGTAGGGCAGCAGCCTGAAGGCCCTTACCTTTTACAATTCGACGAACGGTGGAGTTGGCCAATGGTGATGTTTTATGCGATAGTGAATAGTAGAAAAAAACTTATTAGAAGGCGAAAAATAGCAAGGATTTAGAGAAGAGTCTCTTCGGAGGAAATTGCAGAAGTAATAAGAAAGAGGTGCTACTTTGCAACAAAAAGACAGCAAAACTAAATATTATTGTAGAAGGTGCAAGAAGTTTTTATGCCTAAAACACTTAGAGCCGTTGTGTAAGAGCCGCTTCCTAAATAACCCTGATGACCAGGTATAAGTAATATAGCCTGTATATATTTATTTTCATTATATCCAAAATAAATAAATAAATATTCTTGCTTTGTTATCTAATTTACTGTTTTTCTCTTACATTTATTGAGTAGTGTCATTTTATTACCATGCCTTAGACGATTTCGCTATCAATTATTTAGATACAAATGATTACAATAATTTTAAATCGTATGTTACATAATCAGTAAGGTCAAGTACGTAACAATAGAACTGATTTTAATTATGCCTCGGACTCATTTTAATCTATGGGTCTACGAGAGTCAGCGCCACTGCTCATGCGAAAAATAAGGTGCCACCGGTGAAGGTTTAAAAGGATTAATGATTCAACAAGTGTCTCCCTCGTTGAAACGTTGAAAAGTTGAAAGTTTCAAATATTTTACAACATCACTACTAACGTTTCATCAGATGGATAAAGTTTATCTAACAATCTTGCACGAACATTTCTATTTATAAAGTGGGAATAATACAAATCATTTTGTTTATCCTTATTATGTTTATTGATTTCTAAGTATTCTAACAAATCTAGTTTTTTACTTTTATTTTGAATATGTATACGATGGCAAAATTATAATTAAAAGTATGATTATTTTCTAAACAATGGCTGACAAAATAAAGGTAGAGCTGACACACATTTCAATGTGACTCAATGTAGTCATGATTTTCATCGATTTGGGTGCGTAATGTAGTGGAAGAAAACAAGAGATGTCCGTCCGCTAAACCAATGCTGGAGCGCAAAGTGTGGGAAGAAGATCAAAGACCATAATTTTTTATGGTATTCCGATAGTTGTGGAAATTTAACGTTTTTTATAGTAGGTAAAATGTGCTGATGCGGGCAAACTATTGTCAGATGCCAAATTCGATGAACATAATGACTAAATATACTTTTAAATATACTTAAATATATTGGTGAAATCTAATATTAAATTTAGCTTGCAAATGCTCGAATAATGTCATAATTAGACCCTACTAAATTTAAATCTAAATTCTCTTTTAAAAATTCGCAAAATCTTATCAATAAAATTTCTAATTTGGTTATTCCCAACAAGTGTAAACTGTTATCTTTTTAGGTTAATAATCTATTTACCAGTATTTTTGGTAAAGAGGTGGAGGACTAAACCAGAACCACATTAACCCGCATGTCAACAATGCTAGTATCATAATAGAAGGTACCTTTTACAAATCTCTTGAACGATTTTGTTCATGAAATATTATTATTCATCGTAGGTTAGCGGAAATTTTAATAAGATATGACTAAGAAAGTTGAATGCATATATCAGTTTTCGTTATAACATTAAAACGAGAATTTCTGAGAATGGCTTTCAGAAAATATAAGATTTTGGTTTCTACTAAATACATACATATTACGTAATCATTTATCGTTGAAACTGCGTCCATATGATAACGTATTATAAATTTATTATACCTGTTTCTTTTTTCAATAGACAGGTAATTATGAGATGAAGGTACCTACTTCTACTTTATTGACTGAAAATGTGCAGTTCTGTTTACTAAAGGAGAAATATGTTCATATCAAGTAGTAGTAGTAGTAGTAGTAGTAGTAGTAGTAGTAGTATTTATTCATTACATAGACGTAACATGTCACTAATAAAAGGATGTATAAAACAGTAGAACACATATATAATACATTGTATAAATAAAAAGTAAAATCTACAAATATCACAGATGGGAACAGTCATGTGTTAGAAATTCACTAACATTATAAAAAGGTTCTTTAAGCAAAATAGCTTTTAGTTTCTTATGAAACCTGTTTGCGTTAAGCTTTTTTAATTGATCCGGCAGTTTATTGTACATTTTCACGCACCAGTAATTCACAGATTGCTGAGTTTGTGTGAGCCTATGATGTGGAATGGCTAGTTCGTCTTTATTTCTAGTTGAATACGCGTGATAGTCAGAATTCTTCGCGAAATTTTGTTTGTTCTGGTGAACACAGTTAATGCAGTTTAATATGTACACATTCACCACTGTCATTATCTTTTCTTGAACAAATACTTTTCGGCAACTTTCTTGAACCCGTAATCCGCACAATGTTCGTAATGCACGTTTTTGTAGAATTAGGATTTTTTCCAATCCCGCGGATGTACCCCAAATCATTATTCCATAAGTGGCTGCGCTATGGAAGTTTGCATAATATGCTAGCTTTGCAGCTTCGTGGGTAACTAGGTGTTTGATCCGTCCGATTGTAAATATTGCCGTGCTTAATTTTGAACAAAGCGAAGCTATATGTTCCGACCACTTTATACCACCATCCATAGTTACTCCCAGGAACTTCACCACCTGATCTCCAGTATTCGGCGAAAAGGCAAGTATCTGCGTTTTGTTCTCATTTATTTTCAGTTTGTTTGATTCGCACCATGTCTTTGCTGCAGTTAATGTACTCTCCCTAACATTATCCAATTTACAGGAGCTATCGCATCTCACCACAAAGGATGTATCGTCGGCATATAAACATACCTTACTATGGATGATATTGTCTGGCAGATCGTTCATATAAAGTATGAAAAGTATAGGCCCTCAGATGGAACCTTGTGGAACACCGCAGATGATTGAATCGATGTTGGATGTAGAATTGTTCCAGCTTACAACTTGTGTTCTATTCTGAAGGTAAGATTTTAATAATTTATATGCTGTACCCCTTATTCCATAGTATTGCAGCTTTGTCAAAAGTAAACTATGCGAAACAGTATCACACGCCAAAGAAAACCAACATAATAAAATGTATTAATTTGAAAATTTGGCACGCATAACCCCTAAGGCTCTTTTATCATTTGTAAACTTTATGTTATTAATAACAACCCAACTTATAATAGCTGCTTAAACTTTTAAAAAAGTAACACAAGCTGATTAGAAAAAAATGAATTACTTTACCATAAAAAAGTTTCGAAAAGTACATTATGGTTTGTTAACACATATAAACATTCTGAGATATGATGACTGCCCATATCAGCAATATATGCACGGTATTTATCAAATACATGCACTAATACACACAATAATAATAGTTACTTAGTTACTTATATTATCTAAGAGAGCTTTGGTTTATTTTTCAATAGCAAATATTGAATTTAACCGTTTTAGAAACATATAAATATAAATTGCGTTTCCCCGTAAATATCTCGACAGTGACTAGTGCGCATTTGCAATTTATTCGGAATTTATTACAATGAAGTGTAAATTATTCGTGGTTGAAATTTTTGCCTATAATGCAAAACATATAGATATAGTAATACAAATTGGATTATCTATATTTTTCAATTATCCGTGTCACTGACTCCCCTAATCAACTCCGACAATCTACATTTTACAGTATTTTTGTTTCGCATATAAACAGCTTTATTTTAAGCTTAAATCGTTAACTATTGACTATTAGTGTGGCAGCCGGTAGTAACCCTATTTTATTTTAAACAGCGTACATTTTATAGCCAACAATATACTACAATAGAAGAGCATAGAATAAAAAAAGATTATAAAAGGAAACTCACATCTTTTGATATATCGTACACGAGTTCTATTTTGGATCACCGTAAGTTCCCAAACAACAACCGCTCATTGTTTTTTTACTATTCATAGAGATTGGGTTATAATCTAAGCGTTTATGTAGGATCAGTGCAGGGACTACCACAGTTATCGTCATTTTAAGCTTTAGAGTAACATTTCCGCTAACTATTAGCTGTGTTATTTTCAATAATAAAATAAAAATATTTGGGTATTGGCATTTCTGAAAAATTAATTCACATATTTGTTTTTCATAACTTTAACACTGCAAATATGAAATGGAATACGGGAATCATCTGGAGATTCGAGAGGATTATGCATTTTGATAGGAAAGGAATTTGAAAGTTTGGAGTTTGATAGTTTATAGTCTTGATGTTGTGTCTGGACAGGATTTTCCTTATACCGTTGGTAACACCTTTGATGTAGAGTAGATAGGTGGGAATTGTTTATAGTACCCTGGATATCGTATCTAGGATTGCTGTTCTTGGTTAATAAGCAATAAGGGCTTATGTAATTAAGGAGGAGTTGATGAAGATTTTATGAATTTGGTGGAGGAACCTTTACTGTATGTGTAGAATCAGATTTTAGGAGTATGTAAGATTCATCTTGGAATAAGGTTTGGATTTTCTGCTCATACTCTTGTCCAATACTATCGTAGTGTTGCCGTTCTCTACTTTGCATAAAAATCTTAAGATCAAATTTTCAGTATTCGAAGACGAGTAGTTCTGATTTAAGAATTTTGTATTTAGGTTCGGTAAGAGTAAGGATTTTCTAACTACCAGAATCGGTGATGTCGTTATGAATTCTGACACGAGCCGTTTTTATGTCAGGGATGTTGTGTTCAGTAGGAATATGTTTTTATTTGGATTCAAAGGATAGAAATCTCATCAGTAGATAGAGATCACTTGGAACGGTTCAACACGGAAACCTAGCAGCTGAAATCTGACAAAGGTAATACTTTGGACATTTTAGGCGAAGGAGATTATTTTGATGGTGTCGGTAGTCTTCTAACGCAAGATTCTTATGTAAGGCTAAGTAAAAATTCGTTATAAAAATGGTCACAAATACCAAAAAGACCTTATAAGACTGTAAGAATACTGGTAACAATAATTAAGATATAGACTAACGGTATCTAATATACAATTAGTGTTACCCTGAATGTATTGTTTACCTAAGATACATAAACCAGGGAAGAGTATGAGACCTATTGTCTCCAATACCAATAATCCAAATTGTTGTCCAAATTTTTTGATAAATTTAATCGCTTACCCGTGCAACTTTTGGATTTAGCAATTAATGGTTCAAACACGTTTATTGAGAAGACTGAAAACATTGAGCTTACTGATAATGACATTTTAGTTTCGTTTGGTGTGAGTTTACTGTTTCCTCCAGTGTCCTTGTTGATATCACTGTTGTTGGCTTAGAGGAATAAATTCTTAAAAAGTAATCAGTTGACCAATGATGAGGTTGATAATGTAATTTCTTTGCATAAAACATTCTTTTTCTTCACCAATAAACTGAAGGAACGCCAATGGGTTATAGTTTATCTCCTCTTACAGCTAATCTCTTTGTTGGTAAATTTCAAACTGATCTTAAGAATACTTTGGCATATTTTCCAGGTATGTCGTCGTTCAACATTTTTTGCGTGTTTGATAATTGTAAATGCTCAATTAGCAATTTCCTTGAACAGCTAAATTCGAAATTTCTATTCATTCAGTTTAACCCTTGAAGAGAAAACAACCTATTGTTTCTTTTCTCTTCATGGGTTAAACTGAATATACAAATATTGCTTTTCTCGACATGTTAGTAATAAAAAAATGACAATAAATCAGAAATAGGCATAATAATAGATTTATTTCAGAAGATTTAAACCACGCATGTAAACATAAAATAGCACCTATTCACTTTTTGGTACATCGTTTACCTAATTTTTCTTATATATAGAATGATATATTAAAGTGCCTAAAAAAATCATTTAAATTGCAGTCTTTAATGAATATTCGGAAGACGTCGTGTTGCAATATTATAGACAAACAGAGTAAGAAAAAAGAAGAAACTAATCGTTGGTGTGTGATGGTAACAGGATTTTAGAACTTTACATCTTTGGTGGAAATTTAAACCAACACAACTACTGTGAAATGATAGAAAATTTTATGCTACCATAAAAAATGATCCCACATTATAAGAAAAGAGATCCACTCAAATGTTCTAATTATCGAAGAATAACAATTTTGAATACTGCTTATAAGGTTCTGACGACAGTAATAAAGAAAGGTTGAGAAGATATATAGAGCATGAGGGAGCTATGGGCGCTTATCAGTATGAATTAATGATGGGAAAGTCAACTATTGACGCAATATATACCATACCCATTTGAGTAATGGTAAAATGGAAAAATGTCATGAGCATAATATATAATATGAGTTGGTGTTGTTTGGACTGCTCCCATCGTCTGATGGGTTGTAGAAATCGGGAGATACATACAATTCCATAGCTAACTATGGAATTAGCAAGTGACAGTTTTTATCAGGGTTACTCTGATGATGGCCGTAAAACCACTGCCGAAATGTCGAATTTCTAAAATCCAACAGATGATGGAAACTGTCCACCAATTCATATTCTTCTAATCCATCGTCAAGAATTTCACGTCATGAATTTATTGCACTATTTTAACTTATAAGGTAAAGACCTGTAGAAATACTTATAAACGTTCAGGCGTCATAGAATGTTGACTAGAATTGGCAATTATTCCAAACACCTAATAAACACAAAAAAAGAAATCTTATCAACTCACCACCGCCATTTTGGTAACAGATATATGGAAATCTCCAGACGTTGCCTAGGTCGACTGCAAATCCAATGACCGCCAGCAAAAATTCCACCTTCTTGTTCCATGTTTCGCGTCTCCTTTCCGGAGTGAGCGCGACCACAACGACCCTCGTGCAATCGCGATTTTGCTTTTGCACGGCGGTTTTTTCCTTCTTAACACCTGCCGTTGTCTTGTCGTTCTTGCTAGCGTCGTTGGTGGCATCCGTAGGTGATTTGGGTTTTGCGTTTTCGTTGCAATTTTCGCCTCCTTTATCGTCGGCCGACTCAGTCGCTGCCATCTCTCACACCAGGCCGATCAAACGAATACAGCCAGCAGTTTGATTGTCATTATTGGCTGCAAAGATATTTGTATGTTTATTTATGTTTGTTATAGAAACATTAAGAACATTTAATTTTAATTTAATATAAAAATTCATGTAATTTAGTTTAGCATACTGTGTGGCCTATAACTAGATTGATTATTACCCATTACAACAGTCTTTTCTTATGCACCTTGATGGTGTTTATTGAATTTATTTATATTATGCTATAAAGGCCGCGTCTACTTAGACCGCATCCTCTAGAGAATGTGCATACCCCTTGGGTAGCAGTTCGCTCTTTAATTGCGTAGAATTGATGTGTGAATTTAGAATAGAGTTTCAATCTATTAATTTATTATCTGTAATATTTGAGTCGCATTTAAGTCTCACTTTAAAAAAGACTCGTCAAAACATCAAATTGAAATTTTCACAAATTAAAATATTACAATTATTGAATTTGTCTTGATTTTTCGTTTTTTTTTTTTAATTTTAATTTTTCTGGTGCAAACGCGTCTCACTTTAAAAAAGATTCTATGCTACACGTCTTGGTGTTGTCGTTACGTCGTTCGGTGTCGTTGACAAAAAATGCATTTGAATTTTTTTTTTAAATTTTTGGAAAAGACTGTACGTTCCGTGTCTCGCTGTTGTTAAACTCGAGGCTGCTTCGTTCAGTCCCGTTGAAAAAAAATGTAATTTCTTAATTTTTGAATTCTTCTTAATTTTCCTTTTTTTAAATTTTTATTTATTTTTTTTTCAAACGCCTCTCAGTTTGGAACAGATTCAACGCTGCGCATCTCATCAAATCGTCAAAATTTAACATAAAGATTTTTTTTTACATAAAAACACCGTCAAAATTTCCGTGGATACTTCTCAGCGTGTACTCATGACGCCAACAAACAATTGTTGTAACTTTTTCCAAGAATAAACACCATGTCAACCATTTCTTCTTGAGTTTGCAGCATTTTCGCAACATTTATCAGAGAACAATGTTTCTACTGTCACTTTATTCTTATTTTTACTGTTTTTTTTTTGACAATTGCACTTCCTTTGTTTTATCATGACAGACTTAATTTCGGAAAATGACATTTTCATACAAATTGACATAACAACGTTCTCTTTTTTTAAAATTTTGTTATGAAATGTGTTGCTTTTTTGGTACCAACGAAAAATTTTGAATTTTGGCTATCCAGCGATGTAATTCTTTTTGGGGGGTACCATTTGGAATTCTAGAAACAAATGACAATTTGCGAATGCTAATAAGAAAATATCTTCTTTTCATAAATCAAGTGAAAAAAAATTATGTGAGGATACAAGAGATCTTAATCTATCACTCCAAAAGCGGTAGCAGATTTATTTGCAAAGCAGTTTTCCAAATCCGCCAAAGAAAAGGTTGTTCAGCAGTACGGACATGTTTCTGTTGACGCTACATCGGATAATCGTGTGTCTAATTCCTTTTTTATTGACTATGTGCACGAACATGACATATTGGATATGTCGAAATTAAAACCTAAAAACTCGTTTGGTCCCGACGAAGTTAGCTCGCGGGTGCTTAAGAGTGTGCAATGTGGTCTGGCCGATCCACTTTCTTATCTGATGAATTTGTGTGTTGAGAAAGGAGAGTATCCGTCAACCTTGAAGCTAGCTCGAGTTACTCCGATATATAAGAAGGGTGACGCGTGTGATCCTGCCAATTATAGACCTATATCTATACTAAGTATTTTCTCAAAAGTATTTGAGAAATTACTACATAAAAAAATCGGTAACTATATGAGCAAATACCAGTTATTGAGTGAATGTCAGCATGGCTTCAGACCAACCACTAAGTTGGAAAAATATACCTTTTTAAGAAGCAATGTAACCAACACCATGGATTCTAATAACTTTTTGTACCCAATAAATAGTATTTCATTAAAATGTTCTTTGTATTGAAATTCCTGTGTTCAAAGAAGTATTATTTGATATATACAGTAAGCCCGAAAAGGCTGCAAACGCTCAAATAAAAACACTATTTACTATTATTACAGATGAATACCGAAACTGTAAATGAATAACTGCAATTCTGAAAAATGATTATGGTGAAGTATATTTGACAATACACAGATAGTATTTGTCGAATTACTAAATTCCGTTACCGAATTAAATATATGCCCTCAATAAATTAACGATGCGCTCCAATTATGTGCACATAAATTTTCCCAAAAGTTAACAACGGATGGCTCGATGAACAAATTGACTTTATATCACTAATCTATTCGGACTTTATACGTTGCATGTGGATAAACTAATCTACTATTTATATTTAGCTCTTGTTTAGAATGAGGGATAGAAGGTTGTCAATTATAAAATCACAATTAATAATAATAATAATAATAATAATAATAGTCTTTATTTCTTTTTATCTTAATTACATTACAACAAGAAAATTTTCAGATTGTAAATAGAAATAAATGCAACGAATAAAAAAAAAAAAAAGAAAAGTACAATAAAAAGAAATCACAAGGCGAGGAATTCAGATAGGCAGCAGCTAGTGCTGCCCCCTGTTCTACCACCTAACCTTTGAATCACAGAAATAATAAAAAATAAAGAAATGCTTAATGTCTACATCCTACATCTAACTTAACCTAATTCTGCAATGTACCGCGCTAATGCACACAGTATATCAACATTTCAAATATAAATTTATAAATAAATTTTGAATTCTCAATCACTGGCCATCAAAAAGTAATTCACGGATCGCGCGCCTGAACACACCAATAGGACTCCGCTTCAGGTATGAGGGTAAGGGATTAAATAGTTTGCAAATACAGAAAGTGAATGATCTTTCATAGAGAGCAGAGTTGTGAACAGGTGGTGTAATTAAATTTTTGTTTCTGACATTAATATTATGTACATCCGTCCTAAAGGTGATTCTGTCATACAGATACGGTGGCGATTTATGGGATATTATATTATAATACAAGCACAGACACTGAAGTAATCTGCGGTGCTTCATGTTCAACCAATGCAGGTCTCGAAGTTTTTGTGAAATATGGTCGTATCTTCTAAGACCAAATATATAACGCAAGCAGGTATTTTGAATCTTTTGTACCCGTTGAACATCAACAGAGTCCAGGCATGGGCCATACACCGGCGCGCAATAATTAAACACGGATAGCACCATTGTCTCGCAAAGAATGGTTTTTAATCTAATACTGAAGACATGTCTAAAGGAATATAAAATTTTGAGGTTAGAATAAGCTCGCTTGATCAGTTCATTAATAAATTGTCTAAACCTAAGTTCATTATCGATGATCACACCTAAATTTCTTACTTCTGAACGAAAAGGAATGCGTGCACCTTTAATACTGATGGCAATGTTATTCTGGTAGTAATCACACACCTGCCTACCACCAAACAAAATAGCAACACTTTTCGAAGGGTTTAATGCCAAAGCATGCCGCTCCGCAAACTCAGTAATGCCATCCAAGTCTTCCTGGATTTCCATTACCGCATTATTAAGTTCATGCGGAAAAAAAGTTTTACTAACAATTCATAATAATAATTTTTTAATTCTTTCATACTGTGATATACACTGTAGTAACTTTTTGCAACATCATCATTAAATATTGCTATATACTATAAACTATTGAAAAATAAAGAAACTGTGTATGTGTGTGAAATATTTCCGAGCAAACTAAACAAGCGAACACCTTAAAGCCACCCTGAACTTTATATTCGCTCATTTGTAAACACGTATGTCTTTATTTTTGCATTTGGGGCCAGCTACTATACAGCCGTTTGATACGAGAGAATGGAAAAACTAATGCAATAAAAGTAAAATATTACAATTTTATTGCAGCATTATATTTCGGCGTACGACAAAAGTGTGTGCTATTGAAAAAGACATCTGTGAGCCATATCCTAAAAGAAAATGCTGCAAAATTTCTCTATATTTATATTTATAAATGCGTGATAAAAAATCGGCATAAAAAAATTAATTGATATTTAATTCAATCAGATATTGACTTAAGTGTAAAAATTAGCATACATAATGGAAAATCGTTTAGTGGAAAGTGGCTCATAACAGAGCGCTTACACACAAAGATATTGCAATCTAACTTTTCTCCGGGATCCATGTTAATATCGAAAAAGTGTTGTGAAGGCTCTAGTGCTTATGTAAGGTTGTTTTCGAGCAATGGGGTAGAACCTTTATATCAAATCAATGAACCAGAGAAGCGATTTGTGTATAAAGACATACTAAAAGATGTGATATTTTCATATGCCGCCGAAGAATTGCTTCTGCGGTAGCTCTATCAAAACGATAAGAAGCCTAAATGACGACTAAAGTCAATCACGGTTTTAGGCCCATGTTTAGACAGGCAGAATTTGATATATCTTAAACGTGGCTAGATAGTAATTTGTAACCATGTTACTTTACCATTATCGGTAATGTGCGTATGTCGCGCATTGAAAGGGAAAAAATTGGTAAATTACATTCTTATGGTGTTCGTGGCGTAGCCTGTGACTGGTTGAAGTCTTTTTTAAGTAATAGATGTCAGTATGTTAGTATAACCTGTAAGAAAAATTGACATATTTCACATTTTAAATCTGACTGTCGGGAGGTCACCTTAGGTGTCCCGCAGGGTTCTGTATTGGGTCCTGCACTGTTTTTACTTTACTCTAACGACTTATGTATTAATATTTTAGATGCTTTTTTGGTTATGTATGCAAATGATAACACGTTTCTTATTTCTGTTGAGAATGAAAATAATTTGCGTTTAAAGTATCAATCAGCACTAAATTCAATGAACGATTGGTGTAGTACGAATTTGTTGCATTTAAATACAGGTAAAACTCAAGCAGTCCGCTTTCACAATAGGCAGAAGAACTGTAATAGTATAGAAGTGACGGTGTTTCTCCAAGTGTTGAATAACGTTGACAATTGTCAGTTTCTCAGTTTGACTATAGCCAAACATTTGAACTGGAAATGTCATTGTAGTACATTGGTTACTAAACTACATTCAATTTGCTATTTATTTAGAAATTTAAAACGATTAATGAGTTTAAATCAGTTAATTTTAATTTATCATGCCTTAGTAGGCTCTAGATTGGCCCGTGGAATTTGTTTGTGGAGTTTGTCTACTGGAGCGAATCAAGTTTTTATTGCTCAGAAACGGATCAGCGTTTTCACATTGTCTGGATTTATTTGAGAGATTTCGTATCTTGACTCTGGCTGGTCTTTTTGTCTATCAGTTGTAGGTATGTATATATAATCACCAGTAAGCACCAGTTTAATTTAATTAAGGATATTCACAATATTGCAACCAGGCAAAAAAAAATTTTTTTTTACCTTATGGAAGATGTGACAACGTGCGTAATTTCATAAATTATGTAGGTTTAAATTTTTTTTAACGAACTTCCTGTAGAAATACGTACCTGTAAATCTATAAATAATTTTAAATCAAAATTGAAGAATTATCTCGTTGATCACGTCCTGTATGTAGTCGGGGAACTAGTGACGGTTTAATTATTGTGTTTTTTTATTTTATTAGTTCCTGTAATTTGTATCTCTTTTTGTGTGACATGTCTTGTATACAAATTTTATTTTTTGTAACACAAGACTTTAATTTTTTGATTATAATTATCTATGAAAATAGATAATTAAGCAATTTTAATTATTTTTATTATTGTCATTCTTATTATTGTTATTATTAAATGATCAGGTCATGAGGAGTGTCGTCACCTGGATGGGCGAACATGGGTTGGAACTGGGCACACAAAAGACGGAAATTGTTTTGCTAACCGAACGTAGGATTCCTTTAGAGATACCACTTCAGGTCGCTAAAGAAAAGATCACAACATCGGAGTCTGTAAGGTACCTGGGAGTGTACCTGCTTCACTGCAGACAACGCGGCCCAGAAGGTCACTCAACTCAGCCGGCTAATAGCCAACGTCTGTGGGCCATCTGCAAGTAAACGACGGCTTTTGATGTCGGTGTCTGAATCCATCCTTCTGTATGGAAGTGAGATTTGGGCGGATGCACTCCAAAAGGAGAAGTACCGCAAGAGGATGGCCGCAGTCCAGAGGAGAGGAGCTCTGCGAATAGCAAGCTCCTACAGAACAGTATCGGAGGCAGCGGCCTTGGTTGTAGCAAGAGTGGTTCCTATAGACCTCCTGACCAAAGAAAGACGGCAAATCTATTTGGACAGGTTGGAGGGCGGAACACTCACGAAACGTGAATGAATGAGAAGACGCACCATGCGGCTCCGGCAGGAGCGATGGGAGTCGGACACCAAAGGCAGATGGACAGCGGAGTTGATTAGAGATCTCTCAGTCTGGATGGACAGAGATCACGGAGAAGTGGACTACTACCTCACTCAGATGCTTATAGTGCACGGGTAAATTCACGACTACTTATGTAAAGTGAGGAAAGTGGACAGTGCCTCCTGCCTGTATCAAGACAGCAACTGTGACGATGCTCACCATAGATTCTTTGATTGTTCAAGGTGGAAGCCGCACAAAGATCAGTTGGGGCAGGGCGTCGGAGTACTAACGCCGGCAAACCTAATCGAGACGATGTTGCGAGACCGAGACATAGGGCACAAGGTCTCCGCCTTCGCAAAAACGATTCTAGTCACCAAGAAGCAGGAAATAGATGGACGCCAAACATGGGACACCACCTCGACGGAATGTGAAAAACGATACCGAGGTGGAATCTTGCTCGAGAGTGCAAGAGTGCTTTAGTGGGTGAGAGTTCCACACACCGGGTTGACCACCCGAAGGTGCATAATGCATTTTTTCTCCCAACAAAAAAAAAAAATATATGATGTTAATTATATTGATGACATTTGTTGTGTGGCAATAACAAATAAAATGAATTTGAAATTTGTTTGTAAACTTACAAAACATTTTAGTAAAATAGACAAAATAGAAATTCTATTCTAAGTAATGTTAGAAAACATTAATGAAGGTTTTGAAACTGTATAAAGTATTAGAAATAGTGATTATAGTACGAGTAAATCAGCAAACAATGAAAGAATATATTTAAAAACAATTGATTAATTTCTATTATTATTTATTACCATCAAGAAAAATGATTATGTATGCGTATGCATCATATGAATTAGAAACATTCCTAAAACTGTTTCCAGAATTTAATTTATGATATGAAACAACATACACGCAGACAAAGATATTCTTAAATGATATTATACTATATATCCCGCAAGCAAGAAAAATACATCAACATGTGCACATACATTTAATTGTAACAAATCAAGCTAAATGAAAGCATTTGGTATCAGTAAATTGCCCTAATTATTTTTCAATTATCATAAAACACGAGACACCAAAAAGACATTTAGATAGTAGCAGTAGTATATGTATTGTCATTAAACATACAGTTGTCTGACATTAATAATAAAAATGACAAACATTAATAAATAATAACAATACAAAACATTTGTTACGATTAAATAAAAATGTATCTACATATAATCTACAATGGAAGAAGGTAGTTTATTAAAGAAAGAGAAACCCATGTAATACAGAAAATTTTTACAAAGAGACGTGTCTGTCTTTGGAAGATTAATATTATTGGAGGTACGGGTATTAAGGGCCGATCATGCGCACTGCCCGCTTCTGCAAAATTTCTAAGTTCGTTGCAGTGGTGAAACACCAACAAGGAAGACAGATGCATAGGTGATTCAAAGAGTACAAAGTAAATTGTTCCTGCAACATGCTCACTAAGGTTCTGTCTTATGACTCTTGTTGTTACCAACAAAAACAGTCATAAGGCAGTTCGAAGAGTCATAAGATTGTTGCAGACAGCTGATGCATCGGCCCACCTCAAGCTGGCATCTACAACAACCCCCAAAAATGTTAACTTCGGAAGAAGGCAAAAGAAGATAAAAAGAAATTATTGATAAAAGTGTTAATGTTAGTTTGATGCTTGTAAAGTAATAATTTGGTTTTACTAATGTAAAAGATCATCCTCATCTTTTTAGCACTAAACCACTCGCAGACTTTTTTTGAGAAAATCACTTAATAAGGAAGTTATAAATATTGTGCGTTACTTTATCGATACCCTGTATATTCCTATTAAAGTATTTTATGTTAAAATTTGGTATAATGGCTCGGATTATACATAGTTGCTTTATTATAAGAGATAATGTGGTATTATCTAGTATTAGACGAATATACCACTTTATACAATAAATTTTCGTAACTGTATATAGCGATCAGAAAAGGATTTATTATAAATGTGTAGCATGTGTGCCGCTAAGGTGATCAGCGTTTGCTTTAAATTGCTGGATAGGACCTTTGAGAGGCTAATTTAATGAAATCTCGGCAAAATTTAGAGTATTATCGAAGAAATGAGCTTTTAAAGTTGAACATAATCTATGAAGTTGATTGAGAATTTGCGATGTGGGGTCTAGGTTACTACGTAGTCCACCCGTTTTCTAGAGATAGAGAGTGTAGCTATATCGGGTAATTTCATCTGCTGCTGAGTGATAACTAGAGAGATGTGACTGCTTGTTCCACTTCAAGATTATACAGAGATCGGCATAAATGTTGCAACACATGGAAATTCTTTTTATTATTAAAATATGGTAAAATCTTTTATAGGTTTGATAGGTTCAGCATGTCTAAGAACACCAAAATTTATTTTGACACCCGCCACGTGACCACCGGTATGGCAGAAAATTTAAGAAATGTGCAATGAATTCAGTAGCTCAACTGGAGTAAAATCTCTAAATTTGGTTGATACTCAAACAATTTCGTTAATTCTTGCAAAATTAATATAGCTAAAACTAAAAAGTAGGTTCCCAATATGACAATTGCTGTTGCATTGAACTGTATGGAAAAGGAATAAATAAGTTTTACAGATATGTTTAATCCCGACTGCCTGGTAAATATTACTTTTATTGAAAACTATGTTTTTTTCATTCAAATGGTAACAATTAGTCCAAAACATTGGGTATCTCAACCCTTACAATGTTAATGCACGCTTCGAAGGTATTCAAGTAGGTTTTGAAAACAGAAAACAACAAATAATAATATTTGTTTGAATGAATTATTAAAAAGAATAAAAATGTAAAAAAAATAAAATATGCCACCTTGTGGAAATTTCAGAAAAGAATGAAGAAGAAAAAGAATGTTTTCATCACCACATTTACTAGTACATTTTTTTAAGCTAATTAATCCGAATTAATCACCCGGTTCAAAAATGAGTGTAATGAAGCAAGGAGCAAGTACGAGCACCAAAGGAAAAAATGTAAGAAAGTACTACGGGAAAAGAAGAGAAAATACATGGAGAATGAAATAAAAGAAATGGAAGAACAAAGGGGTTGCAAACTTGTATAGAGGGTGGAAAAGGGAGAGAAGTGGATTCCAACCAAAAGCAAATCTGTACAAGAACCAAGCGGGTGAACTGGTCGCGGTAGAGCAGCAAATATTGGAAATGTGGAAAAACCACTTCGAAGATCTGCTAAATACAACATTAGCCCAGTATGATAAGGATGAAGGGGCGGAGCAAAATATGAAACATCCAGAAGAGATAGTAGATTTAGAGGTAAACCCACCAACAGTGCTGGAGATTGAAGAGGCAATTAAGAACATGAAAAACAATAAAAGTCCAGGACATGATAGTGTGAGGGCGGAAATGTTGAAGTATGGAGGTGTACTGGTGGCTGAGTATTTGAAAAGCTTAATCGACGAAATATGGATCCAAGAAAAAATGCCAAGGAGTTGGAGAGAAGCAGATATAATACCGATATACAAAAACAAAGGGGAAAGAATAGACTGTAAAAACTATAGAGGAATTGCGCTACTGAATGTGGGTTATAAGGTGATGGCAACAGCCATCAAAAAAAAAATAACACTCAAAATGAAGAGAGAATTGGGTGAGTATCAGAGCGGATTCAGAAAACGAAGATCAGTGGTGGACCAGATATTTACCCTACGTGAGCTTCAAGCGGAAAGATATGAGCAGGGCTGGAGACCTTGGTTGCCTTTCTGGATTTCCAGCAAGCGTACGACCGAATAAACAGGCAAGAGCTTTACACGGCAATGGAGGAGCTGGGAGTTAACAAGAGGAGGTTAGCAAGAATGACACTGGAGAACACAATAGCGAGGGTAAAAGTGGGAGATCAGTTGACAAACGAATTTGAGGCGAGAAATGGGCGAAGGCAGGGTGATCCTTTGTCTCCATTGTTATTCAACCTAGCATTGGACTATACGATAAGGAAGGCGAGAATGAATAGAAATGGTCTAATTTACCATAACCGACACCAAATACTGGCATTCGCGGATGATATAGTCATAATAACACGGAGTAAGAAAGAATTAGCAGAGACGATTCTACAACTGGAAACAGCTGCACAAAAAATGGGACTGAAAATAAATGAAAAAAAAAAACGAAATACATGAACTGGTCTGACAGAGAATTCAAAAGATGCGAATTAACGGTACAGGCAGAAAGAGGTAAGATATATAACTTAGAAGAAGTGGACGTCTTTAAGTATCTAGAAAGCCTGAGAATAGAAAGGAAATACAGCAGAGGTTGACACAGGGAAATCGCTTGCTCTTTGCTCGAAAAAGAATCCTGAACAATAAGAAAGTATCACGAAAATTGAAAAAACAGATCTATAAAACGATAGTAAGGCCAGTAGTACTATTCGGTAGCGAGGTATGGACAATGAGAACGGCAGAAATTAATTTACTAAGCAGATGGGAGAAGAAAGTGCTAAGGAAGATCTATGGAGGAAAGAAGATTAATGGAGAATGGGAACGAAGGACCAACAAAGAACTGGAGGAACTGTTCGATGAACCAAATATTGTTGCAGGAGCGAGGGGACAAAGAATCAGATGGCTGGGACACATGTGGAGAATGCCGGCAACTGGATGCTGAGAACATTGTGGGACTACAAACTGGCGGGAAATAGAAGGCGAGGAAAACCCAAAAGAAGGTGGCGGGAGGAGGTACAGACAGACCTAAATTTGATTGGAGTGCGGGACTGGAGGAGGAGAGCAGCAGATAGAACCGAATGGAGAGGAATTATAAACCAAGGCATGGGGCTTCTAGGCCTCTAGTGCTACTATATATACATAATCACCCGGTTCAAAGAGGTTCAATTACTTAAACTTACAGCATTTTCTTGAATAGTAGTTTTAATAAACATTTACTTGCGTTAAGTAAATCTAGTCAAGAAAATATTTATATGGCAATCAAGAAATCCTTTTTCTAATCTGTAAAATGGGGAATAAGCGGTTTGTTCAAATTCATAAGATTAATTCTAAATAATTAACGTACCTACTGAAATGCTTTAAACAAATATTTATAACTCTTTAAGATAATTTACTACAACATATCTACTACCACATATCTTTTAAAAATTATATTTCACGCAGAGAAAGCTTACTTGAATTAAATATGATCGCTTAAGATAAATGTTGTTGCTTTCTTTAAAGCGATTAAAATATTTTTTTTTTTTTTTAATGCAAATAAAAATGACATCCTACCTTTTATTGTTTAATGTCCTTCAAAGAATTTTATTTTGAAATATTTAACATAATCAAAATATAAACTTCTATTATATCGTTTATATCATTGTCTTATGCGTCACTGATTAGAAACTACTGCTGGCTTAATTTGAGACTTGCGATACACAATGCAACTAGTAATTAACTGATGTAAATAAATAAGACATCACACGTATGTAACATAAGCTATTTAGCCATTTAAGATAAATAAGAAATGCCGACCGATTACTAAGAAATAATCATTAGTGTTTTGTGAAATTGTCTGATAGTATGAAACTAAATAAAATCAGAAGCATTTAAGTACAAAATCAAACGATGTCATTGCAGTGCGTATAACTGGCAATGTTAAGTGTGGTTAATTTAAATAAAAATCAACTCTAGCTATTTCCAATAAAAAAAAAACAAAGGGTTTCTTATTTTGTTACATTACATGTTACATTAATCAATTTTCCACACGAAAAATATTAATTAACAAACAGCAGTAAATGAATTGCTTTTAATTGATAGTGAAGAGCATTATAAATGCTAGTTAAGCAGTGGTTCTGAGGCACAAAGTTACGAAATAAGATAATAGTCCTTGGCACTCTTAGCGGTTGACTACTCACGTAATGACACCGCAAAATGTTGCTTTGTGTCGTCTCTTTATCTGATCTCTGCGTAACATCTGGATATTTCACTCCATACAATTTCCTGTCTTAATCACTGACTGTGTAATGAATTGTTCTGGCCTACGTTAAAGGCTTTAATGCAAACTTTGTTTTACGCTGCAACTGATTACGTTAGATGCTGCAACAGACAGGTTGTAAGATCGAATTTTGGCCCTGTATAAATATTTATAATATTAAACTGAATAGTTTCTAAATTAAACCAATAATGTTAAAATATTCTTTCATTCACAACACTATAAAAGTGGTTTTAAACTACATGTAAGAACATAGGTACATTAGAACAACGGTAGGTATTATAGCACAAGTTAAACGACGAAGCTTGTTATTTGCTCTAAACTAATGATTTCTTCCTGCAGTATAATTTGGGTTGGTTGTTTGTTGTTCATATAAGCGTATATTTTCTACTAATTACACAAAAAGGTCGGTGCTAGTTTAATTAATGTTTCGCTGCATAAAATGTGCACATAGGTGTGAACGTGTTCATCATTAAATAATGATTTCACGCTGTAAGAAGCGTACAATCTGCAGATGCACGTGTTGTTTTGTAAAGTTTATTATTTTAGATCAGATTAAAATGCCTCAAAAAATTACGTAGGTTCTTATTAATAAATTAATATTTGCTTGGTATTTGTTCTTTTTAATCATAATAACTAGAATTATAATGTGATATTTCGGTTTTTAATAAACACTTAATACATTGTATAGAAAATTATAAAAATATATTTGGTTTTTATAAAATTATACCAAATATGTTTTACAGTTTTATATACAGTGTATTAGAATGAGGTTTGCAGAACCATTGGAAAGACATGGGGATTTGAAGCCACGCATGATGGTTTTATATAGCAGTGGCAAGTCCTATGTTAACCTATGGCTGGCTGATCTGGTGGACTAACACTACACAAACCAGGCAATTACAAAACTCGTAGGGATACAGGAGAGCTGCAAAAAGCACACCAACAGCTGATATGGCAACCATGCTCAACTTACACCCCTTAGATTTTTACGTTAAAAGGGAAGCAAGGGTGGGGCATACAGACTGAAGTGCGCTGGAAATTGGAAAATCGATAATACTTTGGAGCATTTTCGAATAACGGTCAAAATCACAACCCCTATCTTTGAAATGGATAGTAATATGGTGATTTCTAGCTTCTCCTTCGATAAACCTTTCAAGGCCCCTGTCTTGAACCCTGGTCTTGAAACCCTGTGTTGAATTGGAATGAGTGGAGAGTAACACAGAAACCAGAGATTCGAAATCAAATCTACTATGTAGTTGTGTCAAAAAGAATCATGGATTCTAAAGCTGGTAATGAAACCCTAATCTTAAAAAAATATATGGCATTAAGGCAATATACCACCGTAGAGCAAACGAAAATATAGCAATAGCGATATGTGCTCAAAGGGCATTGGGGAAGCAACGCAAGGGTCAGAAAATTCATATCCTTTCGGTCAGTCAAGTGGCTCTAAAGACGTCAGCATCCTATCAGAGAACCTCGAAACTAGCTTGGGACTGCCTGGAAAACCTGGAAGAACCCTGGCTAAACACAATAAAGTTACTTTGATGTGGCCAGGGCATAAGGGCATACCAGATAACAAATTACCAAACAAACTAGCAAGAAAAGGCTCTGAAACAATATTTACTGGATCTGAACTAAGTCTGACGATAACCAAGGTTACGATACCTACGTGTTGCAGTAACTGAGCACCAGGCACAATGGAATAACGTTGAAAGACAGATATAAAGCGAACGGCCATCACGGCAATTTGTTGCGGTTGTGGTGGCTCTCGACCGAATACAGCTTAGAACGGTGACGAGGCCATTAACAGGACACGGCTGTCCAAGAAAATACCTAGATAAAATTAACATCTCTAAACATGAACCTATTTGTAGAATATGCAATGAGTAAAAGGAGACAGTCAACCACTTTGTTTTTGAATGCGTTGCAATAGAATGGTAGAGACTGCCATTGGTAGGGGCAACCAACCCACTGACAGATCTGCCGGAAAAAGATTCACCACACAAGCTAGTAAATCTAGTTAAAGGGACTAAACCTATTCATGTAAAGGAATTCACTAGGTACGAAATAATGCAATATAGGTCTTAGGCCGTGGCGTTAAGGACACGATGAAGACGGCGAATGCCTGAAAGAGTTAGAGCGCTGTAAATCACCTAACGCACGAAATTTGTACTAAATTTTTTGGGTGAGAAAATTTTTAAAAATTTTATTTGAAAAAATGCGTTGGTGTTTGTAGATGTGGATTGGTACCATTGCATTTTGACAACTCTATTGTATTTATGTTAGTTACAATTATTTTTCGATAATAACAATTAAAACAGTAGTAAAAATACCCGTAAATGTGTTTTTTAAACTAAATTAACGTTGACAGGTAATGGCTATGTTTACAGTTGATGAGGCCAAACAATTTTTTGAAAACGATGTGTTTTGGTTATATTGCTATATAGCTATTTTCTGGTTTTAATAATGTCGGTTTTGTTTTGTACGTGGGTGGAGGGTCTTAATAAAAACACTATTTACCAAGAACTTTTTTTACAAAATCCATGTCGGTTGTTTTTTCACTACAACTACTTATACATATAAAGTCAATATGAGATAAAACTTAAATGCATCTCAAGCAATTTCAGGTGGCGGATGCGCAATAGCAAGAGGGCGTGCTCAATGAAGTGAAACACACCCGAAGATATATATAGGGAAATGTTACAATTCGCACGTGAGAACACTGTCATCGCGGTTCGTAAAAAATACGAAATTCAGTTTTTATTGTAATATGTATCTGCATTACCATACGTTAGCTATTAAATCGGCTTCGCCCGTTTCTTCGAGCTGATGACGTTACATGCGCATGTGGGAGATACTTTCACCATCAGTCAGTGCATGAGCTGTGTGTAGTTTACTATGACAGATGTTATACATCTGCATGTATAAAAAGTCAAATACAAACACAACAGCTTTAAATAAAAGATAAAATTTATTGTTATATGATTATGTATAAATTTCTAAATTATATGTATAAACATTAAAATAAAATGTGTAAAATTGTATGTGGTATTTTTAATTCTTCTTAACTCTTTAATTATTGACATATTATATTTATTTATTATAAAGATCTGCGACCCATTAGTTTGCTGCCTACTCTCTCTAAGGTACTAGAACGTTTTTTGGAACGCCAAATCCGAGAATTTGTTGCCGAGAGAAGGTTGCTTCCAGATGTTCAGTCCGGCTTCAGGGCTGGCCACAGTTGCACCACTGCACTATTATGTGTGACGGATGATATACTTAGGGCTTCCGATAAAGGTATGGTGACTGTTCTTGTTTTGCTGGATTACAGCAAAGCATTCGATACTGTTGATCATGCCGCACTTATGAATGTTTTGAGGATGCAGGGTTTTGGTAGCCACGCGGTGGACTTGCTTCATAGCTTTCTCTTAGGAAGAACTCAGTTTGTAAAATTAAATAATAATACTTCATCTCCGCTAAATCTAAAACGGGGCGTACCGCAGGGCAGCATTTTGAGCCCGATTTTATTTTCCCTCTATACTTCCCTATTTGTAAACCATCTGCGTTATACTAAAGCACATTTCTATGCAGACGATTGTCAAATACACTACTCTTTCAAGGCCTCGGAATGGGCTGCGGCGGTCGATAAAATTAATGCAGATTTAAATAATCTGCATCAGGTTTCAACTGCGTATGCCTTGCGGGTTAATCCCGTAAAATCTCAGGTTTTAATCTTTGGAAATAATCAGCAACGCAACATGCTGGGAAACTTAATCAATATTACGATGAACAATATTACCTTACCTATAGTCGATGGCGCTAGAAACCTAGGCTTGATGATGGACAGTACGCTTCGTTTTCGGGCGCACATTTCAAAATGTTTGCAGTCATCCTACGCGGCCCTAAGGAAACTTTATCCCTACCGGAGAACACTGAATAAATCAATTAAAAAGAGATTGTGCGAGATTGATACGTTCTTTCTCGTCTAACTTACTGTGCCGAAGTGTATCACCCATGTATAGATCAGGAAACAGCCTACAAGATTCAGAAGCTGCAGAACGCGTGTCTGAGGTATATTCACGGAATTAGAAAGTACGATCATGTCTCGCACAAATTGGGGGAAACGTTATGGTTAAATATGAAAAATCGTAGAGAGTTGCAGACCTTAGCACTGTATCACAAGGTACTTATCTTTAAGAGTCCACCGTATCTATATAATAAAATAAAGTTTCGGACCGATGTACATACTCTGGCCACCCGTTTTCGCGGTTTAATATCTCCCCCTCTTCACAGTACCACCCTATTCGAAAGATCTTTTACATTTAATATTTATAAAAAATATAACGACATTCCTATGAATTTCAAATCTCATGGAATCGGTCTATTTAAAGCAAAACTTCGCACATTTCTGTTAGGTGCCCAGCTGAATTGATTTGCGTCCCCCTACCCCTCCACCCGCTTTTATTACGTTATTTATCCTTCGTACCCACGTTCGAGTAAAGTGCAGGTACTTTAAATGCTTCAAATACTTTAAATACTTTAAATCTACACACTGTTATTTATTTTTTTTCTATGTAACAATATTATATTTGCAGAATTTTAGTTTTAAGTTATAAATAGGCATTTTTGTTTTTATTTCATTTCATTGTTTCTTCTGTTATATAGGGTTAGTAAAAGCAGTTAGAGACTGAATCTCGCCCTAAGATTGTTTGTAGTGTCCATTGCTCTTTTGTTAACTATTGTATTTCTTTTATTTGCTTTTCTTTTCTCTTGTAATTGATACTACAACAATAAAGATGATTTATTATTATTATTATTATTATTATTATTATTTAAAAATGCAGCTGTCATTTATTCTCCTACCTACTTTTTCATTTCTACTTGGATCGCTTTTGGATAGCGCTAACTAAATTTTTTGATCTAGACTTGAAAACAGGTACTACTTTTATTTTTTTCCAAACATAAAATGTAAACGTTGCGTTGTATTGACTCTATGTGGCTACTTTCTTCACTTATTTCTACAGGGTAACATACATAATTGGTTATGTTGAAGGTTTAATTGTGAATAAAAATCAGAACATGTCCTCTTCTCGGAGAAGAGTTAAAACGCATTGACTCCTTATCAATGCAATGTTTGGCAGGTGAAAAGTGCCTATTAGAGATTGAAACACTTCTGGAATCGGCATAGTTTCATTGGAGATGATACAAATAGATACATATGTACATCAATAATGTACCATAGAATAACTTGGTCAGTACCTACAAGTGTCAAAGTGGTCAAGTGTATTTCACAACCCGAAGCTTCACTCAGCAACCAACAACATATAAGTAACAAATTTTATAGCAAAACGCTTTTAGGGAATTGAACAGACATTTGCACTGTACCTACTACTTAACTGCTTTATCATTCATCTCACCAAATTAAAGTGGACATAAAAACATTTCGAGCAAGCTGTACCAAGCTGTATGAAACCTTTAGCACTCAAAATTTAGATTCTTTTTTAATATTAATTGACATCTGTATTCATTAATCCCTAAATTTATTATCGGATTTTTAACTTAGCTAAAATTAGATTGCTGTTTAAAACCAAGCATCAAATCTTATATTTTATTTCGAATAGTGAGTGCTATACCTTAAATATTATAAACCCACCGAATAATCGACTATTCTTCTTTTCTTCGGGTAAAGGACGCTCCGAAAGATGTTCGATATACAATAGACGTATTCTGTGGAACTGGACAAAATTGCTCCGATAAAATTTGTTGCCGCGTTGGATTTTAGTTGTATATGAAAGAAAGATGTCACGGAACGTGTTCTATTACCATCGTTTCGTGTTAACCAACACCTAGAGACCATTATCCCCGGATCTCAGATACGAGGTAAACTTCTTGCACGCCAATATTGCCATAATAAGAACCAGCTTTTGTCGTATACATCGTATTGGTGCAGCCTCGTAAGATTTATTTATAGTGTAAAATAGAATATCGGTATTTTTCAATATAGGATGTATAGATTAAGTGCAAAGCAGTTTCTAGTTTTGTATAACTGCCCTTGATTAATATAAATACTTTCTGTTTGTATATTTAATTTTTTATTAAATATATGTGTTGTACGTTCTCATATTATGTCCTGGGCACACTGAGAAAAAAGGATAATGCTGACAAGTGAATATTCAGTCCTCGCAAGTAAAAATTATACTTAAATGCGGCAGAGATAGTATTTAGGGTAAATAACATTAGATTTCTGAGTTATAATATTTGCTACTGTATTTCGTTTATCTTATACCAACTATTTTAATGATTTTGTTACTAATAAATGTGACGTCTACCACAACTAAACTGGTAAACTGGGTACTTATTGTAAGTAAGTTAAAGTAGTTATTGGAAGTGAATACTTTATTACTTGTTCCAATGAAATAAGATATTTGGTTTTAACATACAGTTTTGCCATGAGATATGTGCACTCAGAAAATGACAATGTCAAATCAAACGCCGTGTAATATTTAATGTAACTAAAATATTTGGACTAGATCAATCAAACTACAAATTCGGAGCAAATAAAGTCGTTTATTAACGACTTTATCGCCTTCTTTCATGTTAATAATATGATAGTAGTGTAGAATATCTTTATTTGCAGTGGTCAAAGATGTTTACCTAGTAAATACACGACATAAATATTTTATACGTTATCTGTCACACATTCAATTTACGCAGAATATGGAATATTGCCAGTGTGAAATAATAGAAGCGCCATCTATACGACAATTTAACGTATTTGCTGCTACATATATAGGCAGAAAATTTGGAAATGAATAATTGCAAACATCATAATTACATTTAATTAACTGCAATTTTGGTTAGTCTAACCTTATTTTTTAATACCTGTCACTTTGTTAAATGAACAGTACTTACTGTTCAAATGAAATTGCCAGAAACACTAGAACTAACTTGCAATAACTAGAAATTTACTTATTACCACTAAAAACACGTAAATAGTAACATTTATTTGCACCAAGAGAGTTGTAGCGCAGCACTGAATGCAAGGATATTTAATACAAATGTACACTATACTTCTCTTTAAAACGCAAGTTTAGACCATTCTATTTGTTTATTCCAAATTGAATGGTATTTACACCAGATATTTTTTTAGTTTTCAGCAATTAAGAAAATACTTGTTGTAAATATATAAATGAAATTAATATAGGTAGAACTTATTTGGACAATTTTTCACAGTGAATTAGTGAATTTTTTTTTTTACAACATTGAGTAGGGCGCTGAATTAAAAACGTTTTAAGATACAAATTTAATTTTTTTATCGCCGAATAGGGGGAGAAGTGAACGTTTTTAATGATTTTAATTAATTTTTTAAGGAACAGGGGAGATGGAGGGTTATGCATTTTTTAAGCATCATTTTTTGCATGCATTGTACGAAGAAACTCATATACCGGGTGTGCCAAAAGTTCCGAGACGGTCAAATATCTCGAGAAATACACCTCGAATCGGCGATCTAGTCAAGCACACCAAACACGACATTTCCTCCCACTCTCAGGGGGTGGGACGGGTAGAAACTTTGATATCTTAAATGAAAACCTGCATTTTTATTGCAAATGCAGATTCTGCATATAAAAATACGAAAGTTTGGCCTGAAACATTTTATTCAATTCTTGATAGATGTCGCTGAAATTCGCACGAAATAATTTTTGTGAAGTTCTGAAGACAAGTCTGGAAACCGTCAAAATATCGATTAGAAAAACTAACTAAACCATGTGTTCAGGCTTTCAATGATACATGAATTGATTTCAATGGTACCCCATCGTATCCGAAGTGATTCAGAGAATACCTAATGGTACCCGAAGTTATTTTGAAGGTATTTAACAGTACCTTAAGTGGTTTCGATCGTGACCGGCGATTCTCCTGGTGGTGTTGAGGGTACTTAAGAATTCTTCGAGTGATGTCGAAGGTAGCACATAATACTAAGAATCTGATGATCCGGTTTTAACGTAATTACATTTAGTGGAACCAAGGAACAGATACTACGTCAGTTTTCTGTTCCCTTTGGGGTGCCTGTTTCAAGTGTGGCCTTTTGTCTCTCACCAACTTAAGGCGGTTGATTAGCGCAGGCTTGTTTTAAGTAATTTTATAACAAAGAGGGTAATTTATTGCTTTTCAAAATTTATCAGACCTCCGCAGAGTACTGTTAGGATTTTCTGTAAATGATAATCATACATCCAATGATTCTTCTTCATTTGTGGCTGTATTTGGTCTTCCTGATCTCAGTATATCTTTAACGCTGCCTGTATCTGAAAACCTGATAATAGTTCTTTCTACGGTTGACTTCGAGATTCTGACCATTCCCACTCTAAAGTTTTTGTTGGAAAGATCTCTTAGGTCTTCGTACGTCCTTCTTTTCTCACCCCATCATTAAAACAGATATTCTTACTCGTTCAGTTAGTGTTGTCATTTAAATCGAGAGGTAAATGATTTTACACAAATACCCCAAAATTCACAAAAATTATTTCTTGCGAATGTCAGCGCCGTCTACCAAAAATCAAAAAAAAAAAGTTTCGTATTTTGTTACGTAGAATCCGAATCTGCAATAAAAAATTAGGGCTTCCCTTTAAGATTTGTTGAGAGTTAGCGCCCGTCTCACCCCATGAGGGTGGGGGTGGAGTGTTGTTTTTTGATTCTATGTGTATTTCTTGAGATACTTGACCGTCTTGGAACTTTTGGGACGTCCGGTATAAATAAGCGATGAAGTATTTATTAAGGAAATCTCATTAAATTCGTGAAGATGATGTTATATACGATGTTCTTCGTATAATGCATCGGTTATCCAGTAGGACTGATGAATCTTGTAACGCTGAACACGGCTTATGCTAATAATACTGACTGCTAAACATACTTTTAATTTAATTAATTAGCAAAATTATTAAATTAACCCAAATTTAGGGGCTCACCGTCGACTTTCCGACAAGTTCGTGTTCTTATTTAGAACAAAAAATTCTTCTTCCATTAAATTATTGGTGTTTGACACCGAGAAAAAGGAACGAGATGAACATTTTGTTTTTAAATTATTAAATTAATTTTTCTAAAATACCGGGAGACTTATTGCTTCTTTCGGCACAACGTATTGCAAAAAAAATATATCTTCCCTCTCCCATCCTTGATGTTAAAAAAAACAAGGTAGTTTTATATATGTGTAGATCTACTTGGTTTTTAAAGTCATATAGTTAAACAACTATTAGATTGAGTAAGACGTTTCGGTTTATTTATAAAACCTTAATCATTTACATTTTCAAAAATTAATAATGTAGAAAATAAAATTTTGATGTATAAAAATATATAAAATTTTTTGTTTTATTGATAAAATCAGTTTGTTTTTTGTTTTAATTTGAAAGAGCTTTGAAATGTTTTATATAAAGATTGTTTTGTGAATTGTGTCAGTTGTATTAGTTATGGTAGGTTATGGTTAAATATGAAAAACGTTACTAAATTTTTATTAAAATTTCATTTATAGAATTAAGTTATAAAGTTTAGTGAAAAATTGTGTGTCAGTTTTATCATTTATGGAATTATTATGTTTATAAATTTGGATTATTTCAAGTATAGTTCGTGCTTTATAGTTTGTTTACGAACTATACTTGAAATAATCCAAATTTATAAACATAATAATACAACTGGCACAATTCACAAAACAATCTTTATATAAAACATTTCAAAACTCTTTCAAATTAAAACAAAAAACAAACTAATTTTATCAATAAAACAAAAAATTTTATATATTTTTATACATCAAAATTTTATTTTCTACATTATTAATTTTTAAAAATGTAAATGATTAAGGTTTTATAAATAAACCGAAACGTCTTACTCAATCTAATAGTTGTTTAACTATATGACTTTAAAAACCAAGAAGATCTACACATATACAGCCTGTTAAAAAAAGGTTGTCGGATATTTTACCCAATTATAGTACTGGTAAAATTAGTTCTGTCAGACATCTGTCATCAGATTATTTATCATTTGCGTCAATTTTTTTTTGTTCTCAAATTATGCATAAGTACACAAATGCAGAAATGGCCGATATGCATTTTATGTACGGTCGTGCGAATGGTAATGCCACTGAAGCACGGCGTATGTATGCCGAAGAATTTCTAAATCGGTTCTTACCGAGTGATAAGATTTTCTCAAGACTTCATATCCGGCTGTCCGAAACTGGTTCATTTAAAATTAATGGTGGTTCTGGTAGACCTAGATCAGTTTCTTCTCCCGCAGTAGAATTAGATATTTTGAGACGGGTAGAAGACAACCCAAATATTAGCACCCGAAGACTCGCCGCAGAACTGAACGTCAGTCATCCTCTCATTTGGAGAATTCTGCGGGAACAGCAGCTCTATCCCTACCACATTCAACGCGTGCAAGTTCTTGCTCCTCTCGATTATGATGCACGTAGGGTTTTTTGTCATTGGGTTTTACGAAAGCTGGCAGAAACTCCTAATTTTGCGACTGAGATTTTATTTAGTGACGAGGCTGGGTTTACAAGAGACGGAATATTCAATTTTCATAACAATCACGTCTGGGCAGATGAAAATCCCCATGCTGTTGTTGAACTGCATCACCAAAACCGTTTTTCGCTAAATGTTTGGCTTGCTATTTTTGGAGACTGTTTAATTGGTCCAGTATTTCTCCCTAATCGTTTAGCGGGACAAGTATACTTGGATTTTTTAAGAAATGAATTACCCGTTTTGTTGGAAGACGTGCCACTTTTTAACAGATTAAATATGTGGTTTATGCACGATGGAGCTCCTGCGCATCTTTCCATCGTAGAAATTTCTTAAATCAAGATTACAACGAGAGATGGATAGGACGGGGTGGACCAACTGCATGGCCTCCTAGGTCCCCTGACCTGACACCTCTAGACTTCTATGTTTGGGGGCATCTAAAACAATTAGTGTACGCACGATCTGTAAACAATTTGGAAGAACTCAGGCAACGAATCGTAAATTGTTGCGAGGAAATTCGGAGGACTCCAGGAATTTTCGAAAGATTGCGTCAATCTTTCATAAGAAGGTGTGAAGCGTGCTTAGAAATGAACGGTGGACATGTAGAACAATTTCTTTAGTTTTACTTTAAATAAACATTTGTTTAATTTACATTGCGATCAGAATTTCTTTGAAAATTTTTATCCTACTAAAACAATATGCAATCGACTATATGTCAAAAACAGTTGAATTGCGGACCCATGTTGACTAAGACTTTTTTGTTTATTTCCACCAGTACTACAATTGGGTAAAATATCCGACAACCTTTTTTTAACACACTGTATATATTAAAAAGTCAAGAAAATTTGGAAAAAGGTAGTTTTATTATTTAAAATATTTTTATTCCCTTCTCTCTTACCACTGCTAAACAAAATTAATTTATTCATTTAACAAAAAAATTCATATCACCTTTTTTTCGCTGCTAATGTTAAAGGATAATAAATTTCAACATTGAAAATATTTTTGATTCGCTCCCCTTTCCACTCGTGTTGTAAAATAATTTAATCATTTTAAAAGGTATTCATCTCCTTCCCCTTTCCCGCTCTTAACAAAGGTTAATTTCATCGTTTAAAACATTATGTTCCTCCACGTCCATGTTATAAACAAACTAATTTCAATAAAAGAGAAATCATACGACTTGCCCATCACTAATAGCTACTTTACAACAAAATACATTTGCTAAAGTGATGAATAGAAACGCTCGCCATTCTGAAATTGACGGTGGTAAATGCTAATCAAATTTACTTTCTCGACAAATAAAATGTGGTTTGAAATACTGTCAGTCAGATGCATTTGTCGTGTTTGTTGATCTAGCATGAGTCGAACTCAAACAATGCCCATTAGCGCATTTCGACTTGTTAGAAATTGTATGCAAGCCGTGCATGAATTAACCTATGGTTGAAAAGCAATAGGTAAATTGGTTTACACATTTCCTTTCCTCAATAGATAAGGTGAATAAATCTAGATATTTTGGTATTTTACTGCCTCTCTAAAATGTTTATTAAGTGCATAGTTTCAATCTATTATCTTATCGCTCCCATTGCGAAGTAGTTTAATGTAACGTAAGAAGACTTTACTACGTTAACCATTATGTAAGTTGTTTCGCTAATTTGTTTTAGTTTGACCTTTCTCTTGAAATTTCTTGTTTTGTTTCTTCGGGAATTTAGATCTATGAAAATACTATTTTATGTGCTCATTTTTTCTAATATTCTAAAAAAATTCTAATTTTATTATCAAGTCTAATGCTTCGTTTAAAACATAAATTCAGTTTAAAATATCTACCTTAAATATGCAGGGCAGACACTAATCTTAAATTTTGGTAACATTTCGAAGAATAGTTAATTATCTCATGGACATAGTTGTAACATAACAGCAATTTGCTTTTATTTAAAATATATCGTACTATCCGTTTAAATTTTTATAATATTGATGTGTAATTTTCTTTTAGGTGAGTTTCTATACTTCGAAAAAAGTTCTAAACAGTGCTCCTTAAGAATCTATTTAGACTTTAATAAAAATATTTTTTCATGTGGTGCACCACTTGTATACATACATTTCTGTGATATAACAAGTTACTTATACCACAGATAAGTCTTATACATTAATATATTGATTTTTGTTTTACAAGAACATCCCCGTACCATATGAAACAAATTCTACCCTTACTATTTATGTATTATACATTCAATTTACAGGCACAAAAGATTTCGCTTTTCCAGTAGGCAATGGCCAGGCGCTGCGTCCTTAAAAGTAATAATATATTCACGCCGGGGTTAACTAATCTAACGAATTTCGTATCTTCGTTGGAGCAGACTTCTAGAGTGGGTCGGTTCTGACGCATAAATACATACGCCGCTGTATAACACGATCTTCTTCAATTGACGTCAACTTCGTATATTTATCGCACGGAAGAATGCGTACTTTGTGTCGCGAATTAACCTCTGCTTCGCTTTGGAAAAGATGCAAATTATCTCGTTCGGAATAAGGGCGTAAATAAATGTTAACCGTGTAGAGGTGTTGACAATTGAATTACTTAAATACTTAAAAATATTTACTTGATAATTGGATTTTCGTTAACATTTGTCATTTGTAAATCTTGACACAAGCTCTAAGTGTTCTTTGATTTACCATAAAGAAAATCAGCTGTATACAGGGTCCTGCAGATACACCTGCGTACCAAGCAGGAAAATCCACAGAGAGCTTTACGCACCGAGGGCTGAGCATGTTCAAAGAATTGCTTCTGTGCACATTCCCCCCATATGTAGGGAGCGTTCGATAATACTTCCGCAACACCAATCTCCAAAGCATCGAGGAATAAATGGATCGATGAAACAAGCTACAGGTGGATAGACTGCATGCTTAAAGGGAGATCAGTTTACACAACCATCATGGGAGAAACATTGGTAGCTGCGGTCAAAAGAAGATGTTCGCAGCGTGGAGCTCTATCCTCACCTGGTGGTGGACGAGCTATTAGTAAGACTGGACAATGAAGAGCATAACACTTTGGGATACGCGGATGATATTGTGATTCTAACCCAGGATAAATTCAACAACGTAGCGAGGGACAAAATGCAGAAGGCTCTACATGTTGTACAAGAATGGACCATAATAGCATTCACGTGAAGGAGGAACTTCGATCATCTAGCACCGCTAACGCTTCGGAGTGAAGAAATAAAGCTGTATAAGTGCTGTAGGAAGTGAAATATCTTGGTGTCGTTCTTGAGTCCAAGCTTACTTGGAATCGACAGCTTCAGAGAATTAGAACCAGGGCGGAGACAGCACTTATGTTGGTTAGAAAAACTCATGGAAAAACATGGGGGTTAAGATCACGTATATTGTACTATATATACATCGCGGTGTCAGACGCATGATCACTTATGTATCTTTGGTATGGTGGACAAAGATGCAGTAGCAAACTACTATAACTGAATTCAGCAAGATGCAGAGGCTTGCGTATTTAGGAATAACAGGAGGAATGAGGACTACTTCTACAGTGGCAATGGAATACCTCCCTTCTCTGCATTTGATGACAATTAGGGTGGCAAGAATGGGACTTCTCTCATTGCAAGAAATACCGAGTGGCAGATATGCAGCATTGGGACCATGGTCAGATCACATGGTTTCGACATATTTATTTAACAGAAATTTCGAGGTAGAAATCACGGATCAGATAAGCTGGAATCAATCCAACTACAGAGACAGACTCGGTAACTTGACCTGGTTTACAGCCGAGAATGGGACTGAAGTTAGACGTTATAGTAAGGTGGGAAATACAAATGATTACAATTTCACTATGAAAATATGCCAGTGTCTTTTAAGCACAACCATACGCAATATTGCAATGTGCAACAAAAATCAATCACAGGGCTTATAAAAATAAACCGATCTGTGTTACAAGAGACAGCCAGGCGATATCGAGGGCTTTAGTGAACCTCAAGATATAATCAAGACTGGTTTGGGGCCGCAATAGTTCACAGTTTCCAGCAAGATGAAAAGTGGCAAAATTCCCCCTAAAATAGGAGATAAACCAACAGAAGAGCCAACTTTGTACAGACCTATCTGTCTCTTAGACGTTTAGGGGAAGCTCTACGACCGGCTAATCCTGAAGAGGCTGAAAGAGGTTCTAAAAAGAACTAGCAGAAAAGCAGTTTGGATTTAGGGAAGGCCAACAAACTATAGACGCAATCAATGAAGATGTACAGATTGCGAAGGCAGTAGAAAACTATCCCTGGAGACCTCACAGATTATACGTAGTGATTATGAATGTTTTCAACAGCGCGTCATGCAATGTAATACTGGACGAGTTAAGAAAAAGAAAATAGACAGCACCCTGTGGAACATCATTGCTTCACACCTGTCAGAAGCGAACATAGTCTTGGAAGGAGAAGGAAAAGCGATGGCAGTACCAGTGGCGTACCGCAAGGATCTGTACTCCAGTACTCTAGTAGTCCAACACTATGGAATGTTATGTACGATGATCTGCTGAGAATGGAGCTCCCGGAGCAAACAACACTTGTTGGTTTTGCAAATAACATCGCTGTAGTTGTAACCGCGAAGAACGAAAGAAAACTAATGGAAATAGCGAATTTAGCGCTGATTCGGGTGTCCGGCTGGTTGGAGCAACGAGAATTGAAACTAGCACTGGAAAAGGTTGAAATGGTCCTGCAGTTTAAGATTTAAAACACCATACTTTCCCCAGCCAAATCACTCGAATATATGAGGGTCTGTATATATCAAAAACTTAGTTATTCCAAGTACATAAACAAAACAATAGTAAAAGCAGAGAAAACAACGTCGGCACTATCTAAGTTACTACCCATCGGGGGACCAAAAGCCTCAAAGGGAAGGGTCCTTGCAGAAGTCGTGAATTCACAGACACCCTATGCCGCACCAATTTGGCACAACATCACAAATAATAGGAAGCTAACGGGCAAACTACTGAAAATATAACGACAGATGGCGATAATATTATGCAGCGCATACAGGACAATTTCGGGGGAGGCGGCTAACGTAATAGCAGGAGTGCCACCCATAGATCGCTTAGTTGCCGAAAGGAATAAACATCATGCCAGCCATAGTAAGGTGGATCAAGGCGAAGTATGGAAGGTGGACCTACAGGCTAATCCCTAATCTAATAAACTGGCTGAACAGAAGATATGGCGATGTGGACTATCACCATAACAGAAGGACTGTCGACGCATGGGTGCTTTCGTGCATACCTGTTCAAGTGGCGCAGAGCAGACACGGCCGAGTGCTACTATGGACGATACGAAGACGCAAGAGGTGGCATGAAAGCAGAGTGGCTTACTCATGAGCGACAGAAAATACCTTCGAGGAGAGTAGCATAATAGAGGGCCTGACAACAACGGAGGTTGCATGGACATTAACTTATAGTACAATAAAAAGCATAATAAAAACCAAAGAGAGAGAGGAAAAAGATTTACTTGCACAAAGAGTACATAGAGAATAGGCAGAGGCAGCACTCGTGGCGAATGGTAAGACTCTTATCAAGGGAACATGAAAGTAGAAGAGTGAAGACCTACTAAAGCTTAGCAGGAATCATTTTCGCATAGTAGCAGGTTTCCTAGCAGGACATTGAGCCCTGAAAGCACACCTACAGAAAATTGAGATCAACACCGCAGATACCCAATGTAAACTGTGTAATAGAATGACAGAGACCGCATATCACATTCTTTGTGAATGCGAGGCTCTGGATGCAATTTTTGGCAAGCCAAACATGGACCCAGAAGATTATTTCGATAGACCAGCTAGGAATATGTACAGGTTAGTACAGGGCACTAGGATATTGGACTGACTGGCATAAATGGGCAAAGGAAACGAGAGATATACATAATACAAAAAGCCAAGAGGTTGTAGTGTTTCCGGAGACTTTATATGAAACGGCCCCCACAAAAAAATCATTTATGTTAGGATTACAAAAATTAGCAATATTAAAGTTGCGCAATATTAGAAAGAGGTTGCTATAATGAATATTAACTTCTTCAAATTAAACAAGAAACATATCTAAATCACCAGCTGATGCATTTGGAAGAATGTATAGCACAAAAATATAAATTTTCTTGAAATTGAGATTTAAATTATATCCAACGATGTAAACGTTATGTAAATTTAATGTTATTGAATTTATACAGAATATAGATTTAAAAGTCAAGCTATGTAGTGGTTGATTATCGTCTGTACGCATTTATTTTGTTTTAATCCTTTGATACGTTTATTCAATGTAATCTAATGTTATTAATAAAAATAAACTCTTATTCTTATGTCTATAAAGAAGATTAATATTTTACTATATAGTATTTTTATCTACAAAATACTTATTTTTAACGGGATAAAAAAATTTCTCACCTTTTCATACAAAGTATTTCACTTAATGACGGTATTTTTTACCGTTTCTCATTTAATGTTCTTAGGAACATTCTAAAATGAACGTATACTAACGGATTTTTATCACACCGCTTTTGTAGGTACTGAAACGGACAGACTTGTTTCAACAATTGCCTTGCAAAGTCATATTGAAAGAGTGTATTTATACAGAAAGTAATGAGATAGTGTTTAATAGGTCCGAAGGACCTGAATTGTCAAGAATCACGCTCTTCAACACAGTGGCGGCTTCTCAATAAGTGCACATGTGCACGTGATATTCGACAACAATTAAACAGTGCGTACCGACTGAATATCGAGAAACATAATGAGCAAGTAAAAACGAACAGATACATTTTATCGAAAATTATAAACTGTATTAAATTTTGTGGTGCTTTCGAATTAGCATTACGTGGCCATTGCGAAGGAAATGATTCGATAAATCCTGGTATATTTAAAGGTCTTATCAATTTTTCGGCAGAATTAGATTTAGCACTCAGAGATCATTTGAATCAATCCACACTATTTAAAGGAACATCCAAAGACATTCAAAATGTGTCATGCACACATTAAGAAAGAAATTGCTTCCTCAAACTTCGTGTCCGTGATAAGTGATGAAACAAGTGACATTTCAAACATTTTCCAAATGGTTATAGTTTTCCGTTATACTTTAGCAGACGGTACCCCTGTTGAAAGATTTTGGGGTTTTTTGAAACCTGCTGATCATGATGCTGTTGCGTTAGCTGGCTGTATTGAAAACGTCTTAAATTCTGTTTTAAAAAAATCTGATCAGCTAATTTCGCAAAGCTAGGACGGCGCAAGTGTTATGAGTGGCGTCCACGGTGGTGTGCAAAAACTCATCAAAGATAAATTCCAGTATGCGTATTATATTTACTGTTACGCACACCAAATAAATTTAATAATGTCACAAGCAACGAGTATAAATACAAATGTTCGCATCTTTTTTTCCGATCTGAGTGGATATTACGAATTTCTTCTCCAATTCTCCACAACGAGTTTCTTTATTAGATGAGATCGTTGGAAGTAGAGTTCCAAATGCATCTGCTACAAGGTGGAATTCATTTTTGTTCGTTTATGATGTGACTGTTCTGTATAAAAAGAAGAACTAACAATTTCGGATTTTTGCGCTAAGCCCTTTTCTGAATATTATCTCAAGATAAGGCGAAAGAACGTCACAAACTGCTCTAAAATGCGAGTTTTGAAGGTTGATTTTCAAAACCGGACTCTCTGGTACCTACCAAACATGTGCACTCCCAAAATAAAAGTCCACCCGCCGCCACTGCTCCAACACCATCTCAATTCACTCTGTATCATATTAACTTATTCGCGTACAAATATTAGCAATAACTTTACTCTACCTTTTATTTTCGTAATTCAAGAAATTCATTTGTTTTTTTATTCCGTATTGTTTTAGGAATCGAGGTCGATTTGCTTTAAATTCTGCTTTAATCTGCTGTAAAAAAGCCAATACGCACACTTCCCAAACAGCAGCACTTATATTAAATGTAAAAAAAAACGAAAGACTAATACATTTTATATAATTCACTGCCTATAATTTGCTTGTTAAACATAATAAATTTTAAAAATAAAAATATCTAAAACTATTAAAGTCAAGGACTCAAATATATGAAATAATCAATTTCAAGGAGTGTGCAATAATAAAAAATACAACAAAACTGTCAAATATAAAGTCCTATACTTACTAATAAATGAGAGAATATTCAATAGTCCGACAAGTGATAAGGGTCGTTTTGTAAATAACGTTTGGAATATTTACCAAAAAAAATTAATAAATAAGCATTTTTCTCGTATAACAATAGACATGGTAAGCACGAAGAAAGTTTTTAAACCATCCAATTGTTTTATTACATAAAAAGGGCGACATACAAAAATAAAAAGTGCGCCGAAACAGGTCACATTATTTTAACTGGTTTTCAAGTGTGGATACGGAAACGCACGATGGCTGCAGTATTAATTATAACAGGAAACCAGGAGAAAGGTAAACAAATTTTATTGTGTTTATTGAGGCAGACAATGTGCTTCAACAGCTGCTAATGAAATAATAGTAATTCCAAGATACGTCCAAATAGAAATCTACGATTGGATTTTTCCAAAATAATAGCGTATATGCGAGCATAATGTTAATTGTTTATAATTACTTAAAGAAATATGTTCATAAAAAATATAAAAGAAGAAAAAAGTTTTTCTTTTTATTTATATTACAAAGATCGAAACTTTGAAAAAGTATGTAACACTACACAATACGCAAGATATCTTACTATTCTGCGCTACTATACAATCTCAGATTTTCGAATTTTTAAGTTATCTATATACCGGTTATTTTTATAAGAAAAGTTTAAAAATCTGAGACTTCGTTTAAGTTAAGATTTTGTTAGTTTCTTATAGGATGTCCCATGCAGGAGATTGTAAGCACAAGAATCATGAGAACAATCTACTTTTTACCATCATTGAGATTAGAAATTCTTCTAGACTTCCACCACCTTCCATATTACAATGGAAGAGAAGGTCAGAGTAACTACAGTCAAGGGTCCATACGTGGGACTGTTTGAACTTCGAGCTGTAATAACTATGTTAAAACTTTGTTTCGAGTTCGCAAAAACTGTTCAATTTTTATGAATGAACCTTGCGTTTATCTCGTAAAATCCGGAACAAAATTAATTTTGTTAACGATATTATGTTTGTCTTGACTAGCACTCTAAATGAAGGTGGACACAAGAAACAAACAGCACGACGCTGTTTGTTTCGAGCGTTTCTCAACTCTCGAATATCCAAATAACTCTTATCGCTAAAATAAGTATTCTACTCATTTCTTTAGGTACTTATCAATATGGTTTTAGAAAGGGGCGTAGTACAGGTTCAGCAATAACAGAATTTTTAAATGAGCTATATACAAGCATTGATAAAGGCGACGCGTGTGCTGGAATTTTTGTAGATCCGAGCAAAGCTTTTGACCTTGTCAATCACAAATTGCTGATTCAAAAGTTGTCGCGTTATGGAATTAGAGGCAAGCCTATAGCCTCCGTAGCTATTTGAGCAATCGTAGTCAGTACGTACAGGTTAGTGACGTTGCATCAAGTACATGCACAATACAGAGAGGAGTGTCTCAGGGTAGTGTACTGGGACCTCTATTGTACATTATCTTCGTAAATGATATTCCAACGGACAGCACTGTCATATATGCTGATGATGTTAGTCTCTACGAAATATTCCAGAAATATAAATTTAGATGCGTCCGACAAGTTAAACATTTTAAATAATTATTTTATGGGTAGCAGTCTCAGTTTAAACAACAACAAAACCGTATTTATTGAATTTAAGACAATTTTTTGTAATAGAGATCGATCCCGTCTGGTCAAGGGACCTCATTCCAGTATAACTCAGGTAGATGATACAAAATTTTTAGGTGTAACAGTTGATTGTATGTGTAACTGGAAAAAACATATAGAAACCTTATGTAAACAGCTAACTCCCATATCTATAGTGTCCCAGGTGATTGATGTAATGTATGTTGATATTGAAATAATAACAAGGTAAATTCGTATTCCAATCCTTTTTATTTTGATATATTTACTGCGACATGTTTCGGTTTTTTCAAACAATCTTCTGGTAACTATAAGATGAAACTAATTTGTTATCAATTATAAATTGATTCACATTTAAAATTTTTAATTTTGTATAACAATCTTCTGATTTAATAATAGAAAAATTATTTTTATGTTTATATAGTTTTTTTATTATTTTATATTTATTATATTATATCTATTATTATTAGGGAATAAAATTAAAAAGTTAATATTTTTAGAAAAAAAACCTTCAAATTAAAAGATGTTTTCAGCGGCGTAATAAAAATGGTATGTTGCTGGAAAAAATTATTTCTTAATTGTTTTTTTCAAATTTCCACCTTCATTTTGAGTGCTAAACGTGAATATCATGATAAATCAATTACTCTACATAAAAAAATACAATTATGTAGGTACCTCTGCTCAGAGAGAACAATTAAAAATGTTGTTTGTCCCAAGTTAGGGACGACCTTCCCTTACTTGGTACATTTTCGGCATTATCTCTTTAGGATGCATATTCGTCCAAGTGCATTCTCCTCGCTACGAATGTTAATAATCGATTATGGATGAACATTCATGATCGACTTCTCGAATGATCGTCAATAATCGAATGATTCGTTTTCGGTAATTCGATTATACCCATCCCTATTTGAGATTATGTAATGTACTTAAATATGTAAATTATCCCCTAAGAAAAAGAAAATATTTGTGATTAATTTTAAAACATAAATAATGTATAAATTGTATGTCATAATTAAAATGTAAATATTATCAATTAGTGTAAAAAAATATTGCCCCCTTGGAGAGTCGATTTAATTTTTAGTTGTAAAAACCGGAAGTTTACGGCGCTAAAGTGCTGTCGATGGCCACACGACTTTACTGCCTCTAAAATCTAATGTGGTCTTCATTTACGAATAGTAAACCTCCAGATACTTTATTATAGGAAAAATTACAAATCAATAGAAAGAGTATTGTTATGAAGGTTTCGCAATTTACCTGGTGGTAAACGTTTGTTCTTTAATGTATAAGAAGTAGACGGAAGTAACATAAACGAATCAATATTTGATCTATAATGTATAGGATGTTGCAAACACGTAGGGCTAGTTGTGCCCGAAAAATATTCGAGTATAAGGTACAATTTTTTCATCATGTGAATAAAGGGCTTTTACTCTTCAAAAGGTTGGTAAATTTTTTATGGATACATACAGGGTTAGTAAAAAGTCCCGGAACGGTCGAATAACTTTGTTATTTGAAAATTATGATTTCTGAAATTTGGTATGGGGGTATAGTTAATATAAATGCATTTTATGCAATACAGTTAATATTTTTTTCACTTCCGGTTTAATCGGCAATACGTCCAACTTTTTTTTTTTAAATGGAACGCCCAGATTTTTTTAACACTTTTGAATGCAAAATAAAAAACTACGTTCAGGAAGTATTAAGATGTTTATTTTTATTCACAAGAAAACAGTTAAAAAATTAAAAAAGTGTCCTAATACAGAAAAATCAAGGTACCTTTGAAAAAAGTTGTTGTTTAGTGTTTGCATTCTTTTTACCGTCACATTTGACAATTTTAAAAGCGTTTTAACTTTTGCATCGCTATAAATTTACTTATTTTAAACATTGACACATTTGAAAATGGCAGAAAAACTTACTGAATCAGAACGAATTGAGATATTAATGATGCGTGGGTACGGTGATCGTCAACGTTCTTTTGCAGAGGTTCGTATTTTGTTTAATACTGTTTATCCGAATCGTCACATTAGTAAAAGTACGGTATGCCGAACAATTCAAAAGTTTGAAGTCTTTCGTCAGGTGAAGGATTTACCTAGAAGGGGACGTCCATTAGCAGCAACAGATGAAGAAACTAGTTTGAATATGTTACTTACAGTGGAAGAAAATCATCACGTGTCCACAACAGAATTAGGTCAAATTCATGAGATCTCTCAAAAATCTGCTCATACGATTCTTAAATCAGCAAGAATGAAAGCCTATAAAATGTATCCCGTCCATGAGTTAACTGAAGATGATCCAGATCGTAGACTACAATTTTGCGAAACAATGACGGAATTGATCGAGCAGCAGCCTAATGTTTTAGATCACATCATTTTTTCAGATGAGGCAACGTTTTGTCTCAACGGCACTGTGAACAGACATAATTGTCGCTACTGGTCAATTGAAAATCCGAATTGGATTGAAAAAGTCCATACACAGCGTCCTTAAAAGGTGAATGTCTGGGCTGGTCTTGTTGGAAACAACATCATAGGACCATTTTGTTGTACCAGCACTTGCGGCCCTCTTTCCAAATGCAAACATAGGTGATCACCCTAATGCACATTTTTGGTTTCAACAAGATGGAGCTCCCCCCATTTTGCTCATAATGTCCGCGATTATTTGAATGAAATTTTTCCGGGACGTTGGATCGGACGTAGAGGAGCAATCGAATGGCCAGCACGTTCGCCAGATCTCTCGCCATTAGATTTTTTCTTTTGGGGTCACATGAAATGTCAAGTGTACAAAAATCGTCCCCATAATCTTGAACAATTGGAAGAGAGAATAGTTCAAGAAGCCAATCGCATCACTGCAGAACAAATACAAAATTCAATAAGAAATTTTACTGACCGTTTACATTTTTGTCAAATTGTAAATGGAGAGCATTTTGAACAATTATTGTAATCGCAACCTGAATAGACAGGTATCTTGATTTTTCTGTATTAGGACACTTTTTTAATTTTTTAACTGTTTTCTTGTGAATAAAAATAAACATCTTAATACTTCCTGAACGTAGTTTTTATTTTGCATTCAAAAGTGTTAAAAAAATCTGGGCGTTCCATTTAAAAAAAAAAATTGGGCGTATTGCCGATTAAACCGGAAGTGAAAAAAATATTAACTGTATTGCATAAAATGCATTTATATTAACTATACCCCCATACCAAATTTCAGAAATCATAATTTTCAAATAACAAAGTTATTCGACCGTTACGGGACTTTTTACTAACCCTGTATGTGTTGGTCAGCAATAAAATAGTTATTTACGAACCAAGTGCGTGAAATCATATTTCGCGAATGAGTGACCAGTTTAAAGCGCGAGCCGTAGGCGAGCGCTTTATGGACACGAATTCGCGAAATGTTTCACGCACGAAGTTTGTACAATATTTTTTGTACGAGAACTATAATAATAATACATATTGTTAAATACGTTATTGTTTATGACACACTACTAATCTCTTGATATTAATTAAAAAAATTGAGTTGGCAGTATTGATTATTTGAGGTGACATTTAATTTAAAATTGTCAAATTCAAAAAATTTCATACAAAATAAAAGCTTCACCAACAACATGAATTCTGATAATGAAATGCAATGTACACCGCCTGAAATTCGCGAAGCTGCCAATATTGCAGTGGATAATTTATTACCCATAAAATCAAAAAACGTATACAAAAACACTTATACTAAATTCGTAACTCAAGTTCCAGGAAGTACCAACTTTACTTTTACGCACTCGTGTTTAAAGTGACTTTTTACGCACGCAAATTGAATCGTGAAATGACAGGTTTTGATAAGCGAGTACAAAAAATGTTTTCTGACTGTACTTCTCCTCGACTTCATCTTCTTTTCCTCACAAAATAAAATATAGTTTTAAACTCTTACATTATAATAACCTATTACTGTGCTAAAACAGAAAAGACTATGTTGAATCTGTTGGTTATCTATGACAGCACCTATGCAGCTTGAGGTCGGCAAACATACTTTTAAACCATATCATTACTGCTTCGACATTTTTGTATTTTTACCTGATATCTCCAAATTATCCTCCCATGATACCACCATGTTGCTCATGCAATAATGACACATCACAAAAGTTAACTTTCATGAGAAATTTGAGAATAAGGTTCTTGCATTTAAAACTTAATTAGAAAGCAACACTACTACACAAATATTTACATTCTGTCATGAAATAAAATAGTATAATTTTTCGAAAAAGTATTATAAATTATAATGTAACAGCATTCTATGTGAAGTAACTTCAATAAAGAAAGTGTTGTTTAAGATACTAACTTGTTTTATTTTTTTTAATTTTCTATAGACATTTTACACCTGATGGTAATGTAATATAATAATATAAATAACATTTAGTGTATAGATTGTTAACCTACAAAACAGATTGGATTTTAATATTTATTTTTACATTTCAATTTATTCACCAATATATTTTAACTTCATAGAATTATTAGTTATTTGTTTGATTATACATGCAGATAACTGTCATATAGGGCTGCTTGCTGCCTTCAGAAAGAACTGTGACAAAGCTCTCTAGCTAGATGTGCGTTATATTTTTAGGCTTATATTAAAAAATTGGATTTTCAAAATATTGAAAAAATATATAGAATTGTTAATTATCTTAAAAACGCTTCACTCAATTGCTTCGCGTTTCGATAACATTAAATCTTTGCTAATTTACCCGAATTTGCAGCTTTAATAACAACAAATTAGAAATACCGCACCGAATCCTGAATATATGGTCCTGAAAGTTTATACTTATTGCAACAAGAAGAACCATAACGCAACAAAAAGTTGGGTAAAAATTTGTGGATCCACTATTTCTCAAACAAAATTTAACCATTTCCTACAGAAACCAACCAAAAAATTATTTTTCCACTTGTGGGTGATTAGGAGAAATTAATGAAATTCTCATATAACTGAATGCTTAAAGTTTACGAGTGTAACATCTCGAATGCAACAGGTGTTTACGGCACTTACTGAAATCTTTCTGAATGATATCAAATTATTGTTTGCATTCATCACGGATATTTAAAACATATTATCCATTAGTAGAAGTTTTTGCATCGCAGATATAATAGAAGCTAACATACTGCTGTGATAATTATGAAAATGTGAATTATTTAAAATTAAATTAATGCTTGTGACCAAATGTCTGAAATTAATTATTAAGTTGAGCGCCAACTCTAAAATAGAGTAAAAATTGCTTGAAGAGCATGGGATTCAAAATCCCAGTGGTCACCTTCTGAAGGTAAACCTTAAGAAACTGAAAGTGGGTGTAAATTGACCACGATGTGGGGAAACAAATTAAAACAACAAAATTTGAATTTTGAAATTAATTAGAACTTTAATAAATAAAAAAAACAAATAGGAAGAAATTTAAAACCTTAGATTAATTAAAATCCAGGCTTAAAAGAAAACTCCCTATATTTAACGTGAAAATAACAAGATTAAGAAAATTTAGAAATATAAAATTTTTATACACCACGTGTAAATCGCAAAATGGCGTTCTCAGGTGAACCTCTTTACCTTTAAATACTTAAAACTGTTCAAATGTAGTCAGCAATTACAAAGCAAGGTAAAAATACCTTCAAAACAGTGAACTACAATCAAATCTAATTGAAAAGGAAAAAGAATGAATCAAAAATTAAATAAATATCAAATAAAAAAAAACTCTCAAAAAGTAAAATTAAATCAGCTATAACAAACTATTTGGAATTCCAAATATAATACAAAGAAAATTAACTGAATTGAGTGTAAGATGCCTCTACTAAGGTTAGATTTGTAAAAATCAAATGACACGCGGAAACAAAAATGTCTTCAAACGACATACATTTACAGCGCTCAGGAAAATGATCTTACCTTCGCAGAGTCTAAATGTACACTGATCTCTTCTCTCTCCCGCAAGCGAGCACACGCCGGCCCAAGAGAAGCGCACGCAAACAGCGGCGAACTTACACGGTAACATGACTTAACCCAGAAACTGAGCTAAAGAAAATTACAAAGCTGTAAAACAAAACTAAAATTGATATTTATAAGAATTTTTCAACATGTTTCAAAGTAACTTAATACTAACTTAACTTTTACGAAAAATTTTTGTGTCTTTTAAAAATCTTCTTGAAACAGCTGACTTGGACGAAGGGGTCAACGCACTCACGCATAGTTTTTCATCCCCTTTTTCCACAGCACATCTCCCGATTATAAAAGAAAAAAATTGCACTTGAAAAGTGTCATTGTTTTGCTTTTGAAATCGCACGCACACAAAAGAAAAAACAAAAATTGACAGTCCGGACAACGGAAAATAAAAAAAAATTAAAATCCTGTCTCCGCACACAGGGGTGAAAACGTCACTTCCGGGCGGCGAACTACCCGGGGTCGTGGTGAAAGTTCTGGAGGGCAGAGATGTGGTACCGACCTTTGTTCTGGGTACCGTCCAAAGTGTGCAGTTCGTAGGTGACCCCATCAAACACACGGGCCACTCTGTACGGTCCAACAAACGGAAGTTCCAGCTTTTGGCAGGTTTGCTGGTCACGTCTTCCCAAACGATATCGACGCACCAGGACTTGGTCGCCGACATTGAACCGGGTACGCTTGGTGATCTTGGCATTTTCTTGGCGGACATAACGTTGTCCCCTGAGTTGAAGCTTCCTTCTGGCTTCCTCTGTACGTGCCTCCACGTATACATCCTCCTCGAGAAGGTTCCACGGGCGACTAGGCAACCTTCCATACATTAAAGTGTATGGGCACTCCTCCGTGGTGGTGTTGGGAGTGTTGTTTATCCAATTTTCGATGTTTTGGACGTGGCGGACCCAATCAGGATGGCGTTGATGGGTTTGCATCCTGAGAAACTTGACGATTTCCTGGATGTATCTCTCGCAAGGATTCCCACAAGGATGACGTATAGAACAGAAAGAAACATTAATATCACGCTCATTCTTGGCGTCAACAAAACGATGCGTGTTAAAATAAGTGGCATTGTCAGCAAGAATGCGGCGCATTTTTCCTTGATTTCTTATAAAATTGTCAATACAACGGATTGCTGTATCAGTGTTGTAATATCTGGTGGGAAAGAGTCTTACGTATTTGGTGAAAACATCTACCATGACGAAAATGTTGCGGTAGCCATAATGTCCAGGTATGAGATTTCCAAGAAAGTCGACGGCGACGAGGTCGAGTTTGTTCTCAACAACGATGCTCTTGATGACATTCTGGCAGGTGCGGTTTTTTGATTTTCCCAGTTGACATTGAAGACATGTGCGGACGATGGATTTGGCAATGGTCTTGTCTCTTGTTGCGAAGAAAGCTTCTCGGAAGGTGAGCCAAAGTTTGTGACCTCCAATGTGTCCAAGAGATTGATGTAGCTCCTGCATTGCTTGACGTGCGAATGCTTCGGTGAGTACGACATTGAACTGGTCTCGTATCCTTTTCATTAGAATACCATCTCTGATGACAAAATCCTTGTACTCATCCTGGTGGACTAATGCCTCTCGTATTCGATCGAAACAATCATCTTGTTGCACCTCGTTGATCCTGACAAAGTCAAACAACCCCTCGGCTTCATACATGTTGTATGTGTTTACCTCAACATGGTTGAAATGGCTTTTCAGATTGTGCATACGAGACAAAGCATCAGCTGTTACATTCAAATCTCCTCTTATGTGTCTTATCTCAAAAACATATTCTGATAATAATAAAGACCATCGATAAATTCGGTTGTTTGAGAACCGAGTTGACATTAAAGATGTTAATGCAGCATGATCTGACTCAATTATGAATTTCTTGCCTAGTAAATAAAATCTTAACTTGTTTACTGCATGGACTACAGCTAGCATTTCCTTTTCCGATACAGTGTACCTTAACTCATAATTTTTCAAAATTCTGGAGACAAAACAAATTGGTTCTTCTCCATTCCTGCCAATTTGAATCAAGACACCACTGATGGCTGTGTCACTGGCATCGACACGTAACAAAAACTCTTTACTAAAATCTGGCAATAATAAACATAATGATTTGTGAAATTCAGACTTTACATTTTCAAATGCTTCTAATCTTTCATTTGTCCATTTAAATTTTTCATTCTTTCTCAACAATTCAAATAAAGGTGCACTGATGTGCGCTAATCTCGGAACAAACCTTTTGTAGTAGTTGACTACACCAAGAAAACCTCTTAATAACTTTATGTTGCTAGGTCTAGGGTACTTTTTGATGACGTCTAGCCTAGATTCATCTACTCTGACATAATTCTCAGTTAAATCATATCCTAAAAACTTTACTTCATGCTTTACAAACTCACATTTTCCTAAATTCACTTTTAAACCATTCCTTGCTAAAACTTCAATAACTTTGCGCAAATGCACTAAATGTTCATCTAAACTCTGACTAAAAATTAAAATATCATCGATGTAATGAGCTACAAACGAATTGTATGGTTCTAAAATCTGTTGCATTGCCCGTATCAACGCGGCAGCCGAACTACTTAAACCATAAGGTACAACCTTAAACTGATACACATTTCCATCTACCATAAATCCACAAAACTTTCTAGATTCTTTGTTCAACGGTACCAACCAAAAAGAGCTCTTTAAATCTAGCTTTGTAAAATAATTCGCATTTGTACACCTTGCCAACAATGTTTCAACCGTGACTGGAGTTTCGAACTGCGGTCGTGTGCGTTCATTCAGACGTCGGGCATCAAGACACAAACGGATGTCTCCATTCTTCTTTTGGACGACGACTAAAGGATTGACGTACCTTGTTCTTCCACGTTCAATTATCCCATCTTGAAGCATTTGGGATACCTCAACTCTGACTTTTTCTTGCATGTTTTTGGGAATTGGATAGTTCTTGATTTTGAAAGGTTTCGATTCATCTACTTCTAAAGAATGTTCATAACCAACTGCTAAACTCGGGAATTTATCTACTAGAGAAATGTACTGCTTTAAAATTTCTTTGACTTTAAATTCAAACTTTTCATCACAATCAATCTTAAATTCATTTAAATCATCTGGGAATTCAATCTGGGAATTGTTTGCTTCTAACTCTACTACTTCATCAACAACATCTACTTCTTTAACCTCCTCAACTAATTCACTACCCTGTATATCGCATTCAACAACTTTTCCATAACTCTGTATATCATTCTTAAAACAATCATTTTCTAACAACTCTAAATTCACATTTTCCTTCTCTTTTCTTAAACAATTAACAATTTTCTCCTCATTAGGAGTCTCATCGCACCAATTAACTATCTCCTCTCCTATCTGAATTAGTCTCTTATCAACATCTACCACCGCTCTCATCTTGTCTAACAAATCAATCCCAATAATTCCATCTCTTTTTAAACCTTTTAATGAAATAAACTCTCCCAGAAAAGTTGAATTTTGTAATTTGAATTCTACGACAAAAACTCTGTTGATGGCAGCAATTATCTTTTTTGTAGCAGTAATGATTGTAATTTTTCGAGTTGGAATGAATTTCCCTACTTTTTCTTTCTCTAGCAATTTTACTTTCTCTTCGTCTAAAATTGAAACCTCACTTCCCGTATCTACTAAACATCTTAAAACATTCTTTCCAAACATTGCATTTACATGTGGCAAATCTGAATTGATTGATCTTAAATCATTTTGTAAAATGGTGTACAATTCTTTCTTTTTGGTTGGATTTTCTAAAAATCCTGCCCACGAGCTTCATCGAGTAGTTCTTTCGGCTTTGTTTGAACCTTTTGCTCATTTAAATTAGACCTAGTGTCTTTGTGAATTGCGCCAGTGCTGTTTGATATCTGATTTGTTTGAATTTGATTAACGTAGCGATTTGAATTCCACTGCACAGAATCTCTAGGCAAAACTTTGTCAGCTGACTTATTTGAATTCTGATTTTGTGGGGAAGCCACTTGATTGACGTTTGACCTTGTCTGGACATCGTGACGGTCATTTTGGTGCGTTGTGGATACCTGAGGCACATTCTGATTGTTTGAATTCGGACTCTGACGTCCACCATTTCTAGGAGTGAAAGACTGTCTCCTGTTGAAATAGGGAGCTGGTCTCGGATTTACATTAGTTCGCGAATACTGTTGACAGTTGAAACCATCATTACTCGAACTGCCAGTTGCCTGATTGTGGTTGACATGGCCTTCAGGACTTCGCGAATTGCTAGGATTTACCTTGCATTGTTCCGCTTGATCTAATCTCTTCATTAGTTCCAACAATTGACTAACAGAGGTTATATTTTGCATCGCAATGGCTTGAGTGACCTCAGGCTCAAAATGCCTGGATAATTGCGTGATCAAATCAGATTCCAAAACGGGTGGTGTTAAAAATTTGAGAATATTGATTTTCTTTATGACATAGGCTTCTCTACTATCTAATCCGCACTTATTATAAGAACCTAAGAATAAATTTGTTCTCACCCTTTGTTGAATCGCTTGACTCCAGTATTGTCGTTGAAATACATCTTGGAAGTGGTCCCAGGAATTGATCGTATCTGCGACGAAGTCAAACCAGGATCTCGCTTCATCCTTCATGGCGTTGCGGGCGATCCGCAGCTTGTTTCTTTCTCCCGGTACGGATTCTAAAAATTCGTTCAAATTTCTTAGAAACGCCATTGGATTGGGCGTTACCGAACCAAAAAATTTCGGTAACTGTTCCATTTGAACAGGCATTGACAAAATACTGTTACCAAACTGATTGACATTGGGAATTTCTTGAATTGATGAAATTTTTCTGTTTATTTGTTCTTCTGCTCTTTCCACACTCTCAGCAATCTTTTCCTTCACTTCGCATTCTATTTTTCTGACTCTTTCTTCAACCACATATTCTCTCTCATCCCATTTATTTTTCATTCCTTTTATCTCTTTCTGACAATGTTTAATTGATATTTCATTAGCTGTTGATCTTATTGCATTATCTAATACTTTATTCTCTACTTTCTTAACGTTTTCATCTACTCTTATGATTTCTGATCTAAAATCACTCCTTATCTCATCAATCTGTCTCTGTATCCCTTTTGTTACATTCATAATCTCATTATTAGAAACAAGAAGCTGTCTAAACATCATCATCACATCTTTCATTCCTATACTTTCCTCAGTTTTTCCTGTCTCACTCTGCTCCAACGTCTCGATGTGGGACTCCCTCACATCCGTCAAAAGTGCTTGTGGAAGCTCCATCTGCTTGCTCTCCTTTTCCTCAGGAAATGAATCCTCCGAATACGTCTTGTCTAGCACGGTTGCCACAGATTCCTCGCTCCTGTACCTGGATTGCTCCCTCCAGGTTCCTTCTGGGACGAACAATTTGTCCTGTGCTTGGTTCTCTCCGGACATTTCGACGATTTTTTCAAAAATTTTTAAACACAACAGGTATTAGTTTCCCCGAAACAGTTGAAAAATTCACGAAACCTCGTGCAGGGAAAATTACAAAGTAAATCGTGGCCAAAAATGAATCAAAACAACAATGAATCGTGAGCCCCACGTTGGCAAAGCCAAATAATTATGCTGTGATAATTATGAAAATGTGAATTATTTAAAATTAAATTAATGCTTGTGACCAAATGTCTGAAATTAATTATTAAGTTGAGCGCCAACTCTAAAATAGAGTAAAAATTGCTTGAAGAGCATGGGATTCAAAATCCCAGTGGTCACCTTCTGAAGGTAAACCTTAAGAAACTGAAAGTGGGTGTAAATTGACCACGATGTGGGGAAACAAATTAAAACAACAAAATTTGAATTTTGAAATTAATTAGAACTTTAATAAATAAAAAAAACAAATAGGAAGAAATTTAAAACCTTAGATTAATTAAAATCCAGGCTTAAAAGAAAACTCCCTATATTTAACGTGAAAATAACAAGATTAAGAAAATTTAGAAATATAAAATTTTTATACACCACGTGTAAATCGCAAAATGGCGTTCTCAGGTGAACCTCTTTACCTTTAAATACTTAAAACTGTTCAAATGTAGTCAGCAATTACAAAGCAAGGTAAAAATACCTTCAAAACAGTGAACTACAATCAAATCTAATTGAAAAGGAAAAAGAATGAATCAAAAATTAAATAAATATCAAATAAAAAAAAACTCTCAAAAAGTAAAATTAAATCAGCTATAACAAACTATTTGGAATTCCAAATATAATACAAAGAAAATTAACTGAATTGAGTGTAAGATGCCTCTACTAAGGTTAGATTTGTAAAAATCAAATGACACGCGGAAACAAAAATGTCTTCAAACGACATACATTTACAGCGCTCAGGAAAATGATCTTACCTTCGCAGAGTCTAAATGTACACTGATCTCTTCTCTCTCCCGCAAGCGAGCACACGCCGGCCCAAGAGAAGCGCACGCAAACAGCGGCGAACTTACACGGTAACATGACTTAACCCAGAAACTGAGCTAAAGAAAATTACAAAGCTGTAAAACAAAACTAAAATTGATATTTATAAGAATTTTTCAACATGTTTCAAAGTAACTTAATACTAACTTAACTTTTACGAAAAATTTTTGTGTCTTTTAAAAATCTTCTTGAAACAGCTGACTTGGACGAAGGGGTCAACGCACTCACGCATAGTTTTTCATCCCCTTTTTCCACAGCAATACGTAAGTATAAATCTGATGATTTACGCATCAAATAAACTCTTTATTCCAATGATGAGACATACATGGCCGTCGCCTCCACCAAAATTTAACTTACTACTTATTAAAGGTTGTGCTTTGATAATATTTATTTTATTTGCTTCCAATGACTGCAAAATAGAAAAACGTTAGGTGTGTGTTTTTATTTTTTTGTAGAATGAGTCATTATCTAAATTTGATTATAAAATTCGGTTATGCTCCGATGATGAATGGATATCATAATAAAAATTGTATGCATATAGGTAATAATTTATTTAATTATAGACTTTTTTCTAATTAAAAAAATAATTAAAATCATCATAGGAGTAGAGTGAAAGCAGATAAAAGAAAATAGATCTGTTGATAAATTTTAATGATAATTTGGCAATTCTTCAGGCTATAGAAGATGTTAAAAGTAAATCAACAAAGCCTAGTAAATTTAAAAATTTTAAATGTTTTTCTCAAAAAACCCAAAAAAAGAATGGTATATGTACACACTAAAAAATATATGCAATTCCTACGGAAAATTCCAGTAATGTATAAAGTGAAATTGCCAAATATTGGGAAATTTACTAGAAAACTTTAGGTATATCTTCTAATTTTTGGTAAATTTACCCTATACATTACTGGAATTTTCCGTAGGAATTGCAAATATTTTTTAGTGTGTAGTTTATCGTTTATTATTAGTTAGTGTGAGAATAAATAACAAAGAGATTGAAGATTATAAAGTTATAAAATAATATGGTGTACAATTAACTTTACTAGCAGAAACGTAAAATGATAGATTTTCTCGCAAATATGCATTATCCCAATTGGTTCTTGTGCAATCAATGGTAGCAGCATAACAAAAATTTATTTTACGACAACTGATGATGAAGCCACAGCTTTAATAGCATTTATTAAAGGTATCCTTTTATAATTATTATGTGAGATATCTAGAGCTTGTACACTCATGCACACCAAAAAATGTCCGGTTTAAGTATCAATGCACCGTTCTACGCAACCGAATGGCATGCAGCGTTCAGACTATGCATTAGACCGGTCATTTTGGGCGTCTAATGATCGGTCAAATGCGTAGTCTAAACGCTGCGTGCCACTGAGATGCGTGAAAAGTTGCACTGACACTGTGACTTAAACCGGACATTTTGGGTGTTGGTGTGAACACGTTTTACTGAAATATGGTTCTTCCATTTCGTTTTCTAGAAGAACTAAAACTAAGAAATTCTGTACATCAACTAATATGATTAAAAATCAAAAGCATAGGATATCTGATTTTGATAATTCTTACGTTTTAGATATTGAAAATAATTTAAAGAATAGATTCATATCGTGTTCACATTAAAAATAACAAACACTGTAGTCTTAATACTGGCACCTCGCTTTTTAGCAACCGGTATAATGTTGCAATGTTAAAAATTTAAAAAAAAAATGTGATCATTTGCATCGACATATTTAATTTTATTTTTTATTTTGGAACTTACAGCACCGTCAAACGGGGTGAATCGAGTTGCGGGTGTGAATCTAGACAAACAAGTTTTCGGATGAATAACTGACTACATTCACTCAAAACGAATGTTTTCAGCTTGGATAGTAGTCAGAACGCGAAGAAGACCTGCTGGCTCGTTTGCTTATGCCAGTCACGTATTAGTTTGATGCTGCATGTTAAAGCAGCAGATGCTGCAAAAACTTAGAGTAAATATCTGTTTTTCTTATTGGTGAAATAACTTTCCCTAGACATTAGCATAACAGGTAGGTGTTTGAAAATTTGATATAATATAGGTTGAAGTATTTTTTAGAACTTAAGTAAAATTAAAATTAAAATTAAACAAAAAAAATAGCAGGTATGTATATTAAGGCAAAAAAAACATTTTTAAAAACTGTAGTACCCCCACTTTTCAAACGGCATAAAATTTGGATTTTTGCTTTCCTCATCAACACATTTTACACAGCCACTGAACATCGCGCCATTGAGAAAAGCTTGGAAGCGTGTGCTAGAAGACTGCAAGAGAAAATGTAGTTAAACAATATTTTCGTTCTTTGCTGAACAAAATGCTTAATAATTTAGTAACCATGAGTGAAAATATAAGAAAAGGATTTACTGGCATCGGACTTATTCCACTAGATAGTAATCAAATTTTAAAGCGATTACCCAAACCAATAAATCAAGGCCAAAATCCTCATTACTGGACTGCTAACGTTATATCGTAGATTTGCCAAATGAGACAAGAAATACTTGTAAACCAGGTTTTCGTAGAGCCAGGAAAGAGCGTTTCAACAGAAAATTTTTCTGCAACTGGCCCATCTAAGTCCAGTACCCAAGATGTCTTAGAAAAGGATTTCTATACTCTTGATGAGTTTGAGGAGCGCGACATTCTGGAGGACACAAATAATCTATGATTTGAAGACGAGGTGGAAGTCAAGAATTTAAGTTAAAAGGATAATTTCGTTCAATACCACCGATAAGAAAGACAAATATTTTTTTGGCTTAATTCAGGAGATACAAAATCACCAGTTGGTCAGTGTAAAAGTTCCTTCAACTTGATAAAAAAAAGGATTTTTTTTCCTTCGGTAGACGATATCTGTGAAGTTAATAAAAAACAAATAAAAAAGTTGTTGTGTAAATTGACCATTTTGCGAAGAGGCGGTTATGAGTTTTCCAAGAAATTGAGTCAAAGGGCTTATGTTAATCAATAATCATTATTTTTTGGTTAATCTTCGTGATTTATTTTGTGTTTATTAGTTTCGGTAGTTTACTTATGTTCATGTAAACAATATTTGTTTTCTATTGAATAAATAAACCGCTTTCACGTGATATTTGGTGTTTTAATTCGTTTTTGTTTTAAACTTTTTTTGTCCCGATACGCCCTATTATTAAAATAAAAAGGGTGTGATATTGGTTTCCAAACTAGCATCCGCACAAGTATTCTTAGTTTTACAAGGGACTATCAGAGCAAAAGTCATTAACGTCCAAAATGAAAAAAAAATAAGGCCCATGATTGACCCTTGTGGAACACCCATGCTGGTTGCCAACGTTTACGAGTTAACAGTGCGAGAACAGAGTGACACATATTGCTTCCAGTCATCCAAAAGGACTTGATCTAGTCAGAAGCCCCAGTCTTGCTGAAGTCCTCTCCCACGGGATGACATGTTAACTAAGAATGTTAATGGTTTGATAACTATACCTAAAGAATTTTTGAAAATGAAATCCGGAATTCCGTGTAAACCTAATGATTTTTTATTTTTCAATCTTTGTTGAAGTAAATTATAAAGTTGTCTTTAGGCTTTCACGGCCGTCGTTGCTGGCTGCTCTTCGGTTCTCGGGTTCTCTGCCGTGTAGAAAGTTTAAATTACTTGACGTTTCGATCATCTTGTCGTGATCTTCTTCAGAAGTGAAGTCAAGATGATCGAAACGTCAAGTAATTTAAACTTTCTACACGGCAGAGAACCCGAGAACCGAAGAGCAGCCAAATTATAAAGTTGTTGTTCAATGAAGGGTGCAATAAATATGGTAGATGAAACAATAGCAGGTTTCATCTCGTTGGTATCACGTTGATGTCAAATATCTACAAACTACAAAATAAATTTGTAATTTTAATCTTTTAAATTGTGTGTTGGAATTAGAAAAAAATCTTGTATAAAAAGCGAGATACTTAATAGTTAATTTAACGTGTTGCGGACCATATTTACATCTAGTGGAGAAATAGATTTTCATCTGTTGATAAAATCAAACAAGTATAGGATTGCGGAAATATTCGATAATAGATGTTCCTTCTTCAACAGTTGCGCAATTAAACTTTTGTCTGAGAGAATTAAATAGTGTTATAAACTTCGCAGAAAAGACCGTTTGTCAATTATTTGTAGCAAATCACTTGTCATCGAACATCTTATTCAATTAAGTTTTCAGAATTTCTTGACTAATAATTATCTATTATGATATACATATTATACTAACTATAAAGATTTATTACAGTAAAAAATAAACGTATCCCTCAGTAAATGATCTATATACTGACATTCAATAAATTTAACTGTTTACAGCTAAAGTTTCATAAGATAACTCATTTTAAGAAATAAGATAGAATCTTTCAAAAACCATTAAATATTAGTTTTTGTTTTGAAAGAGTTTCTATTTCACACTTGTTTTCAATTTGTATGCTGTGGTAACTATAGGCTTTAGCCACCTTTAACTAATCGCTTTTGAGAAAAACTTGAGTTTTAGTAAGTAAAATATTTCTTTCCCTGCTAAAACTAAATCATATTAGTAATATGATATGCTACATTAATAATAATCGTTTCTACAAAATTGGAACTTTGTGCGATGAAATAAGAAATTATAGATTCGTAAATTAAAACCAAACCGGTAATGTCTCGGATGTTTACAGTGTATCAAATTTTATTTCGGTTGAAATATCGATGTGATAAGGCCGGCCGATTACCAATGTACAAAGTGATCATGCAATAATACGATTATTACCTTCAAAGTGGCGGTGTACCGTCAGGTGGCAGCATGCTCAGCCGCGCGGAAATGCGTCCCCTATTGCGAGAGATGCGATAGTAGCAGCGGTTATTTAGCGAATGTGGGCTACCTTTGGAAGAGTCGTCCTTTTATGCCTTCCCTCTATATATATAGTGTATCTGTGCTAGTATGTGTGCTTCTCCAGTGTGTTCAGAAGGAGACCAAATCACCCACTGCGCTACTGTATCTCTTTGCGGAAGGTACATCCCTCGAGGACCTTGCTGGCACCTGCGCCTCGTGGATATAGAATCCTTCGCCAGAATCCTAATTGCCGTTTAACTATCTTGCCGATCTTCATATTTTTCTTTTCGCAAATTACCACCAAGTATCATCAAAACTACCTCTTTTTTTAAGTTTAAATGGAACTAGTCAGTTTGGGAATATAAAATTCGCTTTTATCAAATAAATTAACACCAAAATCCATTGAATGAACGGCATGAAACCAATAAATGAACAAAATGTTTTCGCAAAACAGATACAGAATATAGGAACAGATTTATTCTTCGACCTTTACTTTTTGTTTAACATGTAACCCTGTAAATTAATTGTAAATTGCTTGCAAAAGTAGATGTTAAAACAAACGAATTCTCAACACGAAAGAACCCAATTGTATTTAATTTAAAAATAATAGTAAAAGTATAGACTACACACTTTGTTTTTAAATAATGTTTTCTCTACATTTGTACCTTCAGCTAAAGTTTTAGGAATTACTTTTGATGACAATTTTAGTTGGTTTACCCGTATTAATAGCGCTTATCTTTCTTTCTAGTACCAGTATTGGAAGTTACGCCAGAAAGACTCGAACAAGTAGTACAGACGATACCTCGTAGATTGCAACTATTTATGCTTTGAAGTGCAAATCATAATTTGTAGAATTTCAATGTCAGATTTACTCATCTGATACTACTAACAAGTAAAATGTTTTCGAAGATCGAAATACAGAAATTACGCTATCTACAATTACAATAGCATGCGGCTATTGCAAAATGTATGTTTTCTCCTGATACGACATTTGAACATTAAGATTCAGAACCGAACGAAGCATATCGCTGCCTAAGCTTTTGCGACAGTTTTGTTGAAATTGACAATTTTGATTAGTTATGCCCTGTTTATTTTGCGATTATGAATAGAAGGCAGCGACCCATATTTTGTTGTTGTTAAAGATATTTTATTACTGATAATGTAGTTATATTAAGTGTCAATCGAATAAACGTATTTTTTAATTTAAACTGAGTATTTCACTAAGTTTTACCGAGTTTCCAACCATAAAATTCAACAAGTTTATACACACGTTTTATATAGGTGTCCCGGTTCCCAAAAAAATTTTGAGTTGTAATTCATGTAATCAAGTAGTCTTTTACAGTTGAGCGAAAACTATTTTGGTTTCAGGAATAATAATTTGCTGTTAGCAGCATACCAAAGTGTCACTAAGAAAAGTTGTTCAGAATTGAAAGTTATGACGTTATGAAAAATTTCGGAAGGTTTGACGTAATTTGATTTTGTCATTTTCGTCTAAGGGAAAGTACTTTTTCCGTTCATGCACAGTACGCCAATGTACCCTAAACAAAGTTGTTCAGAACGAAAATGTACGGCGTTATGCAAATTTTCAAGAAGATCAAGTTTCATTAAATCCGCGTGGTATTATTGACAAAATCAAAGTAGGCATTCTAAAATTTTGCATGCGGCTTTTCATTTTGAACAACTTTTTTAGTAACACTTTGACCTATTTTTTTAGCAGAAAATGAGTTCCTTTTCTTACCGAAGCCTAGAATAGTTTTTGGGCAACTGTAAAAGCCTATTTGATTAGAAACAAATCAAAAGTAAACTAAAAATGAGTTTCAGACCAAGTAGGTTTATTTCCCAAATATTAAATTCCAACTCCACTTTTTTCCCATTATACCTATTGTGAACTTAATTCGGGGATAGCATATATTTTGGTAGTGTTCTCTTTTGTTCACAAAATTTTCACATTTTGATGCCATATACAACCACTAGTTCGAGCTTAAGTCAGATCGCTGTTGCAAGTTCGACATGTAAACAATTCTTTATTCGAACTAACATGTAAGATCGTTTGTCTCTTACATGTAAACGGTTATTTTAATAGGACTTATTCAAGGTCACCTTACTGCTAACTACTTTAGCTCGGTCTTAACGTACATACATGTAAAATTGGTAAATATTAAGCCAGTGCTTATTTGCTAGATCTAAACTGTGTACTATGCTGAATATCCCAATTCTTGATTCTTTCTACTTCATTATTTTTTCTTAATTTGATTACTCACTTCTTCCAAATCGTGTATTGCATTTTAAATTAACATGTGTTGAAAATAAATATATATTATTATTAGTCCAGCAGCGAATTTAACCATTAATAGAGGATATATGAGGCCTCTGGCCCAATTCAATTTTAAAGCTGGTTCATAAAAAATGTATTATTTCAGAAATGTCTTTAAAAAATCGAGTAGTTATTCTAAGAATCATAAAAATTTATTTGGATTGGTAAATATAGGAAGAATACCTTTATTCGTTTTCATCTTTTGGGGTTTTTTTTTTTAATGCACTAATAAAGTTGGTACCTAACAAAGAAATCTGATTTTCTCCTCTATGAAATACAAGTTAATATAATAATTTAGAAAATAAATAGTATTATTATATTACAATATAATATAAATATTTATTGATCCTTAGAGTTTTCTGTTTTTTTTTTTTAGCGCTTTTAACTATTAAAACCATAATTCTGCCACCTCCATATGCTGGTTTATTTAAAAAAAAACATAGCTCCTTAATAAACATGTAGCAACCAATATATAGTTACCATTGTTTGTTTTGCACTAAAATTCTTTTGAGCTATAATATGAATATTTTTTGAAATACCTACTAAAAACACACTAAATCAAAAGATTTCTCACTATAGTTTTAAAAAAAATCAATCAATACCTTGATAATGGAATAATAGCCTAACTAAGCCATTTTCTATAAACATAATAGATAAATGGAACAGTTAGGAAAATGAATGTTATAATAATTATTAACTTTCTTAAGAATTGCAAAAGAACTATTTAAATTGCATATTTTCAAATTTATCTTTACATTTCTCTAATGGTTAGCACAGTAGTACCTAATGCACATTTTGATTTTGAGTACAAGCCCAATGTTTTCTGTATCATTCACTTCCGAATTTTGTGCTTTACGCTCTCCTACTCGCTTTTTCTAAGTTTTGTTTATACTTTGGCCCCGTATATCATGATATTTTAGGAGATTGATACTATTCTTGCGATTCTGGTATGTATAGTCTCGTGTCTCTGTTGTTTTGGGGTACCCTTAGAACTTAAACAAGATACACGTCAACTTATGTCAACATAAGACAAAATATAAGAACCACAAGAATAACAAGTAGTGACACTTGGAAAAAAACCTTGCTTGCATGCCCATCAAAATAACTTCATAATAGAATCCCCAAAATGGCGCTGGTCATACATATGTTTGTAGGCATATGGCATTCAGGTCCCTTGTACAACGTGAAATTTTACTATCACATTAAAATTGACATTTTCTCCAATTTTCGCACATACGAGTTATTTTATCATAGTTCACGTGCAATTTTATCGCACCACTAAATTGACGCCAGTGTATATTTAGTTGCATACGCATAATAAAATAAAAATTGCAAGTTAGTTTATTGTCAGAATTGTAAGGTAACCTTTTCCTGAAGTCTGAGGCGTTCTTTTATTTCCATCAGAGTAAATAGTACAAATTCTTAGAGCGTTCTTATATTAGTTCTGAGATGTTTTCGCTCGGATTTATTTTCGGGAACTCGCAGATTTGTAATGCGGGGTAATTTAATCTAACGTATGCGTAACAGTACCTACTGTTCCACATATTACAATTGTAATAGATTTATTACAATTTGAGATTTTTTACGTTTCTATTACTTTATTCACTCATTACCGTTCTTTTATTGTAGAGCTCCGTTGTCTCTATAATCACGTGGTTAACAAAACCCGCTCTACTCTCTACTCTCTCTTGTAGGGAGTGGATATTCGAACGTAGCTAATGTGCCATGGGCCATGGACATGATATGAAAAGTATAGGACAGCGTACGTATACAGAATGTTTTATATATTAATATTTTCTGATTTTGTATACCTAAGTCAAGTGGCCAAACTTATGGTGGAGGTATGAAAGGGCCAAGGAAAGAATCTCCCCTTTTTTATATTTCGGTGTTTCCTAGATGGCGCGCTTCGTAAATCGGATTTTACATTGGCGTCGTGTGCCATCTAGATTTAGGAGACACCCAAAGGCACTTCACCAAATGGTTGAATAACTATAAAATAAGAATATATTGTGTGTAAACAAAGCATTGGGCCTCAAATTATTGCTTACAGAGATGTAAATGGGGAAGGAATAAGATAGATTTTAACGATTTCTTTCCTATATTAGCAAATACCTCCGATACGATATATTTTGTAACGAGCAGATAATTTAATTTTTCACATTTCTGCCAATATCTCAAAAACTAAGAGTTTATTCAGAATGTTTTCATTATTCCTCTCTCCTTACAAAAAATTAATATTTTAGTTCCCACTAGAACGAGTCATTCCAAGACAGTTAGCGTCGTCTGTATTTCACCAAGGTCTAAAAATGTATAATGCTCTCTCTAACGAATATAAATTCATGCGCGTATAAAATATCTTTAACAATTTTGTTAATTAATAAGGCCTTGTATTCTTTTGACGAATTCTTTGGTTACATTTAAGTCAATGCACGCCCAGCCTCAATAATAGCAAGTTTTAAAATGTTGATATTGAAATAATAACAAGGTGAATTCGTATTCCAATCCTTTTTATTTTAATATATTTACTGCGACATGTTTCGGTTTTTTCAAACCATCTTCTGGCAATAAAACGTCAAAGGTGTGTTATATGTAAGATTGATGTGTCAAAAATTTTTGTAGGTGCAGTAAGAGAATATTATTTATATATATTTCTATATCTTAAACTTTTAATCTGGTTTAAAAACTACATTAAAATGATGTAACGTTAGTGACGAAAACAACACATTAAAACGTGAAATATAATTTAAAAATCTCGGAATATCACAAAACGTACAGAAAACACAACTTAAATGGCCCGAATGCCATGTGTTGTTTTCGTCACTAACGTTACATCGTTTTAATGTAGTTTTTAAACCAGATTAAAAGTTTAAGATATAGAAATATGTATAAATAATATTCTCTTACTGCACCTACAAAAATGTTTGACACATCAATCTTACATATAACACACCTTTGACGTTTTATTGCCAGAAGATGGTTTGAAAAAACCGAAACATGTCGTAGTAAATATATTAAAATAAAAAGGATTGGAATACGAATTCACCTTGTTATTATTTCAATATCAACATACATTACACCAATCCCCTGGGACACTATAGAAAGTTTTAAAATGTTCTTATAATTTAAATTGTTTGTTAATTAAATGTAATCTTGTTATTTACAATAATTGTGTGAGTCTATAAGTAGTTTTGATGTTTAATTTTTTTCATGGGTGTAAATACTGTTTGTATCTGAATACACAATAACAAATATATAATTTTTTAATAGATTCGGCGTTTACTTGATGTAATAATAATAATAATAATAATACACTTTATTAATAAAGTGTAAATCTCACAAATTTCGTGTTATTAACAAATATATAAATTGCAATATTAGGCGGTCTATTTTAAAAATTTTTAAATACGGTAGGGATGTTTTACACCAAAACAATGTAAAAAATATCCTCTGCTAAAGTAACTCACCGAAACGATACTGATGTCGCTCTAAGGATATTACTAATGGTGCTGTAGGTATCCGATAAAATTGAGATCCAGACCCAAAACTATCTGGATATCCGAATCTAACGATCCGAATAGTGAATTATCCGGATCCAGATAACAGCTCTAGTGTTTACTAAATGCTGTAGCTGGATAAAATTAAGATCCAAATCCAAAGCTATCTGGATATCCATATCTAAGACTATTCAGGTATTCGAATCTAATGCTGTCTGGATATCCGAATCTAAAGCTATCCGGATTCAAGAATTTAGATATGCAGTATCCAGATTTGGGTAGCAAATTATCCGGACAATAACTCTAGCAATTACTTATATGAGGTTAAAAAACATGGAGAAAAGTAAAATATCAGATATCTATTTTTGGTAGTATGCTATTGAAACATCAACTGTCCGTCATAGGACCGGGGGGCCGTTGCGTCCGTGCTGTTTTCTATGGTACTATTAGAAAATATTTAAAATGGAAGTAATTTCAATGAAGCATCTAATATTAATATAACTATTTTACAAATGTGTGTATTAATTAAACATCCATGGTACAATAATTGTATAACACACTTTACTAGCGGCATATCACTTTAGTTTATGGTAATACATATAATTCAACAACTATTGAATGAAATCCGTTAATTTAATCATTATAGCAGAAGTCAAAATAACAACAAATGAACTCCAATTTTAAAGGTATGCTAAATGAAACAGATTATCTGATTATAAACTTTATTAAATTGCACAATGATAAAATAAAAGTTGTTATCTTAAAATTGTTACAATGGACAGATTATTGGGATAATCTTTTATTATTAGAAGTACACTTTGTGTACAGCGCCCGAAAAATAATTTGATTTCCAAATATCGTAAACAAAAAAGTTCCCGATATGAATTATAAACTAAATTGTCAAATGTAACAAATTCGTCCCAGATGCATCTTCTATCTACACAAATTACTTATGTACTACGTTCTTAGATATAAAGAAAGAAGCATAAATGCTACTCTTATACTAATATTTAAAAATAACATACTTAATTAAAATTGAAAAGTACGTGTGTACAGATGAAGCACAAGCACAAATATTCAAGTTAAAACAAAATATTTGTTTCAATCTGGAACTAATATAATTAAGATAAAAAAACGTTTCCTCCTATAAATGTTACTGCGTTCTTAATCCAATATATTTATATAATTTGATACGTAGTTTTAGTATATTAAAAAACTAGTTTCATAAGACACGTTTTAAGGCACGAATACAAGTTTAAAAATTAGTTTTGTTTACTGAATGGGTGCTTTAAGTCTTATGATACGTGTTTTTTGTTATTTTTTTTTGTAATTAGCGTTTTTTTTTTTTTTGTTTTCTTTAAATAAAGGGCAAAAAATAATAAAATAGAGAATTATGTAGTGGTTGGTAGCGTCCTTATATCGAATTTTTAAATTACTTGATTAAATGGCGAATACTTCGTCACATATGTGATTATTCACCCACTACGACCAACCTAAAATCACTTTCTGCACTTATTGGATCGATCTACTTAACCCTTCATTAGTCGCGTATAGGCCCAGCGGACCTATGCCTGTGCATTTCTTATATGTCGTAAGCAGACGCGCCTAATGGAGGGTTAACGCGTGCTTTAAACTAGTTATTCTGCTGTGACCGTTTCATTTTAATGCAACTGGTCAGCAAGAAATGCCCAGGTTCGCCTGAAAACATAACCTAGTGGTTCTTAAATTTTGAAAATTGCGACGTGCTTGTGCTCGAATATATTTCACTCAAACAGTTGGCGTGATTTAAAAATCCACCCAATCATAGCACAAAGTGTTTTTATAAGCGTATTACAGACGCTAGTTACAAAAAAGTTATATTCTCGGTACAGTAGCTTTTGTTTGTATTTATATACTTCTGCTTCATTCTGAACACTCAAAAATAAAGATTTTCTGAAACAAACGAGTAAAATATAAAAAAGGAAGATATAATTAATAGACAATCAAAACAGGATGCTATGCACGCAAAATTGATTAAATCAAAAATTGAATGAATATAATAGACTATTTCAAAGAATAAAGTTATCATAGATGAATGTATAGTATAAATAGTTTTAAGAATTAATTAGAAAATTAATATAGAAAGCTTACTTCAATAAATATTTTATTTCCAAAATAAACGATATGAGAAAATTCATGCAGTATTTGAAATATTAAAAAATGGCAGTATATCCGCTATTCCCTTTTGAAAAGTATAAATAATATAATTTTAGATTTTGTCGAAGTTATGATTTTGTACACTTTTTGCCAATTATAAAACAATATTTTACATTTTATAATGCCTAGATGTCCTCTTTACTTTACATAACAGTAGAAAAATATAGTTTTTAATTTTCGTCATTAAAAGACATCTGGCCAAAGATAATTGGGAAAGATCAAGTGCATAACATGAAACAGTCATGATATCTGTGATAATCATCAACATGATAATAGCTACACATATCTTTTGCACTCCAACTAACAACTAAACTTTTAATAAACAATATTAAAACAAAAATTCTTAATTTGTACCATTTTCCTAGATGACACCAAACATCTAGGATATACATGTTCCGTGAGTCATTTTATCCATATACTCCAAAGTTTTTCTGACACTCTAAACTAGACCAATGTTGAGTTAGTATATCTACTTCCTTGTTTAAAATTTCATCTATTTGTTGGGTCATGTGTTCTCTTAATTGTTTCTTTGTTAGATCCATAAACTGTAAAAGTTCAAACATTACTAACAATGTCATCTATGAATAAGTGAATAGTACTTGTGGAGAATGATTAGAAATCGAATTCACTATGGATACAAGTTCTTGCTGAAATTTATCTGGCCATAGAACTCTTGTTACCATCCCCAATCTTAAAGCTTCTGCTGCTATGAGTTTCCTTGACGCGTACAGTAATTCACTTACCTAAAACGAATAATAATAATGTCACACTTACACGAAACAGTTAATTGATTAATAAATTATGTTAATAAATAATTTCTACAGAGCATTTTACGAAGCAGAACCTACCAATACATTATGCATTAAGTGTGGTAATGAAAGTAAAGAGCCCCCTTCTGCAGCACAACCCAATCGAGCATTTGGTATGCTGAAGGTAGCAGTATCACTTGCAATTACCATATCAAATAATGGTAACATCGTAACACCAAGTCCCACAGTGTCTCCATGTACTCCAGCAACAAGAATTTTCGGAAAAGTGGCTAATGTTCTCAAAAAATTACTAAAACATATTATTATTAAAGATAGATAATATTAAATTCGATACACTTACGTTACACATGTAGCTAACTTTTTTGCAAACGTTTTTCTACTTTGCTCTTTATCACTAAGTAAAGTTTTGTAGTTTATACCATGACAAAATGATGATGCCGAAGAACTAATAACTACGATAGTACAATTAGTATCATCCTGAAGTTCTTTCATTATGCCACATAATTCGTTTAAAATCTGCAACAAAAAATAGTAATACGGTGTTACAGAAATTTTACACAAGAGGAAAGTGTAGTTACCTCAGGTGTTAGATATGCTTCATTATTAAATGACGGAAGTAATATTATTTGCACCATATGCCCAAATTCTTTAACGCTGAATGTTTTATATTTATCATACTTCAATTTTTTCTCCTCCTCAGTCACTACTACCTGATTGGAATTGTTAAAACTGTCATCATTTGATGAAGCAGAAATAGCTATATTCTCCTTATCAGTGTTTTTCTTTATTCTTTTAGATTTATTATTTTCCCCTGTCGAAGCCATTCTTTTCTTATTGAACTTTTCTGAATCGATCGATATCCCTTCTTGGAGCCCCGGTTCTACTCGTTTCTCACTATCAAAATCTCCTTCCATGCTAGAATATGAACTACTTGAATGTCTTCTAATTATTCTCGATGCTTCTGCATTATTAGGATACATCAAACCTGGAGAGGCAGGAGGGCTGTGTAATGAACTTCGATTTGAATCTTTCGATTTCTTTCTGGATATAGAAGCAGGAACAATTTTTTTTGATGGTGTTGGAACTGGACTATCTTTTCTTCTCAATGATTTGGGAGACACTTTGTCACTATTTGTTTTAAGATCTTTTTTTATTTCGTTCGATTTATTTATAAGCTCTCTTTGTATTCTATCTAACGATATCACAGCTACTTTTTTCTTTTTAGCAGTTTCGTCTACATTTTTAAAAGCATATAGCATATTGATTGCTCCCTCATCCATTAGTAATTTGTCGACTTCCGATAATCGCTTCTTACCTTTATGAGAATCGGGACTTCTTGTCGGCGACTTAGTCTCCATTTTTACTGCCGGCTTTGTTACAGATTTCCTTTCAGTTTTGTTTGGACTTACGTCTACTTTGATTGGCTTTTCTGATTTTATCGTATCTACTTTAGGAGATTTTGATATTATACTCCTGGCTGTACTTGGTTCATCTGGGTCCCAAATCACCTTTTTCTTTATTATTCTAGAACTTTTAGTAATGTAAGAATTTGGCGGAATATTTGTATCTTTATGTGTAAGGGTTGATTTCTTATCAGGCACACTTGAAACCACAGATGTATCTTCAATTGATTTCCGCTTCCTTGTGTAAGTTTTAATTGGTGGATTACCAGTCTGTTTGCGTTCTACAAATTCTTCTTTTGTATTAATTGCCAATGGGTCAGCTATCTTACTAGAATCTATAATTTTAGCGGATATCGACTTAATAGGCACATCTAGTTTAGTTTTATCAGCTGTATTAGATATTGCCTGTTTTGCCACTTCAGTCTTTACTTTTAACGGCACTACAGATGTTTTTGCATTTGATAATTGTTTTGTTTTTTCATTTGTCTCAATTTTATTTGTAGGATGGGACAGTTTCACATCCTTTGGCTTTATTTCGACAACTTCAATTGCAGTAACTTCTTTAGTAGGTAAGCTTTTAGGTTCGTTTGCAGTTGTTTTACAAACACTTGTTACTCCCGCTTTAGTAACAGTAGCAGAAACCAGCTGTGGTGCTTCATTAGGCACAGTTTTAGCCGGTACTGCTGAAGGATGCACTTTGGGAACTGAATCCGGTACTGCATTACTTGTTTTAGTAGATGACAGAGCATCAATTCCTTTAATTGGAGTGCGATCTACCTGTGCAGCCCTCTGAACAGCGGTTCCTTCAACCGCAGCTGAATTTCCTGACAGTACGTCATTTTCAATTAGTACTTCTGTCGTGTCATCTATATATCTCTTATTAGATAAAGAACCATATCTTCTACGTCTCGGTGCAGGTGGTAATTCTTGTAACTGCTTCAAAGCTATTTCTCGTTCAATTAATTTTGACATCGGTTTTTTAGTTTCAGCTTTGCTTGAACAACTTTGTTTAGTATCTTGAGAAATTTTTTTTTCATTGGGATTGCTACTAGTTGGCTTAGAAGTACTCGCCACTTTAGGGTCATTTCCAAATTCACATTCCTCTATGTCTCCTTCTAAAATAGCTAATAAATCTGAATTATCAATGGCTTCTTCATCTTTATTTCTTTTAACAGTAGTTGGAGAAGAACTGGTGTCGGAAGGAGCAATTTTTTTCACAAGTCTTTGTGTTATTTTCTGGGCAAATAACATTTCTCGGGTAGTTTGGCCAGTTCGTTTGTACTTCTGGTTGCGTCGGTCAAGAATTTCTTTCGCTATTTCATCCTTGGATACTATTTGACTGGTTAAATTTTTATATGGAATTTTAACGCCCAATCTCGGTTTAGGTGGGACTTTCCCATTTCGAAAGGTATCGATAACAGGATTATCAATATGTCTTCCAAGAATATGGCTTGGGATTGCTGGTTTTTCTTTGACCTTTCCAGATTTAGCACCTGTCTGGCTGGATTCCTCCGTTTCATTTAAAATTGTTACTTCAATTGTTTCAGGATCGTCTAATGAAGGATCCATATCATTTTCAACAACTATAAGATCTTCTACAGATTGTACATAGTATATCTGTCCAGAAGTGTCTGTCACAGTCACAGCTCCTTGTTGCAACTCGTCACCTAAACTGACGCCTACAACTACATCATCATGCGACACTTCAACAGTTTTTAATCCTTCCGTGTTTGCTTTTCTCATATCAACTTCTTCTGTATCGGTTTCATCAAAATCTCTAGAAATGGCTTCAGCAATAGACAACTCTCCTGAATGTTTTGGAGAAGATTGGTCTCCTTTATGAATTATGTCAGATATTTGTTTTTCGATATCATTATCTGCAACAGGATGTGATATTTCTTCATCATTAATGACATCTTCAGTTACAAGATCTAAATTATTATGATTATCTGCTCCATCTTGAGTAACTATTTCCTCAGCACAGTTATTTGAAGCAGGAGAAATTATTTTTGTAGGTTCGGTAGCTTTTTCAACAGTAACAGAAAATTCATGTTCAATTACGGAATCAATATTTTCTTTTTCTAAGTTTACTGTTGTTTCTATTTCTTCATTTTGATTTATTTGGGTCTTAGAACTTGGAGTATTTCTAACAGTATCTTCTTCTATTACTTCAACCCCTTCCAATATAATTTCTGGATGAATGGATTTTTCATTTGTTTCTGGTAACTGTACACCTTCGCTTTTTTCTATGTCGCATGGTGTATCGGCATTCTTTACATTTTCTATATTATCTTGTGTTATCTCTTCATTGCTATGGGGCTTGTTAGGCTCCATATCTTTTATGCTTGACTGCAAAAATTCCTCTAAATTAACGTCTTCAGTAGTTTTCGAATTATCAATTTTAATTAATGATGAATCTCGTTTATCCAAAACCTCACCGAGTTCTGTCACATTCGGCCGTATTTCAGTACATTCAGTCGCCTGAGCAATATCTGATATTTCTCCGTTTTCCTCTTCATTAAAACATGTTTGCTTGTTAACATCATCATTTTCAATATTATCTGCATTTACTGTTGAATTTACAGGTATTTCTGTATCGGGAACTGTCACAAGAGGTTCTGTATGAGGTAATTTTATATCTTCTACAGATAATAAATCCAATTTATTTCCACCTTCATTTTGTTCAATATTTTTTATTTCAGGTTCCTCTGGTATCACATTAATACTCTGACAATCAGGAATTGCAATTTGTTTTGCTTGGGTTTCGATATTTACATTATCCTTTAGTCGTACATCTTCAGAATCAGCATTAAATGTAGTATCTGTAGCAAGTGTTTCTTCAGTTGATGAGTTTACTGAATGTAGAGCTTCTTCAATCGTATCCATGATAAGCACTAAAAAAATAAGATACTTTTTAATAAGAGCTAGTAACAATTAGATATTAGAAGCAGAAGTCATATGCAATATTAGAGTATGAGCACTGCACTGTAATACTTTACGTTCTTACTTAGAATCAATGATGATAAAACTTAATCAAAATATATCTTCCCTTTTAAAACGTTTAAGTATATACATAGTTTACACTAATTAATTGAGACGAAACTGTTCCAAACAGTAACTTACCTTTCAAAGTTTGGTATGCAGATTAAATAATTCATGTAAGATATATTCAGTTATTGTATTTATGTTTAAATGACTTCCTTATACGCTTATTTCTATAATTTTCTAATGTATATACAGAAAACCCATATCAGCCATTTTACAAACGCTTCGCAAGTTTACATATTAACTTGACGTCATCAAAACATCTATCGGTATGCATTAGCACCAACCTAAAATCATAAGTAACTCATCTACCCAAGAATAATAATCACTATAATTTAAACACTTAACTATAACTATGTAATTTATGTTATTGAATTATCATAGCTTCCTACTGAAATAATTTGTTATTTTTTAGTATTTTTTAAAATATTAAAGCCAGGCAGCAAGACCTCAACGACCTTGGCTTTGACGTTTAATTCTGCGATAACTTCTCGTGTTTGCTTCAGCCATGTTGTCCTGTACGAAAATTATTTTTCATTTTTACACCAGTTCTTAATTTACATGTTTTAAACTAACATAATGCCCAAGTGTGATGAGAAGACAAGATATATACCGGCAACATTTGCTTGGACATTATTGTTAGGAGCTACTACACTTTTCTTTTATTTTCCGTAAGTTTTCATTTCTCAAATTTATCCTGCTATTGATGAATTATTTTTTTATAGGGCCCAGTATTACATATATCCTTACCCATGGGTACCCGCATACCAAGGTGTTATCACTTTCTTTGTATTAGCAAATTTCACATTAGCAACATTTATGGATCCTGGTGTAATTCCAAAAGGTAATTTTATTGTGTTATAAGAAAGAATATATAGTCGATATTTTCAACAGCACCTCCTGACGAAGACAGAGAAGATGATTTTAGAGCACCACTCTACAAAAATGTAGATATTAATGGTATTACTGTTCGAATGAAATGGTGTGTAACTTGTAAGTTCTATCGTCCCCCAAGATGTTCGCATTGTAGTGTATGTAACCACTGCATTGAGGTTAGCATTCATTCAGTAGCATCTGCCATTAAGCCTTTTATTTTTCCCTACGTGCACATATTATTAGAATCTTTATTTCGTTTTGTGGTTTATATAAATTATGGTTACAAACATGTCATTCCTAAATATGTTGCAACTATTTGATGAATTTAAAGTTTTCTTTTATATGAAAAATTTGTACAAGAAATGAAATTTATAAATTCCACATTACTAGTATAAAAGTCAAAACTTCTGTTTAATTTTAATATCAATTAATTTTTCTCTTTCTAGACATTTGATCATCACTGCCCATGGGTGAATAACTGCATTGGTAGAAGAAATTATAGATTTTTCTTTTTCTTTCTCATATCTTTAAGTTTACACATGATTAGTATATTTACTCTTAGTTTAGTGTTTGTACTGGATCATAAAACAAGGTTATCGGAAGTGAGACCCATTGTAGCGTATCCTTTTTTATATTGATACCTTCTGTATAGTACATATAAAATTGTATATTCCTTAATAATGCATACAGTATGGTTTTAATGGGAATTGTATCGTTACTTGCAATTCCAATATTTGGACTGACGGGGTTTCATATGGTGCTCGTGTCAAGGGGTAGGACTACAAATGAACAAGTGACTGGTAAATTTAAAGGTATGGTTATTATAAATTAATAATGTTAAGTTACTCATTTTTTATGACGAAAGGAGTTTTTATTTATGGTAAAAAAATTGAATGTTTTCTTATAACTTTCTAACTTCAATTTTCTTGATTCTGTTCAGTGGACTTTCTTTTTCTTAGTGTAGTTTTATATTTGCTCCCTGCCACTTTTTAATATGTTCACTAATTTTTATCAATCTCCGAAGTTAGCATTCATATTCCTCTGCCTTTTATCAACTTCTGTTTTGTTCCATTCCTTGCCTAATAGGTATTTAACAATATTGCTTTACAATATTCACAAAGAACAGTGTAGATATCGCTAATAGTTTTTAAGAAAAACGTTCCAAAATGTCAAAGCCAGAAGGCGATTTTGTGATCATATTTTCTCTATTTTTTTTATAGCTTGAATGTTATAAACAGAATAACAATGAAAGTATTGTTGGTCAAAAACACTCATACTTACCTCCTACTCCAGGGGTTCACTTTTCTTACATTTTTTGTTTGTCTCATACTAGCCAGCTGTTATTTTTAAAGTTACAAAAAATGGAATTAATCTTTTAAAATTTTCTTGAGCTGGAAAACCTACTAATTAATTGCAGTTTTTGCTTTAAATCGACTGACCATTTTCCATAGGAACGTTATTATTATCGTGTAGGTTTTTACGATTACTTTTTAATTTTTTTTGACTTACGGTCACTACTACCATCTCAATAAAATAAGCTGAAAATACTGGGTTTTTGTAGATAGATATGTTTTTATTTTATTTAATTTTTGAGTTGAGGGAATATGGGTGGTATATTTCATCAAAACTATCTCAAATATCAACATTTTTATTTTTTGTTTTATATTTTACAAGATAGGAATAGTGTTAATGTAAATAACTATTACCCTAAATTATAGGGATGTGCTTAAAATGCATTTATAAATTCGCTGTCTTTTGTAGGTGGCTACAATCCGTTTTCCAGAGGATGCTGGGAAAATTGCTGTTACACGCAATTTGGACCACAATTTCCGAGGTAAGGAAAATTTACCATTAGATTAGTCACAGGTGTTTGTTCTTTTTTTTTAAAAAGGTGTATATATTTCACATACATTAATTAAATGACATTGCTCATAAGATCATTTTTGATTGATACAATACAGCACTATTCATTCTTATTCTCATTGGTATTGTTTTTTGTTTTTCATTTTAGTATTCGGAGAGATTTGCAATTTTTGTGGGTAGTGTTGTGGCTTATTTTTATTATGACACTTTTCTTTTTTACAGTAAATTAGTAATTTGTTAAAAGACAATAGTGGTTAGTAGATTACATCACTAGAGTTTTTTGACAGCGAAGTTTTTTTTTCTCGGCAATCTGCTTTTGTATGTTTATAAGGCCTTGCATGTTTTAACATTATGGATACATGGATATCATTTTATGTCTATATTTGTGTGAGAGGTTTTGAATAGCACATATCATACTCTAATGTAAATATATGTTTCATAGCTTAATCAAACCATCAAAGTACAATGCCAAAAGGAAACATTGTCCATCCCATGGGCCAATATCGACAATTACGAATGATAGTCAAGTAAAGACTTACATGGATAATAGTAATGGTGTAAGGAACATGAATTCTAATGCTTATAATAAGGTAGGAATGCTATATGTAGAGTAACGTGTGCAGCATTGATCATCTGGTGCAAAATTATACGAAATTCAAGGGCTATGTTTACTTGTATGCGGAAACATTTCGTTTTTTTCTTTTGACTGGTGCATTTATCATGACGAGTAGTAGTTTTTCATTATCGGTCACATTAAAAAAAAAATAACTTGTGCAATCCTCCCATAGTTATCACCGGGCCGTGACATGTCAGATCCAGATCTGGAACCATCTGCTTCCCAGTCTCAAGATTGCGAACCGACGCCGCCATTACAAAGACACGGTTCAAAAAGTAACTTCTTCCTACCCCCTGTAGAAGGCGAATCTCCCAGGCATCCCAGGATCCAATATTCTAGGCATAGTCCTCATCCCAGACCCAGAGGGCTAGATCCTAATCGTAGTGGCACACCAGAAAGCTTAGGTCCGCAAAGACCCTCTCCCACAATGCAGCAGCGCATTAAAGCACTAGGAGTGCCCACACCTCTAGCCATGTCTAGTCCAGTTCGCAGGTAAAACTAAATGTCCTAATTTACATTTCTAGAAATGCATTATGTAATAATAATAACGCCTTTGCATTAACACTGCACAAATGTACAAAACACACAAAAGAGCATGGTATACTAGCAATGTCTTTGTTTAATATATGTATATTATATCAAATAAATACTTATATAACATTTTTCGGCCCCCAATTATGGAAAAATCGGGATTCAGTGTTACTAATATGTATATGCAGGGTGTGCCATAAATCAGCCAACGCTGTACTACTCTTCACTATTCTTGCTAATCCGCAGAAGGTCGCGGCACGGCATCATTTCATTGTTTAATCATTCTTGAGTATTGGATTCGTACGTGTATCCCTTTTTAAACTTTAATGGATCATTATAAATACAGTTTAAAAGACGTTCCTGATCGTCGTCTCGCGTTCGCTGAATGGTACGTGATTCGGGTAGGAAGTGATCCAAATTTTCTTAAAACAATTTTAAATTAAATAGCTATATAACTGACTGTGCTTACTGGGCTCACCAAAATCCTCACTTACTTATCCAAGAAGAATTAAATATTTGGCGTTACTATCATTATCTGGAATTGTTGCAGGAATTAAAAACTGAACTAGCAAACAGTTCTTTATTCAGTGGAAAGTCCATGGTATTCCAAGATTGTGCACCTTGCTATTATAATATCATTGTTCGTGAATTTTCAAATACAAACTTTCCAGACTGGTTCGATCGACATGGTCGCGCAGAATAGCCGACCGGGTCCTCAGGTTTGACTACGTATGACTTTGCGTTTAAAAATAATGGGGGTTTCCCCTATAACTTACCAAACACTGAATTATGAAGCAAGTAATAGCCGATGAAACAATTATTATCTCGTATATGTTTGGCTATCAAAAAGAGATGTGTGTTGAAGGGAATGGAGATTGTTTTGAGCATAAAAGTTAAGAAACACTGTTCACTGTTCAATAGGAAAAAAAAGAGCCTTATTCTAAATATAGGTCATTTTTTTTTATTTTAATGCAAATCCGTTGCTTGACTGATGACGCACCCTGTATATAATAATTATTTCTGCAATCATCAGTTTTTAATTTTACTTAATTTGATAGGATAATTTGAAAAGATATATCTGTGTAGTGCATGATCAGATATTATTTTGTTTGTTTGTATTTATACACGCTTCAGTGCATACAATCTTTTGGAGGTACACTTCGTATATTTTATGTTTTAACCTATGCCATTTATGTATCGAATAGAATAAGACAGTATTGAGTTCATGAATGTGACAGACTAGGATAGTCATAGTGTAGCATTGTTCAAAGTTTAAGTAGTTGTGTTGGTTCCCCATTCCCTTTGTAGGCTGGCGTCGTTTTTATGTATTTGTTGTTGCTACAAATACAGTTTGTACAAATGTTTTTCCTCAAAATTAGCGGATAGCGAAAGTTGACCGGCTTATACAATAAAATTTTAATAACTTATGCAGAAAATAGCAGAAAATTTCAATTTATAATCTGGCTTTCTGACATAAGCTCAAGACGAACACTAAATAAAGGATTTGCGACCGTAGTAGGGGATAATTTCTGAAGTGATGATTTCAAATCATTAGAACGCTAATCGCTAAAGTGTGAAATTTGAATATATTTCTAATATTGATATATTTGGTATTGTTTTTGAAAATTAAAGGTGTTTATGTTTTAAACGCAAATATCAGGTGTGGAACGTTTGAGGGGACGTTCTAAAGAATGAAAATAGTTAGAAAAACAGTAACTTTATTCATATTTTATTTCTCTTATAGCATTGTACAATTCTAGTAAATAAATAAATATTCATAATTCCAAGATGAATAGAGTATATATTGAAAGATGTAAAATAAATGTGTAAAAGTCCATATATCGATGACATCATCAAAATATTGAATCTAATAAGAAAACATAACTACTGTGAGTGCGATGAAGAATATTAGAAAATAGGTGAGGGCTTGCCTATGGCAACCCCCAAATCTTTGTATTATATCCTGACAGAAACAACATCAAAATTGTCAGTAAGCGATTTCATCCAAAGTCTAAATTTTTCACAAAAGCAATGGCGGCGTCTCGTACCCCAATATACCCGATTAGATATTAATTATCTTGGAAGGGTGAAGATCAACCCGAAGACCGAGGCTGTAGGAAGAACACCTACGGGTGATATAGTCTTTTTGACAATTGTATTTCGATTGTAGTTGTCAATAAATGATAAAAGATATACTATATTATTAACAATAACGCTTCCTTCAAATCATATGTAAAAATGTGAAGTAGATACGTTGATATCTTAATGACAATATATTTTCTATTTGAATATAATAAGTATGTTCGACCAAAAATCTTCAATTCAAAGTATCCTACAATACATTTATGTATGTATAAAAAATCATTAATTATGATCAAAGACAATATACCGACATACAAAAATTAACATGATCAAAATGACAGCACCCAAGTTGATGTACACTCGTGGTCAGATAAATGTTTCCAACCTACACGCATTTTCTACAGATTTTTTACAGTGTACGAATGTGTTTATCCTAGTCGAGGTTGGATAGCGCGACGTGCCAGTGGTGTTTAGTGAATAGAGTATGCCACAAATCAAGATAAGGTGTTAGAGAAAAGAGTGTTTATATTTTGGATGCGGGTTAGCTGCCGGAATTCGTTTAGTACGTTTTTCTGTGCGGCGGCTTTTATTCTCTCTCGGTATTTATATCGAAGTCCGTCAATCGAAAAGAGGAACCGCACCGATAGATATATTTTATTATTGTTTTTATTATATATATTTTAAAATTTGTAATAACAAACTTTTAGCTCCTTTCTTATTATTTTCTGCTCCCTCTCCTTTCCTGTATAAATAATTAATTTACATTTATAGTTATTCAATACTGCAGCCTTTTGGTAAATGTGTATACCGTAGTCGACAAAATTTAACTTTAGTGGATCTTGAAATACGCATGTTTCTTTTTATTTATAGCGGCGCGGTCTTTCCTACACTCCGCTTTCCTACATCTAATTCAATTTTGTTGACTACGGTATATGTTTAATGTAATATAAGCTTTTGTTTTACAAAATTAAAATCAAAAACACCTTTTATAAAAAAATCGCATTTAAATTAATTTTACATTGTTCTAAATATAAATGTTCTTACGCCCTTATAGCGTGATGTCCTCTATATATGGCAGGGACAAAAAAAAATACAACAAATAATAATAAGAAAAGAAAAATCGTTATTACAAATCTTATAATACTGTTACAGAAAATAAAAAAAAACATGAATAAAATATCAAAATGTTTTGTAAAATAATTATTTCAAGTTTCAATTCTATGCTATATTGTCCAAAAAATATTACAAGAAAAAATATACGAAACATGATGATAATCTACATAGTAAGGTATTGATCCACACTATAAAATGCATGTAAAAATATAAATAAATAACATTTATAACTGTTTGATCTACAAAGAAGCCGATCCTTTAAAAATGCCACATTATTTATTACACATTGCGTTTATTGAGACGAACGTTAAGATATCCTACTCAAGAACTGAAATGTTTGTTTTTTTATCGTAAAAAAATATTTTATTTATTTCGGAGGGCCCGAAGCTTCTTACGTAAGACATTTGTTAAACTTTGTTGGCTAGAAGGTGTATACAAACAGAAAATGGGTGGAGCAAATCACGGTACAAAAGTTTTGTATTAAGTGAACTATCAAATGCCCGGGATAACAACCTCCGTAAGCGTGACTTCTAATCGCTAGAACGCATATGAGTACCGAAGTTTGGGTGGTTTCCCAACTAAACAAAAATACGCACAGAAATATATTTGCGCGTGAATTTCAAACTATCAAACTGATCAGAAAATACTTTCGGATAACCAATAATATTACTATTGTGTTTGTATACATTATTTCTCATTTTTTATTCCGTATATTCATTTATCATGTTCATATAAATATTTAATAATAGGTATCTAGATTAACTAATGTTATCAACTTCTTCTTTAGTGTATTTTTTATATTATTTAGTTACTTTTGGATCTACAGTGAATTCCGTAATAAAAACGAAGTTCTATGAGCAACGGTCGAAGCAGCGTCACAAATCATTATTTAAAATGTTCTAGGGCACTTCTTTATGTTTCGCTTACTCGTACGGTTATACTCCCATATTATCTAGAAGTTGGATCTGACGACCTACAGCTGTAACATAATCGCTCACTTGAAAACCCCACTTAATATTATGTCATGTTTCTTACAAAGATGTGTTTTTCTTACTGTAAGGTGTTTTATAAACTTACACACACAACTTCGTTTATTTTCCTATTCATTTTACTCGTTTCATATCTACTACTAATAAATTCTAATAGGAAAAAAAGCTTGCGGTCGAACATCTGGCAGCTACACTGTTAAGGTTGCACACGAATTTACGGTTTCAGGTCGGAAACATTTATGTGGTCACGAGTGTACGTTCGCGCAGATCAAACCGTTATGTAATGTGACATCCTTGTCTATGGTAATAACAATTAAAGTTGTATTTTGGTAGCCTTTTTTATTATTTATGGTAATAATAATATTTACCGACATCTTCGACATCCCTCAAGATTTACATGTTGCCATTTCTAAAATCGATAAACAAACTCTCAAACTTATAAAAATTACATTTATTTTTCCCCACACAGCTTCCAATCTCCTTCAAAAATTGCGGATAATATTTATACAAAAATTTCCGCTAATGTTATGAAGTGCATCAGTAGGACGACATGACAGTAATAATTAAAAATAATAAAAAAAGATACCTATCTCTTGAATAATTTTTATATAGCCCTGTCGACACACAAACACTGATATTTTATAAAATATTTTAGGCAGTGTAATATAGAAACTTTTGATGGTAGAATATCTTTTATGAAAAAAGTTTTATAAAAGATCTTTGTCACAGAACTTTTATAGTGTATGATGTGCATATGTAAAGTAGATATTAATAGTGTTATGGATTTAGTGTATTGTTGCTTTTATTCTTATATATGCAGTATCTATGCGAGTTCTAGATTTATTATGTGGGCATTAATCTTTTTTGACGAGCCTACTAAATGGATTATTTATATGACACCTTGTCCCAGTATTTTTTATGCACTTATTAATATTTGTTGCTCCTATTTTCAAAATCTTTGCAAAAATTGTCATGTGTTGCTTGTATATAAGCCCTATGTTACGGCGATAGCAATAATATGCATTACGACATGAAATGTTTGTCAGCTAGTTTTTCTGCTAAAAAAGTGTGCTTGAAAGCAGACGGTTCTGCTTTCAAGCTGATGCTGAAAAGTGTGTGCAACTTACCGCACACAATAACTTTGTGCGGTTCAACAAACCGATGATGTCGAATAAAAATTTGATGCATCACACAAAAACGGTCGGTCGCACATATTCAAGAATAACCTCTTTGGTGCGTCGATACTGTGTGAATGTTTATTCTGTGCTATTGTCAAATCAAGTAAACAGATGGCCTGTGGCGGCGCAGCTTAAAACTGAGACAAATCCTATTGCTCCGTTCCTATTTTTGACGTGTCTTAGCTTGATTATTACATACACTTAGCTACTGCGCAATATTTCTAAAATTGGATTTTAGTTTCTTTTTCCTTTTTTTTCACTCCACTTAATTTTTACATTCTCACTGCAAAGCCTTTCTCACTGAATTCGAACAATACCTGTAATTATCATTTTATTTTCATTTAATATTGTATCATTACTCATGCATGCTTATAAGATGAGTATCATAGCGTTTGTAATGCTTTTTAGGTGATGAACATATGGCTGATGTGAGCTTCTTCCCAAATTTGTAACTTGCTAGATTTGTAGTTGCTTGCTGTCTACAGATCGAATCCGAGCACTCCAACTCAACCCAGAAGGCCGGACTTCATTAGCGTAACTGCCAACCACCAGGGTAGCGGCGGCGGTAGCTCCTATTACGACTTCCAGTCCCAGACGAACACACAAACGGGTCAGCGCCCCGCCCCTTCTCAGGGATACGGTAGTCCTCAACGACGCTTCATGTCCGAAGGCGAATTAGTCCGACAAGAAACGCAATTGTCGTATCCGCGATCGAATAATACCGTAGACAACATCAGAGAACTAGCTAATTCACCTCAGCGCGGGGTGTACATGTGGAAAGATACCTCGCCCGGTTATCCGCCACCGGCTCAGCATCCGGACTTCTACCGGTCAAATCCTACAAGCCCCACTCAACAAGCGTATAATAATCCTCCAAGAACATATCACCCCGCCGTTCGAGGGGGAGTGTCCGTGTACCCGCCGCAAAGTCCGCAGGTACACCGTAAGAATCAACTGGGTGCGGGCACGCCGACTGTGCCAGACGCTAGGAGGCGTCCGATGTCATTCGTAAGAGCATTAGAGATGTCCGATTCCGTAGAGATGACGCCGAGTGCGCAGTGTGCTACTCATAAATCCGGACGACCGACTACACCGGATCGAATCAGTGTTTATGATCTGAACTACGAAATTTCAGTATAGGACCGGTGTTGGCACTCGCGTATTGACGAATGAGTGCTATCTCGTTTAATTTCTCTGCATCAGAGACTCATTAAAATATCGGAGTAAACGTTCCGAGTGTATTTTGTCGTATTGTTTCAGTCGTTTACCATCCCGCCATACGAAAGAATAACGGTTGATTGAAAAGTGTGTTACATTCAAAAGAGAAATAAACAGAAACAGATCGTAGACGACAACTAGTGTGTGTATAAGCTAAATAAATGTTATTTGTTGTTCATCCTCTCGCGACTGTTTAAATTTTCGTATTTTAACCGTGTGAATGTTCTTCATTGCCATTACATTTTATGGCTTGTATTATCATTGTTTTCTTTTTTTTATTTGTTGACTGTTATTTACTTCCTTTTTATTTATAACTTCGTGAAAAATACCTACCTGACTATCTTATAGTACTAATAATGAGATTATATATAATATATATTACAGTGGCTCAGGCGTTATTTACGATTTACATTTTTTTTATAAATGATATTTGTTGAGTGTAAAATTAACTTATATGGTGTAAATATATACATACTTATACATTAATTTACAGCAATTATTTTACTTATCCTGTGAAAAGAATGTCGTTATGTTTTAGGACAAAAAAATATATAATTTTGAAAATTTCTTTGGATTCTTATTCGCCAATATTAAAAATTGGTAATTGCATGACGCGTAGCCGTTGTTCGAAATTAACATGTAAAGTGCTGGGTATATACTATGTACATATTAGTAAGCTTTCATAGAATTGAAAGTAATAGGAATATGGAATTACTGCAAAATTTACTTTTTTGTTGAGAGAAATAATCTGAGCTAACGAAATGCTAGAGAACGAATATAGTGTGTTCAGCGAGGAATGAGACAATGCGATATTTCAGAAACGAATGAAAATTTTACAATAAATTACTAGTAGGGACTATATTATGAGGACGTTTTTAAGTCGCCGCCACTTATGTTTTTTTTTTTAGGATATAACCTACAGTAGAATAAAAAATGTTTGTGCTGGTGGAAGAGGGCATGCTCAATGGAGTGAGACACACTAATTCTACTGTAGTTTCTATTCGATCTGCGACGGATTTATGACATTTTTTCATATACTCCCAATCTATTTGTTATTGTTTTCGAGGTAGTGATAATTTTATAAATCTAAGGCTCTACATCTAGGCACCTGAATGCGTTTTAAATTTGCATTATTCTTGACAAATTAATGATAAGCAATAATATTAGGTGAATAAAGTATAGCAGAGTTTTATCAAAAATTATACTTAAAGTAAATTGTATTAAATGCTAACAACTTGCTAAAGTACAGCTTGCATTTACTTGTTTTTAGTAAATTAGTCTTGTGCACTGGATCGTACAGATGCCTATTGTAAGCAAAACCTGCTAATGCACCAACTTTGTCAACTTCGCTTATTGCTGTTTTCCTTTGATCTTTACATTGATTTTGTGGAAATGATCAGCATTTTTTGAAGTGATGTCTGTACTAACAAATGTACGCTTACCGGAATGCCGTCGATGAACAAATCTATTAGCATATATATAATGTTCGCGCCGGTTTTGTAGTTTGTCGATAAATTTTTCAATAAATTAAAATAATATCGTTATTGAACGCAAATTTATCTTCTACCGTGTACAAAGTGAGCATTTAAAAAATTAAAAGTAAAATACCCTTATTTTCCCAAAAAGAGGAAAATATTATTAAGAAAAGGTGTTCAGAATTAACAATAACTATGAACTCATAGCTTCCCATATCAAAAACAGAAAAATTGCTTTTTTTTTCTGAATTACTTTAATTTGTTCCGATAACTGTGGATATAAAGCTCGGATTATATGCACAAGAAAAACAACAAAATATGCGCATTTATATGCACATATTTTGACAACAATATGCAGAAATTACGCTCTTAAAATAGCTCTGCCATATCCCAAATATGCATCAGTATTGTACTATTTCAACTTGAAAAGAAAACATGAAGGTAACAGTTTATTTTACATTATTTAAGTATCTAGCAACATAATGCTCGTACAACATTATTCCTTATTAACAATATACTAAAACTTAGAGGTTCTGTGACGTTATAATACTTATATTATAATAATGTACTATTTTAAAAAAATAACTTAATTTAATAAATATTTAATTATTTAATTAGTAATATAATATCTACCTATACACCTATATACTATTTACTAACTATTTGCTCTTTGTCTATCTAGCTACTTAAACTGTTATTATTTATTATTAAAATTGACAATTAGGTGCTTTTCTAAATTTTCTATTTTAAATGAATGACGTCTGTCATCTAACAAGTGTTTGAACGTCGAAAAAGTTCGTTCTACACCGACAGAAGTAATTGGAGCATGTTTTAAATTGCTTACAATATTAGGGTCTAATTCAATGTCCTCCACAAATTCCCCATTTAATAATAAAAAAATAAATAATAAATAAGAGAAATTTTTGAAAGAATTTTAACTCGTTGATTTTTCTGCAATACTGAATTTAGCTTTTTAAAAATTATTTCTCCGTTTCCTCTAACAGTTGAGAGTGCTTTGTGACATTTGTTTACTAAATTTACAGTCAGTCAAGAGCAGTTCTCCTGATTATAATGTCAAAATTGTTTCTGATATAGAAAAATGTGTTGCAATAAATGCTAATTGATTTGGTATTATATTATTTTCTAAGGTCTTTTTAGCTTCTCTTATAGCATTTGAATCATCAGATAATTCAAAAACAAAGTTTTTGATAATTTTTTGAATAAAAAATTACGGCATTTAGCCATGTACCGTGCATGTACCCCACCTAGTAGTTACTGGTTGTGGCGGTAACGGTAAATCGGAAAACGCGTTCTTGTAAAATTGAACCCGCAATGGCGCTTTTACAAAAATCTTTTTTATGTTACTAATTAACTCATTCACAAGAGGGAATTGGTTTCTTACTTCTTCGGCAACTCTATTAATACCGTGAGCCAAACAAGTAGTATGGATTAAATTAGGAAATTTTTTTTTAAATTAACTGAGGCTTTACACATGTAAGCAGCAGCATCGGACAACATTAATATTATTTTTTCATGTATTCATTGTTCAATGAAGGAATTTCAGGTTTACTTTTCACTGAAATTTCCAATCTTTAACATTTAATGGATTTTTTTGGAGGAAATTTACAATTCGACGAAAATATGCAATAAAAGCAAATATGCATTTTGCATATAATCCGAGCTTTAGTTATAACATATAATCTGTAATATAAAGTATTCGTAACTGATTAATCAAAAACCGTAAATTAGTAATACTCCTTAGGTGTTTTGGGTTGTTAACAAGAATTAGTGAAATATTTGCGTATTTTTAATGCATTTTGTGCATATTATGTGTGGTGGAGTTGGAGATTAATTGAAGAATTGTAGAAAAGTACCATGCCATTTGTGATAATCATAAGAAAAATTGACATTAAGGCATGGCAAATTCTAAAAATGCATGAAAAATGGCCCCTATGGTAATGATTCATTTAATCCTAAAATCAATTACGTACCACATAATTTGGGCCTTTACTGAAAATTTATCGTAGAATTTTATTGTTCCATTCGTGCTATCCTATTCTTCGCTGAAAATCTTATATGCACGCCCTCACCCCCGGACAAATACAATGGCATTGTTTTTTTTTATTCCCTCTTTGTTACAACGAAAAACGTAAGCACAAATGCATTGATGTTTTTTTGTTCAATTTAGTTGAAAATCACCTTGAAAAATACTACTGCTGTTGCGCTGCATTTTGCTTCATGACGCCAGTGCCAAAAAGAACAAACCTGATATCATATTCTGTGGATTGAAGTAACAAATGCAGTGTTCGTTTAGGATTGTTTCCAAGGAAACGGTAGTAGTGGCAATTGAAAGAAACCCGTGTGAATATAAAAATATGATGGATTGTTCATTTTCTTTTACATTGTCTGCTCGCTATTTTTAACCACTAGTATAAGTATATTGCTGCAATTTCTGTATGATTATGCATGTTTGTAGCAATGTTTGATTACTAGGGTTGGTATCATAGTATCCTTGCCGGCAATATAACAGGAAAGGGAAAATAAAACCATGACTAAATTCTTAATCTAATTTATAAATAAAAAATGTAGAATCATGTAAAAATAAATTAAATTATATTGAGATCAGTGATTTAAAAGTTAAGTCATAACATAATAGTAATATAATATAAAAATTTGGTAAATATTATGTATAGATAACAGAAACATTTAACTATTTATATATGTACAAATATCTTATTTTACAATAAAAATACTTAGGCGACAATTAGAGATAAAATATCATTGTTAAGGAGCTTCTACAATATCTCCACTTCTGGCGTTACTTCTTCTGAGCCCATTTTTATAGCTTCTACATCTTCTAACTAGTTCAAATTTTCTATATCTCATGCAATGCCACTGTGGTACGTGTATCATTACATCCACTGCCTGAATTGTATATAAAAAAACATGTTAGCATTAAAACTTCAAAAAGGGAAACACTTGAATTGATCAAAATGTTTTGGTAAATTTAATTTTGATCAATTAAATATGAAAGAATTTGTAGTTACAAGAATAACACAGACTGTTTGCCTAAAGAAAGTCGATGCATTTATATTTGACGTGCAGGATTGAGCATTTCATTGGGATACTATATTACTATATTTAATGTATTAACTGATGTAGCGTTCATTAAATGGAAAAATGTGGTACATTCTGATTAAGATTTAAGATTGAACGGTTCCAAGGATATGGGGAAATAGATTTTTCCTTTTCACAAAGCGCTTTTTTGAAGGTAAGAAAAAAAAAAGATTCAAATCCAGATTCTTGTGTTTAAAATCAACAAAATGCTCTTATCTAGAACTTCGCACTACTTAGATTAACGTGTAAACGTATTAAGAAACAAAAATATATATGAATGCATTTTAAAAACGAAATATAAAGTTGATGTATTTTTGAAAATCGGAACGTTCTTTAAACCTGGTTGCAGATCCACAGTTTTTAATCAAAGAAATCAAGTGTTTTTTTTTTCGAATATTTTTGGAACTGTTCGGGATATTTAATGAGTCCAAAATGAGTATACATTTAAATGATATCTATAAAAATCTATAATAAATACATGTAAACATTGACGTGACTTAAGACACGTTTTAACATGTGTTTCATTTGGGAAGGTTAAAAGTCCAATATAATTTGCAACCGGACGACTGCTGATGCATTAAAGTGAATAATTTTATGCTACTATTGTATATATGTTCATGATTTTATTATGGGGCCCTCCCAGTCGTTTAAAGTTACAAAAAATCAATTTCCTAAACTCCAAAAATAGATCTTTAATTTGCAATTTAACTAAAGCAAACTGTTCATTCATAGTACGTAGTAGTAAAGTAAATATTTTACTACTAGTAGTATTTTACTTATTAAGCATGCATAGATAACATTATAGAGTATCAGGTGCATAGATCACTTGAATCACTGAATATTTTCAGAAATAGAACAAAAATATAATATTAATTTAGAAGTAATAAGCACAATTTTTTTTCTTATTTATATGTTCTTTTTACTTTTGCGGTTTATATTGATACCGCGCTTATTGAACTTACCGCCTCAGGTTGGCCAATAGGTAAACATACAATATTCACAATAATAGAAAGAAAGATTCCTAAACTGAACCACTTCACAAAGCACCTCATTTCGAACTTGAACGTATAATAAACGCAACATGCAACTGACGTGCAATTCTTACTGCGCTCTATGTTTGTACTTATATATTTACATCTTAAAATAGTTCAACCTAGTTTAATCCCGCATACAGTAATCATTTGAGAATGAATTACCTCCTAACCTACTTATTGCGGAGTACCTTCTGATATTTACCTATCTAATTCAATGGATAATGCAATATTTCAATTACATATTATGTATGTTCCCTATTTACTGTATGTAGGTCTTCTCGAGGATCCATGGACATATTAGTTGACCTAAATTATTAAGATGTATCACTTAAAATTACAAAGGACATTGTATTTTATGTATAATTTTAATGATCTAGAATGTACGAAAGTTTAATAATAATGGGGTGGAAAAAATATATAAATGGGAATTGCCACATTAAATAAGTGCTCAATTTTTGAATGTAGGAAAATGGTATAAACACGATTCACAGACCTGATAGACTGCCAATGAACCGTATGCGCATCGCTACGGCGCACCATCAAAAATCGACAGGACATCTTGGAATACAGGCGTCATTACTTGCGTCACGATTCATGTAACGTCATGCTTACGTTAGTTTTCTATAGGAAGTTTTTGTGTTAAGCCACGTTAAGTTTTTTGCAAGTTGACAAGTCTTACTGGTATTACCTAACCTTGTAGATCGATTGTTTTATTTACTCTCTTTGTGTTATTATTTCCCGGACTGTTTCTTAATATTATAAATTATTCACCGAATATTTTTGATTTACGTGTCAGTATACATATTATAGCATTAATAATTGGGCTTATGTGATAATTAATCCAGGTAGTTTTTCTTGAAAAAAGTGATGCCATCGTGTCATGTAAAATCCTGCAAAAGCAATAGTTACAAAGATGACGGAGAACTAACTTTTCATATGTAAGTTGCAGAATAATGCCATAGCTTAAATACATTCTGAAATTATGATAATACTTGGTGTTTCTATGTGAAATAATTTTTTATAGAATGCCCAAACATTGTTGTGTGGATTACTGTTACAGGGACTACCATAAATCCCAGCAAAAGTAAGCGTGCATATGTTTGTTCATTACATTTCCTCGAAAAGGATACTTATAGAGCGGGACAGATTGTGCGAATTAAAGAGGGAGTTATTCCAACATTGAATTCAGACAAAGAAAATCTAAAAAAGTATATTTTTATTTAGAATCACTTGATATTCCTGAAAACAAAGGGTAGAGGTAAATAAATGATGTATAACATATATATTTCTTTAAATTTTCTGCACTATTTCTTAGGTAAATCTAATCTGCCCATCAAAGGAGGTACGATATATTTGCCAGTTCACCGAAAAACCAATTCGGAAAGTAATGGTCTTGACAGGAAACAAGATTCCACAAGAAGAAAATTTCCTAACGACTTTTGTTTATTTACTATCAACTCACATTCCCCAAAACATTTTTTCTAGTTTATCCCATCATTTGTTACATAAGTCACCTCTGGAAGAAACTCGTGTTTATACCGGAACCGACTGTTGAATGTTCGCGGCACGGACGCCAGTGTCGCCAACCCACTCATTTGGCCGACTACGAGTTAGAATAAAGGGGGATACGACACGTGGTTTTTTTGGCGGCAAGACGCACGAGTGCTGTTATAGTGAACTATTATTTTTTTTTATTTTATATTTGGAATAAAAACGTAGTTATAATAAATAAGTGTTAAATGTTTCAATTTTAAGTAAAACCATAATATCGTCTTATAGCAAAATTAGATTTCATAATTTAGCCAAGAAGTTTACAGAAAAAATTCAAGGTAAATCAATAAGGAAGGAATTAAGTAAACTAATATTATTTAATCATCAATAAATTATACAACAACTACCGCAGTATATTATTTACTCTTAAACACAACATACAATGTTGGATTGTTATGACAAGTCGTGAAGATCTTATGAAACTTGTATTAGATTTTTCCTACGTATTTTTATATGGCGTTGAAAGAAATTTTTTCTTTTCTCTCTTATTAAACCTGACAACGAATGAAGTATATGTTACCAGTTAATCGTAAGTTTAGAAACTGTTTATAGGTCTAAGTTGTCCACAACTTTAATAAAAAAAACAATGCCATATAAAATACATAGGATAAAATCTAACATATGCTACTAATTATTACAAATTCCAAGTGCTATTAAAATTTATTGATATCCTTAACTTTATTTATTTGAATATCCGCCATGGTACCGACGTCATTGATGACGCCTGTATTCCAATATGGCGCATTTCAATTGATGGCAGTTTTGAGTTCAATATCAGCAGTCTATCATGTCTATGACACGATTACTTATTTCTGAACATACCTTTGATTGAATATGATTGGTTGTAGAACGTTGTGCCCAAGGCTGCGTTCCAAATATCGCCCACGTGTTTTTAGTGTTGACGTTTACCACTATAACCTCATATTTAACCTTAAAAATAGTCTGAAACACAAAACAAGATATAGTTCAAATTCTAAAGATGTGCGCAGATTCTTCTAAACTAAAAGCTAAATTTAAGGGTGGTGGTTCTATTATAGAGTTACCTCCTATATTTTCTGAAGATAATCAGTAAGTTTTAATGGTGTGTTCATATAAATTACAACCCATTTGCGTCTCATCATAGGTATATCTACATTTGCTGGAAAAATCACATTCTCAGTTATAGTACAAAAACCGCTAAACGTGTATGTGAATTTAAAGATGCTAAACAAAAAATTATCGGATTTGGTTCTGCGTGTGTTGATGGTGTGGAATATATCGCTGCTTGTACGTCTGTTAATAAAGTAATAATATGGAAGGCCAATAATGGTTTGAAGTTACGGGAATTAGTAAGTCTATTCTTAAGAATCCACTAATTTATATACTTTACCTTATATATTATATTTTTGATTTTTATTCTAGAAATTACAATTAAAGGAAAATCTTTCTTTAGTTCAATTTAAAGTATTTTTTCAAAAGGGTGTTAATAATGGAACAAGAGCATTGATTTGTTTTGCAAATGCGGATACTAATAAGTATGAATTTAGTTTATTAAACTTAGACAGTGGACAATTAGAATATCAACGGCTAAAATTAAATATTGGCGAGGAACCAGAGTTTTCAGTGTTTATGGATGTGAGTGGCGAAGGAAAATACTTTGTTGTTGTACAAGGTAGAAGTTTATATTACAACTCGTTTGGGTCTAAGCATATCAAGTATGTAATTTTCTAATATTGAATAATGTGGTAATTAATTTTGAGAATACTTTCAGGCATTCTATAACAGGGAGAAGATTTACATGCATTGCTTGTCATCCGGAAGAGTCTAGCGTTATAACCGGTGATGACACAGGCAGAGTTTTACTATGGCATAATATTTCAAGGAGAAAAGGTGCGACTCAGGCTGTTTATCATTGGCATACATTACCTGTTGAAACAATATGCTTCTCTACTTCTGGGACATATTTTTATAGTGGGGCTGCTGAATGTGTATTAGTGAAATGGGATCAGAGCAATAACAATTCAAAAAACTTCCTTCCACGTTTACCAGCAGCTATCAAACATATTACAGTAGCTAAGGATAATGTACTTCTCGCTGTATCTACTACAGATAATGCTATACAAATTGTAAGTCCCCAACTACATGTTGTAAATGTTATTCAGCATTTAGCATTAGGTACCGATAGTTCTGCTGGTTTAGTATATGATTCAAGAAGTAGATCTTTAATTTTAAATGGTATAATCGGACATGTACAATTTTTTTCTCCAAAAGATATGAACCTCATGTACAGTGTGAGTTAAATCTTAAATATTTGGAATACCTCCTGAAGTGAAATTTAGTTGGATGTTATAGGGCAAAATAAATTTACAAATGAAAGAAATGAGAGTATTATAAATACAACTGTTGCCAAGGTTGCAATAAATAGCTCTGGTTCGTGGATGGCAACTGTAGAGCATAGATCAGATCCAGGAATGTTTGAATGTCGTTTAAAATTTTGGTTTTATGATGTTTCTAAACAAAGGTAGGCTATATTTGTGAATTATAAAATATGAGAATATTTTACAGAATTGATTGACGGTTTAGAATCTTAAATTAATGAATGAATCTTGAAATTAGTATGTATTGCTACTATAGTTTGAATGTATACAAAGAAACCTTTTATTTTCCATATTTCTATTATTAAAATGGAAAAAGGATACTATCTAATTGATGCAAGTTCTTCTTCTTAACGATCATTTAGTTCAGGTTTGCGAATTGATATGCTAAATCAGTTGTTAAGTGTGAAATGCTTGAATTATGCAAATGTATGAATCATTGTTCTAGCTTTTCTCTTAATACGTCAGTAGAGTACCCACATGAAGGGCCAGTAAAAGATTGTACTTTTCAACCATCAGGAAGGGAATATAATCATCTCTGTGTTACGATAGGAAAAGACAAGAAATTTAAAGTTTGGCAGTTAATTGAAGCTACCACAATCTATTGTACGTAATAGAAATACATTTCTGTTACTTCTCTGATACATTGCATTTACTAGTAAACCTAATTCCGTTTTCATGTTTGTAGTTAAAGGTCATTCCTGGAGATGTGCTGGCGAAGTAGGTTACAAAGATTTGGACCCACAAGCAGTTACTTTTTCCAATGACGGATCATTGATTGTGGTGGCCTTTGAATCCATAATAACAGCATGGTTATCTGAAGATCATAAATTGAAGTGTTCGTTAAGGCACCCCCTCCAAGATGATAATGTTACTCATGTATCCATGGGTAGTGGATCTGAATGCCACTTACTCTTTTGCGGAACTTCAAAATACATTAGCGTATGGAATTTGTTGTCGTTGTCATTAGTGTGGACTGTTAGAATAAATGTATCATTAATTGTTTCTGAAATGCGCACACCATTCAAAGCAGTATTCACTACAGATAATAAACGTATGCATTATCTTCAAGTTTATGGATTTTTTTTTTAGAGATTAATGATAGTGAATTTGCAGTATTTATAGTGGATTTAAGGTTTCCAAAACCTCTTTATTCAAGTAAGAAATTATTAAGAAACGTTAAAGAAGTGAAGGCTGCAGTGTTCGTTCCAAAAACATTCATAAACTCTGATGTAAATTTGTCTTGGTACAGAACAACCTGCATCTACTTTTTGGATTCTAACTATGTAAGTTTTCTTGTGTGGCGTATATATTTTGAATGTTACATGTAATGCAATTTTGTTTAATTATCCTCCATTTAATTTCATGTGAAGATAGAGTTATAATTATTTCTTTTTATTACTAGGAATTATATAGTATTGAGCAGAAGAACGAATTAGCAAATTTCGATTTGCACATAGATGAAACTAGTACATCTTTATTTAGCCATCTAATACCAAAAATAAGTTCTAGTATTGCCCCAAGAGCAAACGCTACTATTCATAAGTACGAAAAGGGAAATAGTAATGATCAATTTCGAAAGGTGAGAAAAGCTTTGATAATTAACATTCGAATATTCACATGGGCGGTATTTACACCGCCTGTTTAATTTTCTTAACTAAATATAAGCGTTGGTACATTAAAGTGATAATGTAACTTGTTTTAGTTCCTTGAAACGCCAATAAATGCAATGCCCCCATTACATTTAATTTGTGAAGGTATACTTGAATCTATGATTCGGCAACGTCCAGTTTCTACTCAAGAACTGAGTAAGCATAATGAGGCTGATGAACAAGAGAATAAATTGCATGAGCACAATATTGAAGATAAGGAAAATAAAGGGAAAGCAATAAGTGATGACAATGTAGATTTAACAAAAATTTGTAAGGAGTCTACTAAATGGGTTTCAATTTTTAATGATGAATAAAAGTACTGTGGCTATAAAATCTTACTTGTCTTTTTTTTTAATGTTAGGAATAATAATAATAATATCAATTTATTGCTCAACAGATTACTAATCCAATTACAGAGCAATACAATTATATAGAATTATGAGTGATCAATATAAACAATACAGAAAAAAAATACAAGCAAATTAAGAAAAATCCACTTCACTAAGCAAAGAAACTTAAATTTAATACATAACTTAGGGGGAAAAATAAAAGGAACTGCTAAATACAAAAATAATTTACTATGAAATCAAGAAAAAATCACTTAACTAACCATAGGTAACTCAAATTTAATATATAATTTAGTATGTAATTAGGGGGGAAATAACAAAAAACTGCCGAATACAAAAATAATTTATAATGTAAATCGATTCAAACATTCACCTACAGCAATTTTAAAACCACGATGCGTGCTATTGAAGATATCAACCTGGCTGTACAGCAGGAGTGCTCTAATTGTCACACATAACGTAAATGGGGGATGTGCATAAAATATTGGTATGAGGAAAAGGTAAATAAAAAGTGACAGTAGGACGGGTAGGGATTCGCGGGACAAAGAAATTAAGTTGTTGTAGGATCGACGGACAATCCACATTATTATACAAAACATTAAAAAGATAAGTAAGGGAGGCAGAAACTCTACGAAAAGAAAGTGACGGAACATCAAAACGTGAGAGAAGGACGGCGTGGTCAAAGTTTCTGGGGGGATAAATATGATCAGTTCGATACCACAAATATTTCACAAATCTTCTCTGCACAAGTTCCAGTTGTCTTTTATATGTAGTATAGTAAGGATACCATATTAGGCAGGCATATTCCAAGCGTGAGCGTACCAGGGAGTAGTAAAGGATTTTCAAGGATAGTGTATTGGAAAAGGATCTGCAATTTCTAAGGATAAAACCTAACACTCTCCTAGCTATCTGAGTAATTTCATCAGCATGATTCGAGAAAGTTAATTTAGCATCAAAAAGTACTCCAAGATCTCTAACCAAGTTGACACGTTGAATAGGAGTATTGGGGCGTAAATGGTGCGTTCTAGGTGAAGCGCATACTTTCTGTTTTCTGCAGAGTTGGGGCGGTAAGCGGACATCAAACGACTGATTAGTAGGCCGGGTGAACGGGCCCGAATATCTAGTATCATCACTAAAACCTGCACGAAGTGTGACGTTTAGCAATCTCAATCAGGCTACCATTAGTTATTGCCTAGCAACGAAGACCGATTACCAATATTCGTTCATTGCGCATGTGACGTTGAGTACCACACTCTCTATTGCAACGGACTCTAGCTGAATGTATCGTATATAATTCTTATAGTACACCATATTATTATTGCTTAGGTTTGTTTCATGTACGACCAGGACCGTACATGGGTATGCTGCCGAACTGGTGCGCAAAATTAAATGTCTCGTAACCAATTTTCATGCAGTTCTCAAACATTTTAATTCCGAAAATTTTCCGCAATGACATTTTGAGAAAATTTGTGTTAGTAGTGTCTGTTAATTTTATTTCTAAGTTCAAAACAATTCTTTTGTGAGCTATTTTAGGTAGGGTAAAGGTGACAGTCGTTGGCACATTTAGATTGTGGGCGATTTTTATATACAGGTCACCAAGTATTCCGTGTAGGAAGATCTATCGGCCAGCCGCAAATTTTATATTGTAGTTTTTTATATGTAAACTGGGTAGTGTTACGTATTATTAACAGCGTTTGGAAGTAAATTTCACGCCTTGATAGTTCTGTTTCTTTTTTTTTTTTGAATAAATTTGCATTGACGTATTTTCGCATAAGTATGTAGGTATCAGGTATCTTACTTTTTCCAAAAGGAGTTTGCGTCTTTTATAATACAGCAACGAATACAAATACAGTGTAATTAATATGTAATTTAACAAATTTACGACTTACCCATGTATAAGGTTATGAGGAATACAAGCGCAACATATCCTAGGGCAAGGCCTCCTTTGCGCAATTTTGATGAGTTTTGATGGTATTATAGTACAGTCTTTTTTTTTTCGTGGGTCCTTATCATGTTCTTATTCATGATAGGTTTTGGAGTAATAGGGGAAGTTTAAATAAAATGAGAGATACTACTATTATGATATTTTAATATAGAACTAGGCAAATGATATGGATAACAAACACAATTAATAAATTACAACATAAATTATAAAATGGTAAATAAAATCAACCAAAAACGATTGGAAGCTTCGTATGACAGTTTCTCTTTGTACCATGACAACGGAGCCACTCGCTTTTTATTCATTCATGGAACTACTTACACTAAAAATTATTTTCCTTCGACGTGAACTTGAGCACACAAAATATTAAAACACCGTCTTTAGAACTTCAGAAACAGTGTTTAATTGTGATTATAAGGAATTTTCTTGTTTCTTTACCATCTTTTTGCATGGACCGCCTTGCTGACATGGGCCTGGTGTGGTTTTATTATTTTTAAATGTATAAATAAATGTTGACTTTTAAATTTTACAAAAATTTATACATTTTTTTTAAAATTTTAAGTTTCTTTAAATAGGTATATCTTTAATTTTTTTTTTAAATTAAAGATTTCTACATTTTAAATATGTTTGTGAGTAATTAAAGTAACGTAAAAATGCGTAAGGTAAAGAAAAATAAGATCCTCGTATTTTATGAGCATAAATTCAAAAGGCATGAAATATATGACTTGTGCTGCAGATCAAAATAATGTAAATATGTAATTATTTGTTTGAGAGAAGGAATTTTAAGAATTGAAAAAAACATAAACTGCATACAATGATCCTTGCAAATAAATGAAATTATAAGAAAGGGATGTAAAACTTATTTCAACATTAATAGTGTCCCCTTTCTACGACCTTTTCTTCAGAACTTTCAATATTTCTCAATATTACTCTGTGAGTTCGAGTACTGCGTACTAGGAACCAAAAATCCTATAAGTGACAGAGCGTAGTCATAAATTTATGGCAATATCTAAATTTGTTAGAATCGAAGTGTGTATTGGGAAATTTGCATGGTTGGAGTTAGGACTAAAAAAAAAAAATAGTGTTTCTGGTGTAGGTATATTTTCTTTTAATAGCAATAGGAATAAATATCATTAAGTAGTAAGTACATATGCTACATCTTTATGAGACTGATCTATGGAGAAAGAGTTAGGTACATAATTTGTTGGGAATGCCTCGTGTAAAAAACGTTGCTTTGCACTATATACTTACCAATATTATGTAAGTGTAATATGTTATTGAGTTGATATTTATTTAAGATTGAAAGTAATTTTTTTTTCAAACGATATTGCTGTGCTTTTCGCTATTAAAAAGGAATTTCTACTCATCTTTGATCTTCCTTGCAAAAGTCTCAACTTCTGGTGAGAATAACTCATTGACGTAACCCCTAGGATTTGTAATAAATGTATAGACGTGTCTTGCCATTCTCCATGCTCCTCTTCTGATATTTGTAAGAAAAACAGGCAGACTTTCTAGTTCCTCATCTGGGGGTAATTCTTTTTTGGTTTCACGTTGTCTTCGGTGAGCTACAATACACAGTATCCATAACAAATGAATTGCCAATAAGCACTAAAATATTTAAATATTTCTTAAGTTTTTATTTATTCAAGATCGATTATTTTTAATTCTAAATGAGTAATACAAAATAGACATAACTGTTTCCAAAGTGCGGTGGTTATAGCATTTACCTATACATACACAAATCAAAGATTAAAATCTTAACACATCAGAAATTATTGAATCAAGAATTGCAATGCAGGATGTTAAAAGTTAATCTTTTTAAAATCTAGGGTAGTTACGGTAATTTAGAATACCTACTTTTAATTTTGATGCCACAGACAATGTATAGGTACAATGAAATTGTGTTTGACGGCATACATTTGTGAATTTAGATATTGTTTATCGCTTACCTATAGAAAAACGGAAAACTTGAAAATTTAGGTTTACTAAAAAATTTTTTTTTTCTATAATCTAATTAATGTCCAATCATGAATTGAATAAATTAAAGAGGTATGTTGAGCACTGTGAGTTGTATCAGATATTAATACACAAAATGGAGGAAACTCCTCAGTCACAATTCGGTTTAATTTACCACTCTCAGGCAGGGCCGTATCTGGATAAAAGCAATTTATCTGAGGGCAATTCCTGGTGGGCAGCAAAATGGTGAACTCTAATTATTATGTTTGTTTGCACTTCATTTCGAGGGGGGGGGGGAGGAGGGACATTTAATGTGGTGTTTGCAACAAGATATATATAATTCAGACAAAGAGAAATTCATAGATTAGATTTAAAGAACATTTATATCATATTAAGAACCACAATGCTGAAAAATCCGCTTCAACACATCGTTTTGTTAATACAGGACATACTTTTTCTAAAGATTTAGAGGTAATTATGCATTCAAACTGTAAAAATCTTGTAACGTGATTTTCATTTTTGTTACCTAGAATATACCTACTTATATGCATATTCATTTAGTATTTTGACAGACACATTAATTTTGTACAGCTGAAGATGTTAGCCTAGCTAATGAAATGCATAATATAAAGTGTAGTTAATTTAACCGAATTGTGAGTGAGAAGTTTCCTTCATTTTGTCCATAAATTGCATTATATCATGCATAATTATTGATACGGTAGTTATTTTTTCGCAATATATACCTACCTACGTTGTGGTAGTTTCTGATAGAACAAAATATATTAGAACCTCTTAATAGGAGAATATAGTGGAATTGAACGGGTATACACCAAATTTTAAGCAGCTGTTATTGATACTGTAACGTATTATGTTTTTGTTAATGCATATTCTAAAATTGCCTGTAGGGCCTTTTATCCACCGCGGCCACGCAACTATAACTCCGTGACAAAATGGCAATTTGTTGCTAAGTGGTTTACTCGTAATAGCGAACAGATAAGACCAAGAAGCGTCACATTGTCATTTTTAGCGGGCCCGGATGCACGATTTTGGCGGGCACGACTTCAGTCATTGTTGTGACCCTAGAATGTTAATATAAATTTAGTTACTAAATTTATACCGCTGTCGTTAATTTTTCGGCTACACAAGGCCGACAGAGAGTGACCCTTCTTGTTTTTATCTCGTCGCTGATTGTAATCGCATTGCATTTTGTATAGGTTCATCTAAACTAAGTATATAGCTACTGTAAAGTAATATTTTTCTTGTAGTTGCGTTGCTGCAGTAGACGAACGCTACGAATACCCATGTAATATTAAGAAAATTAATTTTTTTGCCACCTACTCTATTTGGAAAAATTACGTGTCCAACTTCCATGATGCAATTTTCTAGGCGGGAAATTAAGATATCAGTTATGACACACAATGTAAATTGTTTTGGTGCCCTTAACGAATTTATTGAAATAGATTGCTCGCAAGTTGTGATTAACGCTAGAAATGTACCTACGCCGAGAGAAATAGATTGTACTCTTTAATGCAAATATAATGTATTTTATAGCTCCTATAGAGACAATCATATTTTTTGTTACTGGCGAAAATATTTGTATAATAAGTTTTGGTTAATAGATTTTATTAACTCGTATACCTATTAGGAATATAAGAAAATAAGATCAAACTTAATACAGATAAATGTGCTGTGGTCACCTACACCTCGATCATGAACCCAATGCACTTTAATTACTCCGTGGATAATCGCAGTATTCCTCGCCATTCGCAGTTCAAGACCTTGGCGTACTCTTCGATCAGCGACTTCAATTCTCCGAGCACATCTACACCATCTGCAAATCAGCTACCCAGGCTTATGGATTCTTAGTTAGATCCTGTAGAGCGTTCAACAGTGCCGATACTTTGAGAACGCTTTATTACACGCTGTGGTTCGCCCTAAGCTGGAATATGCTTCCATAATCTGGTACCCTATTTATACATACCAGCAGTTACAACTCGAACGAGTTCAGAAAAGGTTTCTCAAGTACCTCACTTTCAAAACTAGTGGAGATTATCCACCGCGAGGAATCGACTACAAAATATTACTATCCAACCACAAGTTTTTAGCGCTTTCTGATCGCAGAGAGCACACTAGTGGCAAATCTCTGATCAATCTAATAAACAATAAAATTGATGCTCCGGAGTTGCTGTCATTCATAGGAATAACCACGCCTTCATATGGGACGCGGTCGACGGACACTTTCTTTATTCCAGCAGCAAGGACTAATGTTATGACCAAATCGCCGATTTCGCACATGTGCAGGAATGTCAATAAATCTTCCCCAGACCCTTTCCATGTATTCTCTTCAGCTTAACGCGATGCTTGTTTCCTCTTCTCTACATACTTTCGTCTTCCTTTCCCTTAATTTAACTTAATTTACTTTAGTATTTTTCGAACGTATTTGGTAACTATTGCATATTTAGAGCCAAATTCATAGTCATCACTTAAGTAAAACTCATCCTCACCTCATCTAATTCTCATCTCTTGCTCACTCAAGGAAACCTTATCGTGACCTCAATTTTGGTATTCAGAAACATGAGTAAGCACCTTCCTAAGTTGAGAAAAAGATGAGAAGCCATCGGGTTACCAACGCGCTATTACGTCAACGTTTGAATGACGTATGCATGACGTTTTGTTCTGTTGAACCAATTGTATGGCAGATGTGAAATACGAAATATTTGATTTGAACTGGGCTCTGAATTTTATTGCGCTAATTATCCCTTATTTTACCTAAGTATTTTCTTAGAGGGAAATGGTCACTTTCTGTGTAACTTTGTGCTAGTTGTGATCAATATTTAGAAGTTTTTAACGAGGTGGCTTCGAAAAGAACGTTCTTTACTAGCGATGAGAAAGTTTTATTTAAAAGATCTCATTAATAAACATCGGGGCATAATTGAATGCAAAAAAAAACAGATTGTATAAGCGTTGGGGAAAAGAAGCGAACTTGGTACATAGAAACGCAATGCCATGCATAATTTTGTAATTGGAGGTATGGATAAACCACGCTGATTTATTGGCTGTTCATTTGGATATGCCAAATCTAATAAAAGATGTTGGATGGTTTGCCTTGAAAAACGGTACCGTTGTATAACAGTTCAGTGTTACTATATTTTTCAAGAGGGTTTTCCATATCTCTCACAATTTCTATAACCAAATCGCGTGTCACAACTCAAAAATATTCATATCAACAAATTCCCAGAAATCATCCATATTCCTCATATACAATTTATAATATACATATATACAAAAATAAAAAATAGGTTCTGAGGAATAGGTAAGGAAGCTACTAGCAGGCCTTAACTTTTACTCACTCTTGACTCAATTATGAGTCGGATTTGAGGAATAGATGAGTTACTAACTGTTTATGAATTCCGAAATGTGACAAATCGGCGCTATGAGTGTGAGGTGAGGATGAGGAAGCCTTAAGTCGCGTCTATGAATTTGGCCCTTAATCTCCTAATTGGCTACTCCTAGTTTTAGTTCAAATTTTTCCTGTTAATGGATCATTTCTGTTGGACAATAAAGAATATTATTATTATTATTATTATTATTATTATTAGGAGCATACATCTTATTATATTATTAGTTTGTACATAAATGTTAATAATTCTTAATGAAAGTGTCGAATAGGGGTGATAATTTTTATTAATAACATATAAAATTTTTATTGTACCGTATACAATGCAATATTTTGCTGTGTAGGATATATTATGGTTAAGCTTATTATATGATCTTGCAGTGCTTATAATGTCATCCTGTATTAAGGCAATCTAGAGTCTCTTACCATTTAAAACAATAGATAATAATCAATAATATATAATATATCATATTATATGCTAGTTGTATTATACAGCGATACTTACCTGTAATGTAAAAGTATTATAGTAGGTACTCTACTGGGTATTTTGCAAATCGTGCATATGGAAAGTAAAATATTACAGAATAAAAACCAAATAAAGAGTTCCTTTTTGGTTTTCGTCATTAATTCATGTTGATTGAAGGTGCTTAGCAGTATTTATGTTACAATTCGAATGCACTCAACATCAAAATTGTTTCTATTCTAAGATTTGAGCTCTGATATTTAAAAGCTTTGTAAATGCTACTGCAGAACTTTCAGATAAATTATTTAAAAGATTATATGAAATACTAATTAGCTATATTTAAGCAGCATAAGAAAAAGAATCATTTTCAATATGGCTATATAGAATAGATTAACCACAATATTAAATGTAGTATACAAAAAATATATGTTATATATTTAATAAGTATATCGATACCATCAATATTTGGCAGAAATATTTGTGAAATAAAAAAGAATCTTCCGGTCTGAAATATAAATTGGTAGAAAATATTTTGTAAATATTTGGGCTGATTTCAATCCAATACGTACCATCATCGTCACCCATAATGACCGGTCGCTCGCCGTATATTCACGGCTCGGTCACAGTCGTCGTTCCCGTTTTATCGGGTAGGCGTGGCCTATATCCTATTTTTACCACTCATAAATACATTGTCGTTTGCGAACTAATATTATCCGAAAAGTGGCCTTGTGTATTACTTGGAAATGATTACTTGTATCAAAAGGAAAAAATAAAACAAAATTTTGCTTATTCAGTAAGAAGTTTAATTTGAAATGTGTTGATTTATTTTTTGCCAATTCCTGTGATAAAACACTGCATTTAATATGATTATTATGCGGTGTTTTTAAATGGGATATATCCTGAATTTTTTAATAAGCTAGTGCTTATTTTCTTATTAATAATTCGTCTTTCTGGACATTTTTTTAAAACAGCAAATGATGTATTTATAATAACAGGGTTCACCTAATAGCAATTAATGTCTGGAAAACAAATGTATATATGTAGTTTGAGGAACGGATATATTAAAATTTTTATTCAAAATAAATATAAATAGCTGTCGTCACATTGTGTAGTGGTTTGCGGTAAACAATTTTCTTTTTACAGCACTTGCATCAAAATTTAGAGGTAACCTTGTTACATTATTGAATTTCAGTTTGCTATGTGAATATGTGTAATTGCTTTTAATGCTCCGACATTACCTAAAGATTACAAATTTAAAACATAGACAAAGTCCTACAAATTTGTGATAGACTGAGGTAGACATTTGGTAAAATTCCATTGTATTTTCAATAAACTTATTACTTTCAATATATTTTTCATGATTATGTATTATATGATATCGTATACTGGTAAAGTAATTAGTAATAATACTATATTAGTAAAAGTATTTGATTCGTTAGATACATTCGTAATAAAAATACGATGTAAATGGCGTACCTAAAAATCGCCCCAGTGGATTTTTGGCTGAAAATTGAACATATATTTGGCCCCCTTAGAAGTAATCCATAGTCAAATTCACAGCTCTGAATAAACAACAGTCTTCGAGTAAAAATATGAAAACAAATTATTATTTGAAAATTTCTATAGCACGATGGGATTGTCCAATCGAAACGTAATAAAAAACAAAGCAAACTAAATATTCAGTTTTTTGGAGGATACCAGAAAAAAAAAAATAATAATTCAGTGTCCGTGGATCACGCTTTCAAATTTTTTTGTTAACTTTTTATTTTTTTTTGTGCAGTAGCCGTTTTGGTGCAATTACCAAAATTTTTGTATACTTTAAAGTTGTTGCGACGCTCACAGCTGAATGTTTTCTTTTACTATGGCGTATCACTTAGATCATCTAGAAAAAAATTGAGGTAGTAGAGCAATGGTAAGAAAAGCTTTACAAAAATTTTGATGGCTGTAGCAAAACGGCTCATCAAAAGAAATATTGAGAAATGAAAAAGTTATGCGCGTGATCGACGATAACTGTGTTATTATTTTTTTTTCTGATAGTCTTTATAAAACTGCATATTTTCTTTTTTACTTTCCGATCGGACAACCCAATCGCGAGATAAAAATTTTCAAAAAAAAATGGTTTTTATGTTTTTACTCCAAGACCTCTCAATAAATTCCCTTGGGGCCGGCAACCCATACTTACCCGGCTATGGCGTTTGAATAACCCTTTTATTCTTTTTTATTTAACAATGAGTTTTCATATTTATATACCAAATAAAGGATTGCAAGGATAACAAACACGTACGTGTTCCAGGTAACTGTTTCATTAAAAGTTAATGATGTTCTACTATTTACTTATATTTGAAATTTTAGCCCAATTGTTCGATTGGAACTAGGCGCGTGTGCTTTCGACACATAAGAAATACACAGGCATACAAAATGAAAAATAATAATGGCAAATAGATGGCTTCGCCCCTATTAATTTCGTAAATTGTATAGGTACTAATTAAAGCGTTAAGGGAAAATACGAAAAGTTAATTGGAACAAAATTAAATAACAACAAAGGTAAACAAGGGAATTAAAAAGGTAAGTACTTACCTACCCACGATTCGGCATGCCCAAATTCTAAAAATTATTTTTACATTTAATTCCATGGCGGCAACTGCAAAGGTCAAATACGCATACCGCCAAGAGTATTATCTTTCGATACGATTCTTGGCCAATCGAATAAATTCCGAGAATATTAGTTTGCGAAGGGTAATGTATTTATGAGTGATAAAAATATAATACAGGCCGCGCTTACCTGATAAAGCGGGAATGACGACTGTGACGATGATGGTACCTACGCAATATTAATTTGTTTTCTCTTAAGTCATTTGATTGTGTTAATTTCTCTCTTAATTCGTGTATAAATCTAATTATTTGATTTTTATTTATTTTCTATTCAATTATCATGATTTTATTAATTAAAAATTTAAATTAATATGACTACAATATAGGAATTGTAGGTATATACATATGAGCTGTTTCTGTTCCTCTGACTTAACCTGAGTAATACGACTATTAATTCTTAATTGTTTTAATTTTAATATTGGTTTTCTAATGCATTGTTGAAGATTATGAAGATGGCTCATGGCCGAAGCATATAAGCCAATGTAAAATCACATTAAAATTGAGTGAGTACAGATTTTTAATACTTATTCTCCTACTGTACGTTAGAGCTCAATTTGGATAAAACCGTAATTAATAGTGTGGAATCTTAACAATAATAACAAAGAGTGCTTCAGTATTAACAACATATTAATTTAAAAAAAAATCAAATTATTGCTATTTCATAATCTCAGCGCAATCTCCTGGTTTATTCTTACCTTTTCAATTATTAAATTTGTTAATTACTCTGCTTTGTTCGCAAAATTAATTTATAATTTTTCTTGACAATAAAGCAGATTATTTATTTAATTTGCTATTCGATATCCTCGGCAATCTACGCATGACACAATTTATCCCGTATAGCAAAAAATTGTGTAATTTTTCTATAGAAAGCTGAACTGAAGAAGAAGCTGAATTTGTCATTTTAATTGTGATAAGTTTGTTTGATTCGGTAACAATAATTTACTATTTCATTGTCGTGATTATAATGATAAGAAGATAATGATATAAAGGAAAATAAAAGGAAGAAAAAGTCCAAGAAATAAAGAAAATTCATGTATATCCATGCATAAATAATATATAATGAATGTATCAGCAATACCGGCCTCGCGTTGTTTTACATGATCATTGATAGTGGCATAAGGTCCTCCATAAGTCCTGATGTCGCTCTCCTTGACACTATTCGGCCCAGTCTATAAACCCGAATCGCTGTGCGCACTAAAAGGCAATATTTGAACTTCTTCTTCTTCTTCTTTAGCTTTTCATTTGTTCTTTTTTTCTGAATTCTCTGATAGCGCCTGCGTCCGCCTGAAAAAATGCTGGACATCAGTTCTTTTTCAGTAACTAATAAGTTTATTTATTATGATAAACTTACACTTATGTCGATATCTTCTCAATCCGCATTCACAAATTCCTGTTAAACTTGGTGCAATCGTACACTAAATTAGTTGAAAACTGTGTACAGGTGTTCCAATGCAGCTGTAATCAAAGATCTTGTGTTCTCTGGGACACCTGTACAATAGCTCAATTATGGCATAACTCCGTAAATTAGCATCATTAATTCTTTTTTTCTTCTGAGCAGTTTACATTTACACAGAGAGTTTCTTTTTTTTTATATATGTATAAAGCAAAAATTAATTCTTCTGCACTCGTAAGAGTATGGAATTTTTATGCCAGCTAATATAAGCATTTTCAATATTTCAATCCAGTAACATGTTCTATTTTTAATGTTTTCGAGAATTCGTTTGTTTTGTATTTGAATCAATGAATGCGGGTTGAAAAGGTTTCTATTTTTCTTAAAACTAAACATGAAATTCTATCACGTGTTCTCTCTAGATTGTTTTTGTCTGTAACAGTACTATTATTGGTAAATCTTTAAGTAAATATTTCCTGAGAAAGTGGTGTTTTGTAAACATCAATTTCAGATTTTTATCAGGTAATATTTAGTATTAATAAATTATTCAGTATAATTAATTAGTTTGGGAACTAACCTCATACAGTAACAACCTGAATCAAACTACCAGTTGCTTCTTATGTGAAGCAACGTCTGCTACAGATTATTCCCAGGTCGTAAAGTCGTTAATCGCCCGGAGATACACAGAAAAAGTAGATTTTCTATTTTATGTGATGAGTACGGAATAAACTACAAGGATGAAATAGGTACACCTTCTCCAGTGATTGTGCATGGTGTACTTGATGTAGGTATTAATTATTTTTTAACCTCTTTTTCAATAGAGTTATAAATAAAATCCACACTCAAACTCTAAGAAATTTATAAGCAAAGTGGTGACATTATTGTTAAATTGAATGTACAATCATTTTTTCTAACGTCTCCCGCTTGCGACGACCAAATATCGATACTATTTTCCGTCTAGCAAGGTCAGGTACTTCGGCTCAGCTCGGATTTACAGGTAGCAAAAGAGCAGGTAGTAACAGAGCAAAGAAAAACATTTTCATTATTGAGCAGGCTGTAATTACATTTTCTTAACATATTTAAAGGACAAAGGAATTTTACCGATGAAACATTTGCATATATATAATAATCTCTGTTATCGTAAATTTAGTTTAGTAGGTGTTTTTTTGAAATTCTGTTTGTGCCCAGTCTTGTTATTGTTTGTTAATATTCATTTTTATGGTATACATTTATTTCTGGTTTATATTTCAAATCCGTGTGTCAAATACTATTATATGGATATGGATGCGGACAAGGGATCTTTTTCTTAGAAACAAAGGTGCTACCAGGCCAACAGATTAGCAGTAAAATCATTATGGGGATCTACAGGAAATTAAATTAAATTATTACAGTTTCAGTTTACGATTTCCGGATGGGTTATTTCAATTTTAATTCGATATTTAGTATTACTTGTGTAGTTTGAGGTAAGTGAATATATCTTGAAAATGCCCAGGCGACAAAATCAGAGTGAATCTAGAAACTAGCGGGAATTTCATATCTTTATGGGAAAATTGGAAACCAAAATGAGAAATAGCCCAGGAAGTAAACTTATGAAATTTAAAAAATCAACGGAATGTGAAGTACAAAAAGGTGTATAAATAAGTATACAATCATTAATATAATAAATAATAAATAACAAATATAAATGAAATAAAGAAAAGTTAACACATTTAATTTCTATTCTTCATAAAATTCGCAATACAACTTGGCATATGATTTATTATGGACTTTTCCACAGTTTAATCCTTTATGGAATAGTTACTTGGGATAGTCTTATAAGAATTGCTTCAATTTATTACGCAGATTTCAAAATCGATTTCTGAATATATTAGTAAAAACAAAATTATGTCTAATGAATATCCACCAAACAATTATCTGCTTCTGAATCGCTATTATAAAATTACGAACCATATAAAATTCAATATGACTCAAATAGTACAACGATAAAAAAAAAAAAGATTCGGCTACTTAAAATATATACAACTGTTAGTAATTAATACCATCCTATAAAAACTTTTACAATATTCATCGGGCTAGCTTCTGCTCGCTGGTCGTTACATCTCATAAGTGAGAGCTATTGTTGTTCAATATATTAGATTCTGAATCCATGATGAAACCTTTAAGCATCTTTTGGTGATGATCCCACTAATTTCCGAAAACCAGAAGTGATCCAAATAAATTTTCGAAATTGTGAAATTACCCTCGTTACGATCTGATGGCAATGAAACTAGCAGAGGATTTTCCATTTAAAAACTTCAGACGTAATAACAAAACGTTTATTTTCTAAAACTACATATAAAATTTCAAAATTCTTCAGTTCCATAAGAAGATTCTCCTTCATCCTCTTCAAAAAAGTTCTTCCAGATATTTGTGGGCTTGTGAGCGTCTGCGTCTTTCATCCTTTTCTGAAAATAGTGCGTCATTATTTCGTTTTTGATTCTAACTTACAAAACGATGCGACAGAAATGAACCAGAATTGATATTTAATTCTTTTAACACTAGGCACTTGGAAATGTTGTCATTGTTGTACGTTACTCTATTATAGACTCCCAAAATAAGTGTTTGAAGACTTGCAAAACTTTGCTTCATCGTGGATTTTGAATGGTTCTTTGACAGCTTCGATTTTTCGTCCCCTGCATTCAGAAACACAACTATAAATAAACAATTTACAATAAAAATAACTTATTTAGCTTTACAATGCAGAAAGTATTGCTTTTTGATGCTGAAAATATCGCATTGGACGAAAGGAAATACTGAGAATAGAGCAAAAAAACTTTGCCTTTATTACCAAGATAAATTGTACTTTCGGCATCAAAATGTTTATCGTTACCTAAAACGAACAATGAGCTTAAATTTAACACACTGGAGAGGATGGGTTAAATCTAACACGATTTAGCTCTTTTTCGACTGTTCGTTCAAGGAGCCTTCTTTTCGAATTAAATATTTTACTACTAAACGGGTGCGATGTAGAAATAGTTTTGTTCATTGCAGGGAAGACAGATATTCTTAACAGAGGGAACGTAATCCATTAAGGAATATGTACAACATAGTTTTGACATGTTTTGAGATATAGGTGTTCCCGACTATGGCGTTCCCAGTCTTGCACCCTGTATATAATAATTTTACGCAGTATTATCTAGGTCAGTTTCGACTATATACTATGTCCATGAATCACATTATTTGTTCATGCTGATATAGGTATTTTCCCTTTTTAACAAATAACTGAACTGCGTAAAATAATGTCTCCTTGAATTCGATACACAATAGTGTTAATAGTCGCTTTTCGTTGCATAAATATCAATAAAATAATTATTTAGAAACCTTTGTAATAGTGTTGATAAATATTGAAACACAGTTATTTTTCTCATAGTATTTTTTCTTATATCTAGGGCAAAGCCCTTAGAGCCCTTAGAGCCTTTTTGCTTTCTGTTAAAATTTAGTTTCCATGTAATAACAACAAAATAAAGCTTTTCTGCTATAACTGTAATTTTAATATGAGACAATTTTTATATTAAAATTTTATTATCTCGTGTCGGATTTGAACCAGGCACCTTCCGCTTGGCGGACTGACACTCTACCAGTAGAGCTAACGACGTGTTCTGGTTTTAACAATTTGAAATGTCTCAAATACAGATCTCAGGAAGCCGGCAGGACGGCAAATTGCAATAGTGCAATTTTCTTAGAGTGTGAAATCATTAAATAAATAAAATAGAGATACAGCAAAATTTCATATGAATGTCAATATTTCTGCGCTTTCTACAACAATTTCTTGACAGGCGCAGTGACGCTCGTTGAAAATTAAATTTACCATGGTCTATTTCTCCGTGAAAAATACACAAAATTCATCGCGGCCTACGATTGCCAAATCTTTCACTATCTCTATGCGTATAAATTGTTGAATAGCGGTAGATACTATAGTCCATACATATTATTGTATTCTTACTTTTCCCAAGGTAATTCGGTATATGGTTTCTATCCGGTCGTGCTTCAGGGACATATCTGGGTGCGGTTTCGGTAGTCAATTCTGGATACTTTTTTTTTTTGTTTTTGTTTTTTTTTTGTTGGGTGGAAACTTTTTATAGACGCCAGGTACTAGTTCTACCTTTCCCCGGGTGTGTGGGACTCCGAAGCCCTTTGGAATCCGTATACCCACCAAAACCACCCCTGAACCTCTGTTCGAATTTCGTCAGATAGGCGGACAGTCTTTAACATTCCTTAATTCCCTAATTTACGAATCTTTCGTCCGCCTCCTTTATTGTCATAATGTTCATGACGTATTTGCAGATACACTCCCAGGCCTCTCGATCTTTAACTATGACGGCAGTCATATTTCCAGCTGACATCGTTTTTCCGAGTTGACTATTTGTTACTTGACGATCTTCCTCCCACCTTGGGCACACGAAGAGTGTATGTTCCGCCGAATCCACTTCGGGGCAATATTTGCACACGTCATCGCTGGTTTTGCCTATTCTTTTAGTATAGCTTTTGAAACATCCGTGACCCGTGAGTGCAGGTGTAAGGTAGTAGGTGATTCGTCGGGATCAATTCTTTGGTCCATTGCACAACGCCAACAGTTGCGCTCCAACTACTTTGCCACTTCTGGAGTGTATCCTCACGCGTTTCCTTTTTGGTTATTCCCATATTGGTGGTATTGCTATATATGCTTTTTCGTTCGCCGACTAGAAGGCGTATCGGTGGGACGCCAGCGAGGACTTACAGTGCCTGGGAAGACACGGCTCTGTAGGCGCTCGTGGCCCTAACAAGAAACTTTCTTTGAGCCTTCGTTGGTCGACACACATGTGCGGTTTTTCTAGCGCATTCCTGCCAGTTCAGTGCTCCATAGAGAAGAATCGATTGGACGACATTGTAATTAACTAGTTTCTTTTTATAACTAGGCCCGCTAAAATTTCCCGTCACCCGGATTAATTGCGCTGCCTTCTCTTCCGCTCTAAGGGCTGCAGCTTTAGTGTGTTCATCATATTGAGCCCCTTGACCCACGGTCATACCAAGGTAGGTAGCACACTTCTTTGGATAAATCTCGACTCCTTCGCATACTAAGTGCCATTGAGCTGTTCCTTTTTCTTCTCTGAGGATTACACATTCGGTCTTCTGTGAGGTAAGCTCCAACCTGTGGCGACCCATTCACTCTCCCACCCGCTCCAGGGCCTCGTTGGCTTCCCACTGGCGTTCACTTGTATTTCTAGCAGCCATCACCAACGTCAGGTCATCCGCGTAGGCTAAAGTGCTACAAGCTTCGGACAGAGCTACCTGCAACACACCGTCGTACAGAAAATTCCAAAGCAAAGGTCCCAAAATGAAACCTTGTGGGACGCTGGCATAGATGGTCATACAGTTTTTTTTTATCCAGCAAAATGAAGCGGTCTTCCAGATAGCTGGATGTTTAGCATCGGTTCTGAGACTCTTTTTCTTTGTAGAGCCAGCAAAATCAGGTCCCATGCTGCTGTATTGAACGCGTTCTTAACATCTAGTGTTGCTAGAATTATCCATTTGTCTGTCGGCCTGTCCTGCAGAACACGAACTACCTTCTCCACAGCCTGGATTGTCGATCTGCCCTTACGAAAATCATATTAGCCCTCAGAGAAACCTCCCACCTATTGAAGTTCCTTTTCAAGTCTGCTCTTCAGTAGACTCTTGTACACTTTACTAGAGGAGTTCAACATACAAATGGGCCTGAATTTCTGTTCTTCTGGTTTTCCTTTAGGAATAAGGACAAGCTTTGGTGTTTTCTATTTCATTGGGAAATTGTGTTGCAAAAGTCCCTTTAGCAATAAGGACAAGCTTTGGTGTTTTCCATTTCATTGGGAAATTGTGTTGCAAAAGATGAGGGTTCATTACGCCAAGAAGAGTATAAGGCTTTACTTCCTCTAATTTCTTTATGGCATCGATAGGCACACCGTCGATCCCCGGTGCTGTTGCGTTTCTTAGTTTAACGTTCATGGTAGTGCGCTTTGGTTTCCAAGTTTTCTCCTGTATTGGGAAGAGGGTTCTGGCTACCTTCTCTTTTTCTGTGACATCTAGTTGGTATGTAACGCATCCAACTAATTTTTTCGTTGCATTTTTTATAAGCATTTCCCCATATATCCCTCTCAAGATCGTTGCATTTTTCTTCCCACTTATCGTTCTTAGATTTATTGATGAGTGCTTTCAGTTCTTTTTTTTATTATTTTGTGAGATTAAAGTTTTATGTTACCTTCCCGGGTTGTATGTTTGGACAATCTGACAATCTCAATTGAAATTTAAAGAGTGGGGGCTGCTGCGCTCCTAATAATAAATTCAAATCATCAGGCTAGTTGTTAAAAGTTGTCCCCCTGGATACGACAATTGCTAGGCTTCGGAATTTTATATATGGAGTTATTTGAGATGGCTAGTTTCAATTGAAATAGCCTGTATAACGCACCTACTAAATACTATTACAACACATCTTCCCTTTCGAGTTAATAGTAACAACAAATTAATAATTCTGAATAAGACGTTTGGTCTTCTTGGAGAATCATCCACAGAGACAGTAACAAAACTGTCTCGTTCCGTCTAGCCACTGGAATAGTCCCTAATTGCAAACGGGAGTGCTTCTCCTGCTTGCAATCCATTTAATTAAAACGCCACGTTAAACTAATCAACCGACAGGTAAATATATGTAAATTCAAGTAATTGAATTTTAAATATGAAAAGTTACCTAAGATGGCTGAAGGGTCTCCGGGAAACTTATTAAATGTAAAACTTAAAAATTTAAAAGATTCAAAACTTAAATATTAGAGAGCATCTCTGCCAACTTAGTTCTTGCAACTCTGAGAATTTTAAAAATAGGTTGCCGAAATCCACTAATAATTAAACTAGTAGCGTCATAAACAAGACATAATCACGAGAATGCTAAATAAAATAATAAAAAAGAAATAATAATAAACATAACAAGCCTGTTCGTTGAACGTCTTCGGGTAGCTCTACTTTCGAGGGGATGCGTTTCCAATACCCTCTTCAGGCAAATTCTACTAGCACGTACGTACGGTATCGAGATTCTCTACGGTAAGGTGGTGGCGTAAGAGTAAATCTCTTGGAACCGTTTGAATTACCTCTTGATGGTGTAATAACTGTCAAACTACACGGTGGTGTACGGTGTAGTAAACGAAACTGTAAACAAATATGCGAAATAGAAGGAGGAAAGGATAACAAAAGTAAGTGATCTTACCATGCGTCCAAGGGTTTTCTACCAAATTCCTACATGCACATAGGTGACCACGTGGGAAAAGGTAAAATGGCCGAGTAATACAATTAATCCGCTTTAGGATCACAGCATAGATAAATTGACAGTTCACTGGTATAGAAGACTTTTGTACCATGTGCAAAACTTACAGTACATACATTATTTTGATTAATCATTTAAAAGCACGTTGTATTCTCTTAAGTACTCTTTTGCCTGCCTTTGTCCTGGTGAATACCGAAGGAAGGACTGGGTCCAACAAATGACCTTGACGAACCTCGCCTGGCCAGATCGTCGGCCGCCTCATTTCCCTTCCCTCCCGTGTGCCTGGGAACCCAGGGCAATGGTGATTTCCTTTGGGTGCCCACCTCATTTAAGGCACTTACGCAGTCCCAAACCAGCTTAGAGTCATAACTTGCTGAACTGATCGCTTTAAGTGTTTCCTGGCTGTTGGAGAAAATAGCGACGCTTTTGGCTCGGTCCATCTTCTCTGACACAATAATGAATTGCAGCCACCTCAGCCTGGAACACCCTCATATCTTTGCTGAAGCTTAACGAAAAGCTCTTTCGGGGTTTCCTTCCATATATACTGGCTCCTACGCCATAGTCAGTTTTAGAGAGAGCCTCTCCCCCAGTCCTTCCTATTTGGTATCATAACCCGATATTTCCTATCCAGGTTAAATTTCTGAACCATGGCATCGCTTGGCATCCCCGTAAGTCGTGCCCCCTTAAATTCATCGAGTAGTGTTTGATATTCAGCACCGTGCCATTTACTTATCGGTATTTGACTGTGCATAGGCAGGTTTAGAATTACTTCCACTGCAGCGGCAAGTGTAGATCTTATCGCTTCCGTGGCAGACAGACAAACCAGCGTTTACATTCCACCCAGCGTTTTGGCCGCCCTCGCCTGCCGCACCTTTGGCCACCATACTACTGCTACGTATGTTGTCAATAGGTCTAATTAGGGGCAGTAATGACTTTGCAGGTTGTGTTCCGGCTGTGGTCCTACTTGGCCTAAAGCACTTAATTAATGAATGCGCCCTTAAACTATCTTGCGATATAAAGGTGCTGCAGATGAGTCTCTACCAACTTAGTCTGCTTTTTGCCATCGCCTCGACCTCTCCCCAGGAGACACCCCTCACCGTCCATAGCACTCCAAGCTTGCCATTCCACATTCTGCAAGGATTTGCCCGGCTCTGCTATGTCTCTACATACTTATTCTCAACAGATGCCCTATCTACCGCAACCGTATATCTACAACCCCATATGGATTCCACATATTACGTACCTCTTCGCGTAGGTCGATCTAACCAAATCTTTTGTTTGTTCTAGGCATACATTTGTAAAATTTTTTTTATCTCGCTGTTGCTAGTATTGGTAAGTCCCGGTGCTTAGTAGACACATCATGTTAAGTTCAGCTTTAGTTTTAATTAATTCAGTTGTGTATTTAATTCGTATTTTATAACAATAACCGAAAACACTATAGACTTTCAAATACCAGAAATATCACAAATTTACCAACAAATAAATGTTCAATAATTTAAATGGAATATTAGTAATCACCTTTTGCGGCTACAAGGGCTAGTATGCGTTTTGGTATGGACTCTACTAAAGTCTTGCAATATTCGGCGATAGAGTGCTAAATTTGCGTGATTTTTGCCTTTAGTGCTGAAACTGTACGCTGAGGATCGTTACGCAAAGACCTTTTCATATGATGCCATACAGTTTCAATGGCGTTCAAGTTGGGGATACTTGATGGCCACGATAAAACTTTTAAATTATGATCCCCAATCCACCTTTTCCTTGTTTTCGCAGTCTGGCAGGGTGCACCGTCTTGCTGAAATATGAAACTTTCGTTCCCAAAACTCTGGTCTGCTGTTGAAATCCAATTTCTTAGAAAAATATGTTTTTGCACCAGCAATGAATTCATATTTGCCAACTGCTCTACTACTCATGCATCCCCATATCATAACCCTCTGGGGAAATTTTACTGTACGCTTTAGGCAGTCTTTATGAAAGGCTTCAGATTTTGTACGAATTACCCTTTTTCGACAATTACATACGTAAACATCAAATTCTGATTCGTCGCTGAAAATAATGTGATCCTTTTCCGTTGTCCAGGATATTTTGGATTTTGCCCAATCCAAACATCTTTTCCTTTAAATAGTTGTTAATAATGGCTTTCCCTTTGCCTTGAAGCAATGCGAATAAAAGAACATTACTTACATTACTTTTTATCTTGTAACACAAACAATTAAAAGTTTACTTTATAAAAACTGTAACCAGACCTATGCAACCACAGCCTACAGCATTTTCTGGATATACATATTTAAATTTGCCTCGTGATTCTACTGGATTTAGATTTGTCGTACCGCTTTTATTAGTTCTGCAAAATCTTCACCAAAACTTGACGTTCTTTTGCAGTGATACTGCGATATCAGCCTAAACTTTTACTACGAAAATTAGCAATATTAGCTGTCTCCCCATATTTTTTTATAATATCCGCAACTGTTGATTTCGCAATATTTAATTTGTAGTAGTGAGGAATTATAATTTCTGACACTTATTTTATTTGTTGCAACACCACGCGTCGTCTTCTTATGAATTTTACTCGAGCACATTATACAGATTGATCAATAAGTGCATAATACTGATTTTAAAATCAATATGGTTAGCCTCCGAATATTTATTTGTCAGAGTTTCGTACAGTATAGATGTATTGCTCGAGGAATAGTAGGGGAAATAAGTAACGCAACTATGTAAATGTGATTGCTCAGAAAATGTATTTTGTAATTATTTGACTATTTGGTATATGTATTACATTTAATCATCATTTCCAGGACACAATGTGTTTTTAATACACTTCCATATCGAACCTACAGGGCCCTTAAACAACCAACTAACATGTTTAAGTGAATGTCTTTCCTGATCTGCGCTCGGTTTGCTTAGGGCATTTCTGTGTTTCTTTCTTCTTGTTGCTCGGGCGAACCTACCTAAAAAAAATGAAATATATATTAATAAAACAAGATTATTTTAACATTCACGGGGTCATCTTTCAATCCGCATTCACATATTCTAATTAAACACGTTTGTGCACCCAGCTAATTTGTAAGGTATTTAAAATTGTTGGTAAATGTATCCTATATTCTTGGTATGAGATCAGGAGACGAAAATTCCAATATTGTGGGAACACGTGTTTTGAACATGCAAGAAAACTTAGTCAGCTTACATAAAATTATTTTCTATTCTATAATTTCTTTCTGCCCCTCTTTCAAGCGTCGGTTAGATTTGATAAGATCCTTATTCCCATATTGAGGAAAACATACTACTAGTACAAACAGAGATCAACAACCCCAAGTCATCAATAAAATATTAAACTAAATCATCAGTTAATATAAATTATAAGTAGGTAAATCGCACATAAAAGAACAGCTATATATAAACTAATGAGAATACGGTCTTACGGTATACGAATTTTATAGCACAGATAAGTAATACAGATAGCTCACCTAACGGATAGAGATATTAATTTGCGGTTTTCACTGAAATTTCAACAATTTAATTTAGCTTGCGACACTGGTAATTATATAGCACGGTTACATTTAATTTTTTCTTGAAATTCACCAAAATATGTTATCACTACAGAAAACACCCTGTAGTTTACCTATTTCAAACTAAATGCTAGAACAACAATTTTTCTAGAAAAAACTCAGGAAATGCTCAATCGAACGAGTCCAAAAATTTTCAGATTGGTTGAATGGTTCAGGAGATATTAAAATTTACATATTGAACAATTGATTGGCTTCCCCGCTCCTTATTATGGCAGATATGAAAAAAAGTCATTAAATAAAATAATGCGACATCAACTCAGCTTTCGAACGGTCCATTCAAAACTATAGCTCAACCTGCAATTTTCTGAGATAATACTGATTTTATGATTGAACATAGCGGATACGCCACCTAGCGGTAAAATTTCGAACACTAAAATAATTTTCGGATATTTCTGGTGGCCACATTGGTTATGAATTTTTTTGTCCCGAAGCTCTAGGCATAGCAGTTTCCGAGATACAGCCGGTCGCCACCCTTACTGAATCACCCGGTACATTTGCTGGTAAATTCATATTTAAATTAATCAAGTTATAACCGCTTAAAGTTCTGATTTGATTAGTTTTAATATTTGCACACCCTGTATAAGATGGCAAGTTTATTGTAATTAGGTTATAAAATATAGTCTATTGTTACACTTTATTGTAAATTTCGCTTATATAACTTCAATATTTCTTAGGTATTTCAAACATGATATTTAGATTAGATTTTCACAAAATTCAAACTATTTAAAAACCTTAAGGTTTAGTTATTATAAACCTTATTAAAACAGATACTTATTTTGATTAGACAATCCAAAAATGCAATAATATACAAGCTATTCCATTTAAAAAACTCAACTTTGGTACTTTTGGGGCTTTTGGAACAACCTGTACAACATAAAATAAATGGAAAAAGTAACCATATATCCCAAAAGCGAAACTTTTGAACGTCACATGTTTTGGCCGCAATATTCCGTGCCGTATAGCGTGAATGTAAATATGATACATATTCTAAAAAGATTTGATGTTACTTGGATATAATAAAAAATGATAATTTGACTTTAAATCGGATTTATAACGTTTCGACTACATGCAGTACAATTATCACTATTCATTATCTTCGTTACTATCAAGAAAAAAAAAACTTCATATATTATAACAATAATATAATAGTTCCTGGAATTTCAGGCTTTATTTTCAATATATGTGATTTCACATTATTAATTAAATATGTTGTTATGTTTCGACTACTTAATATAGTCTTTAGACATGTATGATGAAAACAATTAACAATTACATTAAACATGACAAACTACATTTAAAAAATCTATCTATAAAACCATCTTTTTTTAATGTAGTTTGTCATGTTTAATGTAATTGTTAATTGTTTTCATCATACATGTCTGAAGAAGACAGAAGTTGTATAGTTTCGGGGCAATTATATTACCCCGAAACCGTACAGGTATTTTATTTGTGCGAGTAAAATGACTTTGATGTAAAAAATTACCAAGGAAATTTACTACTAGTGTAATTTCCATCAAAGTAATTTTAGTTGCACAAGTAAAATACCTGTACGGTTTTGGGGTAATATAATTGCCTCGAAACGGTAGACGAATTTTACCAAATCTTCGTTAGAGTGTAGGTTCCCAGAAGAGTTTTAGCTTACCTCATTCCCTGGAGATTCTCCCAGTATTTGGATTTTCTCTCGTGTACTTCACTTTTGAGTTTCTCCAGTATTATACTGCTATTTATCCCACAAAAAGGTTCTGGCCCTACAAAAGGTATTCTAGCCCCGTTCCTAGCGAGTTTATCTGTTATTTCGGTTTCTTTCACTCCTGTGTGTTCCGGAACCCACAGTAGGGTTACCTTGTTCCTTTTGCCTAGCTCGTTTAGTTTTTCTAGACACTCCCAAACCATTTTGGAGCTGATTATGTTTGACCTCAGTGCCTTAATGGCTGCTTGAGTATCAGATATTATGATAATTTCTTACTTTTCGTAGCTTCTGTCAATGTTGAACTGGACGCATCTTTGGTACATCCCCAATCTTTCAAAATATTTAGTTCTAGGTCCATATATCCCTATTCCAGTTCCGTCTGCCGTTTTGAAACCACCCGTGTACCATTTGATGGCGTTTCTATTGAGTTTCGAGATGATGTTTTTATCCCATTCGCTCTTTGTGCTAAGGTTTGTGGTATCAATAAGTGCATGCATAATACTGATTTTAAAATCAATAAGGATTAGCGTCCGAATATTTATTTGGCAGCAAATTTTGTTTTATGTAAAATAAAAATGTTACTCATTGCAATCTGACTTTATGCCAGACAAAGAGTATACCGGGTGTCCACACTTAAGTGTGCACTATTGATAACTTTGTTATCTTTGGAGGTACAGAATCGGTCAAATGGACAAAGTAGTAGTATTTTTTATGGCGCTAACAATTGTGAAAACAGAAAAACAATTGAGCGTCGCGTTCTCTGGATATTCGTCCAAAATTTTTTTTTTAATGGAACGCCCTCTGTATATTTTTTTGCAATTTAAAAGAAAATTTCAAACTGAACAAAAAAGTCTTAGTACAGTATTATAAAAAAATATCAAATAAAATAGTTATTGAGAAATCTTTATCTTTGTTTTGTTTGCATGAAATCGATATACCCATGGAAAATTAAAGCGTCACATTGTTTAGTAGCTGTCAAATTATTTATATTTGTTGTTGTTAAAGTTACTGTGCGGAAAAAGTACTGTTTTTACAATTTTTTCAACCGTAACAATGGCATTTACTCATTTGGAAAAGTGTGATATGTTGGAGTTGTACTTACTGTTTAACAAAAATTCAGATAGAGCGCTAGGACGTTACATTCAGCAATTTCCTGACCGTGATATACCAGACCGTCGCTATTTTTTAAAACTTTATCGAAGATTAAGAAGCAACGAAACAATTTTTATAAAGAAGAGGAAAAAAACCACCAGAGTTAGAAATAAATGTGTTGGCATATTTTCAGATACATCCAAATAATTCTGTAAGGGATTTGTCCAGAGAATCAGGTATTTCTCGTAGCACGATCAATAAAATTCTGAACAAATATAAATATGTTCCCTTTAAATATCAGCCTGTTCATACTCTACTTTTGGGCGATTATCAATGAGGATTAACTTTTGCTCAATGGTTTACCAATGCTTTTGAAGAAAATCACAATTTCTTTAGACACATTTTATGGAGTGATGAATCTAACTTTTCTAATCGCGGGATGTTCAATAAAAGAAATAATCATTATTGGAGTCGTGAAAACCCATTTGCTGTTTATCCTTGTAATCCCCAACACCGATTTAGTTTAAATGTTTGGTGTGGTATAATCGGATCCCGAATTGTTGGACCATTTTTCTGTCGGGGTTCTTTAACAGGAGAAAGATATGTGGCATTATTGACAGAAACTTTAGAAAAATTTCTGGATGAATTAAATTTGGTATACAGACAGATTATTCACTTTCAACAAGATGGAGCGCCCGCACATAATCACCGTGACACAAGTGAGTTATTAGAAAGATTATTTGGAAATAGATGGATTGGCACAAATGGTCCTATTCAGTGGCCCGCGCGTTCACCTGATATGACGCCATTAGATTTTTTCTTGTGGGGAGCAGTAAAAAATCAAGTGTACAAACATAGATATACAACAGTGGATGAGCTTCAGGAAAGAATTTCCATCATTTACGACATCGACGGTAGGACAATTTTAGGAGCTACTCGTAATGATTGATAAAATGTATTGAAATGAAAGGAGGTGTCTTTGAACATTTAATTTGAGTAATTTTCTTGACTATTTTTGTATTTATTTTTATTTGTTTATTAAATTAAACGCTTTAATGAATGTGACGCTTTAATTTTTCGTAGGTATATCAATTTCATGCCAACAAAGCAAAGATAAAGATTTTTCAGTAACTACTTTATTTAACATTTTGTTATAATAGTGTACTAAGACAGTTTTGTTCAGTTTGGAATTTTCTTTTAAATTGCAAAAAAATATACAGGGCGTTCCATTAAAAAAAATAATTTTGGACGAATATGTAGAGAACGTAACGCTCAATTGTTTTTCTGTTTTCACAATTGTGACCGCCATAAAAAATAGTACTACTTTGTCCATTTGACCGATTCTGTACCTCCAAAGATAACAAAGTTATCAATAGTGCACACTTAAGTGTGGACACACGGTATAGTTGTTAGGGCTCGTATTACAACTAGAATCAGCTCATATTCTAATACGGAGGGATTCAAACAATACTTAAAAGATTAAAAATTTCTTAAAATCTAAGCAGCGATATATTGGAAGTTATAGGTAAGTTTTGATTTTTCTTTATGCAGTTTACTTCTTGTATCTTTACATTTAACAATATATTCAATACAGCGCAGTTTACGACAAAAAGTGTTATTTTCATTAAGAGCCTGTGATAGCCGCGTGTCTTGAGCTCTTAAGCATTACGGGTGCCGTGAGATTCGAAACTAGCTCCGGTCAGTGGTGATAACTGGATTTATCTGGTGTCATGGTGATGATCACGGGGGAGATTTGGCTCTGCAGGGGTGTATGATAATCATATAAATATCTAAGTTCTCTTAAAAAAAAGATGTGCGCAAAATGACTTCAGTACGACTAATTGCGTCAGAGATTTTCTAATGACTAAAGCTGAGTTAAAGCCAGATAAAATTATTCAAGCTTTCGACCAGGTCGAAGAGCCGTAAAACAGATAGAGGAATAAATAGAGCGATAGTGTAAAAAAGATGAGCTCAGCCTGCCAGGACTTCTCGTAGTATATTGATATGAAGTTTCTTCTCATAGTTCTATTTGCTTTGTGTTTCTATTTACCAAGCCTGTACAAATTACGTAAAGTGCACTGCTATTGAGTGATACCACTTGGTATTTAAATGTACAGCATTGAAAATATAGAGCCTCATTGTAAATTTACTGGCTGTAAGTATCTTTACTTACGTACAGATTAGCGTCCGAATATTAATTTATTAGTTTCGTACAGTATGGATGTATTGCTCGGGGAAGAGTAGGGGAAATAAATAATACTTCTATGTAAATGTGATTACCCAGAAAATGTATTTCGCAATTATTTGACTATCTGGTATATGTATTACATCTAATCGTCATCATCATCCCTACTACCTCCAGGACATAATGCTTTAATACACTTCCATACCGAACCTAGAGGGCCCTTAAACATCTGACCAAAGCCTTTAAATGTTTGTTTTTCCTTATTTGCGTCCGCTTTTAGCCCACTTCTCCTGTGCTTCTTTCTTCTTGTTGCTCGGGCGAACCTACCTAAAAGAGATTAAATATACATTAATAAAACCAGATTATTTTAACATTCACGAGGTCATCTTTCAATCCGTATTCACATATTCTAATTAATCAGGGTTGTGCACCCAGCTAATTTGTAAGCTATATAAAAGGTTGGTAAATGTGGCCTATATTCTTGGTATGAGATCAGGAGATGAAAAATTTTAATATTGTGGGAATACGTGTTTTGAACATGCAAGAAAACTTAGTCAGCTTACATAAAATTATTTTCTATTCTATAATTTCTTTCTGCCCCTCTTTCAAGTGTCGGTTAGATTTGATAAGATCCTTATTCCCATATTGAGGAAAACATACATTGTCAAAAGTACCTACTAGTACAAACAGAGATCAACAACCCTAAGTCATCAATAAAATATTAAACTAAATCATCAGTTACTATAAATTATAAGTAGGTAACTCGCACATAAAAGAACAGCTATAAACTAATGAGAATACGGTCTTACGGTATACGAATGTTATAACACAGATAAGTAATACAGATAGCTCACAATACGGGAGAATTGGCAGCGACTTTCGTTAAAATGGGAACCCTCGATCAAATAGTTGGGAATCTTACGTGAGTTCATCCCGGAGAAATTTTAAAGATTTTAAGTTATTTAAATTCCCGGAAAATAACTTATTGCGTGCTAAATGGATAAAAAATGCGGGTAAATACCGTGTTGGGATATCTTTGTTACATTAGCCATATATAATTTACCAAAAATTTGGAAATTTACTATAAAACTTTAGGTAAATTTCCCAATTTTTGTTAATTTTACCCTATATATTACAGGAATTTTCCGTAGGAAAAGTGTAATTTTTTTAGTGTGTAGTAAAAACTCACGACAATTTTGCTCTTGCAGACCATATACACATATTGATGTAAATTATCGTTAAACATTAAATCATTATTAAAATAAAATAAAATTGCAGACTTTAGTGTAAAAAAATTTCAAATATTAAATTTACGCCATTCTTGAGAGACCTACCGAACGTCATGATGTATAGGAGAGGTATATAGGCTATTTTAAATTTGCGGGTAATTATTGATTATAGGGATTTCATTTATTAAAAGAAAAATACAATGTAGGTTTAAATTTGACGTAGCTAAATTTGACAAATAATGCAACAAAAAAATAGGAGTAGATCATTTCCAAAGATTACCGCCGTAAGTCATAAGACAGACAGGTTTTTGATTTGTGCTTATATCGTCTATAAATTTAAAATTGTCAAAACTAAAGTTTTAAAGAAAAACCTGTATTCTATCACTTATAAGCAATAGGCGGATAGCTACAGGCACTATAAGCGATGATTCATATTGAGTCGGCGTGTTATACATATCGAGTGTTGTTATACATACGTCGTTGTGTGACAGTAGCGCAGACAGATATACTTTAATACAAATTTTAACATATGCTACATTTTGTTTAATAAATTTCGTTTATATGCACTGATAAAAAAGATTCTTTAAAACAAATAAATATCTCTTTGACGGTATTTTTTAAAGCAGCCGTTTCTTTCAGTTAATCCATATTTCTTTCATTGAAATAATATTATTTTTCCACAGAAGTAATACACACTAACTGAAGGCAATCATTTTTTTTAAATAGTAGGGAAGTAATATCTCTTTGTATGAAAGAATATTTCCTTTCAGTATGACAATATTATACTTAAACAATATAGCTATGTTATGCAAGTCCGTGTAAACAAAATTGATTTGCATTAATTATTAAAATAAGTATATTCTAAATTCTGATCTGTAAACTGAGTCCGTTTGCTTGTCGTATGTCTTTAAATACAGAAAAGCTTCTTTCTACATCACAACTTGTGAGAAGTGCATATTTAAAGTATATTTTAAAATTACTATGCATTCCATTGTCTTCGGAACAGAAATTTTTTAAGATGTTTAAATCCGGATTACGGTTAAAAACGGCATCAATTTTTTTTGCCCAAACGGCCTCCAAAATCTCCGGGAATATTTTTAACTTTATGTAAGGTAGTATTTAGGATTTCGATACCTTCTTCTAGTTTTAAACTTTGAGTTTCTAAATATTTCATAGTATTAGTTAATACTTTAAAGTTATTTTTAACTAAATACTATATTGTGGAGACAAATACGGGACGCCGAATAAAGAGATATTTTGTGCGACCGCTCTTCACTTGACTAATTCCGTATCTAGCGCGCCTAGTCGATCAACATTGTGTATCGTGCTCCATCCGCCTATGGCCGAGCTTCGTAACGGTGATGCGATGAATAATAGTCTATGGTGCCTGTGACTGTCCGCTCTTTACTTATAAGCGAAAATTCCGGGGTAGCCTCTGAATTTCAAACACCTACAAATTATACGCGTTTGCTTTGTGTAGTAGCCGAGATGATTAAAATATGCCGCTATACGGCACGGAATATTATGGCCAAAACACGTGACGTTCAAAACGCTTTTCATATTTGGCATGTATCGGGGTTTATTATGGTCACCTATAAAATTATTTTCATATTATATAGAATGTTTCAAAAGCTCTAAAAGTATCAAAGTTGTGTTTAAATAAGGTTTATAATAATTAAACCTTAACATAATAATTTGAATTTTGGAAAAATCTAGTAAAGTGTAACAATAGACCATGTTATATAACTCACTTATAAGAAACCTGCTATCTAATACAGGGTGTACAAAAATTAAAACTAATCGAATAATAATTGTAAGTGGCTATAACTTGATTAATTGAAATAGAACGCCATAGTTTTGAATCTACCAACAAATGTACTTTTTTATCACCTATCAAATGGTATATATAAAAGATAAGCTTTCAGTCTCTGCATTTGAATATGTGAATAATCGTTTTTTTGCGCCATTTGGTATTTCTAACCTACCTAGTTGCTTATATAGTACTGAGAAATGTCAGATAATTTACAATTATAAGAATAATAATGAAGAATATCCAATCGGCTGTAACAACAATAATGGTAATAACATATCCACGCTAACATAAAACAGAAGCAAAATGTGTATTTAGAGCAAAAATAAATGAATTATCTGACATTTCTAAAAACTAAGCAAGTAAATACAGTAGACCTCTTATTTAAAAAACGTCATATGGCGCAAAAAATGACTATTTTTACATTTTTACAGATTTATTATTAAGTAAAAAACGTGAAAACTTAAAGCTTAAGCTATAAATACCAATAGTACATTTGCTGGTAAATTCATATTTAAATTAATCAAGTTATAACCGCTTAAAGTTCTGATTTGATTAGTTTTAATTAGTGGTGGGCACTATCGATAGCGACTATCGATAACTATCGATAGTTTTGACTATCGATAACTATCGATAGTTTCGACTATCGATAGTTGACTATCGATAGTTGACTATCGACAACTATCGATAGTTGGCTATCGATAACTATCGATAGTTGACTATCGATAACTATCGATAGTGAGCTATCGATAACTAACGATAGTTGACTATCGATAATTATCGATAGTTGACTATTGGTAACTATCGATAGTCCACTATCGATATGAAATCGAATGATAGTGAACTATCGATAATTGCTGATAGTAGACTAACGATAACTATCGATGACATAATATTCGACAGTAAAATAATGTAAATCCCTTATAGAACATTTAGAAATGGATTAGTTCAGTATTGATAAAAATTAGCCAATTAATGAGACTTGGTCCGTCTATTGATATACGGATAGTGTCTAACAATTTTTTTTCGCGAGATGTAATTTTGAGAACTGTCTTGTATAACTAAAAATAGCGTGAAAAGTGCTTTTAGATGATAATATGGATGGTCCAAAAGTAAGTGAATGTAAGTCGGGAAGATAACTAAACGTGTAGATACATAATAAATTATATTTTACAGCAATATAATGAGAATAATTAATTGCGTTACAATCATAACAGTAATATATTGTATAATTTATGTGAAAATTTGCGCAATTGGTTTTGCAGTCTTCTGACAAGTACTTACAGTGAGCGGCTTCTGAATCCCTGATATATTAGTCAACAAAATTTTGATTTTAAAAATTAAAAAAAAAATGATCTAACTTACCGATTATATATGTAAATGCTCAATGCTGCCGTTAACACATTCTCACAAAGCAAATATGGGTATGACAATTGAAATAAATAAAATAAAATTGAAAATAAATATAATTTAAAAATAAAAAGTAAATAACATTCTAATATATAAAATAAATACAATTCTGTTTATATTTAAAATGCCTCAAAAAAACGGTCATAGTCTAAACAATATATAAATTTTTGTTTATAAATATTAAAATTTGCCCAAATTCAATGGAAACACGACAAGCATTCTTTTAATTTATTTTTCTTTTCTGAGTAGCCTAATGGTTTGTGTTATTTTATATTGTCTTGTTAATTAAAAAAGAATGTGTTATGAATCATCAACTACTCATTGAGTAGAACTAATCCCTTCTTTTGTAATATCTATGTGCGTCAATGTGCACATCTAGTACACTATTATTTATTTATTTTTATTAAATTTTTATTATATTTATATATATGTATATATTGACGATACATTGTTCTTTACAAATGGCAATAAATTGAATTTGAATTTGATGATGAAACAATGAACCAAAATACTAGTGTTAAGACAATTTCCATTAGTATATTAGTATAACTATCGATAGTCGACTATCGATAGTTGGTCCGACTATCGATAGTACTATCGATAGTTGAAAATATCGATAGTGCCCACCACTAGTTTTAATATTTGCACACCCTGTATAAGATAGCAAGTTTATTGTATTAGGTTATAAAATATAGTCTATTGTTACACTTTATTGTAAATTTCGCTTATATAACTTCAATATTTCTTAGGTATTTCAAACATGATATTTAGATTAGATTTTCACAAAATTCAAACTATTTAAAAACCTTAAGGTTTAGTTATTATAAACCTTATTAAAACAGATACTTATTTTGATTAGACAATCCAAAAATGCAATAATATACAAGCTATTCCATTTAAAAAACTCAACTTTGGTACTTTTGGGGCTTTTGGAACAACCTGTACAACATAAAATAAATGGAAAAAGTAACCATATATCCCAAAAGCGAAACTTTTGAACGTCACATGTTTTGGCCGCAATATTCCGTGCCGTATAGCGTGAATGTAAATATGATACATATTCTAAAAAGATTTGATGTTACTTGGATATAATAAAAAATGATAATTTGACTTTAAATCGGATTTATAACGTTTCGACTACATGCAGTACAATTATCACTATTCATTATCTTCGTTACTATCAAGAAAAAAAAAACTTGTTATGTTTCGACTACTTAATATAGTCTTTAGACATGTATGATGAAAACAATTAACAATTACATTAAACATGACAAACTACATTTAAAAAATCTATCTATAAAACCATCTTTTTTTAATGTAGTTTGTCATGTTTAATTTAATTGTTAATTGTTTTCATCATACATGTCTGAATAAGACAGAAGTTGTATAGTTTCGGGGCAATTATATTACCCCGAAACCATACCGGTATTTTATTTGTGCGAGTAAAATTACTTTGATGTAAAAAATTACCAAGGAAATTTACTACTACTGTAACTTCCATCAAAGTAATTTTAGTTGCACAAGTAAAATACCTGTACGGTTTTGGGGTAATATAATTGCCTCGGAAGGGTAGACGAATTTTACCAAATCTTCGTTAGAGTGTAGGTTCCCAGAAGAGTTTTAGCTTACCTCATTCCCTGGAGATTCTCCCAGTATTTGGATTTTCTCTCGTGTACTTCACTTTCGAGTTTCTCCAGTATTATACTGCTATTTATCCCACAAAAAGGTTCTGGCCCTACAAAAGGTATTCTAGCCCCGTTCCTAGCGAGTTTATCTGTTATTTCGGCTTCTTTCACTCCTGTGTGTTCCGGAACCCACAGTAGGGTTACCTTGTTCCTTTTGCCTAGCTCGTTTAGTTTTTCTAGACACTCCCAAACCATTTTGGAGCTGATTATGTTTGACCTCAGTGCCTTAATGGCTGCTTGAGTATCAGATATTATGATAATTTCTTACTTTTCGTAGCTTCTGTCAATGTTGAACTGGACGCATCTTTGGTACATCCCCAATCTTTCAAAATATTTAGTTCTAGGCCCATATATATTGTTGAGATAGTGTATACGACGGTCGTGTGAGCGTGTCGTGTTTGTGTTGCTCTGTCTTATTTCTGCGGTTTTTCATATTAAAACTTATAGCTAATTACTCAAAATTGACAAAGTAATATTTTAAACTATTGTCTTTCGGTTAAAGTAACTTTTATTTAGTTTCGTCTACTAGAATTTATAGAAATTTGATAATGTCGTGTAAACCAATATCAGATTTAAAAGTGTGCGAATTGAAAAACGAATTACAAAAACATAACGCTGTTTTTACGGGAAAAAAGCACGAACTTATTTCTCGGTTAGAGAAGATTTTAAATTCGAAATACTTGGCATATGACAATGTTGTTACGAATTTATACAAGGAAGACGACCCAGACAATTCGTTTTCGAATATTGAAAGTGATGTAACAGTGATACCGGAAGACATAAAAGTTAAAAGAACGAAGAACAACAATAGATATAAGAAAAATGGCCTGTTTTTCATGTGTCAAAAAATTAAATGGCTGGAACAAAGGCTAAATTTATTAGTAAAACAAAACAATAAATTACGACAACTAGTTAATGTTAAACTACGAGGCGATGGAGTGGCTAAATTTCACTCCGACAATAATATTAATAAAAATGGTGGATGTCAAAAGAAAATTACACACAATTATGGAACAGGAGATGCCACTAAGAACGTCTCAAATGGACCCGATTTGGTAGGAGGACCTATTCCCGATGAAACGTCTGGCACTCTCGTCAAACAAGTGGTGAAGCCGAGAGACTTGGTAGTGTCAGAAGATCTTGGACGTAGCTACAATCGGATAATCAATAACACCAGTAGGGATCATCATCATTATCGTCATGATGTGTGGGCCTCTTCCAAATCTGAAGCTGAAGAATTACCACCGACATCTATACGGAGCGACGGGCTGGAGACGCAGGCGGATTCAATGCCGAAGGACAAACCAAAAGTGCTGATACTGGCGGATAGTCAGGGGCGAAATTCCGCAAGTATTTTAAGGGAAGTTTTGGGAGATTTATATCAGGTACAGTGTATCTTTAAACCTAATGCATTACTAGAACAAGTGGTTAGTGAAATTCAGGTACTGACAAAGAATTTTAACGAAAAAGACTATATTCTAGTTTTTGGAGGAATAAATAATGTTATAAGAAATATACCTTTAGATGTAGTTAGATTACAATACCTTTTTAATAACTTGGGCAAAACGAATATTATATTCACAGCAATTCCATACATAAATAAACAATCATCACTGAGTAACGAAATATACGAGTTTAATATGACCATGTTTAATTTGTTTAACAGATGTTCAAGTAAAAATTTATATTTTGTGGATATAAATTCGATTTGCTACAACGAAAGGTACTTACGAGGAATACATTTGACGACTACTGCCAAAAGCAAAGTATTTGCATATATAAAAAATTACATTTTTAATGTAAGCGAAACTTTTAATCAAAACAATTTTGTAAATACAAATAACTTAGTTCAAATCAGTTTAATTAATGAAGAAAATTCCTCTTTTTTAGGAAAAATTTAAATAAAGTCACTGTTGATACTTTGTCTATTTTTTATATAAATATACAGTCTATATGTGGTAAGCTTTTGGAGGTCGAGAGCATGTTGTCCGAGAAAAAATGTGATGTATTCTGTGTTAGTGAAACTTGGTCAAATGCCGAACAAATGCAAAACATAAATTTAAGAAATTATAAACTTGTGTCGTATTTTTCTAGGAAAGACCATATTCATGGGGGGTAGCAATTTTTATAAAGAAAGATATAAAATTCATTACTGATTTTCGGGTTTTGGGTTTTTGCAAAGAATTGGATTTTGAGGCATGTGCCGTTGAGTTAGTTGATTGTGGGATCGTGGTGTGTTGCGGCTACAGATCGCCATTGGGCGTTTTGCAAGAATTCTGCGACCGTTTGTTGGATTTTTTAAACACAATTCCACTATCGAAAAGAATTATTTTCGCGGCCGATTTTAATATAGATTTTGCTAAGAATTGTCCAACAGCGATAAATATTATTAACATCTTTAAGAGCTTTGGGATGCACGATACTGTTACGGGATATACTAGGATTACGCCAACCTCAAAAACTAGAATTGATAACATATTCACTAATATTGTAGATTGTGTTGTAACTGTTTTTGATCCATGCCTATCGGACCATGAAGGAGTTTTTTTTATACATAAAACATTAAAACAACAAAGTATGGTACGGGAAACCAAATCAGTAGCAATTATGAATGACGTTATCATTAACAATTATAAGCTTACACTATCCAATATTGATTGGAGCTCCTTCTATCAAGCGAAAAATGTAGATCTAATGGCAGAGATTCTGCTAAATAGTATAATTCATAGCTGGAACAGCTCTTTCCCCAAAAGAAATATAAAATGTACTACAAAGAGTAAGGTTTTTAACAACAAGAACATAAGAGAAATGAAAAATAACTTAATAATGCTACACAGCCTTAGTAAAAAATATCCCGAATTATCTGCAAATTATAAAAATTATAAGAAAAAATACCGTGACTCTTTAAAGAATACCTTGATTGAACATAACAGTAATTTAATCTTAAACTCTAATAATATGCAAAAAGCAACATGGTCTATTATAAAACCGAGTAAAGATTCTACTATGCTAAACGATATTTCATCGGATCAATTAAATGATTACTTTGCTGGGGTGGGGGAAGACCTAGTTTCTGCGCTAGGAGATAACGGGCTTGATTGTAATACAACTACGGCTGTATCATCATCTTCTTTATTTTTATATCCAGTAACAGAAACAGAAGTAATGAATCATATTAACAATCTGAGTAGCTCCAGATCTTTAGGTATATACAATTTAAATAGTAATTCTTTAAAATTTGCTAAATGTAAGTTATCAACAAAAATTGCACATCTTACTAATCACTGTTTTGAGAGCGGTACATTTCCTTCATGTTTAAAATTATCTAGAGTAATACCAATATTTAAGAATGGGGATAGAAGTCTCCCAAGTAACTATAGGCCAATTTCTTTAGTACCAGTAATCTCAAAAATTATAGAATTGTGTTTTAAGGCTAGAATAATGAATTATCTAGAGAATAGTGGTCATCTCAGAACATGTCAGCACGGGTATAGACAAAATAGATCAACAAAAACAGCGTTAACAGACCTTCTGTCATATGTTATAGAAGAACTGGAAGAAGGGAATATGGTGATGGCACAATTTTTGGACTTAACAAAGGCTTTTGACAGCACATGATTTATTACTTTTAAAGATGGAACAAATAGGTATTAGAGGGAATGTGCTTTCTTTTGTCAAGAGTTATGTAACGGATAGATATCAAACTGTTGACGCGGGGGGTGAAAAATCACGGTTACGGATTATGAAGTACGGTATTCCCCAGGGCTCAATTCTGGGACCGATGTTGTTTATTTTATACATTAATGATATAACAAATTACATTAATCTTAAACATATAACGTATGCGGACGATACGTGCTTAATGACATCCGCCAAGCGCGTAAATGATTTATATATTCTATCTAGTGAAACCCTCTCAGAAGCAAAACTTTATTTTAAAAAAACAAAATTAATATTAAATTGTGATAAATCAAAATCATTAATTTTCACCTTGAATCCATTTATAGATTTCGAATCAACAAATGATCCTGTCAAATATTTAGGAATTTTTCTGGATGGAAAATTAACGTGGGAGGCACACATCAATAGTATTACAGGCAGATTATCCACTTGTATATATTTATTAAAAAGTCTGGCGCTATCAGTAAAACAAGAAGTACTTTTACTTGCATATTATGGGTTATTTCATAGCATACTGTGTTTTGGAATTTTGTTTTGGGGGGGGTCAAGTTATGTAAGCAGGATTTTAATTCTACAAAAACGAGCCATAAGAACTATAGCCAATGCAAGTCATATGGAGTCTTGCAGACCTTTATTTAAGAGATTTGGTATTTTGACCTGCATAAATCAATACATTTACGAAGCTGTAATGTATGCTTATGATAATAAAAGCGACCTGCCTAGACAGGAAGCGTATGAAACCCGCTTTCGGCCTGTAGCCGCACCACATTTCAGATTATCGCGAAGTATGAGGTCTTTCAAATTTACATCTATAAAGTATTATAATAAACTACCAAACAGTTGGAAAAATATGAATCGTTCGCGTTTTGTAAATAAAATTAAAAGTTTCTTGCGGGAGAATGTGTTCTATGACCTCGAGGAGTTTGTAGACTGCAAAATTTTTTAAAATGTATAATTAACAAGTAAGTGTATATTTTAAAGTGTTTGTTTTTGTTAGGATATGAATGTAGCTGTCTTACATAAATAAAATATCTATCTATCTATCTATCTATATCCCTATTCCAGTTCTGTCTGCCGTTTTGAAACCACCCGTGTACCATTTGATGGCGTTTCTATTGAGTTTCGAGATGATGTTTTTATACCATTCGCTCTTTGTGCTAAGGTTTGTGGTATCAATAAGTGCATGCATAATACTGATTTTAAAATCAATAAGGATTAGCGTCCGAATATTTATTTGGCAGCAAATTTTGTTTTATGTAAAATAAAAATGTAACTCATTGCAATCTGACTTTATGCCAGACAAAGAGTATACCGGGTGTCCACACATAAGTGTGCACTATTGATAACTTTGTTATCTTTGGAGGTACAGAATCGATCAAATGGACAAAGTAGTAGTATTTTTTTATGGCGCTAACAATAATTGTGAAAACAGAAAAAACAATTGAGCGTCGCGTTCTCTAGATATTCGTCCAAAATTATTTTTTTTAATGGAACGCCCTGTATATTTTTTTGCAATTTAAAAGAAAATTCCAAACTGAACAAAAAAGTCTTAGCACACTATTATAAAAAAATATCAAATAAAATAGTTATTGAGAAATCTTTATCTTTGTTTTGTTTGCATGAAATCGATATACCCATGGAAAATTAAAGCGTCACATTGTTTAGTAGCTGTCAAATTATTTATATTTGTTGTTGTTAAAGTTACTGTGCGGAAAAAGTACTGTTTTTACAATTTTTTCAACCGTAACAATGGCATTTACTCATTTGGAAAAGTGTGATATGTTGGAGTTGTACTTACTGTTTAACAAAAATTCAGATAGAGCGCTAGGACGTTACATTCAGCAATTTCCTGACCGTGATATACCAGACCGTCGCTATTGTTTAAAACTTTATCGAAGATTAAGAAGCAACGAAACAATTTTTATAAAGAAGAGGAAAAAAAATGATTTTATAGTATCACCAGAGTTAGAAATAAATGTGTTGGCATATTTTCAGGTACATCCAAATAATTCTGTAAGGGATTTGTCCAGAGAATCAGGTATTTCTCGTAGCACGATCAATAAAATTCTGAACAAATATAAATATGTTCCCTTTAAATATCAGCCTGTTCATACTCTACTTTTGGGCGATTATCAAAGAGGATTAACTTTTGCTCAATGGTTTACCAATGCTTTTGAAGAAAATCACAATTTCTTTAGACACATTTTATGGAGTGATGAATCTAACTTTTCTAATCGCGGGATGTTCAATAAAAGAAATAATCATTATTGGAGTCGTGAAAACCCATTTGCTGTTTATCCTTGTAATCCCCAACACCGATTTAGTTTAAATGTTTGGTGTGGTATAATCGGATCCCGAATTGTTGGACCATTTTTCTGTCGGGGTTCTTTAACAGGAGAAAGATATGTGGCATTATTGACAGAAATTTTAGAAAAATTTCTGGATGAATTAAATTTGGTATACAGACAGATTATTCACTTTCAACAAGATGGAGCGCCCGCACATAATCACCGTGACACAAGTGAGTTATTAGAAAGATTATTTGGAAATAGATGGATTGGCACAAATGGTCCTATTCAGTGGCCCGCGCGTTCACCTGATATGACGGCATTAGATTTCTTCTTGTGGGGAGCAGTAAAAAATCAAGTGTACAAACATAGATATACAACAGTGGATGAGCTTCAGGAAAGAATTTCCATCATTTACGACATCGACGGTAGGACAATTTTAGGAGCTACTCGTAATGATTGATAAAATGTATTGAAATGAAAGGAGGTGTCTTTGAACATTTAATTTGAGTAATTTTCTTGACTATTTTTGTATTTATTTTTATTTGTTTATAAAATTAAACGCTTTAATGAATGTGACGCTTTAATTTTTCGTAGGTATATCAATTTCATGCTAACAAAGCAAAGATAAAGATTTCTCAGTAACTACTTTATTTAACATTTTGTTATAATAGTGTACTAAGACTGTTTTGTTCAGTTTGGAATTTTCTTTTAAATTGCAAAAAAATATACAGGGCGTTCCATTAAAAAAAATAATTTTGGACGAATATGTAGAGAACGTAACGCTCAATTGTTTTTCTGTTTTCACAATTGTGACCGCCATAAAAAATAGTACTACTTTGTCCATTTGACCGATTCTGTACCTCCAAAGATAACAAAGTTATCAATAGTGCACACTTAAGTGTGGACACACGGTATAGTTGTTAGGGCTCGTATTACAACTAGAATCAGCTCATATTCTAATACGGAGGGATTCAAACAATACTTAAAAGATTAAAAATTTCTTAAAATCTAAGCAGCGATATATTGGAAGTTATGGGTAAGTTTTGATTTTTCTTTATGCAGTTTACTTCTTGTATCTTTACATTTAACAATATATTCAATACAGCGCAGTTTACGACAAAAAGTGTTATTTTCATTAAGAGCCTGTGATAGCCGCGTGTCTTGAGCTCTTAAGCATTACGGGTGCCGTGAGATTCGAATCTAGCTCCGGTCAGTGGTGATAACTGGATTTATCTGGTGTCATGGTGATGATCACGGGGGAGATTTGGCTCTGCAGGGGTGTATGATAATCATATAAATATCTAAGTTCTCTTAAAAAAAAGATGTGCACAAAATGACTTCAGTACGACTAATTGCGTTAGAGATTTTCTAATGACTAAAGCTGAGTTAAAGCTAGATAAAATTATTCAAGCTTTCGACCAGGTCGAAGACCCGTAAAACAGATAGAGGAATAAATAGAGCGATAGTGTAAAAAAGATGAGCTCAGCCTGCCAGTACTTCTCGTAGTATATTAATATGAAGTTTCTTCTCATAGTTCTATTTGCTTTGTGTTTCTATTTACCAAGCCTGTACAAATTACCTAAAGTGCACTGCTATTGAGTGATACCACTTGGTATTTAAATGTACAGCATTGAAAATATAGAACCTCATTGTAAATTTACTGGCTGTAAGTATCTTTACTTACGTACAGATTAGCGTTCGAATATTAATTTGTCAGAGTTTCGTACAGTATGGATGTATTGCTCGGGGAAGAGTAGGGGAAATAAATAATACATCTATGTAAATGTGATTACCCAGAAAATGTATTTCGCAATTATTTGACTATCTGGTATATGTATTACATCTAATCGTCATCACCACCACCTCCAGGACATAATGCTTTAATACACTTCCATACCGAACCTAGAGGGCCCTTAAACATCTGACCAAACCCTTTAAATGTTTGTTTTTCCTTATTTGCGTCCGCTTTTAGCCCACTTCTCCTGTGCTTCTTTCTTTTTGTTGCTCGGGCGAACCTACCTAAAAGAGATTAAATATACATTAATAAAACCCGATTATTTTAACATTCACGAGGTCATCTTTCAATCCGCATTCACATATTCTAATTAAACAGGGTTATGCACCCAGCTAATTTGTAAGCTATATAAAAGGTTGGTAAATGTGGCCTATATTCTTGGTATGAGATCAGGAGATGAAAAATTCTAATATTGTGGGAATACGTGTTTTGAACATGCAAGAAAACTTAGTCAGCTTACATAAAATTATTTTCTGTTCTATAATTTCTTTCTGCGCCTCTTCTAAACTTCCGTTTGATTTGATAAGATCCTTATTGTCATATTGAGGAAAACATACATTGTCAAAAGTACCTACTAGTAGAAACAGAGATCAAGAATCCTCAAGTCCCGAATAAAATATTAAACTAAATCACGCAGAACCAAATATAAATTATAAGTAGGTAAATAACATACAAAAGAACAGCTACAAACTATTGAGAGTACACTGAGAGAAATCCTTGTAGTAAAAACTTATATGGCGCAGTACTACCGATTTTGTAGAAATAAGTAATACAAACAAGTGGGCTCTACGTATACGTTTATCATTTAATACTAGCCGTTGTAGGAAAAGTTCATAACTGTTTGTAGGATCAATTTTGTTTGAAATAGTAACACAATTTTGTTAAAATTTGTATATATTTGGAAGTAGCAAAAATTGATACTCTATTGTAGGAAAACTTAGCACACATTCTGTAATTATTTCACAGTGTCAGTATATATTTTTACTAGTACCTTACTGTGATATATACCATTGCACAACAATGTGCCCTAAAAAAGACTATATGTTTAAAACTCCTATTTCGTACTTTAAAATATAGATATTTATATCAGGCAATTATAATTCGTAATAAAAATAATCTTCTATACGCTTAATATACATACATATTAGAATGTCTGGTGAATAGATATTTGATACATTCTTTATTTTAATAATTTAATGAGGTTCTTTTTTATGTTTATGTTTTGAGAGATTGTAGGGTAAAGGTGACGGTCGTTGGCACAATTAGGTTGTGTCGATTTTTATATAGCGGTATAACTAAGCCATCCGTAACAGGAAAGATAGTACTTTCGAACTACGTCAATTGTTTAGACTCTAGCCTTTTAACCATGAGCTATCCTAAAGGAAAATAAAGATTGTTGTATTTCATAGTGATTGGCAGGAAAGCCACAGTTGTTGGCATGTGGGCATATAGTAATTGGCATAACTACTTTAAAGAGAGGTTACAATCGCCGGGGTAAACGGCGCTGGTAAACTCGGCCGATTATGAAAATTAGCATTAATCCCCTGTGTCCATGCAAACTCGGCGCCTAAATTTCACGCCTTGAACGACTTCTCTTTTTGTAATCGCGGTGCATCTAATGTGTAATGCACGATGAGCAATATCGTGCATTACACGTTAGAGGTGCGCATTTTGAGAATTATCTCGGCCCGGCCCGCTCTTTCCTCAAACGGGCCCGACTCGGGCCGTCGCGTTTGCCGCTGGGGCCATCCAATTAGAAAAAATACTATTACTAGTGGTGGGCACTATCGATATTTTCAACTATCGATAGTACTATCGATAGTCGGACTAACTATCGATAGTTATCGATAGTCGACTATCGATAGTTATCGATAGTCGACTATCGATAGTTGACTATCGATAACTATCGATAACTATCGATAACTATCGATAGTCGACTATCGATAACTCTCGATAGTCGACTATCGATAGTTATACTAATATACTAATGGAAATTGTCTTAACACTAGTATTTTGGTTCATTGTTTCATCATCAAATTCAAATTCAATTTATTGCCATTTGTAAAGAACTTTTAAAATCAAATTTTTGTTGACTAATATATCAGGGATTCAGAAGCCGCTCACTGTAAGTACTTGTCAGAAGACTGCAAAACCAATTGCGCAAATTTTCACATAAATTATACAATATATTACTGTTATGATTGTAACGCAATTAATTATTCTCATTATATTGCTGTAAAATATAATTTATTATGTATCTACATGTTTAGTTATCTTCCCGACTTACATTCACTTACTTTTGGACCATCCATATTATCATCTAAAAGCACTTTTCACGCTATTTTTAGTTATACAAGACAGTTCTCAAAATTACATCTCGCGAAAAAAACTTGTTAGACACTATCCGTATATCAATAGACGGACCAAGTCTCATTAATTGGCTAATTTTTATCAATACTGAACTAATCCATTTCTAAATGTTCTATAAGGGATTTACATTATTTTACTGTCGAATATTATGTCATCGATAGTTATCTACTATCAGCAATTATCGATAGTTCACTATCATTCGATTTTATATCGATAGTGGACTATCGATTGTTACCGATAGTCAACTATAGATAATTATCGATAGTCAACTATCGTTAGTTATCGATAGCTCACTATCGATAGTTATCGATAGCTCACTATCGATAGTTATCGATAGTCAACCATCGATAGTTATCGATAGTCAACTATCGATAGTTATCGATGGTTAACTATCGATAGTCGAAACTATCGATAGTTATCGATAGTCAAAACTATCGATAGTTATCGATAGTCGCTATCGATAGTGCCCACCACTAACTATTACATAACGCGCCAATTTGCATTGACATGTTCATCGACGATTGGCGTTCTCGATCACGCGACACTGAAATGCACATGTGTAGTTCACTGCAATTGTCCACCTATTTGGTTTTACCTGTATTAGGTGCGGTTGTGAAGAATAGTGCTCTCTTGATGTTTTAATATATATACTTCCCAATTTATTTATTAGAATCTTATTATATTGCTGTGGTAGTTTCAGTTAATAAACCGTCTTCAGGCACTTACCTAGTGATGTAATAGTACTAATAGGCAATTGTCAATGGAAAAAATGTGAAAATTACCTAAAGTAGAATACATTTGTCGATTGCAGCTTCGGAGAGGGTACGCCCGCGATGCGATAGCGTAGTAGTGAAGTAAAATTATAATAAATAAATTAGAAATTACTACAGAAGACTGCTGTTTTGTTTTAAATATTTGTGTTATGTTAAAGTCTGTTATTTGTGAATTTGCTTAGTTTAAGAATATATGTTTCTGGTTTCTTAATATAGTGTATCTTTACTACATTCTTTGATCCTTTTAACAATGAAATGAAACTTTAACGATAAATTATAGAATTAATGATAAAAATATTAGAAGTGCTACAGGCGACTAAAACATTTTAAAACTGCAAGGTAGACATTTTACATCCTACATTAGATAAAATTCACAATAACCATTAGTACAAATTATTGCAAATATAGAGTAATTTGCATAAGTATATACTACGTATATTAATACACAAGTTGAAACTTATCCACACAACAATGTAGTATTAAGTTATATATCTTTTGTAGATGTTTCAATAAAGGTAAGTTAAATTTATTATAAAATTATAATAATTTAAAACAATGAGTGGAATAAATATTACTACAACAGGTGTTAATTTATGCTCACCAGTATATAGAAAAGTCACACAAAATTGTATACAATTTTACTACAATAAATACTACTTTATCTTACAACGTTGTTGAAAGAAAACAAACTCTCTATTCTTGTTTTTCATACAAATTGTAAGAATTAATACTACAAACTTAGTCCTACAATTTGATGGTAAACATTGCTACAACTTCTACTTGTCCCTATATGTACTACAATGTGTGGTATAAATGCTGACAATTGTAGTAAAATTTCCTACATTTTTCTCCCTGTGTAGGTATACCATATTTTCTAGATATTTATTTTCATTTCGCTGACAAATCTTATTCTACCTAGTGTCTTCGCTTAGGTAATAATAATTGAGCTGTAATTCTGTGAGATTATAATTTTTAATATTATGTGACTGTCTTAAAACTAGTTTGTTCTTTACATTCTCACAAAAGACTGGGTTCAATAAGTCAGCGGATATAGGAAGTTTGGATTTGCAAATTCGACTGAAGATTAATTGTGCAGGGGAGTAACTTATATACTTTAATGGAGAATTCCGATATTGCATATCTATAGATTTTTTAAGCATTGTCTTCGCAATGCCAGCAACATTTTCTGTAAGTTTATTCGACTGCGAAAAATTGGGACTCCTTCTTGTTATCTTAAAGTTACATTCAGTTGAAAATTGTTTCATTAGAAGGCAGTTCAAGGGAACATTATCACACACTACTACATCTGGACAACCGTCTTTCGAAAACATTAATTTAAATTTGGAGATAATTTCTATTATTGATGTATTTTTTAAAGTTAATAGTTCAAGGCAGATAGAGTACGCATTTATCACAACTAAATACGATTTGTTTCCATATGAAAATATCGATATATTTTCACCAATTCTCTCCCAGGGTCGATTTAGTATCGAATAGGGGTGGAGTGTTTCTTTATGATTTTTTTCTAGCATAACCATAATATATTTTACACTTCTTGATAAATGTTTCAAATGTGCTCAATGCAACCAGTAGAAAAATTGTCCTGCTCGATTTTTTGATTTTTTTGATAGATATATGACATTTGTGTAATTTTTCAAGCAACTGAAGCTTAGGTGATTTTGCCACCACTTCATTTGTTTCTATATAAAAGTAAGTTGTCACAAATGCGCAATCATTTCTTAGTTTATAAAAATGTTTGACGTATTCAGGTACTTTATAGCTTTTAGGGCGACTATTTTCAACGAGGCGCACTACTTTTTGCAACTGTTCATCATTTTGTGTAGTTAATTTAAAATCATTTTTCCTTTCATCTGAAATTGGTAGATAGGTTACAAAAGAATGTACTGTATATTCAATGTCATTGCCGTGCGTTTCATTATTAATAATGCTCGCGAAAGCGTATCAGCTATGAATTGGTATTTACCAGGTTCATACTTAACATCTAAAGCATAAGGTAAAAGTCGAAGCCTCATTCTTTGTAACCTCGGTGTTAATACAACTAAGTCCTTTCTAAATATTTAAGGGGCTTATGATCTGTATATAATTCGATATTTAACCCATATATGAAATTATGACATCTTTGTACATCAAATACAATACTAAGCATTTCCTTCTCTATTTGCGCATATTTTTGTTCTGTTGTGTTTAAGGTTCTGTAAGCAAATGCTGTAGGATTCCTTATTGTAAAAGACAAGCTCCTATTCCATCTTTAGAAGCATCAGTTTCTATAGTGATTGAATTCATTGGAACAAAAAACAATAATATCGGCGCGGTGATAAGCATATGTTTTAAGTAATTTAATTCATTTGTGTGCTTAATTAAATTTAATTAATGACCTTAAAAGTGCAGTGACTGTTGACATGTTAGGGACGAATTTTTCTACAAATTTAGCCATGCCTAAGAGTCTTAATAGTTCTATTTTATTTCTATTGGTTTAACATATTCTGAATTTATTTGAGTAGCTTGTTTTGAGAATATTTGAGTTAAGAATTTGACAGACTTTGATTTAAATTGTATTTTTGACTTATTAAATTTGATATTGTATTTAGGTGCTCTTTCTAAAACAAATTTTAGATTATTATCGTGCTCGATTTCATTTGATCCTGTAATAATTAAATCGCCAAAGTAAATACCAACGCCAGTAAAGTCTCCAAAAAATTTCATAATTATTTTTTTTAAATACCTTAGAGGCTGCGGAGTTACCAAAAGGTAAAAGTAAAGTAAAGTAAAGTAAACTTTATTTCCAAAAGACCATAAAACTACAAAGGTATAGGAAACGTCAGAAAAGAAAGCAAAATAAAAGTTAATGGTAATGGTAAGCGGTAAAACTGATAACAATCAAACGGCGTGCCAAACGTGCAAAAATCTGAACTTTGATTATTAATTTTGATTTGAAAATAGCCGTCTTTCATATCAAGAACTGTAAAATATTCTTGATTACAAAGGTTTTGAGCGATTTCTTCTACTGTAGGTATCAGAAAATATTCACATTTTGCTAAGTTCATTTTTATCTTCTGTTTGAATAGTTTGAGAAATTTTTCTTGGTGGCATTATGTCAAACTTAATATTACCAACTAAATCTATATCATAGGAGTAATTCTTTAAACAGCTAAGCCCACAAAAATTTCCTCTTCAACATTAAGTGGATCTATGTTACTAGAATTGTCAGCTTTAATAAATAATTTGTATTTCTGCCTGAAATTGGAAATTGATTTCATCAATAATTTGACAGTTCAATAACGCATTATTGCTATTAATTTAACAGGGAGTATTAATTTCACCCACAACTTTAATTTTGTGCTCGCTATATGACATGTGAATCCTTTTATTTGAATCCCTCATCTATGTAGGATACGAAGAAACTTTGGGATCTGCTAACTCTCTGGCATTATTTTTATCGTCAGATGTATTTTCTCTTTAATTAGCTTGAACAAACCAGTGTTTGCTCTCTCTAAAGCTATATTATAATTTCTTGTTATTCTTTTCCCACATTTTTTAGTTTTTGGGATATAGGTGAATAATACGAATAATTCAAAAATTTAAATTTTCGAACACCTCTCATATCCCGGTTGTTATGGAAGTTAAGAAAAAAGTAAAAATGGAATGCTATCTAGTGTTTTACGAAAAATCTAGTGGTGTGTTTTTTCGCAATAGCGCACTAAGGGCATTCCATTTAAACAAATTAAGTAAGATAGGGCTCCCTAGCGGGAATGCAATTAATTTTAAAAATAACTATCATGTAATATGAGGCCCTACTGGAGATTCATTGCATCATTTCCAAAATTTTAAAATTTCTATAAGTTCCCGAGATATCGCGCTGTCCCTCCCTCCCTGAACAGCCTGTATATTATTTTGGTCCAAAACTCAGTCTGCAAATTCTGTTTTTGATTAAATAAAACTTTTAATTGTAAATGAATAGTGATTTACATATTTGAAGTCACTTTACGTTAAAATTCATTGGTTCAGAATTAACTTTATAAACAATATAAACTTTAAACCATTTTGTATGTGTTTCTCTTTCATGCTGGCAGAGGGCGATATGTATATCGAAGATCATATTGCTATGTTATCCAGATGAAAATATTAGGAATAGCTCGCTATGATTTGTAAATAATTTTTATATATTTTATTTTGCAGTCATAAATAAACTTTAAAAGTCAGCTATTTTATTGTAAATATACCTGTCTTGGTAAAATACTTGAGTATCTCTAGAAACCAGACATAGCTACCTATAAAATACGAGATGGGTAGTATGGTATTATATTTATTTTTTGAGTGGTCAAAAAAAATGTCATGACAGGCTGTTGTCATGTGCTTACCGCAACATAAATGTGAATACTGTCGTGTTTAAATTTAACTAATATATTCAGTACTATATAATTATTGCATTGTAACCTCTCCGACAATTCAAAATAGTGTTTTCAACCCATAAAAGTGTTATTTATTAATAAACTTGAAGTATGTTGTTCACAAATAAAAATTAATGTTAGAAATGCCTAAACAGTCAAAATTTCTATGTTAATCCATTCCAAATTTCAGGTAACATATGGAAAATTATAAATTATGAAAGACACAAGAACCAAACCACCAAAATAGAATAATAGAAATTATGAAGGATGATTCACTCATTGCAAAGAAAGCAACCGAAATAGCCGAAGAATTCAATATTATTTTTTACAATGATAGGGAAGAAATTAGCAGAAGATCTAGTTAAAGGAAGGACACTCAATCTATAACAACTATCACAAAATACAAGAAACCGTATATGTGTATTTTAACAAAACAAATGGGAAGGAAGTTCTTCAAATAATATCAAAATTATAACATAACAAAGTTCCAAGTTTTAATAATAATAATAATAATAATAAAACATAACAAGCACAGGTTAGCTACTCTCCTCTGGACTGCGGCCATCCTCTTGCGGTCCTTTGGAGCGCATCCGCCCAAATCTCACTTCCATACAGAAGGATGGATTCGGACACCGACATCAAAACCCGTCGTTTACTTGCGGATGGCCCACCGACGTTGGCCATCAGCCTGATGAGTTGAGTGACCTTCTGGGTCGTTTTGTTTGTCGATCCCTGGGCGGCTCCCGCTGTTATCCCCAAAGTGCGGCATTCCTCATTGGTTTCGTACCTAAGTACCCTATCGACCAGGTGGCTTCTCAGTATCCGCAGAAGGTAATGCGGCGGAAGCGGTTTTCCAGGGCGTCGAGAATCACGTCCTGGATTGACATCCAGAATAACAAGTCTCATTACCCCTCTGGTGTGTCCACTATCCCTTGAACGGCGCTAATCGCAGAATGGCCTTTCCTAAAGCCATTCTGCCTGGGAGATAGTCCTCCGGTAGCATCTACACTGGTCGGAAGCCACGTTTTTAGAAGCCATTCTAGCAGCTTCTCTGCTGTATCCAACATACAGAGCAGCTGTATTTAGGCCACCCTTGCTAATACGCACTAGGCACTGGGTTTTCCATGTCCGTGAAAAAACTTCGTCCTTCAGGCATTGGTTGTCAGTGTGCAAAAGGAGCCGGGGGCACTGAATTGCGACACTTTTGACGGCCTCCGCAGGGATTTCGTCTGGCCCAGGTGCTTTCCCACTTTGTAGAAGACGTGCGGCCAGGGCCAGCTCCTCCTTAGGTACAGGTATCTTCGGCGAAACTCAGCGATCTCCCCCGTCCACCAGTAAGTAGCTTTCCGCCTTCCATCGGAACATCGTATCCGCGGCATGGACATTATTCCACCTCGCTTTCGGAGGGTACCGTTTGTTGACAGTCCTTCCGGTCTGTCCTCTCACAATATCACAGACTATATATTGATGGTAACTACCAGTATAGTCCTCGACGACTCTCCAGTTTGTAACGTCGCGGGCCAGAGCCTCTCATGCAAGTCAAGGATGGTTTCGTCATACCCCGGCCTTCGAAAGGTCGTGGTATGTTCCGCGTTCATGACATTCTAGGATATGTCTTCCGCGCACGTCTGTACTTGGCATGCCCCCAGTGGCGTAAATAGGGGCCGCAAAACCCCGAAATGCGCGGGGGCACCGGTGGCAGAGGGGCCCCACAAAGAGGGTAGCCAAGTCAAAGAAAGTGTCCCAGTATGACATTATTTAATTGACATTTTTAAAAGTCTCATGATAAGTGATAAAACAGATAAAATATATAATACATATATGCCATTTAACGTTGTAGATACGTTACCATCTTTATGTTAACGCGTGCCCGTCGCGTCGAATGATGATGAAATATGAGATGGTCGCTGAGCGCCTGGACCCGACGTGTGTTTATTATAATTACGTGCCTAATTGTAGATCGATAAGTTTTGTTAAACTATTCAGAGTTGATTTCTAGAGGAGGATGTATTGAAACGACAGTCTGTAAGTTAAAATTGTAAAGCCAGTTGGAATAAAGTCGTGAACAAAGTAAATTGTTTTAATTAATCATATTGAGTTAATATATAGTGACATATAGCGAGTAGAGCTTGTTAAATTAGGTGAAAAGTCAATGTGAATTTTAACACCTTATACCAGCTTACAACCTGTGCACCGTGAAGTACCTTTGTTTTTTAGAAACAACCTATTAAACCGTGAGTTATTTTTGATTCTTGAGTTAAATTAAGAATTGGCGTTATACATATACAAATTCAAAGAACTGTATTGTAGAATATTTAAACATTTTTATCTAATTAATGATTGCGTGCAATAACTGATAAACTAAGAAAGGTAGGTAACTTAAATAATAAATACCTGATTGTTAGAGTAAAAGTAATATCGCAGGATTAACTATGGAACCAAAAAGAAGTTACATCAGTGGTGCTCAGAAAAGAAAAAAGAAGAGAGAAGAGGAGAAGGATGATTCCTTGAGATGAATTTTATAATGGAAATTTTTTAGCGCAAGTATCATTATTAGCAAAATATGACGATTTCATGAAACAAATATTGAATAAACCAGCAGGAACTATAAAATATCTCAGTCCCGCAATACAAAATGAGATAATTCAATGTTTGGCAAACTCGTTAAAGGTAAAAGGTAAAGTTCTGGACGGGGAAGGTGGTGAGAACACATGCACTTAGGCCACTCTTACCGGGCCCATTGTGCTGCCTCCCCAGGGTGCCGGGCACGCCGAGCCGCTTAGGCAGAAGTTTTTATTGAAATGGTCACCCATCCAACAACTTGTTGTGCATATTGCTGTTTGACGCACAAGACTGACAATGATGCAACGTACCATTAAGCGAGGGGCTGACCACTTGTGGAATTAGTTGTACACTGCTCTTGGAATTATACTGTTTTTAAGGGAATTAGTACGAATTCAATGGAATTACGTAAATTATCTAAGGAATTAGTAGAATTTCCCAAGAATTAATTGAAATTAATGGAATTGGATAGGAAAATATGTATGATTTTGGAATTAACAAGAGAATCGGCTGACAACACGAGGTAGTCATGTATGTAAACATATATATTATACGTGCTTGTATGTCATAATTATGAACAAATTAAAATTTATTTTAAAATTAAAAATGAAAAACAATAAAAAAAAAAGCTGCTAAAATCAAAGAAACAAAACTAATAAACCCAAAACGAGCTACGAATAACTGAGCTTGTATATAAGTATGTGCTTATATACAAATCAGGCTTACCCAAAGATCTACATAACTGTCTTTATCGACGACTTATCCTTTACAAGCACTAAATACCGAATATATTTTACATAAATTGTATCGTAATAAGATTGTAACATTCAGTTTCATTTTATTTATAATATGTTAGCTACAAAATATATTGTATCACCCTCGTGTCGGAAGTCTTTACGACATTTGGTTTGCAAATAATTATTTAATTAAAAATAATAATACCTGAGCAGACAGCGGCGCATATAGCATGATCAGGATCATTGGGCGCAATACACATTTTTAAAAAACGGTTACAAAAATTCGAAATTCTTTTCTTTTTTGAAACTACTGTATTTGGCTATATTAATATTATACCGTAATTTAAATGTTATTGCGTGCTATTCTTCGAAGAGACTTGCGTTAGAAAATCAAGACAAGTGGTAATTAGATTTTCTGTGTGCATTTATCAAATAAATAAGGAAAATGAAAACAAATCCGTTACCAACATATATTGTTATATGCACGTATAATATTTACTGGTACTATAAAATAAGGATCAACAGACAAATTTAATGACTTTCAAAACGAATTGCTACCAAAAGTTTGTCTGTTGTAAAACATATACATAAATTGTTAAAAATATGAAAATGAACTAAAACAAATTCTAGGTTTTTCTATTAAAAAGATCAGGAAACAACTCAACTGGAACTATCAATAGAACACCTCATTTATTCTAGATAAGCACGAAAGACAAATAACGTATTATTTTAAGGTGTAATTTAAAAATTGAATTGAAACACAACAAAGAAGGTTGCTAAGAAAAAAAAGTCGGCCTCGAAACGAAAAAATGCAAAGGCAGACGACCCTTGATTTTATTACCGACTACATAATAATTCTCGGAGTATATACTCGTATAACTTTTTGTCGAAATTGAAAACGGTTCTAGAAAATAAAAACAATACTAGTATTGCTACTCATACACTCGTAGAAATGATTTCTTCAAACAAGTAAATTTATTATTTTAAAAAATCCGTTTTGTTTCGAAACAGCAAATTATGAATTAAAACAGAACCTGATATTATTTTAAGAAAATATTTTCTTGAAAATCCGTTTTGTTTTAATACAAAAAACATATTGAATCAAAACAGAAGGTGATATTATTTCAAGAAAATATTTTTCTTAAAATGTGTTCTACAACAAGAAAGTGAATTGTTTGACGCTGGGCAATTTATAAGACAACGGTTGTCTTGTTGGAAGTAGGTAAATCATGAGTTTAAAAATCAAATCGGACTTGAAATTCTATCATTATTATGTTAGTTAAGTAACTTTATTTGGAGGCGTTATTGGCATTAAAATTACTACTATATCAGTACCGTAAAATTTGCTAATCAAATAAAAATGTGCAATAGGTATTAGAAAATATGATGGAACCCGAAGTATGCACGCATATATCAAGAAAAAGTGCATAGTATCAGAGTATTGCCTGAAATGACTCGTGTCTTAGTTGTGTAAGACAATTTTCTTGTTTGAAATAATAATTTTTTTAAATAACAAAAGGTCAAATCGGTAGGAATTACTGAGAATTATTGGGAATTACTGGGAATTACTGGGTATTACTGGGAATTACTGGGAATTACCAGGAATTCAATTCCAAGTGATGGAATTTTGATAGAATTAGACGGAATTAGCATTAGTTGTACGCTATTTTTCTGAGTGGTCAGCCCCTCGCCAATAAGCCGTACTGCCGGCGGCAAACTCGTTAGAAAAAAAAACTAATATTAGAAATTAATTCGTCGCCATTTTTTTATACTTATTTATTTACTTTATCTGTACTTATTGTTAGTATCGTATAATATATTTTAACATGTTAATAATGAGTTTATGAAGATATGCTTATGTATGTACCTACATTATTCCACATAAATGAGACTGATAAATAGCAGACGAATAGTTTTATTGAACACCGAATAGAGCCTGAAAAACGCGATTTTATGTTCAGGGGCCCCATATAAAATTTTTGCGGGGGGGCCCAAAATTTCTAGTTACGCCACTGCATGCCCCACTCTACAGCCTTGGCATTAAAATCGCCGGCCAGAACTACAGGGCCGTCCATATCTCGAAGAGTGTCCTCGAGATTGTGGAGCTTTTCACGGAAATCGGCCCTCGGCCCGTTCGGCGTAAGATAACAACTTACATACGTCACTCCAGCAAATCTGGTCCAAACGTAGCCTCTTCCCGCTCCATGCATCTCAACCAGCTACAATAATATGCATGTTAATAAATCTAGTATCCGATGTTATACAAAATCCCGCATCTAAACGTGGTCCAATATTATACACCAACCTATCATGGTAATAGGCGCAATACACATGTACACCCACGGACACCCAAAATGTCCGGTCTAAGTCACAGTGTGAGCGCAACGTTCATGCACCCGAGTTGCACGCGGCGTTTAGACTACGCATCACACCGGACATTTTTGAGTCCGTGAAAATCTGTCGCATTTCTGAAGATTGCCGATTGCGTTAGGTGACCACAGAGCGCGCGCTCAAACAGTATGCCTATACAGATAGTCTTTAAATGGCTATTGTAAAAACCGATACATAAAAAAAACGACCTGGCTAGGTAGAAAACTATAAGCCAATCTCCCTCCTTTCACCGTTAATTTCTAACTAGAAGACGATAGCGTAAAAAATTTGTTCAGCCTTATAGCATATATCATTCTTCTTGATAGTTTCACTTGTTTTGCGGTTCTACTTACAAAGATTTGGTATTTAAATATAGAGTATTGGAAATGCAACCTCACATTAACAAGCTGCCAGTATCTTAATTCTTCAATGATACAGTAGTAGTATGTACGGGAATAGTGAGGACATATTAACGAATAAATAATACAATTATGTAAATGTCTTTATTCAGAAAATGTATTTCGTAATTATTTGAATATCTAGTATATATGTATTATTATATATGTATTATATTTAATCACCATTTTAATCGCGGTTAGGGCAAATAATTGCCTTAATACACTTCCACAGCGTAGTTACGGGGCCCTTAAACAACTTCCCAAACCCTCTAAAGGTATATTTTTCTTTCGCTTCTCCTGGTTTAAGGCCAGTTCTCTTGAGTTTCCTTCTTTTTGTTGCCCGGGCGTACCTGCCTAAAAAAGATAATAATACATAAAATTATTACTAAAATAAGATTGTAGGCGTTTTTTCGCAACGCAGCCATACGAAAGCGCTGCGTACTATTTCAAAACATGTCATCCGGGCGACGAAAACGCTTCAAAGAATGACGTCAAAATTGAAATTGGTTCAAGCGTTTTTGAACCGGTCTGCAAGACAGTTTCAAAATTCAGATTTCGAGCGAATACGTTGTTTGAACGTGTATAAGAAAACCAAATCACCTATTTAGGTTACATAGAATTCTGTATCTTATAGTTTCGTTCGTACGCCTTTTTCAAAGTTTCTTTTGATTCCATTTAATATGTCTTTATCGTGGCATTAAGGAACATATACAATTGCCAAAATATTAGTACAAACAGAAATAAAGATTAATCGCCGGATTTAGTCGGATACAGGATCTTCGCAAGAAACTAATAATGGGGGACGGAGTACCCTGTACCCCCATTCTTTTAATAATTTCTGTGAAACAGAGAGATTTGGCTGTATAATCTATCCTTTTCATCTACTACTGTCACTTTTCATGTATCATTGTCACAACATAATATGCGCTTTGATATGTTTGATACATGAAAAGGACGAAAAATGGATTCGAAATCCGCTTAAAGTAAAATATGGAGTTAGCAATGCAGTAATTAAGCTTTATGCTCCAGTTCTACGTAATTTAAATAAATGCTTGTCAAACTTGTGGCTGTGCAAGAAGTATTCGTAAGATTATTGATAACTTCAAAGCTCTTATGATATTACGAGCGAAGACATAAGAACAAGAAGGGTCACTTGTCAGAGTATTACTAGAGATTATTTTTTGACTTTTTTAAAAACACACAAAATATCCAAAACATGCTTCTTATCACTACCCTACCCTAAATTTATATTTACAAGTGCTTTTTTCCTTTACACCTCTTGATCTGCTAGAATACTGAACTCATACAAAAATGTAACTGCAAAAAAAAAATGTGTTACCCTAATACATCCATCAACACCGAATGGTACAACGGTGCGGGTGCCCGATTCAATAAATTTCTAGAGTATCTTTTCATATAAATGCTTTCATACGCGTTTAATTCTTTTGGGGATGCTATATTTTTTAATAGTTCGAGGTTCTCAGTGTTAATTTTATGGTCCGTATCATTAATATGCTGCACCACTCTAGATGACTGCCAGCTTCCCGTATCGATAATGTGCAATGTATCCTTATATCTATTTACGATTACCCGCTTTGTCTGTCCAACATAAACTTTATTGCAGTCCCCACATCCAATTTTGTAAGTGCCAGACGTTTCGTTGACAGTCGGCTTATCTTTGGGAGTACCTAACAATTTTCGTAATGTATTTTGTGTTTTACATACGAAAATTCTTAGGTATAATACATTGCATATTGTCGATACGGGAGCGGGGCGCAGAATATTAATGATACGAGCCATAAAATTAACATTGAGAACCTCAAACTATTAAAAATGTAACATCGCCTAAAGAATTAAACCCGTTATTGAATGGAGAACATGCCCCGTTGTGTTCGGTGTTGATGGATTTGTTAGGGTAACACATCTCTTTCGCAGTTACATTTTTGAATAATAATAATAATAATAATAATAATAAATGAGAGAGAGAATGAGTTCAGAATTCTAGCAGATCAAAAGTGGGCGGTAAAGGAGAAAAGCACTTGTACATATAGATTTAGGGTGGGGATAACGAAGCATGTTTAGATATTTTATCGTTTCTTAGTTCATTCGGTCTTCGGTTGAAAATGGAAATCCACAAATTTCCGAAACAATTGCCCCAATTAATTAAATTGGCGTAGCGCGGAATGATCGGATATCTTATGTGTCTATTACTACGCACAGTCCTTACATATCTTTGTATTTCTAAAAGTCAATAGAAATATTCAATTTCAGTTATTCATATGCCTTTCAGGTAATCAAAATATTATTATAACGGGGTATACTATAAGTAGGGTATTACTTACATTATTTCCGGGGTAATAATGTGAAGTATTTTGTTTTTATTCAGCCCTGTTAATGTAAAACCTTAGTCACTAAGGCCTCAGAATCCAAAAACATTTTAACGCTAAAGTCGCCGTCGCACAGTACGACGAATGTGGACGAAAATCGTAAAATTTTATTTTTTTTAAAACTTATTGTTAGAGAACGAACCTCTGTGGTAAAGAAATTAACGATCACATGAACTATGGTGTCGAATAACGAGACGGAGAGTCAATCAAATTTGGCCCATTCCTCGGACGCGTTATGGTTTGGCGAAAACCAAACGAAGAAATGAAAATAAAAAATTTCGTTCCAACGGTGAAGCATGGAGGTGGCTCACTGATGGTATGGGGTTGTATGTCCGCTGCTGGTGTTGAAGATCTGGTAATTATAGAGAGTATTATGAATCAGCATGTGTATTTGGATATTTTAAAATCCCATTTTAGGACCAGTGTTGAGAAAATGGAAATTTTAGACACATTCAGATTTTACCAAGACAATGACCCTAAACACAAATCCTATCTAGTACGACAATGGTTATTATATAACTGTCCAAAAGTACTCGATACGCCGGCATAATCCCCTGACATCAACCCCATTGAACATTTGTGGGACGTTATAGATAAAACAATTAGAACATGCCACATTTCTTGAAAATCCGACCTCAAATTCGTGTTACAGCAAGCATGGACGAAGATGAGCCAGGAAGTAACTTTCAAATTGGCAACATCTATGCCCAGTAGACTGAAAAGTGTTATAGAAGCCAAAGGAGGTCCGACGAAATACTAATTTGTTTCATAATTGTATTTATTCTTATTTTTTATTAATGTCCGGTGAATTTATTGAGATGGAAAATATTTTTTTTTTTATTTGAAAACGTTGATGTATTTTAAGTTAGCAATATGATAATGTCTATATATACACTGTAACCCAAACTTATATCTACTAAAAATTATATTGTTCTTCGTGCATTCGCTCTTTGTTATTTTTTTTACGTCCAATTCAAAAATGGATTTATATACTGATTTTAACACAATGGGGGAAGTATGAATTCACCTACTTTTGGGAGACTTTGTTTAGTCAAAAATGTTTTTAGGTCATGCAAAATTGAATTTTTGAACAAAAATTTAATGACAAAAGTTTATATAAACATATACGGAGATATCACATCGTAAAGTGTTCCATTTATATTGATATTGACAATCGTGTGCTGCCAACGGTAACTAATCTGTCAAAAATACACAATCTGCTGTTGCGTTTACTAAAAAGTTTGTGTGGTACTACTATGCCAAGTAAATTTAGTAATGAAGAACACGCAGATATCCATTTTATTTGGATTCTGCAACGGGAATGCCGAAGCGCCGGTGCGTGAATACGGCCAACGTTTTCCCCAACGGAGACGTCCGGATTCTCAACTGTTCATAGATACTCATCGGCGTTTTCGTGAACTTGGTTTACGCGCTACTAATGAACAAAACCGAAATGAAAATCACATAGGTACAAAGAGGACTTAATAACCGTATTCTCCGAGCATTTAATGAAAACCCACGACTCAGTTCTCGCAGAGCGGCTCAACGACTTGATGTAACGAAATCAAAAGTATTAACATTACATGCAGACCACAGAAAAGCCTACCATTTTCAACTTGTGCAAAATTTACATCCTGGTGATACGGAGAGAAGGTTAATCTTTTGTGAGTGGATGTTAAATCAGATAGAAAATAATCACGAGTTTTTGCATAAAATTCTTTGGACTGACGAAGCTACATTTGCGAGATCCGGAATAGTTCATTATCATAATTTTCATATTTAGGCACACCAAAATCCGCATGATATTCGATCACGCAATTTTCAACATGAATTTAGTGCTAATGTTTGGCTGGGCGTCTTACATAATAACATTTATGATCCATATTTTTTGCCGCCAAGATTAAACTCGGTCTTATTTCGTGAATTTCTTGATACTAATTTTGAGGATGTCCTTTATGAAATGCCCATTTACTTTAGAAGAAACAGTTGGATACAACTACACGGGGCTCCAGCGCATTTTGGACTACCTGTACGTGAATGGTTGAATATCAATTATCCACAGCATTGGATTGCCCGTTCAGGTCCAGTCCCCCGAGGTCACCAGACCTCACTCCCCTCGATTATTATGTTTGGGGAGTGTTGAAAGATAAGGTTTACGGTACGCCTATTAATATAAGAGAAGAATAACTTGGAAGAATTCAAGAAGCATGTAATGAAATGAAACAGAATTCTTTACACATATCTAACTCCGTTGATGCACTGGTATGACGTTGTAAGAAATGTATCGTGGTTGACGGATTACAATTTCAACATCTTCATTATTAATTATTGCATCATTAATCATTACTTCTTTTCATGTACTTACGAATAGAATAAACCTTGTTCTTTAGAATTCTTTTATGGAAAGTTTACAATGCGATATCTCCGTTGGGAAACATTTAATGACAAATGTTTATATAAACTTTTGTCATTAATTTTGTTGTTAGAGTACGCTAGTAAAGTATCCCGAAAAAAATCTGGACCACGCTGTATATTTGAAGTGTGTAAGAATTGTTAGGAAGAGCTATTACGATCAGGGATTGAATCTCTTAATAAAGATATATTGCTGTTTAGGTACTAGTGAATAAAAGATATAAGTAAAATACCAAAAAGTATCGTAATTCCGTATTTTTGTGGTATTACGTTAAGTCATATACCGTGTTAGCAAATTTTTGTTTGACTGGGGGAGAGAACCTAAAACATTTTGTGAAGTGTAGTTGCCGCGTGTATCGAGTGAGCTAGCATATACGTACGCGTAAGATTTGGCGACCATACATGCGTTATACATGAAAAGCATGAAGGCGTATATTTACCAGTACGGTATATCATTGATACAATGCGTTACCGAATACAAAAGGTCTCGAAGGCATCAAGCACACTTTACACTATTTATTTATAATAATAACCCAGGTGATGAAACTTTATTCCTACAAAATAAATCTATAGACACAATTACCAGCAAGGTGTTTTTATACTTTGGCATCGTTTAGTGATTTTCAATAGCGCATGTCTAAAGTTATTGCAAATTTAATGAAGAAGTATAGGTGCAAATTCCAATGCTCAATATTGCTAATAAAATCAAAGAAACTAACCAATATAATCACCACAAAGTTCCATAAAATAACAAATGCTATATAATTTGAGTGAAAGGAGGTTTCTGTTAGTCTCCACATTATCACTTTGAGTGATACAAAAGTGATGTTTCCAGGAAATAACCCTAGATTTTCTGAACGAAGAGCAATTAAATAATACGAATATACTATTATCCAAGAGATTTATTTCAGTTTCTACCGTTTACAAAACTATTCATCATGAAACAAAAATATTCGTAATGTGCTGCAATAGTGTACTACCCCAATGCTTAATTATACCACACACATTAACAATAACATTCCCCCCCTCAGCAGCACTCTCAATATCCTCTTCTATCTGTTCCTTCTTCCCTTTCTTACGTCTTCTTAGTTCAGGCTTCTGCGCACGGTTAGCTACAAAACATATATAGAATAAAATAATGATAATTAATTACACTGGTCAACAGTGAAATTGCTTCTTAGGTGAAAGTACCCAATCCTGAATGAATTCAACGTGCTGAACACGAATATCACATTGAAAAAAGTTGAGTCCAGAGATATTGACGTTTTGTCCATTGTATAGATGCTATTGCATACTGTAATGCAATTTAGTGAGAAATTACGAAAAAAAAATGGTCTACGTCAATGCTAGCTGACTATTGTTGGACAATCAGTAGAGATGCTCCACAAGTCCACTACAAACGGCAAGCCAAAAGAAGTCGAAAGCCAGAAGCAGACTAATGTTTTCTTACCATGTATTATAATATTGACATAAGTACACTTTTTCTGAAATATGCGTAAATGTTTTCTTACCATGTATTATAATATTGACATAAGTACACTTTTTCTGAAATATGCGTACATATTACAGAAAACCCGTAGCCAATTCAGCTTTTTCTTAGTCATTTTCGTATTCAGCACATTGAATTCATTAAGAAATGACTATTTTCAGCTTGGAAGCATGAACTTTTCGAAAATTTGTTGCCCAGTGTTATTAGAGCACCTATCAATAGTGTAAGGTATCACTGGTATTATATGACTCGCTAACTTTATCCTAAACTTTCGGCAGATGCAAGCCACTGTAATGCTAAGAAGAGGAGTGATATAAATAAGTATAGATCTGATCGTCTTTTGTTTACAATTTTTGAAATTGATTCTGTCGTTATGCTATGTTTTGTTTCAGACAAATGAACTATATAATTTAGATCTTTAGGGCGCCATAACGTTGAAGGCCAAACATTGATAGATCGGATCTACGCTCGTATAACATTTGGCTTCCTAGAATTAGCTTTGTCTGCCAAAGATTGTCATAGAATAAACAAATTGTTTTGAACACACATTTAGTAAATGTTTAAACACGTACACGGGAGATGTGATGTAAAGTTGTGAATTCAAATGTTTAATGTACCTGGATTTTACAAGTGATTGGCGAATGCTGCAAAAGTATCCTTTTTTGATTAACTATTTTCTTTTCGAAAATGTAAAAATGTTATAGTCAAACATTTCTCAAATAAATAACACTCAATTCAAAAACAAGCATTTCAATTGTTCTTGCAGTTTTCTAACACTTAATTAATTTGTTAGGAAATATCATTTCTTTAATATTGTACTCAGCTCGACATATACTACGTATACATTAGTGATGATAAAATTTCATAGCCCTGTCGTAACCTGTATACGTATGTGGAATAAAAAATTGTTCAATTATAAATTTAAACTCTGGTAAGCAAACGATAGTGTCTTTGATCCCTGCACCTGTAGATATATAGCATTTAAATTGCATGAAGTGCATAGGTTTGTGGGAACATACAGTTTATTTATTAGTAGTACGCTTTTAAATTTGTCTAGCAATAATAATAACTATTAATTGGCTAAAATATAATTATTGATCGATTCTGTACAGTATTTTATATCCTCTACAATCTTTAAGTTTAACCAAGGAAGACGATTTTACAATATCTTATTTTACTCACAATCAGTGAGTGGACTCCTATCTCGTACGACAAAGAGTGGGGACGTGCGCTTCGTAAAAAAGGTGAAATACGATACTATAAGAATTTATAGTAATTGTGTTACAACAAAAGCGAATCAGGTGAGCAGAGTATTTAGTGATTCAATTAAGTGGAAAGAATTAAATAAATAAACAATATAGGTAGGTATGAGCGGAGAAGGCCTTTACAGGAGTCGCTCCCAAGCCGATCCCTAGCGCGGCGATCCACAGTGGTTCAGAATGCGAAAAACGCGATCGAAAATCATATTTCCAACTTCTTCGTATATATATAATCAGTAACCTTAATTACCCTATGGGTGTAAAGGTAAATTCTATACACAAACACTTTTATTTCTTATTATAGATAAACGCTGCCCATTCTTTCTTGTTTTTTGCCATTCTTCTTGCTTCATTCCAGGATATTCCTCTTTTTCTCAAACTTTCTTCCACTGTACTATCCCATGTTTTTCTTGGCCTGCCTCTCTTTCGTTTGTATCTTGATGTCAGCCATACTCTTTTCGTCAGTCTTTCCTCTTCCATACGTATCATGTGTCCAAACCACTTCAATTTCTGTCTCTCTATGCTTTCTAAAATCGGCTCTACTCCTAATTCTTCTCTTATCTTCTAATTCCTTATTCTATCACTTCGGGTGACCCCTTTAACCGCTCTTAAATACCTCATCTCCAACGCTTGTATTTTACTCTTAGTTTGATTACTCAAGATACAACTCTCACAGCCGTACGTCAACATAGGTTTAAATATTGTGTTAAACACCGTTATTTTTGTTTTCTTTGAAATCTCCTTCTTCCTTATAAAAGCGTTGTTCATTGCGTAATATAATTTTATCCCACTTTCAATTCTGTTGTTAATTTCTGCTTCCTCTTTACCTTCTTGATGTATATTTATTCCCAGATATTTAAATATTTCTACTTGTTCTATAATGTTTCCATCTATATGAACTATTATTTTCCCATCGTATTTCCCTATTGACATAACTTTAGTCTTCTCTATATTTATCCTCATATTTCTCTTTTTCAGAGCTGTTTCCCAAATATTTAAATTTGCTTGCAGATCCTTTATATTCCCCGCGTACACCACCAAATCGTCGGCAAATGCACTTTCCGCGATTTCAACTATCCTCATGTCTTTATACTCTATCTGTAATTTCTTTGTTTTCTTTTTAATCTCTTTCAAGATGTCATCAAGGACTATACTAAAGAGTGTAGGACTAAGTACTCCCCCTTGTCGCAATCCTTCCTTAGTTAAAAATTCTTACGACTGCATTGCACCCACTCTGACGTAATTTCTGGTTTTATGATATATACTAGCAATTGCGTTTTTTAATTTGCTATTTATTGCTCTTTTATCAAGGCTTTTCCATATCAGATCCCTTGGTATACAGTCGAAAGCCTTCTCTATGTCTATAAAAGCCACATATATGTTATCATTACTTGTATTTTTCTCTAGCAGTTGTTTCAATATGAATATATTATCCTGTACTCCTCTACCTTTCCTGAAACCACACTGTACCTCTTCTAGTTGCACTTCAGTTGTTACTTTCAATCTTTTATCAAGAATCTTCTCGTATACCTTTAGCATAGTACTCAGTAGGGTAATTCCACGATAACTTTTACACTCTTTGTTGTCTCCTTTTTTATACAAGGGTAGCAGTATTCCCACTTCCCGTCCTCTGGTATTTTTTGCTCCTTCCATATCTTATTATATAGTATCTTGATAACTTATATTCCAGTTTGTCCAATATTTTTCAGCATTTCAGTTGTAATTCCATCATTTCCAGCTGCTTTTCCTCTTTTTAATATCTTTATCATTTCTAATAATTCTTCTGTCGTTATTTCATCGTCCTCTGCGGTCTCGTTGTTTTCTGTGTAAATCTCATTTTCCTCCTGTATATTTACCGAGTCTGTTATTTCCATGTTGAGTAAATCTTCAAAATATTCTTTCCATCGCTTCATTATGTTTTCTTCCTCTTTCAATATTCTTCCTTCCTTTGATTTTACATAGATACTTCTATTTTGCTTGCCTTTTCTTATGTATTTTAACACTCCATAAAATAACTTTTGATTTCCTTTACTATCTCTTTCCATAGCTTCTCCAAAATCTTGCCACGATTTTTGTTTTGCTGCGTTTACTAATTCTTTGACTTTTATTCTTTGCTCTTTATATCTCCCATATGTTTCGCTAGTTTTGTTACTCAAATATATTTTCCATTTTTGTTTTTTAAGTTTTATTTGTTCCTTTATTTCGTTCGTTCACCAATTTGTTTGGTTTTTATTCCTATTTATTCTACTGAATCCACAGGTTTCTTCTGCTACGGTTAGCAATATATCTTTGACAGTTTTCCAAAGTATTTCTATTGACATACTGTTTATGTTATACTTAATTTTATTCATTTCTCTCTCACATCTTTCCCTATATAGCTTAGCTGTTTCTTCTTCTCTAAGTTTGTATGTTCTAACCGCTTTCATTATACCAATTCTTTTATTTGTTTCCTTATTCTGAATTTTTTCTTTGTTAGTTATTTCTATTTTTGAAAGGACAAGATAATGATCTGAATATATCTCAGAACTTCTTCTAACTCTAGTATCTTTCACTTCTCTTCTAAATTCCTTGTTTACTATAATATAATCTATTATAGATCTTTCATTTCTACTTATTTGTTCTCTTGTATACTTGTGAATATTTTTATGCTCAAAAAAGGTATTGGTTATTATTAAATTATGTAATATGCAATACTCTATTAGTCTTCTTCCATTATTATTTCTGACGGTTTCTCCATAATTTCCTATTACTTCTCCTGTTTCTTCATCTTTTCTTCCCACTCTTCCATTTAGATCTCCTAGTATTATCAGTCTTCCTTTAATTTCTTCTGTGATTTCAGATAATTTTTCCCAAAACTTATCTTTATTGGTGCTTTTCTCATCTTCATTCGGGCCATATGCTACTATAATTGTTGTTTCCATCGTTTTGTCAGTTTCCCATTCTATCCTCAAAATTCTTTCTGAGACTGCATTCCATTTGCGTATGAATTTTATATGATCCTATTTAATATAGCAAGCAACTCCTTCACTGGCTCTTATTTCCTTTTCGACCCCACTATATATCAGTAAATGTCCTCCTGGTAAAGTTACTTCTCCTATTCCCTTTCTTTTCGTTTCCGTAATACTTGCTGTTCATGTACAAAAACAATTTACTGAAGCAAAAAGGCTTAATTTTGTATTTTGGACAAGAATTTCTACGATATAATTTGAAGATGTTTTAAGCGTTGTTTTTTTATTAACCAAGTACAAACTACTAAACATGCCAAACAAATTACATAGTTTGCAAATTTGAAGTATTTGCTTGGCAAAACCATTCCTTATTGCATTGATTAAGGAGTGGTTTTGACAAGCAAATACTTCGAATTTGCAAACTATATAATTTGTATAAAAAATATACTACTTGTATTAAGTGCTATCAATTTTTCGCATTTAAGGGTTGTATTTTAGGATAGATTTTACATATACGGGTTTTTTATGCATAATTTCAGATTCAGCAAACCCAAAAACATAATTTCCTGAACTTTTAATGTAAAATTTGTTAAAACTATAGAGTAAATAATTTCGATCGCGTTTTTCGCGTTCTGAACCACTGTGCGATCGTATAAAGAAAACACGACGCAAAAACTGAAGTAGAAAAGCACGGCTAAAGAGCATATAAGTACAATAACAAAAGAAAAAAAGCCCGATACATCTTTCGAGGGATAGAGCGCCTTCAAAAGGAGGAAAATAACTGATCACCGACGAAAGAGCAAGAGAAGTGACTACAGATGGAGGAAATCAAGAAGCTGTTACAACAGATGAACAAGGATGTCAAGGATGAACTGAATGAAATTAGAGAAGAAATAAGACATAAAAGATATGAAATAAGAAATAAAAATTAACAGTGGACCTTAAAAAAGAAGTAAACAAAGGTAGAGAAGATAGCCAAAGAGAAGAAAAAAAAACAGATGAATGATAAAGTCGAAAATATGGACGAAGCCATAGAAAGAATGGAGGAGAAGGTACGGAATAATCTAGTAATAACCGGAATACTTCTAGAAAGTAAAAGAAGATGAGCAGATAAATAGAAGGTGTGCTAAAGAAAGAATTAGAAGTCGCTGTTATTATTAGGAGGGCGTTTAAAATTAAGAGAGAATTGTGGTGGAGATGAAGGAGTGGTCAGACGAAATGAAACTGCTAAGGAGAAAAGGTATGCTTTAAGTTAAACGCAATGGGCAATTCAAAAAAATATAAGAGACCATGCGAGAGAAGCAAGGAGCAAAGGGGCTACAGTGAAAATGGGGTGTATGACCATGGAAATAAGTGGAAAAGTGTGGAAGTGGGATAAAGTATAGCAGAAATTGGTGGGGCGAAAAAATCAGTTTAGTTTTAAAAAACTAAACAGAATAGAAGATGTAGCTGAACTGATGATGACCCGGCAAAGAATCAGGATAAAAAAATCTCAAAGAAGGAATCTGGAAGAGTAGCGGTCGGAAGGATGAGTGAAAAGAATACAAAAGTAATACGCATGGAGCGTGATTGTAGCATGCACCAAGTTCCAGCATAAACCAACGCATAAGACACATGGATGATCCCTGGAAGAAACATCTGGCAATCAAATTGATCACATACTGATTAAAGAAGAGAGAGATGAATGGAAACGAGACGTCAGATCATATAGGGGCACCAGTGTAAGTACCGGTCACTATTTGGTAATTGCAAATATGCCACTTAGAAAAACAGACAATATTAAAAGGAAAAATAGGTCCTAAAAGAAAATGGTGGCCACACAAATTCAAAAAGAGCGAGAACCAAGACGAATGTGAGCAGGAAATGAAAACATAGACGCAATACATGATCAGAAAGGGACTATTGATGAAGAGTGGATAATAGCAAAAGTTGCTACAACAAAATCAGTGGGAAAAAATATAGGAAGGAGCACAGAGGAAAAAGATCTGGTTCATATGGGTTTCCGAATTAGCTTCCGCAAAATTATTATTACTTTCAGAAGGGCCTATCAGAGCAAAATCATCTGTATAGGATACAAACGGTGTTGACTTAAGGTAAAGGTCTACGTCATTAACGTACAGAACGAAAAGAATAGGGCCATACAAACGCAATATATGATCAGAAAGAGAATATTGATGAATAGTGGATAAGAGCAAACGTGGCTATAATAGAATCACCTGGTTGCCAATGTCTTCGAGTTAACAGTGACATATATTGCTTCTTCCGGCCATCCAAAAAGAACTTGACCCAGTCAGAAGCCACGCCTCTAATCCCGTAATCACAAAGCTTAGAAATCAATTTACTCCAATCGACCCAATCGAAGGCCTTGTTCGAGTCATAAAAGACTGAGACAGGGCACTTCCCCGCGTCCACATAATGAGTAATCTGCTCACTAAATTAAATTAATGCAGTGAGGGTAGATTTATTCTGTCTGAAATGGTATCAGCAGCTGAATCTATGTCAAAATTATTAAATGCTAAATATGATGTTGTTTTATGATTAATGTTGGTTAACTTGCCAACCACGCTGCACAAAACACAACCGCTATTCTCGATCATACGGATTCGCCTCTGATAATAATCCCTCTTTACTTTGCGTATTAAAAGCAAATGATCCCATTTACATTGAAGCAGTCATATAAGGATACTTATTTATTAAAATGGACAAATCTTTTAAAAATCGTCTTTAATGTCTCACACAATCGTTAGCCCAACCGCTTTGCTTCTTTTTATTAGTATAACGTCTTCTAATTGTAAATGCCGATTGAAAATAAAGTATTAGCTCACTATGAAAATAATTGAGAGCCAAAGTAAAATCGTCAACATCGGATAGCATAGACTACTCCATGCGTTCCAGACTGTTCAAAAAATTCTTAATATTTTCGTCACTAAATGATCTTAACATACGAAACTCACCCTGCTATCTAGTATTTTTAAACGTATTTACTTCCAGCAATATGGTTCGGTGATCCGATATTTCATTATCTATGACACAACAGGTGCCATCGTCTTCAAAATTAAAAGAAAAATATTATCGATAATAGTAGAGGTGTGCGCGGTTACTCGGGAAGGCCACCACACCCTGGGCCTACAATTAAAATATAACATATAGTTACAAATTTTGTTTAAATATTTGTACTTAAATACATCAAAGTTGAAGTCACCAGACACAATGAAATTTATAGATTGACTATACCTTTTGTATAAAACTTTGCACATACTATCAAAGAATGTATTATTATTACCCGAAGGCGAGCAGTTTTAACAGTTTAAAAGTAGCAGTAATCTCGTTATACCAGTTTAATATATCTTAAGTTTTATTACACACTTGGATCATAATCCTAATTCGTATTGGTCTTAAACACATTTGCAACTTAAATAAGTATTGCAAGCACAAAAATTAACTAAGAAATCTCTGACGATCACCGAATAGCATAACCGTTCCCCATTCCCAAAGCAAACAATAGAATATTTTAAAGAAACCAGCATCATTATCATCACATTCAACATTCTTTTCTATCTGCTCCTTCTTCCTTTTCTTAGTTCGTCATTCAGGCTGCTATACACGGTTAGCTACAAAACATACATATGGAATAATGAATTATTAGAGTACCTATCAATAGTGTAAGGTATGGCTGATATGAGTTTTAGATGACTCGCTAACTTTATCTTAAACTTTGGGCAGATGCAAGCCACTGTGATTCTAAGAAAAAAAGTTATATAAATAAGTATAGATCTTATCGTCTGTTTGCTGCACAATTATATTATAATCTTTGAATTTCATTCTTTCGTTATGTTATGGTTTGTTTAAGACAAATAAACTATATAATTTAAATCTTTAGGACCCCATAAAAACTTTAATAAATCGAACCTATGCCAATTGATGATATTTTATGTCTTAAAATCGGAGCAGCTTTCGTCTGCCAAAGATTGTCATTAAGCACACACATTAAGCAAATATTTAAACACGAACACGTTTTCGCGAAGATGTGATATGTAAAGTTGGTAATTTTAATGTTTAATACACTCGGATTTTACAAGTTATTGGCGAATGCTGCAAAAGTATCCTTTTTTGATTAACTATTTCTTTTTTAATATAAAAAGGTAAAGTCAAAAATTTTTCAAATAAATAACAATTCCATTCAACAACAAGCATTTCAATTGTTCCTGTGGTCCTTATGATTTTTCTATTTCTTGAGATAAATGAATGAGTTTTACAATGAATTGATTTGTTACGATATACCATTTCTTTAATCTTGTACTCAGTTCTTATATGTATAACGTATACATTAGCAATGATAAATTTTTATAGCCCTTGCTAGAAATACAGAAAAGGGGACGTCGTAAACGTATGTATTGCTACGAAACTTGTAGATAATTCTTTATAATTTTTATTAAATTTTTAAACTAAGCCAACACTGTTTTTATTCTCCTTTCATACAGTCTATTATATTCTCTATATTCTCATTAACCCATATGTTAGATGGCATTAACACTAAATTTACACTAAATTTACCCCACCACAGAGTTTTGGGTACACCGCAAACCAATCGGATGAACTCGGAACGTGATGAGATTACGTCACACTGCTGAGCCACCGATTATTATTTTAATATAGCTTATATACACTTAAGTATCTTTACTGTGACTGTACTAATTATTCGTTAGTGATGTTCTTATACTACATTGAATAAAAGAGACGTTATTTGAGTGTAATGTATTTATTTCGAGTTAAATAAATCTGATGAATAAAGAATTTAATCTTCTAAAGACTAAACCCTCAGGGTAAGTAAGTTCTTTACTGTCTTAGTTACACAATAATAATATTTCTTTAATCTTAATCCAAACTAAAAACTCTTATTTCTCGTACTAAATATCATAAATGGAATTCAAATCTCACGCTAAAGTCCCGTCATAAAACCAAGTATTATCAAATCAATGCCAACCGCTCGTGAAATTAACACACAGAATCAAATATAACCTCACATATCCAAATTATCATACAAAAATATAACCTAACATTCCCTTTACGCCTTTGACGCCAGTTATAGATTCAAAAGATGATAAAATCGCTTACTTCAAGTACTTCAAGTACTAAAACTATAATCCAAATAATAATTCCAACTTCAAAATAATCATTTCAGCTTCCAAATGGTGTTCCAACGATTTCACAGCAAACTGGCTCGAATAAAACAGACCCCAGATTAGATGAACGCCACCCCAAATCTCAAAATCCATTTCCATCATCTTGGCACTATACCCGTAATACTCTGATTCTTGTAAGTAAATTTGAAAAGCTATGGACTTATATTGTGATAGAAATTTGAAATTTCTAGATAATTATACGAAAAGCAACCACAATCAGGAAAAACCGAAAAAGAAATTTCTCACATTTGTTTTCAACAAGTTAATATCTCCTAGACAAAAAGCTCCCCAGCAACGATGATAGATATCGTTTCCAACGATCCGACAGCATAAGAAACCCACGTCGAACATTTATCGAAGGAACACAAATGCCCTAAAATTCATGGTTACATGCATTTTTGATTTAGATACGAAATAAGTAAGTTTTTAGTTTAAATTATAACATACGTTGACAAAACAAATAAATAGATTAAAATACATTTACATAAATAATTTTATAGTTGATATTATGATTCTGTGGGTTCTGTTTAGCATGATATAATATAGCAATATACATATTTGGAATAATCTCTTTTTGGTCTGCAACTGTTGAATTTTCCGAAGTCAATGTCTTATCATGGCCTCGTAATGCCAATTCAAAAGTTCCGCAGAATTTTATATACATAATTAATCGGCGCAAAATATGACGAGTTTTTTCCACGTTTTCGTTGTACTTAATTTTATGTCGCAAATAAGCACTGTCTAACTGTTCACGTATGTCCATTTTGCCTAGAACACTAAAATCCACGCATGCATTCATGTGAGAAACGGAATTTTCGTGTTTCTTTGCCCTCTCTGCGATATGCTTTAAATCATTCAACCCTTGTTTATTCCAGGCTCTAACTAACTAATCTTTCTTAAAAAGTAAGCAGATAAAACAAAATAGTTTATTTGTTAGTGAACATCCGCACATCCACTAATATTTTTCATATATATTTTTATGTAATACTCTATTGTAAGTTCGAGTTTTACTAGTGGAAATGTGGTTTATTTGAAGATCAGGAATCGGTCGTCCTTTCTTCTTAATGAAAAGTTTTTCCTTAAATGACAGCGAGTTTTTTAAAAGCACACAATTAACATTCATCATTAGTAATAAACGTCACTTTGAAACGCCTTTGAAATCACACATGCGCGGTACGCGCCGAAAACGATGCACTACGTTAACTGGAGACACGAAATTTTGTGCCCGAATAAGACGCTTAAACGCATATGGCGAAGACAAGCAGAGCCGGCCGATTCATACTCGAAATAGGAACATGTCCCGGAACATAGTTTCGAGCGTGACATATGCGTTAGTGTCTGTGGTGCGGAAAGAAACTTGGTACCATCGTTATAAAAATACGGAAAAATAATAAAACAAAATAATGCATTGAATTACATGCGAATTTCTTTCTATGTTTATCTAGGTGGTCGGGTGGGCACGTGCCCTTATGCCCTTTAGTACCATCCGCCACTGATTATGTGAAAATATAAATAATCTAAAATAGATGGTTTGATTATGTAAAAATAGTTCATTTGAGGTAAATTTATGACCTTATTGCTTTCTTTAAATGCATTGGGATTAAGTGTTTTCAGCATTAGAAGCACACGATCGTGTTGGTGTGACACAACACAACAAAACACAATCATTACGAAAACTATAACAGTCAGGGCTTTACTTTATTTAAAAAATTCTCCCTAAATCTTTATTACTTGCGGCTGCATACGCCTCCTTAACTATTTGTCTGATACCCTGTATACGTTGTGACTACATATGTAACGCTGCGACGTCCACTTTTAGAAGACATAACGCTAACAGTATCCAGATGTCGCTTAAAGCGAAATATCAAAAATTTTATGGGAAGCCACTTGAATCCTGTTATCACCGCAAGAGTTTATTTTAGAATTTTTAGATCTGGTGTAGATGAATAGTGCTAGCGTTCCTCTTTTATTAGCATATTTGTAATACAATAACAGAACAAGTACCTAATAACTAAACAGTAATACGTAATCACACTGTACAAAATCGGATAACTATTTTAACTGCTAAGGATAATGAAATAACTTTTTTTTGTAAGTGATGTGGTAATAAACATAGAATAGAGAAAAATACTCTTAATCTGACACACTCTTATGTTTTTTTTTTTGCGTTTGCATATTCGGCTTGTTTTTTCTCCGAAGAAAAGTTGTATACTTTCGCGCCACGCCATTTTGGAAATTAATTTACAGTATTTATAAAATTTAGATCTGTATACATATATAGCATACGTACATTGTTGGTTCAATAAACATTTACAGAGATGTCAGAACATATTTCTAATTCGTCGAGATGTTGAGACACCAATCTTAATAATGGGGACGAATGGCAGCCTTACATAAGGCTACCTGCGTTTACGGGTCCCTTTAGTACTTTCAGTTTCAAAAGCAGAGTCAATATTTAGAAAATATAGTGGATATTAAATACAATTCTTAATGCAGCTAAAATGTTTTATGTGATTATGGCCATGTATATTTTAATTACAGAATATTTATTGTGCTCCATATTTTTCATATTTTCAAATGCTTGATCGTTGAATAGTGTTTCCAATATTTGAAAATGTTAATCTGTTATGCAAGGTAACTTTTACAGCACTGTAATAGGAGAATATAGTGGTAGACAGGATCCGCAGACGAGTCACTAGGCTATTGCAAATTCATTGCAGGCAAGTGGTGCACTGAAATAATTGAAACTATAAGCACGATAAAATAGGACGAAAGCAAAAACATCTTTAATATCATAGGTTTTTCTTGCTTTTTTTCAGAAAAGTCAAAATAACTCTAAAACGGTACTCGATAAGTAAGGTGTCTTATCAAAGTGGCTTTAGAATGCCGAGTACAAACTAAAAATGCCAAACGCAAAAGTTATGAGTTTCTATTTATAATAATTAAGTTGGTACATACTGAGCACTAAGTTTAAACATAAAGTAACATGGACAATACCTGGGAGAAGAGATGGCAACCAAATCGATCATATATTAATTAAAAAAACACAGAGCTAATTGGATTAATAATGTACGATCATACACGGGTACGAGTGTAGACATTGATCATAATCTGGTGATAGCAAAAACAAAAATAAGAAATACGGCGAAAGAAAATGGAACATCGAACTAAAAAGAAACAAGAAAAAAGAAGCATTTGAAAACGAAATCACCAAGAAACTGGCAGAAACTGGTAACTGAGAAAATATTGATGAAGAATGAAAGAACTTAAGAAATACCATAACAAGTGCAGCAGAAAATGTAGTAGGTACACAAACAATCAAAAAAAAAAAAGAAACGGATGGTTCAATGGAGAGTGCGAAGAAAGTATAGAAAAGAAAAGGGCGTAAGATTAAAATGGATAGGAAGTGACAATAATAAAGATCTTGAAGGTTACAGAAAAATAAGGAAGCAAGTAGCAAAACTAATAAAGAAGAAGAAGGAAAGTTGATTAGAAGAAATTATGGAGGTGTTAGAGAGTGATAATAAAAATAATTCTAAATTATATCAGTATATAAGAAAACAAAACTCCAGAAGTAACGTAACAGGAAACATTGGCAAGAAGCAATGGTAAGAATTTGAAAAGACGACATTAGGAACAGAAGAACTGGAAGGGAACGGAGGATGTATGGAGAGATGTGAAGAAGAAGAAAATAAAGTACTAGAACCGACAAATACTGAACTTGACAAATTTGTTAAAAGCCTAAAACCCAGGAAAGCACCAATGAATAAGTCAAAAGCAGCAGTGCGGACATCGGAAGGTGAAACCTCAAAAATACCAATACACAGAGGGGCGAGGCAAGGGGATGGATTATCTTCTGCGCTGTTCAATATGGCGCTAGAGGGGGATTATGAGTGATTGCGCACTATTATAGCGGAGAGGTCTGTTCAAGTAATTGCGTACGGTGGCGATCTAGCGACAGTAGCGAGAGATAGGATATCACTGGAAGCTGCAGTATCTGAAATTAGCAAGTATGCACTTAAGAGAGGACTGGACATCAACGAAGACAAAACAAAATATATGAGAATTACTAGGCTGCAGATAAAAAAAACCCTATTACGTAGAAATGGGGAAATATAGATTTGAAGAGGTCAACAGTTTTAAGTACCTGGGAACTATAATAAATAATAAAAATGCCCATACGGAAGAGGATGCCCAAAGGATACAGGCCGGATACGCTCAGACACCCACTCGGAAACAAACAAATTAACGAACGAACAAAACTAAAGATCGACAGAACAATCAATGGTAATGTATGCAGCAGAGACAATGTACCTCACACAAAAAGAGGAGGAACGGCTAAGAGTTTCTGAGAGCAAAATCACCAGAATAATACATGGACCAAAGAATAAAGAACTAATTAGAAGAACAATGAACCATAAGATACAAGAAACACTAGGAGGCGAAGATATCATAAGAATAATAAAAGCAGATAGAATGAAGTGGTACGGGCATATAACTAGAAAGAAAGACCAAGCGGTTGTAAGAAAAATCATGAAATTGAGACCACAAATAAATAGGCCTAGAGGAAGACCGAAATCAAGATGGGAGGATCTGGTCGTGCGTGCTGTAGAGATGATGGGTGTAACTGGATGGAAACAAAAAATAAAGGTGAAGGAGGAATGGAGAGGAATAACCGAAGAGGCAAAGAGAAGCATCAATCTGTGAAGGGGCGAGGATGAAATAGTATGGTCTGACCAACCAGTATCAATTGGTCAAAGAGCTCTACGCGAGCGGCTTCAATTCCGCTAGGAATGTATGGCCTTATATATACAGGGTTAGTAAAAAGTCCCGGAACGGTCGAATAACTTTTTTATTTGAAAATTATGATTTCTGAAATTTGGTATGGGGGTATAGTTAATATAAATGCATTCTATGCAATACAGTTAATATTTTTTTCACGTCCGGTTTAATCGGCCATACGTCCAACTTTTTTTTTTTAAATGGACCGCCCAGATTTTTTTAACACTTTTGAATGCAAAATAAAAAACTACGTTCAGGAAGTATTAAGATGTTTATTTTTATTCACAAGAAAACAGTTAAAAAATTAAAAAAGTGTCCTAATACAGAAAAATCAAGGTACCTTTGAAAAAAGTTGTTGTTTAGTGTTTGCATTCTTTTTGCCGTCACATTTGACAATTTTAAAAGCGTTTTAACTTTTGCATCGCTATAAATTTACTTATTTTAAACATTGACACATTTGAAAATGGCAGAAAAACTTACTGAATCAGAACGAATTGAGATATTAATGATGCGTGGGTGTGATCGTCAACGTTCTTTTGAAGAGGTTCGTATTTTGTTTAATACTGTTTATCCGGATCGTCACATTAGTAAAAGTACGGTATGCCGAACAATTCAAAAGTTTGAAGTCTTTCGTCAGGTGAAGGATTTACCTAGAAGGGGACGTCCATTAACAGCAACAGATGCAGAAACTAGTTTGAATGTGTTACTTACAGTGGAAGAAAATCATCACGTGTCCACAACAGAATTAGGTCAAATTCATGAGATCTCTCAAAAATCTGCTCATACGATTCTTAAATCAGCAAGAATGAAAGCCTATAAAATGTATCCCGTCCATGAGTTAACTGAAGATGATCCAGATCGTAGACTACAATTTTGCGAAACAATGACGGAATTGATCGAGCAGCAGCCTAATGTTTTAGATCACATAATTTTTTCAGATGAGGCAACGTTTTGTCTCAACGGCACTGTGAACAGACATAATTGTCGCTACTGGTCAATTGAAAATCCGCATTGGATTGAAAAAGTCCATACACAGCGTCCTCAAAAGGTGAATGTCTGGGCTGGTCTTGTTGGAAACAACATCATAGGACCATTTTTATAAGAGGAAATTTAACTGGCAACGTCTACTTAAATTTATTGCGAAATGAGGTAGTTTTTTTTTAAACAAAATTCTTTTGCATACTCATATATATATATTCACACACTAGTTACTTAACTACTTACTCTTTTCAATTAGATTCCTTTACTGTGTAAATTACAGCTTGTCACTCTTCACTTAACTTCCTTCTGTGATGGCATCTATTGATTCGGCAAGACCTCCGCGTGAAACATGGTCCTTTAGTTTGCTAACGGATGTAATAACCTCAAACATTCACATAATGTGCTGATTTCTAATGCAAGGATTGAAGTTTAGGTGACCCAAAGATTGAGAACGGAGTAACAGTTAAACGCCAGCCCTACTATCAATTTCGTTCTTTCAATATAGATTTCAATAGAAAATAATTCTAAAAGCACAAACCCGAAATATAGTTTTAAAGTGATGTTACATAAAATATAAGATATTGCATCAAACTCTTAATAAACGTCCTAATAAAAGTTATTAGCCCTCCACTTCCACCAACTAATAAAAATGATGTAGGTAATAAGCCTGTTCCTTTTTCTAATGTGTTATTGAGTGCTCCAAGTAGCCAATAAGAATTATTAGAATCTTAATAGCTCATCGAAAGCCTCTTAACGTCACCGACACAACCAAAATAGGAGGTTATGTTCACAAGTTTCAAATTACGTACGAGAAACATGGATATTTTTGAAAGCTGTGAGGAGTTTGCCGAAGATCCGGTGAATCTATATTTGAAATAGTTGGTCCTGACAGACAATAAGCTATTAGGAAGCCTCATATAAACCATTTAAACAATTCGGATGTTGAAATTTGAATAGAATCACAACCGAATTTCTTTGTTAAACATCAGAAGTATATCGGTAAGTGTATCCGCTACCCAAAATGGCAACCGCTCTTCAATATGATATTGATGCAGCATTAAGTCTGTTGTGCATAAAATCTAAGCACACGTAGTCTTAAAAAATGTTCATGTTTCTCGTTCATAAATAATTTCAAAGAATTTCAAACTTGTGAACATAATCTTCTTTTTTTGGTTGTGTCAGCAAAATTTTTAGAGACTTTCGATGAGCTATTGGTGCTTACTGGCTACTTCAACCACTCAATAACATTTTAGCAAAATAAATCAGCTTATCACCTACATAATTTTTATTAGTTGGTGGAAAGACAGTTATTCACCTAATAAGTTTTATTAGGAACTTTATGACGAGTTTGAAATACCGGCCTCAAATTGAAATGTATTGTTTATATATATGCCACGTAGAAATATGCATTTCCTTCATTAAACTTTACTATTTATACAAGTTAGTTTTGATAACCGGTAAAATCGGACCTGGTTAAAATGGAGTTTACTGCACACATTTGTGCATACGAAAGATTTAAGAAATGTTCTTATATATATTTCTTTAAAATGTGATTATTGAAACAGCTCAAGTAATGATTATTTTCAAAAATTTGGGAATTACATTTCCGTATTTTTTTTTTTTACTACATTGAGAATTTATTACGTTTCGTTTTTGTTCTTGAAAAATTTGCCAAACTAGTTAAGAGTACAGTTCAGTATTTGATTTTTCATGGGGAAATTATCTATTCTATTGTAATTACCCAAACAATGTATTTCAAATTGTTTTTCAACATTTGGGCACTACTTTTTTTCTATTATTTCTAGTTCTTTAGATTTATTAAATTCATATTACTGCCTAGGCTCATTGGTTTTCTTATAACTGTTCTCACTGAGTCGGATTTCTTATTGTATTTCGCACTGCCGAAGCATGGTTTGAAAAAATCCCATGCCTTTTTTGCGCCAACTACTTCTATTTAGACTAACTAACAAACTAACGTCCGTACACTAAATTGAATCCTTTGCATTTGTGCTTTCTCTGTTAGTGATTGGTGATTCTAAAAAATTAAAAATACTTACTGATTTTTAATAAAAATAAATTACTTTTAAAAGTTCTTATGCAAGAAGTATTTTTATTCAGATTCATAATTAACTTCTACTAAATTCATATTTAAGAGATAGATAAAGTAGGCAATACTTAAGTGTTTCTTTAAATATGATCCTCGAAATAGCTCAAATAATAATTATTTTTAAAAATTTAAAAATTACAGCATTGAGAGTTTCTTATTTTGATTTTTGTTTTTGAAAAATTCGCGTAACTAGTTGCCAGCATACAGTTCGGATTGTGATTTTTCGAGGGGAATACGAAAAATAATGCAACATCTACGTAATTACCCAAACAATGTATTTCAAATGCGCTTTCTCCGTTTGCGCACTACATTTTTTTTCTTCTTCTTTAGTTTACTAGGTATTCTGACTGCATCGTCAGACTTAAACTGATCATTAATTCTTCTTTCCCTTTTTCTTCTTCTTTTGTTTACTTGGTATTATTACTGCATCATCAGGCTTAAACTTATCATACTTACTATCTTCATCGTCTGTGAGATTTGGCCCCTTTGTTTTTTTCTTCTTCTTTTGTTTACTTGGTATTATTACTGCATCATCAGGCTTAAACTTATCACTCTTATGATCTTCATTGTCTGTGAGATCTGGCCCCTTTGTTTTTTTCTTCTTCTTTTGTTTACTTGGTATTATTACTGCATCATCAGGCTTAAACTTATCACTCTTGTGATCTTCATTGTCTGTGAGATCTGGCCCCTTTGTTTTTTTCTTCTTCTTTTGTTTACTTGGTATTATTACTGCATCATCAGGCTTAAACTTATCACTCTTATGATCTTCATTGTCTGTGAGATCTGGCCCCTTTGTTTTCTTCTTCTTCTTTTGTTTACTTGTTATTATTACTGCATCATCAGGCTTAAACTTATCACTCTTATGATCTTCATTGTCTGTGAGATCTGGCCCCTTTGTTTTTTTCTTCTTCTTTTGTTTACTTGGTATTATTACTGCATCATCAGGCTTAAACTTATCACTCTTATGATCTTCATTGTCTGTGAGATCTGGCCCCTTTGTTTTTTTCTTCTTCTTTTGTTTACTTGGTATTATTACTGCATCATCAGGCTTAAACTTATCACTCTTATGATCTTCATTGTCTGTGAGATCTGGCCCCTTTGTTTTCTTCTTCTTCTTTTGTTTACTTGGTATTATTACTGCATCATCAGGCTTAAACTTATCACTCTTATGATCTTCATTGTCTGTGAGATCTGGCCCCTTTGTTTTCTTCTTCTTCTTTTGTTTACTTGGTATTATTACTGCATCATCAGGCTTAAACTTATCACTCTTATGATCTTCATTGTCTGTGAGATCTGGCCCCTTTGTTTTTTTCTTCTTCTTTTGTTTACTTGTTATTATTACTGCATCATCAGGCTTAAACTTATCACTCTTATGATCTTCATTGTCTGTGAGATCCGGCTCATGTGATTTATTTTTCTTCTTTTGTTTACTTGGTATTATTTCTGCATCATCAGGCTTAAACTTATCATACTTATCATCTTCATTGTCTGTGAGATCTGGCTGGTTTGAATCAGCTGCTATTATTACTGCATCATCAGGCTTAAACTTATCATCATCAGACGCTTTAAGATTGGGATTATCCATGCCGACATATGATTTGATAACCTGCCATATCATTTTAAGGCCACTTAGTATGATTTGGAATATACCGTCTTCCGTAGTGTAAATTGCGTCCCGCCGAAATGCGATTTCTCTCTTACTGACTGATGATTCTACAAAATACATAAAACAAAATATCAAACAAATGATGGATGTCAGTTTTATAATATAGTTTACAGTTAAATTATTTTAACTGTCTTCATGCTTTATATAAAATTCTGTTTTACTTCGTCATACCTATTGTCACTCTTCATTTACTTATAAAGTAGAAGATAATCACCATGTACTATGTTAATAAAATAAGCGTTGAATCGAGCTTTGCATATAACGCACAGAGAGTTGCGCCCGTACGACCATGTATACCGGTGTTCCAGATTCAATGATACAAGTAGTGATGGGAAGCACGCAACGTTTATTCACGACCTTGGGTTCGAACGAAGCGAGAAATCCAGAGAACGAAACTCATATAGTTTCGTTCATGCAAGTTTTATTTCGCGTTCACCCGATCTACGATCTTTGACTAGCCAAGCCCCCGTCTATGCTAGTGCTTACACAGTACACAGGCAAACGAAAGCAAGTGAACGCAACCCATCGAGTTTCGTTCATTCATCTGTCGGCGTTCGTCAGGTACTGACAGCACAACCTACTTTCCCGTCACACGTTTCCAGTTGAAACCGTATAACATTATTATATACTCTTAGCATTCAAACTCTACACCGTACAAAATAAGGCGCGTTCGACATTGTAGCTGGGAGTACTCCGAGTTACTCGATGACATCAATTTGACGTATGCCATAACTTGTGATTGGTCAGTTACAGCTTGCTTACATCAAATTGACGTCATCGAATAGCTCCGAGTACTCCGAGCTACAAATTCGAAAGCGCCTATAGTTGGTTTAGAAAAGTTATCATAAATTGAAACGGAAAAGTATCTCATCTTCAATATATACTGAACGGCCTGATATTTAAAATACATTCATATGCTTAAAGAAACTGAAAGTTCTGATTGTGATTTTAAAATTTACATTGGTAGCTTAAACATCTATAAAACAATCGTCAGGACAGTGGTGATGTATGGCAGTGAGCTATGGAAGATCAACCAAAAAGAGGCGGAAGCAGTGGCAGTATGGGAGAGAACAGTGTTGAGGAAAATATATGGAGGGGTGAGAGAGAATAACCAGTGGAGACGTAGAACCAATGAAGAACTCATGCAAATATATGGACAACTCTCGATTGTTAAGGTGATAAGGGCCCAAAGAATGAGCTGGCTGGGACATATTGCGAGGTTACCAGACTCGAGGCCAACAAAACAGGTTCTGGAGGTAAGAATATCGGGAAGAAGATAGAGAGGAAGACCAAGAACGAAATGGCTCGAAGCGATGGAAAGGGATCTGATGGAAGTGGGAGTCAAAGTTTGGAAGAGACTGATATGGAATAAACTAGAATGGAGAAGAATTTGTAACAAAGCCATGGGCACAAGAGGCCTGCAGAGCTGAATATATATATATATATTCAGGGAGATGATGAACAACAGTTGTGTTCGTCCTTCTGTGTTATACATTTCGGCTCCGAATTTTAATCTGTTAATATTTTATTAATTTTATTAATTTGACCGCATCAGTTTTTCCTCAATTTGTTTACGACTTTTACTTCAATATTTTGCAACCTTTTTATATTTTACACTTCAGTTTTTAACTTGTAATATAATAATAAATTGTCCACCCATGTGCGTCGTTCTTGCCGACATTTTGATCTCTCATTAATTCTCCTGAAGAAGGAAATAAACATTTCCGAAATAATGAGTTTCATTTACTAATTTCTCCATTGCTGGAAGACCGAATTCCTTGATCGAAATCATCTCCCTAACTATTTATCGGTCGATAAATACATCCCAGTTCCATATATATATATATGGATATATTTATATTTATATTTTACACTTCAGTTTTTAACTTGTAATATAATAATAAATTTTCCACCCATGTGCGTCGTTCTTGCTGACATTTTGATCTCTCATGTAAGTTTTTTAAACTTTTGTTTGTTAATTACCTACTTCCCTTAAAAAACCACTATACCACGCCCTATTCGCTGCAAAAAATAGCTACCTAATAAACATTTGGGGAAACACGACAACAAAAAATCTATCCAAATTACAACGACAACAAAACAAAGCTCTAAAAATAATATACAAGTTACACTATAGAACTCCAACAACACATGTTTATGAAAAAACAAAAGAACTAAACATACAAGGAATAATAACCCTCAATAACATATTATTTCTACACAAAATTAGAAATAAGGAAATTAAAACTAACATAAAATTACAAAGGAATAGAGAAATACATGACTGCAAAACTCGCAGAGTATCGCACTTGAGATCCGAAATATATAAACACCACAACTACAGTCAAACACTAACTACAACAACAATAAAAATGTACAACAAATTACCGAAAAACATAAAAGAATTACCGTACCACAAATTTAAAAGTGAAATAAAACAGATTCTGAGGAAGAAAAACTAAGAGTTAAAACCTAAACCACGACTTGAAGAAAGAAGGAGGCCCCACCGTTAGCCCGAGACAGTAGTTCCCGAGGCGAGGATGAGGGATGGAGGAGCAGCAACGCTACAGATATATACATACACAACATACATTATGTATATGTGTATCTATTGTATTGTTGTTCGTTTATTGTAAATAAATAAATTTGTTTTACTGATTGCTTTTCAATTGTAGTAATTCTCCTGAAGAAGGAAATAAACATTTCCGAAATATTGAGTATTAATAAATGAGTTTCATTTACTAATTCCTCCATTGCTGGAAGACCGAATTCCTTGATCGAAATCGTCTCCCCCCCTATATACATATATATATATATATATTAATAGGTTCCTTTTTTTGAATCTTTGTCATATTTGATATTTTCTTTATTTATGTACATTTCCATATTTTCTTCCACACCTAGTTGTTTTATTATCATTATGTATTATAAATTCATTCATTATTAAGAATAATACATCTAAATTAATCAGACTTTTATTCCTTAATTTTCCTGACATGCAAATTAAACAAAGGCTGTGTAATATAATTATACAGTAAACCCCCTTATTCGCGCCCTCTGTATTCGCGAACGTTATATAGCACTTCGGTATTTCCCCGGTCTATTTATTTGTTTAGAGGTTAACACAAAGTATTTGTCTATTCTGATATGAAATACATACTGTAGATAGTGTAGATTATTTAAATAGCGAATTGGGTGTTTTAGTTAAAATATATACATACATACTAGATATTTTAAGAGTTAAAGTTTTCAATAAGTGAAGTGTCGTGTGTATTGTTGGGAAGTTTAACCTAGCATATACATATATATTACTTTCTATTGAAATTTATAACTTTATAGAACTAAAAAATGTCGACAAAACCGTTGAGTGGTATAAAAACGAAAAACAGCGTTTTAGATCTAAGCACAAAATGGGATATAATCGAACGGTTAAATAAGGGTGAGAAACCTTCTGAATAAGTGAATCAAATTTTGAAAAATCTTGTGTGTGAAAAATGTGTTTATAGCTGTACTTTAATATACTGAGTCAACTTCAATTAGGTGCATCTCCTTTTTTTTTAAAAAAATACAGCCGGTATGTGTTTGCATTACTGAATTCATATTAATAAGTGCTTTGATTTTTGTTAAGCATGTTCTATGTCTACCTTTTCTACTTTTTGAGTTATTATGGGTTTCATTAATTTCTCATTATTTTGGTCGTATTTATAATCTTATTGTTAGTAGGTATCGATTATAAAACTGTAGGCCAGGAAATAAATATTTAATAAAAAAATTACCAAAAAAAAATTTATATATATAAAATCGATATAATTAAACAAATAACAAACACTGTCGAATAATACATAAAAAAACTAATTATAACATATTTTCGATATAACCGCCAAAAGGCGTGAGATATGCCTAATTGAAGTTGGCACTTTAGTGGCGAACACCAAGTATATTACAGTACACCTACAATACACCAGAAAGTGTAAGTATGTCTGTACTAAGCTATTTCAAAATTTGGTTCACTTATTGTAAGTGGTAATTAAATTACTACCGCCTTTATCGAGCAATGTAAATGGCACAATTTTTTGAAAATCAAAAATATCTTTGGAATTAATGAGTTTTAGGCTAAAGTATGTTATATCGTTTTCTTTTGGGATTTACTGACACTTTTAAAAATGCAATAATATTGATGATACTGATTGTATTTAAGAAAATGAACTTGAAGACCGTATGTAGGTTCTGAAACACTCTGTACCAATGCCGATAATTTGCGTTATAGATCATTCATGTTCCTACAATAAATTGTATAAACTCTTTTTCTAAATGGATGTTACTGTAAACATAGAACAAACGACGACGCAGTGCTGAAATGATTATTACCGCACACTGTGCTTTAATGAGATATTGTATATAATGAGAGAATGTAATATGGGCGATTAACGTGCAAATTAGAAAAAAATACTGTAAAAAACTCGTGTCACAATGACTTGAGTTTTAAAATACTATCAAAATACTATTAAAACACGAGTGTCATAATAACATTTATGTAATGCGAGTACAAGTTTAAATAACGAGTGATTCAATGTACGAGCATTACGAGTCATCGTGACACGAGTTTTTTACAGTATTTTTTCTAATTTGCACACACTGAAAAAGCAAAATTAATAAACATCGTTTATTGAGTTGGGTTTATTAATATCAGAAAAAATATTGTATTGATAAATTTATTTGTTATACTGAACAATATTGTTTATTGCTGGTCACGCTGAAGAAGTCAGTTTATTGCATTAATAAAATGAAGTTTATTACTTATTGAAAAAAGGAATTATTAAGTAGTTTGTTAATATAACGTAGTATATTATTAATTTAATTAAATATTTTATTATTTCTGTGACTTACAATGTATTTTTAATATTTAGTTAATTATATTAATAAATGAACTTATTCCAGTATTGATTGTTTGCAATCATTTCACTCTAACGCATACTGCATCATTATTATGTTTCACGGTTCACGCATTCTCTGCAGATGTATCGTTACCGTGTGCAATTTTTCCTCATAACCACAGATTCGCATTCTACATTTCCCTCTAGACAGGCATAAACACGCCATTTATGCCAACTATTTTATGTATCTGCATTCGGAAAAATAGTGTTTCTAGTGTTGTTACAGGCAAAATTAAGCTACGCCTCCCTATTCTTTTATTTCTCAATTCCGTTTAAAAACTTGTTGAATACATAATTATCCAACTTTTAGACAAATCACTTAACATAGCTTTATATGTAACGAACAATAAGTGGGGATAATCTTTGATATTGTCACAATGTAGCTGCACTTTTTTGAAGTTGGTTATAAAATTAAGCGACTTGATTATTACTAAAGTTTGTCAAATAATATAAACAGATTTGGAAAATGTGCAGTTAGACATTTTCCAAACCTGTCTATATTATTTGGCACACTTCAGTAATAAATAAATCTATTACATAATTAATAGTTGCTACAACTACTATTAATTAATGGAATGTATGAATTTCATATAAGCAATAAAATGTTAATTCATACAATATACCATGGTTAGCAATATGAACATCTAGTTTATATATAATATGAACTTATTTTATTTTATTAAAAACTTCGTTAATCACTTTAACGTATACCAATTTTTTAAAGCAATTTTTTTCTTTGTTATAAAGATGAACCTATATATTTATTAATACAATAAACGCATATACTTTGTATTGATAAAGATGTTCATTGGACGAATATTGACAAAATCATTATTGAAGGAATGTATTTTTTTATTATATTTGTGTATCTTTTTCGTTTAGTGTACTACTTATCATTGTCAATTTTGTTTGCATTTGTAGAGTTGTTTGCAGAATACTCATATTTAGACGAGAAATTCCTTGACATTCAGCGATTATGTAATTCGACGTTAATATAAGCAACTCTTTTTACAAACTAAATGAAATGAAATACAATATACTATCATATACTACTTAACAGTAAATATAAAGGTTTTAATAGCATTACTGAAAGATAAGAAAATATAAACTCATTAGTTTAAATTGATTCTTATTAACCAGTAGATAATATTGACAATTAGAATAGATTTGTGTCGCCTTAGAATAATGAGTTCAATTCGATAAAAGTATATTCTGTATACTATATTGTGCTAGGCCAGTAAAGTGGTATTTTACCTAAGGAAGAGTGTGTTATAAAGTTATACTTTAGATTTCAGAATATGGGAGTAGGTATACTAGGACAGTTCTGGGCCAAAATTCCATATGAAATTGGGTAATAAGGCTCTGAAAGTGCACTTTTCCCATACCTCACGTGACCTACTACAGGCATACAGGCTTAAAACCACTGACAACAGCGAAGGAACCTCCCGTGGGGTGTCATATTACTGATGCTTCTTGGATTTGTTAACTCGGCAATTTACTTACACAGTTGCAGGCCCGATCCAAACTATCGGCATATGTATGCGAATGACTATTTTGGCCCCGAACTGTACTAGTATACCTATAGGAGTCGAAAAAAGTGTATCTTTCCAATTACTTTTTAACGTGTTTGTATAAACAAAAAAAATGCAATAGTTTACACCACGTTCGTTTCAAAACACTAGATATTATGTTATTTGCTCATGATATCACCGATTTATGAGAGCGCAATAGAGCCAGTGAAAACTAGTAACAATAAAAGTTATTAATTGGAGGTTTGTTTTTATATTTAATTGTTACGATTATTTCAGAGAAACTGTTTAATTTAAAGTTATATGTACATTTATTACTTAAAAGCCAAGCTTTATGAAGTTTGAAAAACGAAATTAAACTTTAAATTAAACAATTACATTTGAAATTCCTATTCTATACCAGGTAAACTTTTCTATATATTTTATGAAAAGTTCTTGAGCTTAAGTTTTGCCAAATCTTTTGTCCGAGTATTTCTAACTAGATTCGGCGAGTCCGAAACCCAAGTACTGGAACCTGAGAAGCTCTAATTATTTTGCTATTAAGTTTCTCAGGTCTACTTCCAATGAATTTTTTGAGCTAATGTATTTGTCATAGTCGTTAGTATCTTAATTCCTAAAAATATGATTGCATCATTTACGAATAGATAATTTATCGTTATTAAAAAAAGTTAAAAAGCAAGATAGCACAATTTTATTGATATGACTATACTTAGCAATATCCGTGCAAAGGATTGTCATAGAAAATTTGCGAACGAATAATGTGGAAGCAATCCAACTTACGAATGTAGACATACTAGCGTTTTCGAATTTTCACACGAATATAAAAAGAAAACCTTAGTAGCAAAAAGAAAGAAACTCATTAATCATACCAAACTTCTTCATATAGTAAACTTACCTAAACGTAACAATGGAACGATACAGTTTTACTTGATCATACCTCATTTAAACCACGGTATTCTCAGTAACATCTTTGTAGCACCTCAATTCATTCTTAATTAAGAACGAACTAACACATTGTACACAATTCTTCAAAATTCTCTTGACCTTATATGTACATATATATACATTCTGGTGTTTTAGGTCTTAGGCATTTACATAAAATATATAATTGATAAAATATCAAAGTTATACATTATACATACAAATGACTAAGACCTAATCCAAGAAGATAGTATATAAATATATTGTACACAATGACTTTTCACACAAATTAATTGTAAAAATAAAACACATAATATTATAAACTTACAAACTCACAAGAATTATATATGAGAACATTATTTACGTTCTTAAGTTATCCACCGCTAAATAATTTCTTCTGGATTTATTTAAATCTAGCGATATGGTCATACAAGGTATGTTTATGGTATAATTATTACAAATTTTAATGTAACTGCGACTAACTTATTAAATCCTTCATTCAGTTAACCTAGTAATATTTAATTAAGCAAGTTCAAGTAGACGTAAATAAATGAAAACGTAAATTTTCGTGTATTTATCAGCGAATATTACTTCATTAGTAAGTACTGAAACAATAAAGTATAAAATACTTAATTCACAATGACAAATACCACTAATTTATAACTACAGTGTGATTACTGTGGGTGTGTGTATAAGTTCAATATAAATCATAATCATCATTTAACGTAAGCATTATCGAAAAATTCGCTGGCAGTCTGCCTTCCTCACTATACTCTCCTACTAGAGGAATTGCGTAGGTGTTTGTGCATCTGTGTAGGTTAATTTACATTCAGAAGGACAGATTCTAGATAGAGCCTGTTATGTATGAGAGGAAAGGAACCTTGGTACTTAGCATATTAGTATTTAAACATCTACCTCAATCAAAGAAATCTGACGTATAATCATTAAAATATAATAGACAGTATAAAATAATAAAGCCACCCAAAATAATTAGAAATCAGTGCATCAAAGTAGTGACTTTGAATATCTAGAATCGTAATTATTCACTTGCAAGCAATTTTCTATCTGAATATTACGTGTAAAGTTGGAAGAAAATAATATTTATGTATAGTGGCATCAAAATTAGTATTGCTCCAGATTGTTTCTTTCTCATTAAATATTCAGCAATAATAATACAAAGGCTGTCCTTGAAATTAGAGGGTCTTTTATACGTACTCATTTTCGTAAGAACCGTTTAATATGCCAACAGTTTCTAAAAAATACACAGTCTAATTCAAAGGACCAAGAAATAATAATGGATTAGGCAAATGTGATCACTCTAGTAGTGTAATAAAGTATTGTTTAAACCTATCTAGATCCATACAACGTTTTATTCAAACGTTTTTAGCGTAGACATAATTTAATGACTACACACTAAAAAATATTTGCAATTCCTACAGAAAATTCCAGTAATGTATAGGGTAAATTTACCAAAAAATTAGAAAATATATCTAAAGTTTTCTATTAAATTTTTTAATTTTTGGCAATTTTACCTTATACGTTACTGGAATTTTCTGTAGGAATTGCAAATATTTTTTAGTGTGTAGGAATAACAAACTTGGTAGGTCATTCTATTTAGTTAGGTTGATTCAAATCATTCGCTTAATATCCGCATTTGAAGGATCATTTAAAAATATTTTCATCTTCCGGAAACGTTTTGTTATACCGGTAGTGAATTTCGGGTGGGATTTTCTTATCATAGTCGTTGTAGTATTATCCTAGGAGCAGTTCTCCAGAAACGTGTACACTATAACTAAACACTTATTTATTATTATTATATGTAATTATAATATGCCGTATAAAATTTCTAATAAATAGTAATGTATAGATATTAGACAGCTTATTGCTTTATTATGTAAATAAAAATCTCCGATTGCTATTTTTTCTTCACATGGCAACCGTGTTGAGCCTTTTGTTAGTTGGATAGTTTTTAAAAAGATCTTTTCAACGATGTATAACATTCTGAAAGAAAGTATTTCTAGGGGAGGTATTGACTAAAAGAATAATTAATTTCTAACGTGAAATTAATAGACTATGAAGTTTAATACTAATGAAAAATGAATGCGGAAAGATATGGTAAGTAATGCTATAAATAACAACAAGATACTGACTTGTAATTTTATATTAAGTTGTCAAGCTAAAATTAGTGCTAACGAGGTTAGTTAATTAAAACCTTGTGGTTACTTGTGTAATGAGTCTTGATAATGACATATAAATGTTCAAATGAAAAAATAGTTAATTTGTTTTATTTTTTCAGTTGAATTTTCTTGGATTACAATTAACTTATAACAGATATTTGAGGCTCAAAACGTTTATATTTTTTGATAGAAAACTTTATCTTATACCTGATTGATTTTTATTCACTTGATTTATTTAATTTAAAATCGATGTATTTAGTTTTAAAACGGCAAACACTCGCAAAAATTTAGAACACATAATAGTAGATATATTAAGATCATTAAACGAAAAGATATTTTGTAGGGTTTGTAACTCGTCCTTATATTTAAAAATTTCTTTAACGAGTCTAGTCTCTTTTAGCACTTTTTTTTTATTCTCTTTACCTTCATTACTTTTCGTACCTTATTATTGTTTTATAGTATGATCTACTTATATCTTGTCGCTTTTTGCCAATATAAAATTTGTCAATAGGGGTAAAATCCCTTGGCTTCCCTTCATCCAAATTAGCAATAGTTAATAGCGCTCTATTTGCAATCCTGAAATTTTGTTTATTTATACTCTATATTCGCTTTTCTAGGTTATTATATTTGTTTTTTGCCATATAAATTAACAATTCACTACTCCAATGATCACATTTGTATCGGTATGAATATGTAAACTTCTAAAAATGTTGGCATTTATATTCAAATTCAGTAGTACAGTAATACAATATATTTACGTATAATATATAATTATATATGTTTTGATTATTATTAGTATTAAGTAGTCGAAAACAAAAACGCTTTTATTTCAATAAGAACTTTAAAGGCCAAAATGTTTACAAGTAACGCGCATGTAAAAAATAGTAGTTCGCAATCGACTTACCAGGCTCGAAGTCGTAATCCTGGTCAACTGTAAAAAAGACAGAATATATAATAACAAACTAATAATAATTAATAATATTAAATGGCAGTGTATTTACTTTTGTTTAATCTAGAAAAATTAATGATGAATGAGAGAGATTGATCATCAATATTAATTAATCAACCTAGAAATATTAATTGTGCATAGCTGTAACAAAACTGACTTATGCATATAACAACACAGCGTTTAATTATAACAGTGTGTGAATACATCGGTGTGACCAGTATTCTCAGAATGCAACAAAAGTCGACGTTTGAATTTTGCTCCTGTAACTATTTTGGTAAATCACGACATTCATATAATTTTACTTACCGAGTTGCTCAAGTTAAAATAAATTCTCAAATTCGAAACAAGTAGGTACAATTTTTTATTTGATTAATTTGAACGATGTTTGCCCATTCGGGCATTTGGTCTTTGGTTAAAAATAAACACCCACGAATTTCCGAAGTCGCTGCATGCTTTGTCTATATATCATATTACTTATTTTCTAAATGTAAATTTTATATAAATTTTAGATTTCTAAATGATGATGATTTTGGATTCATAGAACGATTTACTTATTACAAGCATTTTCTAAAAAGCTGGTCTTGCATTACTTCATGCATCGAATGTTGCAAAAAATGTAGGTATTATGGTGGTCTTATATATATATATATATGGGGCTTTACATTTCATGCAGAAATTGTAGCCACTCTTTTAAGAGCTCTGATGACTCATTTTGTATGGTGAGTCACTCCATTTAGTTGTTTTATGTTTTTTATCATAGGTTGTTGTGTGATTTCGCTAAGTCTGCAATTTGCTTCCACTTTTCCCTGTCCTTAACCTTACACTTCCACTCCTTCACCTCCATCTTTCTTAAGTCTTCTGCTACCTGTTGCTGCCATGTAATTTGTGGTCTTCCTCTTTTTCTACGTCCCATCAGCTTCCAATCTGTAACTCGCTTAATTACAGAATCATCTTCTCTTCTATTCACGTGCCCGAGCCATTTTATTCTTGCCGATTTCATTATTCGTACTATTGTTTCTGCATTTAAAATTTCTTCTATTTCGCTATTGTACATCCTTCTATATATATCTTCTCCTACTTTTACTGGGCCACAAATTCTTCTAATGATTTTTCGTTCAAAAATATTTAATCTGTCCACTTCCTTTTTTGTCATGCTAATCGTCTCTGCCGCGTATGCCACTACTGGTCTTATTGCTGTTTTATAAATTTTCAACTTTAGTCTTCTACTTATTTTCCTGTTCTTCATATATAGTTTATATTTGTTAAAAGCCCGATGCCCTGCCTGCTTGTATTCTCTGCTCTATCTCTACTATCCTTCGGTTATTTCTATTTATAATGTTACCGAGGTACTTGAAATTCTCTACTTCTTTGAATTTGAATTCCCCTATCACTATTTCATTCAGGTTTCTACATTCTTCTCTACTGATTCTCATATATTTTGTCTTTTCTTGATTAATGTTATGGTGGTCTTATGGTGATTAATAACTGATTAAATTTGTGCCTCCTAAACTTGTCCAGAATCTACAATAAGTACCATTCTTTATTCATCCATAGGTACAGTTGATTTGTTCGATGAGCTGTGTGTGAATTGAAACTTAGCTTTGCTAAATAAATATTGTCGATATGTGACAACAACCTAATTTTTAGCTATTTTTATTTTATAGGGAGAGAAAAACTAGAGGCATGTACAGAAAATCTCAAAATCTACAATTATACTATAAATTTCCTTTATGAATAAACTTTTAAATTTTAACATATTGTACAGAAATTTTCTTATGTTACGTATGACAATTTATTAACGCTCATTTAGAGAATTATAGATCTTATTCAAAAATACTGCAGATATGCTACATTACATATCGTCTGAACTTTTCAATGTCTTCATAAAAAAAACTAAATTAATCGATATGTGTTATCATTTCTGTTTGGGCATTTCGAGTAGACTTTTTGAAGGCACTGTATATTCCCTTCCTTTTCGGCACTTTTACTTTATTAAAATTCACGTCACCCGTACAATCTTCATTTATCCTTCTGAATTTGTAAATTTATGATATAATGCCGATATAATGACTTCATTCATTATATCGGCACAAAGGTTTCCTTTCTTCAATAATATTATTGCTTGTTGTCGATGTGTATACATTCAATATGAAATTTCAGCCAAATGGAATAAATTCGATAATAAATAAATGGGTGCGTGTTAAAAAAGAAACGCTCGGACACGTCGATTGGTATTTTTAGTTGTTAATTTTTTTCAACAGAAACCTTTCATACATTGTGTGTCATGTAACAGTGGCCAATACCAACTTTTTTATTTTAAATGCACAGCCTGTATGTTATTAAATTTTTGGATTCTTCAGAAAATTGTAGACATATTTCATGTACATTGTTCTATACCTATCTTCAACTGTTTCGGAAATATTTAGTGTCTTCAATTTTTTTGCAAAAAATAATATTAAAGAAAAAAGATTATTTGATTACAGAAATTCGCTACAACACACTCAAACACTAATAAGTAATCTGTTTATTTCTTGATATTGTAAAAAGACAAACGAAATAACAGATGGTTTCGCTAAGAGAGGGGCTAGAACACCTTTTATAGGGCCAGAACCTTTTTGCAGGATAAGTAGCAGCGTAATACTGGAGAAATTAAAAAATGAAGTAGAGCAGCGAAAAAACAAATACTGGGAGAATCTCAAGGGAATGTGGCAAGCTAAAACTCTTCTGGGAACCCATAACCAGAAGAGATCTGCAGAATGCATCAACCCGAGTAAAAATAATATTCGCATATTGACAGGGATCCTTACAGGCCATTGTAAACTGAACGGACATCTAAGCAGGCTTGGAATAGCGAAGAAAGCCGAATGTAGATTTTGTGGGGAACAGGACGAAACATTCATCCATCTACTGACAAACTGCGCTGCACTGTGCAATTCAAGGGCGCTGCACCTGGGAGCATGTGAAATCGAAAAGGGAGCCTTCTGACATTCTGCATTTTTTAAAAGGAATCAGACTGGACGGCCAGCTGTAAATACAGCGAGAAGAGAATAGATCTTTCAGGTCGCAGTGTACTATCACCCTAATATCACACATACATACACAACCATCAATTTCACAGATCAACCAAAGTAAATTTTGACTGCTGCCAAATAATAATAAATTGTTTATACATGCTTAGTAACGATGTCTAATTGTAAGCCAACTGAGTTTAAATAAATTGCATTAAATGTAGTCCTCGGAACAATGAAATGCTATCCACGAAGAAACTATTGAAATTATTTTGAAAGGGAATTAAATTCTATGTCGGATAGTATCATCAGATTGATTATACTATGTTGAGCGTTAATTTAAGGTTCTCTATATGTTATATGTAATACAAAAACTCTTTCTATTTATTTTCAATATTAATGTTAAAATATTCTATAAATATATGGTGCTACCTGGGTACCATCATTACTAACGTTTTTTTTTTTTAACTATTAATGATATCAACACCGGGTTTTTTTCATATTGTAGAGCAATGACAAGTTTACTAGTTTTTTAGGAATAGAATAAAAATTCATAGAAAACGGTACTTAAAAATGGCAACGTTTTGACGGCGCTAATGGCGCTATTAGAGCCCAATAGCATTGAATTATCTCTATTATCTTTGTTGAATTGTATTCGCTAATTCAAACAATTATTTACTTTAAACATCAGTGGAACTCTTGGTTCAATTAATTGAGTGTATGCGACTAATTTGTACAAATATTGTGTTCGTTGTCGAATAACCTTTGATGCTGTTTGACATAAAACTAAAAATGAGAAAAAGAATATACTGATGATTAGCTCAAATACTAGTAATATATTTAAATTTTCGTTCAGTAGTCCATAACTTAAAAGTTTTACAGAGATTCTCATATACGTATGTGCAGGGGTGATTTTGCGTAATGTCATGAACACTAACATTTAAAAGATTATTGAATGACTACCATTGTAAATTCAATCAGCAGTATTAGTACGACTAATTCAGCACCGGGCAATGTAAACAATGCCCAACGAACAAGGTCACTGTGAGTAATATTGTAGAATTCATCACATTGCTCGGCTATTCCCCATGACCATCATATCTTGGGCAAAATAAATATGCGCGGTAACACATACATTTGTAGCTTGCTAATATATTTTGCAGCATTTAAAACCATAAATTTACTTATAAGTAAATCCTTTAATATATCTTGATATTGCGAAAATTTGTATTAATAAATTCTAAATGTAGAAATCAAAGCTTTATTTTACGTTTCGCCAATATCGACATTGGCTTCTTTAGAAATTATCCAATAATTATTATAAAAAAATCTGTAAAGCAATACTTGTTTCAGTATATAAAATTTTATTTTCTGACATTAGAACATTTTTTAATGTTTTAATGTCAGAAATTAAAATTTTAAATACTAAAACAACTATTGCTTTACCGATTCTTTTATAATTATTGGATATTTTCTGAAGAAGCTAATGTCGACATTGGCGAAACGTAAAATAAAGATTTGATTTTTAAATTTAGAATTTATTAATACAAATTTCCGCAAAACCAAGATTGGAAACGAATCGGAAAAGAAAATAATACCAAAACATATAAGTAAATACATATTATTTACTGGTTTGCAATCGTCTTTATTCAAGCAAGAGTTGCTGTTGTGACATTTTGAGTTACACAACTTTCCTCTATTACGATATTTACACTTCCCCGTGTTGCATTTCTAATCACAGAAGCATCTATCATATCCTGGAGGGTCTAGGACAGTTCGCCGCGGCCGGTTCGCTGCGGGTCTTCGTCGTTTTGTTGGTGTCACGTATTCACTCGACCGTACACAATACGTCAAAATTTCATTCAAAAAAGAAAATACCAGAAACTATTTCTATTCATCGACTATGCCGACGTGTTTAAGAGTGCCTCAAGGTTCGGTTCTAGGCCCGGTACTATTTCTACTTTTTATTAACTTTTCCCTCCAGCCCGGAACATGTTTCTCCTCTAAATCGTCCGCCACTGGGAAGCAGTCCACCGCTTCTTAGGTCTGCCGCTTTTCCTCTTATTTTCTGGAATTCTCCATGGTAACCTCTTTACATCTCTCGTTTGGTCCATTCTTTCCAAGTGTCTCAACCATTGTATTCTTCGCATTTTTATAAAATCACTTACACGTGTCTGATCAAGCAATTCGTATAGCTCTGCGTTCGACCTCCTTTCCCATCCCCATTCCGTTTGTTTACCTCCAAAAGCTCTTCTCAGGATTTTTCTTTCCCACACCTCCAACTTTTTTTTTGTCCTATTCGTCATTATCCATGTCTCACTTGCGTAGGTCAGCGTGGGTCTTATTATGGTCTTGTAAACTCTTATTTTTGTTTGAAAAGATACCTCTTTTGATCTTAGGATTGTATTTAAACTCCTTACGCAGTTATCAGCCTTAGCGATTCTTAGACTTATTTCATTTTCTTCTTACGTACCTGGAAATCTAATTTATGTTTACTTCCGCACCCGTTCTTTTACTCCATATATTTTGTCTTATTCACTTCCAAACCTATTTCTTCTGCTGATTCTATTAATTGCCTCGTCACACTTTCCAGTTCTTTTCTGCTTCTTGCCACTAGGGCGACATCGTCAGCATACGCCAAACACTGATGACTTCTGTTAAATAATGTGCCTTTTCTGTTTATGCGGCTTTTCCGTAGTACGCTCTCCAAGACCAGGTTGAACAGTACCGTCGATAAAGGATCTCCCTGTCTCAAACCTTGTTGCACCTTAAAGCTGTCGCTGATTCTATCTTTATACTTCACTCTAATTGTTGTATCTTGTAAAGTCGTTCTTATTATTCTTACTAGTTTTTCTGGGATTTTCATTTCTCTTAATATACTTATTATCTTTGTTCTACTACATGAATCATAAGCTCTTTTAAAATCTACAAAGAGCATGTGAGCTGGGATATTATGCTCGTAGCATCCAGTCATAATTTGTTTCAGATACTTATAATAATAATAATAATAATAAAAGAAACAACAAAACAAATAAATAAAACTGAAATATTTTTTTGAAAAAGGTGAATGTTTCCATCGAAACGTTAAGAAAAATCATTACCAGATGGAAAAATTGTTAAACTGATGTTTTAAAAGTAAAAAAAAATGGGGTGACTGACTCAGATTTTTATTTTACAATTTAATTAGTTAAAATTGTAAAATAAAACTCCAAGAACGCAAGTTTCCTACTACATATTATTTTTATTATATTGATTCGTTTTAAGTTGTATTGAAATGTATTTGAAATCAAGATATGAAGATTCTTGAAGTAGAAGCGTAGAAAAGGAACGCCATATTTGTACCTTGAAATAATATGTATTTATTTTTACTACATTGCATCCCTGGAGAAAACATCCGCGGCAAAACAGCCAGCGGCGAACAGTCCTCGGCGGCGAAACGGCTGCGGCAAAACGGCCGCGGCGAATGGTGCCACCACCTAACCTGGACCACTACGCGCGAAAATTCTCTTGCACATTCAAGTAATGAAACTCGCACGCCCTCTGGTACGTCATATATTACAACCATAGACTCTTTACAAATTGTGCACTTATCTCTTGAGTACATCTGCTTTAATTTTCCTGTTTTTATTCCAAAGATGCAATTATTATCACAGTGACCAGTATAAATAGGAATTTTATGGGCTCATCCCATGAATCGGCTAGTAATTCTGTGTTGGCGAATTCTCGACCGTTAACTTTTGAACACATGCTGCTCCGAAAGCAGTGAAAATATCCAATAAAACGTAAGCACGAAGAATCACAAACTGTGTGATCTTAGTACACAAGAATGTATTTGTATTCTCCGTCTGTATGTGTATTAAATCGATCTGACATCCAGCATTCCTGAAACTCTTTTTCCATTCGGTTTCGGCCACCATGACCAATACTGATATGATGCATCGTATTATAAATTTCATCATTATGCAACATAACATTCAATTGTTAATTAACTAGATAAATAAGTTCTTCTGTATGCCCTACCGTAACAACATTATTTCTGTATGTTTACTTTTAGTTATAGCCAGTCTCACTCAGTTGGAACCATAAGGAAAACTTTTTTATTATTAATTTTAGGAAAAGAAGTTGTTCTTCATAAAAATTTAAAATACAATCATCAGATATTAAATTTTTTCACTCGTATACGTAGGTTGTCAAAAAAATATGAATTTTACTCAAGAGTAAAGGATCTTTATATTTGACAATATCGAAAATTGTTATAAAGAGAAGTTGATCAGAAGTAAAAACTGCGGTCAAATATATAATTACATCCATTTACATTGAAAAAATTATTTTTCTTTTTTGTCTACAATATCAATGCAAAATTTAACTGTAGTTACATGTAATCTATGATGCATTCACATACAAACCATTTGATAGCAAGAAATCTTTGACAGTGAGTTTCGAAACGCGTTAGAATTTATGATACAAAAATGGTAGCTTTATTAACTGATGAAGAGAAAATAGAAATTGTTTTGATTGTGGGAGAAAATTATAAAACACATAGAGAAGCAGCTGTCATTTTTAATAATAGACATCCCAATAAAAATATTAATCATTCATCTCTTACGAAAAGGCTTAATAAGTTTAAGAATACTGGAAGTATTAAAAATAATTTTAATGGAAAACGTCAAAAGCTGATTACCGATGAGAATATGCAGTATGAAGTAATGCGGTCTGTGGTAGAAAATCCAAAACTGTAATTACACAAAAGGAAATCGTTGAAGCAACAAAATGTAAGTAAAGATACAGTGGCAAGAATTTTAAAACTAAATAAATAAAAACCATTCAAACCAAAAATCATTCACACACTGAAAGAAAGGGATTATTATAGGCGCTTTGATTTTTGACTCATCCAAGGGGAGTTAGAAGAGGGCCCTCTTTTTACGAGGCATATATTTTTTTCGGATGAAACAACGTTTTCATCAGATGGAACTGTCTCATCACAACATTGTCGCTTGTGGTATGAAGATAATCCAAATTTTACAATCAAATTTCATTACCAATATTCATTTAAAACGATCGTGTGGTATGGCATTTATAAGAACAGATTAATAGAACCTTTTGTTTTCGACAAGCTATGAATGCCGAACGTTATTTACAGTTTTTATAAACTCACATCAATGACTTAATGGACGAACTACCCTTACAAGAACGTCAATGTATTTGGTTTCAACAAGACGGTGCCACATATCGCAGTACATTGGATGTTAGGTAATATCTCGATCATGTGTTTCATGGAAAAGTTCTGATCTTTTTCGGCCTGCTAGATCTCATGACTAAACCTCCCTTGATTACTTCTTATGGGGTTACTTGAAACAAGAAGTTTACAAGAAAGGGCCGTTTCAAGATGTTAAACATTTGGAGAGGATAATGTTAGAGACATGCCAGAAAATTTCTCTACAAATGATAAGCAATGTATTGCGTGAATTTACTAATAGGTATGGTTAAATGTATTCAATGAGAAGGCTGATATGTCGAGGCATTAGTAGGAGAGTGAAAAGTAAACTTCTACTTTGTTCTAGTATTAATATTATGTTAGTTACACAATTTAGTGTTTGTATGTATTTTCTTATTTGCAAAATAAATACACATGCATTAATTACGTGTTTACATTGAAAAATTGTTAGAAAACATTTAGAAACGAAAAGGGTATCATGTGTTGCATAATCACAAGAGATAAATGTTCATTCAAAATGAAAAGATTAGTAAAAAATAACAAAACCTAATTTTTCAATGTAAAATGGATGTAATTGCATATTTGAACGCAGTTTTTAGTTCTGATCAACATTTCTTTATAACAATTTTCGATATTGTCAAATATAAAGGTACTTTACTCTTGAGTAAAATTCATATTTTTTGACAACTCTCGTATACGACTGAAAAAATTTAATATCTGATGATTGTATTTTAGATTTTAGAATATTTTCTTTTCTGTCAGATAGGACGCAATTTGTTAAAGTTAAATTCAAATGTAATCAAAATATTAAATCATTTCATTCAACCTGTTTGCCTGCCAAGATGGGGGTTCCGCAGGGATCGATCCTTGGTCCTGTTCTTTTCTTATTATTTATAAATGATATAACTAATTTTATGGAATCAGTAATCATTTACGCGGATGATACTTCGGCCGTCATTTCCGATTGTCGTATTGAGACATTGCGGGCAAGAGTTGACTCCCTGTTGGGCCTGTTAGACCAGTGGTTTGGGTGCAATGGGCTTCATATGAATATTGCCAAGAAGGGCTTTACAGTATTTCTTGTCTTTCTATTACGCCGAAGCTCATGTCAGACTTTCTTATGGTATCATATTCTGGGGCTCCTCGAGTTTCTCTTCCAGAGTATTTATCAGCGAAAAACGCATCATCGCTGTATTGCTAATATAAATTCTACCGAGTCTTGTCGGCCGTTCTTTGCCAAATTTAAGATTTTACCTTTACCAAGTATTATTTACATTCTGGAGCTTCTCTCGTACATTCACTCAATCCAGTATAAGATCCCAAAAATTCAGACTACCATACATACAATACTAGGTATAACGACCTGCTTAGGACTTCTTGCAATAAACTGTCTTTGACTCAGCGTGGGCATCTGGCAATGGGTACCCGGCTGTTCAACGTGCTTTCGAGCGATTTGAAGGCTATTCAAAACCCTAAACTTTTTCAAAAAAGAGTGCGTGGGCTTCTTCTGGACCACTGCGTGTATTCCATTGATGAATTTCTTGTAATCTTTGACAAATAATCTAGACGTGGAGCTCGCTAATCGATTTGTTAAATATTGTCATTTTTACTATTACTATTGTTTTCATTATTATTATCTGCGTGTACTCCATTATTAAATTTCTTGTAATTTTTAACAAATAATTTAAACTAACGCTCACCAGTACATAATGCATTTCACTCAGTCACTGGGACCATCAATCGGCTTTCAATTTGTTGAATGTCTATTATTATGTCGTATTGTTCCATTATTTCCATATTTTCGTTTGTATTGTTCCTATCATTATTATCACGAAAATTACTACTTTTTTATAACCTTTGTTGTAACCATGACAATGTCAATATCGGAGATCTCTGACAGTAAAATTATCTTACCTATCATGCAGAACTTTTTATGAAGAATATTGTTTTTCCTAAAATTAATAATTACACAAAAAGTTTTCCATATGGTTCCAACTTAGTGAGACGTACTGTATATTCTGTTCGCTCCCTTTTTTTCTAAAATATCTTTTAATTTATCATTAAACTTATTCCCAGACTGCATTTTGTTACTCAGAATCTCACTGCACAGTTCATGCAAAAGTGAGGTTAGAGATGTCATAGTAAACATAAATAGTTTATAATTATCTACTTTGCTCAATCTAGTCCGACCATTGTTTACATTTACCGGAAATTACTAACAATGCTTGATTTTTCTACTACGCCCGTAGCATATATAATGTCACGGGCTAGATGTGCGTGATATTTGGTGGAGGCGCCGGGTACGGTCCCGATATTTCTGGCATACGTACATAAAATAGGTATAATTATTATTATTATAACACCGCCTTAATACCACAACCAAGTAACTTAAATTTATTCCAAATAACATCAAGAAATACACTGTAAGGTACGGGAAAAGATATAGGACTATACATTCCTTAAGTAATGTTACAAATTTTTAAGTACGATGAATTAAGTACGATGGTAGTATTTTTATATCCCTTGCTAATAAAATGTCACTTTGTTTTACATAGAGTATATTATCGAGAAAACGATCTCTGCAAAAAAGTTAAAAGCCGATGGCAAACAAAGAGATGCTATTCAAGAAATTTTATCAATAGGATTATTTTGTTTGTTTGTCCTCACAGATTTAAAAAAGTAACAGTGAAACAAAACTTGGGCCTTTCGATATTTCTTTTGTAAAATAGTACAAATCAAGATTAGTCAAATAATATGAACTGTAGGTAATAAATATAGTTTGAATAACGCAATAAGAGGTAAGAAATGGCTATGAATTTGTGAAATCAAAAATATAAGTACATACAAAAGCATTTTAAAAGTAACTAAATCAACTAATTTTGTGGTAAGGGATTTTTTCACCTTTCTTTTGGGATTTTTGTTATAGTTTTCAAGCCACAGTCTCCACCCATCACAAGAACTAAATCAAATTCTAAAGTTTTTTGTTCAAATTGTGAATAAACAAGTCACTTGTATAAGTATCAATAAGACATCTTATTCTCAAATACGTAACACAAACAAAATAATATTTTTAAAATAAATGTTTCAATGTATTTAATTTGAATTTTAAAGAAAACGTTGCTGAAGAAGAATACGATACTCGAAGCCAAAAAAGGGAAGAGGCGGGAGTTAACAAGATAACATACATTTACTATGCTAATATTCCCAAACATTTAGTTATCAAAAGAGGCCGGTATTCTTTTGGTTCGCTGGCAAGTTATACATTGTTTTACTATTTAATGCATAAACTAACAAATAAGTTATTTCCAGACTCAGGGAATTACGAAAAATCCGAATATACAGGCTCCTCTATTGAAGATTTTAAATTTGTTTTTATTTCCGGTAAAACCAGAAGTGTTAAAAGCGTCTCATTGAATAATTGAAAATTTACAGTAAATGGTATATTTCCATTTTTATAAGAAAAGTTATGGGCCGGGACCTATGGCCTGGGACACCCGGTATGTATTTGCAGAAGGCCTGAAGAAGATTAAATTGTAGAAACTAATTACAGCAGAATTTCGTAGCATAAAATAAACAAATTAGAAAGTATAACAAATTTTATTGTTGTCTTATGTGAGTGACGAGAACCGAATATCTATCTTACATATGTCATACAACAATTACTACCAAGAATTTTATAAATTATATCCGATCTTTCTTAATAATATTCGCTTTATCTGTAATTTTTGTAAAAAGTTGGTTAATATTAAATAGAGTTCTTGTGGTTATTCTAGTTCTGTTAAGAATTAAATTTAAAAGTTTAGGAGTATAAGTTATTTTATGTGAGGGATGACTTTACATTGAAAGTTCATATTAGAAGTATTATTGTATGTTGTACTTGTCATTTCGCGAAACTGATACGACGTTATTGCTATTTGAAGAAGTGATTATTAAAAAGCATTCTATTAATTCAAAATGGACGATAGTTATTGTCTATTGAAATATTTTGAATAGTATTAAATTTTTATTTAAATGAGGGGATGTGATATTTTTAAACTTCCACATTTAATTTTGTAAAATAAAATTTACTTTGATTTTATATCCATAATTTCTATATTTTGTTTTTTTATACCAATCCAATATAATTTTATTATTTTGACGTATGAGTAAAGTGTCCAGAGATGGAATAGTATAATTTGTTTCAGCTTCTATTGTAAATTGAATGAATGGGTGATACTTATTAAAAATTGTGAAAATCTCATGAATTTTGACATAGAACTACTATTATTACAATAACAATTATATTTATTATTCAAGGAGCAGCTTCTACAATTGACTATGTTCTAGTTCTGGTGTAATTAGGCCTCCCTTTAGTAAAAATTTAACTTATTGTGAGTGTTAGTTGGAAGAGTTAAATATAAAAACAAACATATCTTACCATCTCGTGCTACTCGCGTCTTTTCATCATCTGTAAACAAGAAAAAAACATAGATGTAAAAAATATTAAAGAGTACATGGTATCAAATTATATGTTACGTGTAATTACTAATTAGCAATAAATAGATTTAGTGTAAGATCTAACTTGCGATTTGATTTTCAACGTGAATAAATAGGCATGCCTCCCGACTTAAGTAATATCATCGTCTAAAGCGCTGTGATTATCAAAACTACGTACCATTTCGACAGGCGCGCGTTCGACTGACATTGACTTTTCCAGGTAAGAGTTTTATTGGGGCAGAGAGTTATAAAACGCTCCACAATTATGCAAATCAGGTAGAAAAATGAAAATAATTTAATATCAAAAGGAAACGTTGTATATTGTGGTTTGAACACATTTTAAATTGAAAAATCTGTTACACAGCTTATGCTCAATTGGCTCTTAAATCTTCAACTCTTAACATTAATTAAATAAATCTATAGGTAGATGACAAATTGAATTACATTAATTATTTACTTTGCATAGCAAACTATACCAAAAGAAATTAAGTTGTTACGCGTACTAAGTTTGGTGTTTAAATTAAACCGTATTTTAAAAATGTAGGAAGTAGAAAACAGCTGTAACACACATTAACTAAAGTAATAGTTTATTAATATTATTAATCTTTTAGATTAAGCGTTCTTGGGTTACTTATCTACAGGTAAGTAAGGTGTAACAATGTTTGACCTGGTTATATTTGTTTAAGTAAACATGTTTACATCAAAACAAACAGATTCTGTCAAAATAAAAAATAAATGTGTAAACCCTCAAAAGTTAACAAAAATTGTAATTTTAACTTGAATTTTAAAATATTCTAATTGTTTATTTTATGATTTCTACTAGCACATGTTCTTTAATTAATAATGTTTTTGATTATTTTTTTAAGGTGTGTAAAATTAAAATGATTATATGTTTGGATGTGACGAATATTTCGGCCTTACGCGCAATTTTCCACTCATCCATCCATCTAATTCAAATTGTTAGTCGTTTATAAATTACTACTCATGAAGTTATTATTGTATATGCGAAATATTTGTCAAATGGATTTTATCTTAGAATTGATTATTGTATGTATTTATGATCAATCAATATAATAATTCTCTTATAATTATTAACAGATCGAGAAAACTTCATACTATTCAGAAAATTAATGATTTCTGTGGTATTAAAACCAGATTAAAAAGGCCGGTATTTCAATCTCCTAATATAAAAGTTATTAGCTGAATAATAGAAATAAACTTACATTGTTCCCGTATACTGGGTGAGTTTTTTATCTTGAGACAACGGAATATCTCTAAGACACTGCATCAAATCAAAAAAAGATCGTAATAAGATTTATTATAATGCAGGGGGCTTACTGAATGGTGCTGAAGTCGATCAAGTCAAAAAGTTAAGAACCGATTCAATACAATAACTGAAATTTTCTTCTGTAAACTAAACCTGCAAAAACCTGTGTTGACATTTTTATTTTTTTGACAGAATATTCTTTTTGTCTTGTTACATTTTATCTCATTGTCTGTTTGAACTTCTGTTTATATAATAGCAATTACATAACTACAAATTGTAATTTCTCCGTACAACTATTTCTCAAAGATAGATTTTAAACCTAAAATAAGTTTATTTCAAAGTGAGCATGCACATTGAAGTGAAAGTAATATAACCATACCAAAAATGTTTTTATTTTCACAGAAACACAAATTTTACCAATGCGTTACTTTTACTTTACTATGCTGTAGTGATAAAACATTATTTCGATTATCCGTGAATTTATTGTTCCGTGTTTCCTATTAAAATAACTATAAACAAGATTTTATGTAAATATTAAACTTTATAAACATATCAACTTCATTTCTTTCCGAATACTTTACTATGCAAGGTATCAAAATAATTAATGCTATTTAATTTGTCATCTATACTTTTACTTAATTATTCTGAAACGTTAATATTGAAAGCTACCATCGCCTCCAAACTGTGAAAAGGGTATTTTCAAAATATATTTAAATCGCAAAATATATATCGGTATACCTTTTCATTGGACACTACTACCTGATTTGCTTAATTGATATTTTACACATAGACTCTCCAATAAATCTCCTACCTCCAAAAACCAATGGCAGCCGAACGCGCAACTGTCCAAATCCGTCCAAATGGTGAGTAGTTTTGATAATCAATGCGGCTTATATGACAACATTACTTAAGTCAGGATGATATTTGCTTACTGGTACACAATGGTAAAAATTTAATAAAGCAGCTAGGGTGGATTTTTAGTTTAATAATGGCCATTCTATTAGAGCTGCATTAAATAGATATAATGAACAAAGATTTTTTACCGTTGCCTGCTTGCACGTTGGCATTACCAGGCAACAAAAAGTAGGTCTACACCGTATTAAACATTACAACGATTAAGGTTGATTAATGTCATTCCTATAGTTGACTATATTCTAGTTTTAGTAGTTGTAAAGAATTGGCCCGTACGTATATAGGTATAGAGTGCTACTAGCACTGACATATGTGTAGGGAAAGAAGAAGAAGAAACTAGCAAAAAGGAAGAGTAGGAAGGCGTACAACAAACATGAATATTTAACTGTCATCGTATTAATTAAAACATACATTTATTATTACCACAATATTTATTTAAAAGGTTATGGGACCAGAGCATTCAGAGTATTAACCCAACCATAAAAACAAAACAACAACAACCTCATCTGTTGTAAAAATGAATTGCGAGAAGAATTACAATCCTATCAGATAAAGAAACACCAAAGTAAACATATTTTTGTACAATGTCTCTCAGACAAGCACTTAAACATGGTAAGGATAACATATTATATTCAAAATACATTGCTTACTTTGAGACATAAAGATAGTGAGAAATTAGAAATGTGCTGACAAGAAATTATATGCAACAGACATAATGAGTCATAGCTTTAGACGAAAAGTATGATAAAGTAATAACATATGCTGAACAATGATAAAAAATTAGACTTCGTCAAAATAAGGATATTGGATGAGGAGATAAAGTTAACCATGATACAAAACAGCAATTAAAACGCAAAGAATGTGGCCTTTGTATGCTATAGATGTATCAAAGATGGACACATTGCAGACAAAGTGGAAGGCAGAGGACAACAAAGATATCGAGGACGTAGGTACATGAAGTTCCAATGTGGACGTGAAAGGACAATATAATACAATATCAGTTAACCACCAATGATAAAGTATATTAAAGTCAAACTATATGGGAAAAAGGTTACAGCAAAGGAAAATTGTTAGTAATGGGCAAGGTAGGGGAAAATAACTATCGTTAGCGCAGACTAGGCAGACTCGTGTTTAGTCGACTCTCGGGAAAGCCGGTAAGCAACACAAACCCCTTCCCCCGAAACGAATTAACACGAGCCTGTCTGGTCCTCGCTAACGATAGTTATTTTCCCCTACCGTGCCCAATACTAAAAATTATTTATATTGAAAATATGCTTTAATATTGCATGCATACCAAACTATAGTTCGGATGACAATATATGCCATAGAAAATTGGGACATCTCAATTGTCGATTCCCGAGATTTAGAAATTTTCCAGCAAGCAACAGTCATGTGGTCCTTGTATCCAACGAAAGGCATGTAGACAACCGTTCAATTCAGTACAAAGATCAAGGTCACGCAAAGTTGGAGATCCAATACATACTGATGTAACTTGACTGGTAAAGATGCAGACAACATTCATGTTGGCTAGAAGAGCCCATATGGGCGTTAAGACGAAATACTATGGGTTGAACATACATCACGGTAGTCAGACCTATGATCACAAAGATGCAGCAATATACTGCTATAACTGAACTCAGCAAGATACAGAAACTAGCGCGTTCAGAAATTACACTCTGGTCAATTACGAGAACCGGTTCTTTTCGCGGTCGCAATGATGATTAGGAGGGAAATTTGCCTCTGCGAGAGTGCCTGATAAACATCAGCAGCTTAGATCTTATCTACCCTACTACAAAAATTGTCATTTTGAGTCACAAGGACAATTAGCAATCATCTTGAATGCACAATGGCCTCGTCTAGGAGAGGACTACCTCATCAAAAACCTAAATCCTAAGGTGGTGGACTAAGCTGATGGGATGCGTGACTGGAAGACCAGTCTCTACTAGTCCAACCTTGGGGCACCGGGTGCACCCCCTTGCATCTAGCCTTGCCCCTGCATGCGGGACTCTGTGGAAGTGGACTTTTCTTTCCCTAGGTACTTGTGGGATCAATCTTGGAGAAAGGAAAATCAAAACTACCGAAGCGGGACAACACCGCTAATCAAAAAATGAAGCATCCTCAGCGCTACCTCAGCCAAGGACTTGCACCAAGAAAGCGAGAAAAAGAAGGCTGAAGAGCATAAGACCCAGGGTGAGCAATAAAATTCACCCATAATCCTGAAGCGGAAGAGAAAGGTGACTACTCCAATTCAGAAGCTGCCTAAGAAGAAAAAGAAGAAGAAGGGAGAAGTAGGGAAAAGCAGAACTTGTAGCTCCACAGGAGACAGTTATGCAATAGCTGCCAAAAAGGAGAGAATTGCCAAACTATCCTCAGTGCAGACGAACAAACGGCACTGGAAGAGGCAATTGTGGAGGAGATGTTCAATTGATAGTATCATAAGATCCAAACCAGTGCATCTACTTTACGGCCGGCTCAATCCTGATTGAATGTGAATCATCACATTCGGCAGAATAGCTTCGCTTAAAAGTACCCAAGCTTAGGTGGGCTACCCTGTTTTTCTCCAGATGTCAGGGACAAATCCTAGGGAAGCATCTAGCGCTTATACAAACACAGAATGAAGGGCGAAGGAGTAATCTATGGAATGTCCTTAGCCTAAAGGATGGAGGTAAGGACCATCAAGAGCAAAAGGTACACCATCTACTATAAGTTTGGAAAATACCCGTTCAGACTCAGGAAGCAGTAAAAGGAGCATGAGGAGCAACCCACTTCTAGCACTTCTAAGGACGACAAACCAGAAAGTGATGTGGAGAGCGGCAACTAAGGAGCGGCGGACATCAACATCGCCCAAGTGTACGTCTATCACGCCAAAGGAGAATCTGATGTAATCTCCAGAGCGTTCACTAAGCAACATCTTAGTGTGGCGTTAATCCAAGGACCCTGGATCTTTAGGGATCAGGTAAGAGGACTCGCCTGCAAAGGCAGTAAAGTAATACATGATAGTAGTAGTATACCTAGAGCTTGTATCCTAGTTAGAGGCAAAATTAATTATGTTTGTTTTCCAGAATTCGTGACGAGAGACCTTGTCCCAATTCGGTGATACCTCGAATTCAAAGGGAAACGTCAGAAAATGGTAATTGCTTTCAGCTATTTCGATGGAGATGCGCTTGTACCACCTCCAACTCTGCAGAAGTTAGTAGAACACTGCCCGAAGAAGAGGATACCACTACTTATAGGATGGGACATCAATTAGAGATGTGAGAAACTTTTGGGGTAGGTATATTCTTAGTAAGAACCCTCTCGTACACAATGTCGGAAATACCCTACCTTTATAACAATAATAAGGGAAGAAGTGTAGATACCACACTAAGTACATTGAACCTGAAAGATTAACTAAAGGCTGGAAGGTATCAAGTGAACCTTCTGACCACTCTTCTGGGAACCTATAACCAGAAGACATCTGTAAAATGCGTCAACCTAAGTAAAGATAATATATTGACAGGAATCAGGTCATTGTAAACGTACGTCCGTAAACGGACATCTGAATAGGCTTAGAATAGCGTAGGCAGCCAAATGTAGATTTTGTGGGGAACAGGATGAAACACCCATGCATCTACTCTCAAATTGCGCTGCACTGTACCAACTCAAGGGCCCTGCATGTGGGAGCATCTGAAATTGAAGAGGGAGAAGTACCTAATATGGGGCCTTAATTTTAAGAAAAATATTTGGATACTTATATGGTTAGATGTTATAATTGTAAAGGAAAACAACATAACAAGTACAGTAGAAAAGTAGAGCTAGAATTGGGGAGAAATAAAGGAATACCTAGGAATGGAGATAAGAACTTATTGACCGAAATCTATATTTCTGATGTCGGAATGCAACAATGTAAAAGACCAAAGGCATCTTTAGCCAGAAGAATAGATAATATACAACGTGTCTTATAGGAAACTCATAGGATGCCTCACTTATTTATCAACAACAACAAGATCAGATATTACTTTCGTAATATCGTTTCTCAGTAAGTACTCAATAAGTACTATCGATAACAGCAAAAGAAACTTCGGATATAGGTCTCTCATATGAACGAAGCAAAAGAGAAAATAGTCTATTGACTTATAGAAATGCAGTATGGGAAAGTTACAAGGAGGGCAGAAAAAGTAGTGGATAAAGTGGATAAATCATATTTCGCTGCAATAATCTAATACATACTACGGTTTTTAAAGAAACAGAGTACAGAGTACAGACGGAATATGTTTGCAACAGTCATGACCATTGGAGATATAGTACATTGTAAAGGTACAGTAAGCAACTTTATTATTTTATTAATTGTGATAATATCAAAACATATTTATCTATTGATAAGAATCTTAGAGTATAATGACAACAGCAAACCTACTAATCACATTGGCCATACTTATTTAAAAAAATAGTGTAACTCAACTTCAGTTTAGCAATAAGTATCCTTATTGCTAATTCGAATATGTAATTTGTTAGAAAAGACGTTAATGTATATATGTACGGACTGGTCCAAATTGCTTGTCAGAATAGGGAATCTTAGAAACCGTAAGAGGTAGGAAAAAAGAGTGGCCAAGTCTTGATCTCTTTTTTCGAGATATTCTCAATGGCCTAAAACCTATTTCATTACTATTCAATTTATATGTACTAAATAAAATTCCCTATATATATGTTATAACTGAACACAACTAGAAATTTATTACATCAAATGTTCAAACTGCACACAATTATTGTCCAAATACAACTGACATGTTCTCCTTACACTTGCAATTGCATTAATATGAATGTTAGAAACAGCATTTAGGCATTCTCCAAAATTATGAATTAGTTCCATAATTGTGCCGTATTTTATATAAACGATCCTTTACGTAGCCCCACAGAAGGAAATCAAGGGGCGATTTTGGCGATCATATCTCAGGCCCATTTGTTCCTAACCAATTGTTTCCAAAATTATTATTTAAAAAATGTGTTATAATTCGAGCATTGTGTGCTGGTGCACCGTCGTGTTGAAAAAAATAGAGCCATTCTCTGTTGTAATGGCATGTCGTCGATGAGTTCTTCAATATTTTCTTGTAAGATTTGCAGATACCGTTCATCGTTTAAACTTTCCGGGTACATATGATATGCGATGATACGATTGTCTATTATAGCACACCATACATTAAAACCGTACCTTACTTACTTGTTCAATTTGATTGTTGACAACCTGGTGTGGGTTGATATCAGACCACCAATGCGCGTTATTTTTGTTAAAAATGAATGCACTACTAATGTGGATTTCGTCGGTCCATATAATTTTCCTAAAGAAAAATTCATCCTGCTGTAGTTTTTTAAATACCACCGACAAAATTCCAAACGGCGCACAGTGGATCGAAAGGCGGTAAAAAGCGGACATCGACTAAAATGGTAATAACTTGCTTAAAAATTAACGTTGATCACGAAAGAAAATTTTGTCGAATAGGTAAGGTTTATCGAGTAAAAAAAAATACTGGTGTACCGTCACTACTTCTTTGTGAAAATGAAGCTAAAAGTATATAGTATTTGAGACTGCATAAATCGAAGAAATAGCGTATTTGTTGGGATAGATATAAGTGTCGTAGCTGTTTCTGTGTGATGGAACTTATAATGTAGACTACAATATTATGCAACAGGAACATATTGTGATGACTAAATACATTTAACATAGAAACATGGGCTTTGGTATCTTAATAGATTAAATGTGTCGACACTATTAAAGCAGAGATAAAGAGCATATACAGGGTTAGTAAAAAGTCCCGGAACGGTCGAATAACTTTGTTATTTGAAAATTATGATTTCTGAAATTTGGTATGGGGGTATAGTTAATATAAATGCATTTTATGCAAAACAGTTAATATTTTTTTCACTTCCGGTTTAATCGGCAATACGTCCAACTTTTTTTTTTAAATGGAACGCCCAGATTTTTTTAACACTTTTGAATGCAAAATAAAAGACTACGTTCACGAAGTATTAAGATGTTTATTTTTATCCACAAGAAAACAGTTAAAAAATTAAAAAAGTGTCCTAATACAGAAAAATCAAGATACCTGTCTATTCAGGTTGCGATTACAATAATTGTTCAAAATGCTCTCCATTTACAATTTGACAAAAATGTAAACGGTCAGTAAAATTTCTTATTGAATTTTGTATTTGTTCTGCAGTGATGCGATTGGCTTCTTGAACTATTCTCTCTTCCAATTGTTCAAGATTATGGGGACGATTTTTGTACACTTGACATTTCATGTGACCCCAAAAGAAAAAATCTAATGGCGAGAGATCTGGCGAACGTGCTGGCCATTCGATTGCTCCTCTGCGTCCGATCCAACGGCCCGGAAAAATTTCATTCAAATAATCGCGGACATTATGGGCAAAATGGGGGGGAGCTCCATCCTGTTGAAACCAAAAATGTGCATTAGGGTGATCACCTATGTTTGCATTTGGAAAGAGGGCCGCAAGTGCTGGAACAACCTCATTTCGCAATAAATTTAAGTAGACGTTGCCAGTTAAATTTTCTCTTATAAGAAATGGTCCTATGATGTTGTTTCCAACAAGACCAGCCCAGACATGCACCTTTTGAGGACGCTGTGTATGGACTTTCTCAATCCAATGCGGATTTTCAATTGACCAGCAGTAGCGACAATTATGTCTGTTCACAGTGCCGTTGAGACAAAACGTTGCCTCATCTGAAAAAATGATGTGATCTAAAACATTAGGCTGCTGCTCGATCAATTCCGTCATTGTTTCGCAAAATTGTAGTCTACGATCTGGATCATCTTCAGTTAACTCATGGACGGAATACATTTTATAGGCTTTTATTCTTGCTGATTTAAGAATCGTATGAGCAGATTTTTGAGAGATCTCATGAATTTGACCGAATTCTGTTGTGGACACGTGATGATTTTCTTCCACTGTAAGTAACACATTCAAACTAGTTTCTTCATCTGTTGCTGTTAATGGACGTCCCCTTCTAGGTAAATCCTTCACCTGACGAAAGACTTCAAACTTTTGAATTGTTCGGCATACCGTACTTTTACTAATGTGACGATCCGGATAAACAGTATTACACAAAATACGAACCTCTTCAAAAGAACGTTGACGATCACCGTACCCACGCATCATTAATATCTCAATTTGTTCTGATTCAGTAAGTTTCTCTGCCATTTTCAAATGTGTCAATGTTTAAAATAAGTAAATTTATAGCGATGCAAAAGTTAAAACGCTTTTAAAATTGTCAAATGTGACGGCAAAAAGAATGCAAACACTAAACAACAACTTTTTTCAAAGGTACCTTGATTTTTCTGTATTAGGACACTTTTTTAATTTTTTAACTGTTTTCTTGTGAATAAAAATAAACATCTTAATACTTCCTGAACGTAGTTTTTTATTTTGCATTCAAAAGTGTTAAAAAAATCTGGGCGTTCCATTTAAAAAAAAAAAGTTGGACGTATTGCCGGTTAAACCGGAAGTGAAAAAAATATTAACTGTATTGCATAAAATGCATTTATATTAACTATACCCGCATACCAAATTTCAGAAATCATAATTTTCAAATAACAAAGTTATTCGACCTTTCCGGGACTTTTTACTAACCCTGTATAATGTAAAATTATGTATCTCCGTTTTAAATAGAAATTTCTTCTAAACATAAAAATAAAATAAGCAGTGGCAGTACCTACTTTTCACTTAACACAATTTTCAATTTTGCCGGTGAAGAATTAATAATTCTACAGCTTCTGGTAATAACTCACTTCTTGTATGTTCGTTTAACTTTCGTCTTGAATGGTAAATATATGGATCGAATGTGATAAGTAGTCTTTTCAAAATATCTTCGTTAATAGTGGAACGGCTACATTTTCTGTTATTCTTTCCCTGAAGTTTTCAAAGTCTTTATTTCGAGATTCAGCACCTTCTTCTGAAATTTTGCCTATAGGAAGTAACATGTTGAATGATATCTGCGCCATGCAATAGAATTTTATGTATGGGGGCTAGCATATAGTACAAACCATATACATTTATAAATTTTTCAGCTGTTCCTTCTCGCAATCAATTTCTTTCCCTGTAGTAATCACTTGTAAGATTATCGCGAATCTTCTGATTACATTTGCACCTAGGATGGTTATTGAAGCTGTTATAGCTGGGTATAAACATGCTTGTATCGTTTGCCACAGTACGTATTTTTAAATGTTTGTTTATATGGATTTAGCCCAGAACTATCGTTGAATCACCATTTTGAGACAAATGTTAATTCACTTAGAATATTTGGTATTGTTCCTCCACATATTTTTACTATACGAGTAGATGTGTTAATTTTCTGTGATACTTTTATTACCTTTAACCAGTAAGTACATTGATACATTTATGATAATAATATAGATAATCTCCCTGTTTGTTTGCACCTGTAGTAAAACATAAATTGTATTCATATTAGCCACAATCCAACTAGAAGGAGTATAACTCTTAGAATGTGTAGGCGAACCGAAGAAGTCAAACATACCAAGTATATAAAGAAAGATACCCCATTTTGTTTATCTTCTATTAATCGATTATTATAAGCTAACACAGCACATTTCACAATTCTATCTTAATATTATAACATAATGTCAACGATACAATAAATGCAATACAATATTAAAGAGTAGCATATTCGATCTCATAATGTAGGTATATGACCGATATTCATAATTATGCTAATTGGTTTATATCCTTTTTAATCCGAGAACTAAGAGATTATGAAACATACATCGAATGTTAGTCACTCAAATGGCATAACTTAACAAATTTTTGATAGAAATATTAATTAACATGCGTTTATGATAATGCTAGAACGGTAATGCGATAAACAAAACGCCTTTTTTTTAAAAGTTGGGCGAAGTAGCACTTGAAATCGCTGGAGCAAGTACTAGAAGGATCCTATATGACAAAACAGTTTTCCTCTTTTTGGGCAAATTTGGGCATTTTTTTTAAAACCTAATAGAAGTTAAAATTTGGAGTCATAGAACACCGTCTTCAAGAAATGGTAATTGTATAGTAAGTTACAAATATGATTCGCTAATATTTTGCCGGTTAAATTACACATATGTAGTTAATGTATATTCTGAGCAAATTGCAGTTTTGTATCGTTTCTAATTCCGAAGATTTTAGTAGTTGAAGAGGACGGTCAAAATACACTCTTAGTGTAACATCTCCAAACATACAGATCTACTTTCAGACTTGTTTCTGTTCAATATTCCGTCAATCTACTTGTTTTTACTGTGATTTCCATATCTAATGCTTATTTTACTATACACTTATACACATTTTATTATAATTCTGGAAGATTTTTAACAAACTTCGATCCACTGTGCGGCGGTGATAATCACTTGGATGTAGATGATGCATCTTTTTGATTTTGTATGGTTTATATTTATTTCTTTTTAGAATTCTAAGCGAACGAATACGAGATACACCAACTTCGTGGTCTATTTGACGGCTTGACATTTTTGAATTATCTACAACAACTCCTAAAACGTTAACAGCATCATCTTCTTCTCCTTCTTTAGAATTCTTTTTTGGTCGTGGTTTGTCGATGGGTCCATAACTAATTAAGTTTTCCTTCAGTCTTCTATATATTCTATCATTGAAATCGACTGTTTTTTACAGTCCTCTCCCTGTCATAGGCTACTAGATGATAGTTTTTTTAATTAAAAATGTAAATAGTTAGTTCTTTTATGTTTCGTTAGATAACGGGTGAAAATCGACCCCATAAACTATATATTTTTGAAAAAAGAAAAAAAAAACACTCTGTCTAGCGATGTCATTGTCTACTACGATTTACATTTAAAGACAATCAACTTTATGCTGCAGACCAAAAACGAGTACATAAAATAACAATCTGATTTAAATAGTTGATTCTACTCATAAAAGTGCCTTAAAAATGTTAAAACGGTTTCTTCGTGTCGTTAAAGACAAGCGAGTTATTGGGCATTCTCGAAAACTCGAAAAACTCAATTTTTGGCTATAACTCAAAAATAAAAAAATATAACTAATTTTCGTGTTAGCCATTGAGAATATCTCGAAAAAAGAGAGCAAGATGCCTACTCGTTTTTTCCTATCCCTTACTGTTATTGACAAGCAATTTGGACCACCTGTACATGCCTTTACTTACGGCCCCACCCTGTTAAAAATTAAATGAATGTAGTGTTACAATCATTATGCAGGGAAAATTAAGAGTGAGCAGCTAGGATGAAATTTTAGTTTAATGATTGCTATTGTATCATAGGTGCATTATAAATAATAATAAACAAGCATTCTTACCGTCAGCTGCTTCCTCATTGGCATCATCTGTCAACAAAAAAGATAGTGTAAGCGGCATTAAGCATACAAATTTAAAAAGTAATTATCGCTATTACTAAATTAATGTTAAAAGAACGCTAAAGTGTTTCAGTTTGTTGGTTTATACCGGAAAAGTAAAAGTGTCAAATGATGTGCTATATATACTAGATATTATATTCTTCAAAATTTTCTTGACTTTTCATAAATATATATACGTAGATTTTTTTGGTTTTTAAAGTCATATAATTAAACAACCATTAGAGTGAGTAAAACGTTTCGGTTTAATAATAAAACCTTAATCATTTACATTTTAAAAATTAATAATGTAGAAAATAACATTTTGATGTATAAAAATATATAACATTTTTTGTTTTATTGATAAAATCAATTTGGTTTTGTTTTAATTTGAAAGAACTATACTTGAAATAATCCAAATTTATAATCATAATAATTCTGTAAACGATAAAACTGACACACAATTTTTAACTAAACTTTATAATTTAATTTTATAAATGAAATTTTAGTAAATATTTAGTAACGATTTTCATATTTAACCATAACCTACCATAACTAATACAACACAATCTTTATATAAAACATTTCAAAACTGTTTCAAATTAAAACAAAAAACAAACTGATTTTATCAATAAAACAAAAAATGTTATATATTTTTATACATCAAAATTTTATTTTCCACATTATTAATTTTTAAAATGTAAATGATTAAGGTTTTATTATTAAACCGAAACGTTTTACTCACTCTAATGGTTGTTTAATTATATGACTTTAAAAACCAAGAAAATCTAGGTATATATAGATATTATATTGTAGTTTCTTTAATACTGTAACTAAGTTTCTTTTTAAATAAGTAGCATTATTATCAATTTGAGGCTGCAATTTAGGCAACATTTCACGTGAGATGTTAATAAATTGAAATTACATTTGCTTACGATTATAAACTATTAAAAATTGAATAAGCATAGTATGTGATCTGAACCTTGTAAAGGGTTTTATGAAGAAAAAATGTCAATAGTCGAGAGCAGTTTGGAGCGAATTTTAGTTTAGTAACAGCTATTCTAACAGAGCGGCAATAAATATAATGAATAAATGTTTCTTACCGGCGTCAGCTGCTTGTAGGCTGGGATTATCTGTCAAGAAGAAAATAGATGTAAGCAGTATTAAACAATGCAACGATTAAAAGTAATTAACGTCATTACTAAATTAATGGTAAAAGAAATCCAACGTAGTCGTTGTCGTTGGCCTGGACAAGGAACAGAAAAAGGATCAAATAAAGATGCGTCAGGGACATAATTTCCATACTCTACTATATTCTAGTTTTAAAACCGTAATTAAATTTCTCTTTAGAAATATACAGCATCATTAGCACTTCTAAGCTGTAATTTAAGGCAAAATTTGATGTGAGATTTTAATAAATTTATATGTCATTTCAGGCGATTACAAACTATTACAAATTTAATAAGCATAGTATATGATATGAACCTTGTAAAGAGAATTACGAAGGAAACATGTCAATAGTCCAGAGCAATTAGGAGGGAATTTTAGTTTTAGTAACAGCTATTCTAACAGAGTTACATTAAATATAATGAACAAATGTTCCTTACCGTCAGCTACTGGTGCGGTGGCATTATCTGTCAAGAAGAAATAGATGTAAACAGTATTAAACAATACAAAATAATGGTAAAAGAAGACTAAAGCGCTTGTTGTCATTGACCTGGACGAGGAACAGAAAAAGTATCAAATAATGATGTGTCAGGTACATAGTTTCCATACTTTACAATATTCCAGTTTTAATACCGTTATTAAATTTCTCTTTAGCATACATAGAATCATTATCAATTCGAAGCTGTGATTTAGTGCAAAATTTGATTTGAGATGTTAATAAAAATTATAAGTATTACATTCACTTTGGATTACAAACTTAAAAATTGAATAAGGGTATAGTTTATGATATAAACCTTATTAAGAGAATTGTGAAGGAAATATGTCAATAGTCGAGAGCAGTTAGAAGCGAATTTTAGTTTAGTTAGAGTTATTCTAACAGAGCTACATTAAATATAATGAACAAATGTTTCTTACCGTCAGCTGCTGGTGCGGTGGCATTATCTATCAAGAAGAATATAGATGTAAGCAGTATTAAACAATGCAACAATTAAAACTAAATTAATGGTAAAAGAAGACTAAAGTGCTCGTTATCTTTGGCCTGGACAAGGAACAGAAACAGTATCAAATATTCATGTGTCATCTATAAAGCATCATCTATATTTTCAAACGGTTTGGCAAGTGATTTGGCAAACGATTTGGCAAATGACTTAGCAAACGGTTTGGCAAGTGATTTGGCAAACGATTTGGCAAATGACTTAGCAAACGGTTTGGCAAGTGATTTGGCAAATGATTTGACAAACGGTTTGGCAAATGATTTGACAAACGGTTTAGCAATTGATTTGGCAAATGACTTGGTAAACGGTTTGGCAAGTGATTTGGCAAACGATTTGGCAAATGACTTGGCAAACGGTTTGGCAAGTGATTTGGGTAAATATAATGAAAATTAAGCAAGAAAGGCATTAGAGGAGAGCACTTAGGGTGCAATTTTGGTTGAGGGCCGGTTATTCTATCATAAGAAAGAATGTTAAATATAGTGAAGAAACAGTGCTTACCGTCAGCTCCTTGCGCGGGAGCTTCATCTGTCAACAAGAGAATAAATGTAAATGGTATTACACAATAACCATAAAAAGTAATTAACCTCACTGCTAAACTAATGCTAAATGAAGACTAAATGGTATTTTGCTCGTTGGCCTATATCACAAGAAAAAAGTATCAAATCATGTAATGTGTAATCATTTGTAATAGACCACCGACAGAACGAAGCTGATACATTTGATTTGAGGTTTTGACCTATGTTAAGATCACAAATTATTAAGGACTAAATAAACATAGAGTGTGATATGAACCTTACCCCTTATAAAAAGAATTATGAAGAAAAAGTACCAATAGTGGACCGTGGTTAGAAGCGAATTTTAGTTTAGTGAATGAACAAATGTTTCTTACCGGCATCAGCTGCTGGTGCGTTCACATTATCTGTCAAGAAGAAAGTATATTAAACAACGATTAATAGTTGGCGTATCAACGCTGGTGATGTTTTATCGAACGAGTTTGGAGATTGCGAGACGAGGCGAGCAACCGAACGAGTTCGAAAAAAACACTTTCCAACCGTGGTGCATACAATATTTTTTCACTACTACATGATTACCACTTACTAAAATCAATTTACTTATATTTATAGTGTTCAGAATACAGACCACTCATATTTGAATGACAGTTTGGTTGATAGCTATTTTGACAATCAAAGCCAGAGAAACATCAGAATCTTCACAGAAGAGGACGGCAAAGTAACGGAAGTAAAGCGTTGTCAGTTCAGTTCATAGCAATTCATAGTTTAATTCGGTAAAGTGGCGTTTTCTATCCTCGGGTAAGTGTAATAAGGTTATACTTTCGAATGTGGTAGTCGAAAAAGGTAATTAACATAATTACTAAATTAATGGTAAAAGTGCTCGTTGTTCGTTGGCATGGACAAGGAACAGAATCACAATTTCTATATTTGACTATATACTAGTTTTGATACTGTTATTAAATTTCTCTTTAGCAATACATAATATATATAGAATCATTGTCAATTCGAAGCTATAATTTAATACAAAATTTGATCCGAGTAATTAATAAGTTCATGTTAAGACCGCCTTACAGTTCGCATTCAATTGATTTAGATCAGCTGAGAGAAATTTTACTTGCATTGCACAGAATAGAACTTGTCAACCTATAACCAAAGTTCCTATTTCAAATGTGTTTATATTATTTACACCTAACAAATCTTATCAATTTTAAAAGATTTGATGTTTTTTGTTTTAATATGACAATACCTTTTTTGAAGTTTGCTATCTGTAAAGCGGCAATAAACGAGTGCAATTTTTATTGCAGCAATTTCTATTCCATGCATGCGAAATTACTAACTGTAAAGCGGGCTTTGCTTATGACTGCAGACTATTAAAAATTGAATAAGCGTAATATGTAATATAAACTTTATAATGAAAATGTGATTAGGGGTGAGCACTTAGATTGCAATTTTGGTTTAATAACGGCTATTCTATCATAAGTATGTTAAATATAGTGAAGAAACATTGCTTACCATCAGCTTGCCCAGGGGCATCTTCTGTCAACAAGAGAGTATATGTAAATGGTATTACGCAATATAATCATAAAAAGTAATGAACTTCATGGTTAAACTAATGCTAAAAGAAGAAGTATTTTTTGCTGGTTGGCCTATACCAGAAGAGAAAAGGTATTAACTCATGTGTAATCATGTGTTGATACAGACTACTGTCAGCTACAATTTGATATAAAATTTGATTTGAGGTTTTAATAAACCGATGTTAAGATCGCAAATTATTAAGAACTAAATAAACATAAAGAGAATTATGAAGGAAAAGTACCAATTTTGCTTTAGTGACAGCTATTCTAACAGAGCTGCATTAAATATAAAGAACAAATGTTTCTTACCGGCATCAGCTGCTTGTAGGCTGGGATTATCTGTCAAGAAGAAAGTAGATGAAATAACAATTGATAGCTATTTACGTATCAAGGCTGGAAAATGATGAAGATACATTCTAGCCGTGGTGCGTACAATATTTTTCCGACTACCACATGATTTCCATTTACTAAAATAAATTTACTTGCATTTGCAGTGTTGATAATGTAGATCACTTATATTTGAATGACAGATTATTTGACAGCTATTTTGACAACCAAATCCAGAAAAACTTCAGAATCTTTACGGAAGAGGACAGTAAAGTAATGAGTATAGTAAAGTTGTACTTTCAGATGTGATAGTCGAAAAAAAATTATTGTGAGTTAGATTGTGTAATTTGATGAAAAAGACGTTAATAAATTAATATTGATTTTCATATAATAATTAATCTTTTTAAATATTAAATTTTATTATTAATTAAATGATAAATAGCATTTCTCTTTCAAAATATTTTTTTTTTAGTCAAGAACTCTTTCTTTGACGATAGTCATATATTATATTAATAACCATAAAAAAATTGCAAGATAGTATAGGTACATTTATATAAATAAATCTAAGCCAAAGTTATAAAATGTATATTTAATATTTAATTTAAAATATATACATGGTTACTATTATTAAAGTTCTCATTGTGAATTTGAGCCAATGAAAGTAGAAACTGGCTAATATTGTGCACATTTTAAGTAGTCTCTTGCATCTCTTTAATTTCATGAAAGGATAAAAATATAGAAATTTTTAACTTACGGTGCCACACTGTTAAAAATTGAATTAACGTACTTTGTGATGTGAATCTTACAATAAACATTAAGTAGGAAAAATGCTATTAGTAGATAGAGCGAAATTTTAATTTAATTTACCGTCGGCTGATCGCCCGGTCTCTTCATCTATCCATAACAAACTAGTATACACGGTATTGAATAATAGATATAATGATAAAAAGTAGGTAATTAACACCTTTAGTAAAAAAAAAAAAAAAACGTTGGTCTATATCAGAACAGAAGAAGTACTAAATGATGTCATTTTTGTTTTTTTGTTTTTTTTCCCTTGATTTAGCGGCTTGGTTTTTAAATTGTGTGAACACTGGAGAACTTGAGTGAGTTCTCCAGTGTTCACACAAAATGTTTCGCCATGCATAATAATTTTAAATGACAATTAACAGTTAGTATATGTTTAAGAAAAATGAAAAGATAAAACATTTTTTAATACTATTTTAAAATGTTGTGTGAATGTCTTTAATTTTACAAATTTTGTGAATTATATAAAATAATCTGAGGAAGACAACAAAAAAAATAAGATTGTCGAAACGTCATGAAGATTTTTTCTGAATAATTCATTAAATTTAAAAACCAAGCCGCTAAATCAAGGGGAAAAAACAAAAAACAAAAAATTTACAAGCACGGCTAAGAAAAGATTCCCATCACTAAATGATGTCATATATATTGTAATATTTAAGACTTTACAACAAAATGTTATTAACAAAGGCTACCTGTATTATAAGATCCGTTTTAGATCGGCTGTGCATAATATCTGTACCCACTTTAGAGGGCTTATCTTTACCCAATGCATAGACCTGCTCTATTCCAAAGAAAGAGTTCATCAAGTCAATAAAAAATATTTTATTAAATGGCAAAGGAATTTGTCGGGTAATATTGTATTAACGAAACCAAAGTCACTGAAAATGATATGATGGCTCAATGAAATATGTTATTGTTGTAAAGAACACCAGTTTTATAGTGAGCATTTTCGTTCAACGAATATAAATTATTATGGACATGTAAATAACCGCATTCAATGTTTCTATTTGTAAATATACCTAATCCCACGTGGAAACAAAATAAGAATTTACTCATTGAAATAATCAATAAAAAGTTAATTAGAATTAAAATTTCTTGATTAAATAACGTAGCAGTGCGTGTATAATTCACGGTATTCACGTGAAGTCGTCGGTTTTTTGTGAACTTGATCCACATATATTAGATCATCTGATTCCGACATATATATTTAACAAAAGCTTCGAAATAGAAATCACAGACGTATAAACTTGAATCAATTCAACTATAGCGACAGAGTGGATAAATAGATCTGGTGGAGACTTGGAAACCTCAGAAAGTGACTGGAGCTGAAACTTCTAGGGACGAAAGTAATGCGATGATCACCATTCCATATTCGAATATTCGGGAACCGAAAGAAACAAGAAAGTTGATGAGTTAGCAACAAAACCATCATCGGCGACAGATATTATATTATCAGTCAATGAAAACTATTTGCAACTCACTTGGAAAAACGAGCTTATTTCAATCGCAAATTTCAACATACTAGTAGTCCCGATATGTGGAAAGAATTAAAAACTGTAATGTTTACAATAAAGGGGTTTCTAAAATTCCAGAATTCCTAAAAAAGCCGGATAAGATTGACAGTTTTTCATTGATAGCATTCCAATAGTTCCAGTCAGCAGTTACATTTATGAGAGCAATTCCAAGGTACCTATTTTGCCTTCCTTCCGGTTTTTTGTGGTTGAGGTTCATGATATTATATAAATTTTTGACAGTGTTTTCTTTAATACCTGTGATGTTGATGATGTTGCAATCTCATTTACTAAAATGCGTTGTCCATATTTCCTTCCTTTCATCTGTCATTTGGTTAATATCTGCTTAACGGATGGTGTTTTCCCTAATTGTCGGAAAACCGCATTAGTAACTCCATGCATACTTAGATAATAACAATATGCTGTCTGTATATCAGTCTGGGTTTAGACCCAGGCACTCTTGTTTAACAGGACTATCTCGTGGCAAAGCATCTGACACCGTTAACCATTCCCTTTTGCTAGCCTTACTTAAATTTATAGGATTGTATTTCACTGCTGTTCAATTTTTCAGAAGATATCTCACTGGTCAGCGAGTTGAGATGGGATTATCTATTCTTGGACCAATTTTGTTTACTATATACACTAACATCATGTCTTCACTTGCTACTTGTAAATATGATATCTACGCTGATGATAGTCATGTAGATATATTTCTCGTTTCCTAGAAGTAATATTGATAATAATGCAGTCTCCTTGATTAATCGCGATCTTTCAGCACTTGCTCACTTGTCTTTAGATCACTCGTGGGTGTGCTAATTCCAGCAAGTCGACAGTCATGGCCACTAGTGATGCTTCTCCTGACATAATCAATGCTATTGAGTTATCTACTAACAATACAGGCATACATGTTGTGACGGAAGCAAGGAATCTTGGCGTTTTGTTGGACTCCACTTTCAGGTTTAGGGCGCTCCTATGGAACTCTTAAGTTACTTTATATACATAAAAACTACTTACGTCATGCCAGAAAGAAGTTGCTCGGTGAAACACTGGTGTTATCTTCGTTTAATTACTGTTGTTCCTTAATTGCTTCATGCACTGACGCTGACTGTGGCGACGTATACAGAAGCTTCAAAAGTCCTACCGTAGATTTATTCACTATATGCGTAAATTTGATAGGGTTGGGCATAGGTTGGGTGACGTTGGGTGGCTGTGCATGAGGGATCGTTCCCAGTTGGCATCTGCCATGGTTTACCATAGTATTCTAATTTTTTCCAATCCTCCATATTTGACTAATCAAATTATCTATCGTACGGATGTTCACAACATTAATATTAGACATCGGCACTTCATCACAGTGCCGAAACATAGAACTGCGTTATTTAAACGAAGTTTTTCGTATAACATTTGTCATGTATATAATGCTATTCCCTTGGAGTTGAAAACATTATCTATTTCTAGTTTTGGGCAACGCTTCTTGACTGAGGTGCATCGCCGACGTTAGCGGCTGTGTGTTTTGTGCGTTTTGCTGAATTGTGCTGGGGTTATTGGAGTTTTACTGCGTCGGTGCTTCAAGTACGTTAGTGCGCCTTTTTTTGTTATTGGCTGTTAAGGCAGAAAACGATGGAAGGACAGCACTTATGTATGAACTGCTTCTTAAGATATTTTACTTATTTTGGTCTCTCGCTGATGAACTGTGCACGCAACAGCGATATGTTGTTGTCCACTGTTAACGAGTGGAAATAAATAAATAAATAAAATATAGGTCCAAAACCTGGCCTAAAAATCTGTAGAAAATGCAGTTCAACTGATGAGTTGAGTCCAAGCGAAACACGAAGAATATTAGAACCGTATAATTACCTGCGTGGAAAGACCTACCAGTAAGTCTCCTAACAGGACACCGTGCACAGAAAGAACATCTATGAAAAATGAGGATGAATTAGAGCTGCCAAAAACCGTCTCTCTCAGTAACCGGGTACGGTTCCTAGTTGTCCGAGTTCCCAGTCTTAAAATCGGATACCTCAATACCCAAAATTAAGCATCCGAAATCGTGTATTCGGATTCTAGGACCGTTTGGGTAGCGGATTTTAGGAAATTTATTAGGTAATTCGATCTTCTTGCAATAGAGAAATATTAAACGAAATTCACTTATTAACGCTCAAAGTTGGTAGAAAGAACGCACCCGAGTCGGATAGCAACACATAGGTATTTTTACAAAAAATTGAATTTGGCTAGTTTAACATAAAAGACAAGAAGAAATCTATAAATATGGGAAACTATTAGAATTGGTCAAAATTGGCGATTCCTAAACATTCAATATGATCAATCTTGAAGATCTTCACTACAGACTGTATGACAGGATGAGAAAGCCTCTGGATGTAAAACGACAGGCAATTTTTGGCATCTCAAGAGCTTATATTGATTACCAAGCCGATACGACGATTTTGAAATGGCTACTATGCTTTAATGGGCAAAGCAATGAGAGGTTAAGCACAAAAACTCAAGGAGCTGTAGTGTTTCCGGAGATTCATAAGTCAGAAAGACCCTTAAAAAAAAGAGAAACTCGACGCTACCATAATATTGGATCATATAATTTCTTCAATGTAATCCCGTATTTTTGTACCACCCCCAAATTTATGTTATACCTACTTAATATTACTGTAAGATTCTTACATAATTCAAATTAAGATTAAAGATTAAGATCTAATTGAGTAAAATTTGTAGAAACGTTTTTGACTTTGCAGTTAATACAAATTACTATTGTTCTAAAGTAAGTATATAAAAAGCTCTTACCATTTGCTGCATCGTTTGTATCTCTCTCAGATCGTTGTAAAGGACCTGAAACTTAAAATTGAATAAATAAAAATATGTAAATAAAACAAGATCGTTCGATATTATTGGTAGGTTATTATGAAATGCTAGATTAATAATAAGGAATATAATATTGAATACTACAGGAATGTAGAATTGGTTAAGAGGCGGCTAAAACATAAAAAATTTCGTTACTGTCAAAATAGTTCCAAATCCACAAACTTTTCAAATGTAGATGGCGTAGTCTGTTGTAAAATACCAGAAAATACAAAATAAAAATTAAAAAGTAAATTCTTGTAAAATAGCGCGTCACGTAACTCGGTGAATCACGCAATGTTTTCAGTTCAAGTGAAAGAGTATTTTTACTATAGTGCTTTTCCTTTTTGGTGTTTTTTATGTTTTCTTCTATTTTTATTTGTTGTATTGCATATTTCTGTATTCGAGAATAAATATTTGCTTTAATTGTTACCTCTTTGTTTTAACTTTACCCAACTTCCGAAAAAATAGTTGTGCAGTTTGTTAAAAAAAAAAAACCGGCAAGATCTGTGTTAATTACACCATATTTAATTTTATTCGCCTAAGCATACGTAATAAATTGTGCTATCTACAGATACTTTTGTTTATTTTTAAATTAAGAGCTGTTAAATTTCATATTTTTTGCCAGCGCCATCGTACGGACAATTGCCAAAGGTTTTTTAGGTGACTCATCTAGAAACTATCAACAAAAATAATTAATACGTTTTTCAAAGCTTTTCCTAAAACAAGTGCATATTTTCATTTCATCGTTGTACCATTACGAAGTTCATTGCAGAGCGGATTGCAATGGATTGTTATGTCCTTTTTTCTGTTTTTTCTCTTTTAAGATTAATAATTATATCACGATAATAGGCCATTTCAATCAAGGACACACATTCATGCATTTTCATTTCGAGGATATTTAATTTCAATGTTCAATAAAACTAAAAGCTTTGAAATTCAATATGTTACCGACCGAGCGCTCTCTGTAATGCTTTAGCCGCCTCTTAATGCGTATAACGTATTATCATTATATTATTCAAGTTAGTATTTTGATTAGCTACGCTATCTATATTTCATTAGTCATAACACTCTTATTGCCACCTCTAATCCTGACATAATCTAATACCTTACGAAGATTTTCTTTCGCCATAACCATAAGATCCCGCCCATTTGTTCTGTATCAATGCTATGACTTGGTCAAGATAAGGTTTCAACTACTGGACTCAAAGAACCACAGAGCAGATGATTACGTAAACAAACCACTCTCAAAGGTGATAGGTAAAATTAGGGCGCGCCTTTAGGGTAAAGGAGACCACAATAGATCTGAAAGATCGCCGTGAGATAGGCTCTTATGGTCACCCCCAATTTTTACCCTACGAAGATTTCCTTTCGACATAACCATAAGGTCCTGTACATTTTTTATTGGAAAGTCAAAATCCCTTGTAAAACTCATTTGCCGATACCGACAAAAACAGTTTAACATCGTCTGCAAACATCAATATCTCACAATTAACACACTTAGTAATTTCGTCGATGAATGCTAGAAACAGGAGGGGCCTCAGATTGGACCCCTGCGAAACTCCAGACGTTATTAGGTGAATCTGCGACGTAAAACAAGTATAAGATACGAAAAATCTGACAAGTACGAAAACAGCAGTTTCAATAGAGCATCGTAATTCAAAGGGCGCTAATTTTCAGTTAATTTGATCAAGTCGATGGAAAGCTTTAGCAAAATCGGTAAAGGTTACATCCACCTGACCGCGATTGTCCACAGCTGGTATTATATATGGTGAAAAACTCATTAGATTCGTGATTGTCGACCGCTTATCAGAAATAGAAGAAGACATAGATCTAACCATGTAGCTGTAAATAATACTTTCAAATAATTTTGAGAGGTAAGATCGGCACTGGTCGGTAGTTGCATGTGTCCGCTGTATTCCCAGATTTTAAAACAGGACATATGCACATGAGCTTCCAGACTTCAAAAAATGTCGATGTTCGCAAAACAAGTGTTTAAACCTTGTTTTGTAATAATGGTTTAATAAAAATATGTCTTCGTCTTTAATAAAAAAAACTGGGTACCTGTTCATGACCAGCAGTACATTTATTTTTTCACTTATTGATAGCATTCTCTATATCCCCCTCCGTAACAGTTGAAATGAATGGATATACAATCAGTCCAGAGAGTGGTGGCAAAAATCACCGGGACAATGGCAGGCAAAAGAGTTCCTAAAGGAGCAGAGGCCTGAACTCACGAGAGATTTACTGAATAAAGACAGGAAGACTGTCAAAATGATTGTGGGTCTGCTGACTGGTCACTGTAGACTGGAAGACTGTCAAAATGATTGTGAGTCTGCTGACTGGTCACTGTAGACTGAATAGGCATATGTACAACATAGGCCTGGCAGATGATGCAACCTGCAGATACTGCCAAGAGGAGGAAGAAACACCAGTTCATGTGCTGTGCCAATGTGAAGGCCTGGCGAGGACAAGGTTTCTAGTAATGGGGGAGGAGAACCCCACAGCTAGTAGCTACATAAAGAAGCCGCTCTCAAAGATGATAGGCCTAATTAAGAGGGCAAAATTAGAGAGCGTCCTCTAGGAAAAAGGGGATCACAATAGATCTGAAAAGGTCGCGGTGAAATAGGTCGATAGGCCACCCCAATCCTAATCTAATCTAATCTAATCTAACAGTTGAAATGGTAACTGTGGCAGAATCAGCCATTCCTGCAATATCACTGAAGGAATTCAGTTTAGGTAGTCTATGAACACTAGCGAAATATTCTCCGAAAGCATGCACTATATCCTGCGGCTTTGTTAATTATACATTGTCAATAAACATACGACTTGGGATTCTGTCACAACGTTTTAACGACTACACGTATTACCTTAACAATTCACATTGTCACACCTTAGATTGATATTAGAAACACAAAAAACAACCAACCAGTGCAATTCTAATGCGTGGAATAAGTCATCTTAACAAACTAAAAATGTACTATAGATATATTTCGAGTTAGCATAAGTTGATTACGCTATCCATTTATATTATAGATTACTTTAATTAATGCAGTTATGATGGATACAAAATCTAACACTAGACGAGTATTAAATTTAATTATCTATAGTGTTTATGCATATGAATACACATAACTTCTGACAATAAAATTCTGTGTGGGGAACTACATCAATACTTGATTGATTTCTGAACTCGTCCACAGATTTATTGACAGACGTTGTATTCCATTGTTATCAAAAATAACCAATTATACTTACTTTCTTTATTAGGCTGATGGTTAGAAACCCTTACATTACTGGCTTGTTCGAATTCTGCAACAGAAATGAACAATAATATATCAGGCAATAATTGTGCTGTCAGCAGCTTTGTGTCAAGAGTTGGTAGCTCAAACTAATTAAATTACAAAACAATGATGATATATTATAACACATTCGGATGTATAATGAACATTAAAGTCGTAAACTGTAATTACTTAGAATATTTATTATGTGAATTTGACATTAAAAATTTACTTTATAGCTGTAAGAGTAATAAGTTTTCAAAATTGAGAATATTTTTAGCTTATTTGGCAATTTGCCATTTTACACACTCACAAGCTCACAAGCTTATAAAACAACTTATGGACTCCATACATACAGTATGTCCCCGGATCGACTTTATAAGAGGAAGAAAAATTTTACTTTTGATTTCTCATAAAATTTCACTCTTGATGATTTACTCTGCTTGTTTCCAAACCCCCAAAACACAAATTACTTTTTATTTAACTCGAACAGTTCTCGAGATAATATCATTTTCTTGCTAGAAAATATACAAATTGGTTCAATTCAAGTTTTATTTAATAAAGTTAACAAATAATCGTATAATTAATAAAATAAAATTCTCAAAAAGCTAAACTATTAATTTTCTATTCAAATTACGCTCTTCCTTTTTCTGCACAGATTTCAATGCGAGCTCTAAATTCATTGAAACTGCTTCTTATTTCTAAGATTGATAAGGACTGGACTGCATTTTGTATCCTATTTTTTAATTGCTCTTCATTATTGTCTAGTCGCTCACTGTACACAATTTGTTCTAAACGACCCCACAGATGAAAGTCCAATATTGTAAGGTCAGGACTTCTCGGTGGCCATAAAATGGGAGCAACTCTTCCTATCCAGTTATCATGAAACTCTGTATTGAGCCACTGGCGAACAATGCCGACATAATGAGTAGGGCACCCATTGTGCTGGTAAAACATTTCTATTCGGTAATTTAACGGCAATTCATGCAGTTCATCAGATAAAAACTTTTGAAACATTTCCAAATATGAATTACAGTTTAAATTTTGATCAAAAAAATATGGGCCAGTAATGCCAGGGTACGAAACCGCACACCACGCATTAACTTTCAGCGTGCAAACTCAAGGCGAGATCTACGCATACGCAGACGACCTATGCGTAGTTTATTCAGATAAGAATTTGCAGCAAATGCAGCACAATATTAACAACGATATAAAGAAAATTGAAAGTTGGTGCTACAATAACCTAATAACCATAAACGAAAACAAAACGGAATACATTGTCTTCACACGGAAACGACAAACACCCAAATTCAATATTACAGTAGAAAATCAAACCATACGGCAAACAAATCAAACAAAATACTTGGGAATTATAATAGAACACAACTTAAAATGGGATACCCACATACGCAGCCTAATAAAAAGAAACACAACAATAATAGCAGGAATAAGTAAAATAAGAAACATATTACCGTTACATATGAGGAAACCAATATACCATTCTATATTCACATCCAACATAAACTACCTAATAAATATATAGAGCCACACAAGCAACAAAAATTTAAATAAATTACAAAGACAACAAAATAAAATACTGAAAATACTTTATAGCATGGAGAGAAGAACACCAACGGCAGAAATATATACAAAAACACAAGAACTAAATATACAACAAATCATACAATTAAATAATATGGCGTTAATACATAAAATAGAAAAGAAAATGGTAAAAACTGACTCTAGACTAGTAAAAAATACAGAAATACACACACACAATATAAGAAGACGCTCTCATTTAAGAATTGAAAAAACTATTAGCAACAAACTCATAAAAACCCCAAATAATGAAACCATTAAACAATACAACAAACTACCAAAGGAAATTAAAGACTTGACACACATCAAATTCAAAAAAACAATAAAAACCATGATAATGCAACACAAGATATAAAACCGAAAAGTTGACGGATTGCTTTACCTACAACATCGCTCTCGATACCGCTAATCCGAGGCGAGGCAGGCCAGCCTCACCACCTTGGATGAGGACAGAGAGCGGGAAACCAACAGCGGACATGAAGACATAACTGTATACATGTGCTGTTTTCATCTTTTAATTTTGTTTATACATGTATACATATTTGTCAAATAAAGAATTTTTCAAAAAAAAAAAAAAGTTTTTTAGAATATTGTCTGCGACAAGAAATTCTGAATTTTGGATTCGTCTCACTCCAGTATCGGCAATGTTAGGACGAAACGACGCCGTTAGTTGTAAAGGTTGATTCATCGGAGAACATAATTCGCTTATGTAAAATTGAATCTTCCAAAACTCTGTAGCCCATTTCTAAACAAAAATCCATACGTTTGGCTTCATCACCATTTTCTAAAGTTTGCCTAAATTGTGGTTTAAATGGTAAAATTTTGTTCTCCTTTAATATTCTTTGTAAATGAAATTTACTTATCCCAGTTAGTATTGCCCTCCTTCTTAAGGACAATTTTGGAGCTTCCATTGCGGAATGAACGGCGGGAACTGAAGCAGCATCGTTTGTATCGAACAACTTCTTTGACTTCTTAATGTTTAAAACCGAACCTGTTTTAAGGAATTTGGTCACCAAGTTTCCTGCTCGGAATTTGAAATGGTAGATATGTATGTGTGATATTAGAGTGATAGTACACTGCGACCTAACAGATCTATTGTGTCCCCTCTTCTCGCTGTATTTACAGCTGGTCGTCCAGTCCGATTCCTTTTAACTTGGTAACTTCCGGGTATTTTGGGTTGAATTTTCTGATAACAACTCGGTAGCACTCTTCCCCAGTTCCGTAACATTGAATTAGATAAATTCTTTGTTGTAAAGTCAACATTATAGCATAAATACTGTTCAAATTAGAAGATTTAATTTAAAGTTCTACTAACTTATTAGATTTGTCAACTGCTGTCAGTTGTATTTTTTAATGAAATCCGCCTATTAGAGGTACTTCTAAAAATTACCATAAAAAATTTTAAGTCCAAATTTTGAAGAAAAATGATATTATCTCGAGAATCATTGGAGTTAAATAAAAAGTAATTTGTGTTTTTGGGGGTTGAAAACAAGCAGAGTAAAACATCAAGAGTGAAATTTTCAAAGAAATCAAAAATAAAAAATTTTCCTCTTTTAAAGTCGATCTGGGGACAAGTAGGAAGCCTTACGTTTGCATAAAGGGGTCAGCTCGTTACGGCTGAAATATGTTTTTCTACAGATCGAAATTATATGCCCTCAGTGGTTATTTTCCTCGGTAACGTTTGAAACCTGAGCTCCTGAATCGAGTCCCTTCTGGAACATTGGCAGAATGGCACCTGAGTGGCTGGGTGAAGTGTGAAATTTTTGTGAAATGGTTGAAAAGTTTGTGGAGTTCTCCAGGGCAAGCAAAGGAAAAAGAAAGCTCTCTACTGTCATCGTATTTATTCGAAATCTAATGAAGGCCGGATTAGTTATTCTGTATGTCAGAATTTGTCTAATAATTCCTGTGCACATGTTGAAGAAAACGATACTGTGTTGTTTATAATTGTAGATATTGTAAGAGTAAAGTTTAATGGTCCCCATATTGCTCCAAGGTAATCATCATTTTACCCCATATGCAGGGCAAAATGGTGAAAACTTCGGCAACATTTTTTCTTTTGAAAATAAATAAGCCCGAACAAAATCCGGTTGCACTTGTATATTTCTTGGGATTAAATGAAAAATAATTTCCCTAAATTTCAATTGACATTATATATGTTTTGAAATGATAAACGACTTTTTATCTTAACATCTCCATTTTGCCCCCTGTTCCCCTAACATTAATTCAGTGTAAAATTAGAAGGCAATTTCGATAAATGTTAATTTAAGTTCTCATACACTGTTATTTTGTGATAATCTATTTCCAATTATTTCATCATATTCACAGGTATATTTTTCGATTATTATAGATTTGCTATTTCAATATGACTTTGCTTAACTGGTACGTATTAAATCTCTTTTGTTTTAGAACAAAATTCATATATTTATAAGTTATCGCAAATATTACTTTTTCCTCATTTTCTCAGTTTTAACAATATTTCAGTATAACAGTTTTGTTTCATGATGAAGAATAAATAAATTACAACGATATCTTGTGATTTGCGTTCTCTGTTCTACATCAAATTGAATTTGGGTAATCAACAACTTTTAAAATGGCGGCCCTCATTATTAGAATGGCCGCGCATGCTTGAAACGATTTCTCCCCACTCTATTTCTATGACTACGACTTGTATATCAGGATCATTCAAAGGATCGCTTGCTAGTTTGAAAGGCCTGTATGTATATGCTTCAATATCTTTTTTTAATTAAGTACAGGTGAATTATTTTGTAGTGGCGGAATCTCTCTTCCTCATGCGCGTTGTACGCCACGAGTTCGAAAAAGCAGGGTGAGGTCCGCTTGTTTGCATGGCGCATAGTACTACAAATACATATTGCAATAAAAACTGAGTTTCGTATTTTGTACGAATCGCGAAGATGGTGGCGGTGTTCTCACGTGCTAGTTATAACATTTCTCTATATTTATTCGGGGGTGTCTCACTCCATTGAGAACGCCCTCTTGCTATCGCGCATCCGCCACTACAAAAAGATCCACCTGTAAGTATTTATCTTTTCTGGAAAACTCTTTTAAAATAAACATTATCACTAGTAATCTCAAACTTACGTTTTTGTGCGTCTCTCTTAAATCTAGATGGATTAACTGTAAACAAAGAATTAAAATTAATCTACTACATGATGAATTTATAAAATTGAATTTAGACAAAGTTTATTTGCTTACATGGCCTTGTTGCTGCTTCAGTTGGTCCTAGAAATCCTGCAACATAATACAAACATAATTATTACAAAAGCATTCATTTAACGTGTAAAAAAGCGTTAATTGGTATCATTGTGCCAATACAACTTACCCGCAGTATGGAGAAAAGCATTTCTTCCCCAACGCTATTGCGATATTTAATATGTACAATAATATCTTTACCCTATTCAATTATTAAATTGAATATACATGTATATGCATGTTGTTTGCTTTATGAATTTAAACTACTAATAACCATTATTCATTGTATTAATGAATGTAAAGTGTTTACTCTTAAAAAATACTTGTACCATTCACAGCTTTATTCCATTTTTGGAATACACGTCTATGCAGTGTAAGGTCCGGTATTACAAAGCCTGAATAAAGTTCCTAATAAAAGTTATTAGCTGAATAATTGAAATAACTGTACATTTCGCCTATACATATTACCTAAATTGTTTTTAGATACCCTTATCGAGATTGAAATACCGGTTCTAAGACAATTTGAAACTTTTTCGAGTGTAAAAGCATGTTAATTGCTTCACCTCACAAAATATATATCCCTTTGTATTATAAATAATATTGCGGATTTAAGTTAACACCAAACGAGAATGCACGACGGCATATATTGTTTGAATATTCAATATAAGTACCTTTTCTTATTGTTAATATATATTTAGGAATATATATTAATGGCACTAGTTATCCTTCTTTCTCTGTCTATAAAATAATTCTAAAACACACAACCTAATTTAGTGTTTATCTAATGATGTATAACTACGTCAATAATAAAAAAAAACATAAAATAGAAACAACAGTCTAAATGGAGAATAAAATAACAATATCACTAGCTAGATAATTAAACAAAACGAACCACCAAATTATCAAGAACTTTTAATAGGAAAAAATGAATAATTATCTTGCAAATACTGAAAAATGGCGAAACAAAATAAACTTCGCAATTCATACATTAAGAATAATCACGGAGATGACAACAACTATTGGGTTTCAACAGCCTGTCGAGACAGAAGGAGAAATAAAAGACTCTATTTCCAGTCGCTAAGCTTTCGCCATTTAATTAAGGCTTCTTCAGAGTGACATCTACAAATCAAGGAAACAGTGGTGCTAATAACAACATCATCTAATATGTAAGTTTTTGGATTACATTGATCAATGTAGCTAGCAGACTACTGTAAGTTTTTAGATTTAGTTACATATTAGATGATGTTGTTATTAGCACCACTGTTTCCTTGATTTGTAGATGTCACTCTGAAGAAACCTTAATTAAATGGCGAAAGCTTAGCGACTGAAAATAGAGTATTTTATTTCTCCTTCTGTCTCGACAGGCTGTTGAAATCCAATAGTTGTTGTCATCTCCGTGATCTTAACGTTGTACAGCTGTACTCCTACTCAACCTCAATTAAGAATAATAATAATAAACACTAAATGAACAATTTGAAATTTTTTTAATAAACTTCAATTCTATCAAACTAGAACCTAAACGATGATAAAAGCCTTTCTGTACGACCATCATTGTTTCAGGAGTTTATTTCATTCATGCTATTAATAATTATTTTTCTTAGATCTGCAAATTATTTGACCAAATTCTTGAAGACCATATATTTTAGATTTGATACATCTCCATAAAAAAAAATCATTAGCAGCTAAAGCTGACTATCCAACTGGCCTGGATATTTCACTCCCGAGCCTATCACTAAAAATTTCATTGAAATACAACCGTGTACATCCTGTATTGTGATGCGGGACAACCATCTTGTTGGAACCATACATATGATTTTGTAATCATTAATAACTCTTTCTTGCGGTACTTAAAGTACAAAATCAACCGATTTATACCTTTACTTCTTCGAGATATTGGGTTGTGACTGCGTAAGCTAATTTTTTGTTTTCTCAACATAAACCATTATGCTTAGCCATGCCATTTAATGGAAAAGCTACAAAATTCTATTCCTTTCTACGTGGGAAAAATGGGTTTGCTTTATGTATTTCATATGAATGGTATTCCTTTTTTTAACATTACATACAACTTTGCTGATGATATTCATTCTTTTTTAATAATACGGTTTACACAAGTTCTATATTTACTTGATAAATTTCATTCCATCCATTCCAAGCTCAGTTCTTTTAACCTTGGACACACAAATTAACAAACGGTAGTTCTTGATGTTCTAGTTGTTGATAACATTGATCTTTATTTTAAACCTATCAGTTACGATTGTATTTTAAGTTATAAATCCACCAAATATTCTTTATATCAACAAAACAAACATAATTAAAAATCAAAAACAAAAAATTCTCACCTTCCCTGACAAAGAATTGCATAAGAAAAATTTCCTACTTCTCAGAAAAAGATTAATAATATAATAAATAAAATATTATAATCAGATGGCACTAAGTCGAGAATATCCCCTATGCCCTACATAAACGTCCAGGTTGGTTCCTCGTCCCTGTCTTTGACCTTTTATAATGGCAATACTCTTGAAAAGTTAGGCGTTTCCAATAATTTGAAAGACAAACAATAGTCGCCGTCAGAAAGAAGGTAATTAGTTTATAAGATTACCTTACTGTAACCATTGCAAACAAACAAATGTTAAATTGGTCAGAGTACGCAATCTGTAGAAAACAACAATTTACAATAACATGAGTGTGATGTATCGACTAGTAATAGCCGTACGGATCTTTCACACCATGCCATAATCTCAGGTGATGTTTTTGATTTTTCTAATCCCAAGATTTTAGATTATAAAGATAACTTTCAAAAGAGATTAATATCAGAAGTGATAGATATAAACGTACTACTGATAACTATAACTTCAAAACTGACACTATTAATAATTTCTCCTATTTCGATTACGTCATTTCTTCACATAAAAATGGTAATCTCATTGTTGATTGTTTTGGTGAATCGTACCCCTCTTCTTTAGTTTAGCTTAATTTTTAGGATTAGTTTAATTGTTGTTTTTCAACATCTTAAGCAACCGCTCCAAGTTTCTTACATTGTGTTGGTTTAATTTAGGTTTCTAGCATGTAATTACTGTCCCTTAATAGGGTTCTTTGTATCGACATCTCGTTTTTAAAAATAGTACCACGGACTTTATGCAAATTTTTGTTTCTATTCTCACACATACAGCTGTCTTTGACTAGAAAAATTATTTATACTTGTTCTGTCTTAAAAATTAAAACATTTCTCATTTGTTCTTCGAAAATTAATTTTAAGTTTTTTTCTCCTCCTCGTAGATTTAAAATTTAATTATCTTTTTTAGCAGTATATGTTTTTAAAAGTTTACACTGAACATTTTGTTAAAATTTTGACAGGTAATTTTAACATAAAAATAACCTTCCTTAGTGTTTTTATGTTTTATATTTTTCATCATTGATTAGTTTTCAAATTGTTTTGTAGCTTGAGAAGCTTTTGTAGTTCTGTCTCATGATTCATTCTTCCTTTGTAAAACAAATATGTTAATAATTACCACAGAAGAAAACGTCTTCACTTCAAATAACAGCCACACGTGACCAGGTTTTAATAGTTTAATGACTTTCACGAACATTCAGCGCTTCAAGAAAGGAATGCAAAAATACAAATACTGCCTACAATAAATGGCTCTTCTAAACAATTAACATTTTATAAATTAATGTAACAAATTTTTTCGTTTGGACTTTTTAGGGTGTTATTACGAAACAATGAACTTTCTTTCTTTGCAGGGCATCGTCAGAGGAAAAAGAAGTGTAGACATCTAAATACCAAATGCCAGAGATGTACAGTCGACAATTTCAATATTCTAGCTGCACAAAATCCAAAATTTCGAAAATTTAGATATCAGATTATACAGTAGAGTCCCGCTTATATATATTATTTATTTTTTCTTTGATAAAAACTTTTAAAAAGAGCCAAGTAAAACTAATTTTGTATATAAGAATGCTTTCTATTATGCAGAGAAAAAAAATTATTATTTTCGCTTCCCTTATAAATTCTAGGAATTTGACGAGTGAGAACACTTGTGTTTAAAGAAAAAGTCAAACAAATGCATTTTTGTGAATGCCGCTTTCGTCTATTAACATTCGTTTCTCAAAATTTATATCTTCAGTTAGTTATTGCCAGCCAGGTAAAATGGAAACGGTTGCTTGTTTCGTTAGAAACAAAATTAAGAGATTTAACCATATTGGGCAAGAGGGAATCGCTTAAAATGTTAAACTTAAAAGTTATCTTCTAGAGGGCTCCTCAAGTCGGGGTAGGAAGACCATGAAATCTTTGACATATGTAGAAGTCGGTTAAGCATTATTCCTTTCCCAATTTCTGGACCAATTCTCCAAGAAAAGACATTTATTTGAATTATTGTAAGCCGAAGCGGACAAAAACAAAGAGAATCACAGTGCTATTGTCTTATATTTTAAATTATTTGAATGTTCAAAGAAATATTAATCCAGTAGAAGCTATTACAAGAGACAAAGTAATTAAATTTGAACATAGATTGTCTCAAAGATGCTACAAAGTCATCGACAAAAGAAAGGTTTCTGAAAAAGAAATTTTCCTGACTAGAAGAAAAGTTTTTTAGAAATTAATAAACACATGCAAGATGTAAAAAGCCTGTCGTCCACTTTAAGAACATCGGGGCATCCAAAGAAATCATTTGGGGAAGGATGCGATAGTATAATTATGCAAATATTTGTCAGCTTTATCCACTCCGCCCATGGTATTGTTGTAATCTATTATTGCCTTGGGTTTTGTATCTACCATGTCTGTATTGCACTGTAGAAAGCCTGGCTCCATCCTTCTTGTCTTTCCATTTGAAAATACAGATCTTTCCTCCTTGAAACTCAATGATTTCATTCTTGCAAATTTTTTTATTTTTCAAAGTATCAGGAACCTCTTTGTGATTATGGCGAGAGTTCCATAAATATCTGTTTCCTTTGATACGAAAATACTAGCCAACTCAGGGGATGTATAAAAATTGTACTATGTACTATGTATGCATATGACGGCAATGAATTTTAAGGAAGAAATTTACTTGCATTTTGATCGTTGTTACTTTCCTTTACCTGAATTTATATGTTTTAATAAAAACATATTTTCGTCTTCACAACCATGATAAAACAACACACGTTAAAATATTTAACCACTAATTTAAAATAAGTATAAATGGCGTTGCTTTTCCCCTTCCAGACCTAGGGACGGAAATTGAAATGTGTCGAATTTGTGTAATTAATAAGCATGTAATTCAATTTCAAAAGTCTTTCATTTTTTAAACTAATCCACACGTAGGATGCTCTACGAGAAAAGGAGATGTGTCCCAATATGGTAGAATCCATACTCTGAAGACTACAACAAGTTGTGGATAGCAATGACTATTGGACTCGCTATCACGTTATTTATAATTTTTATTTAATGCTTTTATTCAGACTTTTGTTTAGAATTCTTAATTTATTTTATAATAATACTAATAATAGTAATAATAATAGGTATTTATTGTCCAACAGTACTTACATACTAATTACAGGACAATAGGAACTAACAATATAGACCTTAATATAAACAAATATAAATATAAAGAAGAATACAAGAATACAAGATATATACATGAACAAATATTTACATAGATTACAATAATTTTTACCGGCATTCAAAAAATTCGTTGAGTTAGTAGAAAGGTATATCGCAAACATTGCTAATAGAGTTGTATAGTCCACACAAATTTGTTATTTGGTGATTTCAGTAACAAGTTAGTTCGTGGTTGGTTGTTATATAAAGTCGGAATACTGCGCGCGGAAGTATGAGGAACCAGAAAGTTTAATTTCGTTAAGAGAAATGGCGAATCGATGTTATCGTGGAGTAATTTATATAAGAAAGGCAGACATGTTCTAATTCTTGGATTTTCAAGCGAAGACAAGACGAGCGAGAGGACAAGGATAGGAAAATGCGTTAGAAGGCTATTACAAAGAAATCCTTGTTGCGGATATGTATTATGAACCTTCAACTATAGGTATTTTAAGTAGCGCCTTTGTACACCCTCAAACAATAACTTCTGAATATCATAAAAGGGGCTCCACACAATCGATACATATTTTTAATTTCGAAAGTATAATAAATTCAACGTCCGTACACAGAAAAAAAAAAAACGTTCGCCAGGGAACACCTTTGGTTGTTCCCTGGCGACCACTCCGTTTTCATAGTCAATTTGTCAGCTACTAAAAGTGTGGAAAAGTATTTAACTCGCTCTTAAGTTATGAAAGTTAATTATATACATTTTTTGAAATAGATATTTATGAAAATGTGTTCGCTAGATATAAATAACATAGAATAGTACTAAATTAAGGTAAACTTATCTGTATTTCCAGTATGTTAATTATGTTCTGACCAAAAATTATGTTAATTTTTGCTTTCGCAGGGAGAATATACTTTTCCTAACGACATTTATACCACATAAAAGTGAAAATATGAAGATACTAAAACTGCAAAATATGTTAGTCACCATAATTAACGCTTAAAGTGAAAAAGAGTGAAATTTTACTTTGTTTGAATGTAAGAAAGTTTATCAATGATTTAAATGTAGCTATAAGTTATCTTCTAAAATAAGCTGGTATTACTACTGTTTCGTTATAAAATTTGCTCCGTCTAAAACTTTCACCGTATTTTTTTTCTGTGTGCATTAATGAATTGCCTACTGTCGCGAAGAATGAAACCCAAACTTTTCATTGCTGAATACACTACGCAAGTGATATGATCGCTAAACGTTAGCTCTGCACCAAATAGTACTCCCAAATCTTTGATACTATTCACACTATTCAGAATCAAGCCATCGATAGAATAATGAAATGAAAATGCAAACTCTTTTCTCGTGTAGGTGACCGTCTTACACTTTATTCTTTTTACACCACCAAGAAAAAAAAAATACATTCTTACATATTATCTTGCAAGGCATCGTCACTATTTTTCCTTCCAACGCCCAGTTTCCCATTATCGTTAATAATTTGCTAAGCCGCTTAGGAAAGATTTTGACATTATAATTATGTTCTTTATACAGGAAAGAGGGTTAATGCGAGGCAATTACAGTGGTTTGGTCATGTTGTGCGGATGAACGACAATAGAACAGTGAAACGAATATGGATGGCGGGGGAGGGGTATACCGGCACAGACATGGAATGGACACATGGCGATGATACTGAAGGAGAGAAATCTGCAATGGGCAGAGGCGCATCGGCTGGCCAGGGACCGCAAAGCGTGGCGTGGTATTTGTGATGGAACCTCTACACCTTAGATAGGTAGAAGAGGACGGATTATGTATGTATGTAATTATGTTCTTTTCTAAAGAAAGATTTCTTTCAAAACTAATGATATTTTCTTTTATTTAAAAGCCGTCCCAGAGTTCCTAATTGTTGCTGAAATCACTGTTTAGTTAAAAGATACAGAAAAATCGTTCAACTTATTTAAAACTTTTTATATAAAAAAGCATTTATAACGCAAATTGAAATAAGTAATAAATAAACTAGTTGATTATTTAAAAATACAATGCGGTAAAAGAAATCTAAGAAGTTAAATCATGGTTAAACCACTCACGAAAAACATCTGAAAAAACATACCATTTCAAAATGAGCTTTTTTGAATGTGATCATGTTTTTTATTTATTACCTATATCGCTGTATAACCTTTTATGTTTAAGCACTTTTTTCTGTTTCAGTGTTTGGATCAATCAAAGATTTCGTACGTTTCGAGACACCTATCCGTAACTGCGTTGACTTTTACATTAATTGCATAATATTAAGAAAAATAAATTGAATAGATATTTGAAGAGAATCCGCACTTTCACCTTCCTCTTTTAGTCTCAAAAGAGATAAATTTAAATTATATTTTGCTATGCAACTATACAATCGACAATGCAGTTTATTTCATTGACAGGCGCGCAGATGCTACTATTTAGCTGAATGCGTTGTTTGCAATAAAAGACTAATTCTCTATTTTGAAATAGACAAAATATGTATCTTACATTAAAAAAAAAATACTAAGCATAGAAAATTGTTTTTTTTTTATATCCATTTAAATATAGACAAATCTAATCTATTCCAGCAACTTTTAAATCGCGTTCTCCCTTTGCCACTTTAATGGCGATATCCTCTATGGCCTGGACCACATTCATTATACCAATTTCTTTATCGAATGCTTTAATAAACATGTGATATATTTTTAATACACGTTCCTTGGTCACCAAAGGTGCTATTATTTGATGTATAATACCGGACGCATGATATGCAACTAATTCAAATAAACCCGCGACTATTCCGTTTTTAATACCAAAAAATACAGCGAAAAATAGATTTAAGATCATCCACACCCCAAGTAGCCCGACCATGTCATTTTTCTTAAGCCTTTTGTATGCATACTTCACTAGCGTTGGTAAAGTTTTTTCTATCACACGTACAATAAGGTTTTTTATCGCATTTTTTATCATATTTGTTCCCGCACTGACGATGCCTCTATTTTCCTTATATTTGTTGCGTTTGTTGTTGCTATCCATTGTTTCTGCTGATGTGTCTGCTGATGTGTCTGCTGATGTGTCTGCTGATGTGTCTGCTGATGTATCTGCTTGTCTGACTGAACGATTCATTGCCTTGCTATCAGAGGAAATAGTATTCAAATTGAATTCTTTAAATTTTTCAGTGAACGTCTGATTTGGTATTATTAAAGGAATGTTTGCTTCTTCAAATTTCTTTAACACTGCGTAGGGCTTACTTATTTTTAATAGAGGTCTATTCCGACTATTAACATCGGTATTTGCATGGGTCTTTGTCTTTAATAAAAGCTCCAACTTATTGGTTTTATTCAATCGATCAAGGAACTTCGTATTTTTACTTAATTCATTTGTTTTCCTCAGTTTTATTAATGACTTCAGTAGACGTGACTCGTTATTTTCCATTTGACTACTAGCATGAATGTCACCATTACCAGTTGTTGCAAAAAAAGCATTTTTTTCCAAGAAAAAGTTTGTTTCAGCTATTGTACTGGCATGTTCAGATAACTGTCTATTTTCTCCTGCGGAAACGTCTACTGCTGTTGCTATTTCTTTTGCCCCAACTGTAGTTAAACGTTGTTGATGTTGACGTCGAAAATTAGTATCTTGCGAATCGTCAGCTGCAGATGGAAAAAACACTGGATTACATACGCTTGCAGATTCAAGTTATAGAGTTTCCTTAAAACTAATTATTAGTGTCAAACACGTGTTTAGTTTTCACCTTCTAACAAAGTAATTAATGCAGCATTATTTAAATTAATAATTTAATTATAAATAAATACATATGAACGTAATTGTAATTTATCATTGCGAATCGCTTTAACTATCCTCGCCCATTATTCCTTCAAAAAGCTGTATCAAAAATTGAATTATATTGTTAATTCCAATCTCCGTTTTGATAATTCTTATACCCGTTTTGATATGCTTCTTTAAATTAGGAGTGTCCAGGAATTTGTCTACGTACGGTTCTATGATTTTCTCAAAGAATTTACCAACCAACCCTACTATAAACACAGGCGGAATTTTTAGTAGAGCATCGCCAACACACAAGATAGCAAATAATATAATATTTGCAACAAGGAAACCTATGTATCGCTGCTTAACTAACGCTACCATTATGCGGGCTATTACTAAAGGAAGCGTTTCCTTAAAGAATGGTTCAATTAAAGGCTTTAAAACTTGTATTCCCAAATTCTGTACGACCTGTTGGCCTTGGTTTAAAATTGCATTAAGTGCTTGAGTTAGATTAGGGAACTTAAGCTTTTTATCTATTTTGTTGTCATCGCCCTTCTTATTTTTATCCTTTTTATCCTTCTTATCCTTATCCTTCTTATCCTTCTTATCCTTCTTATCCTTATCCTTCTTATCCTTCTTATCCTTCTTATCCTTATCCTTTTTATCCTTCTCAGCTTTTTTATCCTTTTTATCCTTATGCTTTTTCTTACTTATATCCTTTCGTCTTAATACGGGAAGTTCTATTCGCAGTTTTCCTAGTGTTTCTTTGTTATCGTTCTTATCTTCGGAATTTAGTTTTGTTATATTTGGAACTGAACTGACTCCTGTTTCATTCATCCTAATTTTAGAAGGTCTTCTATCATCAGCTTGAGTGGTATTTGTGGAGTAACCATCAACTGTAGATGGAAAAACAATAACTATTATCTGCTGCTTGAAAAAGTTGTATTAGCAGGTTTTATATTAATCAATAGTTAATTGCTCTTTTTAAGTGTGGCTCTTTATTATTAAGCATTATATCGCTATAACGAACTGAGTACCTACCTTAAACTAATTATATGCGTTTTAATTATTTATTATCATGTCATTAATCAATACACACACTGTAAAAGTCGTGGGAAATTTACACCCCATCTTATGTAAAATTACATCATCTGTCATCTAATTCTTTACATATCAGAATTTGACGCCCTATTTAGTAGAGTTGCTATACCTGCTTATGTAAAACTACATCCTTTTAAAAAAAAGTCTTTAAAATGTTGGAATATTAGAAATGATGGTGGAGAAATACATAACAACTTTTGAAAATCGTTGCTAAATATAAATTTGCTGTTAATATCATAAAATAATACATTTTACAATAATTGTAGCTTTGCTTTTTATAACTATAATTATCCCTTGAAAATGTGTATGGCATATAATGTAAGATTGCACTTTATTTTTACAATCTCATATGTCATATTACCCGAAATATACCGGGTTTTCATTTGAAAATTTCCCGCACCCTAAATTTCTGAAAATCTGGGAATTTGTGAAAAATGTCCTGAAATACGTATCATCGAACTTTTGATGCAAAAATTGATTCACCCACCTTAAATCCCTACCCCCGGGCGCTAAAAATCTTTAAGGGAAAGCAGTATCGAATAACACCTCATTTTAATGGTCTTTTGAAACACAACATTTTTTTCATTTGGTTTTTTTAAATTGATCGGTTCGTTTTCGAAATTTTTACGAAAATCTTTTGCGTTTGTTTTGTTTTCTATTTCTAGCTGGTCAATCTACTTTAGCAGCATCGGAACAACATCCAATATTAAAAACACATTTTAAAATGCTTTATTTTCTTTTTCAAAGTTATTTAAAAATTCAAATATATTTTTACAGAAAAAATTAATGCAAAAATTGTTCCAAATGTTGTCAATTGTTCGCTGAACAATAGTATAGCGTTTGTGCAAAGCTGTGGCGTATATTTCTTTAAAAACATCTCTTTGAATTCCACGGCAGGTTGCAGTAATCCTCTGACGAAGTTCTTCTAAATATCCAGGTTGAGGGTAAATATATAGAAAAAAGTCTAGTGGCGTCAAATCAGGTGATCTGGCTGGCCATTTTATAGGTTTTCTTCGTCTCATTTATTTGGAAATACCTACATTGTCTAACCACTGCCGTAGTTGAAGAACATAGTGAGGAAGAGCTCCATCTTGTTGAAAATGTAATTCATCCTCATCAAGTAGGATATTACTACATGTATTCACTTGATTTAGGAGAGCACTCATTAATTGATTGATAGTATTTTACAACATATTCAGAAATACTTCGCTATTTAGATTTCCATTGAAAAGCAATGGCCCAATCACTTGATCCCCCAAGATGCCCGCCAATACATTAATTTTTTTATGTGTTCATTACCCCAATATCTGCAGTTATGATTAATTACAAATCCGTGTAAATAAGAAGTACATTCATCGCTAAAGGAGATTTTTCTACAAATGCATTCTTATGATTAATCATAGTGGTAATTTGTTCACATAACCCTACTTTTCTGTCGAAATCGTCTTCAGTTAGCTCTCGACATATGCATTTTTAATTTCCAAGGATGGAATTTATGTGGTTTTGTAATTTTATGAACAGAACACAGGGGAATTCTAGTCGCAGAATTCTGGCGTAATGAAGTATTAGGATTTATGCCGAAATGATCCAACACTTCCACTTAAGCGGCTTCATTTAAAACTGTCGACTACTTATGTTTTGCATTTCAACAGATCCAATCTGAATAAATTTGTCAATAAGATTTAGGACATACCTATGACCTGTCATCTTATTTAAATGTTGCAGCAATTCGTCTAGCACATTGATTTTCCGCTCCATAAATTATTACAATTTCAACCTCTTTCTTGCAAACTGTAAACCATTATGATTATTTCATTTAAATAAGTTTGGGTTGATAATACTAAATAATAATTTGTACTAAAGCAACAGACGAGGACCACCGGAAAAGAAAAACTTATATATTCGCTTTTTATGCTGTTTTTAATATTGGTTTTTGTTCCGATGTTCCTAAAATAGATTGACCAGTCAGCGAGAAAAAGATTGTTTTACAATTATATTCAATCTGTATTCAAGGGTTTGCAAATACATACTTGCATCCTTAAGATTCTCATATTGAAGAACGGAAAAAGTGTGCGTCTCCATTTGATAGAATATATCATGTTATAATATATAATTATTTACTCAAAAACTATAATTATTATAAAATTTATTTTATAACAGATAACAGATATCAAATAATTTTGGTATGCCCTTCGGATCAACGCGCTGTAAAACTGTGTCCAAATTTTTCTTGTATTACATTACCTACTACACTAAGAAAAATGGGTAATAAAATTAGTGTAATTATATTAGTACGTATATGAATGAATTAGTCCCTGCGTTAATACTATTGATTATGTTTGTAAAACGTGCTAATATTTATTTTTCTTTATGTAAGATTTAATCCCCTTAATCTTAAACATGCATAAATAAAATGTATTTATAAAGCAATGGGTCTCCAAAAATCTTTTCCTTATTTTGAGTATTATTGTGAATTATCTTACGTTTCGCGAAGAAGCAGTTTAGTTTTAAAGCTTCCCATATGTGAATTTCATATTATATATCTTATACCTATTAAGAGCGTAAAATAAAATATTATTTAAATATGTTTTCATCCATATATTTCAATAAAATATCTATAAAAGTATGAAAAGCAAATACTTTTTTTTAATACATGTATGTTTACAGTGATGCGTTTTCTGAGATACATAACTAATTAATATAAATGTCTTATATATGAATACCGTAGATAGTGTCTCAATTTTAGGACCTCTTGCCAGTTATGGCATTAACAATTACAAGTGGAACCAAAGCTACTACTGTAGTTACAATAGCTTCCAGCAGCGCTCCGGTAAATGCGGTGAAGAAAACAATCACGACAGTTGGCACGATTCGTTGACGTAAAACAAAAGCAAACACAATTTTTCCGTATTTAATAGCTAACTTCAGAACAGTCAATGCGGGCGACGTGTCGTCTCGGTTAGGCGGTTTCGCTTTCGGCTCGGCTCCTTAAAAAAGGAAAGCACTATATTGGCATCTCGTGTAAAAAGTTGAAGAAAATGTTAAAAAACTTCATATCTCTATATCATCTGCTTTTTTTTATACATAATATATATTTATATGCATGTAACAGTGATTTCTGTTAACGGCTCCAATCTGCTACTATTATTTTTGATTAGCAGTCTTCCTTGCATAGCGATATACATAAAACTGATACACTTTTTCAGGTCCCTACAGCTGTGTATGGAGTAAGTAAGTAAGTTTAAAGTAAAGCATTTTATTGTTGGTGGATTGAAGAGGTTGAGGGTGGAAAAAGAAAGAAAAATATGGTGATACAGCGACTGCATATAAAAGCGGGTAAGTACAAGGAAATAAATCGGTAATAAGACGTGTTTGCTCAAGCTATTATGTATATATAATATATATAGTGTGTCGGCGAAATTTAGCACAAAAACTACTAAAGATAGGAAAGTGGGATTTCTGTATATATATAGTTGATCAATGAGCATATGGTAAAAATATTTTGAAATATACAGGGTGTTACAAATTTCCAGAGCTACTTTCAACTTTTTTATTTTAAATGGATTGCTATATTTTTTAGTAATTATTTCGATAGCTACCTAAAACACTTTTACAGTGATATATAGTTATGTGCACTTCTGACCATTGGTTTAGGCTATATTGGAAATTTTATCATAATTTTGACAGTTGCGACTTCTGAGATTTTAAGTTTTATCTTTAAAACGGTTATAGTGTCCCGCGTTATTCTTTGGTGATCAATTTGGCAGCTAATGATTTATTTGTTTCAAGGTGGCGCAACGTCGAAATATATACAGGGTGTTAAATATGTCATAGCACATTCATCGAAATTCAAACGCGTTCCTTTTGATTTTTTTTAAATGGAACTTATATTTTTCAGTTTCAGCAGCAAATTCCTCGTAAAATTACCTTTAAAATGGCACCAATAACGTAACACTTACTTTCAGTATTTTCGAAGATATTACAAATTTATGGAAAATATGTTGACAATATATTCTATATATGGGACACCAAATATGGTTAGATAGCCATGATTTTCAAACAAAAGCTAAGAATATAACGAAACATCAAATCTCTGCTTAAATGTCCGCATAATGTTGCTTTTTGTAGTTTATTTTTGGTGTCATAGCGTTTTACAATGTTTTATGATTTTATTATAATATTTGAATTATTTATGTGTGGATTATTAGTTATTACGTATTACTTTAATCTGGTTGTTAATTATATCGTCTTGTTCCTGTTTTTTACCTAAATTCATTTATTAAAAATAAATTTCTCCAAGGAGGAACTCATAGCCATGATATTTGTTCTTGGTGCTTGCAACAGAAATCCACTATCAGCATCAAGAATGTATGCATCGGATTATTCTACCTGTACAGCGTCAGATAGTAAGCTTTGAGGATCTGTTGGTAAGGTTTCTTCTTCTTTAACATTGAAGGACAAAAACTATGGTTATAGAAAATCCGTTGTGGAAAATTCGCCAATCTCTACAAGGACAATTTCGAAGCATCATGGAATTGCATCCACTATCACGAGGAAAATTGTAAAGAAACATAACTTTCGCCCTTATAAAATTAATATTCACCATGGCTTACTACACAAAATTTACAAATGATTAGCCAAGATTTAATCCAAACAGAAAACTACAGTGTTGAAAAATAAGAGCATCATATAGATGATGATATGACCAGGAACAAGAAATATTTAAAGAAAGTTAAGAAAACCTGTAAATGATGAGAAAACTAAAGGTAAAAGAAGAAATATGGGAATAAAATAAAATAGAATTATAGCTAGAAAATATGCATAGCAAGATACAAAAGGTAATGAAGGGAATTCAAGAAACTAACAAAATACGTAGAAACGGTGGCAAAATTATAAATGATTACAAAGTGGCACAGAATACGGGAAATGATGACGTAAAAAAATAAATATTAAGAAACAAAGGGCAAAAATCATCGCAGAGAAATGAATTACAAAGAATAGAAAGAAGGGAATACTAAAAATAAGCACGGAGAAACAATGTTAGAAATAATTATGGAAATTGGTGCGGGTAAGATGAAGTAAATAAAAACAAGTTGATGAAAACGGCTTCACAATATTTCACTCGGAGAACATGGAGTAGCTGTTGTGATATTAGGGGAGATGAAATATACACGGTGGCCAGAAAAATGCGGACAAACACCACGCAGGCCAAATCTTTGTTTAATTCTGAGTTGACAATCTTAATTGAGAAAAGTAGTACAGTGTTTTCTTAAGTCACACGAGCAGCTTAAAAGAATTTTAAATTTGGCAACACCTAATCAGACAAGTACTGTGGCAGTAATCATTTTATTATTTACTATAAATCAGGTAAATACGCAAATTAGCAAGAATTTTATGTTAACATGGATAACAATTTTATTGAAATTTAAAGATAATATGAAAAAATTATAACAACTGTTCAAATTGGTAGCCATCAGTTTCCAGACATAATTCCAATCTTCGAGGAAGCGAAAACGCGCTCCAACATATCGCGGGTGATTAATCGAACTGCCGCCGTAATTTTATTAATTACATCCTCTTCGTTAGCTGGAGGCGTTGCATAGACCTTTTCCTTTAAAAACCCCCAAGCGAGAAAGTCCAGAAGATTAATATCGGGAGATCTTGCTGGGCATGCTATTGGACCGTTACGCCCTATCCACCGATTCGGAAAGTGTTCGTTTAACCAATCCCTCGAAATTCTGGCATTGTGAGCGGGTGCCCCGTCATGCATGTACAACATGTTGGGTCTCAAATTCAATGGAATATTATCCAGTACTTCTTCTAAAACGTTAACGTAGTGAATTCCATTTAGACGATTTGGAAGAAATATTGGTCCAACAACTCGGAGATTTAAAATCCCCAGCCAAACATTTACCGAAAATCTTTTCTGATGTCTAATTTTCCTTACTGCCTTGGGATTTTCGTCCGCCCAAAAATGAAAACTATGGCTATTAAAGACGCCATCTCTCGTAAACAAGCATTCGTCGCTCCAAAGAATACGCAATAAAAAGTTCGGCTCTTCTTGAATCCTTTGTAAAACATTGTTACAAAACATTCTTCTGTGCACATTATCGTTTACATACAAAGGCTGCACTTTCCTTGCATGAAACGGACGCAAAAGATTTTGAGATAGTGCTGAGGTGCACACAACAGTGCATGTTGGTTTGCTAGGAATATTCAGTTCCCGAGCTATTTGTCTTGTGCTGGACGTCGGATCTTCGTAAACAGCATCCAATATTTGCTCTTCTAATTGAACTGTTCGACTCTCTCTAGGTCTACCGTTGTTACGATAATTCGGTATAAAGGTGCCAGTTCCTCTAAGTCGCTGATCCAATCTACGGAACGTGTTGGCGGATGGATGTCGCCGTTGTGGATAGGTACCGTATTTGATATTCCTCTTTTGCCAAGTTTGCATTTCCATTGCAACATCCGAATACCATATACATGTCGGCGTATTCTCCAAAGATAAACATTGTTCAGTATTAAGAACAGCACAAAATGTTTATCTTATTTCAACAGCCAAATGTCACATGAGAAACGTGTCAAAATTGACAACTACTTATTACTTTTAAACAAGCAGCCTTACAGTACCACGTTGCCATATGTACTTTAATTTCAAAAACGCCAATGAAGAAATGTTAAAAATGTAAACCATTGGTATTAATCGATTAGTTACATCAATGTATTTGAGATAATTCCATTTCTAAATTTCACCACAATGATTTTACATAGATAAATTTGACGAATTTTGCTAAATTTTAGCCGTACATCTTAAGGTTTGATGGTCTCGTATGCCTTAAGGAAGGACCGTATAACTTTTTTGGATTAAGATTATCGCCTCAGAATTGAACAAAGAATCGTTCTACCTGGCGATTATCCGCCCTTTTCTGGCCACCGTGTATATATGTTTTGCGAAAACTTGGCGGAACTTTAGAAAAGTTACCAAAGTATGATACACTACTGCTTGGAGACTTCAATGTCAAAATCGCAAAGGAGAAGCAGGAAAAAACGGTGGCTGGGGAATTCATTACACAGTATAGCACAAATAACAACTACAAAAAGTTATATGACTTAGCACAAAGGAGTGATTTAGATATAGTAGGATAGTAGTAGATATAACAAGATACCAGGCAAACGCGATGGAAACCAAATAGGTCACGTATTTGTGACATAAAGGAAAATGACAGATCACTATTTGATAGCTACGGCTCGTATTAGTGACATAAACAAAAATGACAGATCACTATATGATAGCTACATTAATAAACGATCGGCTATATTATGATCAGTATTTTATTGATTAGCAAAAATACATAACTGGCTACGTTTCAACACTACCTCGCGTTTTTATCAAGCTTTATATCGAACAAAGCTTGATAAAGACTGTTACGGTCCGTTTTATATCCGGTTATCGCTTTTGCATCGCAACGTAACTACCAGTCAACACAAAGGCGCACAGTTTAATCACTTACGACCGACTCTCGACCAATCGGCAACAGCGAACAACGTCACGCGTATTCATGCGAAATTTGACTTCAGTCCGCTTGACTTTTGGTACGTTTGACCCTGCATGCGGTTACCGCCTGAAACCCGGTCTTCCCGTTTTACCGAATATTTAGTGTTTTGTGCGGTGTAAATTCTACTTCGTGACTCGGCGCTGTGCCCCCTAGTAGTTGGTATATGAAATAAACTTTTAAGATGTTTACAACGAGAACACAGACCAACAAATCCCTAGACATGGAAAATACTAATTACTATTGACCTGACCAACATATTTATACACTATAAAAGAATTTTCTTAAAAACAGTACTTAGAAAAAAAAACAACACCAATAAAAAATATCAATATAAAAATCCTCACATTTTTGTTAATATGGAGGATATTTTGGAGCTGTGATTACTGTTGCTACATATAGATAGATAGATAGATAGATAGTCTATTTCATTAAAGCTTACAAAAAGCATAGAAAAGGTCAAAAAAATGACAAAAAAAAAGAAAAGATAAAGAAAAAGAAGAGAAGTCCGAACAGCCCTGACAAAACAGAACAGAATACAATAGCAAAATAACTTCTTACAAAACCAGTAGGAACTCATGTAAGAAATTCATTAATACTATAGAATAATTTCTGCAAAAGATAAGTACGCAAGTGGTTTTTGAAAGATCTGAATGTCAAGCACTCCCTTATTCCAGACGGTAGTTTATTGTAAATTCTGGTCCCAATACTCCAAATCCCAGAAAAACTCACACCCATAATAGACTGCGGGATACGAAAATTACGGTTATCACGAGTGTATAGTAATACTGATGTATGTCGGCATTAGTGGGAATAGAATTCTTATTTTTGAATATAAAGCAACTAATTTTCAAAATGTAAATACACGGCACGGGTAGAATGTTGTATCTACTAAAGAGCGGTCTGCAGACGGCCTTTTGGGCAAGGAAGACTTGTTTAGCGCTGGGCGGGCATCCCCAAATCAGTATTCCATATTGAACTCTCGAATATATTTCCGCGTAATAAAGTGAAATAAGGCACTCAATAGATACCTGCCAGCGAAAGTGCATCTAAAAGCAAAAGTTTTGGTGTGAATTCTTTTGGCTAGCTCAGAACAGTGTTGCTTCCAACTTAAGCTAATATCGAAATGTAAACCGAGAAATTTTGTAATACTGCTCGATGTAAATGGAAACGTTGTCTAAAGTTAAATTGAGGCTATCGGGTCTCCGCTGACGCGCGTGAAAAAGCATATATTTAGTTTTTTCGAGGCTAAGCGATAGCTTGTAGGAAAACCATTCAAAGAGCGTTTTAATCAACGAGTTAGCTACTTGTTCGGTAGTAACCTTACTTAATTCCATAGGAGTAAGAATTGAAATGTCGTCTGCATGAATTGTAATATAACAATCCGATAAAAATAAAACAATATCATTCATATACAAATTGAATAACGCTGGGCCCAAAACGGAGCCCTGAACCACACCACACCGAAGAGGGAGCCACTGCTATCTGTACAAAGTCGATTCACCATCTGAAGTCTTGAAAAGTAATTTAACTAATTGAGTTCTGCCATGAACGTATGACGTAATCCAATCGGCTGCTCTACCGCGTATACCATACGATAAAAGTTTGTTCAGCAGTTGATACTGCGACTTTCTGCTTCTCTATGATGTCAACAATGTAACAATAAAATTCAATAAGAGCCGTGGTGGTGGACCTATCTTTTCTAAAACCGTGGTGTTGCTAATGATTTGAAATTCATCAGTGTACACTAGGAAAACGCCCAATATTGAAAGAAAAATTTATTAAGTACGCCAGGATTTCCATAAGATATTGTTTGAATTCTTTTAGCTGGAGCAAGTTCATCGGGTCCAACCGAGTATTTGTTTTTCAATCTACACATAACATTAAAAACCTCCGACGGCGTATAGCCATACAGAAACATTGATGTGGGAATATTTATGATTTTATTAGGTAAAGCAGCCGGTGGAATTTGGGATGTTATAAGCTGTGGTGTTTGAAAGTACTCATTGAATTTATTAGCAATACTGTCGGGATCATTCAGTAACACACCGTTTTCATTAATGTTAATGTTATTATGAGTTTTTTGTCGCAACATATTACTATTACTACAACAGGTAATATTCATGGTTTACCTAATGTGTTATTAGATTGTTTTCCGCAAACGCTCTTCAGATTTTCTCTTAGAAGCCTGTTATCAATTATACAAACGATTTAATACAACCAACTAGGGATGCGGTATCGAAAGAAAAGTATCTATACTCGGTATCGGAAAAGTCTCGATGGCGAATATCGATACATATGAGTACTTAAAGCAAAAAGTATCGATATTTTAAATTTGGACGCGTGCTTTTCAAAATATAACGTTCTCTATCGGTGACACTACGTACTTACTATTTTATTCAAAAGAGTTTTGTCATGTAAATCGTAAATATAATGGAGATAAGTATATTGTAATAAAACGGAGATATTTGACTTTAAAATTTTATTATATTAATGGCCATTTTCATAATAAATGTCACTTTACCACTTTAAATAAAGTCTATGTATTCCTTACCAGAACTTTAATTTAAAGTGGTAAAGTAAAAATAAAAAAAAAAAACATTTAAACCTATTAAGTTTTTAATAATAAAAGAGTTCTCGGTTTTACGGGTTGATAGTCATACGTTTAGTTTCTTACTAGCCAGGCATCGATGAAAAGTATCGATGCCAAAGGTACTTATAGTATCGCCACTAAAGTATCGATACTATACTGGTATCGAAGTATCGTTGACGTACCTACAACCAACAATTCATCTACGAATTTTAAAAAAGATTAATTTGATTTCTGAAGTTTTAATTTAATTGATCAAGAATGGCGCCTATTACAAAATATAGATTTGCTACACTTACGGTAGGATTAAATATAAACCATTTCTGGCAACAAATTTCAAATGTAGAATTAGGTAATGGTACACCGATATTTGCAAAGTGAAATGCCTTCATTTTTCATCTTTTTTGTTTACCCCTTTCGAATCTTTCACAAGTAAGTTTTAAAACAAACATTTCTAATAAATTGTCATCTGAAACAATAAGTGGAACAGTGGTGCACACTAAACAGTTATTTACCAAAAGTACATGTTCTAATTTTCCTATTAATGATGAGCTATCAGCTAAAATGACTTTTAAATACACTCCGCCAAAAAAGTATCGCATAAACTAAAAAAGGGCATTTATGAACCAAGATATTTTTATACGTTCACAAAAAGTTTGCCTCGTGTATGTGAACTATAAAAACACTAACAAAATAATGGAACTTAGCGTTTTTACTTTATTTTTTTCCTAAAAGAACACATTTAGAAAAATGCATATTTGTAAGGTTTGCTCAGTTGTTTATTGAAAGTCTTCCTATACGGACAAATTTTAAAGTGCGAAGTCAGAGTTCTGTACCAACGCTTTTAAAACTAAAATGAGCAATTTAACTTCAGAACAAGTGGCTGCTATAGTTGCTTTAATCGGAGATGGACGATCTCAAGCATACGTTGCTAATTTGATGAACATCAATCAGTCAAGTGTTTCTAGAGCCGTAGCCAGATATAGGGAAACAGGCATTTACAGTAGAAGACCTGTACCAGGTCGTCCAAGATGTTCTACTCGCCAAGATGACCGCTATTTACTACTACAAGCATTACGTCGAAGACATGTAACTGCGAGACAATTGCAGAACGACTTGGCTAGAGTCAGAAATACTCGTGTGAGTACTCAAACTATTCGGAATAGGTTACGACAGAGTGGATTAAGAGCTAGAGTAGCTGTAACAGCCACTCGTCTCACTAGGAACCACCGAGTGGCTCGCTTAAGGTTTGCCAGAGAACATGTAAATTGGAACATTAATGACTGGGCCAATATACTCTTCACAGATGAGTCAAGATTTGGTCTTTACACCTCAGATAGGCGTATCTCAGTGTACAGACGAGACGGTGAGCGCTATTCGCAGTGTAATATCAGACCTAGACCTAATTTCGCTGGTGGCTCTATTATGGTTTGGGGAGGCATCTGTTTAACAGGTCGTAGAGAGTTAGTACCAGTAGACAAAGGTACACTGACTGCCCACAGGTATATAACGGACATTTTAGAAGAACATGTAGTACCATATGCGCCAATTATAGGAAACGAATTCATGTTAATGCACGATAATGCACGACCGCGTGTTGCAATAATCGTCCAGGAATACCTTAACGATGTTGGTATTCCAGTTTTAGATTGGCCTGCGGTAAGTCCGGACATGAACCCTATCGAGCACGTGTGGGACCTCCTTCACAGACGGATACGAACCCAAAATGTTGCCCCAGCGCACCTGCATGGACTAGCAAATGCTCTCCGTGACGAGTGGGAGAATTTGGATCAGGCTTATATACGGAGGTTAATCGAATCTCTGCCAAACCGTATGCGAGCGGTCATAAGAGCCAGAGGTGGCAATACTCAGTATTAAAAGCTACTGTTATGACATTTTTCTTTCCAAAATTATAATTTCTTGTTTTAATAAAAATCTCAAGTATGAGTTCTTGTTTTTATTTGGCCTGTATTTTATTTAAACAATCATAGAAATTATATCTTAGAGCGCATTAAAGTATATTTACAACTTTATGCTACAAACAAAGATTATGCGATACTTTTATGATTCAAAACTAAATTATGAGATACTTTTTTGGCGGAGTGTATATACATTATACCTATATAATATATCATCTATATATGTATGTTAATTAACACTAATTATTTAGTAATATCATTCTTTCAGCCACATTTTACTAATTATCCCCAGGATTCTAAATTAATACTTAACCTAAAAAAGAGAAGATTGAGGATTACGTCAACTAGGCATTTCTATGAGGAATTTTAGAGAAAGTCTAGGGATAGTCTAGTTTTCTGTCTGACAACGCTGTATAATACCATAATTGGCCAAACCGCAGCACGCGAGCCACGTGCGGCTATCCTACGTCTTCAATATGGCTCTAATCAAGGGCGAAAATAATTCAAATAAAAATTTAAAAAAATATAATTTAAAAAATAAACCGCCACAAGAATCGAATGTTATTTTGTTCGTTTTCGTACATTTTTGTTTATAAATAAATATGTTTCCTTTTATGGCAATTACATCAATATTTTTCGCATAATCGCAATATTTTATATGATTTATTTTAAGCACGTAAATAAGTTACCACTCTTATAGTACTTTTTACGTTTGCAGTAAAGACGTAAATCAGAACGATCTCCAGTGGAATTTCTTTTTTAATTTCGATATTTATATAATATACTACTGTGAATATTCAACAGTCAAGTTAATTAAATCGAAATACCGCCCCCAGCTAACAAGTGAACACTTATCTGAGTTCATTCGTACCGTCCTAACAAGTTATGAATTAGTTTTCAACGATTCGCACCCAAGACACATAAGACACATAAAACTGTACCTACCAGCAAAGAATAAAAAATATCCGTAAGTATTTTTAACCTGTAATAAATTAATTAAACCTGTATTATATAAATAAGTTATAAATAAGAATAAAGACCGTAACATTAAATAGGTACTAAATAATTAATTTGTCTAATTATGACTCTCGAAATTCATAGTTTAGGATTTTTTGGCTCTTGAAGCAGTTGTTTGGTATTAGTAGCTTTTTTGCCATCTGGTTCATATTCAGTTTACTTTTGTCAGTTAAACTATGAGCAACTCAGGACGAATTCAGTCGGCTGGTTTTTCCGTTCCCAGTAAGTATCTCAGATAGCTTAACTAGCAAAAATGAAGCAAGTCAGAGCTAAGCTGAGCCAACTGTTAAAAAGAAGATACCTATATTTATATCTATATCTCAGATGTAATGCAAAGGAACAGTTTTCAAGCGGTAGATTTATAAAAGTTTCATAGGTTATAATGCGTTACCGCAACACTGATACAAATCTATATTTATATTACATAACGTGATAAAACGCAATATCTGTTTTGCATCTACTCAATTACTGACTAGTTATCTGGTATCGCATCAGAAAATAGCTACCTAAAACAGCAGTTTGTTTTGGTATTGATACAAACTGCCAAGGGTAGTGTGCATTCCCAAAAATAACTCCAATTGTTAAATATTATATAATGATATAATCTTTAAAGAGTGACTACTATGAATAATAGGTAGGTGTCATTTACGGAGCGACAACTCAGTTTCCAAGCATGAGCCGAAGAACGAGTTAGAGTGCCGTAAATGACCTAACGCATGATATTTGTAATAGATTTTTTGGATGAGAAAATATTAAACGAAATTATGCAAATTTTATATTGGAAGTAACTGTGAAATAAGAAATATGCCTTTGCGAGGAGCGGGAAAAATTTTATGGCACTGGGACGGTAAAATGAACTCACTGTTGCGTAAAATGAGGAAAAACGCGTTCAGTGCGTGTTGGCACATTGAGGTAGATATTTTACCGCAGTACAAAATGAACCTATAGTTGTGTTGACTGAAAGGTAATGCTATAATGTTTACAATTGACGAGTTGGCTTAAGCAAGAACAGCAAAAGTGACTTATTTGTTTCACTTTATCTGATATTCCTATAAGCATTTGCAGATTTGTGTCAAATTTAAGGGTATTAGATCTCTTTATTTCTTCCAATTTTAGAAAGAAATAGAAATACGTCAATATTCTGGGTTGCCTGCTTGTATTCGGCTTCAAATTTTGAGTAAGATGCAGCTCAACGCTGAAAACGCAAAACATAACATCAACTATCCAAGGTTTACAGCGCTAGCAAAACTGATAAGTATTGTAAATATACAATTTCAATGATAGTCAATATTAAAACAGTATCTTCAACTCAATATGTAAAAGATATGTCCTATATAGTATATCTATAACATGAGAAATAATAAGTGTTGACGTTTCCTACCTTACTCCAAGAGCAAGTAAATATGTATAGTCGCTATACCGCACCTTCAAATAGTTATTGGATTTATTTTAAAGTAAAAAATTTAACAATTTAAATAATTTTAAAACCAAACGTGTCATTTAACCCGTATTTAACCTCAAAGATTCAATGAAAAAACTGATATTCTATTTTAAGTAAATAAATGTGATAAGTTGTCATAAATTCCGCTATTTTAAACTAAACACAGTTTGAATGTAAAAAAGTTACATATCTCGAACTATTATATCCCTGCCCATTAATGAATCTGAAACGGTTAATTTACTATCTGACGAGAATGTTCGCTATATATTTTCTGGTATGCTTAAATAACACTATATCTAATGAAATATAAGTACATACAATATGCATTTAATTTCATTTGTAACACAAACTATTTCTGTTCATAATCTTTGGTAAATTGTATTTTATGATCCAGTATAAACTTAACATCTCATTTAATAACCTCATTAAATACCATTTTACAATAATGAAATCAGCAAATTATGTCTTATTAATAATCAAAAGTAGCTTTTAATGTAGGTGATCTAAAAATGGCAACCAAGGCTATAAAAATAAGCAGAGCTTCAGAGGTAGACCAGACGTCATGAAGATGGCAACAAAACTCAATCCAAAACAATTATTAAAAGATCAAATTTACCCAGAGAAATGGAAGTTAGTTAAGGTGATATTACTGCTCAAGAAAGATGAAAATCCGGACAGCCAACCATCAACAGACGTTTGCGTCTATTGAATACTATAAGCAACATCTATGAAGTTCTAATAGAAGTTCCTCTTCTATATTCTTCAAATTACGCTAACGATTCTTTTTCTACATCGGACACCATTACACATTAAATCAGCAGTAGTACAGTAGAATTAAATTGCAAGAGGGCGTGCGGAATGGAGTGAGACACGCCCGAAGGAATTACAATTGAAACTGAAACATCCAAGATTATCAACAAGAGATGTAGTACTAAGCATAGTAGCAATATTAAGCAACTTTTGTGGATCTCCAAAGTTGCAATACATCACACACTTTCTAATAATTTTAGGATTCTCATAAAGCAATGTTTTTAAAATTATGAATACAAAACCACTAGAGAGTCGAGTAATTCCGAGAAACGCACAAGCAAGCATTCCTTAACCACAGGCTTTGATGATGAAAGTATATGGAAAGAAACAGGAAAGGCATTTTGATTGAACATGATGACATAAGTGTATGGGATATAAACACCTAACTGCTGTTAGGTATTTATATCCCACCGACGAATACCTATTCAAATTCCTCAGCAAGCTGTTGTGAAACACTAGTCAATTGAATTAAAAAAAAATCACTGGAATAGTTCAGACTCGATATAATGAATATTGGTTGTGTCGATGGGCTTAGTAGTAGATTAGGAAAGTAAAAGAATGGTGATTATAATGAAGACATGAATTCTGTCGTATTTGAAAACTAATTTAAAACCATAATTTAATCATTATGGTTTATTTTACATTAATTTTTTATCGGCAAAGTTTCACATCACTTATACAAGATATGAAAAATCCTGACTACTTCTTCAACCAAGAGAAAAAATACCTTTTCCTGCAGACAAGTACCGATCAGTATTATTGAATTTAATAAAACAACATAAGAATAAGTACAATGGTTAGTTTTTTTTTTATCAAATATCAAAAAAAAAATAAAATAAAGTTGTTGTAAGATTACTACGATACTAGACTAATGTGGGCTAAATGCCGTTGAATTAACTTGGGCACAAATTAAAACTGAAGTTACTGCGAAGTAAAATGGTAGATGTAAAACTGCTGCTATTTCAATTGTTTGATATTGTAAAAGAGGAAGAGAAAGTATGTGATTTAGATATTTTAATTGATAATTAAAAAAACTTACAAATATTTATTCTTTGTTACTATTATTGTTAATTTATTTGTGTATTTGTATTTAAATAAAGTTATTTTATATACCTTAAATATAAAATTTAAACATTTAAGTATTTAAATTTGCCGCTAAATATGTTCAATTTGAAAAGTGTAAATCGGGGGTTGTAAGGTACTCCCTCTTATTAAAAGACAATTCAGACAGTTATGGAGGTAGTGTTCTGAAATATCTTGCAGTAGAGAAAGTAAAGCACAACTGGAAACAAAAATGGTGTGCATTAATCACGTTGGATGTAGGCAAAACTTTTAACTTCGCTGATTGCAACTTGATTACAGAAAGACTAAAGAGGAGAGATAAATAAAATAAATAAATATTATTTATCCCGGCGATTACAAAATATGAGACACGCCTAACAAAAGTATACAGGTGTCTCCTCGTTGAGTTGCATAACTTCATAGGGTTATTCCTTATATCAAAATTAGCAAAACACTTCCAGTCAGCATAGGTCCAATTCTCAACCGTTTTCGAGATATGGGTGGTCAAAAGCGTTGAAAATTACTAGTTACGGACGCATTTGGCTCGACTGGTAATTTAGATCAAATGTACTTGACGTAAGCTTTTGGACAGTTGTCATGTAAGCAGTTTTGTTGTATTTTTAACAGTTTTGGATTTCGCTCGCAGAACATTTAAAAATGCCTCTTTTTACGAAGGAAGAGTACGCCGACATGATATTTTTGTATGGCTATTGTGAAGGAAACGCTTCAGTAGCGGCAAGAGAATACGCAGAGCGCTACCCGAACTGAAGACATCCTTGTCGGACAACCATCACAAACTGTTTCATATCGCTCCGGCAAACAGGATCCTTCCCGAAAAAGACTAATGAGCGAGAGCCTGCGCGAAGAAACCACACTGAAGCTGTTCTTCATGAAGTTTCTGAGAATCGGAGAACCAGCATAAGAAGAATTGTTGTCACCACAGGACAGAAAAGAGCATCGATTCACAGGACTTTACATGAAAACGGGCTACATCCATACCACGTACAACAAGTACAAAATCTCTTACCTGCCGACTATGCAAAACGGGAAGAATTTTGCTCGTGGATCCTAGAGAACCAGGATCTCCTCCCAATTGCTTTGTTCGCTGATGAGTCCACCTTCACTCGTGATGGGATTAACAATGGGAACAACAACAAAGATCCCCATGCTTTGTCAGAAAGTAGATTTCAGCACCGATTTTCGGTTAGTGTGTGAGGAGGAATCATCGGAAATGTTATCCTAGGACCGAACATCTTTGATGGAACATTGACTTTTCATGGTTTTTCATAATGTTTTGTGTACTCTTTCTTCAAATAAATAAAAAAAATAATAAAAATTTTCAAGTTTCATTTCGCGTGCAGTTAGGGTTTAAAAACAACCGAATTTGTTGACTGTAAGAGTTAAAGCAGATGGAATATATCCAGCATTAGAGACCAGTCAAGAAGAATTATTACAGCACCACAACATGCGATCGTTTACTGAAAGACGTGACGACCGATGTGCTACTTTTTATGGAAATTAGTAAAACAACAAAATGAACTGTGAACTTTCTTTTTTGTCTAAAATATGATTCCAAGTTATCACTATTAGGTATTATTTACTATTTCACTTTAATTGCCATGCATAATTTACTTATTTTTATGTAATTGGGGTTTACACCTGTTGGATATTAAAGGTTATTATTATATGATTTTGTCTGGGCCCCTTGCCTACTACTATATATTTTTAAAATATGTGATATTTTATTTTTAAGGATGGGCCCAGCCGTCTGAGAGCCCCTCAGATAATGGGGCGTAATTTACGCTACTGAATGAAGGAGTTTCGTACATTCAAGTTAAAATGAGCACAAAACATTGAAGTGTTAGACCTAAGGAAAACTATGACGAAGAAATAAATAAGGGAAATAGAAAAAAATTCAAAAACAAGAAAATCTGGATGATAATCATGATCATAAGAACAAGGACATTCACAATCTTTTTTTTTTTTTTTTTTTTTTTTTTTTTTTGGCCTGCGGGATCAAAGCCCATACGCCACCGGTTGTAAATAAAGAAACAAATTTAATACGACATCATGGGTGCTATATGTATTCACTCGTGTTATGATGGTCCGAATGGGGCACTTATAGGATACAAACAGGGATACCCACTTCACAGTCTGGGGCCTATCAGACTGACTAACGAAAATACACAACACAGAGTTCGGCCAACGGAAAGTAGGATTTACATACGAGGTATCAATTTGGGAAGGAATGCCCCATTCAGGCAAATTAGATTAGTATTTTCGCTCTTTTAATAAGGTCTATTATTTTGTCATCGATTTTTTGATTATTCAAGTACAGTAATGATATTATACTGGTTGGTAATGGCACTCCTAAAGAGATAAGTAGGTTGTATAGCTGTTGTTGTAAATATGTGTGGTTGTTGCACGATAATATAAGATGATTTAAATTTGCCTCATCATGACCACAAGGGCAAGCAGGAGAATTGATTATATTTAGTTTATGCAGATGGGATGGGAATCTGCCGTGTCCAAATTTTAATCTACTTATGGTGGTACGATAGCATCTAGACAGGGTACTATTAAGATACCATGAGTTGGTATTTGTTGATTTGTGGATAAAGGCATATTGTGTCATATGAGACGCACACAGCTCTCTCCAGTGTTCGTTCCAGTCATCCGTCAATATACTTCTTTTGGTTTTTTTAATTAAATCCATTCGAGTAAAAACAGGCTCATATGGTTGCCCATCCACACAGCTCTCCCTTGCTAGTCGGTCAGCTTTGTCATGTTCTTGGACGCCGCTATGTCCTTTGATCCAGTACATTTGTAAGCAAAACTCTTTCGATCTTAGCTCGCTAATAATTTTAATAATATCTAAAATAACTGGATGCATACTGGAGGGGTGTTTTCGTTGTTGTATGGCTTTTAGGACACCCATAGAGTCTGACATGATAGCCAGGTGTTTGTATTTAGTAGTCACACCGTACTTTAATGCTTCAAAAATCGCCAAAGCTTCGGCCGTAAAAACACTGGTTTCAGGATCTAACATGAATTTTCTATAGACATTCGCCCGATCAGCATAAAACGCACAGCCACATCCATTTACCTTCTTTGACCCGTCTGTATATATGATTAATGCTTTGTCCAATATTTTTATTATTGAAGCAAACAATTGACTATCATGCTTCGGATCGCCTTTGTATGGAGGAAAAGCTATGTTGATGTATTCATGGAACTCAGTGAATGAAACGTTATATATTTGTGAATAACGTATAAGTTCATGATATTTAGATGAATAACGAAACGCATCAGCAAGTATTGGTGATTTCTTTCTTCTCCAGTAATTATTTACTAGATCTTCCTTCGACAGGGTACACACTTTAGCCAAAATTCTAGAATTCCTCTTTGCAAATGTTGAATACATATATTTCACCGCCAAATATTTTCTACGTAGAATAAGTGGTGGCTCCTGAGCTTCGATTTGTAACGCTGCTATAGGTGTGGATCTCATTGCCCCCACACACAATCGCAGAGCCCTACTATGAATAACATCTAATCTTTTTAAATTCTTTTCAGATGTGTTGCAGTAGATCGTACAAGCATAGTCTAACAAAGATCGTATATAGGCTTTGTAAATGTTGATTGAACAATTGAAGTCGCATCCCCATGATACCTTCATTATGCTTCGCATTAGATTAAACGCTCTTTCACATTTTGCACTGATTTCGTTAATATGTCTAGTCCAGGTCAATTTATTGTCTATGTATAGACCCAAGTATTTAACGTTATTTTGAACTGGGAATTGAGTATTACCCAGTTTTATTGTGTCTGTCGGTAAGTTTCTTGTTCTGGAGAAGAACATAATGTTAGTCTTTTGTGGCTCCAATTCGAAGGAATTGTGGATTAACCACGTTTTCATCGAATTGATGGCTGATGACATATTTGTTTTAAGACGATCTAAATTTTTGTTATTTGTGCAAAGACATATATCGTCGGCATATTGGATAACGTTTACAAAAGGTGTAAGGGCTTCATGAAAGTCGAGTGTGTATATGTTGAATAAGATTGGACTCAGACTAGATCCTTGTAAAAGTCCTTGGGGAATAAGTCGGGGGCCAAGCATTCCGTTTGAGTTTGTTCGAATGTAAACTTTGATATCTCGAAAAATATTAATAATACGTTCGACAGCTTCTCCAGGTAATCCAGTATCCATCATTTTTCTTTGTAGTCTATTTAGGTCAACACACCCGTATGCATTTTTGAAATCCAGAAATATAACACCCGTTGTTTTATTATGGGACAAATTGATCTGTATATCGGTACAGAATTCTGTTAACGCATCTACAGTGCCTCTGGCTCTTCTAAAACCATACTGTCCAGATGCGAGTGCGTTTGTTGATTCTAGCCACCATTCAAGACGTTCTTTTATCATACGTTCATAAGTCTTTGTAATACACGACATAAGTGCAATTGGACGATAGGAATTAATAGAATCGGGCTTTTTATTGGGTTTAAGTATTGGTACTATTATCACATTTTTAAGACATTCTACTTGTTCATTATTTATCCAAAGTTCATTATATATATCCACCAATAGCTTTTTGAATCCATCTGGAAGATGTTTTAACATAAGATAATTGATGTCATCTAATCCCGGAGCGGAATCTTGGGCATCTTTTAAAGCATTATTCAACTCCCATAACGTGAACGGTTTTAAAATATAATGATCATCAAAGGTGCGATTGTAAGACACTGGTTTGTTACAGACGTAGTCAGGGGTCAGCTGGCATAATATATTATTCAAAATTTCGTTGTCTGGTATATTGTGATTTGTCCAAGATCGATGAAACTTTTTAATGTTTTTCCATGTATCGGCAATGGGCATATCCTTGTTTATGCTGTTGCAGAAATTTTTCCAGCTATCTCGTTTTTTGTACTTGAGAAATCGTTTAGAATATGCCATGATTTCTTGGTATTTGATGAATTTTTCCAGGGTTTGGCTCTTTTTAAATTCTTCCAAGGCTAATCTTCTCTTATTTATAACTCGTGTACATTCTTCATCCCACCATACGGGTACATTCCTCTTCTTAGCGATAAAAGGATTATTTATTTTAAATACATGGTCCGCGGCGTCTCTGATAGTGTTTATAAAAAATGTTACTTTATCGTGAACAGATTTTGATTGGATTGAGGAAGTACTTTTGCTATTTAAATATTTATTGAATAATATAATACTATCATTGCTTATTTTCCATCTGCGCTTGGGATATACCATATTTGCATTGCCATTGTTGTGTTGAATAGTTATTAAAATAGGAAAGTGATCAGATGTGTAGGTGTCGTGTAATACCGACCAAAGTGCTCTATTTGCAAAGGAAGAGGAACACAAGGTAAGATCTATTGCTGACTTCGTTTCTCCTGGGTGTCCAAGTCTAGTGATGCTACCATCATTAAGGAATACGCAATCTAAGTCGTCTAAAGATTTAAGGAGAACGTTACCAGCGTTATCATTTTTTCCTGACCCAAAAGCATAGTGGTGTGCATTAAAATCCCCACAAATTACATATGGTGGCGGTAGGTTATTAAAAAGGTTAATATAATCGTTGCAGGTCATGAGGCAACCAACCGTACGATACATAGACCAAATTGAAAAATTGTATTCTGTTAGATTGACTCCACAGATCATTATATCTTTAGGTACACTTACATGGTTAGTTTCTAAAACATCAAATTTTATGGATTTATGTATAAGTATAGCGACTCCCCCATACCCATCTGCACGATCCCTTCTGACAACGTTATAATATTTGAAAGAAATGTTATGTTGCGGTTTGTACCAAGTTTCACATAACACTATTACGTGTGCATTAAAATTAGCCATTAGGTATTCTAAATTAGTTCTCTTTGCTACTGCTGACTGTGCATTCCATTGGATTATATTAAGTTTATAGGTTATATTTGTGCGATTGAATTTTAAAGATAAATAAAGATAAAAACAAAGGTAGGTAATATATTAAGTTTCTGAAAAATCTGTTGAATAACCCTGAGATAAACTGACATCTGTGTCGTACTGCTTGAGAGCTGTTTTATTTTCATCTGTTTGTTTAATTTTTTTGATAATGCGTTTCATCCGTGATCTCAAGTTATTAGTTTTAACTTTTTTTAAACTTTCAATAAGCGTTTTAAACAATGAATCTAAATCTAAGTTTAGTTCTTGAACAATTGAGTTAATATCTTGTTTTCCTTTAGTTTCCGTTAAAAATGTACAAAAAGTGTCATAACTAATCTTAATGTTTTCTTGAGAAAAAGCAGAGCGAAACTCTTCATACATAGAGCTATCTATATCAGTGCTATCTTGTTTCAATTTCTTTCTAATAGCTATAGTAGGTTTCGCATAAATTATTTTATTTTCTGTAGTGGTCGATTTACCGGATTTCTCCTCGACTAATTCATCAGCTATCGTTATTTTGTCTAAATCTACAGGGGAAGTAGCAGGTCTTTTTTTATAAGCAAATGTCGTGTTATCTTTCTGTATTTTTTTTTTTGTACCGATGTCAATAGTACTGCCTGAAGCCCTATCGACCGTTTTCGGGGTGTCTGTTATTGGATCTGAGTTCGTATGACTATGTACTTCAGCGGTGACAGAAATGTTATCCGTAATTCTAGAATGCGGGCATTTATTTGCTACATGTCCTGTTTTTTTACATATGAAACACTTGATTTCGTCCGTGGACAGGAAAATTCTAAATGAATTTTGATTAAAATTTATAACTAATGACTCAGGTAATTTATCATTGTGTTCGAAATTCACGTAAACTTGTCGACGAAAACTGCAAATATGTTTGTATTCCGGTAAATTTAATCCCGCGCTAATAAACGTAACGGATGAGACAACGTCCACCCCAGACTGTTTGAGATGGTCTACGATTATATTATGTGGTATACTTGGAGATACATTCGATAAAATAACGCGTTTGGCCGGTGAAACCAAACGTCGCGCTGTTATAAATTTTCCACCTAACGTTATACCTTTAAATTCCGTCATAAATTTTTCAACAATGATTTTGGAAGCGAAATAAATGCAAACTCTGTTGTTAGCAATCCTGGATGCAAATATTATATTACGTGGCCCTATTAGATTGCCTACCCCAATGATGTAGTCATTCTTTTGGGTGTCATCTACAGTATCAAAAACAATCGCCTGTTCTCTTTCGGGGAATTTGAAAGTTGAATTTTCTTTAACAATTGACGCAAATGTTTGTGTACTCGGTAAAATGTCATTACTTTGTGTATTACTTGAATCTACGTTGCCAATTTCATTACCTCCCTCAACGGAAGTAATTGATTCCATCGCAAGCTCAGATTGCGACATATTAACCTCGCATAGGTTCTTTAAGACTGATCGTCAAGTCAGTCGCTAGGACCAAACATACGCTCCCCACCGCGCCACATGCGCGAGGAGAGCCAAACGAATAAAAGAAAAAAACAAAACTCAAAGGAAATGTTAACTCAACTAACTTAACTAAAATAATGAAATGAAAACAAAAATTACCCCTAATTAAATAAAATGAATACTAATGTACTTATCTGAAAATACTTGAACTCTCGCTCTATAGTATCGTCTCGAATATTTCACACAAAATTTAACTCGCTGTTTACAACAAAATAGGAGCAACCTCGTACCTCTCCGTACGAAGGTCAGCACGATACTCCATTCACAATCTTTATCTGGTCAATATCAGGCAAAAATTATATCTGTTATAAACAATATAATGAACCTTTGTATGTGAGTAAATTCCAATGTTGTAAAAGATTAAGTATATATTTAAAGTAGGTGTATCCAAACCAAATGTAATACATAGAGCCCTTTAATCAAAGGTTTACAACAGGTCCAATGTCCAACCTACGTTATTAATTAAGGCAAATATGATGTGTATGTAGGTTACGTAAAGTTTTACTAGCTACTTTTAACGAAGCTAAAGAACCACCGTGCTTCAGGGCCCGGAAGCATCCCAGCCGAATTGCTGAAACAGCTTGTGCTACAGGAACCTGAGTGGGTGCTAAACTTCTTTAACTCTTTATGGCAGTTCTCGAAATTTCCCGAGGAATGGAAGAGAGGAATCTTGATTCTTATAAGAAAACCAGGCAAGCCTATTGATAACCCGTCGGCATATAGGCCTATATGCTTGCTCGACGTTGAGGGTAAACTGTATGAACATCTTATACACAGAAGACTTTATGAGGAACTGGAGACTCGGGGCGAACTGTCTAGGTGGCAGTTTGGTTTCCGGTCAGGAAGGCGGACGCTCGACGCGATAGAGACCGTGGTGCGGTTGGCTGGCGAAGCCGCGAAGTACGCGAAACAATACCGTAGGCTGTGTGCGGTAGTGACTTTGGATGTACGTAACGCCTTCAATAGCGCATCCCGCTTGGAAATCCTGAAATCTCTGGCTAGGAAGGGCATAGATCCCCACGTCATCAACGTTGTGGAGTCCTACCTGGAAGATAGGAGGGTCGTCATTGAGACCGATACCGAGATTCGTACAGTGGACGTATACAGCGGGGTTCCTCAAGGGTCTGTACTTGGGCCGGTCCTTTGGAACGTGATGTACGACGATATCCTTGATATAGATTTACCGCAGGACGCTCACCTGGTTGGGTTCGCCGATGATATCGCCCTGGTGACCATGGGTATAAGCGAGGAGATCTTAATGGCAAAAACGGATACTGCCCTAATACAAATAGAAGCCTGGCTGAAAGGGAAAGGTTTACAACTAGCACCCGAAAAAACCGAGGCGGTCATTATATCCACCAGACGCACAATGTCTCCAATACGTTTCACGGTGGGCGACGTTACCATTACACCGAAGGTGGCGATAAAATACCTTGGGGTATGGTTGGATAGTCAGCTTACTTTCGCCAGACACTTGACCGAGACAGCCAACAAGGCGGAAAATACGTCCACAGCCCTATATGCCGTTATGCCGAACATCGCTGGACCCAGATCCTCTAAACGCAGAGTCCTGGTGTCCGTTATCCATAGCCAAATGTTGTACGCAGCGCCGGTATGGAGTGCAGCTATGACTAACCAAAAGATTTGCCATAAGTTACGAGTTATACAAAGAAGATCATGCATCCGCATATGCAGCGCATACAGAACAATATCGGCGGAAGGGGCCTGTGTTCTGGCGGGTGTCCCTCCAATTGAACTCCTGGTCCGGGAGCGGACGAGTATATATCAGGGCGTCCAAGCCAAGGAAGCCAGATCAAGACTCATTCAGGCCTGGGAAGCACGGTGGGACGCGAGTACAAAGGCCAGGTGGACCCACAAGCTTATCCCAGATCTAGACCCTTGGCTAAAGAGAGACAGAGAAGTGGACTACTATGTGACCCAAGCCTTGTCTGGACACGACTGCTTCCGCGATTATCTGTTCAGGAAATAAAGGGCGAATACCAGCGACTGCCCATGCTGCGGAGATTGTGACACTGCGGAGCACACCCTTTTCGAGTGCGTCCGATGGACCGTGGCCAGGGAGACGTTTAAATCCAGAACGTCGGTAGATTTCACATTTAGCTCCGCACGGACCTGCATCTCGGACCCCTCGGGCGACTGGCAGGCAATGACCGATACCATAAAATCTATCATCGGTAGGAAGGAAACAGATGAAAGAGAACTGAATAGACCAATCTAGAAGGTAGACAGCCCCTGCAGCGAAGTAATGCGCGAGTAGTTCCGCTGCAGGACGCGAGAGTGGGGTGGCTTTAGTGGGTATACGATCTCTAGAGAGCTTCGGAATCCCACACTACTAGAGAAGGGTAGAACCGGTACCTAGTGCCTAGCTACTTTTAACGATAAATGTAGAAAGCATAGACATGGTGTTTCAGTTAAACAATAAAATAAGTATCGTTTTAAGTTTTATCGTTTCATTTTAAACTTTGATAACGCAGACTTACTTTAATAGCTAAAAATAACAAAACTAATTTAAGATTAATGGAACAAAAATTGTTGATACTCCGGAATCGTTTCGTTATACTGAAAGTCACTAAAAACAATATTATTTCAATTAAAAGAAGAAAGTCACTATCGACTTCCGGATTAGCGAAACGTTTCCGGAACATGAAAGTTCTTTAAATTATCCTTCAGGTGGGGTTTTGTTGTCAATGAGAGAAAGATAATAGACAACTGATTTGTATCAGCCTGTATCTTCGTAACTAAATAGAATTGGCGCACAACGTTTGATATTTTCTGCGATTAAATTAAGCTAACTTCACGCTCCGAATGCATGGATAAAACGACACCAACAACACTTTGTATATTATAATAGAACTAATCAAAATGAAGCATAAAGCGATTAACTAATTCGAAATAAAAACAATTCCAAATATGAGTATAGTTACCGCGACTTCAAACTTGTGGATATAGATTACATTCCAATCTTGTTGTCGTTCCCTCTTAGCCTCAGCCTTAGTATTTCATACATAGCAAATTATGGTGCATTACTTTTTTATTCCTTACTTTGCCCATATCCTTGTATGGATCTGTATAGTAACGACGGCTATTAAAGAAAATGCAAGCAACGTAATAAAAATTAACACCGCATGCGCATCATGTTGATAATGCTTGGTCTGCAACCTAACTTACCGCAGTTGTAAAACCATATGGTTTCCCCATTTGACTGTAAATAAATTTTACAACTGTATTTATTGATATTGATAACTCCCTCATTATTTTTTCTCATTTTAATATCTCTTTGTGTAATATTTGGTTCAGAGAACAATTGATAATCCGTCCTTTATGTAATTTACAGTCACGGTCTTTAACTTCTATGTAGGCGTATTTATCCTTAAAATAATACGTAAAATGCGACGTCCATTTTGGTTGTATCTTTGGCTTCGTCCAATCACGTAGATATCTATTATTTGTGGTTTAATTATCACAGTATAAAGTTATCTACAGTATAAAAGGAGATGCATGAATTTTATGTACTTGTCTTTGAACACAAATTCTACTTTTTTCGCATTTATAGTATAAGGAATCAGTCCTACATTTCTTGTTCTAAACCCCTCTTATTTTCACTAACTGCTAACCCTATATTTATATTCATTATATCTAAGTAATAATCACAATTGTAAATCTGTTCTTCCTTCATTCACTGTTTTTGCAAAAATAAGTTAAATACGGTAACTTTTACACAACCCCAAATATTTAAAGCAATAATTAAAATTTCTGGCTGTAAGTATGACCAAACACACATTCTCTATTTATCTGTTGATTTTATTTATTTCTAGATTCATAAAATGCACTTTAATTTGCCTTGTGTTACTACATACTTAATAGACTAATTAGCTACCAATGAAGTAGTGATATAATACCCCTATGCGTACAATGTACTTAAAAATATTATGAATACTATAAATTCATAAATTAAATTAATGTATATACTTGTATATTCAATCCTCAGTAGTTTTAATAGAAAAAAACTATACTACTAACTATAACTAGATACTAACCTGCAAGGGCTACAACCAATAACGATAAAACAAGGATCTGCGTATTCATTGTGAAGATAAACACTGCAAATACCTGCACTGTTCCAATATTTCAATTCCACTTATATTTATCATAGAGGTATGGTCGTAGGATTTTTAATAGCTGCGATTGTGATTGTCAGCTCCCAATACAATTGATTGTGGGATCGTCCTTTGTATGTTCTTTAAGAGGGCGTATTTAATTTATTTGTCACAGACGCCATTGTGTATAGCCAATAATGAAATTGACGAAATAATACTCTTACGTCTTATACAAAATTAACCAAAATAAAGTTCATTTACAAATATTAGAAAGAAAACAAGAAAACCGTTGTTTCCAAAAATGTTTAAAACTGTTTATTATATTAACTTCAAGCCTCAAATATTTTACTATTCGTACAAAATATTTCTTGCTACAACAAAGTTCCAGCAATGCTTGCTTCTCTGCTGCTTCTCTTAGATAGAATATTTATCAATGTTTACAATGAAAATTTATTATTTCTACTGTGTCAATTAGTTTTTAATAAGACAGAAATTACACACCAATGTCACCAAAAAACAAGAGATTTTATCATTAATGTCATAACTTGTCTAAATAATTTTGCCAAAATTGTCAAATATTAAAATTTTTCTTGTATTAAATACTCCAAGCAATTATTAAAACTATTACTAGCAGAAAAATATCTTTTATTCAAAACAATATGACAGTATGTATTCAATAGAAGTAGATATTTTTTAAAACTAGGAAATCTTTATCAATTCAAATAACGATAGTGCTAGTTTTAGCTTATTTTAGTCTCCTTGCTAAGAACTAATGAACCATAAAATTAGGATACTTATCAACTAGAGTATATGGCCAGTGATTTTAAAAACGTTATTAGGATTAAAGCTATGGTCAGTGAAAATTGTGCATTACTTTCATTTGAATTGCTCTCTAAATAAGTCCAATTTCCAAATAAATAATATAATCTATTTTATAAATATGCATTTCATTTGGACAGTATCTTAAAAATTATCTAAAAAAAAACACATTGTGACAACTGTGTGATATTCAGAGCTTTTGTACATACATTTTTAATAAACTGCAAATATGAAGTGATACTACTTGCTTAGTATATTTAAAAAAAAATGCATTGCAAGTTGGACAGCTATTTTACAAGCAGTGATATGTATTTTTTTATTAAAAGAAAATATAAGGATTTGGAAAAAAGCGAAGAAAAGGCTCTTTGAGGATAGGTTCAGTACATCGAATACCCAAAAAATTATTTTCTAACATGTACGTAACCAACAGTATGACGACAATTTCAATATAATTCTATAAATTGACAAAAAGTACAAATATGATATCTGAAAGAAGTTGCTTAGAATTTAATTTTAAGGTCATACTATGTCGTATATTAAAAAAATAAAAATCACAAATTTTTGAAGTATTTATAAATTAAATATTTTTACTTTTTTTCCTTTTTGGGAACTAAAGTCTTTAAATTTTCAACCAAGCTATTAATGAAAACGGCTTTTATCGATTATGACTATGAACCTATCCCACAAAAGTTTTTACCATATTCTTTTTCTGGTTTATTTATTTATTAAATTTAACAAAATCTGTACAAATATATCAATATTTCAAAAAGGAAAACAATGATACACATATATATAAGTACATATCCTGTCTTCTGTCCATCCATACTTCGCCTTGGGAACTTCTCGTTTCGAGCTAGTGGTATTGAGGGGCTCTTGCTTTGTGTCACCTTGTCGACTTCGGTTTTATTATTTTTGGGCAGTGGTTTCTCTTAGTAACCCTTTTATCTTATTTTAGAATAATTTATGGGGAGATTTTTTAATTGCTTTCGGTATTTTATTGTAAATTTTTATTGCCGTTGTTGTCAGAAATTGCGTACATGTTTGATGTGTGTATTTTTGGCTTCTTATGTGTGAAATTCTTCTGGTTTTGTAATTATCTATATCTCTATTTGTCAATAATTGAATTCTTAATTTCATTATTTTATCATGAAATGCATTATCATCTATTATTTGTTTTCAACAACAGCTCCTAGTATAGCTTATGATGAAACTTTCGAAAATCAAATACTTGCTTCAAGTACTTGGTATAGTTATTATGTAGTAATATACGTTTATTGACAGCTTGTCCATAGATGAACCTACAGCATGATGCAGTTTAGGTTTGTCGTGCTATTCAGAGATTAGTCGAAACAACAAGAGTTACAGTCGAAATTGAGAAGAACTAATAACATTATAACAAACAACAAATTTCAAATAAACCGAATGTCTAATGCTGGAGCAGCTGCATTTCTCAAATGTCAGTTAAAACAAGATAAAAGGAAGTATAATGGACATTGATCCACGAGGAAAGAAATAACATTTAGTCGCACAATCAGTTTAGTTAAACAAAGCCCTAAAGCATATATGGATATGTGGGACAATTTCTTGCCTCATCTTCACCTTCAACAATAGTCAAGCTGTTGTAATAATTTGTTATTAGGTTTATATTTATTTTGTTTGTAGTATTTATATTAACATCGAAATCATGAAATTACATAAACCATAAATAGACACAAATGATATCCGATCACTGCTCACTATACACCAATTTGAAATTAATTCGACTAATCAACTAAGAAACGATAACATATCTAAACATGCTTCGTTACCCCTACCCTAAATTTACATTTACAAGTGCTTTTTTCCCTTTTACCGCTTACTTTGACCTGCTATAATTCTGTGAATTCTGAACTCATACAATATGTAACTGCGAAAGTGTTTTCACCCTAATAAATTCATCGCCTGTTGCCGATTTTTATCATTAGCTTCTCTTTTTATATAAATACTTTCAAAAGCGCTTAATTCTCTCGGGGATGTTACATTTTTTTTAGTAGTTCGAGGTTTCCAATGTTGATCTTATGGCCCGTATGATTAATATGCTGCGCCACACCGGACGAATCAACACTCCCGTACTGATAATGTGCAATATGTTCCTTAAATCTAGTTCCGATTATCCGCTTTGTTTATCCGACATAATAATAATAATAATAATAATAATAATAATAATAATAATAACAGCGGTTTATTGGCATCAAACATAGTATAAAAATAAGTAAGTAAAAGCTAAAAATTCAATTCAGCTGCTTAAAGCATAAGCCGCTGTTCTACCTCCAGCACCATTAATAACGTTAACCCGATAAATAAAAAAAATAATAAGCAAAAAGTAATAATAATTCAAATCTAAGCGCGAAAAGCATAAAGAGAAAAGTAATAGAAAGTAACAAAGGAAAATGAAAATATATCCTTTATCCTTACAATTTTTGTAATGTATTTTGTGCAGTGAAACATGTGTTCACATTATGCTCTTTAAAAATGCCACCTATCCTTTGGAAATTCGGTGGAAAGGTAGTTTGATAAACTTTTTATCGCGGGTTTCAATTGTACTTAAACTCATAGAGCTGCGCATATAATGTTTAGATTGAACTCTCTTTAAACGGCGGAGTACATCCGTAGAAGAGTAACCATTGTAGATTACAACCTTTTTAATGTAGGTACTGTAATTCTCTGTCAAATCTGATCTTATTAAGTAGAAAAGTTATTAATCTATTAATCAAGAAATTAATGCCGGTCATTTTATAATGTCCGCAGTGATTTGAATCCGCCATAATAAATCTATTGGTGTTGGTTTCTTTTCTGTAGATGTCTATTTCTAATTTGTAATTGTTCCTAATTGCTAAGATATCGAGAAACGGAAGTTGTTTGTTGTCTTTTTCTGTCTGAAATATTGAATGTATTAAGGTGACAAAATCAGCGATGGTGGATTTAGTAGTACCGAAAACCGCGAATATCGTCCACGTACCTCAACCAAATCCTGGGGAAATAATTAGCTTCTTCTTTTAACTTAGTTTCGAATTTGCTCATTAAAAGATTTGCAGTGAAAATGAAATGGGTTACCCATTGCTGTTCCTTGCGATTGTTCAAAAAACTTCCCGTGAATTTGAAAACGATTTTGATACATGCATAGGGAAGTTAGTCCTTCTTATTCCGCGATTTTAACAGCATGCAAGTTATTCAAATTTAGGAGTTCCACTAAATATTCTGTGTGTCTATTACTAGGCTACAGTTCTTGCAAATCTTAGTAAAGTATAAATGTTTAATTTTTCTGTATTTCTAACGAACTTTCTTACCTCCTGCATATTATTTACAATTTATTTTTGATATAAATGAAGGAATGAGAAACGAAATAATGCACGCGAATAATTTATGAGATATGAGTGGTTGTATTTTATCGTATGTGATGACTAATAATTTCCATATTAAAAAAATATACATTTCGCTCATTTTTCATAAATTAAGTCGCTTACAGTATTTCGCTTCAAGTACCTAAAAAGTAAAGTGCACTACTGGTTGCATGACAATTTCCCCTATAAACGTAGGAGCGCTTTACTACTTTTTAACGTTAAGTTGGTAATCTATTTATGAGTGATCAACTAAAAAAAACCAAAATGAGCCAACCGCTCCCTTACAATCAAGCAACCAGTCTCGCAGATCACCAGCGCCATTAGAAATTGTACAGTCGTGGATTTAAGAATGACCGCGTAAGTTGCAGTGAACGAAATAGCGCTACGCTCACTGCATGCGCTTGTAGCAGCTCGCTGCAATTTATACGGTCATTTCGGAATGACCGTATAAATTGCAGCCACGACTGCACTTCCTCGTTTAGCCTGCCGACTAAATCTATTGCGACAAGCAACCAACAGCATATACGAGCAATACATGTCATTGTGGCACGTTTTTTACAGTATTTTTTCTAATTTGCACATTAATCGCCTATATTACGTTCCGGCAAGAGTCCCCCGCTAGTGCGTTAATATCTTATTACAGCACAGTGTGCTGTAATATTCAAATCGGCACTGCATCGTCTTTTGTTTTAGCTTTGTTGCAACATCCAATTAGAAAAAATATATTACGTGTTTCGTTTTTCTCAATTCTAACGCGGCTGATCCATTTAAGAAACCGAAATCATGCAACCAGTACCGTGCAACTATACAACCAATCACTAATGAAATGGTTTTTGTGGTTTTGTAGTTGTATTTGAAAGAAATACGAGTCTCTCCACTTGCGCGACTACGATGCAAATTTGTTAGTTGCTTATCGTCTACTCCCTGTCAATTTTTTGGCGAAGAGCGGTTGGATTGTGTTCTCTGATTAAAATAGTCTTTTATTAGATGATAATAAAATGCTGTGAGATTTGGGTGATGTTGAAAAAACGCAAATACGAAAGTATATTTGCTTATATGCTTATAAACGAAATGATTATGCAAAAGGAGATATTATTTATTACACCTAGGAAAAAGTAGCAGGCGAGGCGTCGTAAATCAGACAGGTAGGTACATTATTAATGGTAAACTATATTGTGTTTATAAAGAATAATATTTATTAAGATCATTAATATAACTTTTTGAGCATTTTGGCATAAACTTGACATGGTAAAGCACTACTTTAACAAATGTTTCATTCAGAGAAAGTTCCAATGATACTTTTTTATTCATTGACACTTTTGTGTAGTAAGTTTTCGTGGAAAAATGAGCGGATCTTGATTTGAATGATTATTATTTGGGACAATTTGACCTATTCCACCTTCATCCACTCTGAATGTTGGCCGATTTGTTGCTCCTTCTCTCTATCTTATAAATACTATTTACTGTGCTCATATTTGTACGTACATGTCATTGAAGTATATAAAACTCCAAAACTATTTTCATGCCAAACGCACATTCAATGGTTTTGCGTGCCTCACTAAGCCAATAATTGTAAATTCTTTTTTCATTATTAACTACTCGTCTCGGGCAAGAGGAAATGCCTCATCGGCAACAAAGTAATATGGAAATTTTCCACGCAGTCTGGCACATTTGAGCTGAGTAGTTTCTTTTTTCAATAGGGACAAATAACCTTATTAACTCGTGGAAACTTTACCGACTCATACTATATGTTTGTTGGAATTTAACTGAATCTTGCAAAGCCTCTACGTCGTAAATACAAAATCTATTATTACATCTTCATCGGACGATGCCCAGACACCACACAAACGTTCCAAGTATATGCAAAAAATACCTACATGAGTATTTAAAAATGGGTAGAATCTTCGTGTCAAATATTTTATATGAACGTTCGGTGAATGAAAGCTAAAGAAAGTGTAAACACGGGTGCCTTAAGAAACATATAACCCCATAACAACATCCTGTTCAGGCAACGACATCCTTCTAACTGATTTCTAGGTTTCTTCAGTACACGGAGAAGTAAGCTATTGTTAGTTTACGATATTTTAGTTTTCTGGGTGGATGAAAGACGGAAAAAAAGAAGATTTGTTAAAGCAAGAAAATATTTTTAGTCAGACCGTTTTCAACCAAACCATTAATTCTTAACGGCGAATTAGAATTCGTTTTATTTAACACTGAAAAACCATTTCAAATAACAATTTTAGCAAAGAAGATCTACATATGTATGTTCTACGTACATATAGATGCATATTTTCAGTGAGGGCGTTGACAGGTGTTAAATTAACAAAACAGGTTTTATTAACAAAATATTGTTGATCTAACCAAAATTATAATCAATCGAACAAATCTAAATGTAGTGAAGGGAATCATATTAGCATTGTTCGCGGTGCGTTCCTGACAGTTTCTTTCTAGTCATTTCGTTTAAGCAATGAAATAATCATGGTTGCCTAATTCACGATTCTTTACATAACTGAAATGGTCCTACAGGGATGACTAGCTTGTGATTAGTTTGATTGCACCGCGAACAAGCCTATTATTTTGTCACTTTTATATTATTAACTTAAAAAAAACCAATTAAGTTCATTTGAACAGTAAATACTGTTCATTTAACAATGTGAGCTATATTAAGAAATAAGGTTGGACTAATCACAATTGTTGTTGAAATTACCCATTTAAAAATTTTTTGCTTATATTTATGTAACAGGAAATATGTAAATTGTCGTAAAGATGGCGCTTCGCGTATTTCACACTAGCAATAATCCATATCCTGCGTAAATTAGATGTGTGACAGACAACGTTATAAACTCCACCCTGCGGTTTAATCGTGTCGCTTTATCAGCGAAAAAAGGGTACCTCGAGTTGTCCTATCCTAGTTGAGATGTAAGTTCTTTGTCTTTGTCAACGTTATAATTTATTTATGTCATATATTTACTAGATACACATCTTATAAGAGGTCTGTTCACTAAAACTGCGACTTCTGCCACACCACCAGCGGGAGTGGCTTTTGATCGCTGCAATCTATAATAAATATATTCCACACTTCATATTATTAATAAACATAATACAGTAAAATACTTTATTTGTTTTGAATTTGTAGTTTGATTAATCTAGTCCAAATATTTACTTACATTAAACATTACACTGCGTTTGGTTCAACAAAATTTGGTATTTAATACAACACAACTACATAGTTGAATTAACGGATAGCATTTGCTCATTTTAACTTAAAATGTTTAGTTCATTGTAATTGCTTGGTACATATTTACACAGACACATTTATTCAATTTTCTGAAATGTTTAAACTAATTCAATTTACTTTTTTTAAACAAATACTGTACAGATTTGAATCGACTATCTGGTGCTGACAAAGTAAGCTATTTCAAGGAAATAAATATCTGTCTGCCCAAATATAAACAAGCTAGCACCTTGTGTCAATGAATATTTCGTTGATTTAACAATTTCTTTTTTTTTCCATGATGCAGACTTATACATACTTTCTTCTAGTCCAGTCCATTCACTGATTTCAGTAATCTATGCATCTCGTTTACTGAGTATTTCAGTCTTAAATTTTTTCTTTTCTGGTAATGAATTTAAACTTTCGAGCAAGAATTTCTCAAGGAACTTTTAGATTACGGATAGGAAACACATTGGTCTATAGTATTTGTAGTCACCAAATTGAGTTTTGGTTTTAGTAACATTTCAGCAAGAATATATTTCTAAAAATATCCAAGGTATTTTCAATTGTATCAACAAAAAGAAATGAAACGATTTTTCAAGTTACCTTTTTATTAAAGAACAGCTAGCAAAAGTTTAACAATTTTAGTTTCTTCTTTACCTGCGTCAAGTATATAAGTACGTATGTACATATCATTACTTTATATTTTTGAAATCATTGCGCCTATCAAAAAAATACTTGTACTTCCCTTTATCTCGTAGGTCAAATTTTTGCAAGCAGAAGATATCAGTTTCAATTTCGCTAAACAAAATTGTTAGCGAAATAAGCTTGAAAACGCCATCTTGATTTATTTATTATATATAGGTAACTAATTTGTCTTCCCCGAAAAACAAAACAATCTTCATGAAATATATCTCTCACTTTAAAAGTTTAAACTGTATATTATAAGCAAACAAATTATTGGTAAAAGTACAAACAAGCCAAAATTTATTTTATTTTTATATATAGGAATTCACCATTTTTCCTTTACAACAATGATCCTTCTTTAAAGGCTATCATAATCAACCGAACCACCTGAGATATAAAGTTTCATCATATTGTAATGACGTTCAGTGCTAATACTTATATCCTTAATTAAATCTAAGTTTTTCATATTATTGCACCACTTTCGAATATGAACGATTTCTTCTTCGGGGATAGGTAGTTTTTCTCCGTACATCAAATCAATAACTTCCGCACGTTCAGCCCATGGCCAGATCATATAATCGACCATTCCCGGTTCATTACCACCGAAGAAATTACCTGAAAATGCCGAGTTATATACGTAATTGAGGAGACCTATTGAACTTACCTCTTGATGCCAGTTCCTTTTCATACTCCCCTAACAGAGCTCCAATGCCAGGTGCGAAAGTAGATAACGGCTTCTCTTCTGGATTTCTCATTACAGCGTAATATAAACTTATTACTTCATCAAATTTTTGGATCAGCTGTTTGTCACGGGCTTTTGCTTGTGGATCCTTTGGATAAAGTCTTGGTTCAGGATAGGTGTCTTCTAAATAATCGCAAACGTCCAAGCTTTCTGGTATAACCTTTGATCCTATATCCAGTGCTGGTACCTTGCCTGAAAATCGTATAAAACTAAATATTTTATTTATTTTGTAATTCGTAATAGAGCCACAAATCGGAGTTCAGGAGTAGGGATAGCGTTTGCATATGTAATTAATGAACATATACTTGTAAGGAAATTCTCCGACAGGAGACTCCTCCTGGGAGTCTCTACAGGAGTTGCTGTCGATAAAAATTGTAAATGTTGGCTTTGCCTCTCTGAGCTCTACCCCTGCCCAACCAAGTCGAACCCACTAGAAACGTTCACAAGGTAGGTACAATTATCATTGTTGTATATTAATATTTACTTGGACAATTTGTCCAACGAGCGCTTATCCCTGAGTTACCCCTTCACGCGCTATAGGCCGTGGCATTTGGTGGAGGCGCCGGGTATTAATTTCTATTTCACGGTATTTAAATAAAATAAATTCAATACTGTAATATGCAAGCAGTCATTTTCGTTTTGCTCTTTAACGTATACCTTTGCTTTCTCTATAATATCAGTTCAGATAAGAATTTATGAATGATAATAATAATTTAAGAAATATAGTTTAATGTTTAGATGACATTAGGAAAGAGAATAGTTTTAAAAACATTGTACTATTATTATGAAAATTTACATTTTTTTATACTTAGTCAATTATAATGCTAACAACATTTTGGTTAAATTCAAGCCTGGTAAAAGCAAAAGTAGATCCAAAAAGATAAATTCGAATGGGAAATACAAGGTTTCCATATCGAAGCATATTGTTATTATTTTTATTAGATCCATCAAGTAATGTAATTTATTTATTATTGATGTAACAGTTATAGGGCGTATTTTTAGGGTTTTGTAGAGAAGATTATCACAGCGCACTTCTGGTAGATTTTAATAATCTCTTTAGTGATGAATTTCTCTGAATATATACTTATTTAATTTAGTTACTTAAAGAAAGTAGTACAATGAGAGCTTTGATACTGTAGAGAGCTTAAGTGTATTTTTATTTGTTTTGGAGGAGATTATAGCAACGCATTTTCGGGAGCCATTAAATAACCCTTTTACTAGGGATAGCTGGCAATATAAAAGTTTATAGAATAGTTATTTACGTATGAAAGCTGGAAGGCTGGACAGATTGTTTGACAGCTATTTGGGCAATCGAACCCAGAAAAACTTCAGAATCTTAATAGAAGAAAACAACGGCAAAGTTACGGAACTGACGCGTTGACAATTCAATTCATAGCAACATAATTCGGTAAACTGGCGCTGTCTATTCTCGAACGAGTGCAGTAAGATGTACTATCGGATGTGGTAGTCGAAAAACATTTTTTTTTTATTCCTTTAAAACTTTTCTACCGTTAGGTGTAAGGTCATTTCGAGGTTGATGTTAATTCCTTGCCCTTATCTTCTCTCTCCACTTTTTCCGGTCTTTTGTCATTTCTCTTGCCTCATGCCAATTCATTTCTCTCTCGGTCAATGCTTCCCTTATCTCATCGTTCCATGTTCTTCTTGGTCTTCCTCTTGAATTTTTTCCAGATATTTTAGTTTCATAAATTTTCTTAGTTGTTCTTTCTTCTGACATTCGACAAATATGTCCATACCGTCTTAGCTGTCCTTCTTCTATTTTCATTCGTATTGGTATAACTCCCAATTCTTCCCTTATTTCCTCATTCCTGATTCTATCTATTCTCGTTTTGTTTACTACTTTTCTTAAGAATCTCATATCCATGGCATTTATTCTGGATTTATGTTTTTCGTTTAGCGTCCAGGATTCGCAGCTGTACACCAGCGTTGGCCTTACTATTCTATTTATTACGTCGAATTTAACGTTCTTTTGCACCTCTCTTTTTCCTAGAAATGTCTTTTTCATCATATTATATATTTTTCCACCCTTCTTCATCCTCTCATCTATATCTTGGTCAATCTTTCCATCGGCTGCAATTATCGTCCCGAGGTATTTGTATTCGTTGACCTGTTCAATTATTTGTCCGTTTATTTTAATGTTATGTCTTGTTTCCTCTTTTGCCACTATCATACTCTTTGTCTTATCTGTATTTATTTTCATATTAATTTTTGTAAGTTCTTCATTTAAGATGTTTATATTACGTTGCAGGTTCTCTTCGGTCTCTGCCACTACCACTATATCATCGGTATACATCAACTCTGCTATACTAGTGGGTTTCATTTTCCAATATCCCAATTTTAGTTGTTTCATTTTTGGTCTTGCCTTCTTTATTGCGTCATCTAGTACACAGGAAAACAAAATGGGGCTGAGAACACATTTTAACACCTATTTCCGTTTTGAATTCTTTCGACTCTAACAGACTCTCTATTCTACATACAGATAGTAAAATGATATGACAATTCTGGATTTAATTATGCTTAAGTATTTCGCTTCTTTTTGTTTTACAAATAGTAGATTTGATTAGATTAGATCTAATTAGGGTAACCTTGCACCGCGACCTGTTGATCTATTGTGCCCCCTTACATCAGCTGTAAGCTGCTAGGGTTTGCCCGCACTTATACCTCCCCATCCTTTAATAAATTGCAATAGCTGTGATGGTTTCAATGACGGTATTTTACAAATAGTGGATTCATATCAACCTAATTTTGTATTATTTCTGTTAGTACTTTGTTTTTTATATGTTCTTATGAGTACACAATATAATGTCCGCATACTCTTTGTTTTATGTACACCCCTCCTGTTCTATTAAGAAAGCGCTATGTTACCAGGTTAAGCAAAAATATTATCATGCGCAAGATTGGATACTCGAGGACATCTCAACACTGTGGAGAATGGGAACTGGAGACGTAGAAGTATGACAACTACATAGCGATGGCTTCAGAAATGCACAAGATCGAAGAGGTTGCAGCACTGAGCCAATGTTCGTGGCCGCACATACTGTAAACAGTTCACTATTGAACACGTAACAAATAGGCTCAGCTACGCCATTTATCCATCCTCCAATAGAAACGGATTGATTACGACATTGCAACGTCCACTAAACTTTGGGTGGATCAAAACAATATAACGATATCTTCGACAACACGAGGGCTCCAGAAGATCGAGGCAACGAGCTTATGACTGTTCGTGGCTACATTATGAGCCAAACAAATAGGCTCAGCTCATCATCCACTCATCTTTGAAAAGAAATGCTTTAGTACTCAATATAAATTATAACGTCCAGCAAGTTTCAGCATAATTCCAAGAAACAAGCAGTTGTAGCACAGTCCAAGGATCTGAGCAATTCAACTGATAGCAGGTGATGATTTTACCTGCGTAGAAACATTTATGTATTTGGTAGAAAGAGGCACGTTGGTAGCGTTAGTTTCAGTATATAAGATTTATTGGAATTTTGAATAAATAAGTGGACAGCCTTTATTGTAATAGTATTAAGTAGTTGCAAATTAGAGATCTGAAGTCTGAATTATGGATGCTATATAAATTTATAGTTTTTGTTATTTTTCAAATATAAATTATTTTTCTTTTTAATCATTCCGGTTTTCTGGAGGGGAGAAATATGCCAAACATCGAACTTCAACTGGAGAAATAACGTTCCGAAAAAGTTGGGATTCTTTTTCCGTGTGTCACATGATTTGTCTCAATGGTGTAGAATGTTAATATATAAAACTATAATTTTTTCCGCATTTCACTTATTGTTGCTCTTTGTTGATAGCATGTAACAGAACTGATGTACATAGATTGAAGTTATTGCAGAATAGGGCTATGCGAATTGTATTGGGTTGTAACACACGAGAGTTATGTAAAATATACTTGATTGACACACGGTGGAGCGGTGCATTGATCGGGCGAATCTACTATTTATTCATGGTATTATTAATGGGAGGCTGCCTGGTTATTTTGAAGAATATCTCTGAAGCGATCAGATCTTCGTCACTATAATATTAGATCAGGCAGTAACTAAAATATAGAAAGAGCGAAAAACGTAACTTTTCAAAAAACATTATTTTATGAGGGAGTTCAACGCTTTGCCGCCGGAAATAAAAAATATTCCTAGCTCTAAGTTGTTTTATAGTGCCATTACTGCACTTTTACGAATGAGTAATTAATTTTATGTACGTATATGGTATATACTCATAGCAGCTAGTTCTTTATTGTATGTATTGTTTACTGTATTTGACCGTATATAAATAGCTTATAATTTGCTAAATAAAGGATAATAATAATAATAATAACAATAATAATAATAAAGGAGTTGTTACCAATAAAGTTTATTAAGTTTGGCTTTGCCTCCTTGAGCACTCCCTGTGCCTAACCAGATCGAATCCACTACAGATGTGTACAACGTAGGTACAATTATTATTGTTATATATTAACATTTACTTGAGTCCAACGAGTGCTTATCCCTGAGTTACTTTTCTACATGCCCTAGGTCGTGACAATAACGGTCTAAATTGCAAAAATATTACCTCTTAAACGTGAAGTTCCGCGAAAGCGCAAATCGAATAGGTTCTATAAATGTGCGAAGTTTCAATTTTATCGGTGAGTAATAACTCAAAGTGTTTCCTTGTTTAAAATATTTGGGTATCTTGCTAGTCACCACTCTGATTAGTACCAACTTATCCGCTTGTTGCTTCTCAGGGACCTCGATAACATCTTGGCATGTTTTGATTGATCGAGTATTTCATATCTGATAAGCTTACAGTTGTGTAGCTGAAGTTTTGAGTTATTTTAGTTTTTCGATATATCTTCAACTTTGAAAAGAATTAAATAAGGTTTATTATTTTATTTAATCACCGATAAGGGTTATGCACATGTAAATTGTTCATATTGTTACGTACCTATAACAATGGAGTTGAAAATATGTTCCTAAAATATATGATGCAAGATTGCAAAATGTTTCAACAACAGTGGATTATATTGAAGATTATACTCATCACAACTATATCATCGGTAATATAACAAACACTGAGGAATATATGCAAAACGCGTCATATCCAAAGCTTTATAAATTTAATATTTCAAACCAAAGAAAATATCCATAGGATTAGAATCACTAATTAGTGTCCCATCGATTAAGCAAAGATTGTGTCACATGCAAATTGCGTACATACACAGAAAGATATACTAGGTATATATAATATAAATATCAATATTTGTTCTTCTTTAGAGTTAACTAGGTACTTATATGAATTTTCTGAAATAAATATCTATAAAAATGTAACTTTGCACATTTCTTAACGTTAAAATTGCAAATTAAGGAAAAATAGATACTAGTCAATTAAAATAAACTTCTCTACATTTCCAGTGTTGTAGTTATCTGATTACCAAAATGGGTATCAACCTTCACAGAGAGAATAAACTTTGACTAGTACAATATATATCACTTAAAAGTAAAGATATGAAGATGATATAACTCCAGACGTTTTAGTCACAACAAGTAACACTTAAAGTAAACAAAAGTGCTTCTGTTAAATGGTAATTCCAAGAACTTTAGGTTAGCAATTCCCTTAGCGTGTCAGGTGCCAATGCTTTGTATACTGATCTATAATTAGGTATTGCTCGATATGCATGCACGGTGTCTGCTACTACAAACACGCTAAAGAGGTTGCAAACCTAAACTATTTGGAATTTTCATTTAATTAGAAACAAACTGTGCCTACTAACTGTATTAGCGTCATCATGCAAATCGTTTCTTGGGTGTGGAACCGAAGCATGTCGAACAATAATTATTACATAAAATATATTATTAAACTCATTATTTTAGTATCTTAGGTATGTTTTGTTCATGAAATAAACATATTATTTGATTTTATAACTTTGAAGAAGCAAAAGCAGAGAGTTAACAAACCACTCCTTGAAGTATCCTGATTTATTTATAATTTGCCTTTGAAATAAATCATTTATCCACATCTACTAATTAACCACAAGTGAAAATAGTATTAGCTCATGAAAAAAAGAATATGTAGCTATACTTGGCGTAAGAAAACGACAACGATAAGATAATAAAAGAATGTTTGCTCTTGAATTAAATTTAGGTAAATTGTAATTTTTATATAGCTTTTTCCTGTTATTTAACTTCCTAAAATCTATCAAAATATATAAACAACTAGTTTAGTTTAATAACATATTCGGTATGCACACTGTTTACCTTGAGAATTTAGTTCCAAATACCAATCAGGTTTGCTCTTCAAATCGATATTCACAATCTCGTGCGGTAATTTTTTTGCAAGCAAAATAATGCGCGCTCTTTCAGCATAGGGGCACAAACGCATCGAATATACCCTTAAAGTATCTTCATCTTTTGTCGGAATCTCCGATCCTATAATGACAACATTTATGAGCTTTTTTTAAGTTGATACTTTAAAAGATTACCTTGAGGAAAATGGTTTGTATCAGCTTTAATAAGATCCATGTTCTGGTCGACTGCTATGTCACTAATGACTATTCACGATCGATAGACAGACTTTTATATGTACGTACGTAACGCATAAAATATTATCGCATTATTATTACGTTAGATAAAAATGAATGAGGCTCTCAGTAGATACCACTCATCTTACGTAATATTTTTAAATATTGTCGCAGAACAAAGTTTGATTACTTTATAATTTTATCTGATGTAAAAATATTATTTTTGTATTGCCAAACTAAAAATAATTTTAGGTCTATAGATGCACGGAGCTTCATGTATTCTAGACCTCAATATATATAGGGTACCTACTAGGTCTGTGGAAAACATTCCTTCTCACAAGCCAGGTACCCGTGTGCACTATCCGGTCCTAGAACCGGATATCCGGGTACTCAAAACCGGGTATTTGGTTTCGGTAGATCGTTTTCGGGTACCGAAATCGTGTAATACGGTAGCCCAATATCGGCCCAATATTCTCAATATCCCAATATTTCGGGACTAAATGCGGATAATTTTTAAGGCTAATATAAGTAACTAAGTTAACAATAAGTACAACGGTAGTAATTTTATGATTTTAACTAATAAAATGTTATTTTATTTTTGTAACTTCAGAGTTTGGCAGTCACCGATACGTAGGTGCCTTTTCAAAGGTTCATTTTTCATTACTCGTTAAATACATATCTCAGAAATCCTGATGTTAGATTATGTATGTGTTCTTACGAACTATTATTGTTTAAAATATTACTCTATAAATGCCCATTCTGAAATAATTGATGGTCTACGTGCAAAACTAGGCTAACACCAGATTGGTATGGTCGACTGTTAACCAACAATTGGGAAAAAGTGGTACAAATTGTGAGGTATCCCTCAACATTGAGGGAGGAATAGTAGATGACGAACGTAGTGTAGCTAATGCCTTTGCGAAATATTTTTATTCTGACACAAAAAAAATGATTCATGACCGCTTTCCCCAATCTGGAGTAGGAGACTGTACTACTTCACACATATTACCAAATATATTTTTTTTCAATTATGTTGAACCACACGAGCTAATAGATGTAATAAACAATCTTAGGAATACGAACTCGGTGGGCACTGACTGTATACCTACATCGGTGGTAAAGGCGTTGGCACCGGTAATTTCCAACCCTTTGGCATATTTAATCAATAGTTCGGTTGAGGGAGGTAAGTTTCCCACGAAACTCAAAACCGGCATAGCTTTGCCAGTCTTTAAGAGGGGGGATGCGAGCGTGGTGGGCAATTATAGGCCCATCACTTTGTTGGACATCATGGGCAAAGTTTTTGAGAGGGTGGTGTATAACAGGGTATGGGAGTTCTTACAGAAGTATAACGTTGTGAGTGGGGCCCAGCACGGTTTCTGTGCGGGTAGGTCTACAGAGACAGCTGTGGGTAATTTAGTTGACCGTATTCACGTGAGTTTGGAAGAAGGTAATTATGTTGCTATCTTGCAGTTTGATATTACTAAAGCTTTTGACACTATCAATCTCGATATACTTCGTCAGAAATTATACGCGCTTGGCTTTAGGGATAACTTCCTCCAGTGGCTTATTTCATATCTGGCCGACCGGCAGGCATGTGTAAAGGTGAATACTATATACTCTGATAGAGTTGGTGTTGGGTTGGGTGTTCCGCAGGGATCCGTGTTGGGGCCTTTACTCTTTTCTCTATACGTTAATGATTTGCCTGATTTTCTTAGGCCTAATGAGGTCATATCTTATGCGGATGATACCACCATTATTGTTGAAGGCAGTAATTCATCCGAGTTACGAATTGAATCTGACCGTGCGTCTCGGGCTTTTATCACATGGTGTTCTAGGAACAAGTTAATTGTCAACTTAAAGAAAACCGTATGTATGCAACCCCATAACAGAAAACAAATTCAAAATTTTAATGTCTCTTTAATTGATAATGTCATCTATTGTGTTGAAGCAACAAAAATTTTGGGGGTGCACGTCAGTGCCAATTTGAGGTGGTCTGATCATCTGGATCATGTTTGTGGCAAGTTGGGGACCGCTTACTGGGTTTTACTGCAATTAAAAAATTTACTGGACCAAAAAGCTTTGTTGAATGTCTATTACGCGTTGGCCTATTCGGTCATGTCTTACAATGTAAATGTTTGGGGTTATGCATTCGGTTGGGGGAGAGTATTTGTTTTGCAAAAAAGATTGTTGAGACTAATTTTCAAATTAAAGCGTAATGTTAGCTGCAAACCAGTATTCGAAGCTAGCCGTTTGCTTACTTTTCCGTGCATTTACATCTACAAATCCATTATGTACATTAAGAAATATAAAATTCTTGAACACAATTCTGATTGTCATAATTATAGTACGAGACATGGCAACTTGTTGCGGACCGACCTACATAAAACCACCCTCTTTGAGAAGAGCCCGACGTATGCGGGCAAATATCTGTTCAATGCCTTGCCTGTGGATGTTCAAACTACCAGCCGGTTGGGTCCTTTTGCTCATAAGCTCAAGCAGTATCTGCTATGTCACTCCTTTTACTCTGTAGAGGAGTTCTTGCGGGTGTCTACGACCCGGGATAGTTGCACATAGACTTGCTTTTAACATGTTGTATGCTTGTATGTGTATATGTATTTAATTTGATTTTCTTTTTTTTTCTTTTTCGTTGGTTGTAGCAACGTAATATAATAATTAGTTAAAATGTCTTAATCATAAATAATATTAAATGTCACAATAATAAAACACATTATTTTAGTAGTTAGAAATGATTAATTGTAAGTAAGTTATTAGATTTTAAACATGGGGACAGTTTACAAGCAATGTTTTTGTATTTATATATATATGTATTACTCTGTTTTATTTGACTTGTCCTATATCTATGTAATAGATCACAGGATTAATAAAAATCTAATCTAATCTAATCTAATCTAATCTAATCCCAGCAGTGTCAATGTATTTACCCTTATATTATCAGAACGTTAGGGTATTAGATACAAGTTGGACGAATTCATTTGTGGTGCTAATATATGTGAATTGTGAATACGACCGTATCGCATTGACAGAAACAAGGTTGAATGAGGGTATTGCCAGTGAGGAATTCTTTTCATTTAGAATATGTTATTCGGGATGATAGAGATTTTGCAGCAACTGGAATGAATCGTGTAGGAGTATTGCTTGCCTGTCGGAAGAGCTGAGTCATGGAATCTGTGGACCTGCAATATTATATATCCTTAGAACCGTCACTTCATGAACTTGAAATGTTGCTAGAATATTTTGTACAAAACTTTCTTAATAACAAACGATTTATTATTATTAGTGACTCCAATATACCTAATTTCTATGTGAGTGCATCCGCGTCTCTATCACAAACTTTGCATAAATTTTCTAATTATAATATATTTAATTTACTAAATTTAACACAACTTAACAATATTTTTAACTCTGGCTACATCACGGTCTCTGTGGAGCTATTTGTTCGGCGGACTGGTCAGGGGTGGGTTGATGTTCCGATCTTGCAGATGCGTGTAATTTATTTTATAGTATACTCTACAATATTTTCAATCATTATCTTCCTGTGTACCATAGTGCTGGAGCATCTCGTTTTAATTATCCTTCTTGGTACACTAAAGAAATAATTAAGTATATTAAATTAAAAATCAAATATTTGAACAAATACAAGAAATATGGATAACCTAACGAACTGCAAAATTTTAAAAATATGCCATGCAGTAGTAGAATCTCATATACAAGCTTATAAACAGTATATTGCAAATGTGGAGTCCTCATTAGCTTCAAACACCTCACGAGGACAAAGAACCAAAAGGTCCTTTGTTCAATCGCGGAGAGGTACTTTAAAGATTCCAGGCTATGCATTATCAATGCGTATATTGTGAAGCCCGGAATTCTATTGTGACTCGACATTTTGCGAGCGTGTTTCAGGTATCATCGCCTTCTTGCCAAGAGGAGAATCAGTCGAGGCAATGTATGCCCAATATACAAATTCCTGCTTTCTCTGAGGACGACATAAAGTATACTGCTGGGGAGCTTAGCAATAAATTAGCATCTGGTTACGGCCACGTACCCTGCTTTATATTGAAGGATTGGGTTAAGAAAATACTGCCTTTAGCCAACTTTTGTTACATAGACTTGGTTGCAATCAAAATAAAGTCGGGGAAAAATGATATGTTGAGGGATTTAACTGTCGAGTCGGCATATCTTCCTTGTGATGACTCGGACCCACCACCCACCAAGGACGTGGAAGACCTGGTGATGAGCACTAGAGCCTGGGTTTCAGCTCATCGGTTGTGATGCGGATGCACACCGCGTGACCTGGAAAAATACCAACAACCCAAGAGGTATTATTGTCTGGCTGATAGTCTAGTGACTTGCACACTTTGCTATCAGTCGTGAGGTCCAGAGTGTTCAAATCTCACTCTAGACAGATGGTAACTGTCTCCGGTTTTTTCCGAAGTTGTAATGATGATTAGGTGGGAGATCTAGCTCTATGGGGGTGCCTGATTAGCTTATTAAATGCTTAAGCTTTATCTACTCCCTTAAAAAAAATTCACGGCGTTGTTGAATTGTTCTAATTCACGACTATTGTACTATACCTGTTGAACAATAAATTACTTTTATTATTTTATTACTATATACTTAAACCGATAAACCACAAATATATTCTCTTAAAATAAAATCGCATTTTGCTTTAATTATACTATACGAATTAATCTCCTATCACTTTTGATTTTATTAGCACAATAATATATCTAATATCGTAATATTTTAATTTAATTGTCGATACATAAAGATAGCCATTATTAATGGTATTTTATCTCTTTTATCCTTTAACCTTTAATGTTAGTGTAGGTATGTAATTCCGAGTCTAGACTATATGATAAAAAAATTATCATCATCAATTTTTGTTTGCCACTTAGCAAGTTCTCTGTATACACAGTGACCAGCGTAAATGTTGTATCACATGGAATTCTTTATTAATATTAAAATATGGCAAAATCTTTTTTGGGAGATAGGTTCAGCATGTCCAAGAATCTCAAAATATTTTGACATCCGTCACGTAACGAGTAGAATGGCAATAAATTTAAAAAATGTGCAAAATGTGAGATTAGGTAAGGTGATATCCAAAAATATTTAAGAAAAAATTAAAAATCCCAATTTTTCCAAATATTTTTTAATTTTCCATTTTTTTCGGTTTTAGTCGTACAACTGAAGTAAGATTTTGCGGGAATTGACAAAATTGTTTGGGTATCAACTATTAAAGATTTGGGGTCACGTATAAATAACACTATGAAGACATTTTTATGATATTTGTACCCCGATATTATATTTTTTTAGGTGCAGAGTCTAACTGTCTAGGGGTGGGTCCTCGATATGTGTTATTAATGCCGTAAAACACACAAATAAAAAAAAAGATATTCGCGGACTGTATAGTCAATATCTTTCAGGGTAAAACGAACCAAAAAACGAAAAAAATAATTTTGGGAGATTTACAGCGGAGGAGCCCTTTATATGAACGAGAATTTCTAATTTTTGTTTTTTTACAATATTATGTTAAGACTTATAAAAGCATACATATCTACAACTTTCTCATAAAAAAGATATCTTTATTAAATAAATATTTATTTAAACGATCTCCTAGAGTTTTCTACTTATCTGATAGCACGCCCTATATAAGGATTGGTCCTCGTCCAAATTCTGGGCTCTGAAAGTTGAACGATCTTCGATAAACATAAAAACCACTTTTTTTTTAAATTTTTAATCTCAAGGTTGGGTTGTCCGATCGGAGCAGGAAAATTGGAGACTATCAGAAAAACATAATTCAGTGTCTGTTCAAATTCTTTTCAGTTTTTATTTTTCATTTTGGTATCAAAATTTTTGTAAATCTTCTCTTATTATTTCTAGACGATTTTTCTAGACGATCCAAGTGGTAGGCCTTAATAAAAAAAACATTCCATTTTTAATCGATTTTTTGTAGAATATCTTTATTGAGAAAACACCATTGGGGTTATCCCAAAAATTTGTAATTGTAAATTAGTAATTAATAATTGGTTTACGATATTTGTTACATATTTATAGACAAACATTATTATCCGTTTTATTTATGGTTATTGCTTACACATATTCTATTATGTTTTCCGTCATCAAATATCTGTAATCAGCTAATTGTCTTCTTATTAGGGTAATTTCGGTGCTGTTTAGAGAGAATATTATTCTTTTTCATCTAACCGTCATTATGGTAAAGTGGGACTTAAGCATTTAGGCTTATAGATTAACAAAATGCTTTAGTAACTTACAGTTAATATTAAGATATTTTTTAATAACATTGAAGAAACGTTTTTCCTTTATTACTAAACCTCTAATATTGTACTATTCTTGTAATCCAGTTAATATAGCAATTCAATTAGTGGGATTAACAAATTGACTTTTTTACAACAATTTCTGTATTTATCAACAAATAATAGTGTCTATAGATGTCCTTCGCTAAAAGTTGTCAACACTCATAGCTAAATTGTTTTGTTTTTACTGTGGCGTACCTCTTGGCTCCCCTAGAAAAAAATTGAGGTAATCGGGAAATGGTAAGAGAAAATTTACAAAAGCTTTGGTGATTGTACCAAAGCGGCTACTTCGTCAAAAAAAAATTAAAACCAAAAAAATATCGTTATCAACCAAAACTGATTCTTTTTTTGATAGTCCCCAAAAAACTGCATATTTTCTTTTTTTTACGTTCCAATAGGATAACTCAGTAAGATAAAAATTTGGTTTTTTATTTTTTACTCGAACACCGTTGAATATTCAAAGCTGAAACTTTGGCTGTAGACCACTTCTAACAAAAATATATATTTCACTAACTTCGTTTGTTTAGAGACTACTATATAGGACACCATAAAACATAATGATTTCGTATTTATTAAAAAACAACATTTTTTAAATCAACAACGATGAAACTGAAAGTATTCTTTCTAGCCATTAATTGATTGCAAGTAATGAAGTATGTGGATAAAAACAAAGCGACTGCTAAATCAAAATTTATTCAGAATATATAGAAAACGCATAAATAGAAAGTAGAAAAATAATGTTTGCATCATGATTTGTGATTCCATAATTAAAAATTATATCATTCGGAATCAAAATATATTTGAATGAAATGCATTAACCTATTAGCAACCTTGGAGTTAAGAGTCCAGGTACGTAAGGCAATGTTTACAAACATTTGATATTAGAAGGGATATCATCCGCAACAATTTAAATATCGAAGTGAAAAAATTGGCTAAAGTCTATGACGCATGCGTATGACGTAACAGCCGCCATCGATCCAACGCATGCCACCGTCACTTTTCCTTTACTAATGAAGCCATAAAGTTCTACCGTTTTTATTAAACCGTGATTTCCACCGCAAAGATGGTGTTCTAGTGCGCAAAGAGCTCTGCACACGCAGGTGTGCCTGCACAGTTAAATAAAAATGCAGTAAGTACTATTTATATTCTCCTAAAGTTACTTAAATTAAACCTTAAAGGTACAGGTAGTGGGTCAATATTGCTTGCCGCCATATTCTCGCGAATTCCTGTAATTACTGTGACTCGTATATTGTTCCTGTGAAAATACCCGTCTAGATATACGTCACAAATTAAAGTATTTATTTAGCGATTTTTGTTAAAATGGTCCTTACGGTAAACTGAAGCAACCCTACTGTATTCGTTAATTAATACTTATACAATGACTATTAGAAACATATGGACTTAAATTTCTAACACCCTTGCATGTTTACGTTAATGTCATTTGGTCATCTTTTTAGTTAAATCGTACACGGTATTCTTATTTTATTTTGATAACTAAATTATTTTATATTTTGGCATAAATATAACTATTTAATAATAATGATGTACCATTTTCACATTTTCATTATACGTCACAAAATACAAGCCCACATTTTTATTGGATATTATCGGCATTTCTTAACACAACGTGCTTGCAACGTGATCTTAAAAGTGTATAAAAAACAAATAGATTAGACCCTGGTTTTAATTGCGATTGCTTATATTTCTTTAGCTATTTGCAAAATTTTTTAGATTAAATCTAGCGTGTTTGCTTAGATGATTAAAACTGTAGCACATGATTTCTAGGTTTTACTAGCGGGATATTTTATGAATTAATTTCGTTTTATTCTTTTTAACTTTAAAGTAATAAATACTTCAATTTTATGTTTGTACGAAAATGGACAGAATGGTGGAGTGTCCACATATGTATGTATATAAACAAACACAGCAAATGTTTGTGGCACTCAAGAAGAGAAAGTTGCAACCAAAAACGTTTCAACAATAATATATATGGTCTAGGTATTTACAATTTACGTCAGAAAATAGGGAAAGGTAATCTACAGGTGAATTGTTTTGTAGTGGCGAATGCGCGATAGCAAGAGGGCGTGCTAAATGGAGTGAGACACACCCGAATAAATATAGAGAAATGTTATAACTCGCACGTGAGAACAACTCCCACTATGTTTGCGATTCGTTCAAAAATAGTAATTCAGTATGTGTTACAGGATTGCAGTACGTCTATCGATTAGGCCCAGCCTCCACTACAAAAAAAAATCACCTGTAGAATTACATGACCAAATTCATTATTCAATAAACCGTTTTTCTAAGGATTTCTAATTATCCAATATGAATGAAAGCAATTTTATTTAGTTTGTTATAATTCATTGATTAAAGCGTAGGAAATACAATATCTTAACTCTACCCGGGTAATAAGCGTTATTGATGATATCTTACCATTAAAATTTAACCTTATGGTATCCTTCCTTATATGGTAATTAATTACCGTACATTCTTTAATAAATTATAGGGTAATATTGAAAAACTATATACGATGCATAGTACTATAAAATAATGCAAAAGTTCTTATACCTCAATGTTCGTAAGCCTGTGGCTTTTAGAATGCATGAAGTTTGTATCTTTTTTTTCAGAAAATGTATTTCTCTTCATTACTTCATAACAAAAGAATCACTATTTGGTTGGAAAATACCGTAACTTCACGTCCAAATTCATTAATCCTGCATCAGGCGTCCTGTAAGGGTCCAGTTTAGAACTCCTTCTATTCTTAATTTTTATTAATGATCTAGTTAATAATATATCTTGTGGACAACTTATGTTTGTTGACTAGATGAAGTTGTTCGCTCCTTTCAATTCTGTTGAAGGATGCGAAATACTTCAGTTGAATACCAATGCTGTTGTTTCTTGGGTCAGAAAATGTACTTTCACTTAACGTTTCCAAGTGTACTTTTATGACTTTTACTAAAAAAAACTGAATCCTGTTGCCTTTTTTTACGCTTATCTCTGCAACAAGTTTAACCTTTGCAAGCCTAACGAAGGATCTAGGAGTATTATTTGATCCCAAACTTTCTTTTTCCCCTCACATAATGAATGTTGTAGCTCGAAGCTTTAGACTTACGCCCGGTTTCACCGACAGCGGTTCGAATCCACCGTTCGTCAATCTCAGATTTTTTCGTGAAACTAAGATTTTTCTCTAACCGTTGCACCGACCCAAACAACCGAGGATTGACAAACCTTGGAATGTTCTAGTATATAGTCGATAAAATCTGTTTGCTGATTGGTGAAATCATTTTGGGCGCCAAATCTGTCAAAAGTAGATACTAACGTGCTAATCATAACCTGATCTTAACGTTTGCTATCACCTGAGTAAAAGTGAAGTTACATCACATTCAAATCACGTTATATATAATTTCATTAAAAAAAATTAAATATGGATCTGAACTTGAGTAGTTCATCTTCATCATCTGAAGAAGAACATATTCTGGAATTACTTCCAAATCTTCGGAATGTGTGACCGCGAACAGATTTGTTTAATTACTTCAACGATGAAGAATTTAAAACACGCTTTCGGTTATCGAAACTGTCGGTAATAAGGTTATTGAATAATTTTGAGAATGAGCTATTGCTTCGGCTTCAATATAATGAATACTTTTAACAAAATCCATATTCTCTCTTATGTCTGAATTACACAAAGCACAACTAGAAACTGAAGTAAATGTTTTCTCTGCATTGGAAATCTCAAAAACAGTTGTACCATGCATAATAATGAAGCGGCTCAATTAAAAACAGATGTTCTACTGGACTTCTAAAATCACGCCCAAAATCGCAAAAGGATTGACCTGGATACTTGGATTATACCTGCTTTTCTGCTCACTGGCAAAATATATTTAGCATAATCACGAAAATAGATTTCTGTCCCTATGCGAAAGGTTCGAACTTATTTTGCAATTTAGACAATATGGGAATATACATTTATGTATAAGTACGAAAAATAGATTCCTATGGGGAAAAGGTTAAATTGATTCCAATTTGGTTAAAAATATATTTATATATATGTCACATGCTGTCACAGCAATAACATAATATACACGACGTTCGTTAGATAAATAACGTTGTCACATAAGTTTTGGGAAAATTTTCGTCGGCGTAAAAATAACTGTAAATAACTTGCAATCTAGTAACCATGATAAACATATGTTCATTAATACTCAAACTTGTTATGACATTTCATAGATGTCAAATAATTTGTCCAATTATGTCGTACAAACTTGAAATACGGAAAAGCATTTACAGCCTGGTTGGACATGTACCCAAGCAAGAAATTGTAAATATATTTTGGAATCAAAATATTTCAAAGACAACCATTTATAGAACAATTGCAGATTGTGAACAAGGTATACCATGCCTCAATTTACCAAAAAGCGGACGTCCCGGAATGTTGACCGAAAATCGCGCCAACCTAATCTGTGAAAGTGCAAAAGACCGCGTTGGAACGTCATGCCGAAAGTTATCCAGAAGATTTAATGTTTCTCATGAAACTGTAAGAAGGGTATTGAAAAAAAAAGGCCTAGTGTTTCGTAAAAGACGTAAATGTCCACGTTATACAGAGGACCAGTTACGAAGAATTCCAATGTGTTATCGTAGATTACGCCGAACTCATTTTGCAAACAATAAAGTGATCATCATGGACGATGAAAAATATTTTACGTTCTCTCACTCAGAAATGAAAGGCAATGATGGTTTTTATACCGATAATATAGAAAATTGTGCAGATAATGTTAAATACAAAACCAAAAAAAAATTTGAAGATAAAATTCTAGTTTGGTGTGCCATATCGGAGAGAGGAGTTTCACGACCTTATGTTGGGCATGTGAGGGGTGAGGCAGTTAATGCCAACATTTATACAGAAAGATGCCTACCGAAGTTGCTACAGTTTATTACTACGACTCATCCACGTGAAGAAATAATGTTTTGGCCGGACTTAGCAAGTTGCCATTATGCAAGAACGACTAGAACATGGTTAGAAGCTCACAACATACCCTTTGTGCCAAGAGCAGACAATCCGCCAAATGTGCCACAAGCTCGACCCATCGAAGATTTTTGGGGAATATTGACCAGAAAAGTATATGATAATGGGTGGGAAGCTCAAAATGAAGCTCAACTAAGGCGAAGAATATATCAAAAGATAAGAGAAATTGATATAAACATCGTCCAAAACATGATGGGACAAGTTAGACAAAAACTGAGGACCATGGCCCTTTGTCATTATTTTAATTGTAGTTTTAATTAATTTAAATATAAGGTAAAATGGTATTAATAATTAAATGTTCTGTCCAATCATTTATTTTTAAAAAATCCTGTGTCTACCGGTTTCGGCTTATTGCCATCTTCTGGACACACACTGAATATGATAATACAGAATTATATCTCTAATTAAGTCTAACGTATAACATTGTACAATACCGAATAATAAATTCACCTAGTCCATTTGCGAACACATCACGATAACCTTTAAGTTTTAAATAATTTTAACCTGTTTTGTAGTGTTTTGTAATTTTCTTGTGCGTCGTCTATATGTTATAGTAATTTGAAAATTCTTAATATTAATGTATACCTATACAAATTTATTTGACGTAGCACCTAGTTCCTTTTAGACGTACGTAAGTAAAAATTTTTATAATAACTTAATTAGAGATATAATTCTGTATTATCATATTCAGTGTGTGTCCAGAAGATGGCAATAAGCCGAAACCGGTAGACACAGGATTTTTTAAAAATAAATGGTTGGACAGAACATTTAATTATTAATACCAATTCCAACCAATCAAAACTTTCATCAACTATAAGGTAAAATGTTGGTAAAGTGGTCATTTGAATAAATTACGTTACACTTACTTTAAAGAATTTAATTATTTTTCCCAAAACTTATGTGACATACGTTATTATGAAGATAGTCGCTATCAAAAAATCTAAGATTATTCACATAAACGATGGATTTTCTAGGGTTGGATTTTGACACCTCATAAACTAGGGTTGTTAGGGTACGGCGGTCGGTGCAACGCTCTCGGGAAGGACTACCTGTTACAACCCAAGATTATTCGTCGGTGCAACCGGGCATTAATGGTTTCATCTATTGCAGTTGTAAAGCCTTTCAAAATACCACCACACTTTCAACAAATCTTCTCCAGATATCATGATACCACTCCATTGTAGCCGTTCTAAGCAAATTGCTGAAAATATAAAAATAGCTAACATCTATAATTGAGACAATTGTCTTATATGGACGATAGGAGTTAGCTCTACGAGGAACTTCAAATTCTGAGCTACTAACTTTTGATCCGCCCATGCATGATTTCAGGGCGTTACTGCGTATGCGCCTATCATGTGAAGACAAAAGTTTAATTGATCATATCCAGGGTCAGTCGTTAAACGCTATGTACATAAGCCCAATAATATAATTAAAATTTGTGGAGATATGATACAACATGAAATTGTAAATAAAATAAACAGAGCAAAATCATTTGCTATTCTAATGGACGAAACCACAGATATTACCCGTATTGAGCAGTTATCTCGTTGTGCAAGATACATAGATTTTGATGACGAAAGTGAAAATTCGTCCTGGGTATTACGACATTTTTTACAATTTGTAACTGTCCATAATACAACAGGTTTGAAATTAGCGACTATAAAATTTACAAGCACTTGGAGTAGATTCTACGTACCTACTTTATTGGACAGGGGTATGATGGTGCTGCTACAATGACTGGTAGTTTTAAAGGCGTTGAGGCCATAACAAAAGAGAAATATCCAGCAGCAATATACGTGCTTTGCAAGTGTCCATTCTTTAAATATAGCTCTCTACCATTTCTCTAAAGTTCAGGAAATTAGAAATTGCATTGGAACCATAAAATCTATACGAACTTGTTAAAAATTAAAAAAACATTAAATTTGCATTCATCTGTAAATACACCAAAGATGGGCGTGTAAAAGTATGGAGGAAACCCAACGAAGCACGTCGGCCCAAACATGTAATGGGAACTGTAAAGGGATCACAATCGGTCATGGTGTGGGGTAGTGTTGTAAATATTCGGATGATTTCAATAATCGGAATACCCGAATCGGAAGACTGTGATATTCGGAATAATATTCCGATTCCATATTCCACTCGACATACTCGTATAAGTTGTACATATTCGGATGATTTCAATAAACGGAATAACTGAATCGGAATAATATTCCGTTTCCATATTCCACGCGACATACATACATATTCGGATGATTTCAATAATCGGAATAATATTCCGATTCCATATTCTAGGCGACATACTTACATATTCGGATGATTTTTAATCGGATTAACAGAATCGGAATAATATTACGATTTCCTTATACGACATACTCGTATAAGTTGTACATATTCGGATGTTTTCAATATTCTTAACAAACATGGCTGAAGAGGGGTTATCGTTGTGGTCGCATTTTGAAAATAAACTTAAAAATATGCAAACAGAAACATCACACGCCACCAGTGCATTTCTAAGTGTGCGGCAATATTTAGAATTACCACATTGTGATAGAGCTCATGACCCGTTAGAGTTTTGGCAAATTCTTAAATAGTTCTTTTTAATTTACTCTTTTTTTATTCATTTCAATTTACTATTTATTTATTCTCATATTAATTCATCATTCCAGAATTATTTTTAACGATGTTTTTAATAATTTATAATCATAGCTTTTTTTTTAAAAGATCTTTGTTTATTTCGTATTATTTGTAATGAATTTTGTGATTTTCTTTTACACTGTTTCATAGAAATTATTGTACCAGAGTTGTTTTAAATTTTACTTTAAATTGTTTAGAAGAAGGATTTGTTTATTTCTATACAAAAGTTTGTAGCCGTCTTTATTTTGTACATAATGACGGAAGTGACATATTAGGCCATATTACATACTAAATTTCTATTAAACCTATTAACAACAAAAGTTTACTATTTTTTATTAATAACAAATTCTACAAATTACTATTACTGTATGCACCTGAGTGAATGTGACTGAATGATTTAAGTACGAACAACGTCTATGAACAACAAATCACCGCCCGTCAGTCCGGAAAACAATGGTCGAGTCAAAACCGGATAGTTACTAGAACTTTTGCTACTTCTTATTCGGTTAAAATTGTTGTACAAATTTTATCGATATAGAATTATCCGACCGATTCGAAATCATCCGATTCAGAATCATCCGATTCTGATCATCCGATTCGAAATCATCCAATTCGAAATCATCCGATTCAGAATCATCCGATTCGGATCATCCGATTCGAAATCATCCGGTTGGAAATCATCCGGTTGGAAATCATCCGATTCAGAATCATCCGAATCGATATCATCCGATTCCGAATCGAATTTAATAATCGGAATCATCCGAATATTTCAATAATCGGAATCAACGATTATTTTAATTCGGATACTCACAACACTAGTGTGGGGTTGTATGGCGGCAAGTGGAGTGGGTCAATTGCATTTATAGACAGTACCTATTATGGATATTTACGGATATCTGGATATCTTAAAAGCCAGTTTCACTCCCAGTATTGAGCAACTGGGTTTATCAGACGACTACGTCTTCCAATAAGACAATGACCCGAGGCATACTTCTGGTCTTGTCAAGGAATGGTTACTCTATCATGTAAAACAGCAATGTAATCGAACATTTGTGGGATGAATTGAAACGCCGTATTCAGCATAGACATGTTTCCAATAAAAACGAATTAAAAACGGTTCTACTAGAAGAATGGCAACATATTTCACCACAAACAACCGAAAAACTTGTGTCATCGTGCCATCTTGACCACAAGCCGTTTTGGAAGCTTCTGGCGGTCCTACACGGTACTAAGCTGCAGTATAAAAAATTTAAATGCATCATATGTAGACTTTTGTTCACTCGTAGTTCTTATAAATTCCTTTTTTATAAGATACAATGCTGAGAAAGTAATTTTTTATTTTATGTTTTTGTATTATATTTCTAGTTTCTTGCTTTGTTGTACTTATTTGATCGAAATATATTAATTATGCATTGCGTTTGCCTACATGTTTACATTTCGCTGCCCGTATGTAGACTTTTGTTCGTAAGTGTATATCTTTTTAGAACCATTAAACAAAAATTCAACAGCACTAGGTCGAACATCCCCCCTCCCCGAAATTTTTGCCTAGATACGGCCCTAATCTAGTCATGTCATATAGAATGGTGCTTAGACGTCAGAAATATTTAAATTTCCAGCGAATCAAAAGTAAAGCACATAAGTTGACATATCATCCACAACAGGTTTTAGTGCAAACAGAGAACGCCGATGTATCCTGTCTTGTTTCGGTTTCGCAAAAATATAGCTTAATTATAGCAGCCTATCGATTTGCAACGGGGCATTTCAAGTTCTTTTATTCACTCATTACGATTTATCGTAATAAAATTTAAACAGAAACTAAAATCGCAATGAAACATGCTAAATGACGAAGCGGGTTACGGATGACGCCGTAAAAGAGAGAGAGAGAAGAGGTGCCATAAAATCTTTACCTGCTTGGTCCCATCGACAAGATGTTGCTAATAAACAGTTTGAGATTATTCCGTGTTAATGCAGTTTAGTGTTCCACGTCATAAAATATTTAATTAAACCCAAGTGTGTTTTAGGTGAATGCATATTAAAGTTATCATCGCTGAATGCAATAAAAATTATTATTAGATTCAGATACATGTTTGTAAAACTTTCTTCATTGGCCAAATTTCTATGGGCGAGTGTGTAGTTAAGTTAAAGCATGTCACTTATATACGCAGCTGAGCATCGCCCTGGAGTTGGGGGAACTTGGTTATACTAATAACACCTAATCTTACCTAATGTTAACCTAAACATTAGATGTAATTTAAGTACGATAATATTTTTGAATTTATTATTGTAATGGTTGTTAGTAGCATTGTACTTACTGGCTTAATAAAGATAGATATTATTATTACCAATAATATAAACATTCAAAAGCCATTTAGCGAAAAAATTGCTTTTTTAGCCAATATATCCAATAATACGCATTATTACTTTACATTACCTCTGTTGTTAATTACTTATATTTTCTTGCAGAGTCAACATGGCGCTTTACTTATTTGCCGCCCGCTATCCGGCAAACGCTTTTATCGCCTTAAATATACTTTCCTCAAGCTCATCATCAATACAGGCCAGTCAGAAACAGCAACATGAGTTCTGCACTGGCTTCGGATTGGAAGCAGGAGCCCTTGTCGCCCATCTTTGATGAGCTGACATCGGTGTCTGAAGATGTACTCCTATATTGGATAGACTTGGAGCAACCTGAACCAAAATTGGAAACAGAGAATGTCGTTCTCAATGCCCCACCATCCCCCGATAATGACTCCGAAATGGCTGACAACCTTGACAACATCCAAGACCTGGACGAGTGGATCAAACAAGGTAGGTTATCTAAGGCGTCATTTACATTGTATACCTAATAAAAAGTAGAATAAAGAAACGACCGTCACTTAAGTTTAAATACTTAGTAAGTAAGCTTGTAGCTTATTCAAAATTGAAAAAGGATGTTTAATATATATATGCAAACTTATGCAAACCAGTATGAAAGTATGAAAAAATTAATAAAAGGTATCATTATGATTGTACTCTGTAGTAGACTTTCATCGGTGGTCAAACAGAAACCGTTCGCAAATATCATCAAAATTAGATGACCCGGCTCTAATTTTACATGCAAATAGTCTGGAACTTACTGCATGGAATCGCAAAGTACGACTTTCGTTTGCGTTCAAATGAAACAAAAATGTGTCATTGGGGCAATATTGAAAGAGGACTTGTATATGTAAAATCCAGAGTACGGTGCCTACTCTCTTGAAGGGGAGCTGAATTAGCACAGTTTCTTTTGACTGCTTATAGGTGCATCAAAGATATTCTTGCTAAACATAGGTGGATAGGTACTACACCCATCTTAGAATGCACATACAATTCCAGAAAAAAGAAAATGAAGGTATTCATTTCAAATAAGATTATTTAACCGAATTATTGGAACCAAGATTGGAGATATCACCCTATAGTACCTAGCTACATTTTTTTTTATAATAAAATAATGATAGGTGTAATGTTTTCGTTTGTCGAGTAGCGATAGTGTGATGATGTTTTTGTAAACCTGTGTAGTTTTCCATCATTTGCACGCGTGACATAGTGGTTGCATATTCATATTTTATACTATATGGACATTGGTTCGAGATGAGAGTGGGTACAATAGATATAAGCAACTTGTATCTGGACCATCCATACAAGCTAATTGAATATCTTGTTCTAAATAATAGATACACTTAAGTAATCTCCAGAAGTTTTCAGCCAACTAAATTATAGCAACTAATATTACATAATTATTCAAAGAAACGAATGATCAATGATTTTAAGAAAATTTGAATCTATGTTTATAAAAATGATAAAATGTTTGGATATACGTTTCCACTAATACACAAATAAAGCTAAAGAATTTTCACGTGAATTTGATTTGTGGTTACAGTCAAAGCAAATATGTATGAAAAACGCTTAATGATAATACGAAATACACATTGCATTGGTCACGTGGTTTTTTTTTCCAGCTCTACCTATATACTGAAAACGCCCCGCCGGCGCCGTCCAACATAACAATATAGTGCTTTCTATTTGCAAGAGAAAGCTGTTCAAGTGTAATTCACTCTACGGTTCCGGTGTTACACCGTGCAGCAACTGTTTTTTGACAGTTGACAATTTGACATTTGCTCAAGGTTTTGATGAAAGTTCTTATATTTGTACTATTTATCGAAATTTGCAAATCAAGTTTTGTAATAATCATTATTCAGTTACCAACCACTATCGAGTACTTTGTTTACAATTATTATAAAAATGCACATGCGGGGACAATTCACTATGTCATTCACTAATGTAACTAGCAGGTGCATCAGGGGTAAAGAGGAAGGAAAATTAGAGCTGTTTTGGTTACAAAATGCACCTTCCAAAAAGAATACTCAAAAACTGTACTGGTTCAGCTCTGAGCAGTTCCGATACAGCTCCAACGACAAATAGAAAGCACTATAAACTCTTAATTTAAACTCGAGAGCTGCATGACTACAAAGATAGGCAACTCAAATGACAGTAGTTAGCTGCTATGAATTATCAAGGTTACAAATTTACATGTTGATTATGATTACGATTTTTGTCATTTGACCTCAACATAAAAAAAAAACTAAAATTCCTTCGTGTTTTTAAAATCACTGATCAGGTAACTTTCTTATTCCTTTTTTATTTTTTTTTTTCACTAATCACTTAAGTGTGCGACTTCCAGAAGTTTGCAACTAAATAATTTATTGATAAAAGGAATACTTGTTGAAACTGCATGACACCATAAATAAAGTATTTATTGGTAGGTTTAAATAAATTAAATGCGGTTAGTAAAATATAAATTTACTACAGCAGTAATAAATCACCTATTTGCTTTATAAAAAGTATTAAAATGTTTATATCTGATAAATATTTCAAATATTAAGCTAAAATACTTTCAGAAGTTGCTAGGGGTTAAAAAAAGACCCGAAATTTCGATCGCAATTTGTGAAAAAATTACTTTAATATGAAACGTATTGTATTAACATCTCAAATATAGTATATGTAATTGTATTTGTAGTAGAGTATCCAAAGTATTGTGGTGATTCATAAAAATTTCGTCAAAATATCATCGTCATGAAGTGTCAATAAATTCTGCAATATTACTATTAACCCTAAATAATTAACATGTGACAATAAATATATAGCAAGGAAAAATGTAATAGTACATTGTAACTTAATAAAACTTATAGGTTTTTCTAAAAATAAGTAAGAAGCAACATTAAAACATAATCACAATTGCAATTTAACAACGTATTATTATTCTAGTAATCTTAACTTAATCTCTACTATTTAGGCCTGTTCATAGATGAATCAACTAGTTAGTTAGACTCGATTCGATTGGCTAATAGAAATCCGAAACAGTTTTCTGATTGATTTCACAGTATATGATTGGCACATGACTAGTTTGTGATTCTTCTATGAACTGGCCTATCAACTTGATCTTAATCTTATTAATATGGCTTTTTTTGTAAACTTAATAAATATTCTTTTACTTACTGTGAAATGGTTATCTTCGAAAATACCATGTGCGGTATTAGGGAAAACCCTACCAATTTGATGCAATTTATCATTTTCATAAAATAGTTTACGCAAAGCAACTGGCACAAAATTGTTAAGTTTAAATCGAGAAATTCCTAGTGTATTTATTCGTAGTTCTATCCTTTACTACACTTGTTTTAACTTACCTGCTACCGTAATTAGAATTACGATTACTTTATGACTAATCGAAAATACGCTTTAGTTATTATATCTCAAAAAAAAGTTGTAAATATTATATCATTCCATATTCTGAAATTTTTGAGTCATGGTATGCTATGTTTCCAGAACCTTTGTTCTTTACTTGTAATATAAGTTCTTGTTACGCTTGAACTGCTTCAATATTTCATTTTTATGCAGTGTTCTTTGCGCTAATACGTCGCTTTTTACTTTGCGTAACACATTCAAAATATTAATATATTGTAATTGTAATAGGTGTATAGAAAAATGTCTTTTTATTGTTGCTTAAGTACATGAATTGTGATAGCAACTATAAGTACTGTAAATCATCGATAAATTTAAATTATGACAATCATTTTTGTGTATCAAATACCTAATCTTGCACAATTTTAGTGCTGTTTGAATTTTGTGATATAATCACAAAATAAGAATTCATCACACTACCACCTGTTCGCTTCTACGAACAATCTTCACGTTTAGGCGTCTGGTAATAAAGTAGATTTTTATATCTTTTTGATTTAAAAAAAAAACACATTTTTAATTGTGGTGATCTATACTTCCTAGCCGTTTCAGCATAGATTGTGTAGTTTTAACACTTTTTATTTAATATTGAATATGCGCAATCGTAGGTTATTACATTCTGCATGTTTATTTCACAAAATTATAACTACTGGTAAATCTGAGTATTTGTCTAGTAAAATAAATTTCAGGACGGATGTACATAATTTGAACATCCGATCTAAGGCCACCATTACACCACCGATACACGACTCAATTTTTTAAAAAGTCGTACTGTTATCAAATAACTAGAGTGTCCTGTGATGGGTGGAGACTGTGGCTTGAAAACTATAACAAAAATCCCAAAAGAAAGGTGAAAAATCCCTTACCACAAAATTAGATAACAAATCTAAATACGTATTTCGGCAACTAAGTTGCCATCTTCAGTAGAAACAAGTGAAGAGCAGTGTTAAACATAGTGTCACTAGTGGAATAACACTCTGTGTGTTATTCCACTAGTGATTTGGTGAAGAGCATATCTTCCAAGGTTTACCTTAGCCGAAAACACTATGTTTAACACTGCTCTTCACTTGTTTCTACTGAAGATGGCAACTTAGTTGCCGAAATACGTATTTAGATTTGTTATCTAATTTTGTGGTAAGGGATTTTTCACCTTTCTTTTGGGATTTTTGTTATAACTAGAGTGCGATTCCGTTTGATACTAAGCACTCACGGTGTTTGAGGGCATTTAGGGATTCGTTCTCTCGCTTTTTGTTTGACGCACAAGTGAGACAGTAATTCATTACTTAATTAACGATATTTTATATGTACAAGGTTTGGTATTGCTCTATGCGGTGCAATGGGTGTGAGCTTTTTCCTTTTTTGTTATGTTTTTGTTTTTATTTTTAGTATGTAGTATTGCAATGGGTCGCATGGAAGATCGATTTATAATCGAATGCGATCCACTTCCTTCGATTACATTAATAGTAAAGAAAATAAATTCATTTTCTGTTGTGTTGGCAGGATTTTACTTGTTATATTATTATTATTATTATTGTATTAATACGGAAGGAATAAATAAATAAATAAATATTTGAAAGGGTAAAAAGAATAAGTATTACAAAAGAATATTTTTTAGAAAACAAGTTTAAAGTTTGAAACGGTATAGTTATTACATCCGATAATTTTTCAGCAAAATTTTGTATCTGTTATTGCAAATGTGCTTTTTATCTATGTATGTATTTATTTTCTTAGTTTTTAATATTTGGCCAGAGGCGTGCTGACGTTGTTGAACAGACAGAGGTACTAAATTTTCTCTGACAAAATTTGTAGAGATAGTTAATTGAAATTAATCAGATTCCTTGCTCAGCAGTTCTTTGATGCAGTAATCTAGAATAATATATGTATCTGTGCTGCAATTGCATAAAACTGTTTTAGTTTATGTAAATGTTGCTGTCATAATAATTTAATTTTAACAATAAAAATTCTTTCTTAAAAAGATTGCCAGCAATTTTTTTTTTGCCGGCACAACATCTACTGAAAGGCATTGTATGTCTCTCTATGTATACATTATAAATCTGGGCATATCTCTATTAATAAAAAATTCTTTTTTCGACTACCACATCCGAAAGTACAACCTTACTACACTCATTCGAAGAAAGAAAGCGCCATTTTATCGAATTGAATTATGAATTAAACGGTCAATGCATCAGTTCCGTTGCTTTACCGTCCATGGACGGTAGAGTACAATAAGTACATACCGAATTGCCAACGCGTCACTTTCGTGTGAAGATTCTGAAGTTCCTGTGTGTTCAAAATAGCTGTCAAACAATATGTCATTCAAATATGAGTAACCTGTATTCCGAACACTACAAATGCAAGTAAATTGATTTTAGTAAGTGGTAATCAGTGGTAAAATTTTATACGCACCACGGCTGTAAAGTGTTCTATCGAACTCGTTTGGTTGCTTGCCTCGGCTCGCAATCTCCAAACTTGTTCGAAAAAACTTCACTTTCCAGTCTTGATATGCAAATAACTATTATCGAACTACATACTTTTAAATGGTTATTTTGTCACATAACGCTTTTCAAGATGATTAGTCCATGGCTGAAAAATTGCTTGGTCTTCACAATCCACTGCCATAACACACTTGATGTGGACCTCTTGCTTATTATTTCTTCATTCTAATGTAGTGGCAGCTCGGCTGGAATTTTTTGGTTAATTAATCCCAAGTTGCGATCGCATTCCATATGGTTAGGTCGACGAATAACTTAACTGTAAATGAAAATAAAATAATTGTACTCTATCGTAAGTTTAGTACTTATATCTATAAAGCCATGTTAAAATAAGATTATAACATAAATGCAAATAAAATTTAAATTCAAATTACACGGAAACATAGTAATCACTTTGTTCTTGTACTTTAATCAAAACAGTTTTCACGTTTAGTATTTTACGTTTAAATGTTATAAATCTTTTTTGTCTTTTCGTAATTAATATTATTCCGAATTTCAAAATTATAGACGACTTCCGAAAAGAAACTAAATTAGAATACCCAAAATTAGGATATTGTCTAATTCTACCAACGGCCTACTTTTCTATGAAACTGAATACAATTTTAACGCATGCTCCTTTAGTTTTTTGGATATATCTAACATTTTTAATCTACAAAGAAATAACTTTTAATTCGAACATGAAGTATTGGGCATAAAGAAGAATTTATCTTTCAAATTAAGGCTGAAAACCCAGGAGGTTGCATTTAGAAAAAATCGGTTTTTATGAAATAACTGTCAGATTGCACTTTATCACGTTCTAGTAGGCACATAATACATTTGTGGTTTCTAGGAACTATATTGACAATTAGGAAGATCTTTAGCGTATTATCAGCACTCTAGATTGAAACATAAAATTCAAAATTTTGGGAACCAAAGAAATAAAAACTAACAAAGCATATACTAGGTGGAGTGAAAAGTAACCTCCTTGACCGCCAGAATGCGCTGCTACTGCAAAAAAGGTTATGGTGCCTTGAAGTCCGTTCATATTTAGGCAGACATGCCAAATTTCAGTGCGATACTATATTTAGTTTTGTTTTGACAGCTGATTGTTGTTGACGTGTTTGACATCATGTTGAGTATGGACAAAAACGATTTTCGTTCTCTCATAAAACATTATTTTTTGAGAGGCAAAACGGCGAAGAAAACAAAAGAAAAGTTGGATAAATATTATGGGGCTAATGCTCCGTCAGATTACACCGTCAAATATTGGTTTCGAGATTTTCGTGGTGGCCGCAACTCCACTACCGATCAAGTCCGCAGCGGCAGGCCCTCCGATGCGGTTACAGAGGACAATGTCAAAAAAATACATGAAATGGTGTTGGCTGACCGGAAAGTGAAGGTGCGCGAGCTAGCAGATACCACAAAGTAGTACTGAGCGCACACGCCATATTTTGGGCAATATTCTGCATATGAAAAAGTTATCCTGCCGTTGGGTGCCGCGCATGCTCACTGCTGACCAAAAACACGAACGCGAGAGCACTTCGAAAGAGTGTTTGGACTTGCTGATGCGGAATCGGGCGGACTTTTGGCGTCGATTGGTAACTGTTGATGAAACCTTTATCCACTATTACACACCAGAGAACAGAATGAGTGCCCGGCAATGGACTGAAGCCGGCACGAGTGCTCCGAAGCGGCCGAGGGAGGCTCAATGGGTCGGAAAGGTCATGGCGTCGGTTTTCTGGAATTGTCATGGCATACTCTTCGTGGACTACCTCGAAAAAGGAAAAGAAAAACCATCAACAGCGAGTATTACTGTGCATTATTGGAGCGATTGAAGGCCGAAATCGCTGCAAAATGGCCTCACATGAAGCGAAAAAACAATTTTGTTTTTGCAAGACATGCACCGGCGCACAAGAGCATCGCAACCACGGCTAAAATCAATGACTTACGGCTCCAATTGCATGAAATTCGCCCGATTTGGCTCCCTCGGACTATTATCTCTTCCCAAACCTCAAAAGATGGCTCATCAATAAAAAATTCAGCTCACGCGAGGAAATCATCGACGCCACGGAGGAGTATTTTGCAGACCTTCCGGAAAATTACTTTTCGGACGGGATCAAGAAGTTGTAAAATCGCTGGAATAAATGTATCGAGCTAAAAGGGGACTATATTGAATAAAATAAAAAAACATTTAAAAAAATTTTTTTTTCATTCCCAAGGAGGTTACTTTTCGCCCCACCTAGTATTTTCAGACACAAACAATTACGCAGAATCCGGTATTCCATTTAAAATTTGTTCTTATTTCCGGCAAAATCGGCAGTGATAAAATAATTTAAATAATTGGAAAGTTATAGTAAATAGTATATGTATTCCAAATTTTATAAGAAAACATCTCTAAATAAAAATGCCGGAACGTATGAACTAGGACACCCGGTATAGGTGTTCTGTTTAAAAATAAAATAACAGTCAAAATAACCCTGGTATCGAAAATATAATTTTTGCTGCGACAGTCTGTATTTACGACATGTTGCGGTTATGAATGTTATTTGCAATGTAATGAAACAAATTGCGTTGTTAATATATCTATCGAAACGCTATTACTAATAACAATTTTAGTTACACCATTAATGTAGAAAACTCACCCATATGGTATATTATTAAAACCACAAAGAAATGATTCCTTGCTGGCAGAAGTACAACAGCGCTCCCAGGCGGCAGATACGTTTGTAAATCGCATCAAGGATAAGAAACGCATTGGAAATGGTAGTAGGAGATCAAGCTCGCGACTTACGACCGAATCTACCGTATTGTTATCAGTTCGCCAGTAAACACGCAAGAAACCGCGTCACTTTCGTTCGCATATTTAAACCTAACGCTATCCTCTAATCGCCAACTTCGAAATATTCTATTACGATCAATTTTCAATAAAAATAACTCCGACACTGTACGTCACATTCGCCGTCGCCGTGTCGAATAAATTTAGTGAAAGTGTTCGGTCTAACAGGGAACCATAGGCGAGCGTGTCGCTGTTCTCGATGCCCCGTGCCAATGATCAGCGTGGTTAGCATGCAGTGTAATTACCATTACACCTGGAATCGAGAGATTGTTTTCAATTCACAAAAATTAGTAAAAAGACGTTGAACGTCGGTGAAGACTCTGCCGTCCCCACATTAGAAGAACCATCGCAAAGACTGCCACTGCTTCTGCCTTTATTTTTCTCAGCATAGTATCCACTAACGCATATTATTCTACAATTATTTTACGTATTTTACTCGTGATATACTCGTATATATAATTCCCGCAAGTTATCTTCGTGTTTGACCTTACACAACGACGTGATGATGGCCGTAAGTTACGGTAGGTTTAAACTTTGTAAATATCCTGTATAATGAAACGAACAACTGTGAATACGCTAAACTCTAAACTAGACGCACATGGCGTAGTATTTAGGGCAAAGGAGATCTTTAGATTGGTTCTATACTTAAACTAGTTATTCGGCGCCAAATTTAGCTTTTGCTTCATCTCACTCTCAAAACAGGTTTACGCAATTCATCGTCTAGTTGCATATATGTATACATCTTAATCGGTGTTTATTCCGACAGCGAACCAAAGGATACTTATCAATCGTTGCATTTATGTATTTTTGTCTTGTTACTAAGTAAAGTTATTTTCTGAAATCAGACGATTTGAGAAATTTTTTCCAAGCAAAAGGTTAAAGAAAAGTATGAAAGGCGACTCAGAAACCACACCAAGGGAAAAATATCAACTTATCAATGACTAGAATGACCAAAACCGCAAAAAAGAAGTTTGAAAAAAGTCCATAAATTATAACTAACCTAATTATATTTCGCTAGTTATGGTGAAAATAATCACAAGTACACAAATTTGAATAAACCCCCATTCAGCAATATTCAACAGAAATTGTAGTATCTACCAATTATTATTTTTCCATTTTATTAAACGAAGATCTTATACCATCAACACTATTTCTAAGTTAACGTTCTAATTGACTGTTTAAGATAAAAAAAAAATAGATGCAGTGTTGCTGTGCAAGCACAATAAAAATATGTCTTGCGTAATGAGTTATCTGTTTAACACCGTCGAGGCATATATTTCTTACAATCAGTGGAAAATTTAAAGCAGATATCGCATTACCGAAGATAATCCAACAATATAGTTCAAATATTTGTGGGTTTCAGTCGAAATTTTAGATCTAGAACCAACGACAAAGTGCAAAGCATTTCCGTAAAGTTCTATTACATAAAACCAAAAAAAGTTATTTTTTTTTTACAGGTACGCCTAATGAAAAGATACATAAATTGTCCATAAACGTTTAAAAATAAGGAGACAACCAAAGTTGTTTATGCATTACATCTTAATAAGTAATAGTCGAATTAGAAAGAAAAACTTTAGGTACGAAAAATTGCTTTTTTATTATTGATTCTGAAAATAGAACCTTTAATGCCCCCTTTAATTTCTGATCAAAATAAATTTTTAAAACTTGTGAAATCACCAATTTTGTTAAGTTCTGGCGGCAACGAAGATCTAGAACCAGAAACATGATAACAAGATGTTTATTATCACAATTGCAGTAAGCTTTATTTTTTTATGTTGAAAATACCGTCCTGGTGAAGGGGACATATTGAGCATTGTGTAAAAAGCTTTGAGCCAAGCATTTTCTGATTGCTGTCATTGCCAAGACAAATCATAAAATTATAGTTTCATCACCGAAAATGGATAAAGAACACAAGTTTATACTCAATAAGCATAATATACACACTATTCAACTGATACCTTTATACGACAACTTTTCAGAAAGTCTAACTTTTTTTTACTGATAATCTTGCCATATCGGGCTTACTACTATCACAAGAGTTAAATTGAGTTGTGAAATAGCTTCTACGATAGGCTGCCATAAGTGTCGGAATATTCTTCCATTATCTTTTGTCGGGAAAACCATCTTCTTGTAAAGCTTTTTTCTGTGTTTTACATATACTACGCAGATATATTAGAGAAACGATAAGAATCTTAGTTGTAATGTGTTGTACAGTTTTATAAAACCAACAAAACCTTGTAAGCTGGTCATATTATCATTTATTTGTCATAAAATTAGTTCAATTTGAACATTTTGGACCAAACCACAATCAAACAATACAATAAACTACAAACATTCTTAAAGAACTAACAAATTTGATTTAAGTAACTAGAAAAAATTAAACTTTCAAGGGAATCTCATAACGTGTATGTCCTTCACAAAACTGAATGATAGCCCGACACTTTCGTAGCATATTTTCATCAACCTCTTGATATCCTCTCGGGGTATGTTAACTCATTCGTCGTGAAGTGTCACCAAAAGCTGTTGAAGAGTTTCTGAAGCCACAGCTCGTGTCACAAATGCTCGATCGTATTTAAATTTGAGCTAAGAGATGGCAATCTATAACTTGATTTCATATCCTGCCAGGAAATGCCTTGTGCGACCTGTTACATGTGGTCTTGCATTATCATGCTGGTACATAAATCTAGGGCTCTAAACTAAGAGCTCTAGCAGATATCACATGATTCGTAAGTATGTCTTCAATATATCGGACAGCATTAATTCACCCAGCTATAGAAACAAGTTCTGTACGAGTATGCAATGAGATTCCGATCAACATCATATCAGATCCTCTTCTAAACCTGTTCACTTCCTCAACCAGTTAGGCCACCAACTAATGGCTTTCACGTGTACGCGACCAAATTAAAAGACACCTATCACAACGTGTCAACCGAAAACTTGAGTCATCGCTGAAGAACACCGAGGCCCACTGCACCATCTCCTAATCTACATATCGTTAAACAAACACCAGTCGCAATAGGTTCCTTTTGTGGAGCAAAATCAGCCGTGGCTTTCAGACTGGTCTCGATCTAAGATTATGTTGTCGCAACTTTTTTCACATGTATGCAATTGCGCAAGTATCTGTCTTACTCAGTGGTTGTCGCACATTTATGACCCTGACAAGCTTTTCTAGCTTGTCTAGCGGTTCCCAAGTAGCGTTTCCAAATCCGGCACGTGAGATAAGGGCTTACGTGAAGTTGTCTTGCAACATGACTTAAGCTGTATCCTTCTTCGATTAATATTACGACTCTTACAACTTTATTTAGGAGTCTCATGATACGCGCTTTGTATCTAACTAAGACTATAATTATAAATAATTGACAAATGCACGTGAATTTGCAGTTATTGTATTGAATAAGATGATTTTTTCCGTTGCTGTTACACATGCCTGATCTCTTATTTTAGCATAATCGGATTGAAATGGTCAAATTAAATTTATCTTATGATAAACAAACGATAATATAACCAGCTTGTAAGAATTCGCCGCTCTGATATATACAGTGTGTCTCACGTTTCATGAATCCCATATTAGCACAATTTTAATAAAACTTTGGTTGCGGATACCTATCCATCAGATGAGTAAATGGCAATAAGAAAATGGGATTTTCACCAGTGATGTTCGTCGCTATAATTAAAAAATGGGCCATTTTTTTAGAAAAGTATATTGGCAATTTTTTAACTGTTTGGGAATATCGAAATCTTAAACCAAGCAGGGTGTTAACACAATAAAATAATAAATTCTTATATTTTATAGCCATTTAAATTTGGCTAGAACTGCTTTCAAGTTTCTCATCTTGGATGGCATTAGTTCATTCTAGGATAAAAAAATCCTCATTTGGGATCCCTGTTTGCTATGCATTTTAATTTTAAGCAGTGACGTTCGTCGTACCAATAGCCAAACTTACGCATTAATGGAATCTTTTTTTTTTTTTATATGCCAGTTTGATGAAATATCGAGATTGAGCTGTGGCACTTAAAAACAATTTAATAAGTAAAAACCTCCCATTTCTGTTTGAGTTTTTGTTTATTATAAGTTTATTTAATATTATAATATTTATCACAAGTATATTTAATAATATTTTTGCAAACTGGCAAAGAATCGATGTACTTAAATCAAATTGTATGGTGATAACGAAGGATACAAGGAGCCTTATATCCTTCGTGAGTTGTTCCTTCCACGTTTTTCTGAGTCTTCCCCTTCTGCTTCCGACGACTGTGCTTTCTTAAATGATTTTGGCAATCTAGTATCTGCCAGTCCTTCGACATGTCTCAACCATATATTTTTCTTAGTACCCCTTTCCCATAATACCTCCAACATATTCACATTTGCATTGGTCAGGGTCCAAGTTTCACTAGAATAGGTCGTATGGTGGTCTGAAATATCCTTTTTTTAGCTTCCTGGAGATGTATTTACTTCTCAAGATCGTATTGAGAGCATAGATACATCGGTTTCCGGCCATTATTCTTCTTTGTATCTCGTTTCTTCACATAGCTCCTGCCTACTTCTTGTGAGTATCACCAGGTCGTCCGCAAAGGCTAGGCATTGGTGCCTTTTATGATAGACAAGCCCAAATCTATTTATATTTACCTCTCGTATAGGCTTGTCTAGGATAAGAGTAAATAGCAGCGACGACAATGGATCTCTCTGTCTAACCCCTTCACTAACCTTAACTTTTTCTGAAGTTCTATTCATTATTCTCACCTTATTTTCTGTTGTTCTTAGTAGTTAGTTAGTCGTACCATGTTTCGTATATATGTTTTCATTTCTCTTATTATAACGCCAGCGATTGCCTACCAGGGTGTAAAATAAAAACATTATGGAAATAAACTGATTTTATTATTTTTAACATTTACGTCAATATCGTATACTTGTTTATCATGCGCAGTTTTAAGTGGTCTACCTTCAATAACCACTCATGTTCAAATGAGGGTTAAATATAATAACTTTGGGTGTATGATTGACACTTAGATTATCTATGAATCGCTGAAGTAAAGACAAATATAATTCCCAGAATTAGTTCTTGGTGGCCCTCATTATGTTAGTACTATGGAAAATTTTATTATATCAATAATATTTTTACATATACATACGTCAGCATCAACTTGCCAAACATCGTTTACTTTGAAGATCCTAAAACTTGTTTGAATAAGCGAAAAATTAATTAGTATCGATTATCCCGTAAATGACAAATAAGATACTCTACTATCCCTCATCGAGAATATTCTAAACACTTATGTAAAAAGGTTATTAATACACACATTTTCGGATATCAGCGATATCTAATTACTGCCAGATAAAATTTAGACATTGCCCACTCACAGTGTAAACAAATATAAATGTTAAGAAAAATAAGAAAAAAGAAATGTATCTTTGCATGGCTTCACGCTTTCCGAAATAAAAATACCGTTTTATTAATATATTTGTATAGATTATTTCAAACGAATAAATAGGGAATTTTAGTTATAAATAACAAATAAAAAGTGATTTGTAAATAAAATTATTTAGAATAGTTCCGTTATTTATATAATTATCTTGTTAACTTAGTATTCGAATAATCAATTGTGATTTACACATGTTCAAAGATTTCGGCGCACTATTGCTAACTTTCTTATTATGAAAGCTATAAATTCGTTTAATTAGTGCTTTTAGCACTGATCAGAGTTCAATTTGAGAAAAAAAGAAAGAATTTAATGAACAATTTCTTAAGATTTGAAGACACTCTGTAATCCGTGGTATAAAAATCTTAATACACTATATCCGTAAAATGATTAATAAAGAAGTTATTTATTATTTTTTATTATTGCCGTAAAACGGGGCTTGAACATGTTTTTCATGCATTTTTGAGAAAATCTGGCCAAATTATTGCGACATTATTATGGAAAAATATGCGCTGTACCGATTCAAGTGATACCTAACTATGGCTAATTTATTAACTTGAAAAAAAAATCATCAATTAATTCAAAAAAAAAATTGTTTATAAGGTGTTCAAGTTGCTCCGTGCTTGGGGCTACCTGAACACCTATCCTTATTTCGTATTAAAATGCACTGAAAACGTCGCAAGTACATGTTACACCACTGTAGGAAGCAGATATATGTAGAGACAGTTTTTATTGATAATATGTTTATTAAAATCATATCAAAGTATAAAAATAACTATTTTTCTAAGGAATATTAGACATGAACTTGAAACGCAATTTTCTGAACTAACATTTAATATTAAGACATACTAAATAAATTTCTAAGGCATAAGTGAGGCATATCTGAATCACAATTTTCTTAATACTAAGTACCTATACTATTATTCTGATGGAACAAAGTCTTTGTCTTCTTCACTATCATTCACAATCTCTTCACCGTCTGAATCCTCGCAACGTGGGCAGTTGTAGTAAGGGTCTGTGCTTGCTCCGTTACATTTGGCGAACTGGTCTTTTTTTTAACGATATTTTTGGAGGTGGATGTAGAGGGCTTATTTTGGGTGGTAGATGAAGTTCTAGAAGTCCAAGAAGTCATAGGAGTTTCTGCCTCTGGGACGTTCAATTCTGTCTCTTGAACGTTCACATCAGACGCATTAATACCTGGTTGTACTTTCTTTCCCCGTTTTCGTTGCTGCTTCTCACCACTTCCTCTATGTTCCTGCAACAACTCTCTCAAGCTAACATCGATATTTCTTCCAACTTCCTCGCCGTCATCATTCAGCCCGTTAGGAATCCTTTTCAACACTTCTGTAGGGTTGGGAGGATGCAGACCAGTTGCTCTGAAGCCGGACACCAAATTTTTGCGGACACTGTCACTAATTCCACACCACAGTCTGTTTAACAGTAGAGGAAATTGCTCTTTGGGAATGCATCCCAGGTACCTGCTTTCCACTTGGCTTTCATGGGAGCAAACACCGCCACATCTAGGGGCTGCATCAGGTGTGTGGCATTTGCTGGAAATGGGGATAGATAAATTTTACCTATTTTGCATGCCTCTACCACTTTTGGGGAAAAGTGGCTCGCTAGATTGTCTCCCAGTAGTACCACTGTGTCATTCGGATCGCGAGTGGCCTCGACATGTGGTAATAGAATTTAAAAAAACCATACTTCGAAGAGGTTCATGTCGAACCACCCACTGACGCTGTTAGCATATTTTGTACCTACTGGAACACCTTGAGTCCAATTGTCGTATAGGTTCTGCGCTTTATACACTACCATTGGAGACAGCAGATCTCCATTTGCGTTTCCGCATACCACAATGCTTATGGACGCCCGAGAATGGTCTTGTACTCTCTTTGTATTTCTGGGAACTATTACCTTTTTGGCTCCAGGATCGTCAGAAACATTAGTTTCGTCGTAATTATAGAGATTTTCGCATTTGACACTTTGGAGAGCAAGTTCAGCATTACTGAAGAATTTCATAATGTCATCACGATTTACCAAGGACCTGGAGCGCTTTATGTTGGATGCAATTCTGATGGACAAGTTGTTCCGAACTATGAAAGAGTCAAGGAAATCTGGGCCTGGACTATTATCTTTGAAGACACGCACTTATTTACCTTGTTTATCAAGGTATTTTTTAATAACGTCCTGTATATCTACCCGTGTCAGTGGGAATCCCCACTTTACCACTACACCAAGGGTCTCCGTAGTGGTGGCCTCTTCAGCCTTACTGAAGACGGTTTGACGTCCAACGGGTTTGGTATGCTTTCCACGAACCCGCCTGAGAAACGATATCCGAGGCACTTTGAACTCAATAGCGGCCGCCTTTTGAGACATGCCACCCCTAACAGCCTCTACAGCCCTCTCCATATCTTCTTGCTTTGCTTAAAGTTGGTATAGAGTTTTGACCCCGGGGTTCTCTGATACTTTCTCACCATTTTTTATACTATTTCAACATCTGTAACGAAAAGAATCACAATAGCACAGAAACAAATAAATAAATTGCGCGTCATGTTCAAGTTACCCCGTGGCGCTCAAGTAGCCCCGGTTTACGGTGCCTATTATACTCATGCAAAGAATTCATGAGGCATACTTTGCTTGTAAAAAGAACTCTTACAAAACCTTTTTAGGGTTGCACTCGAATATTTTCGAATAGGCAGTATATTTTATTAAATTAAAAAGTTTGATAAGCAATAGTCATCATTAGTAGCAGACGCACGTTTTGCCTTACCAAGACTCATAAGTTCTACTAAATGATATGTTACATCATATAAATAAAATAAATTGGAATATACAACTGATAACAGGTGAAAACGTGTCTATGGTAATTTAAACGAAAATTTTATTAAATTTCTGAAAATATCTATCGTGCTAATTGGCGAACTATGTATTTCTGCATCATGTTTTTATACAAGAAGACGAAATTTTGGGACAATGACAAACCACTAAATTATGTGTTAATAATTAGCGCTTATTAATTACATTAAAAGTTTTAAAACCAACAGTCATTGTTAGCAGACGCACGTTTCGCATTACCAAGGCTCGTAAGTGCTACTACATGACATGTTGCTTTGTACGAAGAAATTCGTATATATACCGATAACAGGTGAAAGAGTATGTATGAGAATTTAAGACGGATGTCTCATACATATTCTTTCACCTGTTATTAGTACATTTTATGCCTAGGAAAGAGAAATCAGTATTCAGGCGTTTTTTCATAGCTATCCGACAAATCTTATTTAGGGTAAATTAATGTGACACTGTATATACTATCCTAATAAAATATTGATATGACAAATCAAATTTCAATCCAGGTAGATATTGCTTGAAGTAAATTTCGAACGAAGACTGATATTTTGAAGGTTCTTCGATGAAAACTACTGTACAGTAGATAACTACAAATTCAGTTCACGGAGTTCTTCTACTTCTAGTGATAATAATTAAACAGCGACTAAATAAGCTGTCAATTTTCTAAACAATAATTTATATAATATCAAATTTCTCATTATCTTAAAAACGCTTGATTCAATTGTTCTTTTCTTAATAGCATTTTGATCAATCCCCAAAAAAAATCTTTGTTAATTTAACTGAAGTAATAGAGGATTAATAATAACAAAGTAGCAATGGTAAGCCGAAATCTTTGAATAGGTGGTAGCTACATCTAAAGCTATCAAACTAAGATTCCCGTCTGAGTTTAATATTGTTGATCTAAGTTCACTTCTCACCACCATGTCAATGACCCACAAACATTAATTATCTGACCTGTACCCATATTATATACTATATTAACATTCCAATTGTATGAAACTTGAAGCAGTTTACGTCATTATGTTTTGGAAGCACCACATTATTACCTTAATTTGCAATTTAATGGCGATAGACTTAACGGTAATCCTCAATAAGCGTTCATCATTTCGGAGAAAACAGCACGAACAATTTTTGAAAACTAGTGAAGAAACCCATATTCGCCAATATCTACATAATGAACTAAGAACGAAATTAAATGCTACACCATTATAAACTAAGACCAGGAATATATGCATACATTTACGTTTACTATAGATGATTTTTTTCTACTAGATATGTATTTGTTGTTTAATATTTCATAGGCACATTGGTAATACAAATTTAAAACAATATTTTGTCACTAACATATCTATGATATACTATAGAAAACTTGATTTAAATTAAATAATAATAACTAAACTACAAGAATTCCGTAACCAAACTATATAACCAATGATAGTATTTCTATAGTATTTTGAAACACAAGTGTCACAATGACGTTTATTACTTTGAATTTCTCGCCGCTATGCGGCTCGAGATTCAAACTTGTACTCGCATTACATGTCATTGTGGCACACGTTTTTTACAGTATTTTTTCTAATTTGCACATTAATCGCCTATATTACGTTCCGGCTAAAAGACTGCTGGTTACTAATTAACTTGTAACTGTTTTTTTTTTTTTCTTATATTCACAATTTTTATTGATAGTTGTACTTACCCTTTCATATAAAAATGTAAATACAGGTATTTTGCATTCGCTGTAGCAGTGCAAAATAATTATTTTTAATGAATGTATTAATGTTAAAAAGCTGGATTGTAAGTCTATATTAAACATTGTATGAAGCTTTATAGAAAAAACTACGTTCTAGAGTTAACACATAATACATATTACAATACCTGATAGATTGTCCAACCTTGTTCGAAAGTTAAATTTTACAGTTACTGATTTTTAATCAATTTGAACAGTAAAATCAATTTCAATAATTAGTACAGGATTATTGGTATTGTAGAAATATATGTAGTTATAAGTACAGTAGTACCCCCATATCCGCGGGGGTTTGGTTCTGTGCTCTTCCGCGGATACTGAAAACCGCGGATAGTAGCGAACGCTTTATTTCCGAATACAATATGAAATATGAAGCAAAGTTAAAACAATGAAACAAGAGAAAATAAGTTATATAATATTTATTTAAAATAAATAAACAATAAATAAATAAATATTCTTGTGCTGTGGCACAAATAGAATTTAAGTTTAATAAATATATAAGTTCATACATATGTACATATAGTACATATTTACATACACAACAAGAAAATATACAACAAGAAAAACTTTATCATCGTGAGCTACATATTCATTCATCTTCCTCCAAGTCCAAGTTAGCAGTCGATTGTTTAGTTAGATCCGAAAGAAACGATGTTGATGTTATCGATAGTTTTGTCGACTTTTTCAAATAACATTGTTATTGGTAGTTGTCGTTTTCATTTCAATAAACAAATCCTTCAAAGATTTCAAGGCGTCTGTTATAGTGCGAGTAATTTTTATACTGCGTTCCATTATTGGATCATATTCTACTATCTGTTCTTTTAATTTTTGAGCAGTTCGAAATATCGCTGAAAATTTTTCAAGCGTCCATGCTGGCGGTTCTTGTTGACCCTCATCGTCACTCGCTTCTGGAGAAGATTTCACAAGGTCTACCAATTCCTCGTTGGTGAATACTTGATCCTCTTCGTTTATGTAATCACTGAGTTCCTCTTTGGTTATATCGTTAAATCCTTCTCCATCTATTTTCTGCGCTATGTTAAATATCGTTGTTAGATGTGAATTAATATCATGTGTGTCTTCAGAACTAAGAACGATGTCATTCCACAGATTTTTCCAACATGCTATTATCGTTTCTGACTTTAATTCCTCCATCGCTACTTTGATAAATAGAATTGCGTCAGCAATTGTAAAAGACTTCCAGCATTCCATGAGCCCGATATCAGAGCATTCGTTAGCCATTGTATACAGCATTTCGAAAACCTGTCGAATATATATGGCTTTAAAGCATCTAGTGGCACCTTGATCAAGGGGCTGAAGCAATGAGGTCGTGTTAGGTGGTAAAAAAAAACCACTTCAACATTCTTATTTTCTGTGCCTAGTGACACAGGATGCCCAGGAGCATTGTCTAGTATCAGCAGCACTTTAAATTGTAATTCTTCCTTTTCCAAATATCTTTCCACTTCCGGAATAAAGCATTGATGAAACCATTGTGTAAATAGAACATCCGTAACCCACGCCTTTCGATTTTATTGCCAAGACACAGACAGGCAAGCTTTATCTTTGTATTTAAGAGCACTTGGATTCTGTGATCGGTAAACAAGTCCAGGTTTAATCATATGACCAGCTGCATTTGTACAAAATATCAAGGTAAGTCTATCCTTAATTGCTTTAAAGCCTGGTGCACTCTTTGCAGTCTTATGAATATAAGTCCGTTGAGGCATTTTTTTTCACATAAGACCAGTCTCATCGCAGTTAAAAACTTGCTTAGGATGATAATTCTTTTCTGCAATAATTTGTTTAATTTTTTCTGGAAACAGGGCAGCAGCTACATGATCAGCCGACGCAGATTTCCCTGTCATTTTTATATTTTTTAGATTAAACCGAGTTCTAAATCTATGCATCCACCCCCTACTTGCTGTGAATGATTTTCCTTCCTCTTCAGTATAATCTTGGGGCTGCATATCTTCATATAAAACCAACGCCTTTTGTTGTAGCACTTTGCCATCGATAGGAATATGTTTTCTTGTCATATCTTCCACCCATAAATTTAAGGCATTTTCTACCTTAAGTAACACTTTATGACGTATTGTGGTTGCAATTTTTGCAGTTTGGGGTGCACTAGAAAAACTAGCTCGAATCTTATCTTTGTTCTTTTCAACAGTTGCAATAGATTTTTTTTCTATTTCAATCATATTAATGATTTTTATTTTTTCACTAATAGTGAGCATTTCACGTTTTCTTTTTGGTTTAGAAGCTATTTTAAAATGATTTTCAAATTTACTTGCTTTATTTAAAAACTATTGCTAGCACTGTCTTGTCCGACAATTCGAATAGTATATAAACAAGTAAAAGCAAGTGGCACCTTAAGCACGTTCCAACTTGTTTAACTTATCATAAGAGAGCGCCGAATTCAGGGGATGACTCATATATACGACGATATATCGACAAATGCTCCTATAACTTTTAATAAGGCTCGAATGTCTTTATTTGTTTCTGTAGTTATTGATATAACGCGTTTTCTGCTCATCATAGGTAAATCGCGGATGACTGAAACCGCGGATACGGAGCCAGCGGATAACGGGGTACTACTGTATAGTAGAAATAGAAGCTTTTGAATCAATGCTAATAAAATAGAAGAAATAGTGTATTAAAACACGAGTGTCACAATTACGTTTATGTAATGCGTGTGATTCAATGTACGAGGATTACAAGTCATTGCGACAGTTTTTTACGGTATTTTTTCTAATTTGCATATTAATCGCCCATATTACATTCCGGCAAAAGTCCCACCAGTGCGTTAATATCTCATTACCACACAGTGTGCGATAATAATCCTTTCAGCACTGCGTCGTCGTTTGTTTTAGCTTTATTGTAACATCCAATTAGAAAAAAATTATTTACATTGGTGTCGTGTTTCCCCAGGTTTTTTTATGAAAACTAAACTAATTTCCAGTAGAGATTTTTCTTTTATTGTAAGGCCCTTTGAAGCTGTTACCAAATGAAAAGCAAATTTATCCATTTAGTTGAGAAAATAGTTTTCACATGAAATATGACTTGACTAAGTACACAATTTAAAATATGTACTTCAAGAACTAATTCTACTGTTTTTCAGGATAAAAAAATAAGTATAAAAAATAATGGACAACTCATGACAACAGCAATAAATAAACAACAAAAACTGGCACCCCTGAAACTATAATTCTTAATCCTTAAGTAAAACATACCTGCAGGGAATAAAATACGTTCTTTGCCAAAATACATTTGCATAAATTACGAAATTACTGGAAAATAAAGAATCAGACAGAAGAATGTTGAATGAAGACAAAATAAATAAGAAAAAATTTATCCTCAAAAATGATTGTATTAACATGTTAGTTAGATCCATTGGCTGAAAAAACACCAAGAAAATCATGTTAGCATCAAGCTATAGCGAATATTACGATTTAGTTTGAATAAATTTCGGAAATGTATCATTTACAGTTTAATATTTGACTCACTTAGATTGCTTGCCTGAAATAGTATATTGGTTTAAGTTAATTATAGCCAAACTTATACATATACGGAAGTAAGTATTAAAAAAAAAAAAGTTTTTCGTGTAAATCAATTCTTTTAATCAGAAAACAGGTAATACTAAATGTGTAAATGCTTGAAAAGTAACTTGATTATTCATTTCGATTATTATATACTTAAATCAGTGTTAAACCTCAACACCTCAGAAACTGTTGAATGAAGCATTTTATTTCTCTTAATGTATATATAAAAAAAAATATGTATGATTTAAACACCATCACTCTGTATTGTTATATTCACTAATATAATTCACATTTTCTTTCCTTTTCCTACAATTTTGATCGAATAAAGTAGGCCGATCGTAGTCATTCCAAATTTACTGCAGGGTTATTAGTGGCAATGGACTATAAGTTCACGTACCTAAATATTAACAGCGCTCATAGACAGTTAAGTAGACAAAGAGATACCGCATACTTGAATAATCGCTTGTTGGAAACTGCGACTACAGTATTACAGATTGTACGTTCTCATAGATCTCTTAATGAGTGTGTAATTAAGGTTTATTTGCTAGCTCTAATTTCTCTATCTTCGTTTATCGAAAATGCAAAAAAAATATTTCTCGGGCCTTTAGTTCTACATGCAAGTATAATATATAGTTCAAGCATACAAAAATCACTCTTACGGTAAATACAAAGAGGTTGACATAATTATAAAAGCTAGTTTAGTTATAGACGACCTATTTTGCATGATTGCGTAAACGATCGGTACGCATGCCGATCATTTGATCATTTAACCCTTTATATGAAGGTGTTCTTATTACCCCTTGTTCCAGTTGAACTCGTTAACAGTCTTTGTACACGAATAAAACTTAATTGCCTTAACCTTCTTGTCTAATTGTAGCAATTATTCGAAGGGAACTGTAAAAATTCTGTGCGATGATTTTGTTTTATCTTGTTCCCTATATCAATTACACATATATACATAATTGTTATATTCAAATTCAATTAACAAAAAGACCGCACTATCAGTTTAATAAGAAATAGAAATCAGAATACGCGTTTGATCAATGAAATCGCAATGGAGAAATCAAAATACTTATCGGCTTAACCTTGCGACGGTTCTAAAATTATTTCTTTTTCATTATTATTTTGTTGGTTTAATTATTTATTGTTATAAAAAATAAGTGCGATTATTATTTGAGTGGGGAAACGACACAATACACCAAGATAGTCATTGAAAATTTAATCTAGTGCCTTTTAAATGTTGATAATTTTTTATGAAATTGATTTGAAACATGCTTCATGGTAGCTGTCCTATGAGCTTGATGTAGGTACCATTCTACCTAGCAGAAACCATTTCTAATATTGCTTGTAACTTCACTATAATGAAATAAATTTTCTCGTTGGTTATTGGATAATATTGCTTTGTTATTTATTGGTGTCCCATACTATCATCAAAATACTAAGTCTAGAATCGTGCCGCAATTATGGCAAATTGCTTTCTAAACATGCGAGAGATCAATAATTAATAATTTCCGTAATAACTTGTGATGGATATTCAAAATTTGGAGAATTATTTCTTGGATACGCACTTGCTTAAGCAACATTTCCGACATAGTATTTCGGTATCTCCTCTTTCTTTGATAACTTGTCAATTAGTAATCCAATCAGTCTAAGATTGATACGATTGTGTTCAGAACAGTATCTGAATAATTTCAGATTACGCACTTTCTTACCTAAGTTTGACACATACTATTTTCAAACCTGGAAGTATCCGAAACTACTTAAGGCAGCATTCATCTTTTATGAATTTCTGCAGCCACTTCCTACCGTCTTTTAAAAACGGCAATACTACAACCACGATTGTTTTTTGACTTTGTCATATGTAATGTATATAATAATAATAATTTCTCCATGAAAAGGACACGAAAATACAAAAAAAAAGGAATTAGTAATATTAAACGTACAATAATGTATGAAAAGAATGAACATAAACCCAAACAAAAAAGGAAACGAAATTGTCAATTCAGTAATTAGATTACTTGTCAGTAACGGATTTCAATAAAATTTGGCACATTTATAGGATCCATTGGGTTTTCAATTTTTTGCAAAACTTTACTTTTGAAATTTCGACAAGATTAAAAGGCTCACACATAGTTAAAATTTCATGATCTGCTTCGCTCATGGTACTAATAAATTGCTAGAATATACACAATTATCTAACAAAATTTTATATAACTTGTTTCTTAAATTCCTTAAAGCTGCCTGCACATTTCAATGATGCAGGACAGCAAATTAAAAAAATTTAACGCCCATTGACGATGGGACGTGTTAGAATTTCTTTCAAAACTATGTTTGTAAAAATAAATATCCAGAATGTGGAAGCAGTAGAATGAACAGTAGACGACAGGACTCACTCCCACTAACTATTCGCTTTTGTTCTACGAATATAGTATTACAGAAAGTCTAAAGGCCCCTAGGATGCAATGCCATACAATAAACGTAAATGGGCCATACTGTAGTAAAAAAACAAGAAATATTTGTCCGTTAGTGTTAAGTGTCACTTAATTCACCAAGCAAATAATTGTAATGGTCCCCCAGTATCAATTTTCATCCATTAGAAGTAAAAACTGAATGACCCTAAAATAACCTACACTAATCCATCAATTCAGTTACTTCTTCATTTGTTCGTTAGCGATAATAATAATAAAGTACAAGTTACAGAGCAGTTTTTAAATTTTCATTGACATACAAGATATCTTTTCCCGCAACTACTATATAGATGTGTCATCTGCGTACAGATCACCCTGTAGAGTCCTGTGTCCCATTATTATTAAATTTGTAGATAATTTTGAAAAATTGGTTACGATTACCTAAATATGATCTAAACTACTTCTCGCCCCCTATAGTTTTCAGTTTCGCTGACAATAACAAAAAATACCTGCAACGCAGTTATCTCTATCAATCGTACAAACTCTCTCACTCTTCACTCTCGAAAAAGGCTATCGCCGAAATTGTTGCATGATTACCTCTAAAACCAATTATTTAACCGCAAATACTTTTCATATCGTGAAAGCAAAGCATGTTCAAAAATTTTAGAGAAACACGATGCTAAAGAAACTAGGTGGTAATTCTGTAACTGCAAGTTCAAGTTCTTCTTATAAATTGGTTGCACCTTGAGAACAGACTTTATTTCTACCATAAACTCTTGTAATTAGAAATAAGAAAATTTTTGGTTTTGCACTTTATTTATTTCTTACTGGAATTAATACATAATAAATAATAAGTTAACTTATACGTAAATGTTTACAATTTTACTAAATATTACCATTTCGTTTGCAAACAAAATCGCTGATTTCAGTCGCCAAGACAAAATTGAGCAAATCAACATATTACTATTTCATGCTTACTAAAGCTTTATCTTTAGTCGTAGAGATTTTTATTGTTTTGTCGTCATTGCACGTTTGAAGTAATGATTAATGATCTTTGATTAATTACCGTATTATCGCTAATGCGAATGATATATATTCATTTAATTTAGATGCAATTGCCATTTTAAATAAAGCACTTATTGCAATCGATAAACTATATCGCCGTTGTTTGACCTCTCTGTATTTTTATTAATAAATAATTTGCGGTAATTCAAGTTTGTAGTTGATTATAGGAAACTATAATATTGCATCGCTTTCTCATTCTTAAAATTGTGAGTTTAGAATCGGTGTTTACTCGTTAATCTTACAGATATATTTAAACAATCTGTTCGTTCAATATATTTCATCTTCCTATTTAGTTTTTGTTTATAGTAGATAGTTACCAGTAGTGTACCAAAAACGGACGGAGATTCCCTTATAACTTAGATTAAGTCGGGAATACTATGTGAACGAACTTTGCCATTAGTTCCCATTTTATTTTAGACTTATAACTTTTCTCTCTGCTACAACCTATTATAATTACGTCGTATACTAAAATTTCATATTAATTATGACATAATGTATCGACCGGTTGCAAGTTACCTATATATGAATACCTGCTAATATTCCAGAAGCTTTATATACTTTCAACTGCGGCCTGAGGAATCTACAGCAATATCATTCTTATTCACTAGTTTGCTAAAAAGGAAGCAAAAGAAACAATCCAAAATGTTGAAGATTTGCACACAACGACATTTTGGTTGACACTTCTCAAAATATTGTTAATGCGTTTGCGAATAAATTTTGTTCTACTTACCATAACAGTTCTCCTTTTACAAATAGCACTTTTAGTAACAGTCTTCCTATTACTTTGCCATTGATTTCTGAGGATGAACTAATAAACATTATGTCTTCATTCCCTGACAATCATATTTCTGGAGATGATTTAATTCCATCATTTTTAGTAAGGAATGCTAGAAGAGTTCTTGCTAAACCGCTAGCAACTATTATTAATTTACCTATTCAAACGTCGAGTTTTCCTAAATTGTGGCAGAAAACAATCTAAAATCTTCGTGTTTGGCCGTTCTCATACGTTTTCTCTCTGGCTTGAACATGCTGCGCTCAAACATTGCCGTAATTTGGTCTCTATTTTTAATTATCGTCGACAAGGTAGAGTTAGCAATGCCAAACTCTTTACAAATTTCCGTTTTCGACCTCCGTTTTTCATCAACTACCTTAAGCAGTTCGATCTTCATTTTAAGTGAAATAGCGGTTTGTTTTCGTTCTGATTTCTCTGCCATTGTATACGTAAAACTGATTTCAACACACAATTCGCCTACTTCGACACATCTTTCACCTAGTTCGAAAATTGACTGACCGCTAAATTGAAACTTGTTAACAACGGCCATATGTATCTCGTGATTGCCGTGAGTCACTCTGCGTATAAAATACACCCACCAATTTTACCAGCAAGTCAGTTTCGGGAAAGTACAGGCTATATTCCGCCCTTTTTGTTCGCGCGTAACTTTCACGATTACGTTCATATATATATTTTATTTTTCCGAGAGGGAACACCTTTTCGTGTTAAGCGATTTTTGTTTCGTGTTAAAAGAACGAAAATATATGAGATTACTTAGTATTTTCTCGGGACCACATACTATTTCGTGTTAACCGATTTTTTATGTTAAGCGTTTTCGTGTTAAACGTTTTCCACTGTATGCGCAAAATAAATGTATCATTCAGTTTTATATTGCTAACGCCAGTCTAAAAGTGAATGAATGATGTTTGTCTTTAACTCATCGTAAATCAATAACTATACCTTCGGATAAACCGGCCGATCCTGTAACTGCAAAATATGCATTGACTATTTGATGGTCGACAACCATCAAAAAAGGAAATGGAGCACAGATTAGTTCAGAATGTTGACATATTCTAGCAAAATGCAAAGAACGTGTAACAAGAAAACCTAACAGTACAACTATATCTAGATCTGTATAAAATAAAATTAAACTATAACTCGCAAAAATCCAGAAAGCGTATCTAACGAAACAAAAGTAGAATAACGCATTAAAGGAAAAAAATAGAACTTCCAAAAACGTAGATAACGTATTAAAATAAAGCAACACTCTCAATAAACAGATTTTGCGTACTCCTCAAAATTAATTAACCCCTAGCTGATATATGTATGTATGTACAAAACATTTTCGGAATTTGAGCATTTGATTCTGCTCAAACCACGATTTGTTCATTTATTCCGCAATTGTACAAATTCGGCATCTGTGTATTATCATATACCGGGTGTCCAGCCTAAGATGCAACGGTCCCTAGCCGATTTATTATTGTCTTTTTGAAAAAATGTTTCAAATAAATGTTGCCTCGAATCATATTCTACACATGTTAAAATTAGTTTCAGAAATGGCGGACTTCCGGTTGTACCGGAAGTAGATACTAACTTTATTATTTTAAATGGAACACCCTGTATATTATCGCACTTTTGGATTCCTTGTTAAATTTAAATAACATTACGTCAGAGATATATTAAGGCTAAGTTCTACCGTTTTCGAATTGCAGGACGTTTTTCGAAAAAAATTACATTTGCAGTGTCTTCGGTGTTTGGAAATACCTCAGGAAATACGAAAGTTAGAAAGATGCGGTTTTCGATTTTCGCTAAACCATGACACAGCGCACGTCTTTTATTTTAAAATTGTTGCGTTTAAATTACAGCGTTATTAAATAGGGATCTGTAATTTTCGAACTCTCAAATCATGGATAACTTGATTTTTTTAAATTGAACGGTATAGCAATTTTTACATAAATGGATATAAAATTTAATTTTCTTTTGATTTTATACGGGTATCATTCTGTCTATCTCCAACGGTTTTGGAGATATTCGCAATTTTTCAGTTTCTCACGATAGATACGTATTGCGAAGCGCCGCCGCTGGCCACCTTCCCCTCGCATTTCACCAGGCTTGGGACTGGCAGCAATAATACTGGCATGCTTAGAAAGTGGCCAACAGAACACAATAGGACCACTAGAAACAAGCAAACAGCAAAGATAAAAGAACACATAACATTACTGGAATATCAATAAATCAGCACATTTTTCAAACTACATTACTCTATCCAATATATGGCGTATGTACACTTCGAGCGTCTTGCTCGCAACAGGCTACACTTTAAACGCTAATGTTGTCATTGTACAGAGAATTTGTACAACACTATTATATTAAATGTTCAAAATGCTGTCCGTTTTGGGCACTACATAATCGAAATCGCTTTTGCAAACACTCTTGAGCATTTCTGAGTATTTTTGGTGTGACTTCTTGAAACGCTCTTAAAATACGATGGCGCATATCATCAGGGGTTGTTGGTGGTGTCTCATAAAGCTTATTTTTAATGAAACCCCATGAGAAGAAATCGCACCTTGTAACTGATTTTCATCCGTAAGTACGGAGTTATTGCGGTTCCGTTGTGTATGTGCTACGGATCCAGTACTTACAAATCTACCCAGTAGCGGTAGAAATGCCCTCCTATCTGGATGCTTTCTACATGGGTATTACTGTGCGTGTACTCTTGACGCGAACAAAGCGTTTCTGTAACATTCACCGAGAACGAAAACTATATCTACTAATTCTTCTTGAGTAAGCAACATCTTTAATTATCATGTTTCCAAACAGTACTCTGAATGTCAGTTCTGACACTTGGAACACTAATAACGGTTAGATACCTAGTTTGTTTTTCAAGCTTACGTTGACTTTAAAGATGCCGCTTCAAACATCTTAAGTATCTTTTAGACAATTTGATTCAAATGGTCCTATTGTGTTCTGTTGGCCATTTTCTAAGCATGCCAGTACTATAATGCTGCCAGTCCCAAGCCTGGTGAAATGCGAAGGGAAGGTGGCCGACGGCGGCGCTTCGCAATGCGTATCTATCGTGAGAATCTGAAAAATCGCGAATATCTCCAAAACCGTTGGAGATAGACACAATGATACCCGTATAAAATGAAAGAAAATTAAATTTTACATCCATTTATGTAAAAATTGCTATACCGTTCAATTTAAAAAAATCAGGTTATCTATGATTTAAGAGTTCGAAAATTACAGATCCCTATTTAATAACGCTGTAATTTAAACGCAACAATGTTAAAGTAAAAGACGTGTGCTGTTTCATGGTTAAGCGAAAACCGCATCTTTCTAACTTTCGTATTTCCTGAGGTATTTCCAAACACCGAAGACCCAGCAAATGTCATTTTTTTCGAAAAACGTCATGTAATTCGGAAACGGTACAACCTAGCCCCAATGTATCCCTAACGTGTTGTTATTTAAATTTAACAAGGAATCCAAAAGTGCAATAATATACAGGATGTTCCATTTAAAATAATAAAGTTAGTATCTACTTCCCGTACAACCGGAAGTCCGCCATGACTGAAACTAATTTTAGCATACGTAGAATATGATTCGAGGCAACATTTATTTGAAATTTTTTTTCAAAAAGGCAATAATAAATTGCCTAGGAACCGATGCATCTTAGGTTGGACACCCGGTATGTACCCATGAAAACGTACTTTACCTAATTTATCAAATCACTTGTATTTCTTTGTTTTTTAGTGCGATAATAAGAGTAAAAAATACATGCTAAAAATTCAAATATAATATAATAAATGCCAGAACAATTAAGATATCATCACCACCCACAATGATAAGATTTTTATTAAAAATATTAAAAAAAGGCCAGCACATTTCCGTGTGCTCATGAAGATTGGGCGGAAAACGAGTAGACAAGGATAGAAAGCGCGCTTTTGCGGCACAGTGATTATAAACAAACCAAGATTTAAAAAATTCTCGACTTATACGTCAAAATCGAAAACTTTGCCACTTAACGGCATCATAAGTTGGATAGATCCTGTATGGAAACGCGATATTTCTTAAATATTTACATAACTCCTTAATTAAATTAAATATTAGTACTAATTAGAGATATGTTGCAGATTCTATAAGGAAAACAAATCACAAATTAGTAAAACTGACTTATTAATTTGTCCCGATTTCAAAATAAGCTAATAAATTACTATCTAATAATAATTTGTTCTGTACTTAGATATAGATGTGTAAACACCGTCTTATTCTTCCACCAGTAAACACCACGTGATTCTAAGTTTATACAGTTGTGTTTCTATATCTAAAATATCACCATTTAAAAACTATACTTACAGGGGAACTACTATCAAATTTTAATAAAACTTAAAACTAAAAGGTGAATACCACATGACTAGTCTCCAAAACCACACCAGTCTTGTAAATTTAGGTATTTTTTTTCCTTTCAGAACTGTTTCTCTGGTTTTTGTTGTCATACCTTTTTCATCACCCTTTGAACAAGGTAGCAGTTTCGTGTAAGTTTCCTGAAATTGTACTGGCACATGATTGTGGGGCCTTAAATAAATACACAAATTTTACTTGTTTAAAACTAGAAACTTTGACATATTTCAGGCAATTTTATGAAATAATACGTTAATGATACCAATTGTAATCAAAAGTGGCATGCTCCATTTAAAACAAAAGATTATATATTATTAAGATGCATTTTTGAGCACCCTGCATAGGATTTAGCGATCATTGCTAGAAGATTTAATACTTACATACATTTGTGTACTTGCTAGTACGTTTATAACTGCACTTTTGGGCACTGTTTATCAATACACCCCAAGGCTCTAATTTAGGGCCTCTGCTTTTTATAGCTTACATTAATGACTTGCTTAACATCGTGCAATGCCAAATATTAGCGTATGCGGATGATATAAAATTGTATGGGGTCATCAATTCTCCGCAAGATGTTATTCATTTACAGCAAAATTTGGATGCCTTGACTAAATGGTGCGCCACCAACTCGCTGCAGATCAATGTAAGCAAATGTTATACAGTGTCATATTCGAGAAGCCGGAATGTCATCAATTCATTGTACATGATTGGTAATGAAGCTATAGAGAAAGGTACAACCTTCAAATATCTAGGTGTATGGTTTGAACCTTGCCTCACCTTTATACCACATATTTAATATATGTGCTCACGAGCAATGAAGAACTTAGGGTTTGTGATGCGATCCGCAAAATACTTTAATGATTGCACTACTCTGAAGGCACTGTTTTTTGCTTTTGTTATTAGCACCTTGGAATATGCATCACCAGTATTGTCACCTTATTATTTGTGCCACGAACTTGCTATTGAACGGGTGCAGCGAAAATTTTTAAAATTTCTTTCGTTTAAAATAGATGGTGCTTACCCTGCGCGAGGCATTGATTATAATACCCTTCTTGAGAGGCACAGTTTCCAATCCTTGGCTGACCGCCGCAGAGATCATGCAGCCATGTTTGTCTACAAACTTATTCATGGTTCAATTGTTTCCCCTGATCTCTTGTCCCAAGTGAATTTCCATGTCCCTCGTCCATCTGCACGCTATTCAGTTACTTTTGCGTTACCAACTGCTACTACAAATATTTATAGAAATGCACCTATACATCGTATGCTTACAATAGCTAACTCGCATTTTTCTGACATTTTTTTTAGTTAGTTCTACATTTTTATTTTTATTTTAATTTATACTATGAAATTTATTTAACTTTATATTTTTCAACTGCGCTAATTATCTGCTTTTTTATGCTACGTGTTGTAATCAACTTTGTTTATATTTACCCTGTAATTGTTTATCGTTGGGTAATAAAGAATATTATTATTATTAAGACACAATTAAAAGTATCTACCAATTTACTGACTGAGAGTTAAGGTTAACTGCCAGTTGAAGAGATGGTTTATCAAGTACATCTACGACTTTCAATTAAGTGACTTGAAGGTAAAAAGGAAGTTGGTACACCCAAAACCATCTTTTGTTTTATATAGAAGATTTTGTTGATAAAGACAGAAAGACCGTCAAAATAATAGTAGGTCTGTCGATCGGTCATCGTAGATTAGACATATCTATGTATAACATTGGCCTGACAGATGAAGCTATCTGCAGGTTCTGCCAACCCAACCCAACCCTAGTCTAGTTTCTTCCTCCCCGTTGGCAGAACCTGCAGATCTGTCAGGCCAATGTTATACATAGATATGTTTAATCTACGATAACCGATCGACAGACCTACTATCATTTTGACGGTCTTTCTACTAGATTAGGGTTGGGGTGGCCACATGGACCTAATCTAGTCTAGTTCCTTCCTCCCCGTTGGCAGAACCTGCAGATAGATTCATCTGTCAGACCAATGGTATACATAAGGTTGGGGTGGCCACATGGACCTGTTAGCACATGAACTAGCATGTGCTAACAGGTCCATGTGGCCACCCCAACCCTAATCTAGTCTAGCAGTTTTTGATCCGATTTCTGTTGTGTATAAGTCGCGTATAAAATATGTAAGTTAGAAAATATTTAATAGGTTCAAACTCACGATATTGTTTCGTCAACCTTGTAAGACAACACTCTATATTTAATACCAGAAACAATTTAAAACGATAAATGGTATTAGTTAAAATTATATACTCCCGTAAATATAAATTTATCAATTTTGAATTCCATCCATGTTAATGAATATAATTTTGCTATGTTGTATTAATAGGTAATATACACATTTTCTATTGGTTTCGAACACTTCCATTTGGTATATTTCCTTTTTTAGATTTCAATTTACGTAATTGCTGCTACACCGATCCATTATCTGTGTTGCTGTTTGCCTTGTTACAAAATACAGGAAGAAATCGAGCTAATACGTAGGAATAGATCATTCAAATTAAGTTGATAGTACAGAGCTTATTAAAGGCGCAATACGTATACATTACTCGTACTACCAACTCGAATAGAAACGATGCATAGTTTGTGAATAGAGCTGATTGTTACAAATATTTTATGCATCGACGACAGTAGATAAATATTTAAGCTGGCTGAAACAATGTAATAGCTTTCGTGATGTAATTGGCCATTTCGTAAATGCGCTACAAGTACATACTTCAAGTGTCAATATTAGTTCTGAACCGATAAGTCAACCACCCGATCTTGGCGCACGAAGTCCACATAAACAATATTTGTAATCGTTTGTAAAACAATACGTACCATTTACAAATTCAAAGTGATAATCCTTACATATTAGGCCAAAGCAGGATATCGCGCTAGAAAACCGGTCATCAACTTCAGTAAATGTTTATTACAATTAAGTTATTGATTAAGGATATTAATATTAATAAATATTCACTTGTTTATCATTCATGTTCTAAATTCCTTTTTTTGTAAGTTAAGCAGATAAAGAATGTTCTATAAATTTATTTGGTAATTATCTAGTTAAAAAGCGTTTTTTGTTTAATATTTATTTCAGTAAACTATGTTTAATATAATTGTTGTAAAACTTTATCCACATTTAAGAATATATTTTTCTTCAATTGTTAAATTTTCTTTATTCGCCTAATTTTTTTAAGTCGAAACTTAAGAATTTTCCTCTACCATTACATAGATAGAATTGGATCTACTTATTGTTAGTTATCTTAATGATATATTTTAGATGTCGATAATTCATTGATTGCGGATGATTTTAACATTCCTCAGTATATTTCGAACAATCTCAATTAGCAAAAACGCATAAGCAAACAGTGTTTTCAACCAAAATGGGAATTATTAGATTTGATATTAACAGATTGTGAATGTAATGCACCATTAGTTCATGAAAATGTTAAATACCATCCGGCTGTCAATATTACTCTTGTTTGTGCAAAGTTTCTTGCCCTTTATAATCCCATGTAAGGATGTGGACCAAGCATGTGAAATATTCTGTTACATTTTATACCTACTCTATCTTTGATAATTACGTACCGTGTTATCCAGATAAAAAAATTAAAAGTAGATATTCTCTATGGTTTACACCCGCAATTATTTCCAGAATAAAGTTAATGTACAATTTTGTTAAAAGTCATAAAATTACTAATTCTGTATAGCAGACTTAGAAATGTTTAAAGCTTCACGTACTAACGCTGTAGGTAACTAATCTTCTTTGTTTGACGCAATATGTTGGTGAGATTTTGGATTGGAGACGAGAGGTAGGCAGTGTCTACACAGATTTCGCAAAGGTTTGATCGTTTGGGATCATGGAATACTCTTGCAAAAACTCCTGAGATACGATTCAGCAACTCATTCTTTAAACTGTTGCAATCATGCACTCTCGATCATTCTTTGTGTTCTATATCCTACGCCATTCTATTTGGAGACTTAGGTTCTCTGGAGTTCCTCAGCAGTCGAACCTCGGTCCGGTACTGTTCATTGTATTTATTGCTGTTCTCTCATAGGCACTGTGTTGTAGAATTTTGTTATTCACTGATGATGTCAAAATGTTTTCCACTGTGTCAAATATTAATAATTGCCGGTTTGTACAAAAGAACGTTAACTTGATGTCGGAATAGAGTAAGACCAGTCTATTGGCACTTCATTAATCTAAATGCAAAAATATCTGTTTTACCCGCAAGAAGACACCTTTACAATTTGGTTGCCAGAATGATGGTATTACCTTTTTCTAGATTCGACTATGTCAAGGACCTGGTAATTCTTGATAATCCGGTTTCTTTTTCCGTCACATTTTAAGTACCGCCTCTTCTGACAATATACTACTGGGATTTATCTTTAGAACGAGCAGACATTTCAATCCTACATACGTAACTGTAACAAATCTATATGTATCTTTAGTACGGTTTAAGCTAGAATATGCTTGCTTGTTGCTTTGGAACCCTTTCTAGGAGGAATACAAGTCTGTGAGTGCAGCACCCGTTTTTTGAAGACTCTGTGGTTTAGACCAGCCGAAAATTTTGCGGTGTACCGGATTACTTGTTTAAACGCAAATTGAACGCAGTTGCTCCGCCAGAGAGTCAGTGTAAGTCCGTATACTGTAAAATCCTCGGCTGCGCTGTGCTGTGCTGGGTTCAATTTGCGGCTAGCTTTAAATTTAGAACATACATAGACAACGAATTGTCTACTGTGTGTTTGGGATGAAACACTAAAGTAGCTTGATGATTCATGTACAGACTCTCTGCTAGCTATATTCCTATAACTTTTATGTGTCGCTTTTAAGAACTAATCATGTGGTTACATCACCCCTTTATACTAGCTATAATTCTATTAGTATGTATTGTGACGTCTTTTGCTCTAGCTGCACTACCTTAATCAGATAGCTTTCACTATCTACATAAGAATTTTTTTGTTACCTATTTGGAGATAATAATCTCATATAATAGGGTTGCATGTTATTAATTTGGACCAACATATGTATATTTCTAGGTTCTATTAGGCTTATTATTGTGTAATTGACCTTAATATGGTTGTACTGTTGGGCAAATAATCATTATTATTACATGTATATTAAATGTACAAATATTCACGCGGACATTTATATCATAATGTGGTGAGGCGCCATTTTAATGGAACTAGATGCTGTTATGGGGAAGGGTGAATTAATTATTTATTTACCCAAATATTCGAATTACAGGGCAAATTAATTAACATCATATGTAAATCAATAAAAAAACATAATAAACAAAATACATCCATAAATAAATATGCTCAACCAAAACAACAACAAAAAATCATTCCCAGTGGTCGCTGATGAATGAACATTAATTTCCGTACTTTTAACTAACCCTGTAGAGAATTACAAATAGCCACAAATAATTTTAAACACTTTTTTGAGCGTGATCAAAGTAAACAAGTACATGTGACCATACCTTTAGAAGACTTGTTTGTTAGACTTTCTTCTAACAATATAGCGTGAACAACGCGTGAACATTTTATATCCAACTTGGAAAATATCCAAAAGGAACACTTAAATGCTAAATATAGTTGACGGGAAACTGCATCAGCGACTTTGAAAACTGCATATACTATAATTTTAGTCGAAACGAACACTCTTCGAACAATACTGTTAACAATTAGAATATTCAAGAAAGAAGAAGATTAATGATCTTGTTTAATTAAATATGAAAATATTTAGTCCAGAAAGTAGGTATATTATGCTTTGAATATTTATTTTAATTACCTTGAGGTTTTTACGCCGTCCCTTATTTCGATGTGACCTTTGGCGCAAGTTTATATAAACTAAAACAAACAAACTGCAAAATTAAAATGCAAAGCACTATTTTGGAAATAGGCTTTGTAAAATATAATGTGTGTATGAACAAAAGAAATCATAAGAATATTACGCTTATAATTCACCCATTTTAGCTTCAAAAAATAAGTACCATAATAAGTACATAATTATGTGTTTGACGTGAAACTTTAATCTCTAAAATATTTCGAAAATAGTAATTTGCTATTCTAATTGTCAAAATTAGTTCTATGAATGTAATCAACAGAAATACTGAAACAAATAAAGTACGATTAATAAAAACTGCAAAAACTGGAGTCAATAAAATGTCACAGCCTACATAATGTTATAAAGATAGTATTTTTATGTGGGGAGTATGAAAAAATTGCCATATTCTCTTTGTAACTATTCAGACTGGCTATGTGGTCTTCAAAAAGCTGATACATGTAATTATTTCTGATCTTGGTTTTCAGATACCACTTTTCTCTGTATGGTTTACGGTTCTCATTTATCTATATACATAAAGCAACAAAATATTTTAAACTGTGACATTAGAAGTAACTTTTCTAGTTATCTAAAACGTCAATCACCATCAATATATCTTCAATTTCTAAAGACGAAGGCATTCAATAACATACATGAAGATATAAAGAAACGATGAACAAGTAGTAATTGCAAAAACAGACAAAGCATTGAAATAATCTAATTCTTTGACCTTCACGACAACGTCGATAAATATGGATAGTAGAATATACCGATATTGTCCAATATATATTAAGGAAATACTTCTGGTGGAGTTTATCCGCTCCCTGTTACAAAAGAGTTCTCGCGATCCATATGTTGAGGTGGATCAGTCCTCGTACATCCTGCACCAGGTACCCCTTTCTTGCGTCAGCCTCTTCCAATCGTTTATACCCATTTCTTTCAGGTCCCTTTCTACCTCGTCCAACCATCTCGATCTTGGTTTCCCTCTTCTTCTACCGCCGGGTTGCTATTCCAATATTTGGCGTATCTGTGCTTTGTCCCCTAATCTCCAGATGTGTCTCAGCCATCTTATTCTTGCTGTTTTGATGGACTGGACGATGTCTGCTTCTTTTATAACGTCTAGAAGTTCACGATTTGTTCTTCTCCTGTAGATGTTATCAGTCTCGACAGGTCCTAGAATAGTTCTCCAAATTTTCCTCTCTATGGTTTGTAATGCATTTTCCTCTATTTTCGTTATAGACATTGTTTCCACAGCACACATTAATATTGGTTTTATTAGGGTTTTATATACTTTTATTTTGGTCGATGTTTGGATTTGTTTACTCGTTAGAATTTTTTTATTGGCGTGGCTTTATTCACCGCGTGTAAACGTTCTTTAATTTCCACTGCTCTTTCCGATGATCTGCTCAGTGTTGTGCCAAGGTATCTAAAGGTATCCACGTCCTCAAATTCCAAAACACCTATTTTAACTGTTGGTTGGATACTCCTTTCCTTACATCTCATTATTTTAGTTTTCGTGGTATTATTTTTCAACCCCATTTTTTCTCACATAACTCCAAATTTCCTTTCTTAGGTATCGTCACTATTGTCCCATGCCTCCACTCCGCTGGTAATTTTTCCTGATGCCATACAGTTTCTTTAAATCATAATTTTTTTTATACAGCTTCTGCCCTCCATATTTAATTAATTCCGTTCTCCCCAGCAATTTGCCCAATACTAATTTAAAATAAAGCAAGCCTCCTGTCACTTATTGTTAGAGTCACTTATTTTTAGTCACCAGAAATAGGAAAGTTGCACAATAAATATAAAAAAAAAAGGTAAATAAATTTTTAATTTCTTAGATATTAATTTAATATAATACATATCTAATTACTTACAAAAGATTATAAACAAATGTATGTATATTAAATAACTAACTAACTTATTTTAATAACTTCAATATATGAACTAATAAAATAACTATAAATGTATTACAAAATCCTGGTACCTTCATGCCTCAACGTTGAAGTAACTAAAATAATTGCTGAAAATTTAAATTTGGTTATTTGGGAACGGATGAAGCGTTCACTTAAGTGTTTCTACATATATTTCTGGAAGATTTAATTTAATGAGACCGAATACTCAGAGTTCTTATTCTTTAACAAAGCCCGGTCGGTACTCCTTATCCAACGTATTTCAATATATATATATACATTTGGAGAAATTAAATTATTATACAAATTTTTGAATAAATTCCCTATTTTATATAGTTTTAATGGAAATTATGATTATCCACTGAATTTAAAAAAATCATCTGTTTATATTATTCAAACAAGTTAATGAACGGAAAGAAATTTTGCCTGTGACAAAATATCGAAGGTTTAGTCCTTTTATTAAAAAATTTTCACTTTGATTTAAATTAACTTAATTAATTTACATTTATATTTAGTGCTAACGAGTGGAAAGTAGCAGAAACGCCATCAACATATAGATGTGCACAGAATCCCTTCATATACAGTCGTGTGAAAAATAATAGCAGTAGTTCAAGAAACAAAATATTTATATAACACTGATAAAGGAAAGGCAAGAGAGGCCATAGACTTATTTAATGTTCTGAAAGGTGTTACTTTTCAACGAAAACGCAAACCTATAACAACTTTATTCAAAGGAAATAACAAATACTGAAAAATTGGCGTGCAAAATAATAGCAGCATTAAAAAAATATAAATCCTTGCAAAATAATACATTATTAAAATAAATTCTTGTCTAAAAACAACTATTAACTAATATTTTGTTGTATAACCTTTATTTCGAAGGACTGCCTGCATTCTACGTGGCATAGATTCAATTAAGCGGTGGCATCTTTTCACTGGAATGGATCTCCAAACATTTTTAACTACACGTCATAATTCTCGTGTATTGGATGGTCTAGCATTTTGTACACCTTTCTTAACATCTATCCACAAGTTCTCTATTGGGTTAAGGTCCGGGCTTTGAGCAGGCCACCACATTACGTTAATGTTATGCTGCTCTAACCAATTATTAACTCGTCTGGCCGTATGCTTCGGATCATTATCGTGCATGTACAGCCAAGGAATTGGCATCTCATCCTCCGCATACGGTAACATTATGTCTCTTAATATAGTAAGATACACATCCGCCGTCATAGTTTCATTTATTTTATAAATTGGTCCTACCCCAAACCAAGAAGAGCATCCCCATACCATTAACGAACTGCCACCACCATGCTTCATCGTCTTTTTGGTGTACTGTGGAAGAAATTCTGCGTTCACAGGTCGGCGAACATACTGTTTGCCTATTTTGTTGCAAAATAGCTCAATTTTTGTTTCGCCGAACCACAAGATATTGCGCCATTTAGATGATGCCCAATGAAGATGGTCCCTAGCGAGAGCCAGTCTGTTGGTAATGTGCTTTTTATTAAGGAGAGGCAGTTTTCGTGGCGCTCTGGCGCGCAAATTGGCTTGTATCAATCTTCTTCTAACCGTCGAAGCACTAATATCAAGTTCTAATTCCCGTACTATACTTGAAGATGTAGTAAAGGGTTCACGCCTTGCTGTTCGAATGATGTTCCTATCCGTTTGTACAGATGTTTTCGTATTTCTTCCTCTGGTTTCCCTTTTTTCTGTCAATTTTATGGCGTTGGCAATCATTTTGGCGGAACAACCTATAGTACTTTGTATGAATCTGTAAGATTTACCTTCGCCGCGCATTTTCTTTATTAAATTTCGTTGTTCTTCCGTACAGTGCTTTTTGCGACCCATACTATTAATGCAATAAACTCCTACCAGTAAAAAATAGATATGGTACTTACAAAAGTATATTTACCTTCACTATCAGTAATAGATCTTTTAATTAACATACGCTAATACAAAATTATCTTGGCCGCTGCTATTTTTCTGCATAGTTAAATTTCACACTATCGAATTGTGACGGGTACCGCACTAAGTAGAATTGAGGGAATTCCCATGTTATACAGTGCTTCGATCTGACATACCATAACAATCCACTACCATCTGTGATTGCTTAGGGGAAGCTTTATGGATGTGCTTTACATCGCAGTTTAGTTTCTGCTCTAAACCGCTGCTATTATTTTGCACACGTCTGTATATGAATAATTCCTTAGTAAATTTTCTGTGCGGTTTTAGAGGCATAAGGTTGCCTTAAATCCGTATTGGAGTTTTACCAAATTTTCTTATGTGTATCCGAACTCCAGTTATTATCTGTATGGAGTTTTACCAAGTTTTTCTTGTGTATCCCAACTCTAGTCATTATTTGTAAGATTTTAGTATTATAAACTACATTAGCTTCAAAAATAGATGTTTGAGTTGGTATTATTATCACAAAAATCATTTGAGAAATTTGTTTTGTTTCTAAATTCATAAGAGAGTAGTACATTTCAAAACAAGCTTTATTTATACGTTTTCTATTCTATACAATGTAAAAGTTATTGAGATAAAAATCAAGCATTCGTCTTATTTGTCTAATTATTTTGGACGACGTATTTGCCCTAATTACTTTAAGCACAACATTCAATAAGGAAACTAAATCGAAGCTGTCATGTTGATATGCTAAGCGAGTTTTATAGTAGTTTTTTATACCAACGATTTCCTAATTCACGTCAGCTAGTATATCGAAAGAGAAAAGAAAGGACAAATACACGCACTATATATGCGTGCTGAAATACACATAAACGTGGGCCATTGCAGCACTATTTCTTAATACACACATAGTAAGCATGTTAAATATTTAGCCTTCGACGTTGTTTGTTTACTTTTTAAATAGGAAAACGCTCCGAGCAAATTTACGCACGTTCTACAAGTAAAACTATCTAAAATCGATACCCAAATTACGAAAGTTCGGTAGATATGCATCGATAGATTATATAATGTTTAGATGCTAATACATATATGTATATAATTAAGTAAGAATAATTAATTATATAGTACATAATATTTTATATTATGAAGTAATGAATCACTCGTTTCATCGTTCAAAAATCCAGTTTGCAATTATCACTAGCTGTAAAACCACAAATCAATTATCATTTAGACATTTATTCCTTTTATTAAATTAAAATTCTTACCGTGTAGTTATTATAAAACACTCAAATTTTTCCAAATAAACGTATGCATACAAAACTAGAGTCAACAGCAATTATTTATCATATATTTTCCTAAAGAATAAAGTGAAAACCTTAGCAATTAATCTAGTTAGTTATGTTTGAAAATAGATACATAATCATTAATACCTAATTCCTGGGCGTGAACTGACATTTCTTCCATTTACAAACCAATCCCCTTCAATACAAAAATATCCTAGGCGTACACATGTTTATGGTAATACCGAGCTGTAAGAGGTCGTTTTCGTGAATATCCTTTGTTTCACGGAAAATTCCTATCACCTTGAATTTACGTTTGATAACTTTGGCCGCCTATATATATATTATAATATAGTAATAAGCAGTTTACATTGATACATAGTGTGCTAAAGCATCTACAGTTAAAGTTACCGCTGCAATTCTTGCAGAGGTTGGCATCAATTTAGCCGGTCTTCAATCCGATTCATTTTATAAATTAATTGGTCGAATTAAAGTCTAGACTTTGAGACATACATTTCAATATATTTTATGTTATTTAATTACACTTTACATAGTTATTTTTTTATCTGTGCATAATTTTGGAAAATCTGCAGAAGAATTGAAATGACAACGAAAAGATTTTTCTAAATCAATTTGTCAATGCACGTCCTTTTTTCACGTTTGCAGACATTTTTACTCTATACAAAGTTGTTTGTAATTTGTTTATCTTATGATTTTTATAATAAAAACAACACAATTTCCTCTTTAAACATTTAATGCCATGTTTCACTCTGCGAAGAGGAAAGTAAATGTTGTGTGTAAACATTCAAATCACCCCTCAGAATTTTTTCCGAACAAAAAGCCCGAATGTTGCGAAAATATTTCTTATAGAGTTATGTCACCCCATAAGTAGCCATTTATACGTATTCATTGCAAAATTATACCAAACACGTTAAGAAAATAGTAAGTAAGTAACTTCCTTAAAATAAAAGTTAAAAGAAATGCAGACGCACCATTAACATTACACATTTAAAAGAAAAACATGACCTGTTTTGCCGTTTATAACGGATATAACGTTTTTATAACTGAGAAACATATTCTAATACTTTAACATTCGAAAATAGTCACACTCAGGATGTTCTTAATATAATTTTGTTTTTCTCAATTGCCACAAACGCTACACAAACTTGCATTAAATGAAATCAAACTGTACCTAAGACACAATAACGTAAGATCTAGTAATTATTAATTGAAAACCTTATACCTTCCCATTCGTAAAGCTATTTATCTCAATTTGTTTTTGTGTCTTCCCATTTGTTTTGCTGCATGTTGTGCTACGCTGTGCGCTATATTTTTTCTACGTCTTTACTAGTATTTTTCTGCACCTATTTACTTAAATTCTCTACCTGCGCATTTTCTTCACTGGTTTGTTATAACTCATATGCACTAAGAGACCGTACCTATCACTTCAGCTGACATTTTTTTAATTTTGATTCTTTATCTCCACACTTTGAATCTTGCTCTTCATTCATTTAGTATGTACCCCACTTTCACATGCATACGTTAAAACAGATACAAACATTATCTTAGGTATGTGTCTTAGGTTTGTGTACTTCTTGCTATTTCTTTTTCCTATGATTGAATTTCGGATCACATGGTATAATTTACATGCCTTTTCCAGCCTTTTATCTATAGCTTTACAGTATATGTGGACCCCAAATATTTTTAAAACACCTGCCTGTTTAATTTGAATTTATCTTTTTCTCTTCTCAAAAACCATAACTTTAATTTTCCTGGCATTCATTAAATTAAATTAAATTCCTGACTGCCAGCGTTTCATTTCAAATCTTTAAGCTTGATTTTAATTTCTTACTATGCCGTCACAAATGCATATTATTCTGAATACTGATATTATATTGGATACAAGTTCGAATTTCCTACATATATGGAATTTGCCTTGGTATTTATTTTTGATAATGTCATCCGTTATCATATTAAAGAATGTTGGACTTATACTTCATTCACGTTAAGAATACAGTACATCGCGCTGCGATCGGCACGCATGTTAGCCTGAAGAATGGAAAATTAGATTTAAATTGTAAATTGAAAGTGTCATAAACATATATATAAGTTTGATTGTCAATAATAACTAAGGTTTTCACTTTGGATAGTTTAAAAGTTTTGTTTATTGCAACGACGTGATGTTTTCTGATACCCATTATATAAGCTCAATGGGTTAAGGTTGTAATGATAATGAAGCAATCTTAAAATTGTACGACCACTGTTTGCTACCATTTGATCAATAACATGCAATGGGGGTTATCGACAATATATTTTTTGCAAGTTCGAGTAACTCAACTTTTAATAGAGTGTTGTGAGCAACAATTCCTTTTGCAAGAAGGCAATCGATTGGTTATTGCTTCTTCCAGGCAGCAACAGGCAATTTTTCTGTCCTGAATGTGTGATAGGGATCATTATCTATAATAATAACAAAGCTTAGTTCAAAGAAAGGAAGAAGAATCAATGAGCACTTAGCTCTTCATGTCTTCATAGTTAGCAATAGTTATACCAATTAAGTGTCACATCCAAAATTACTCCAAGCAAATTAGCCGATCAAGTTAATGCGCATATAAATTTCACTGTCGACTGAAAAGCGTAAAATGAAAGAAAGTAAAAGATGTTTTTGCAGCGTGCGTTGGTGAATCTATCGGATCCTGAAACCACAGCACTAGTATCGTCCCCATATAAAAATAAAGAGAAGTCAATACATTTCATAATGTCATTAATAAAAAGTAACAATAGTACTGGACCCAGAACCAAACCCTAAGGTACTCCCAAATACTACAACTAATGTAACAAATACTATATTATCAATACCATTTTATCATAACGTAAATAAAACACAAGAATGTTAAGGAGTAAAAAATATATTGAAATAGTAGTTCCACTACAATATTGTTTCACCACACAGTGGCTTCATCAGGTGGATGAAATTAACTAAACAGAATATAAAATTACACACTATTTATACTTTTAAACCTAGGAGTGAGGAATAATTAAAATCCTTTTGTTCATTGAGCGCTAAACCTAACTTACTATATCTATTAATTTCTAAACATTCAAATAAGTCTAGTTTCTTACTTTTCTTATGAACATGCAAAATATCAAAATTTATTAAAATTATGATTAATTATTTTATCATACTTAATTATTAAAACAATGCCATCAAATATTCAACAGTAATCAATTGAGCTCTAAAAAGGAAAAAAAAAAACTAACGGCCTTTAAATAAAGTAAGTACATAATAAATTGAAGCCAACAAAGATTTAAAGAACATTGACAAATGTGATTAGAATTCAATAATGTTTCATTTTAACCAACTTAAATTTCATTTGCTAAATAAAATATTTGTCGTCTGTGTGAGGATTCGCTTCGTTTATTAACCAATGCCAAGCCGCGATCCTTGCGCTTACTTAATCGAACACCACATTTTTACAATGAATGAGTGTAGCACATTTTGCTGGCGTAATCCTTCATTCATAATAAATGTTTGTGACTCCAAATGTTTCTTGTTTTAGTGTATATTTTTAATATAGCTTATTGCAATTGACTTTTTCTTTTTTATTATGTTAAACTGTCAATTGTAATTTTGTTTAAGATCGTATCGAAAGCTTTCTCCGAGTTTGCTGCTAAAAATATTGTCCTGAATACTTCTTTCTTCCATATTACGATCTAATGTCATGTTGTTCCATTAATCTTTCGCACTTTTTTGATAAGATGCCCATTATGCTTCTATAATTTCCCCTTTGGGTTTATGTTCACAATTCGCAAAAACATAAGACAATAATGTAATAAAACTTAACATAAGAAAACATCAACGTCTGTAAGTTTTTGTCATAGTAAGAGGTTGACGAACCTTCACCATAGTCGAAAGAAATGGCATTAGCAAACGGATAAGGGGCGTATTGTTGCCATTGTGACATTCAGGAACCTGATGATTTTAGAGCAATCCTCGTGGACATTTGTATACCCTACATGGAGAATTCAATGTTCTGTAATTGAACATTTTCAGAAGAAAATATAAATAAAGAAGCAAAATATCAACCGACAATTTCGAAATTAGGAGATTATTCGATAATTTACACAAAATCCTTGTATATATCAAACTATCGCTTTTTTGTAAGCTTTTACTGCTAGTAAAATGATCATTCAATAATAAAATTCTGAAAAATTATGTTTTGTCTTGAAAAGATAGTTTGTTTAGTTTTCTAAAATATATCATCTACCTATATAGCGTTGTTCATCCAAATAAAAAAAGCAATATTGGATTCGTGGTATAGTGATCGAAACTTGCCTCACGGATTATAAGCACAGATTCATATATTTGATATTATAGTCGAAGAGCTTCTGTGATTAAGTGGGTATTTACAAATTTAATATATACAAGCGTAATACCTAGAAGTTCATAGGAATTGTGACGCTGATATAAAAGCGACAAATACAAAGTAGACAGGGAAATTCGAATAATTTTCGCAGAAGCCAACTCTTTTCTTGTTGAACTTTTTGTTTGTTGTGGCTACGTAATACGAATACAATTTCTGAGAATGTGTTACTATATTTGTAGAGCAAAACATTTATGAGATAATACGATACTAAGCTAATAATTAATCGTAATGTAGGAGTGTGCTACCGGAAATTTATTATATTTTTCATTTAGCAAATAATGTTTCTTACAGAAGTTTTATATACATAAATCAATGTTAGACAACATCAAAATATTTTACATAATTTTCCAAAAATAGGTAAATGCTTTATTATGTTATAAAAAAAATCAATAAAGGTTAATTCCAATTAACTCTTATTGATTTCACATCTGACCATTCACCGAAGTTCTGTTTATTCCATATTTTCTCCTTTAGATATGTACATGACTATAAATATATGAAATTAGTATAAGAACAATTACTTACTACTCACAATCAGTACTATATATATTATCTCACCAAGTCAACACAATTTTTAAGTTCTGTTCTGCAGTTTGTTTTATTTAATTAGCAGTTAATAAAAATGTTGCGGGTTATCTGAATATATAAATAACATAAACAATCCTTTATACAAGAACAGTCCTTGTGATGCAAACAATCTATATAACCCATTTATGAAATTTTTATTCAATAGAAAACTCCAAATCCTTCAACTTTGAACCGCGCTAGAAGAAATACGAATAAATTAAGTTGGAAGATTTTAGTCCAAATTATACTAATTTTATTTATATACAATGCGTTTGGCGATTGTTTTACTTCCGAGAACGTGTGTACATGTAAAATATCCGACCAAGTGTTCGTAAATATCGATAAGGAGCCACCAATTAAGTCGCATTAAAATCAATTTAATATTGTGGAATTGATCATAATCCGTATACGCATTGCTGCTACTGTATTATGTTTGAAAGGACAGACGTAAACTATGACCTATTTTTCTCATGCCCCAAGACAAGGACAGTAGTCGCCGCTATAGATACTTTCACTCTATTATGTTAATATAACAAGAGATTTATGAGTTGTTCTTTTGCGTTTCGTTTACCTAATTAAATATATTTTAAATGCATGTTCATGTTATTGTATATTAATAATATTGCTAGAAACATAATAAATATATTGTGTTATAGATTTATAATATTTTAGATTTTGATGAATTTTTGTCTGTTAGAATTGGATGCGCATACACGCCTCTAGATTCTGTGAATATTATCAATTTGGTTTTCCAAATATATTATTTCTAGTTACGTAAAAAAAAATAATTGATAGGGCCCGAAGAGATCACTATATTCACCTCATTCTTTAATATCCCAAATATCATAAAGTTCTGGTGTGGAACTATGTAACTACAAAGAGAATAAGGAGAAATAAATCCCGAATTAAACACATCTTTCGTACTCTGTAACTTAATTCGTTTTACGCCGCAGCTGCCGATGACAAACGAACGATTATAACGAACAATAAACATCATCAAAAAAAAAAAATTACTCACTGAGGTAATTAAAGTACCAATTACCAAGTAATTTTCAAAACAGTAAGTAATTCAATTGTAAATTACTTTTATTTTTCAAAAGTACTTCAAGTACTAAATACTTATGACAAGTAATTGCTTTGTTCAATTAAACACATTCAATTACCGCCTATATTGCTATTGTTAAATAATAATATTTATTTAAAAAATTGAGACGTGTAATTACCTACGTTAACGAAGGTAATTCAAGTGCCTTGCCTGTACATGGATATAACAGTGAAATTAAAATTAGTTTATTCCATATTGATTTTTATGTATGATGTTATTACATGATAGATATTCACTTAGTTGTATTTGTATCCTTTTTTCTAATATTTTGTTTAATGTGGAAAGTAGACATATTGGTTGATAATTTTCTATCTTTGATCGGCATATTAATAATAATAATGCGTTTATTGTCATTGTCCACACATCTGAACATCGACATTGTCAGTATTCACAATTAAAAAATATATATACATAAATTACAAAATATACAATATAAAATATAAAATCGCACATATATGTAGCAGGGTTGGGCATTATTCAATAATTTCTTATTCAAATAATTATTTGAACGAAACTGTCATCTGTTATTCTTTATTCCGTATTAAGTTATTGTTGAATAAAACTATGAGAAATCATTTGAATGAAGAATTATTTCAATAAAACGTTATTTGAATAAAGCATTATTGGAATGATTCTTTCACCAAATAAATCGTTATTCAAATAATTTATTACTGAATAATACCGAAATAAATTTAGATTAGGTATATGCCTACATGTTTGTACAGGTAATCATATAAAAATTATCACTAATGTTACGAAGTGCATCGGTAGGACGACATGCCAGTAATAATTATACCCGCCGACATCTTCGACATTCTTCTAGATTTACGTGATGTCATCTCTGAAGTCAAACCTTCAAGCTTATAAAAATTCCTCTTATTTTTTCCCACGCAACTTTAATCTCTTTAAAAATAAAAACACGACATGGCAGTATTAATTATATCTCTTCGACATCTCTCAAGATTTATGAGTTGTCGTTTCTGAAGTCGATGCACAAACCCTTAAACTTATAAAAATCGCATTCATTTTTTCTCCCACAACCCCCAATATTCTTCAAAACTGGCGGGTAATATTTATGTATATAAAATTTTCGCTAATGTTAGGATATGTACCAGTAAGACGATATGGCAGTAATAATTATATCCGCCGATATCTTGGACATCCTTCGAGATTTACGTATTGTCGTTCTAGAAACCGATAACCAAACTCTCAAACTTATGAAAATCACATTTATTTTTTTTACCACAAATTCCAATGTCCTTCAAAAATGGCGGCTAATATTAATATAAAAGTTCCCGCTAACGTTAGAAAATGCATCGATGGGAAAAAACCTCAAACTTATAAGAATGTCGTATAAGTTTGAGGATTTGTTTATGATTTATATAGGTTCTTCATCACTGTTTAGAGAACAGAAACCGTTATCGTAACTGTTTTGAACCCCTGTTCTTAGGTATTTTTTTAAATCCAGTATTTACTTCGTACAAACAATCAAACATACACACGTACATAAACAAACTCACACCATTACAAATGAAGGTAGTTATTTGAATGAGAATGATCATTTGAATAATAAGAATTATTCGAATGAAGAATAATTATCCAAATAATTATTTGAATAATGAATGAAATGAATGTTACCGTTAGTTACTGAATAATGAATAAGAAGTTATCTATTATTTCTGAATAAGAATAACGACGTTATTCATTTATTTTTATTATGAATCTGAATAAATTTTGCCCAACCCTGATATGTAGGTATACATACAGAATACACAATATGCAGGTCTTGACTATTTAACAAATTTAATAGATTAAAAAAATAAAAATGAAGGAAACATACTACTTAATGTAGGGTAAAAGACGTTGTTTTTTTTATTTTCTAATGCTAGGGCCACACTAATATTAACGTCTAACGTCCGTTATCGTAATAATTAAGGCGCCAAAAAATATAGATTAAACTACGCAATAAATTGAACGGCTACACTTGCATTGGACATAGGGTCAATAAATGACGCGTTTTTCAATAAAATAATTTGAAGATGGAGGTTGGGGCTGCTTGAAATGGTAATGCCTGCACAATCCGACGCCAAGCGTGAGTTAAAATACAAAAATGCTAGCTAGTGTGGCCAAATAAGCGTTAAATCCTTTTGATGTGTCAAAACAGACCGCCATCCGACGTGTAACGCTATTCATAACCACGATAACAAATTAGTGCATTAAATCGTGACTACACATGTCTTTAATGCCAAGATAGCGCAATAAGTAACGGCATTAGACGCTAGTGTGGCCCCAACATAATACTACAACGTTAGTTTTTTTATGTCCATATACCCATTTTGTTTGCAACAACCAATCTGATAAGAGGGCTATTATTTGTAGACAACTATTTTGTAAAACAAACAATTTTTTACCTATTATGCATATAATATAGTTTTCTGTTTTATATTTACTATAAATTTTATAAAAATTAGAAAAAGAAGAGGTCCAAGTATCGAGCCCGCGGTACGTTGGCTGCCACTCCCAAACAATCAGAGTAATACTGATTATAATTCCTGTTATTGTCTGTCCACAAGAGCAAATGCTTTCGATAAATCGCAATTAATACATGCAACTACATTTGACTTTATTAATGTTTTTCAATGAATAGAATTGTCTCAAATATTTATAATATTGCTGGAAGAATTGCTATTGGTCTGTAATTATTAACAGTGGAAGGGTCTTTACTTTTGTAAATTGGGATATTTTTTTTCAACTTTAAATTCATCCAGGAACGCTCCTGTCACATTATATGAATTAATAATGGCTGCCAAAGGACCACAAATATAGCTATTAGTTTATAAACTAGTTCAATTATTGTAATAGGAATACCATCGGATCCCGTTACTGATGTTTTTTTCACTGGATGTGATAGGTCGCAAGAAAAGAGATGCACTACAGCAGATTCTGTGTTTTTTTTAACAATTAAATGGATTCTGTTTGCTAGTGCTTGCAGTACACTGAAGAATCGATGCAATACTAGTAAAGTACTCGTTCAATGAATTACAGATTATCTGAGGGTCAGATATTAAGTCAACCGAATTGGAGTTCAATTTAATATTTTTATGACTTGAATAAGCAGTGGTTTCCAATTTAATAAAATTCCATGTTGATTTAATGTTATTGTTTCATTTTTAATCAAATAACGGATTGATAAAAGTGTTGACGCTTCTACTGTTTTTGTTTTAGAATGAGAAAATATTTTTTATAAAAGTTGCTAATAATGGGATCTGGAACTATTCTAGTTAAGTAATATAAATCTCTCTTTGTATAGCACACACCTTACGGATACTATTTTGAGTTAACCAACGCTTAGAAGGTGTGATTTTAACTTTTTTTTAGAGGGAAACATATAATATGCATTGAAATTTGCATTTATTATATCGTCAAACAATACTAGCTTTTTATCCACCTCATGTTCTTCATAAACCTTACATCAACTCGCTAATGTTATCTATTCTCTACCTATCATTAGCATAGCACCAAATTTCCTACTTTTTAGTATGATATAAAAAAAAATGGTCTAAACTTTAAAAATTTCTTATAACTTAGAGATAAATTTCTCAGTTCCTAAACGCAGTTGTTCACGCATTAGAAACAATTTCATAAATCTTACAATATTAAAATATCAGATAATACAACATCCACTATACGATCAAAGTTTTTTCATTACTTACAGCTATTTTATATGCTACTTATATCTCCTATCAAGGTTAACGATACATGCTTTACTTGTTACATTACGTTCATTAATATTAAAGTATTCAATTGAGTAACTAAAATGTAAAACAATAATACTTTAGAAACGGAATAAAGTCGCCTTTCATTTCAATAGAACTAGCTATTCAGGTTCTCTTACAAATATATTTATTTATGTATGCATATATGCAATGTGTGGAAAATTCCATTTGCAATTAATAAAGATGTAAAACAACAAGAAAAAATAAAATATAAACTTATAGCGTACACTTGTTTTTCGTCCAAAAGCAAAATTATTCGCAAATGAAAGCAAAACAATGCAGAAAAGATTAGATTATTTATTAAAAGCCTAGCAAAAATAAGTGGATTAATTAAAACTTGTTATAATAATGTATTAAAATAATTTATATAGAACTATTGTATCTGATAAATTGTTTAAGCTGCCTTCGGTATATATTACCATCAAAATTCCGAAAACGGACATTTGTAGAAACATCTACATATCTCTGTAATAAATACTACACACTCAAATTTGCTTTTTTGTTTTATAGAACACTGAAGCAAAATACAAATGAAATATGACAGGTATATGGATATAATCTTAAGATTTAATTAGTGTATTACTGAATACAAGAAAAGAAAAACAGTAGATAGGCATTCGAAATGTTGTAACTAGAACTCAAAATACATTAATTACAATTTAACATCAAATATATCTTAGAAAATGAATAGAAGATAAACCGAGAAACAAAAATATATATTATAGAGATAACATTCCTATGTCTCTAAAGTTGTAGCAATATGTAAGACAGACGCGCCTAACTTGCATGGCGGAGTGACTAAGGAACTGTTTTTGAGTTTAGAATAGGTGAGGAGCGGACTTTCTAATCGAGTTTTGTCTACTTTTTAACATTTTGTGAAACAGATGGCATTCGCTACTTTGGGTCCCCAGTAATGTATTGTAGAATTTAAATATGAAAAAACCCTGGATAAACACAGTGAATTTTGCCTAAAGACTGGAGACAAACAAACCAAGTTATGCTGGACAAAATACGATTTGTTGTTAGTTTTTTTTTATCCAAGTTTGTCGGTCAAACTAGCTGGTTTGCAGTAACATTCGTAGTTGTCAATTTGTGGTGAAGCAGAACTTGTGCTTCAAATATTGGAAGGATTATTACCTACGATTATAGTGCAATGAGTGACAGAGAGCATGCTTTTGAAGATACACAAACTCGGAGTTAACTGAATGTTGTATGATATAAAATTGGCTCTATTGAGAAGTATCAAAAAGCCACAAACCACAAAGTTATTATTAAGGCAGAAGTGCTATACAGAAATGACGGCCCGACTAATAAATAACTTGTAAGTTTGTTAAACACAAAAACAAACGATATACTATTCGTATTCATCTATCTGTACTATCTACCAATCATAACGTCAAGAAGAAAAAATTAGATAATGTTTCAAATCTTTTGGTTAGTGTAGCAGGGGATGAATGAGATGCAGATCCATTGTTACGGTGCTTAGAGCCAATTTTGAGATATCAGTGCGAATGTCCTGAAGACAAACAATGATCCAACAAAGAGACAAAAAGAATTGAATGACAAAGCGCGATTAGAAAGTCTGCTTCTCAAGTATAAATAGATGTTTTTCAATAAAAAAGATGGAAACCCAATGATAATTCAAAAGGTACAAAATATGAGCTAATTTAAAAATTGATACCAATTTTAATATAAAATAAACTGAAGCTAATTGTGAAAGCAACTATTTTATACACAGAGTTCATATTCGATATGTGCAATCAGCAAGTTGAGGCATGCGTAGTCTGATTACATATGTTTAATGATTCATTGCTTATTTTTATGACGCTTGATCGCAACAACACCCGTGCTCAGTAAAGGCAAATGATTTTTTTTTGTTATAATGTTTAATAAAATATGCAAGTAAAGAGATAAATCTAAGATAAACGTCTTACTGGTTAGTACTTACAAGGGCCTGTGTATATAAAAATGAATAAATGCAAATATAAAAATGTACAATTTACAATCCAAAATATAAAACAAGATCAGACCTGATAGTAGTGAGGGAGTTAGATAGATCTAAACAGAGAGGAGGGCGAACAGAAATCCTCACTCTGATGATTAGGGTTAAACAAATGGATATCGACCACTTTTATGCACTGTTCTTTTAAATAAGTTTACACATAAACTCAATAATTTATTGAAGGAACGTAACTATTCCTGGTATTACGGTAATTTTGATTAATTGCATAAAGTAAAAATAAAAACATTCATTGATTCCTTAATTTCTTACAGAACCTTTCACCTCCAACTGGCTAGATGAAAAAATGTTGCCAATATCCATGTTCATCGACATGGAACCAACCATACTAACCACGTCGAAGACTGAACCCGTAAAGTCAGAGACGCCAGACACTCAAAGTTTGCTGAAGGAATTTGAAACCGTCTTAGACAATGTTAATCCCGGAACATTGACACCACCGCAGAGTCCACCTTACGTGCAGCAACAGCCTCTACTAGCCACTTTGGAGCCAATGTCTACTCAGTCCACTCCTACATACCTACTCCCATCTAAAGACCAACATCCCGTATACCACATAGCTGAAAAACACGTTCCAGATATACTCTTTTCCCCATCATCCCAGTCCGAGTCTCTTCAACCAGATTATGATGTACCTCCGACGCCGCCATCAAATTTAGCTCATGAATTGGCCGTGGTTGACGAAATAGTTCGTAGCCGTGCTCAAGATATGGTACAATGGAGTAATCCACCATCGCCGTCTTGCAGCAACAGTAACAGCGGAAGTAATTTTGAAGATTCTTCTTCTGAGGACCCGGAATGGGTACCGGAACCCGTAGACGAATTGGCATTCCCTACGAAGAATCGCAAACGCTCTAAACCATACTCTCGTGTGTCGCCTGAAGACAAGAAGTCTCGCAAGAAAGAGCAAAACAAAAATGCAGCGACTCGCTATCGTTTAAAGAAGAAAGCAGAAGTCGAGGAGATTTTAAACGAAGAGCGTGGCATACAGAAAGATAACGAGGAACTCGCAAGTCAAGTAAGCGATTTACAAAGGGAAATCCGGTACCTGAAGGGTTTGATGCGTGACTTGTTCAAGGCCAAAGGGCTCATACATTGAAAGAAACACAAAATCGCAACATTTTAGACATAAGTTTTTTTATTCTCTCATTTTTATGTTTTCTGTACACTAGGTTAGTTTATCTCTGTTTCTAATTTTAACTTCTATGATACAATGATTGCTTCATGTTTATTAATATTATAGGTAGCTTTAGGAAAGACATTTAAGATATATATTTTCTTTAATTATATACTCGTCTTATGAAAATTCTTGAACTGTGTGACGCAGAATTGCTGAAGTTCTTCAAGTATTTTCATCAAGATGTCTTTTAGCTAAGATTTAATACAACTACAAAGTTAAAACTAATTATTACACTAATAAATGGATTATGTTAGGTGGTATGTTGTGCGTTATTTATCAAAACAACAAAAAAATACACTTCCGAGAAACGCTAAAGGTAATACAATGATTCTATCTCTATTCATGTCAAACTTGAGTCAAGACCTTTAGCTTCGATCGTACTTCTGAATTATACCCTGCTAGGAACTGTTGGTTTGGATATCGAGTACTGCATTTTATGAAACTTAATATGCCGTGTATAGCGAGCAAGCAACTTTATATGCATACGCGATGGCAATCCTTCATGCCTTATACATGTCAAGTCCGTTTCTTTATCTCTACATACATAGTATATATGTATTAAGAAATGCATAATTGCAAGCTTCTTCTTAAAAGAGATTGGTTTTTGTTCTGAGCTGGAGCGGGGGAAGGGCAGGAGGGTGCTTTGGAAGCCATCAGCAAAATGAAAATATGTTAAATTAATCTCTTGACCACTATAATAAGAAATCAAATAGTAGGCAAGCAAAGTTTCATGGCAATGATGCAGAATAGATCTACTAAAGCAAACATAAAGAAAACAAGATTTAAAAAATAAATAGCATGCATGGAATAAAATGTTAAGTCTACTAGTGAAGATACAATACATAGGTAATTACAGTTTTATGTAATTACATTAGATTTTAAAAATGTAACAAATAACCGGTAAGTGTTAAAAGAAGCCGGGTACAGCAACTGTTCGATGTAGAGCGGTGAAGAATGATTCATTGCCAAAAGTTTACTAATAAGCAAGTTTGAAGCAATTTTAAGCAATGGAAATCCCAATGTGGTTGATAAATCCCTCCAATTCACAACTATGAGTGGTGAATCCAGAACTCAATTCTATAAGAATGGTAGTTGCAAGCTTGCAAGGACAAATACCAAAAGGAACCGATGGGGGGCCTGCAGTCGTTTGTAATTAATTTTTCGCTCTTGTGCAATGGTATTCCTAAAGATGTCGTTTTTAATTTTTAAATTGTACAATAGCTGTCGCTGTCAGTGTTCGGATTACACAACAGAAACACAGAGGTCGCTAGAAAGAAAAAAAAATTTAAATAATATTTATTTCTTGCACATATTCGATTACATATATAATACGACTAAGTATTATGAATCCGATAGCAGTGGCAATAATCAATGCTTATGAGTGTATATCTCAACAACAAACAAAACTGTGATTTCGCTGTCGTTGCCGTCACAATTTGCCACGCTCATTGTTAGCTAAAAGGTGAACACGCCGGTTACATTTACCTTCCGATTTCCAAAAATACTTCAACACTCCGTCGTTATTATTAATAATTAAAATACGTAATTCAGCAGGACGAATCCTTACACTGCTACTTTTGTTTAAAAGTTGCAAAAATTACTTTTTTTCTCTAAACTACATCTCGGAGCTCGGTTTGCACTGTGATTAAGTAAAATTAAAAAAAAACCCCCAAAACACGACGTTCCTGAGAACAATATGTCTATACAATCGTTCGTATAAATGTAGATATATTCCAATAAGTTAAAAATGAATTATGTTGTTTGTAAATTTGAACAGCAGATTGATTCTCGCCTTTTAAAGCCTTCTAATAACTATTATTACAATTAATTACTAGAAGGCTTTGCATTATTTGAAAGAAATTTTGAACGTTTGCTGAGCTTTTACGGTTTGCATGCAACTGGAGAAAATTTGTTTTGTTATCGTTTAGATTTTATAGTTTTTGCAATATCAAATACAATTTTAATACATTGCACTCTGGGTCGATAATTCACGTGCTCACACAATAAAGTTTATACAACACTTATTATTACATAAAATATAAGTACATTATCGATGCGAAGAATATAGGACACTGCAGGTCATCTGCAGGTTCTTTAATCATGTTATAATCAAATGGATTTAATAAAAGCGACACCCATTGTGAATATATGAAACGGGCTTAAGGACGCGGTATACCTCAGAGATTTGCTAAATGGCCGGCCAGGGGACGCCAACCTATTTTTATTTTAAATTAGTAAGGTTTCAAACCAACGTGAATAACAAGTTGCATACAATCTGTTTCCTCAGTATATAAACAAGGAAGCGACGTAGAGCGAAAGAGAAGGCAAAATGTGTGATGTTAGTTTTATTTAGTTTAGTTTAGCGGCGAACATATATGCGACTTTGTCGGCCCGCTAAGCGGCTTAGCGGTAAACATGGGTACGATTATTTTGTCAGTCCGCCAAGGAATAACTTTAATACTTAGAATATGACATTAATATGAAACATCACTTCGAAAACGTTACATCCCTATTTAGAATTGATATGCGAATATAGAATAGAGTTTCAATCCATTAATTTCTCATGTCTTTTTCTCGTTGAAAAGGAAATGTAATTTCTTAATATTTTATTTTTTCTTAATTTTTCGTTTTAATTTGTATTTTTTGCCTGAACTGGTTTCTGAAATGGGAACGCCTAAATGCATATAACCACAAGATCACCAATGTATATTTGGTTACCTAAAATGCCAAAATAAGATACTATAGGTTACAAATTTCATTTGAATATACAGCTAAGTTGTTCATTAGAATGGCACACATTCGAGTAGAACCCCAAAACAGTTATTTATGGTAGTTTTCGTTACGTACCTACTCTAATTACTAAACATTACGTGCGATGACAGCACTTAAGGACAAAATGTAAAATTACTTACCTAAAATAAATCTCTAGAAAGCTACAACCACATTTGATTAAAACGTTGTTCTAAAGTGCACAGAATGTAAAGGTAAAATAAAAATGTTTCTGATAGTTGTAGTTTTATAGATGTCACATAAGTTGCTTGTTTTTACATTTTTTCCTAGAATAAATTTCTAAAACGGGAAGAGGGTGCAGATATTCTTGTTTGTATCATTTTTGAATAAGTTAAGTAGTTGCATAACAAAACAATTAAATATTTTAGACCATATATACTATGCGATTCGCTCTGTGTGGAAGAGTGAAGCCAACATAAAACGTCACAATGAGGCAAAAAAAGGCGCGGAAAATTGGGTCAAATGCATTTCTGTATGTTTTCAAACAGATTTATAGCGATTAAGCATTCGCAGAGTTCAACCTATGTATAATTTCTGTGCAGCCAATGAAAATGTTTTGTTTAGTGTCTCCCCCTTAACCAAAACAAGCCTACTTATAAATTGTGGTACCCAAATTACTCACTAGATACCACTGGATACGGATACCACCTGTCCCACCTGTGATACCACCACTTCACGATGGCGGATACCGGTTTCGAGGATGCTTCGAATTTCCCGCTCTAGATTTTAGGGTATTTTACATGTTCAAAATGGCTACAGTGCTAAAATAGCAATTAGCTGTCGGCGTTCAGCGACTTGTTAAAATTGTTTTATTTAAAATTCGTATTTCAATTATTCTATTTATATATTCGATTTAATTAAAAACGTAATTAAAGCATACATATTTAATTTTATTCTTATATCCCAAGCACCACAATATTTATTAGATCATATCACTATAGTATTAATCGCCCATTTGGCACACCACTGATAAGAAACATGTAACCAACGTGACACAAATTTTGTACAGCGGGAAATTCATACCATCAACTATTTACAATCACTCCATATGTACTTACCTAGTATTTACTGCTTACTTTTCAAAATCGGTTTTGAAATCGATTTTGACTTAAAACCGACTAACCGGACTTGACGAAACTAGTTTAACATGCATGAAAATGGTTTATAAAATATTACTAAGATGTTTTTCAACTTTATGTTTGTACAGTGGAAATTATCAACCTATTTCCCACTGTCTGTAGAATAAATTTCGGTTAGAAATAATATATTGTAGAGCGTTATTGTAATTATTTATTTACTTAGGCAAATAGATACTGTCAATGCAAAACTAAATAAGTAAGATCAGCATGCTACTCTTCTTTTGTAATTATGGTAGGTTTTACAAATTGCTTTATCCATGACAGCCAGTTAGAATCTACTACCTTTTCTAATGTTATTTCATTAAATACTGTGCTCCTGCTTGTTTCAACAAAGCCCATTTTCCCAAACATATGTAAACTTACACTATTATCCATTGTAATTTTCACTATAAAGTGCTTCACTTTTAAAACTTCAATACCATATAAAAACATGATTAACATAGCTTCGAAACCACAACCTTTTCCCCGTGCATTTTGATCGGCAATCATGATTTCTGCTTCAGCCACCAGTGTGTTGTCAGGTTCAATAAAAAATAAGTTTGTGTCTCCAATCATAGAATCTTCATAATCTTAGTTACCTATATCCAAATAATTGTAACAGATACATACCTATTTCATTTTGCACTTCTTCATACTTTGCTTTGTCCAAAACTATAAATGTGCATTCTAAAACACATAATTTCATTTAAAAACAAGTACTTAATAGTTTTATTGTTGGGTATTATACTATTGGAATCAATTAACCACGACTGTTGCATATTATATTCCTCCTCTAACGTGAGTGGTTCTGAGCCAGTTAGTCTTAACAGTTCCTCGGATTTCATCCATTCATGATATCTACATACATTAAACACAAGGAAAAAAAGGAAGAAATCAGGACTAATGCAACTATGTTATATACTAAATTTGTTTATTGGACTACATGAGTATACCCTATGCATTTTCTACATGAGTTATATATGAAAAGTGTAGATTAGTGTAGGCCAAGAAACAAAACTATTACTTACTTTGGGACGTGTTCTCTTTTATAAGGAACCAACACTACTTTGTTACCTTCGATTGTAGTGAATTTGTTTATAAGCATTTTAAAATTATTAAAACCTATTAATAAAAAAAACTGTAATACTGGCGTTAGTTGATCATGATACACGTAAACAATAATTTATTTATATGAATCCAGAAACCACTTTACCACTGTCTACCACCAACCACCAGCATCATACTACCAGACTTGACCAGATTACTGACCATAGATAAGAGTAATATAGATGTGACACTACCATATATCATCGTCAAGCATTACAACAGCGACATCTATTCAGTTAGGAGAAGAAATAACCATGGAAAAGAACCATATATATAGGTGTAATAGTAATTTAGCAACTGTATTTAAAAGGAATTAATGGACAATAAATTAAACTACATTGTAAATAGAAATAATTTTATTATAAAAGTAATATAAAATAGATGTAAGAATAAAAGAAACAAAATTATCTTTTTCTTGTTTTTAAATATAGTGCCCTTGCATTTTGGAACACTATAGGATCGTGACTGGTAACTTTTCGCAAATCTTTCCCAATCACAATATTGTTAATTTGCTTGAGGTAATTATGAATTAAAACGTTTATCAACGTCCCTAAAATTTTTGTTTTAATATCTCCCCCATGATGGGAACAACAATGAGGAAATCTAATTCTATTAAGTAATGTTACAGTAATGCGCTTCCTTAAATCTGGTGAATGTATATACACATTTAACATGTACAAAATTATATGGTAACATTTTGTTATCACATCTATTATATCCTTATTGACATATAAAAGTCGTGGAGTTGTGTGATATTCTTTAGATTTAGTAAAATCATAATCTGATGTTATGTGATCGGTGAGTAGGTACTTTTTGCACTCATCACAATTTCGTAATGAGCTTATTTTTCTAACTATAAATCCACTCATATAGCTTAGTACTTGTTTCAGTAACATACTTGGTGATGTTGCTATACGTTGAGGTATCTCGAATTCCCTTATTATTTTCTCTTCTGGAGTTTCAGAAGTCTACAATACAGAAATTCATATTACTAAACTATCTATCTCACTGTAATTTAATACTCACTTGGGTTAACAAGTTTTTCAGTGTGAAAAATACTGATGATTTATCGTCCTCGCAATTTCCCCCGCTTGGGTGTTTACCCGTTATATTATTCACTAACAAACTTTTGTATAATACAATAAATGAGGATACTGTGGGATTAGTAAATCTATACGAACGTTGCCGTATCCTCCCAAAAAAATTTTCAATAGGATCTTGGTTAAACGTTCTAGGCATAATATGTTGAAATCCTATCTTTCTTAATCTTGAAACTAATATTTTAAAATTTTCCAATGTTGTTATAAAATTTTCAAGGGATGGTGGTTGTCTAACTTTTTCGCCAGCATTGTTTGTAAAGTACATAGTTTTCAGAACTTGAATACATTGATTCCAATAGGGTATATGACCAGATTGTGAAGTTACAGCTTTCCGCCACGGTTTTTTAGATGTTAATGTGCTTCCATTTAAACTATCAAATAATCCATCAAAAAATTCACAGCATTCTGCAGTCTGCATAGCTTCTTTCGGCAGCATCATTGTTTCATTTTCAATTTGAACGCAAGTTTCTGAAAATAAATATGTATGTTATTGAAACACTAAACATAAAAGGTAAGTACCTGAAAAAGCCATTAAATTAATTGCTTTTGCCACAGAGTTGCTAAAGACTTGGGTGCAGTATGAGACTTTCATTTTTTTTATTACATCAGGGTTAACATGGTAATCTGTTATCCGTGGCATACTTCTTATATTTCCTATATACCCATCCATTTTATAAGCAGTATGTATGTGATCCCACTTAGCAACCTATATTGGTATAAAAAGTTAAAAATACATGTTTATGTATGAATGGAAGTACATACCTTTCTCTGTGAATTTGTTTCAAAACATAAATTATGTTTCAGGAGATTGTTCCGGATACCTTTAATTAAGTGTGGAGTATCGAATAAAGGTATAATGGTCATATCATTAACTTTAAATACAGGATCTATACAGTCTATCCCTTCCTTTATATTTGATGCACGGGTTGTGGAAATCAGGCTTTTTATAGCAGACACATTGGTTGTGTTTTGGTCACATACTGTCGCCACTATTACTAATCCAGCATTTTGTGCCTCGGCAACTACAAGCTTAATGATTCTAGTAATGTCAGCTGCTTTTGTTGCTCCGTTGACTGTATTGAAGTATACAGGTTGCTTCCATTTGTGCTTGATACCACGTAACATAAATACCTTAAAAAGTATTACATAAAAATATATTGCAAAGTTTAACATTACAATATTTATATTACATATATATGTATATATATATATAGGTTGTTTACCTGCACATGGTTTGCAATTTTATTGCTGACTCTATAACCATAATTTTCAAATCCTTCCACTATATCTTCTTTAACATTGTACTGTAAATGAGCACCTATGCTCATTTCGTCAAATATTAATATACAATACTTGTCTTGTTCCTGTTTGAATTCTGCCGACTTAAATAATTCAAAACATGCATTATTAACCCCTGGTTTAATTGCAACATTATCCAGCACACGTTGCAATGTACGTCGCGATGGTAAATTAAAAATGCTAGATAGAAACTTGTACCCACTTCCACTTTGCTTTTGCAAGGCAATTGCCAAAATCTTGTCATCTGTGGTATAACGACGACCTTTTGGCAGTTTACTTCTGTTCTCTAGCTGAGATTCAAAAAATCTTTTTCGTATTCTATCCATACTAGACGTGATATCATCAAACATTAACTTCTTAGGTTTCTGTTTTGATAGAAATAATTTTTTCTTCAGCATTTGATGGGCTCTACTTTTTGCGGACAACTTTCTTCTGACTGTATATGCATGCTTATATAAAATTTTGGATTTAGGCGATAAATCAGATACTTTCTGTTTTCCAATTAAATGCAAAATATTTTCTCTTTGATCTGCTGAATAACATTCATTATTAGTCATGTTATGACACATATAGTTTCAATTTTTATTTTATATAACTATTATTTGTGGTGGTATTGTCTCTAAATCAATCAACACTTACCTTTCCTTGGTGTTTCTGTCACAGGATAGGAAACTTCCTCAACTGTTGTGATTTTCAATTCACTAACACCTAAAAAACATATTATTAAAAGAATATTTGTTGTAATAAATATAGTATAGAATGTCATTATAAACTTTTCAGTACAATACATACCTATATCCATCCTATTTATTCCAGATGTAGATGCAACATCTGAAGAAGCTTGTTTATATTCTGTAGATTGATTTTGTGAATCAGAGATACCAGAATAGATAGAGGTTGGATTATCATAGGGATCACATGAGAAAGTTGTGGCAACTTCTGTATCTGGTCTAGCATCAACTTTTTGAAGTTCTATGTGTAAAAATTAATAAAATAAGGAAATATTAAAAAGCTATATATATTTATATATATATTACCTGGTACATGTATATTAGGATAAGCAGTTGACAATAATCGATTATTTCGACCAAAGGAGTCTTCGGTGAAATGTTTCTGACAAACTCGACAATTATCATACACCTTCTTTGGAGATCTAACCAATAATTCAGGCCTTCCACAAATCAAGATCCACTTTTTAAAAAGTTCAGGGTACTTTTCAGGATTGGGAAATCTGTGTTTACTGTCATAGCTCCCAACGCAACCCAGAATAGCACAATAGATACCCATTATTATAACTACAAACCATGAAACCGCATCCGCAAAACAAAATCCACACAAAACCGAAAAATACCACGATATAATAAATACCAACATAAATATTAAAGCGTGGGGGAAGTTTTAGAATTACATGACTCTACGGCGCCATCTATTCCCTTTGGGGAATAACTACGTGCACACACCAATGCATGCTTTGGCCTATTCAAATGCCCAGACCCTGTTACTGACACTGACAGTATTTTCACAGGTATTTTGTTTCTGCTTTCAAAATAAAATAATACTGTTTTGCATGTTGTAAAATTCTTATTATTATTTTAATTTAAAATGTATGAAATTTTAAATATTAGTATGATTTTTAAATTTTAGGACAAATATAAATTATGAAAACTGAGATAGTTCTATTAGGAATCCGGCACTTTAGAATAAAATGTGTTAGATTATTTGTGCCCTAAACTCCAGTATGTCATGTCAATTGTCAAAAATTTTGTATATAGTATATTTATATGTTTGTGAATTATAAATACTCTGATTCGTAAGTGGATAAATAATATTAAAAATGGGCCGACGTTCAATAAATACCACTAAAAGTGGTAAATACATGAATCCTACGGATCAAGCTCGTATGTATACTTATTAAACATAACCTGTTCCTAATCTATTTACACCACACATTACTTTAGGCAAAGAAGCTAGAAAGCAAGAGCTTAAAAAAAACAAAAAGCAACGGCAAATGGTACGTGCTGCCGTATTAAAAGGAAAGGATCCACAACAATTGCTTGAAGAAATGGAAAAGATCGACCAAATGGGTTAGTAAGTTCATTAATAGGATTTTAAAAATACATAAAGTATTCATTTCAGAGTTTAACGTACACCAGCCATCTCCTCTAAATGAGAAAGTTTTAAAAGATAAAAGAAAAAAATTGAGAGATACTTTAGATAGAGTGCTTAGTATGTATGTAAGTTTTAACTTGTTTCCTTTATATTATTAAAATTCCATCTAATAATTTATATTTTCACCACAGCATAAAGACGATCCTGATAAGTGGATAGAATTGAAACGAAAGCAAACTGAATATGAACATAAAAAAAATCAATTAGTTGCTTTTTATGAATCAGTTAAAAGTGCCCAGCAAGTAACAGTGGATGAGATTCCTTTGCCGCAATTACCTCAAGCCCCACAAAATCCTTCGCTTCAAATACCACTGCCAGTAGAAACAAGAAAAGCACCTGAACATCCTATATATTCAATTGCTACTGCTTTAAAATTACAGGCATTGGTGAGTATACTAGCCAATAGATTAAATATTCCTTTACTCTAATGCAATAAAAATAAATCCATTTGATAAAATTTCCTTTAATCAACTTTTTATTTTAGGGCAAACCAATTAGAGAACCACCTGGATGTCCTGCAGGACCGCCACCAGAGATCAATAGCGATGGAGATTTAGACGAAAATGAATCGGAAGAATCTGAAGAACCACCAGTACAATCAGAGCAAGATTCTAATAATCAAGATGAAGAACAGAAGGAGTCTAACACACCAGCAAAACCAACATCGTTACAACAGAAAATGGTTGCAATATCAGGGCAAAATGTGGACGATTTCATGAAAGAGATGGAAGTGGTACAAAAGAAAATGGAAACCGACAAAGAAGACGAGCATCCGCCTCCCAAAAGTAAACCTTCAGTTAATATTGAATCACCTGCACCTCCGGGGATTGAACCTGAGCCTATCTCTAAACCGCCACCACAACAGAATATACCTGTACCACCACTAGTCATGTTCCCTTCACAAGGCCCTATGAGAGTACCGCCCGGTCCTCCACCTGGCAGGCCACTACTACCACCTGGACCACCGCCAGGTTTACCTCCTAGATTACCACTTAGGATGCCTCATCCACCAGCAAGAATGATACGAATTCCTGGGCCACCGCCACCAAGTTTGGCACAATTAGGTACACCAAATGTTTTATCAGCTGGACCTCAACTTATTAACCGAGCGGATGGTTCGAAGTCAAGTGCTACCATTATGGCTAAGCCGCAAATAAGAAATCTAAGCGCTGATGTAACTAGATTTGTTCCTTCCGCGTTGCGAGTGAAGAGAGAAGATAAAAAATCGAAACCATCAAGGGCATCTTTAATAAATGAACTAAGGCAAAAGGAAATTAACACACAAAGTCTTCATAAACAGCCAACAAAGGACGATGCCTATTTACAATTTATGAAAGAAATGCAGGGTCTTTTATAATAAATACCTTATTGAGTTGCGATGGATTTAATTTTGTAAATACATATTTTAAGCAATTATACTTTAACAGTTTCTGAAATCAGCGACGTTGATTTGTATAATTATTTATTTTGAGAACCAAAAATAAAGATTATTGAATAAAGAAACATCACATTCAATATAAATTGGAAGAAAGATTTTATTTAAAAGGCAACATATGGGTTAAGGCATTATGCTTAAGATATTACATTTAAATTAGTGATTTTATCGCATAAACGATCGACGATTTGCCGCACTTTGATTCACATTTAAATTGAAAAATGTGGCACATCCAAAGTTTCTTAAGAGAAGTAGTTTGCAACCTATAGAGGCCTTTCTTGTACAGAAAAAGAAATGGGAGAAGTACAGTACAGTAGAACCTCGATTAACCGTCACCTTCGGGACCAGGGCATGGTCGGAACGCTGAAAAGGTCGGATAATCAGAGGAGAATGAAAAACGCCATTTGCAGAGGTCAAATGAATGTAATGAATCAAAATCAAGCAAACAGGTTACACTAATATTACAAGTAAAAACAAAGTAAACAAGAACGGTTTAGACATTAAAAAATTACTTGAAAAATTCTAAAATGTTTTGTTGTTTTAACTTTTTAAATCTAGACATAGCTGCTGCATCACGCCACTTCTTTGCGCATAAAATGTCCATAGATGTAGCGGTTGATTGTTGTTCTAAATATTTGAAGGCAGTCTCGAAGGCATCCGTTGCTGCGGAGTGGCTGATTGTTTCCTCTTCCTTTTCGTCGTCTTCTTCTTCTTCATTGCCAACCTGTTCCAAAACGAGGTCGATAATCTGGTCATCTCCCATTCCTTCTACTGAAACAGCAGCAACGTTACCTTCTGCTAGCCATTCTTCAATATCAGCAGGCTGAATATCTCGTTGAAGAGATTGCAGATTAGTCACTAAATCTGCTGTGTCTGATTCATCAGCTTTTGGAATGTCTTGGTCTTGGTCGAGACTAGGACAAATCTTTTTCCAAGATTTTTGAAGAGTAGTGTCTTTTAGTTCGTCCCAAGCTTGAGCGCAAATGTAAATTGCATCTTTTATGTTAAGGCTTTTTATTGCTTCAAAGAGATCGCAACCCTCTTCTGTTTTCTCTAACAAAGCGCTCACGTATTTTCTCCTGTAACGTCGTTTCAGCCATTCTATGACGCCCTGATCCATAGGTTGGATCAAAGACGTCACGTGGGGGGCAAAAACATGGCTTTTATATCATCATCTTGAAGTTCGTCTTCAGAGGGGTGGCTTGGAGCGTTGTCGAGCAATTGCACGGATTGGCAGATTTTTTGCCTTCAAGTATTTTTTGACAGCCGGAACAAATGCAATGAAAAACCACTCTTTAAACAAAAAAACAATCCATCCATGTTGATGTTTTTAAACGCTCTCGGTTTCTCAGACTTGCCGATTACGAACAACGGCAATTTATGATCACCACTAGCGTTACTGCATGTTGCGATAGTAAGCCTGTTCTTAGCCAGTTTTGTGCCTGCAACTGTTTGATTTGTAAATGCTAGGGTTTTTTTAGGCAGCATTTTGTGGTTAAGACCTGTCTCGTCGACATTGTAGAGCTGATTGGCTGACAAATCATTTTCTGAAATTATCTTATCAAACTTTTCAATAAACTCCCCGCTCGCATCATGATCAGCAGAAAGTTTTTCGCCAGAAATACAAACTTGTCTAACGCCGTGACGGTTTTTCCAACGATGGAGCCACCCCTCACTGGCGGTAAAATCACTTTCATCGCCACCCAGTTTTTTGTGGAGCTGAAACGCTTTTTCTTTTATAATTGGGCCAGAGAGAGGGGCCCCCCTTACGTCTTTCCTGGCAAAACCAAACCCAGACTGCGTCTAAAACCTCAAGTTTAGGTTTTTTCAGAGTTTTTTACAGCTTTTTCTCCTTCCACTGTCAAACAAAAAGATTCAAGATCCTTACGATTCTTTCTCCAGTCTTTAATCGTTGTTATTCCTACACCTATTTCAGAGGCTAATTTAGCAACTGACTCACCTTTGTCCAGTCTTTGCAAAACGTTTAATTTCTGTTCTATTGTACACACAACACGTTTCCTCTTCGGATTTGAGGCCATTTTTAGTGTTCAGAATCCTTAAAAGTTTTTAACACAACGTATGAAACAGTACAGCACTACACAGTACTGTAACTTTAAATTCAAAAACGCAGAGATAAAATTGCACAGAGGACATAAAACAATGCGCACTGCAGAAAGACGGTTAAACCGAGGAGTCGGTTTAAAGGAGATCGGTTAATTGAGGGTTCACTGTAAATTCAATATTTAGTAGAAAAAAGGAAAACAACCGACGAGGTTTTGTAAAAAAAAAAATACGTATTGGTATGATGAACAAACCTAAAATAGCTAGAAAAAATCAAACAAAGATTCATCTGACGCAAATCTCCACGCGTGTGCTCTGAGCCTAATACCAGTGGAATAAGTATGTTGGGATAGCATAAGTGATCACAAAATATACGACATGTGAAGGAGAAAACGTTTATCATGTTTTAGTATTATGTGATATCAATATACAATTGAACATCTTTGGCATATAATCGACTAACACTGCGCAAGTTATCAGAGGTGTATAATCAAAGGAAATGGGACCCTACATGCTACCTTGCAGGACACCTTATTTAAATAACTGCACTTTGTCGCAGTAAAGTCACTGGTCACTTTAAGCAAAGCTATAGTACATGTGCTGAACTTTTCATGAAAGGCCGATTACACTGAAAGGAAAGTGTTATATTTCCAAACTGTTCACTATTTTCTTGTTGATCTTTGAAGTTACTCGGAGGATGCTGATAGGGCCCAACTACTTCGATTTAATTGTACTAGAGGCAGCACCATTGATTTTTTCCAAGATTTAGAGAATAGATCATTTGCAAGACTAAAATTGACAATAGGGTTTTTTTTTTAAAATTGGCATCTTCAAATATTGATGAATTGTAATAAAAATCGATTTATTCGAAAAAAAAAAACATTTTTCTAATTATACAACATAATACTCAGTAACAATGTTGCACTAAGTAAAAGAGTTTTTATATGGCAATTTAAATCTCGAGGAAAGGCAATTCCTAAATATTGAGAATCGAAAGACAATTCGCCATCTAAACCTTCCCAATCGCTTGAGATTAATCCTATGTTCATTCTACTGTCATAAGATAAAATTTTATAATTTAATTGTCTGCATTTTAGGAAGGAACAAGGAGGGCTTTTTAACTTTTGAAGTATTTCACCAGAAGCATCTTTCACTACAAATAACGAACCCATACCAGTAAATTTTTGTTCAATTGTACCTATACAAATGTCTGGAGGTGCACATACTTTAGCACTTTCAAAATATGCTTTGTAGGGTCGATGAATATTCATGATATGTTCATTGTCATTATCGAAAACTAATAGAGTTAATGGCCGCCTAGAGCATAAACACAGTTTTGCTAGGATACTGCTTTGTTCAATCGCAAAAAATAATCTATCACCATCTATATTCTGCACTACATATCTTACATCTGCATCGGTTTCATCTTGTAATTCCAATGTTTCTAATTCCTGAACAATGAACAGTGCGTTCAGGTGACGAAGTTGATCCAAACTTTCTGGGGGTTTGTCGTACATATCCACATCTGATTCTTTTCTTAAGCTACTATAAATGCTTGTTTTACTTTTCCCCAATACTTTGCTTTTTGTTTTATATAATTCTGAGTCAATTTTTGAGCGTATTACTTTCATGTATTCATTTGTCTCATTTATGTCATCCGCTGCGTTTGATTTTGTTGTAGGTATGCTAGAGGTTTCATACCCTGGTCCCGAACCACTAATTCTGTTGAGTTCTCCTAACAATTGACGAGTATGACGTGTCTTTGCCGCATAGTTTTCATCCATTTTTTTCGTATTGAATTATTAATGAATGAATTTTCTAAATAATTCTGAATGTTATTCGAAAAATATATGTTGTTATGTAATAGGTACACAAATTTTGCTCTATAATTGTTGGAGTCACCATAGACTAACGCTATTCTTCGCAGGTTTTGCAACTATTAAAATGATTGGAATACATATGTCATGTCATGGCATTTGTCAAACAAATTAAACTAGTTTTTTTTTCGTATAGCTCACTGTTACAAATTCAATTTGAAGGCAATCTGCCAATCAAATGGATCGTGATTAATTGGAGATGATGGTGATTATGGGCAGTGAGACTGGTGCCCACGACATTAGACAGATCTATTGGACATGCTGTATGGAGTCTTGAGGTCGCAATCTGTGGTGGTTGCTGTAACAATCGTCTTTCCGGATGATGTCGTGCTAACTGTGGGGCCAACAGCGTTACTTATAAATAGCACTAACCAAATGCTTGGACGAAATTAGTGGCTGAATATCGGATTATAAATTGACTTGGACGCCGGGAAAAGTTGAGGCAATCCTAAAAGGGAAAGTATTATGAATCATATGACTTTTACCCGAAATGATATGATAAACCTCAAAGGAATCGTGAATATTTTGAAATAATCTCCGATGATTGAGGTAACTTTGTGTCATATGTCAGGAAAACTGTCGATAAAGCTGAGAAGAAGCTAATCAAACTGACATGTCGAATATAAATCCTGTTCTCTCATATAGATTAAAAGCCTTATAGTCTAAGAGCTGGCTACACACATTTCTATGTGACTCAATGTAGTTATAATTTTCATTTATTTGGATGCGTAATGTAGTAGAAAGACGAGAGCTCCCCGTCTGCCAAACCAAAGCTGGAGCCTAAAGCGTGGGAGAAAGATCAAAGTCCATAATTTTTATGGTACCTAAATAATTTTATCCCTGTACTTGTGAAAATTAAACGCTTTTATAGAAGATAAAGGTACAAATGCGGACAACTATTGCCAGACGCGCAGGTCGGTAGACGGTGTCAAAGTTACCAAAAAGTCAAAAAATTGAAATTATTTCTGTAGTCAAAAATTTGTGAGTTGATTGTCTATACCCTCAACTAACTAACTTCCAATTAAGAAAACTAAGAATTAAGTTGGGAATTTCATTCATATGCCCACTTATAATGTATCCCAGGAAAATATTTTTAGTAATAGCGAACTTCCGGTTGTGGGAATTCTTTACAAGCACGTCGCTTCTATGCTGAAACGTTTCCTGATCACCAACTGCCTTCGCATGTGATGTTTCAGACGGTGTTTCAACGACTAAGAGAAACTGGCTCGTTTGAGAAGCGGTCTTCTGATACTGGACGGCAGAGATTAACATGTACTCCATAGATAGAAGATCGAATTTTGAATATTATTGATGAAAATCCCGAAACTAGTGTTAGAAGAATTTCGACTCAAGTGGGTGTAAGCAGCAATCTTGTTTGGAGAACTCTTCATGAGCAACTCCTATACCCCTACCATATCCAACGGGTACAAGCCCTTACTGCTCCGGATTATCAAGCGAGAACGGCTTTCTGTAAGTGGTTTTTGCGAACAGCTGCTGATCGGCCAGATTTCGCTGATAACATCCTTTTCACTGATGAAGCTGGTTTTACTAAAAATGGAATATTTAATTTCCACAACAATCACGTTTGGTGTGACGAGAATCCTCATGCTACCGTTGAAGCTCGGCACCAGCAACGTTTCTCTCTAAACGTCCGGTTAGGCATGATAGGGGAACGGTTGTTAGGACCGATTGTTTTGCCACAACGCTTAACAGGTCCTGCATACCTCGAGTTCTTGGAAAATACTTTACCTGAACTTTTGGAAGATTTACCTATAAATCTAAGACTGAACCTCTGGTTTATACAAGATGGAGCTCCACCGCACTTTACGCGTGCTGTTAGGGAACATCTAAACAATGAATTTCCTGGGAGATGGATAGGGCGCGCAGGTCCCATTGCTTGGCCTCCAAGGTCTCCCGATCTAAACTCGTTGGACTTATTTGAAAGGCGTTATTTGAAAAGTTTAGTGTACGCAACAGCGGTAAACGATCTTCCAGAGTTGCGCCAACGAATAGAACACTGTTGCCAGATAATACGAGAAAAACCCTTGTTTTTTGAAAGAGTGGGCGCTTCCTTTGAAAGCAGATGTAGATCCTGCGACGAAATGGAAGGACGTCATTTTGAACATCTTCTTTAGTTATAATCTATTTTATGTTAAAATACAATAACATCTTAATAAAACCGCTAAAGCAAACTTATTCTGCATTTGCGATAAAATCGCTGTTATCTCGTAAACAGTTAATTTGTGGACATATGTTTATTATGACTTTTAACCTTCTTTTCGATCGTACTACATTCAAAACACCTGTATATATAAATTTTTGTTACCATTCTCGAGTTAACGTACTTATATTGGAGTTTTTTTGGACTTGCATCCGCATGCTAACATTTACATGGTATTGTATAAAATATAGTACGAACGAACGTTGAACACAAAAATAAAAAGCGAACTCATCAATGTTAGATTACACGTTTATTATTTTAAAATCCGTATAAGTAGTCAGTTCCATCACAAGCGCAGGGCAATAATCGTATTGTACAAAAGAAAGAGCTTGCGTATTACATTAACTTTTATTTTATAATGCTTACAGTAGTTTGATAAAAGAATTAATTAAAATGTGTACCGTATAATTAATAGTAATGTTGAGTATTTAAAATAACAGGCGTGTGTGTTCTGAGTTGGAATAAATACAGGGACTAGGCGAGGTGATGGATGAAATTAAACTGATGATGACTTGATATGTGTCAACGTTCCTTAAAAGACTACCTAGCGGAGAAGATATTTATCGACTTCGTATTCGCCCGTTTCCTAACGAGTCTAGCCGATATCACACTGTCTTGTGGTGTAAGCGGCCTCTCCAACACCCGTTCGATGACGGCTATCCATTGATCCCGATCGGTTTCCGACATTGCGGAAAGGTTGAACACTCGTTCCGGTGTAGTCAGCGTAAAGGTATACCTTAAGTCTTTAACACCCGCCTTCGCACCGACCCTAACACTATAACCGTCCGCCATGTATCCGAGGAAAATTTCTCCTTTAGGATGAGCGTCCAGCGGATCATCGTGGTACATTAACTTTCTATTGTCTAGGGTGAACCATCTCTTTTTAAATCCGTCAGTACTTCTCGGCCCCGTCTTGAAGAGCCATCCTTCTTTGGCAAAGTCTTCCGTGAGATAATTGATTAGGTCGGCTTCACTGGCCGACGGATAGGCCACTTGCAACCTGTGCAATTTAACACATCTAATTGCCATGTACCAATTTGTCACCTCTTCCGGGTTATCGTGACATACGTATATATGTCTCGTAGTGCCATCCTTAAGGAACGTCAATTGTAGGGATGTGGGTATACCAGTTTTCTCTGGAGCAAAAACCACGTTCAACTCTGATACCCTCAATATCGCTTTAGGTTCTTTATCTTTCTCCCTCACAAAGTATTTAAGCGTATCGTCAGATTCTGATAGCACAAATTTTCTAGGATGATACGCGCTATCTTCTTTGCCCCTCTTTTTCAGGTACCCGTCTTTGTAGCCGTTGATATAGCTTTGCTTTTCGGGATGGCAAAACTCTTCTCTTTGGTATTTCGCACGTATCCATTGTTCGATAAGAACTCTGAGATAGGAAATAAAAACAATTAGTTACAATGCGTAAATATGGAAGATTTAATCATTTGTTGCAAATAGTTCCAAACAAAAAACTTACTGTGGATCGTTTTCTGTTGGTTTTCTGTAGCAAGGTGGTACTCGTTCTTCATATTTGAGCTTCGCATTCAAGTTTCCCACCTCTTTCATTCGCTTAACCTGTGAATCTTCCCATCGGTCAAGTTTCAAATGTTTTACCTTGCTTATGTGAACGCCCATACTTCTATGAACTCCGGAACATCTCGTGCATATGAATATGCCGATATTGTACGACGCCCATTCCGGATCTGAAAATAACGATGAATTGAAGTTCAGTAAAGTGTTACATTTCACCCGTGACTTTAGGAAGGGCTGGATTAAAATCTTTTGTAGTATAGGAAGGAGAGGGGATGTGAATTGTTGAGTCTAAAACCGAATTTCCTTCACCACTCTGTTTTAATTTTATGACCAAAACGTTTCAGATTTTCTTGGAGAACTTTTTGTCGTAAATACAATACCAAAGACGCTAAAGCAACATTACAATTAACGTTTATTTCTTTAGTGATATTATTTCACGATCAAAATTTTTTTAAAACTACGATTTGTCAGCTGTTCTCTACTCAGGCCTGGATCGATATTCTAAAAAAAAAAAGATATGATGCTGCCTTTGGTCTAAAAATTATGGAAAAAATAAAAATAAAAACACCTGAAAGATTTTTTTATTTAAATATTTTTGCTTTTTTTGCTCGCAATTTTATATTTTTTGCATTTATAATAAAAAGTTTCGAATCCTTACAAAAATGTCCGCGAAACTGTTTAAAGGGGAGAACCCTTCGCACCCTTTTTTGAAGATGGCACCTTTAGGGTAAGGGTAGTGGTTGATAAAACTCAATTTTGGACTCATCGTAACCCTACCTACACGAAAAAACCTTAGCCACGCTTTCTGAAAGTCATGGGTGAGCACTTTAAGATCTAACATTTTACTGGAGTAAACCTAATATGTAATAATTGGGGGATCTAGAAACTTAATTTAAAATCTTCTTTTCTTGACCTTTAATAATATTGGTGTTTTTTCTTGGTTTTTAGGTCACTTAATAATAGTTTTTATCATTAAATGACCTAAAAACCAAGTAGTAGTAGTAGTAGTAAAAACCAAAACTTAATATATTAATTTATATAAAACAAAAAAGTTTATTTACAATTTTACATTGTCATTTTATATTTAGGTAGGTACATTATATTACAATTTTTGTACTTGATAATGGTTAAAATATAACCGAAACGTTGTACGTATAGTTTAATTAGCACTGTAGAGGCATAGACATTCTGCTAATTTTCCAAAACGTTTAGATAAATACTTAACAGTCTATATTTTTGTCGCAAATCGCGGTGGTACCAGATTTTTCATTTCATAGAAATCTTGAAAAATATAATTTAATTAATTGTGTTTTATGGTATCAAGTGAACACCAGGTGAACAGTCATGAAGAAATACCTTGACAATTTGTAACTGAATAACCGCAAGGGGACAAAAAAAGTTATCCAACAGTGTCATCATAATAGTAAGATTTTGTATAGGTATTATAATAATTCTTATTTCACCATGCAATCTGTTTAAGATATCGGTTTTGTCATATACATAAAAAAAAACACATAACATATACACACTAGGGCTGGCCAAATATCGATACATCGACAAGTATTCGATTCCATTAATGGTATCGATTCTTCGATACCGTGATTAGTACTAGTACTGGTTCTAGTACTAGTATATTTTTGTATACAATAAATGTTTACATACTCTCGATAACTGACTTTATTGCAGAAAACAAGACAATGTATTAAATTAAAATAAGAAAGAGTCAATGTCAATTACCAATAACTTATTGGTATTATTATATTTTTGAAAAACCAATTTCTTGTTCTTGATTGAAAATGTATAGAAAAAAGAAGCGGTTAATTTGAGCAATAATTTATTTTATAATATCCAATATTTTCAGCGATGTTTTTTCTTGACTGCTTCCCCAACGTTTCTCAAATAGTTATACAAAATTGTCAAATGAAACAACAGTCATACATGTTAAGGGAAAGTAAAATTTTTAACTTTTAAATTAGAAACATTATGAAATTTTTAAAATTTAAATTGAAATTTTAAAACTGCACTACCAATACCTCGAAATCAATACCCTAGTACTGGTACCTTTGGATCGCTACCCAAGTATTGATACTTCGGAATCAATTTTATGGTATCGATATCTCGGAATCGATTTCGACCAGTACTAGTACTACCGGTACTAGGACTATTAGTACTACTAGTACTATAGTAGTACTAGTACTGGGTAACGATACATAGCGTAGCATCGATACCAAGACAAGTATCGAATACCGATACCAAAATCATAGGTATCGCCCAGCCCTAAATACACACAATATATTAAAAAATAAATGTCACAATAATGAAATAGCATACAATCACTAGCAACATATATTCAGCTTAGAATGTCTGAAATTTTACAAAAACAATGCTCAGTGAAATACTTCTTTATCGATTTTTTGTATAGAAACATATTTAATAGGCGTATATCAGGCAGTAATTTATAAAAAAAAAAACTTTTCAACAAACGTACTTATGAGTTTATTAAAATTAACTGGATTTATAAGTTGGTACAAAATAATTTTTTTTGCTACGGGTATTAAAATCACTGTTACAGGCAAATTGCTTACTGTGCTTTTTAGTATATATAGCACATACGTATAAAAATAAGCATGGAAGAGTCATAATGCCATATTTCTTCAAAATAGATTGACAAGAATCCTTCGCACAGAAAGCATTGTTCTTTGTAAACGTTTTTGCATAATAAAACAGTGATGAAAAGTAGTAGATTGGCCCCAGAATAAAATGCCCTAACTCAAACGATATGCAATATGTGCATAATAAAACGTTAACAGCGTATCGATGCTTGCACAGTCTCTAAGTTTAAGCAAATCGTAGTTTAAAGAACATAGTTTAGATCACAATTCAGAAACATGGTGATCCCAGGAGAATAGGGAATTGACATGGCAGCCCAAAAATTTGGAATTCCTTACCAGGAGCACTGTCACATCTTCGAGACGAACAAAAGGTCGTCTCGCAGTACTGAAATTTACAAAAGATGTTTTATTTATATTAAGAGTCAGGCCATTGTGACCGCATCACGAAGACATAATATCGGCAAACGCACAACCAGTCAAACGCACAGCAGTATCGGCAACACCCTAAACTACCACAGTAGTGTTGTCAAGAAATTGACAAAGACGAAGCAAGACAAAACCGAAATCGCCTCTCTTATAGACCTAAATCCACAGACCTGATAGACTGCCAATGAACCGTATGCGCATCGCTACGGCGCACCATCAAAAATCGACAGGACATCTTGGAATACAGGCGTCATTACTTGCGTCACGATTCATGTAGCATCATGCTTACGTTAGTTTTCTATAGGAAGTTTTTGTGTTAAGCCACGTTAAGTTTTATGCAAGTTGACTTACTGGTATTACCTAACCTTGTAGATCGATTGTTTTATTTACTCTCTTTGTGTTATTTCCCGGACTATTTCTTAATATTATAAATTATTCACCGAATATTTTTGATTTATTTGTAAGTATGCATATTATAGCATTAATAATTGGGCTTATGTGATAATTAATTCAGGTAGTTTTTCCTGAAAAAAATGATGCCATCGTGTCGTGTAAAATCCTGCAAAAGCAATAGTTACAAAGATGACGGAGAACTAACTTTTCATATGTAAGTTGCAGAATAATGCCATAGCTTAAATATATTCTGAAATTATGATAATACTTGGTGTTTCTATGTGAAATAATTTTTTATAGAATGCCCAAACATTGTTGTGTGGATTACTGTTACAGGGACTACCATAAATCCCAGCAAAAGTAAGGGTGCATATGTTTGTTCATTACATTTCCTCGAAAAGGATTCTTATAGAGCGGGACAGATTGTGCGAATTAAAGAGGGAGTTATTCCAACATTGAATTCAGACAAAGAAAATCTAAAAAAGTATATTTTTATTTAGAATCACTTGATATTCCTGAAAACAAAGGGTAGAGGTAAATAAATGATGTATAACATATATACTTCTTTAAATTTTCTGCACTATTTCTTAGGTAAATCTAATCTGCCCATCAAAGGAGGTACGATATATTTGCCAGTTCACCGAAAAACCAATTCGGAAAGTAATGGTCTTGACAGGAAACAAGATTCCACAAGAAGAAAATTTCCTAACGACTTTTGTTTATTTACTATCAACTCACATTCCCCAAAACATTTTTTCTAGTTTATCCCATCATTTGTTAGATATGTCACCTCTGGAAGAAACTCGTGTTTCAATTTTAAGTAAAACCATAATATCGTCTTATAGCAAAATTAGATTTCATAATTTAGCCAAGAAGTTTACAGAAGAAATACAAGGTAAATCAATAAGGAAGGAATTAAGTAAACTAATATTATTTAATCATCAATAAATTATACAACAACTACCGCAGTATATTATTTACTCTTAAAGACAACATACAATGTTGGATTGTTATTGACAAGTCGTGAAGATCTTATGAAACTTGTATTAGATTTTTCCTACGTATTTTTATATGGCGTTGAAAGAAATTTTTTCTTTTCTCTCTTATTAAACCTGACAACGAATGAAGTATATGTTACCAGTTAATCGTAAGTTTAGAAACTGTTTATAGGTCTAAGTTGTCCACAACTTTAATAAAAAAAACAATGCCATATAAAATACATAGGATAAAATCTAACATATGCTACTAATTATTACAAATTCCAAGTGCTATTAAAATTTATTGATATCCTTAACTTTATTTATTTGAATATCCGCCATGGTACCGACGTCATTGATGACGCCTGTATTCCAATATGGCGCATTTCAATTGATGGCAGTTTTGAGTTCAATATCAGCAGTCTATCATGTCTATGCCTAAATCACTTTCATGGTCCTAAAAATGTCAGGGAACAAGCCATCAGAAAGTGATTGATTAATAATCACTGCAAGTGGAGAAGATATATACTTAAACAACGTGCTTATAACTAAAATTGCATTGCGAATTTCTCTTTCAGCGACAGGACGCAAAAACAACGTGTTGGGATAATCACTACCAACATCACTTATGAATTGCAAATTGATAGTATAAATTCCCTTAGTTTTGAATTGATTATTGAATACATAAAAGAGCAAGACTTTCAAATAAATCACCCTTGTCTTTCAAAACGATGGCCTCGCGGTTAGACCTACCATGAATCTCCGTATTAATTATATGTCATACACACTTAGATTTATTGCCAGCTTTTCTCAACAAATTATCATTAAATTTCTTTTTCGTGACGTGGTTTTTTATACAATTTTAGAACAGACAATGTTATCTACGTTTGAAAAGTTCGTTTTTAAAACCGTTTTGACAGCAACGATATTTTTCTTTTACATTTCAGCCCACTCTTAAGCAATCATATAGTACATATGACAATATATCTATTTTACACATTATTGATATAATCAAAAATAAGATTCATAATACCGTCGTTTTTTATTTATTTGAAAGATGCATGCTCAAAAATTATACAAAAATATTCATACATTTATTTCAAATATCAAACTTTTAAACATTACAGAACTTTAATATTTTCTGCCATCGCTCACAGCTTCAAATTGTGCTTTCAACCGCGATTTCTTTTTAATTTACAATGGATCTGTTTTAGTCTTCTTTAAATCTACTCTTTAAGTACGTTTAGTTTCTTGTCGTATATTATATAATCCGTTGCTTGAAAAGATGCCTTAACTTTCTTCGGGCTTAATGTTAAAACGATTGAGGTGGCGTTTTGAGAATCTTGGTATTTTGTATAAGTAAGTATTGTATAAGAGTCATTCTTACAAGAATAGGATTGTTATTATTAGAAAGATAATAACCATCGAGATTCAAAGTTTTTTTCGAGCTTCGATTAATATTTCATTCTTATTATGAAATGGTTGGCGCACACTGTAATGTATTCACAATAACCGAGTACGGAATTACCAAACATAAAATTGCGTAGTATCTATTGCGAATTAATTAATTAGGCAACCGATACAATCTCAAACTTTCGCGACCTACAATATTACTCTTTCTTATAGAAAGCGAGCGTTTGCTATCTGCACGGCGCAAGAAGTCGCCGATTGTATTCAAAGGCAACCTGATGACGTTATTGCATCAGGACTTTCAACGATATATTATTGTAATATTATATGTATTATGTAGGTAAGTACATAGGAAAGAGCGTATGGCATTGACTTTCTTGTCTTCTCTCTCTAAAACTGTATTATATAGTAGTTTTAAAATCGAAATCCAAGCTGCATAAATCACGTGACTTAATAAGTGTTGTTCCATCTAAAGATATTAAATGCAAACTACTGAAAATGTTAATATCAAAGTCAATAGAAATTATAGTTTGCTTAGTTTTTGTAAAAACAAATTATTTATGTCTGTTTCTATTCCATAGTCACCTCCCTTTTTAGCATGAATATTTGTTTCTGCGTTGGTGTCTATCGATTGAGAACCTACTACATATATAGTTAGTTCACATCTCTTTTAAGGAGCTGAGCGGGACTCGCGTCCCCAGTATGTAGAGCCGAAGCCTATTTCATCGGTTACACTCTCAATACCCTAATAAATCAATGAACCACTACTCTACACGAAGAGAGATGGAAATCCATAACCCCTTCTGTGAAGCACGCTATCCCGAGACTATTATCGAAGATAGCAAGATATTACCTGCAGTTTTCTCCTAGTAACCTATGTCAAATTGTGTGTGGCTATTGACTGGTCACTGCAAGCTCAATAAACCAATGCATTGTATGGGATTGGTCAACAGCCCACTTTGTCGTGTATATTATCAAGAGAACGTAACGCTAAAGCATATTTTATGTGATTTCCCAACGCCGACGCTTGTCCAACTCAGAGACTCTATCTTGGGAGAGTTCTGGCCCAGTATAGCCAATATATTATATTGTAACAGGGTTGAGGCACAGAAGCGTCTGTTCACCACGATCGAAGCGATTTATTGTGAAAGACTCTGATCTTGATTTGCCAATCAACCTCCGTGCTCAAAGCAAATCTGGGAGTTTTCTTTGGTGCTGCCATTTGTATCACTTCTGGATATATTGGCTTCTATTTGTAATGTAGCAGCCTCTGCGATGCCAAACCTTGTTAGTCTCGCCTTTTTCCATCTTTTTGAGATAGTATCTCAGTGGGCAATGTCCGGTAAGCAGGCCAGCAAGCAGTTTGCCGAGTCTAAACTGGTTTTTATTAGTATTTAGTCTAGGATTGACCAACATTTTGACTACGAGTTGCCAAAACTTCTAACTTTAGAGGGATATTGCTTTCTCATGCTGCCATTGTTGGAGTTCACCTCTAATCTGGGTTTTCGAAATGCCCAGAGGTGGTTTCTGTCCATGAAAGTGGCCGCTGGTCCCTCGTTAGTGAGCCATCTCGTTACCTTCAATATGATAATGCCAGGGCATTGGGGGTAGTCCTACTGGTATGGGTACCAGGGTACCCATACCAGTAGGACTTTGTTTGTCATACCCAGTCGCACTACATTATTTAAGCACTCCCATACTAACTTGCCTATACTCAAAGTTATTTGCTTTGAGATATAGATTTTAGCTCCTTTCATCCCTTACTTCAGGTTTTCTCGGGCACAAACATCTATGGCAAATATTTCTGCCAGAAATATAGTTAGGGTATAGGCCCAAAAACACCGATTTCCTCCATTGGATCCGTCTGTGTACCACCAGGGATCTTCTTTCAAATTTTGTCCCCCTCCCTAGGCCCCCCATTAATCTCGACTTGGAATAAGTACTTTAAATGGTTGCCTGAAGTTTAGTTTAACGGGCATAATGCCCGTTTGGCGCCTCGCATGCTGCACTGTTCGAGTGCATACTCAGTTTGGATTGGCTGGGGTAGGCTGTGGGTAACCGACGCCGCCTACGGGAGGAAGCAGTAAGGGTGGCCTAAGTACGCGTGGCTACCAGCTTCCCCAACACACAATCCAGAATCTAAAACCTAGATTATTGTAGACTTATTCCTAAGTTACGGTTTTAAAGGATTTTCCGATTGTAAGGTCCTATTTTTTGTTTTTCACTATATTAACCAATCTATCCTTTGCATACGATTTAAAACCATAAGCAAAGCCGTCCAAACATGGAAAACCACGCCAAAAATACATACAATATGGCCGAGCAATAGGAAAAACACCAGAGTAGTGTTGTAATTAAGTATTAGTGTATTATTATAAAAATAAAATCTTAATAAAGGGTCGACTATTATGCCTATTCATGATTGTAGAAAAACATACCTGAAATAGAGGTTTTTATAATCTATAAAGATTCACTGTAGTTCCAAAAATGATAATTGTATTTATTAAAAACACCATTCTGATGAAAACTTGATTTTTCTGTCCATAAAATGGATGACAAATATTATTAATCTTTATTTAATAACCAATTGGAAAAATGCATGTTCTTAAAAATTTAGAGATCCCAGTTTTTCCACCAACTGCCCTATTAGGTCTATTGCACGCCAAAATGTTTCTTTAATCATTCTCTTATGTCAATGGTCTTGAGCTTTTTGATTCTTAAGCTTTCTGTTTTTCCCAAACTTCCATAAGTTACCTCTAACCATAAGTAAAGGAACATCTCCAACGAGACAGAAATTGGCCTTATATATATCAGTGAAAAAAGGACATCACCAGAAAAAAGAAATGCAAACAAAGCTATAAGTATTTTGCTTTTTTTTACTTCTATGTCGATGTCTAATTGTATGTATGCCTTTTAATGTGTTACGAGTATATATAGAAACCACAAGTACCCGGAAGTTGTACCTAATAGTGACGTTCAAATATTTTTTTGGCATTCAGATAACTGTAAACGAAACTGTCTCATTATTGTACGATTCATTCATGCTGTCGTCAGCGGCGGTTGGTGCTTACGTCACAGGGAGGGCTATGATAATAATGGAAGTTCTTCGTAAGCTCTCGTCAAAATATGTTTGTATGTTACCAAGTTATACGAAGAAGGTCGATCTATGTAAGTAATAGCTCTCCATTGACGTAGCACGAGCTGTCGTGGTCATTCAGAAAACGTGATATACGACGAAAATACGAATTCCACTGAAGAAGATAACTTGATATTTTTAAATAGCACCCTATATTTTTTTCTTATGTTAAATTAACCCTTTTGATAAGTCCTTTTAATTCATAGTAAACATTTAGGATGCCTCATGCAGGATTTTATAGATAATGAATGATTTTGAATAAATTCAAGGAATTTTCCATTAAGTCAGCTTGGTATATAAACGCTAAACAATTGAACAAAGCCAACAAATATATAAATATACGTCAGTATCACATCATAAAAAATAAAATTAATGATTCGCTTTTTGAAAAAAAGAAAGAAATTAATGTCACTCGTCTATGATTATCAGAAATTACAGTACCAAAGTAATTGTTTCACCATAATAATTAGAGAGGGCTCACAAAAATAATACAACTTCATTTTCGATAAATAAAAGAAAAACTATAAAAAAATATGGAGGGCTGGGATACCCAGTCCTTCGTCATCATCGAACCTATGTAATTTACTTTTGATAAATAGAAAAAATAAATTATAAACAATTGGAGGTTATGGGTTACCCGCCCCCGACAATAAATTATTTTCGAAAATAATTTACTTCTTTGAAATTATGTCATATGCTCCAAATTGTATTCTAAGAAGAATGAAATACTCGTTATAGTTTCCATGATTGTTACAAAAATTTAAAATCGCGCAAATCTTTGAAGGGGTTATATCGCGAAATTGGACAATACAACAGGCATAGAGAAATGCCATATGGCAGATTTGAGAATTTCTTTCTCGTTTCGTATGGAGTATATCGAAAAAATGGAGTATATAAAAAATTCAGAGTAATATCTTTAATAGTTTCCGAGAAGAGGTATACAAGTCAAACAGCCGAATTCAAGCTATATTATAGTATTTTAAAACACAAGTGTCACAATGACGTTTATGTAATGCGAGCATTACAAGTCATTGTGGCACACGTTTGTTACAGTATTTATTCTAATTTGCACATTAATCGCCTATATTACGTTCCGGCAAGAGACCCGCTAGTGCGTTAATATCTCATTACAGCACAGTGTGCGGCAATATTTATTTCAGCACTGCGTCCTCTTTTGTTTTAGCTTTATTGCAACATCCAATTCGAAATAGTTATTTGTATCACTAGGCCAGAAACTATAGTTTTGCGAGTTTGAGTACGGTTTGTGGGGCCGAGGCCTCACAAGTGCGAATACTCGCAAAAGAGTTTCACATATACATTTTTAAATTTCGCGCGTTAACTTCATTAACGTTGGTGTTTCAATTTTTTTGGCCGCGGTAGTACATACTTAATAAGTACTACGTAAGGGGAATTGGTAAACGGGAACAAAACCTCATTCAGTAAGCGGTGGAAATAAAAATTGACACCATATTGACATGTCTTTAGACAGATATAATAACCGTGCGTTCTCACGCGCGTGCAAAAGTTGCGTAAGGTTTTGTTTTCAGTCATAAACTTCGTACAAAAACGTCTTAAAATTAAATACATTTCATAAAAGCGCATAAAATTTATTGTCATGCGATAGTTCACCGTTAGTTTGTCGTTTGAAAGTTCCGAACTAACAATTCTTAAAATAAAAAAAAAATACTTTCAGTTGTTAGAATGACTTGATTTTCGCGCAAAAAAAAAAAAACACTTAACATTTGCAGTTTTTTTTTTTTACTTCTAGATCTAAAACAAAAAATCGATTTTTTGCCTTTGAAAGTGAGGTGCACCCCTTAAATACTTACAGTTTACTGTACACACAGCATGGCTCTTCTTGAATTATGTATATGTATGTAGGTGTTCCTCAAAGTATATAATATTCGTCTGATTCATGTTTGCAAAACCTGATAGTAAGTGCACAGTACAAAAATAATTCGGAAGGCTTTGGCAATGGACTATTGCAACCTTTGCAACCATAATATCGTGATTCACACACTGTAAGTATGCGCGCGAAAGATGTTAAATTGCGCTCTAAACTGTGTCATAATCGGACAAGTGAACTGATAGCACATATGTATTAGGAAACGGCGTAGAACTATTGTTGCGTTTATTACGTTGCGAACAATATCTGTACCTAGAATATCTGTATAGACCAGACACATACACGACCGTCCTTCTGGCGCTCTCACTAGTTGGTAAACATGTAAAAACTATATACGATGATACAATAACATCGTTATCTATTGCATAAAATGTTTTTGCACGTGTGTTTACCATGAATTGGGCGATCGGTCGGTAAACAGAATACAACTGATGCAGAGTTAGGAATAAATTTGCAAATTATTCTGGCAATGCATTTTTATTGGCTCTTTACTTAAAAGAAAAAGTATCAGTAAACATTGAAAACCGCTGGTTGTCTTATTCCTTATTACCTGTCCTTGACAATTACAGCAAATACACTTTTAAAAGCAATAATCTTCCGTCATTTGATATTATACATGTGTATACATTCGGCAAAATATATTAACAGTAATTCCAGTTAGATATTTTATTCGCAATTTATTGTTATTCCCATGACAGAGCTTATAGTATGAACAAGTAAATTTAGCACCCAGAAAATAGGCCAACTATTTACCTTTTCCGGGACACTCTTCATTCAACTATCTCTGAAAGAGTTTCTGATAGGCTTCCTATAGGTGCGAGTGTTTGTAAGTTTTTGACATGGGTCCAGTGTAAGTGTTTAATGCCCTTGTCCCCTGTTCCTTTCTTGGCATATGAAATCTCTCTATGGCACTCTTGAGGTGATGGATTCCATTCTTCGCAGCTGTAGGCGTGGTGGTCCTATTCAATGCGTCCAGTTGAGCATAACTAAATTTAAGCTGTTGTAACTGCTTCTTTGAAAGTTTTGTGGTAAATGCCTCTGGCTTGTTGGAGCCCTAAGTATTTATATATTTCTTCTGGGTTCATTCCGTCCACAGCTTTCCACCACCCTCTGACTATTGGATGTATAAGACATTTCTCTAAACCAAATTGCTCGCCTATATTTTTGCAGGAGGCTTTTGTTTTACTTTGTGCCGTTCTTAGATCTTTTTCACTATTAGCAAATAGTTTAAAAACATTCATATACATTGAGTGAGTTGACGTCCTTGATATATTCCTCTTCTTATTCTCATGTCTTCGATCTTGGTGGTTACTTCCTTGCTCCTTAGTGTTAGTGTGGTGTTCCACCGCCACATGATATTCTCCATGAAATCGATGATACGCTAGTCTATCTTGTACAGATTCAGTGTCTCTATAAACCATAAGTGAAACACACTATCAAAAGCTTTCTGATAATCTATGTAAGCTGTGTACAGGCTTCTCTTTTCTGTTTTAGCATGTGCTGCTTTTGCAAAGTCTACAATCAGCTGTGCTTTGCACCCTCTGCTTCTCTTCCTGGTTTTTGATGGTAGCTGTAATAGTTTGTAAAGGGTCAGTAGACACCTGATGGGTCTTTGTCTGGTTTGGTTGTGGAGTCTGTCTTCGGTAAAAGATAGAAGATCCGGTATCTTATTTGGTTCCTGAATTGCTTCTATGAAAAAACGGGCCAATGTTTCTAATAACTGATTATATTTCTTCTAGAATTATTTCTGCAGAGTATATAATCACAATGTTGACCGTCTTTTTCTGGATGTTTTGAATTAGCGTACTCTGCTTATCGGTTTTTGGTACAAAATTTTGTCGGAAACCGCCATATGGCGTTCATCCCTCTATATTTGCTTATTTCTGTATTGGCGTAAATTCAACAAACGATAAAATTTAAACTCTAACTTAGTTGTTAATTTAATTTTATCAATTGAATTCCATCAACACCAAAGAGTAAAAGAACGAGCTGACTTATTTTTCGCAACGTAATCCAGCCGATATTCTAGATTGGCAACACGTACGCCAATGGTCAATTTGTTAACACGTCGTCGCGCATTGGTTTTAAACTATAATTTAGCGTTCCCAGAACGCAGTCATCGGCGATATCTGCGAAATTGACCGCATTTTTCTTCGAACACACAAATAAAACAATCCCTTTCAATCACAAGAGAATTTTGAAGAATCGCGCTCTGGTTTTTGGTAGAAGACGGTAAACAGCGTGCTGTAAAATTACTGCAAAAAATCAGTACAATTTAATCGCACAAAATAGTCGTTTATAATTAATTGCAAATAGCTTCACCGGTGAAAGCCATATGGGGTTACCTGGCTAAGAAGTATCTCACGTATACAATATGTACGTTATAAATAATACTCAAGAAACCACATATTCTTGTGGTTTATTTCTGCGTTATTACGTATGACTAAGAAGAGCATTGTGTTGATTCTTTCATTACACTAATTAGCGTGAAACAGAATGATATTCAATTATATCACTGGCAGTTTTAAGCGTTTAATTTGTTCTGGCTAAACAGTTCTTGCAAGAACTCTTTAAGAAATTTATGCATTTTTAATATTTACATAGCATATCAAAATATGCTACTACTGATACATATAACGCTTCTGCAGCTTATAACATATAAATGCCGCCTATCTGCACATAAGAACAAATGTGTGAGGATTATTTCTAAGTTCTTGAACTATTTCGGCAAGTCTTCAATTATGACAAAATGCTATTTTTTTTTAAAAACTGTGAAATTTAGCGAGCTAGTTTACAATCGAAAGAGAAAAGGGTCATTCACCACAATACTGAAAAGATATGCTTGCCTTAATAGTTTTTAAAGTGTTGATGTTTAAATTATTGATTTGTATATATTTATAGAATTGCTAAGAGAATAACTACGTTACGTATGAAAGAATCATTTATTTATTTACTTCACGATTAGAACTGGGAATGTAAACAAGGATAGAAAGCGTAACTTTACCGAATTGGACTGTCAACGCATCACTTCCGTTACTTTACCGTCCATGGCCGCTATAGTACAATAAGTACCACGGCACAAAGGTAAAGGTGGACGATATATAGGGTATTTATACGGCGATCGTCCAGGTTTACCTTTGTACCACGGTACATACCAAATTGAACTACCAACGCGTCACTTCCGTTACTTTACCGTACTCTGCTGGTGAAGATTTTGAAGTTTTGCTGGGTTCGGTTGTCAAAACAGCTGTCAAACAATCTGTCATTAGTAAGTGATCTGTCTTCTGAACACTACAAATGCAGGTAAATTGATTTTAGTAAATGGTAATACCATGTGGTAGTCGAAAACATATTGGACGCACTACGGCTGCCTTGATATGTAATAGTTTTGATTATTATTATTTGGTAAATATTTTACGAAGTTTTAAATTTAAAGAAATCCAGAGCTTTCGTAAGTATATTATATTGAAATTTGAAAGAAATTATGAAAGAAACTTGTTATAGGTATATTGATTTATATGTGTCAAATTGAAGTCTCTCTTGAGTAGCGGCATTTCATTCATTCATTCATAACGTTAGGGTGGACACCTTTAATGCTTTGAGCTAGGTGTTCATTGTACCGTCAGTATTAAATCTCATACTTCCGCTCGAGCAGCTTGGTGTTCTCTTAAAGCCCAGTGGAAACTTGAGAACCTTCGAGGGCTCCAATAGATCCTTCCCGAAATGTTTCTGCCGGAGTACTTTCAACTCCTCACATGTGCAGATTACATGTAAGCTAGTTTCTTCCTGTAACTCACATCTTCTGCACCACGGTTTGCTTACTCGGCCTGTGTTATATAGATGCTTTTTCAGAGGACAGTGTCCAGTTACCAGCCCAGTAATGGTTTTAACTTCTTTCTTGATGCGTCTAAGTAGGTTATCGGAGAACTTAGCATCCCCATCCCCTATTGGCGCTTTGGCTTGGAGTTGACCTTCAGTGGTCCTCCATTTATTTGTGCTTGCTTTGTCTAACCAGGTCCAAATCTCACTTCTAGCAGAATCCTTAGTAATCCCCATACGGGCTCTGGACCTATGAAGTGCCTTTTAGAGCCCTTTAGAGAGTTGATTGCACCAGTGATTCCCAGCAATGCCTGTCTCTGGACAGCGGTTAGCAGCTTCACTGCGGAGGACACTTCTGTCCTTTTCCACCAGACCACTGCCCCGTAAGTTATCGCTGGTCTCACCACAGCCGTGTATAGCCAATGGATCACCCTCGGCTTCAGTCCCCAGGTTTTACCAACAACTCTCCTGCAGTGCCAGAATAGTTGCGTAGCACTGGACGTTGTTTTAACTAGGCGATTGTTCCAGTTTAGTTTCGGATCGAGGGTAACACCCAGATATTTTACTTCTTTGGTTAATTATAGCTCTTGCCCAAACAGTCTAATGCCGCCTAGGTCATTGAGTTTCCTCATGTTGGTGAAAGCAACCAACTTTGCTTTTTGTGGATTAACTGGGAGTCCTTGTGAGAGGCACCATTCCTCCACCATTCGCAGTTTGATTATTGATGCCTGCCAATACGCCGGGGAACTTCCCCTTAGCCACTATCACAATGTCATCAGCGTACTCCTGCGTCCATATTCCTATGTCGTTTAATGACCTGATGAGATCATTCACAACCAAGCTCAACAGCAGTGGTGACAGTACTCCCCCTTGAGGGCACCCTCTAGTTGTCCTCATTGGGTAGCGGCAATAAAACTCTTAATTAAATGTTGTTTATTATTTTAACTGCCAATATTTCGCATATATAATATGGTTCATCAGGACTTAACTACAATATTTTTTACAATCACATTTAATAATCAACGAAGTTATTAATTGAAATTTTATATTAACAATATGAACAATGGTGGAGGAAATAACCAGTTTTATAAATTGTAACACATCATTAGATGAAATTTTAGATTGAAGTTGTATGAAGATGTAAAGTTGTTGCAAGCATCACTCAAAATATCATTTTTATTTGAATTAAATAAATAGCAATTGGTTAAGACATTAGTTAACCATGCTCTACATACTTCAACCCTTCCAGTTGGTATATTTAACAGAATTTATTCACATTCAGCAAGAAGCTTACCAACATCTACTTCACTATTATTCAAAGTCTAAGCGAATTTGGGATTAAGTGATAATAAATTCGGAACTTTATCTGGTATACCTACTATGATACGGTCAACGAACCAACCTGTATTATTGATAAAACATATTTTCATTACTATTTATTAAATCTTAAAACTTTTTCATCTTCTTATTTTTAACAGTTTTGAAACATTTTTCATATTTACTATGGATAAATATCTGATAATCAGAATAGACATGTAAAGCAAGAAGAGATGAAGCAAGTGTTTGAAACTGAGTAATTTGTTTATCTAAATACCTTAAGTCAGACATGGAAATCTCTGAAATTTACAATTCGTTGTCCCAACCTTTTATTTAAGCTTTCTGCTTTTTTCATCAAATGATGATCTCTGGTATGTAGGAGATTTTGAATGTTGTTTGACCGTTGGATGATGTGTGTAGGTATTATTCTTCTACTTTTTAGACTTTCTTAGCTGAGAGCATTAGCGATAATTGCAATTTTATTTATATTATGAATGATGACAAGCCTTTTCCATGCTCCTGTCAAATTTTAACAAAAATGACCTTAAATCTTGTGCTTCAAATTACTTTATATTTTATATATGTACATAGTATTAAATGCCGACAGGTGATAAAATTTGCATTGAGGATCGATCGACCGTCCATCATTATTTTTTGATATGTTTGCAAAATCAGGGTAATTTAGCACAGAAAAGTGGGCAAAGAGCTTGGTCCCATCCGATATCATTACGAATCGGTTACATAATGGCCTACTAGTGCATGTGTGCGTGTGTTGAGTACGTCCTCGGTCGATGCATTTCCGCTATATTATACACACGCGACAGATAAAATACGTAGAAGAAACATCTGCCGACCGTCAGAAACTAATATCGCACACACAAGGAGCGAGGAACGAAATGCCAAAAGAAAGAATCATGACTGTAATTCTTATATCTTTCTTGTGGACTGAAGAACGGATCCAATCGATGAAGAAGCCGATGGAGGGGTCGTTTAACTTCATTGTGTTTGTGTATGTATACATGGAACAGTGTCCGGGTGCATTAGAATGAAATTAAGAATCTATTTCCCGCAAATATACATATACTCGAACATCCTGTTTCCGTGGTATTCCCGACTCAACGGTTCTCGCTCTTGATTCTCAGAAAGCATATTGACGTAACGTTTTCCTTCACATAGACACGCCTTATTTGAAGACGGAAGTATAAACCGACCTTTTATTATTATTTTACATGGGATTATTATAACGGAATGTGTGATTAAAATGTTACATTTTTATTAGGTAGGTATGTATGTATGTGCTCATTAAACCCACACGCCACAGTTACCTGTATTGCAGAGTAGAAACAGAAAATATATTTTTGAAAAATAGGTCTTTGTAGAAGGCAGGGCGAATTTAACATATGCATAGTATTATACTATAAGTGTAATTCTATGTTAGATAATAAATATGCTAGTATTACTTTAACAGAATCTGGACTTCGCGGGGATTTTAACATTAATTGTCTGGTAGCTTCGGAAGATAAACTTAGGCTTTTTGATATACTTTCATGTTACAATATTAATATGTTAATAAATTAACCCACTAGAATATCACCTTTTAGCTCAACGTGTATTGATTACATGTGCTCTAACGTAACCCAAAATAAAACAACTTCAATACATCATTCCGGTTTATCAGATCATTCTGGTATTTTAGTTTCTATAACATTAAATATATCGCTCAGTAATATTGAGTCTGATGCTAATATGGGTATTTCAAATTACAATTTTGATTCGAATGGTTGGAATGGATTCCTGTTTGCACTGATTACGGATACTTGGTTGGAAACGATGTCTGCGTCTTCGGTTAGCAACGCGTTCAGAGTTTTTCAAGATACTTTACGCTTTTATATTGACGCTTCGTTCCGTAAGCAAAAACCAGCAACCCGCACTACTAATCGAAAACCATGGCTTACGTATATTGAAATCTTCAAAAAATTTCAAAATTATCTACAAAAATGCTATGGCAACTAAAGATGTTCAGAATTTCCAATTCTACAAACAATATAAAAGAATCTATAAGGTGATTTACGTGGCGAAAAGAATGTACAATGATGCCTTATTAAATAAATCAAGCAATAAATCTTGTACTGCGTGGCAAATTATTGGTGGAATTACGAACAGTAACAACAAATTTTCTCCAGGGTCAATTTCAATTTCTAATAGCGATACTGTGGTTGAAGATCCGGTGCTTATAGTTAACATCTTTAACGAGTACTTCACTGGTAATTGCAGTAGCTACACCTCTGACACACGCGTCAACATTGTAAACTCAGTACTTGTAACTATGTTTGTGGACAGGGTTAGTCCTGAGCTGGTATATACTGTGATTATGAGTTTGAAGTCATCAAGCGTCACTGGCATTGATGGTCTTAATATCAATATACTAAAAAATAGTGCCAGCATATTAAAATACCCGCTTGCAAGTTTAATTAATTGGTTGCTTAATAACGGAATTTTTCCTAATATATTGAAAACAGAAAAGGTAGCTCCGATTTTTGAAAAGGGTGACTCCAGCGTTATCTCCAACTATTGACCTATTTCCATATTGTCGTGTGTATCGAAAATCTTAGAAAAAATTGTTTTTGATAAAGTATTTGCTTTTCTGGAAAAAAAAAACAAAGTATTGAATCCCGTTCAACAGGGATTTATTAAAGCTAAAACTACCCATTCGGCCCTTATGCCTACTCTGCTAGATATTTATCACCATTTAGACAGTGGGAAAAAATGCTGGGGTTTACATATGGACCTCTCCAAGGCTTTCGACCTTGTCAACCATGAACTACTGTTAAGAAAGTTGAATTACTAGGGGCTGGGGGGCGTCATACATCGTTGGTTGACTTCATACTAGACAAATAGAAAGCAAATAGTGGTGATAAGGGGTATTAAATCACAAGAACTACCGATACTTTCATGTGTACCACAAGGTTCGATATTGGGGCCTTTATTATTTCTCCTGTTTATTAATGATTTACCAAATATAAGCAATGCGAGTACTTTTACTATGTACACCGACGACAACTGCTTTCTGCAAGCTGGCTCAAACACTGTTGAACTTCAAGCAAGTATGCAGAACAATATAGATATATTTGTAAACTGGTTTTCCACCAAACACTTAAAATTAAATGTCGACAAAACAGTATTTATGAATTTGACAACAAAACTGTCAGATATAAACAGCAGTCAATTGCTAAGGGTCAGTGGAAAGTCCAATACATAAAAATTTTTTTTTTATATGTGTTGTGGTTTGTTCAAGTTAATATGTTTAATGTCGACGCGTGTTTTAAATTGTCATATAAATTAAAAGTTTTTTAAAAAAAAAATGTGCCCATATGACACACTAGTTTTTCACTAGTTCGAATAATTTACATGTTTTAATTGGAATTACCCAGGACTATGAGATATGTTATTCGCCAAGAGGGAGGAATTTAAACAAGAAATAGTTTGAAAATGGATTAATGTAAGAGAATCCGAAACGTAACTTTATTAAAAAAACAAACAAAAATATATACCGTATGCCCAAACAAATGAAGTTTTTATTTAAGATATAACACGGTAAAATAAATCGAAGAAAAAGAATCAAATTTATTCTTTTTCAACAACAACACTAATATTTATTTTTAATTAAATTACCACCCTTAAACAATATCTAAGTGTCATCTTATAAAATTTTAAAGATAGCATAATTCAATACGATCTATACAATAAACAAGATGCAAATATATCCGATGAATTTATTGACCTATTGCGCTACTTAGCTAACTTTATGCAAGATCTTGGAATGTGTTTTGCACGAGAGAATAACATATTTTGCTTTAAAAAAATGATTCTATACGCCAACAGTGGTGTGGCATTCCAACGGGTTCACTGTCAGGAGGAACAACATCCGTTGTGTATGACCTAGTTGACAAGTAAACGGTTCTAAATTGTAGAAGATTCAGTTGTTATGGCGTTTATTCCTCCCAAAAAGCATTTGGCGAACGCAGTCTACATATTGAAGTACGTACTTCCATAATTATGATTGTTTTTAAGAATTGTAAATTATATAATATTTTCAAATAATTAATAATAATAATAGTCTTTATTTCTTTTTATCTTAATTACATTTACAATAAGAAAATAATACAGATTGTAAAGAGAAATAAATGCAGCGAATAAAAAGAAAAATGTAAACAAAAAGAAATCACAAGGCGAGGAATTCAGATAGGCAGCAAATAGCGCTGCCCCCTGTACTACCACCTAACCTTTGAATCACAGAAATAGAGAAAAATAAAGAAATGCTTAATGTCTAAATCCTACATCTAACTTAACCTAATTCTGCAATGAACCGCGCTAATGCACGCAGTATATCAACATCTCAAAAATATATATATAAATAAATTTTGAATTCTCAATCACTGGCCATCAAAAAGTAATTCGCGGATCGCGCGCCTGAACACACCAATAGGACTCTGCTTCAGGTATGAAGGTAAGGGATTAAATAGTTTGTAAATACAGAAAGTGAATGATCTTTCATAGAGAGCAGAGTTGTGAAGGGGCATTGATATTATGTACAATGTACATCCGTTCTAAAGGTGATTCTGTCGTACAGAAACGGTGGCGATTTATGGGATATTATATTATAATACAAGCACAGACACTGAAGTAATCTGCGGTGCTTCATGTTCAACCAATGCAGGTCTCGAAGTTTTTGTGAGATATGGTCGTATTTTCTAAGACCAAATATATAACGCAAGCAGGTATTTTGAACCTTTTGTACCCGTTGAACATCAACAGAGTCCAGGCATGGGCCATACACCGGCGCGCAATAATTAAACACGGATAGCACCATTGTCTCGCAGAGAATGGTTTTTAATCTAATACTGAAGACATGTCTAAAGGAATATAAAATTTTGAGGTTAGAATAAGCTCGCTTGATCAGTTCATTAATAAATTGTCTAAACCTAAGTTCATTATCGATGACACCTAAATTTTTTACTTCTGATCGAAAAGGAATGCGCACACCTTTAATACTGATGGCAATGTTATTCTGGTATTGACCACATACCTGCCTACCACCAAACAAAATAGCAACACTCTTCGAATGGTTTAACGCCAAAGCAATTCCTGTGATAGCCGAGTGCCGTAAGGGGTTTCGACTATTACAACAGGCCGCGGATTCGCATCTCGCTCTGGTCAATTGCAGTAACCGTTTCTTTTTTCTTCTAGGGCCGTAATGGTGACTAGGAAGGAGATTTGGCTCTCCGGGGTCCTTGATAAATATCAATTTGCTTAGGACCTACCTTACTAAAAATTGTAACCTTTTGCCGTTTTAAATTACGATAAATTACGTCTTATTTGTTTCTACAAATTATCTCACTAGCAAATTTGATAAAGTATTACAATAATATAGTAAACTTTCCCAAAAAAATTATATTAAAATGTTCATTACACCAGGGGTTCGCTAAGTGTGCACCACGGCGCCCCGAGAAGCGCTAGAAAGAAGGGCATTCCAGCGAATGCAGGTCTAGAATATTCCAGCCCTGCAAAAAATATGTTTTTCAGATTTCACTGGTTTCTGGTATATTTGTGTATATTTAACCAAAGGAAGCTGTATCTCCATTAGAAATAGTGATATTTGATGGTTTTTGTTTGTGGTCTGTGCAAAATTTATCAATTTTCTAGGTAAAAAGTTAAATACCTTAAAACTTCAATTTTCAGACACGACTTCCTGTCTTAGCAAAACACTATTCTAGAATGAAGATTTGAAGACACCCACTACTAATGGAAAGCCCGCTCTATTTTGTATCGCTTTGTGATATCATAAATAAGATATATCCTATATCAATTTACTTTAGTAGACGTAAATAATTAAGAGATGGTGTGCTCTGTTCAATGGCTCTAGCGTCCATGCAAGCTAAAGCAACATCTCGAGGTTAATCACTCTAACATGGTTGAAAAATATTGCGAATTCTTTAGTGTAGGCAGTAGCACAATTTAAAAAAGCGTTCACTCCTGAGACCTTCTATTCTGCAAAAGTATTTTTGGAAGCGCAAAGGCTCAACGCTTATTTGAGCAGCTGTGCATAAGAAAAATTAATGACGATGACGGTCATATTGAGTTCCTGAATTGCCCAAATACGTGCCTTCTAATAAAGTCATTGTTTTACTTGCTGTGTCTTTTGAAGGAACATCTCTTAAAGCTCTCTGACTGGTTTGTAATACTTTCAAGTCGACAATTTCGAGAAATTTGCTCTTCGCGCTCAAGCTCCACCAGAATCTACTTCGCAGGAAGAAGTTTAATACCCAACTCTGAGTTCAAAGTCCATAAGCATCGTTATTCCCTTTTCAGTGGGAGTTGTAATAAAAAACAAACACCGCTCAAAAATGATTGTGCAGCGATAAATGAGAGTATAGACTGCTATACTTTAACAAACCTTATTTCGTCTTTTGGAAAAATCTGCGGCCATCAGGAAGCTCCCCCGTCACATTAACTTACTTGTCCTTGTAGGTCTTCACGAGTTTTTTTATATATTCTTTTGTATTTGCATATTTTGGTTTGATAGTTCTTCTGATTCATCTTTAATAAATGTGAGCTTCATATTGTGAAGTTTATCTTAAGAGTTGTATTAATTTTTCTGCCCGATTTATGCATAGTATACCTATTTTCCTTTTTTGTCCCTGGGCCGGGATAAACTCCTAAACCCCGCCGCAGAATAAAGATTGGGAGACTGCTGCACTACACCGTGCCGAAATTATTTTGCAATTCGGGGTACACATCCGGCAGATAGGGTAAAAGTGGTGCAGATATTATACTAAGAAAATTTTAAGACGGTTCATTTAGAAATTAATGTATAAAAACTTAAATTCCCATAGCATTTAAAACGCATATTTTATTATTAGATAATTTTCCTTTTAAACAATTTGGAGCAATATCCGTATTATAAAAAGTCTTCTCTCGGAGTAATGTTATTTAGGGATAGTTGTCTAATCCGTAAGATAGCTCACATAAAAAAATATAGATGCCTACATATGAGATAGATAGCAAAACTGGTGTATTATAGGAATTTTTGCTGCAATAATCTTTGGCCACACTGATCACCATAAATTGTGCATGTCTCATGTAGCCAATTCAAACAATTTATACATCCAAACCAATCTACGACTTCAAAGTTCGATAATAATCTTCATCACATTCTATATGCATCTGCACTCTTCGATTCTTGAAATATTTTCAGGAATTTCGGTGATCCTCTTACATTTATTTTCAATTGTTCTTTTGGTTTCCTGTTCTATTTTTTTCTTTCCTCGTGTTATTTTTTTGCTGCACTTTGTTCGTTGTTTTGTTTCCCATCTGAAGTTTTATGATTTATATATCTTATACAAAAATTCTTGCGGATTGTTTGGTTTTTGGTTTATTTTTTTGGTATCTGTGGGACCGGAGTTACCAAATATATTTGTGATGGACTTTCTGTATCGGATTACCACTTTTGGCGTACTAGCACAGGGTTCTCTTTGCTTGCTTGTTTCTCATACCATAATCGTTTTATTAGAAATTTCCTTGTTTGCGTTGTCATTAAAAACGAAATCTTTGGAAATGTTTATTAGAGGAGAGCGTGGTTTAGGCGCATGGGAAAAAAAAACGGCTTTATTCTTGCCCATTTCGTAGGCTCTACGTTCGAGAACACGCGCGCGTTTCTAGTCGGTACGATAAAATAGTAAGTAGATGTATTTCAGCTGCACGTGTGTTGCGGTCGAGTAAGTCTGTTTATCTGATTCTTATCACCCCAGTCGGCCAAATCCATTTCTGATCGAAACTTCCCTGTGAGATATGCAATCAAAAATGTTTGCATCGTAGAACTAGGAACTGTTTGCGTTGAACACCCCTTTTATAAATGCTCCTCGTATCGCGGCCATCTTGTGCCTACAACACGCTTCAGCTTAATGTTCATCTTCTCGTTTTAGATACCTAGTGTCTTTGGGTACATTAAGTACATAATCATAAATGTTGCAATTTGAGTTTATATTTTTATATACAGTCATAACGGGCGACCAATCTTCAATTGATTTGTTTTACTTGAACGAATACTAAAATTAAAACAAATTTTATTACTTGTGTTAGTTTCGAAAATTTAACTGTTCTTCCAATTTGTAATAATTTGATTTAGAATTTCTGTGTCTGGTGTGATGGGAGGATTCCATTGAGTGTTACCCCTTTTGTAATTGATAATTTTGCGTTATTTCCACTTAAGCCATGAACACAAAGAAGCCAGTTGGCTTCACAACAGTTTTGTCGTTAGTAGAAAAGCAGCAATGGTTTTTTTTTCAATCCAGCAGTACGCTGATTTATATCCTCCGAAATGTATGAAAATGTTAAAACATGTAAAAATTATATTTCCATTGATGGTTAGAACTCTACAACCATGGACACTCAAAATCATTTCAAAATTTTTAACATTGTGACCTTAACTTAAAATTGCGGCAGATCGTAACTGTTATATAATGTCTAAAACATGTTTTTCAATGTGAATATTTAAAAAATACTCGCATTATTTATTTTTTACAATACCAATTATTGAAAGTTAAATCGGAAAAAGAGCTTTAGTAGACATAATGACAGCAAAACTCCAAATTCAAGTCGATAATATTGTAGACCAAAGTAAAACAACCAATTGAGAAAAGTTAGCTGAATAACTGAAATAACCTTACATTTTTCCTATCTTTACTAGATAGGAAAAATTGTTATTAGCAGATTGAAATACCGGCTCTAAATTACATTTGTATGTCTAGATCTCAATTGGTTATTTTACCCGAAAATATCTACCTAAATATATCAAGGAATTGAGATATCAGATAACAGCGAATATTTGATTTAGGTGCAGAGATCTTTCATTCAGAGAAGTATATATGTATATGTACATCATAAATGCGCAAAAACAAGAAATTTTTATACCGGATGATTTTATTGAGTGCATGAATGAAAATAGCAGCGTTGTTTGGTCCTCATGTGTTCTATCTTGCAGGTTTTGGTGAGGTAATATAATGTAGATGCTTTTCTCAATTGAAAACCTCTATCTTATGACTTCGTTTGTGTTAAAGAAATCACATACTTTTTAAAATTGAATATTTAATAAATTGTTAACAATAAAATAAAATAATGAAATATATAATAAATTATTTATTTCATTTAATATAGCATAGTTTATTTCCGTTAATATTATAGATGGTCGGGTGCGTAAACTTTTCGTTATCAATTGACACTTTATTGTTAGTGGAAATTCCCTGTTTTAAACGCAACAGCTGTAATCGTTTAACAGCCGTGTTTTTATATAACTATCCGTTTGAGTACCGTATATTACAGACGGGTAAGTTACAGTCTAGAATCACTATTAAAATAACATATTTATGAACAACGGCTAAGACGAGAACATTGTATTAAATTACAGTCTAGACTGGTTTAGTGTTGCATTTATATATTATGTACTGCGAAGTACATTGAGAATGTGGTTAACCATTAAAAATGATTTAGTTTTATTACGTTTAATAAAGAGGAAGCTTTATACGTATCTGTGGCAATTATTTTTTTTAAGTTTACGTAATTAAATTTTATTACGATTACAATACAGTTGAATATTCAGTTTGTTAAATTGAATTCAGGCCAAAGAAGAGTCAGAGATTTTGCTAAAAAATATCTACATACATACAGGCAAAAGTGCAGAGTCGTGGTGGCTTCTACGTAAGTAAAGTCAGTTATGGTATGGCGCTGTATACAGGCTGTCTCACGAGGGACTGCATCGATGGATATATGAAAGAGTACACATAGGAAAATTCTGAAAATTTCGCAGTATACTAAAGCCGACCTGGGCTATTGATCTAAAATATTTTTAATAATCTGACGCATCCGGTTATGCCGAAAGTTACTATCAACTTTGTTATATTAAATGAAACACCCTATATATTATTACATTTTTTAATTCCTCGTTCAATTTTAAAGTAAGTTTGATAAAACAACTATGTTCTTATTTTCAACCATTTTCGAAATTATTGCATTTTTTAAAATTTTTGACAGATAGACGATTGCATCTGAACTTTTGTAACTCTCAAAATATTTAACTTGGAAAATTTAAAATTTGCAGAACTGTTGACCGTATAGGGTAGCTTTCGAAACCGAATGAATTTTGCGAAACCGTTATACAGCGTGTCCAAAAATTACGGTTAAACTTTCAAATTGAAAAAGTGTCGAAACTAATTTTTTTTAAATGCAAACCTATTTTTCTCTTTCTCATCAAACCGTCCTTACAAAAATGCAAAAACAGTCATATTCATTATGCATCTAAAATGGATACTTTTTATGTTAATTAGTAAAATATGTTTATATGGTAAGTAAATGTAGCTTATGGAGTTGTTTAAAATGCCATCCTGCCATATGGCTATTTAGTCTACAATGACCAGTCAACAGGTCTTCAGGAAACTCAGACCTCTGTTCTCTTAAGCACTCTTTTGCGTGCTTTTGTCCTGGTGACTTTTTCCACCATTCCTTGAACTTGTTCTGTGTTCATTCGTTGATTAACTTTTTAATTTGCGATTTGGTAATGGCTAAGGAAGGGCTAGCTCCAATAAATGACCTTGATCAGATCGTCGGCCGCCTCATTTCCCTTCACGCTGATGTGGTTGGGAACCCAGGCTAATGTTAGTTTCCTTACGCAATCCCAAACCAGCTTAGCGTCAACACTTTTTCAGAGCTGATCGCTTTAAGTGTTACCTGGCTGTCGGAGAAGATAGCGATGCTTCTACCTGACTCTACTCTCTAGTCTTTCTACTTCTCCGACACAATAATGAATTGCGGCCACCTCAGCCTGGAACACCATCGTATCCTTGCTAAAGCCTACCGAAAGGGCCTTTCTGGGCTTCTTTCCATATATTTCGGCTCCTACGCCATAATCAGTTTTAAGGCCGTCTGTACACCAGTTCACTCTAACTAGACAGCCTTTCTCCCAGTCCTTCTTAATCTGAAATTATGACCTGATTCTGATCCAGGTTAAATTTCTGAACCATGGCGTCACTTGGCATCCCCATAAGCAGTGCCTCCTTAATAATAATAATAATAACATTTATTGCCCAACAGATAAACCACTAATAGGACAATGAATACAAATCAGCGTACAGTGCAAATTAAATAATATATATATATATATAATACAATAGAAAAAAAAATAATAAGTAACTAACAAAGAGATGCAAAAAAAATCATAATTTGTCCGAGGTAATATATAGGTATATTTAAAAAGAGAAAAAAAAAGAAATAAAAACAGAGATAAAGGAAAATATTGCAAAAAAGTGTGTATTAGGTAATTCTAACTCTAACAAAAAGGGTCTTTATATAAAGCATTTGCATTTTTCGCCATATGGCTTAAAGGAGCTTTTTTTAATGTATTAGATCTTGCTCTGGGTATAGTAAAGGTACCGTTAGATCTAGTCGCATGAGTTGGTATATTAAAGCAGATTTGCGATAACAAAGGTGGTGAATCAATTATATTATTTATTAGTTTGAGCAAGAATTGAGCACTTGCCTGATGCTCTCTACGTTAGGTTAACGATAAAAAATTATGTATATTCAGTAATGTATTATAGTCTGCTGCTCGTGAGGGATATGCTCCATCCGCTTTATAAGAAAGATATTTTAAAAATCGTTTTTGAATTCGTTCAAGTGAAATTTGTTGGTATAAATAGTAAGGGTACCATACAATAGAGGCATAGGTTTAACAATTGTATGAAATAATAAAACTAGAGCTCAAGTATTATCAAAATCCCTACATGAGCGAATTAGAAGCAGAATTTGCTATAAGAGCAACCTGACTGGAAAAGGATAAATGGGAATCAAACAGTATTCCAAGGTCTTCAATCTGCGTTTGTCTGGTATCAACAGCGTAAGGAAAAGTTATAGCGCTCTCACATCTTGAGTAAGATACTACTGCACACTTATTTATATTCAAGTTTATTTTATTCTTTGAACACCAGTCCTTGATCACATCCAAATTTCTCTGAAGAATCACACAGTCTGACGTAGAATGAACTTGAATATACATACACACATTTAAATCATCTGCGTAGGCACCAACCTCAGAATCAATGAGATCAAACAAGTCATTGATGTAAATATCAAAAAGTAAAGGACCCAAATGGGATCCTTGCGGAACTCCAGTAGATGCCACAAAGGAACTAGATGTGAAGCCATTATAGGTCACGTAGCATATCCTGTTAGTTAGGTATGACTGCATAAGCTTAATCACGTCATAAGAAAATCCAATTCTATTCATCTTCCTCAACAGTATTGAATGATTAATGGTGTCGAAGGCTTTCGTAAAATTAGTATAATATGTAACATCTGCCTGTCGCCGATTGTCAATACTCTGACTAATAAATTGCGTTACTATTGCCAGATTGGTTACTGTTGATCGACTTAAGTTCATTTAGTAGTTTTTTATGGTCAGTACCGTGCGACTTACTTATCGGTGTTTGACTGTGCATAAGTCTGTATACTGCAGATCTAGCAGCATCTTCTTGTAAGCATATTGTACCAGCTGTCAGATGAATTTTGATTCTAATCTCAATATTTCAACAGAAATCGACAAAACAATCAAATAAATATTCTGCGGTCAAATATGGCATCAGGTTACAGATATTCTAACTTATTTATAGTTTATTATCCGCAAAATCTTCCCGTAGGTATTGGAAAGAATATGAATGAATTAAGAAATTATGTAAAGAAAATTCATTTGTCATCCAATCTAAAATGAATCACAGAAATTTCAGTAACTCAAATATAGTGTGGCCAATCTTTAGTGACCTTTGCAATGCAATGCAAAATCAGTGTTTCTGTGCTAACTAGGTAATTTACAACATATTCTTTACTATTGATTTGCATATTTGTAAATCAATACAAGATTATTTTTTTTCTGTACCTACGAAACAATACGATACAATAGTGTCAATATTGTTTCTTTTCAACGAATCTTACTTAACTGTAATCTGTTTATCGGGTGGGTACCGTAAGCTCAGTTCATTAGCAATTTGCAACGACCACTTCTGTGTAAAACTTGTGAGCAAACCGTTTAAACATGCCATTTACGTAGACACTTACTATCAGATTACATGAGATGAGACACGCATATACCGGTATCAATACAGTTGTTGTTCGAGAGCCAAATAATTAGGACAAGCAAAATCAATGAATGCCGTTCTAGAAATGCTTTCACATCACGTTATTTCGCAAAGTGCTCGGTTTGCCAAGTTGTATTGTATTTACGTTCGCTGAAATCGGGCTAGACGCTTCACATCCGCTTATATTATTTATCTAGGGTCTAGGAGTAGGCGAAACGAGAACACTTAAAACTCAATTGTTAAAAATGTCGCCCTAATAAAAGTAATGTTTTTTTTTTTTATATTCTGGTTTCATGTTTAGATGACCGTAAAATACTTTGTTTAGTTACTAAGGTTTTATTATATTATTTTAGAAAGTATTTGAAATCCAATAAAATAATTTAAAAGATTGAACTTAAACTGTTTTTCTTTAATATTTATTATAACAGCAAAGGTATAGTATTAAAATAAATAGGATTCGTTTTGTGTCTATAGAGCTTTCTTATTTTATATAAGATAGATATATGTATAAGCAAATCAATGTTACAAGAAATTATAATCCCCCGTTTTCTAATACTTTTTTACAATATAGTAGTTACTATAAAAAATTAAAATGCTTTACATTCATTCGCAGTCGTATTTAACAAGGCACTAGAGTCAGTGGCGCAGCTATGGTAGAGCAAACTGGGGCAATGCCCCCAAGGATATAAATGATTTGTATAAATAATCTAACAAAAAATCACACTATTGCATAAAATTAAATTGTTTAATTAGGATAGAGAACCGAAAAGAACAAGATGAAGGATAGGGAAGTCACAATTTGGCGGTGGCAAAAGCCATGAGACGGACTGGAAAAAATTGCGAAATGAACTAGCTGTAGATAGCTGCCTAGATGCAATGCAAACATAGGAGAGTCGATTACCATCCAGCTCAGTTCTTGACGGGCCCCGAACATTTCCGATCCCATATCTCAAAAGGTTTAAAATAGAAGATGATTCTTGTATCCAGTGTGGGGCAGGAGGATCGATATATCACAACATGCTGCAGAGCAAGCAAATGAGCAAACGACAGGGCGGATACAGAGTCCAACACTTAAAATAGTAGACCAATATCAACATACTGTTGGAAAGCCATTTAAACTGGAAGACAATACACAGCTAAAGCAGCAGACTAAATTCAATGAAATGAAGATTCAGCAAACAACCTAGCACCCTCTGGTGTTAATGCCAACCAGCGGTTCCAGAGGTAGGTTTAGCGGGGATGCTCGTATAGGAAGGACCCAAACTAAGATTTTTCTCTACAAAAAAATTAATAAATGCTCAAATCAAGGAACTTCAAAGAACAATTGGAATGGATAGGTGTATTGTGCGAATCATGATTTAAATTTGGTGATAAATGATGCAGTCAGCAATTCTAAAGAGATTTAATTTTGCAAAATAGCTTATACAAGGACCCTAATAGAGTCATCTTATGCAAAGAATAGAGAAAATACAGAAACTGCACTTCAACGTTAGGTTCAACCCTATGGTCACGATTTTATTTTTGGTCTGTATTTTTACTTTGTTTGTGTCTTGTGTAGAAATAAACGTTGATTTTAAAAACTAACAAGTGGAGCATTAACACTAATTTAAAAAACGTCTACCAAAGGTTAAGTTGCATTTTGATAAACTAGTTAAAAGTTAATGTCTTAAATTTTGTAATTATATGCGTATTTAGACAATTTGAAGATAGGCTAGAGCTATAGAGAGTGTGAACAGATTAAGTATTCTAGTTGATTATCTTGACTCAAGCTGAATTTCTTAAAAGTAAATGCACATTAATTCCTAACAAACATTCTGAGATATCCCATTTGACTAAACTTACAACTCAATATATTAGTTTATTAGATATCACAAATATAATTTCTAGTAAGCTAAAAATTATCAAAGATTACCTCAGATCTACTACCTGCTACCATTGATTGAGTGAACGCTGGGGCGACATAACCAGCAAACAAGCAAACTCATGGAAACACCTTCATCAAGAGACCATCAAAGAAGAGAGAAGAACTACTAAAGTTTAGTAGGAATCATCATCGCATTGTAGCAGGTTTCGTAACAGGACTGGCTTGCATATTTCGATGGGTACAAGAAATGGGATATAATACAATACATACAGTGCTGCCGGAGACTTTGTCAGACGGCTTCCACAAAGGAAAAACAAAAAAGGAGACAAGAAAAAGCAATGTCTTTCTTGAACAGTTTTCCGAGACAGCCAAATACAAATACGACGAAACTTAAAAATAAATGAAGAAAAAGAAAATTCAAATATTCTGAAATGTAGATTAAAATTTCTTAACAAACAAATTTTTATATTGAACATAATTTTCTAAAATGAATATTAACGACAATAAATTGCCGTCCCCATACTTTTAAGTAATAATACCACATATATACCATTAGCGTTGTTTCACACATTTTGACTAAGTTTTTATATCTGAAGTAAATAAATCGGAAATAAAGATAATTCTTGTTGGTTTCTAACTTTAACCACATGTTTATTTTGATACACATTGACTAATTATCATCTCTCTCTGCATTTCTCTAGGGGAAACCCAAAAAATAATATACTGCTGCTGTTATAGTTATCTTTACGGTTCTGTGATAGCAAACAATTACTTTTACCGCAGCAGGCTGATACAATATTAAGTAACTCACGAAAGCATGAATAGCTTGATTTAGGTTTATTAAAAACAATTCGTTACAAATCACACCATGTGTGATTAGTATAATTAATTATTATTATTATTATTTAATGGGATTCGGACAGTTCGATCTTAAAAAAAAATTCATTAATTTTTTTCTCAAACTCCTATTACCTCAAGTATTTGAAGCCGTCGAATAGCCTTGGTGACAAAAGCTGATAGTTCGTTAACGATTGCAGGTTAATAATACTATTTCTCTGATACAAATCTAGCTCATAGTTCATAAAATAAAAAAAGAAGCTCTTACAAATTTTTCCACAGCCTAAAACGAAACACATTCAATGTTCACAGTTTTATCTTTCGGCACCAATTAATTTCTGAAGTTCGGTAACACAATTAAGGTGGTAAGACACCAAGGTAACACACTGTTAGGACCAATATTTGGAAGAAAGCATGTGTTAGCTATGTTTTGAAATCGTTTGAAATGAACGTACCAGAAGTCGAAGAAGAAACACAGGAACACATTTACGGGTGTAAGCAACTTTATCCAAAATAATTTCGCGTCAGCTTTGACTATGTAATATACTTCAAATCATTAAATAAAACAAATAATTTGAGGGGTGTAGGGTATCCCGCTCCATCGTTAATAATTTTATTCGAAGATAATTTGCATCACCCTTGTCTATTTAATGTGCTTCAAATTATCGTGACATTAAAAAATAAATAATAATAATAATAATTTGGGGGACACCGGATATCCCGCTCCCCCATTGTTAATTTTTTCCGAAAATAATTTACGTGATCCTGTTGGCTGTGTAATATACTTGAAATTAGATTTTAACAAAAAAAAATATCTGTTAATAGCTACCGAGATATTTATAAAAATCTAAAAATTGTGTAAATCTTTAGAAAGGGCTGTACTCCGAAATCGGGCAAATACGCCGCTAAAAAAATTGCGTTGTTCTTATAACGTGTCACATAAGTTTTGGGAAAAATAATTAAATTCTTTAAAGTGTAACGTAATTTATTCAAATGACCACTTTACCAACATTTTACCTTATATTTAAATTAATTAAAACTACAATTAAAATCATTATTTCTTGTCATTACAAAGGGCCATGGTCCTCAATGGCACGCAGTTTTTGTCTAACTTGTCCCATCATGTTGTGGACGATGTTTATATCAATTTCTCTTATCTTTTGATATATTCTTCGCCTTAGTTGAGCTTTATTTTGAGCTTCCCACCCATTATCATATACTTTTCTGGTCAATATTCCCCAAAAATCTTCGATGGGTCGAGCTTATGGCACATTTGGCGGATTGTCTACTCTTGGCACAAAGGGTATGTTGTGAGCTTCTAACCATGTTCTAGTCGTTCTTGCATAATGGCAACTTGCTAAGTCCGGCCAAAACATTATTTCTTCACGTGGATGAGTCGTAGTAATAAACTGTAGCAACTTCGGTAGGCATCTTTCGGTATAAATGTTGGCATTAACTGCCTCACCCCTCACATGCCCAACATAAGGTCGTGAAACTCCTCTCTCCGATATGGCACACCAAACTAGAATTTTGTCTTAAAATTTTTTTTTGGTTTTGTATTTAACATTATCTGCACAATTTTCTATATTATCGGTATAAAAACCATCATTGCCTTTCATTTCTGAGTGAGAACGTAAAATATTTTTCATCGTCCATGATGATCACTTTATTGTTTGCAAAATGAGTTCGGCGTAATCTACGACAACACATTGGAATTCTTCGTAACTGGTCCGCTGTATAATGTGGACATTTACGTCTTCTACGAAACTTTAGGCCTTTTTTTTCAATATCCTTCTTACAGTTTCATGAGAAAGATTAAATCTCTGGATAACTTTCGGCATGACGTTCCAACGCGGTCTTTTGCACTTTCACAGATTAGGTTGGCGCGATTTTCGGTCAACATTCCGGGACGTCCGCTTTTTGGTAAATTGAGGCATGGTATACCTTGTTCACATTCTGCAATTGTTCTATAAATGGTTGTCTTTGAAATATTTTGATTCCAAAATATGTTTACAATTTCTTGCTTGGGTACATGTCCAACCAGGCTGTAAATGCTTTTCCGTATTTCAAGTTTGTACGACATAATTGGACAAATTATTTGACATCTATGAAATGTCATAACAAGTTTGAGTATTAATGAACATATGTTTATCATGGTTACTAGATTGCAAGTTATTTACAGTTATTTTTACGCCGACGAAAATTTTTCCAAAACTTATGTGACATACGTTACAATGATACTGTTTCAACCTCTCAAGTTTCATAGAAATCTTAATTTTCAGGTAAACTTAAAATTAGATTCCAACGCATGTGAATATTTGACGGTTAAAATACGAAAAATCCATATAGGAAACCTCTATTCGCCAATGTTCATATCATTGCTTTGCCTTTTCAGTCGTTTCGAAGAAGACGAATACATTAAGAGTGTTGAACAAAATAAAAACATTCCTTTTTCTCAAAAAGAAAAAAGAAACTGAACGAATTCAATTGCTTTTTACTGCAATACAAGATACATAAGCGATAGCCAATGAACGTTCTTCGAATGGGTGATCTATAAAAAATTATATATAAAACCAGAGAAAAGTCCTATCTGCATAAAAATGTGCTAAATCGTCCCGGAACATCTTTCATTTAATTCTTTAGGATAAAACTCAGAGAAGAACTGTTTAAAAATATTCGTTGGTTTCTATAAAAAAAAAAAAGAACATAAAACCACATAAAACTGACCTTACTCTAAAGGTCAACCGTATATACGAAATAACATACATAGTGTTTTACCCTTCCAAATAAATCTTTTAAAACATATATACCAAATTATTCCGAATAGGTTTCTGAATTAAAAGCTACCAATTTAAGACTAATTGGATCGGCACTTGCCAAGTAATCAAGGAGAAAAAAGGAGCTAACGGGAAGTCGTGGTCAAAAGTCTCTTAAGTATGTTTGTAATGTTTGTATCCATAAGTTCATTTTTAAGCATTTTAAAAATAAAAAAGGTAAAATTAAAATAAAGATTGAAAATAGACATGGTTAACACTCTATTACACATTTTTTAACCACCAATCAAAGTAATATCAATAAAGGACTATACTGATATGAATTTAGGTAGATTTAGATAAATTGAAATTTGGGTTCATTATTCTCACGTCATTGAGCTTGTAGTGTATCACACCTTAATAAATAGTATTTAAAAAAAAAACAATCGTAATTTATGTTCCAATTTAGATACATTGGAATTTTTCTAATCTAAAATAAATATTGCAGTAAGCGATAACATGGGTACTTATTCCAAAAATCCATTCGTAATTGTTAATCCCAAGAAAAAAAAAATTAGAATGATAAACGTGTTTACTTACATATGTACCAAAACAACAAATGATGTTATAAACATTTATCATAAAGGGATAGGTATATTGTAACTTTCTGAAATACATACCAACCGATCGAAATCAAATTTTAAACAATTAATAAATACAAATTACGTTTATACAGATACCCTTACCCGTTGAAATTCCCATTTAGCGTCTATAATAAAGAATCATATTGGATCTACGTATATTGTCAATTGTTGTTTTTTCTATATTTATACATAAAAAGTGATCTGTACTAGATACATTAAACGTATAAAAATAGGGTCTAAATGACACCCTTTTATAAAATAACACCTTCCGGTGTAAGTTTTTAAACATTATGTATATATCTGTACTATAACAATCTGCAACAATTGAATTGCGAAGAATTATATCAATGGCCAATACTCAACATTGTTTTCCTAATTTAATTACTCCATGACAGCATTAAAAACATAAAACCACATTACAATAGAACGTAGTAGTAATATAATTTTATGACGTACATGCAATTGTAACTCGTTTAATATCAACAAAAACGCATAAGTAGTAATTATGTTCCACTTATAGTACTTCGTGCATTCATAAAATCGTAGAAAGAAAAACAACCGTAAGAATGAATCAATGCCAATCATTCACTCCGCCTCCATGCCCAAAAAAGAGCCCATTAACAAAAACGATTACGTTTGTTTTCCATTGATATAATTTTGTTTACAATTTTTATCAATTTTTTTTTTATCGACCGCTCTTTACATAGCTATAATCTATTTTTATACTTCATTATAGGTTTTCAAAGATTATCTTCCAAATAACAAAAATCGAAGTGGCTCCCTTAGAATTGCAATCCTAACAACTTATTTTCAATTAATTTATGAGACAAGCAACCATCCCAATAAACCGTATTTTGCTTACACTTCTGTTCTTATTTATATTTATGTATTTTAAAGAATTTAATTATTCTAAATAACACCAGTAAAATTGGAAGTGTTTACATAATAAACAGCAATAATAAAATGCCAACTAAGTACTCCCGCGCATCAGAAATAACAATTACAAAAGTTAGTGCATTTAATTACGGAAATTATCATTGTTTTATGTTATCATACTCTTATAACGTGTTGTTTTAAATTATAACGGAAGTACACCCTAATGTTACATATAAAATGTATAATTTACTTACTTTTGCTTCCACAATCTGCACAAACATTGTTTCCTGGAATTTTTTGTAACTTTAATAATTCTTTCTCATTTCTATCTGCCATGGCACAACAACAACATCACACTTTAGAGGACTGCATACATATATTCACACCAATACAAACTTATTTACTGTCCTCCATTTTTAAAACGATGCGAGGTTGTTTTGACATGTTTTGATTATATACAACCAATGGCGGCTCGTTCGTTTACTATTTACTTTAGTGAATTAAAATGTTTCAATGGTAGGCAAATCTAAAAGTAAAATTTTTCCTATTCACGAGCAGCTTCACGAAACATATATTTTAAATATTGTACATTACATTAAAATTAAAATATATTTGGATTAATAAAATGTATGTAGGATGACACACAACGCACCACAGCGCACTATTTCAGTTGTCACATATTGACATTGGCATTTCATCCAAATTGTAATTGTATACATTTCTTGATCATTACTATTCAATTATTCACGTATTCAGTAAAATGTTGTCCTCCGCAAGCAATCACATCTTAAAACAAGTTATTTCAAAAAGTATTAATATAAATGCGCGCAGCATAATAACCACTTCATCATTGAAAGCAACTTTTAAGGTTCAAGATGATAAAGACTTTTCAGAAAAAGTTGAAAACAGCAAGGATCCAGTAATTGTTGATTTCTTTGCAACGTAAGTATGATGCGTAATTACTTAACTACTGCTTTAACGCATTGCAATGAGACTTCTGTATTTTTGCTCATCATGATTTATGAATTATTTATGTGATGTAGATGGTGCGGACCATGTAAAGCATTAGAACCAAGATTGGAAAATGTTGTAGCGAAGCATAATGGTAAAATCACTCTCGCAAAGGTAGATGTCGATTCACTGGGAGAAGTCGCTGCAAAATACGAGGTAGCTATGAACTTGTTTAATACCAAAATTTCAAAATATGTGAATTTTCAGGTTGGCACAATACCAGCATTGGTTGTCTTTCGGAATGGAAAAGTGCATGAACGACTTATAGGGTTACAAGATGAAGATAAATTAAGCTTATGGGTTGATAAAGTGTTAGAATCCAAATAGAATTGTATTACAATAACGGTAAATACATGTATATAAAATGATTTGTTGTATGTTAATAAATAGTTATATATAGCTATTGTATGTTTGCATTCATAACCCTTCGTGTTTAGTTGACAGTACATGGCTTATGAAAGAGACATGTTAATATACTCCCTACACTGTTAATTTGAATCTAAACGCGCATTCAAGTTTTTCAAACATGTTTTATTTGCGCGCATGCTCAATTTTAACAGCTGATTTTAGGGTAACCAGGACAAGCAACATTAGACAGTTGACAGACTGTATAACCCTGAAAATAATTTGCATCGTTTAAAATTGTAAACGAATTTATAATATTATTTTACTATATCTCTTTCCAAAATGTCTGATTCAGAAGATGAGAATTTTTGCTTTTATGGAAAGGCTTTAGAGCCATATGATGAGGGTAAAATCAATAGTATCCTTTGCATATATATATTATTGCTTTAATATATTTCAGATGCAGTACCAAGGAAAAAACCAATATCTGTTGAAGATCAAATTGCAACAGATGCTCAGGGTAGACGACGTTTTCACGGTGCCTTTACAGGCGGATTTTCTGCTGGTTTCTATAATACAGTCGGATCGCTGGAGGGATGGAAACCCAGTGAGTTTAAAAGTTCACGGAGCGAAAAAGCCCAAGCCAAATCAGCTAAACCAGAGGATTTTATGGATGATGAGGACATAGGAGAACATGGATTTGCACCCCATACAGTTAAAGCAACTAATGATTACGCATCTAATAGAAAAAGAAAGAAACAGGTATGTACATATATATTTACTTAATGTATTTCCTTCTAAATTAGTAGTATAAGGAAAATATTAGAAGCATAGGGTACGAAACTTCAGTTAATAGTTATTGCTGCTCTACAACGATATCACGTATATAGTTACCGTAGTAAAACATTTATTGATCGTTGTGCTGTTTTTCATGTTAGCAAGAATGTTTTTATGAGAGCTTTACAGAAATAAATCTTAGTCATACAATTATATCTTATATCTTTCGATGTCAGGTAATAAAATCTTTTCAAATTTAAAAATATCTTCAACTATATAGGATGTAGTGAGAGTCGATAACCACCTATTTGGTCCAATGCCTTTTTAACTGTTCTTGTATGTTGTATTAACATGCGTTCTATGCTAACCACTTAACTATCCTTTTACGCTTCTTGTGGTCTCGTGTGTAAGATCATAGCCCGCCATAGCCGGCGATCGTCTATACCAGTCAACCTGTTGAAACCAACACATACTTTATCATATGTCCTCCTCTTCTTTTCATATGTCCTGTTCATATATTTTGAGCTCTTATAAAACCTTCTACACTCACTTCACCATACAGTTCTCAAATTGTTGCACTTATTTTGTTTCCTCTTCTCTTCAAGTATCTTTCGTTCCAGTATTACCCACTTTTCTCACTTCTGCTTATTCATTTCTTCATTGAAACTATAATGCTTTTCTTCTTTCTGTACTGTACCAACTTCTGGTTCCAACGCTAAAAGTGAAGGCGCTGGAAGACCTACAGCAAATTAGTGTTGGGAGGAGAAACAATTCAATATGTCTAAGGAAAACACCTTAGGATGTGGTTGGCTTAAAGACTGGAGCCCGCACGTATCTAGAAATTATACACAAGAGCAATTGGATCTATTACAACATATGTGGTATCGTGAGCAAAGGTGTGGAAGGCGAGACAGCCAAAATGCTAAGTGATATATAAAAACTGGCTTGTCTATGTGCTACTGGTACAAACAGGTTGACTGCCACTACTACACATTCACATGCAGGGAATAACACGGCGATGACTATCAAAGGTTATAATACCATGAAGCTCTGGCTCTTCCTTCGACATTACCAAATCGCAAGTTACAAAGTCTATAAAAGAATAGATACGAAATAAGTCCCAGGAGTGATGGAAACAATTACTATAAGAGAAACAGGCAAAACAGTTCCTAGAGGAACAAGGAAATAAGTCCTTGTGACCACCCCAATTTTAATCTAATCTAAACTGGTTCCAAACATTATACATACTCTTTGTTTGACGTCATTTTGTCATCGTAGGTATATGTTTTTCATTACGAGGACTTTTTGAAAAGAGTGGATTTTTTTGCTGTTACTCTTGTATATTGGTTCCATAGAATAGGATATACAGATGAATTTTTTGTAATGGCGGATACGTCATAGGATTTATATACCTAAATTCGTTTGTTTTCGAGATATTTCGATTCTTTACGAAAAAGTGGCATATGCAAGCTCTTAAACAAATGCTATTATCTCATATGCACTTCCGATTTCTTTCAATTTACCCGGCATACTTGCAAATTCAAGGTAAATGCATCAAGGTGGTGCGTAATAATTATTGTATCTTTTGTGTGAACATACAGAAAAGATTAGTTTCGAAAAACACAAAAAAACTCAAACATATTAAATGTAATCCCCTACTTTCCCTTCATTATTATTGTTCAACGCTCAAAATAAGGGCCGTTTCCATATAGCGATCGCTGCAGTTCGTCGTCGTAGAACGCCTGTGTAAATCCAATATTTGTCCTATGACCACGCAAACTTTTTCTAAAGTGACTTCCAAATCCCATAGTTTGTGCCCATCAATTAATTTTCTGACCGTATAAAAACCACTTGCCTAGTTATTGTTGAACAAGGAAATATTATCGTTTTTGTCAGTTAAATTTCCTATGCCTGTACTCTTACATTTTTGTCAATCTTTGTAGAGTATGATTAGATACAGTTTAATCAGTGTGTAGGTATAGAATAACATTACTTTAATAAACCCATGTTCGTTTAAATACAAAGTCTGATTGAACCGCGGAACTTTAACGTGATGCATCGTCATTCTTCTATATTTCTGCTTCTACAAAATTCCGTCTGCTTCATTGTTTATCCATTTCAGATATTCTCAGATGGACCAATACCTGGCGATCCAGTTTTGCATACGTTGATAAGTAGAGCCAACGAAACTATTGGATATTTATTAATGAAAAATATGGATTTAAAACAAAAGCCTAAGACCTCTGAAATATCAAATGAAGAAGAACCGAAAGTGTACGGTTGTTTCATGCCTAAAGCATATGAAATAAAGAGAAATGTTGATTTTGAGGATGGACCGAAAATATATGTGGATTATATTAAAAATCCCAAAAGCAACACATTCGGTTTAGGATATCAGGGATTAGATAAAGCTCATATGAATTTTTTTAAATCTACACAGTTAATTGTAAAAGATAAAGATAAAAAATTATCCATTTCTGGACAAGCTTTTGGTGTTGGAGCATTTGAAAATGAGGACGAAGATATCTATGCTAAAGACGACATGACACAATATGACTTTGAATTAACAAGTGAGAAAAAAATATCTGCTAAAGAAAAAAAATCTGATGCCGTTTTCGATTGTTTCTTATTATCTAAGGCTTCTTTGCTCTCGACACAAACATTTCCACCACCGACCATACCACACAGTTTCTCTGGTAAGCATAAAGTTAAAAAATCCCGATTTGAGCCCATCCTAACAGAAACAAAAACAATTGAAAGAAAAGATATGACTGCAATAATTAGAGGTAAATATATTGGGGAGGATACAGATTATTCGGTACCTAGCACTTCTAATAGAATTTCGGAAAATGTCGCCTCTGTGTCCGTTAATACTACAACAGATTGTGTAAATTCCATTAAGCAAGAGAGTGAGAGCAAACCAGCTAAACATGACTTCACTTCTGACATTTTAAATGACAGATTTGTTTCCGCATCGCAAGAAGAAAATCCACATGATATATTGGAAGAAGTAAAAAAAAGCGAAACAGATCATGGTACGAAAGAAATGAAGGATGCTGCTAAACTAAAAATGTATGGACCATTAACAAGGATCATAAGTGATTGGCAGCCTTGCAGTCTATTGTGTAAACGATTTAATATCCGTGAACCTCTGTTGGAGTAAGTATATTTCCTGATTTATATTTCTATCAGATGTTAATTTAATTTTAATTTACAGCGAGAGAAGTAAAAGAAATGAGAGAAAGAAAAACCACATTATATTTGAATATCAGAAGAACAACGAGGATAATGTAGCTTTACAACCAGGCTTAAGAATTACTAAGCAAGAAGATTCCTCTACATCTCCGGCGCCACCATTAGTGACTATAATCAACAATGATACAAATAAATTTGTGGAAAATCAGCCTGAATTGATTCAAAATAATATTGAAGAAAAAGAACCGGTAGCAAATACAAGTACAAATAATCTAACGAATAATGAAGTAAATACAGAAGAGACAAAAATGGCTGAGCTGGATATATCAGACAAAATTAACGTTTCTAAAAACATGGATTTATTTAAAGCAGTTTTCCTAAGCAGCAGTGAATCTGAAACCGAGGACGAGGAAGAGAAAGAAGAGGAAGTGAGGAATAGAGAAGATATGATGAAAGAGAATGTTCTAAACGACTATTTGGTGCCAAAGATAAAAAGCACCAAACAGGGAATATTGTCGCACATCAAATTTAATCCCCTGTTTCAAAAAAGGAACACCGAACCACCATCTACTGAAACGACAGAAAAGGAACAAGCGGAAGCAAATACAGAAAAAGAAAAAGAATGCCCAACAAAGCAAGATGTGAATATGTATGGGCCTGTTTTACCTGATAAAATGCAAACCATCACCCACGCATATAAACCAGAAATTGTAGCAGATGATGAGTGGATAGAAAAAGATAATGTTAGCGATAGGAAGAAATCCCACAAGCATAAAAAGAAACATAAAAAGGAAAAGCATTGTAAGAAACAGCATAAATCCAAACATAAACGATAAATAATCATATTTAATGTACATACAATTAATATTAAGACTGTGATAATTTGTAGGTATTTTAAAAAGAACGCTAATACTTAGTAATAAAGTATAGAACCATTAATATCGTGTTATTTGTTCATTTTCCAACTAGGCAAAAATAAATTAAAAGATTTAACTTAAAGAGGTATTTAATAAACAATCTTGTAACATTAAAGATTCTATAAAATGCTATCTAACTAGTTAAATAGTATATAATCTGAATCAGAACAAATGATGGCGTTTTGTAGTCATCGTTATAACAAAAAATATTAATGCTAACCAAAGTGAAGATTCTATAAAGTTTTAAATTGTACAATTTAGAGTTTATTTGCCTGTATGCATATGCAATGTCTATGCAATTCAATCGACTTCAGTGGTTAACAAGTTGCATAGTTCAAAATTTATATACACTACCCTCCATATTAGTGCGGACACTTAAACTAATTTTTTAAAAAAAGTAATGGAATTGCCCTTACATATAGTTAGCATATTTATATGACGTCCCTTATGAACTCTATAACCAGTTGTAGGGAAATACTTCACGAATATCGATTAGAGCGTCTGTAAAGAACTTTTATGTTTTATGAGCCATTTTGGTAATTTCCGGAATAAACCTCAGCGTTACAGATAGGATTATTTTTTGAATAATATTGCAAGCATCTCAATTGAAATGCCAAAGGGGAGACCAACAAGTTTAGAAAAGCGTTATTTAATTGCGTTGCATTAAGAAATTTTTGAAAAGGCACATTTTAATACATTGACTGCCGTATCATATTTGATTCACACTCGCATTGATTGTTAAGAAACTATTTGTTAGTGATATCACTCGGCAACATCAACACACGAGCAGTTTAGGAGATCGGGTACGTTCAGGTCGTAAGCGTATAAGATCTTATGCCAACGATGAACATATAAAACTGCTGAGCAAGCGAAATAGCAGGCCGGGAGCACCAAAAATCGCCGCAGAAATGAATCGCGACCGTGCAAGAGATATTTCTGTTAGGTACTACAATGAGGAGAAGATTAAAAGCTGCAAATCTTCAGCCACATTGCACCAAATAAAAATGGCTACAGCTGCAACTTTTTACACATGCACAAATAAATAATGGAGTGTGAATTGGAGGAAATTATTTCCACGCTTATATCTGTCAAACACATCAGTACTATTTGAAAGCTAGAGCAGAATGTGGTACAATAATTAGCTAAAAACAGAAAATATGCACACAAGCACAAACAACTCATACCTAATACCACCAACTTTATTGGTATACATATATTAAATTGTCTAACCATCAGAAGAAAGAGCCTAACAAATATGGCCGCGACATGTCTTCCACTTACATTCAAGATGCAGTCTCCAGGTAATATATACATGTCTAAAAGCCTGTTTTACACGGTCCGATTTATTGGCCAATAAGTTGACCTTCGATTTTATTGTAACGTGTAAAACAGCAAATAATGTACGATTACTTGAGCAATTTATTGTCAAAAAATCGTACAATAAATTGAATTGAATAGAACATGTTCTATTTTTGCCACGATTTTTCCCTAACTTGATGTTTTAATACCAACGCAGTAAAAGAAAAGTATCAATTTATTGTTTTTAAACTAAAGTGTACGTGTTTTAACAGCACATATCTACCACAACTGAACCTGCCTATGTATATATTCAACCTAACCCCGTTTAACCCGCGAACAGGTTTCTATCATAGTTTCTATGGACTAGCATAGCGGAAAAGACGAAAATGCAGAATAGCCAATCTATTTTTATAAGTATGACAATTTCCTAATTCTCAAGTTCAATTATTAACGAAATTAACCGAGTAAGCACGATTGTTTAAACATTGCGCAATTTATTGTATTCATGTAAAACACCATAGTTTTACCAATTTCTTGGTAAAGAAATTGTTCAATTAATTGGCCAATAAATCGGGACGTGTAAAACAGGCTTAAACTGTGGAGTCAAATTTTGAAGTGTTTGTCTAATTAAGGCGCGCTTTTGTAAGAAGAGCAAAAGGCTAAAGAATATGTTACAGGATTGTGTATTGTTAACTGTCAAGTTAGAAAGAAGTTCTTTACTTGTTTGAGGTTGCTTTTTCCTACACCGGTATAGGAGACTTGAGGCGAATCGAATATATTTTGCGAAAAGAAGATTATTTAGAATTATTGCAAGAAAATACAATATCACCGGGGCAACGTCTAATCGGTAAAAAATTGGTATTCGTCGAGGGTAACGACCCCAAATACTTAGCGGTGATATATAAAAATTTGTTAAATGACGGATAAGGCAATGGCACTTAAAAAATAATGACATGGACATTACAAAGCCCTGATCTAGATCCCATCGAGCTGTTACGGGATGAATTCGACAAGATGAGGATCCAAAAAGTTGGTCCTACTTCAATAGCCCACATGTGGAACATATTACAAGAGGAATTGAATAATATGCCAAATAGGGCCCCCCCCCTCCCCCCCCCTAAAGATGGTTTCTTTAATGAAAGGAATATTTAAAAAGCGTTTGTTTATTTTCCGTTAGAATAACTTTTTTGTTACTACTATAGTGCAAAAGTACTTTTGGCGTCGATACTTTTTCATCGTTAGCTTACTAAAATAATATCGAATGGATACTGATGTTTCTTACTTACTACAGTCACTTTATTTTCTAACGCGCCTGTCCTCTATTGATAAGAAATTAAACATATGACTATTAACCGGTACTCTTCAAGAATTCTTTTATTACTAAAAACTCGGAGATTTAAATACATTTTTTATTTTGATATAATAAAATTTTAAAATCAGCAATTTTCGTTTTATTAAAATATACTTATATCCATTATACTTACAATTTATATGACTAAACTCTTTTCAGTAAGATAAGTACGTACTGTCAACGATAGATAACGTTATATTTTTAAAACTACTCGACCAAATTTAAAGTATCGATACTTTTTTGTTTAATTACTAATATGTATCGATGTTCGCCAACGATACTTTTCCGATACCGAGTATCGATACTTTTCTTTCAATACCGCGTCCCTACGCTCACTACAACTTACGCGGTTATTCCTAAAGTCCATGACGGTACATTGAATCACTCACCGCTACTCGACTCGTGATTCAAACTTGTACTCGCATTACGACAAACGTCATTGTGACACTTGTGTTTTAATATACTATTGTTTGTTTTGTTTCTGTTATTATATTGCTTGTGGAACGATGAATCACTGTTACAGAATATACATCCAATTGTGTCCTAAGTTGTCTTACAATTTGTATCAAATTCGGTTCTTTATTTACTGCTCAAGCAATGTAATTTTCTTTTAATTTTGTTATACTTACGACCACATATCTTCTCTCTCTAATCTGGATTTATAAACCTCTTCACAACACTTTGAATTGTGGATCGCGGTCCTTGTAATGTTGTTGCTCTTTCCGGATACGATTTTCCTTTTCGGTACAAGTTTTTCATCTGTACGTCTGTTTGTTGACATTTTTATTTTCAATGTAAGTTTATTGTTTTGTAGCGTTTAATTATTATAACAAGTTAGTATTGGCACAGATAGACTTATTCAGTTATGCTAGATGCTAGTGATCGAAATGAAGGAATATGTATTAGGTTATAATTCCAGGGGAATCCTTGATGTATTCAGAGTTTTGCAACACGCAGTCATTATGTTTTGGTATTTGTTCTGACTGTATCGATTAGTGATCGTATATTTGGGTAATATTTATCCAACGTAGTAATTGCTTCTTATACTTGATGTTTTCCTAATATATTCAGCGTTATAAAGTTTACAGCAGCATTTTATTAAGCACAATTTGTAAATTAGATAGCCTGTAGGTATTTATATTCTCTACTACATCCATAGATCTCCTTGATTTTTAATCATCTCTATATTACAACAGTAGTAAAGAGATCTTAATATTGAGCAAACATCCTGTCTATTATCAGAATCGAGATTACCAGTTTGAACAAGTTTTAACCACTGTATGATGTCAACGACGATGCTGCCTACAGGTAAATATTATGTAAATATATACATATATGGGTGCCTATCTAAAGTTTGCATTATGTACACATATGGATTAGCAATGATCACCACTTACATAGGTAGTATATCATTTTACGTAACACTTTAAAATGAAGATGGTAACTAATCTGCTATAAAATTACATCTTTGAAAACTACAACCAAATTAAGAAAAGAAATGTTCTTAAACTCTAAAGTTTAAACACATTATGTTTTCAGAGAGTTATTAAGAATTATTAATTCATTTTCTAATACTGGCACCTCATGTAGGATCAAAGATAGGGGAAAGTGCTCTGCTATGAGATACTATTAGTACCTTTACTAGTCTACTGAGTCATAAACTACTAGCTACTAGTTGGTGATCATTGGTTTGGTACACGATATAATCTTGCCCAAATCAAGCAATATTTTTCCAGGATAATTTGAAATATCAATAAGTGAAAATCATAAGTTTACAAACCTTGGGATTGTTATTTTGGTGAAAAATAAAAGCATTGTGTATAATTTATTATTCACTAATTTTTTGTTCTACATTCTTTAATATTTTAGATAGATTTAATTTTCCTTTACTAAAACAAAGTTGGCTATATCTAATGTAATACATAACAGAATGCCAAATATGAGGTATCTTATATTAGGGCTACATTTCGTCGTATACTAGTTTTGTTCCTCAGTTCTCTTAGCATACCCTACTTAATTTACAGATGGATTCACCTAACGGAAAGAAATGGTCCAAAGATGCAATGGTGGCTACGGTTGCAGCAGTTAGAGAAAAACGAATGGGTTACCTATCTTAAAGCCGCGAAAGAATTTGGTATACCTACCTGGAGGCACGATTGAATCTTATGCTAAAGATAACAGATCTATGGAGGAACAGATTGGGTAGAAGACCGGCCCTAAATTTGGCATTTTATGACGTGCATTAAATCAGTATTGTATGGCTATATTAGAGCGTTATTATGGATTGAGTTGGTCACACATAAACAAATGGCATTCCAGTTAGTGTCATGAAATGAATTTTCCCACCATTTTAATATAGACAGTTGGACAAAAACGACTTCTAAAATGTTTAAACCGGCATTCAAATTCGACGTTGAGAAAATCCCAAGAGATGTCGAATACGAGGGCAATGAGTTTCAACATAGTCAATACATTTTTCGAAATTTATGAGGCCAAATTACGTAAAATGAATTATACTTCATATCAATGGGACCGACGTTACCATTTCACAATATAAACAAAATAAAATTATAGCAATTCCCTTTCATTGCTATAATTAAAGTATAAAAGTATAAATAAGCGCACACTGAGGAAACACCAGATTCTAAATTAACAAAACCGGTTTTGACAACAAAATATTGTTGAACTAACTAAAATTATAGTAAATCTAACAAAAAAAAAATGTAGTGAAGTCCAGAAACGTTGACGTGATTGACTCGACACAAAAAATTGTTTGTCTTTGGTTTGCCTCTCTCCCCACCTTACTGAAAGCAACCATTGGATGTAAGTCTTATATTTCCACTAGAAATACACTATGCTAAAAAATTAAACGTATCTAAGGAGTCATCCTGTATAAATGGTTACAACTAGTCTTGTAATGAATTTATTTTCATCAGGGTAAAATAAAGTGGCTATTATGGAAAATTCTATCAACGCTTTCAGAAAGACAGGACCGTTTGCTTGCGACCGTCATATTTTTAATACTGAGTTAGGGCAGACTGAGACTACTTACGGGAGTCCTAACTGGCAACTGCGCACTGAATAAGCACTTGCAGTGGACTTTTCCCTCTGCAGAAACTGTGGGAGAGCAGAAGAAACTCTTGTGCACCTCCTGGCCGACTGCCTGGCAGCGGACAGAGAGAGACGGAGTTGTCTAGGGGTCGCTCGGTTAGACGAACCCAGTCTAAGTAAACTACTCTCGACCAATTTGCGGACCTCTTTATTCGGGTGGGTCTTATGGATCACCCAACGTACGAAAATATATGTATTTCTAGCTTTGTAAAGGAATATTGGTTCAATAACTTACAATTTGAGGTTAGGGTAATTGCACACAAATCTTTTATTATCCAATATTGTGAAGGGATATTAAAATACACCTATACATCGCGAAAAGCTTCGGGAGACTCATGGGAGACTGTTGTTTCCCGCCCAGAGGGATGGTGTGGACGACAACAGCATCCCCTGGTGGTGGCGTGTTACAGCTTCTATTTTGCACATGAAGTTCCATCCTGTGTTTCCGTAACGTCGTCTTCAAAAAAATAATCGCCCAACGATATTACATCATAACAACAATAACAGATATGTAGATCTTTGTTGTTGACGATTAACGAGTCGCAATTACTGCACAATAAAGCAATTAATATGTATATTAGTAGATTTTAATGATATCATTTAGTACTGGGATAACTGGTTTTTTGAGTAATGTCTGCATATTATAGAGCGATGAGCATTTGCTATCAGGTAACTAGGAAATGTTCTTATGTACCTATTAAGTAAATAAGAGTATATACTATGCATATCATAGCTATTGCTTCTACATGTAGTACTTCCTACGTAACGTAGAATTACCATTATACCTTTGGTGTGAATAATTACTCATATTTTATGCGTGCCACCCAAAATGTTTGATACTATTTTAAATTGGGAAACCATTTTCCAAAACAACTGATTATATGAGAAAAACACTTTTCCACTTTTATTAGAAATAGTTATTTATAATTCAAAGCATCATTAACCAAAGTATTGAAAATAAAGAAAGAGTTTGATAAATATTTTATTAGGAGGCTGCCATAGTAATTTTACAAAAGTATCTGATATTAAGATACTTTCCCCTATGCAGTTGTATTTAGCGATTGTTAATCAGGTCGACTTTCATTAAGTGGAAGTTAACCTCTGTAGAGGTATTTATCCACTTAGTTTATTTTTGTTTTATTTTTTTATCGTAAAATATAACGAAAATAAATATGTATAGGTATGCGCGAATAAAAAATTAAGTATTCACTTATAAACGCAGATTCCTAAATATATTTTTAAATAGGTGTAAAAAATTAAATATATTTCGAATTTTAACATTTACATATTTTGAGACATAAATCAGCACTTAACATTCTTTTGCCGAATATAATTTAAGCACTAACATATCAAAATAACAACAAGAATTAACACAATTACACCTATATCAACTGCATTCTTGTATAAGAAAGGCTAAATTTCTCGAATACTTAACTAATGTGTTTAGTGATAATGGTAGGCAAGGCAATTCCTATTACCGTAGTTATGTATCTAAGCAGTACCTTGGACTATATTTTTATCGCGTTCGTGTTCAAATTTTCGTCGACGACGCATTTTATACGCGTATGTTGAAAATATGTAATATTAAAGGTAGGACAAACGAAAGCAGAAAATACAAAGTTATTTTTATATTGTCATCATAATTAACAACCAAAGAAAAATCGTTTCCAGTATAAATATGAAATACTAATTTTTTAAAACCCATAAAATAAAACCATACTTATTTAACACTATAAGGGTGAATAAATATTGTAGATTATTTTGAAGAATGATTTCCGATTTACATTATCTTATTCATTTGTAATATAAACTATTATACTGTCTAAAATTTAAACTTGTTTATTTAACATTTACAATAAATGTTCATACCATTCCATTTTACATAATTATATAAAATATGTGAGGGAAGTATTGGAAAACACGGAGAGAGGCTTGGTGAATACAAACGGTGAAAGATTCTAACCAATACAACATACGAAAAAACATAAAATGAAATTCCACAAGAAACGGAATCAATAATAGATACAAATTACAAGATTCTTGGTGTCAATGCTTCTACACAAATTTTACATCTTTCTTGTTGCTCATACGCTAACATTTACTTTTCATAAAATAGTATCTTTATCAATATTTTTGACTGCTTTTAGTGATACAATACTGTTTACTCTTGCAACAGAGTAAATACAGTTTGTACAGTACAAGTTTGAAATTGTACCTATAATCAAATGATGACAATTCAAAGAGCTGCAAATGCAAATACGCCTATCAATACATATTTGTTTCTCAACATCTTAGTTCAGCTTAGGAAAATATGTTGCGTCATCTAGAACAAAATGTTTGCAACATTTGAACATTTATCTTGGGTTAATAGTTGCATAAGAATCTAAGAGTGTTGAATAAGCCTTTATAACTATCTTTTATTATTCCCAGTTAATTCTAGGTTCTGCTCTCAATTTTATTCTTAAATTTTTATAGGATGATAACTTTAATCCGAAATGCCATCATTCCATTGAAACAGATACACTCGAAGAAACCATTGCGTTATTCATTGTAATAAAATGTCAATTATAATATAGTACGTGCAATTATTTTGTTAATTATCTTAATTGTCATTCTATTCGAATTCTAACATGCCATATAAAGGTTTTATGCCACAAATAATGCATATCACTGTAGTGATGATCCATTGCGAAATAAAGATTACTATTATTATTATTATGTTTCAGTAGCCATAAAATATTAAGGATGTAATTGCAATTAATGCAAATTTGCCGGTACCTTAGTTTACTATTCTGATTAATACCAAACTATTTATGTATGTTCAGATATTACACTTCGCCAAATGTAGATTATAGGCACTGAGACACCTACATTGCAAGAAAAAAATAGGTGTATTACTACGTAAAGCAACTAGTGTAGCAGACCCTGATGTTATGGACAGATTTCATGCGTTTCAACAATTCCAACGAGCGACTATTTTTGGAAACGCTGGTCAAAACAATACATAGGAGAACTTCAAGAATAAACTAAATGGATACAAAGAAACGAAAATATCTCGATTGGAGTTGGAGCATTAGTAGATACTAATGAAGGATGATATAACACCACCTTTTGGCGACTGGGATGGATTATCGAAGTGTATCCCGAAACTGACGGTGCAATTCGTGTTGTTACTGTGAAAACACGTGCGGGCATTCTGTGTAAACGTGCAGCGACGATAATTTGCTGTCTACCAGCATGTACAAACAATAATATCAGAGATTTGTGTTTTAACATTAATTTTAATATTGAATTACTCGCTAATAGGTTTTAAAATGTTATTTTGGTTTATATAAAGACTATCCCCGCAAGGCGGGGAATATGTTACCTATTTTAAATATAATATTTTAATATTCATTTGTAACTATTGACGCACTCTTGTGATGTTTTAGAAAAACATATATAGGTACATACATGTGTAACTGGTACAAACAATAAAGTGCATATTAAAACAAAAAATACAGTCCATTTGTTAAAAATCATACAACAGTTGTCATTAAGATCCTGATCTTCCATTATATATTGGAACCCAGCTTTCCCTTTGAAGGAAACGGTACGTCAGGGTAGCTTCGTGATAGAAATACTACCGCGGCCAAAAAAATGGAAATACCAACATTAATGAAGTTAACGTTTTGTTATAATTTTACACAGTAGGTATAAGTCGGAGTTTAGCGCTATAAATTTATAAATACCATTAAAACTTCCAATGGCACAATGACGTGCCATATTATTGGGTTAGATTCGTTTAATGATGAGATAGAAGCTGAAACACAGGGAGAAAAATGTAGGAAATTTTACTACAATTGTCAGCATTTATACTACACATTGTAGTACATATAGGGACAAGTACAATTTGCAGCAATGTTTACCATCAAATTGTAGCACTAAGTTTGTAGTATTAATTCTTACAATTTGTATGAAAAACAAGAATGAACAGTTAGTTTTCTTTCAACAACATTGTAAGATAAAGCAGTATTTATTGTAGTAAAGTTGTATACAATTTTGTGTGACTTTTCTATATACTGGTGAGCATAAATTAACACCTGTTGTAATAATATTTATTCCACCAAAATATAATATATAACTTAATACTACATTGTTGTGTGGATAAGTTCCAACTTGCGTATTAATATATGTAGTATATATACTTATGCAAATTACTATATATTTGCAATAATTTGTACTAATTCTTATTGTGAATTTTATCTAAGGTAGTATGTAAAATGTCTACCTTGCAGTTTTAAAATGTTTCAGTCTCCTGTAGCACTTCTAATATTTCTATCGTTAAAGTTTCATTTCATTATTAAAAGGATCAAAGTAGGTAGTAAAGATACACTATGTTAATAAACTAAAAACATATATTCTTAAACTAAGCAAATTCACAAATAACAGACTTCAACTTAACACAAATATTTAAAACAAAACAGCAGTCTTCTGTAGTACTTCCTAATTTATTTATTATAATTTTACTATACTACTATGCTACCGCATCGCGGGCGTACCCTCTCAGAAGCTACAATCGACAATTGTATTCTACTTTCGGTAATTTTCACATTTTCTTCCATTGACAATTGACTATTGGTACTATTACATCACTAGGTAAGTGCCTGAAGACGGTTTATTAACTGAAACTACCACAGTAATATAATAAGATTGTAATAAATAAATTGGGAAGTATAGATATATATTAAAATATGAAGAGAGCACTATTCTTCACAACCGCACCTAACACAGGTAAAACCAAAAGGGAGGACAATGCATTTCAGTGTCGCGTGATCGAGAACGCCAATCGTCGATGAGCATGTCAATGCAAATTGGCGCGTTATGTAAATGTAATTGGGGATGCGCAAAACAGCGCTATCCCCGTTATATCTGTTTTCACCAATTCCATGTCGACCAATGATAGAAAATATTTTAGGTATGTGAATATATAGCCAAATTAAAAACAACTACAATTTCACCAAATATAAACATAAAAAAAAAACAGATTTAAATTATTAATTTCAACGCACAATGTAGAAAATGTCGAACTTATTAAAATAAAGAATGTAATTCTGAAACAAGCAGTAACACCTTCTCCGCTTATCTAGGTCCACACATTTACAGAAAATCATCCATTACTTTGCAATTTTTTGGCGTATCTTTCCTCGAAACGTTGATTTGGAAGTTTGTAAACACCGACACGGCCGTTGGAACTGGACTGAAAACCATTTTCATCGAAAAACACAACTTTACTACAGAACTCGCCATCTTCATTAAGATACTGCAAAGCATATCCAACACTGGTGTCCTTGTTTGCTTGCGTAAGAAATGGTTTCGTACAGTTCTAACTGATCCTAGGAAATTTGAAATTTCTCGGGCTTTGACTGCGGTAGAAAAATGTCCTTCTACAGCAGGGTTTACTAAAAAACCATCTTCTGCGGTCGATACTTTCGGACGGCCGGAACAGCTTACTGGTTCAAGAGTATAAGATTGGTGCCACTTTTTCTTAATTTTTGAAATGCAGTTACGGCTTACGTGTAAATCTATTGCAAGACGCCGTAATGACCAACTCGAAAGAAATGGCTCTTGCTCTCAGTTAAATGTCTAGACATTTTCACATTCAAAACACTTTTAACAGCTACTGACAATTAAACCGAATTAAACAATATGAAATCAGCAAATGCTTGTTTTACTTACTATACCCATTTACAATAGGATAAAAATTAAAATAAAGTAACGGCGATTGAACACAACTAAAGTCAGAAAAATAACTCAAATCTAGGCTACAATAAAACAAAAAGGAAAAAAAAAAACTTAATTATTGCGCAAGGCAAAGAACTCGTCTAAATTATAGAAACTGTGCAACAGGAGAAACTTCTGCAAAGCATTGCGAAAGGGCGCAAAAGTTTGCAAAAGGACAATTTTACGAGGTAGATGATTATAGATCTTGACTCCCATACCTTTCACCCCTAGACTAGTAATGTTGAGAGTGTATCCCGCAGTATGCAGATAATCTCTTGCTCTAGTCTGATAGTCATGGTACTCGGCATTAGAGGTAAAACTATCTTTTTTTTTTGTGCACATAGCAAGCTAATTCCAATATATAAATACAAATTAAAGGCAATAAATTTAAATTATGAAATATAGGTCTGCAAGATTGGGTGAAATGAGCACCGACAATGGATCTTAGAACAGTTTTTGTGCTAGAAATACACTCTTAGCGGCCGTCGATGAACCCCAGAGCAGAATACCATACTGCATCCTGGAAAAGACTTCAGCATAGTAAAGCGTCAGCATACATTGCACTGTAACCTGCGATCTCAAACACCGAAACACATAACATTTACTAGATAATCTATTAATTAAATTCTGACAGTGTGCGTTCCATAACAGATTGGACTCAAACGTAATATCAAGGAACTTTACGGAAGCCTCCTCCCGCAGAGTTGTGCCGCTCAAAGAAATATCCGTAATATCTGTACGTCTGTGTATAGTATGAAAAAACATATACTCCGTTTTTTCTAGGCTTAGGGATAGCTTATTTGTCTCAAACCATTCCGTTAGAGTACACAACAGTGTATTTGTAATAAATTCAGTGTCATCATTGGTAGTTAGTACGGAAATATCATCGGCATACATAGTCACATAAATATCAGATAGAAAAATCACAATATCATTCATGTACAAGTTAAACAATACAGGCCCTAAAACGGAGCCTTGTGGGACACCCATCATAACCGAAAAACTAAAACTCCCCAGAGTCCCTACTGTGTTTAATCCTACACAAATTGAATGCCACCGTACAGGTAAGATGCAAACCAGTTTGCTACCGTCCCCCTAATACCATATAGCTGTAATTTCTCAATCAAGTTGTCATACTGTACGCAATCAAAGGCCTTTTGCAAGTCACAAAAGATACCTAGAACAGATTTTCTCTTTTCAATACACTCCAGTACGTTGTTGTAAAAGTGGTTGTCGACTTTCCTTTTGTAAAACCATGTTGAAATTTGGTCAAAATATGGTGCTTAGTCAAGAAACTGTTAAGCTTATCCAACATACAATATTCAAGGATCTTTGCAATGCAGGAAGTCAATGCTACAGGTCGATAATTGGAGGGTACTTTGGCGTCCCCTTTTTTATGCACAGGAGTAATTACAGCTGATTTTAAAATATCCGGAAACGTACCGTTACAGAAAGACATGTTGACCAAATAAGTCAAAATATCCATGAGATACACTTTATGTTCCTTAATCATAGCAGCAGTGAATCATCGGGTCCAGTAGAAGATTTATTTTTTAGCTTACAGATAATGGTATTCATTTCTGCACAAGTGAAAGGAAAAATATACATTGAGTACGGATTTGATACAATTCTAGTTTCTAAGTTGACTGGTGGCATCGTGGAAACAATATTCGACGCAGCAGATGCAAAACAACTATTAAAAGCGTTAGCCACATCTAAAGGAGATTCACATTGTTTGTCATCAACCGTAAGCATAATATTGTGAAAAGCGTCATTACTTTTGGTAGTATTTTTGATTATTTTCCAAGTTGCTGCGCTTCGGTTTCCAGAGCTGCATATATAATTAGAAGATGCCTCAATTTTAGTAGTGGCTATTAGTACCTTATGCTGTTTTTTCTTCTCTGTGTAAGTGTCCTTAAGTATCGGAAAACGTTTTTGTAGAACATAAAGATCCTTCAGTTGGAGACTAGACTTTCTTACCGTATCGTTCATCATCATTACATCATCATCATAATCATCATTTTACGAAATTAAAAGTGAAAAGAATAATCAATTTTTATATTCCTTTGAATTACCTGAGTTTCTTAATCTTCTAATATTGTGTACGACCAGCACTGCCTATGAACCCTTTTGTTTAACAGCATATATTAACCATGTACCATGAAATAATGGTAAACGTAAGGTGCATCTGCATAATATGCACTACACAAGATATGTAGGTACAACATACGCGGGTACATGCCCTATGCTAAGCTTTCCGGATGTATCACACATTTATTAAAACCTAAGCCAACACTATAATTTAACTCCATTAATTATAATGTATTATAATGACCGTTTATCGCTGTCCATCTGCCGTGCACCGGCAAATGTTACTTTGATTTTTTCACCCATTGTCTCGTGCTTCGACGAAGCCCTGAATTAGTTTAAACGCTTGACGTATTGCAATAATATATATTTCAATTAAGTACGTTTTTGTATGAGTAAGGAAAGTAGCTGTATATATCTTCGTGTATCGAAAGGAAGAAGATGCAGGGTTGAGCCAATTACTGGCGCAGTGGACGGGTTGAAAGTGGCGCTTTTTGTTTAAAAAAAAGTAATAGATCAATCAAAACCACGCGTGACCTAAAATGGTAATTGTGGGCAAATAAATCGCGTTCAATTATATCCGTAAGTCATTTACGCAAGTTTTTCTATGCGTCTTTGTGCATCTATGTCATTATGACAATTTTTATGTCAAATTTTGGCAACAGGGAACAAATATTGACATCAAAACTGCGAAAAGTAGAGCGTTGTTTTCTCTCAACGGTCATATTCAATTTCATTTTGACAGGTCGTTGGATTGATCTACACTCCGCCAAAAAAGTATCGCATAATTTAGTTTTGAATCATAAAAGTATCGCATAATCTTTGTTTGTAGCATAAAGTTGTATATATACTTTAATGCGCTCTAAGATATAATTTCTATGATTGTTTAAATAAAATACAGGCCAAATAAAAACAAGAACTCATACTTGAGATTTTTATTAAAACAAGAAATTATAATTTTGGAAAGAAGAATGTCATAACAGTAGCTTTTAATACTGAGTATTGCCACCTCTGGCTCTTATGACCGCTCGCATACGGTTTGGCAGAGATTCGATTAACCTTCGTATATAAGCCTGATCCAAATTCTCCCACTCGTCACGGAGAGCATTTGCTAGTCCATGCAGGTCCGCTAGGGCAACATTTTGGCTTCGTATCCGTCTGTGAAGGAGGTCCCACACGTGCTCGATAGGGTTCATGTCCGGACTTACCGCAGGCCAATCTAAAACTGGAATACCAACATCGTTAAGGTATTCCTGGACGATTATTGCAACATGCGGTCGTACATTATCGTGCATTAACATGAATTCGTTTCCTATAATTGGCGCATATGGTACTACATGTTCTTCTAAAATGTCCGTTATATACCTGTGGGCAGTCAGTGTACCTCTGTCTACTGGTACTAACTCTGTACGACCTGTTAAACAGATGCCTCCCCAAACCATAATAGAGCCACCAGCGAAATTAGGTCTAGGTCTGATATTACACTGCGAATAGCGCTCACCGTCTCGTCTGTACACTGAGATACGCCTATCTGAGGTGTAAAGACCAAATCTTGACTCATCTGTGAAGAGTATATTGGCCCAGTCATTAATGTTCCAATTTACATGTTCTCTGGCAAACCTTAAGCGAGCCACTCGGTGGTTCCTAGTGAGACGAGGGGCTGTTACAGCTACTCTAGCTCTTAATCCACTCTGTCGTAACCTATTCCGAATAGTTTGAGTACTCACACGAGTATTTCTGACTCTAGCCAAGTCGTTCTGCAATTGTCTCGCAGTTACATGTCTTCGACGTAATGCTTGTAGTAGTAAATAGCGGTCATCTTGGCGAGTAGAACATCTTGGACGACCTGGTACAGGTCTTCTACTGTAACTGCCTGTTTCCCTATATCTGGCTACGGCTCTAGAAACACTTGACTGATTGATGTTCATCAAATTAGCAACGTATGCTTGAGATCGTCCATCTTCGATTAAAGCAACTATAGCGGCCACTTGTTCTGAAGTTAAATTGCTCATTTTAGTTTTAAAAGCGTTGGTACAGAACTCTGACTTCGCACTTTAAAATTTGTCCGTATAGGAAGACTTTCAATAAACAACTGAACAAACCTTACACATATGCATTTTTCTAAATGTTTTCTTTTAGAAAAAAAAAAGTAAAAACGCTAAGTTCCATTATTTTGTTAGTGTTTTTATAGTTCACATACACGAGGCAAACTTTTTGTGAACGTATAAAAATATCTTGATTCATAAATGCCCTTTTTTAGTTTATGCGATACTTTTTTGGCGGAGTGTATTTCTTATATGCAGCTTATTGTTAGAATTCAGAGTAATTTGCTGTCACATTTCATATTAATTTATTGACTCAATTATAATAATAATAAATTATTCAAACACAAATATGAACTAGTTAATAACCAATCCACGGACCTTTTTGATACCAACTTCAGGCACTTCTCATTTATTTGTCGAATTGTAAAAATTAAATCTTGTGTACTTCTCCCTTTTCTAAAACCAGACTGTGTATCCTCTATCGTGCTGTCTAGCTTCTCTCTTAATCTTCACCTCAAACACCCTTGCTAATAGTTTTCCGGGGATGCTAGATAGGGTTATACCTCTGTAATTACTACATTCTCTTTTATCTCAGCTCTTATATATTGGTAATATGATTCCAGTTTTCCAGTCTATTGGTATGTTGTTACTATTAATTTCCATATTCCTTATTTCATGAAGTTCGTTGGTTCCCTCTATGGTAGGATATCAAATCATTTCAGAAGTGATGTTGTCGATCGTCGAAGCTGTACCTAGTTTCATTTTATCTATGGCTTCCCCAAGTTCTTCCTCTGTTATTTCCTGAATGTCTTATGTGTTTTCTGCTTTTGTCAATTCTTGGAAATGTTCTCTCCATTTCTCCATAATTTCGTCCTCATGTGCTACAATGTTTCCGTTTTTATTCTTTATATTTATCATCATGAATTCTTTTCCTCTTCGTAATTGTTTGGGTGTTCCATAAAATAGTTTCTGGATAGTCTTGGATGTTAAATAAAAATCTGAAACTCATAAAACAAAATCACTTTAAAAAAATAATTTGTTTCACTGTTGAATTTGAGTCGAAAAATGCTATAAAACTTTCGAACCACTTCCAATGTAATTGAATATCTTCGTCTTACAATTTCTTAAATTCAAGATAATAGATGATAGTTCATCTTTAAGACGAATTTTAATAATTTTTTTAACGATGTATGTGATGATCTAATATAACGTTTCATATAATGTGCTTTTTAATCAAAATTAATTGTCAGTAAATTAATTTTAAATGAAATGAAAATATTTTAATTTTTCTCAGTTTTCCATTCTTATATTTTCATTTTTAAAGTTGCGATGTGGACGCACTATATTAGCTACAAACCTCTAAAAAACTACTACCAATTCTAAAATAAAATATTTTTTCTTTTGACCTGATAATTTTGAGGAAAAATAGATACTACTATGACGATGCAGACGTCTTATCTAAAGTAATTTTGGAGAAAAAGGTTCCCAAAATTACAAAGATGTAAGTTGTAAGCTGTTCAGCCGCTTTTCTAGTTAATTCTATGGAATGCTTGATAAAGTTCCCAAACACTTTCAGTTTGTGAAAATATGGTACGGAGTCGTATCATTTGCGTACATTATATTGAATGGCACGTTTGGAGCTTTGCAGAGATATTATTTACGTATATTAGAAACAATATTGGTCCCTGTGGTATCCCTCGAGAAACATTGAACTGATTTTACATATCCCAACTGTCTAAGACTCAAAAATCTTTAATAAATCTCCTCTTATGCTATAGTAGAGAAGCTTCTGAAGTAAAATGTCATTCTCACTACAGTAAAAATAAATTTTCATTCGTATTTGCGAGCTAAATTAAGAAAATTCGTATGAATTACTTTTACTAAACTATTAGTATAACCTTGACGTGAGGTTCAATGACCACGGCATTAGAACTTAAAAAAGTACATGAATAAATAAGTATACACTTTATCTTTACGTAAATCTCGTATATAATTATTTTTATACTCCTAAACGCAATGGATGACGTTCAAATATATTATTTCAATTATATAATAAGTATAATAACAATAGTTTTGTTATTTTGGACTAACAATCCAGTTAAAATTCTCAAATAAGGTGTTATCCACTAATTTAATGGTAAATAAGATCATTATAAATACATAATTAAACATAAATAATAAATAAATAATGTAAAAATGTAGGGGTGGAGAACCTATGATTATTAAACAACGAAATGCCATTGGTTAAGTTTAATTAGAATTCTCTTCCTACCCATAGGCAATTAATTAGTTTCTAAAAATTTTGTTGTTCCGAATTAATTACGAAGATATGTAATTATAGTAATTACTGAATATAAATTTATATAAACAAAATGCTAAGAATCCACATATTCTAATGATTGTTACGCAAAAAGCCAGCATATAAATAATGTTGATATACGTTAGTGACAGTGTATTTGGTGTGTTTCTTTGATTACTACGAAGAAGGTTACAACACTAATTCTCCAAATACAATCAGTATAGAAAAATCATAAACAAGTAGTGAAATTATAATGATAATATTTTCAATTGTTTGCCACTTTCGCGTAGCGTTCTCCGATGGGATTTTGTATCCCATTCAGTTCACAATTTATACTTCAAAGTTGTTGACATAAAATGGGCGCTTTAAATATCATATTTAGATGACACTCAGCTGTATTACTCTTTCCGTCCGTCAAATTGATATACAAGGGCTGTTTGATGAATACCCGGATTGGAATCTTGGTATTCATCAAACAGCACCTCCCTTCTCACCCATCAAGGTGGCTCAACTGAGTCAAAATAAGTGTATCATCATTTTTTAATATAAGCTATTTTAGGCCGCCTGTCAAAATTTGTTGACAATCCAACGCTTAGTTTTGTTTTGACAGCCATTTCAAAACATCGTGTTAGTGTTTTTTGCTACCATGGAAAAAGAGTAGTGTCGCTTCATGATCCGATTCTTGTTTTTGAGCGGCAAAGCCTGCGAGGAAATCAAGCCCATTCTCGATGATGTTTATGGGACCCATTTACCTTTCCGTACAACCGTCTACCATTGGTTCGCAGAGTTTCGCCGTAGCCGCACGTCGGTTTTTGATGAACCGCGTCCAGATGGCCCAAAAACGGCTACCACAGAGGTAACCGTGGACAAAATCTATGATCTGGTATTGGCGAACCGCCGAGTGAAAGTTCGCGAGTTGGCTGCAATGGCAGGCATCTCAACTGAACGCGTTAGGCATATCCTGCACGAGATTTTGGGCACGAGAGAGCTGTCCGCGCGATGGGTGGCGCGTTTGCTCACACCGGAGAACACCCGAAATCGTGAGACCACTTCAACGATGTGGTTCACCCTATTTAATCGAAATCCGGAGGAGTTTCTGTGTCGTTTAGTGACCGTCGATGAGACATGAATTCATTGGTACATACCCAAGACCAAAGAACAATCGAAGCAATGGATTTTACCTGGTGAACGTGCTCCAAAGAGGGCGAAAACCGTGCTTCCAGCCGGAAAGGTAATGGCCTCCGTTTTTTGAAACGCGCAAGATGTGATCCACATTGACTATTTGAAGAGAGGAAAAGCAATTACAGATTTGAAGAAAAAACGACAACATTTGGCGAAAAAAAAGTGCTCCTCCACCACGATAACGAACCAGCTCATACCTCCGCAGTCGCCACAGTTAAATTGGTCGAATTGCTCCCCCATCCTCCGTATTCTCCGGATTTGGCTTTCTGTGCCTTCTTTTTGTTCCCAAACCTTAAAAGATCGCTCGCCGGAAAGAAGTATGGGTCGAACGAGGAAGTCATCGCCGCCGCGTAGGAGTATTTTGCATGCCAACAAAAGTCGTACTATACGGAGGGGTTAAAAAAGCTGGAGCACCGCTGGGAAAAGTGTATCGAGTTGAAAGGGAATTATCGAAACCTAAAAAAGTTGCGTTGTCATTTCTAATCCTGGTATTCAGTCTCCAACAGTCCTCGTAGAGCTATGAATAATACGTAGTGTTGGGCAAGGTAGGGGGAAATAACTATCGTTAGCGAGGACTAAACAGAGTCGTGTTTAATCGACTCTCGGGAGAGCCGGTAAGCAACACGAATCCCTTCGCCAGAGGCGAATAAACACGAGCCTGCCTAGTCCTCGATAACGATATTTATTTTTCCTAACCTTGTCCAACACTAAATTAATACAACAACTTGCGTCGAATTTAAAGGTTCAATATGCATGTTTGCGGTATATTTTCAACCTAGAGAAAACGGAACGTATCTCTAGTAAGTTTATTGAACTAGAGTGGTAAAATACACTCCGCCAAAAAAGTATCGCATAATTTAGTTTTGAATCATAAAAGTATCGCATAATCTTTGTTTGTAGCATAAAGTTGTAAATATACTTTAATGCGCTCTAAGATATAATTTCTATGATTGTTTAAATAAAATACAGGCCAAATAAAAACAAGAACTCATACTTGAGATTTTTATTAAAACAAGAAATTATAATTTTGGAAAGAAAAATGTCATAACAGTAGCTTTTAATACTGAGTATTGCCACCTCTGGCTCTTATGACCGTTCGCATACGGTTTGGCAGAGATTCGATTAACCTCCGTATATAAGCCTGATCCAAATTCTCCCACTCGTCACGGAGAGCATTTTCTAGTCCATGCAGGTCCGCTGGGGCAACATTTTGGGTTCGTATCCGTCTGTGAAGGAGGTCCCACACGTGCTCGATAGGGTTCATGTCCGGACTTACCGCAGGCCAATCTAAAACTGGAATACCAACATCGTTAAGGTATTCCTGGACGATTATTGCAACATGCGGTCGTGGATTATCGTGCATTAACATGAATTCGTTTCCTATAATTGGCGCATATGGTACTACATGTTGTGTACCTCTGTCTACTGGTACTAACTCTGTACGACCCGTTAAACAGATGCCTCCCCAAACCATAATAGAGCCACCAGCGAAATTAGGTCTAGGTCTGATATTACACTGCGAATAGCGCTCACCGTCTCGTCTGTACACTGAGATACGCCTATCTGAGGTGTAAAGACCAAATCTTGACTCATCTGTGAAGAGTATATTGGCCCAGTCATTAATGTTCCAATTTACATGTTCTCTGGCAAACCTTAAGCGAGCCACTCGGTGGTTCCTAGTGAGACGAGGGGCTGTTACAGCTACTCTAGCTCTTAATCCACTCTGTCGTAACCTATTCCGAATAGTTTGAGTACTCACACGAGTATTTCTGACTCTAGCCAAGTCGTTCTGCAATTGGCTCGCAGTTACATGTCTTCGACGTAATGCTTGTAGTAGTAAATAGCGGTCATCTTGGCGAGTAGAACATCTTGGACGACCTGGTACAGGTCTTCTACTGTAAATGCCTGTTTCCCTATATCTGGCTACGGCTCTAGAAACACTTGACTGATTGATGTTCATCAAATTAGCAACGTATGCTTGAGATCGTCCATCTTCGATTAAAGCAACTATAGCAGCCACTTGTTCTAAAGTTAAATTACTCATTTTAGTTTTAAAAGCGTTGGTACAGAACTCTGACTTCGCACTTTAAAATTTGTCCGTATAGGAAGACTTTCAATAAACAACTGAGCAAACCTTACACATATGCATTTTCTAAATGTGTTCTTTTAAGAAAAAAATAAAGTAAAAACGCTAAGTTCCATTATTTTGTTAGTGTTTTTATAGTTCACATACACGAGGCAAACTTTTTGTGAACGTATAAAAATATCTTGGTTCATAAATGCCCTTTTCTAGTTTATGCGATACTTTTTTGGCGGAGTGTATATATAAAATAAGATACTTATTTAGAGCTTTAATAAGTAATGATTTCTTGTAGTCGTATGTCTGATAAACTAGAAATTTAAATTTATGTTAAGAAAATTTCCCTCACACCAAGTAATCATATCATGTACCACTTTATTTACTTTTATCGACAAACTATCCAAAGAGTCACCCACCACGACGCACGACGTATCATCGGCATACTGATATAGCTTGCCCGTATTTACCCAGAGATGCAGATCATTTACAAATGTAAGAAATAATAATGGACCAAGTATGGACCCTTGTGGGACACCTTGGTTGACATTTTTACATTCGCTACTAATTTTAGTATGAATATTATTAACTATAGCAGGAACTTAAACAATTTGTTTACAATTAGTCAAATAAGATCTGAAAGTATTTAATGATACTCCCCGTACGCCATACAATTCCAACTTCTCCAGCAGCAAATCATGATTTATTACATCAAAAGCCTTAGTAAGGTCAAAATATACGCTGCAAACACAGTGTCCTTTATCGAGATTGTCCAATATGACAGATAACGAATCACAGACCGCATCTTCACAAGATTTATTCGGTAAAAAACAATATTGGTTGTTAACTATGACATTATATTTCTGATAAAAGGCTAGTAATCTGTTATATAACATTTTTTCAAAGATTTTTGAGAACGAAGGTAATAGTGAAATTGGACGATAATTTTCGATATCTTGGGTGTTTCCTTTCTTGTGAATAGGATGAATTTTAGCTATCTTTAAAGAATCAGGGAAAACACCTGTGCTAAACATAGAATTAGTTATATTACTCAAGGGCAAAGAAATGTGTTTGGATGAAAGCTTTAATAATTTCGTGGGCATATTATCCACTACTGATGATAATTTCGGTGCGAGGGATTTAATGATATTTTCAATTTCATTACAATCAACACGATATAGAAATAAACGGGATTCATTACGTATTATTTTACAAGGTTTGTTTTTCTTTAATACATTACTGGAACTACTAAATAAATTAGAAAACATATTACATATTTTATTTGGATTTTTGATTTTTGATTAATAGTCCCTAGCGGCCGCGGTGGACAGGGCGGATAATCGACCCATGTGGATGCTATCTTACCTCAATACCAATACCAATACAAATACCATTACGACAGGTTTCACTGTATATAGATCGGCTTACACCTAAACATTTTAAGATAATTTGAAAGAATTAATTGTGGATATTCCTGTGCACAGCTCGTTTGCTTAAAAAGATATATAAATGTCAGGAATATTTTTTTTTTCTGAAGTGAATGTATCGCTTCATTCAAAGCACAGTGCCTCAATTGGGGAACGTTTCATCCTTGGCATTCACCAGAATCTTGACCTGCTTGACCGTAAAGATACGGGTGCAATGGACCTATAATGTAGGTAAAAAAGAATTAAATAACATTTGGATTGGAACGTTGCAAGGCAAAATATTTACGTAATTGGAATAACACAACACGGGAGGTAGAAAAGGATGAGTTTTGTTTATTTCGACACTAATATCAATTAAATGAGTTATATCAGTAGCAATTGTTTTCTTAAAAAAAAATGTCTCAATTTATAATACTAAAAAATATTTTTGTTTACTTGATTCTTTATGTTTATCATATCATAACTCATAACACATTGCTTATTACTTTTATGCTATACTATAATATGTATATATTCTACGGCAAAACAGTAAGTAAAGAATACCTAACAGGAATTTTGTGAATCAAGCGGCTACTTAGAATACGTTCAAACCATGTAACTTTACTCTTTTAAAAATATTCAAATTGTTAAGTGCAATTGTAACTGCCTCACAAAACTTGTTAGGCGGGCCAAGTAATCATTAAACTGGCAGGTAATTAGTAAAATACTGCTGTGTACTCTGAAAATGTATGTATTTATGCACATACTAGTCTATTCTTGCATTTCCGCTAACGTAAAAAAGATGCATACATAATATACCTACCTCAAGTCTAATAGACAAATTAGAATATGACTAGAATATATAGTAATTTGATATTTTAATTTATAATTTACTACGCTTTTAAAACTTATGTCGCACTTAAATTATCTACCCTCCATGTTTTCCTGTTTATGGTCGATGAAACTTATGAGTTTATCTGCTATCTTCACTGCTTCCATTCGAAGCTAATTAGGATAGCGTAAGTGTGCAGCCCTGTACTACTTTAGGTCAAGTTTGGAATTGTTAATTTCTATCTAGGTAATAATAGAATGAAAATTATGAAACAGAAACTCTTGGTTTTTTTTCCGTTCAAATTTATAGCTTTCAGCTTTTCAGCTTTTATGATTACCATGATTTACGCCTTCATTCTTCTGTTTTTACATTAAAGTTTACCTATAAATTAACAAAGAATTCGTTTAATGTAATTCTATAAGTCTTATTAGTATTTTATATGAATTGAGGAATAAAGAATAAAACTATAGTGTCATATTTAAAATAATCATCTTATGTTGTGTTAAATTTGAACAGGTATTTATCGATATAAGTAGTAGTTGTATGCAGGCACCTATATCGATGAAATTATCTTGGTTCTATGGCACCAGAACTGGATTTAGAGTACTTAATGTGTGGATACTTTACATCAATGTAAACGCATTCGTCTATATACCCAAAAAAGATCCGTCTATGTACCACACCAGTGAACCTCTTTGTAATTTTGGCTCCCCTAGAACCCATTCGTCTCGATTTGGAATCAGTACCTACTTTGAATGGTTTCCTAAACTTTAATTTAACGGGAATAATGTCCGTTGGCATTTCTAGTGACCTTACCTCTTTTTTGAGGTGATGTACGGCTGCTTGCTGTCCTATAAGGTCACTATTATTAAAGCTGTGTATCAACCTGAGCCTATATACAAATGAAAGGGTGTGATGTTTAGTATCACCTCCATAACTGCTGCACAAGTAGGTCATTTTCTGTAGTTTTTGCAGTTTAGCCTGTTTTTTCTTTCATTTTGGCCACCATAATATGGAAGCGTAGGTGATCATGAGTCTTATAATAGCCTGATGTAGCCGATAGCCATTTTTGGTTGTAAATCCCAAGTTTTTCCAAAGAACCTCTGACAGGATTGATATGATATTGTTGCTTTATGCGTGATTCTTTGTAATTGTTTATTCTAATTCAGTCTCTGGTTGAGAGTGATCCCCAGATATTTCATTTTGTTGGAAAATTTTAGTTGATCACTTTTCAGGAATACTTTATCTAAAATAAATTTCTTCCTGTTCGTACATGGTACAACTGTAGTTTTGTTAGCGTTCGTTTGAAGCTCTTGTTCCAAGCACCGTTCGCTAACAATGTTAAGGGCCTTCTGTATGCGGTTTGATAAGATTAGAGGTATCTGCGTAGCTCAGGACATTGTATTCTTCTTCGTGCACTTTACTGAGCAGGTCAACAATAACCAGGGATCATAACAAGGGCGATAAAACCCCATCTTGAGGGCATTTATCCTCCCTCCCAAAGGTCACTGCATTACTGCCCAACTGCGTAGATATCTTATGAGTTTTTAGCATGTAGCATATCTATCTGATAGTGGAGGGGTCACGTCCTCTGTATTTAGTAGCTCTAGTGATTAATTCATAGGAGGTATGATCAAAGGTCACAAGGTCACCTCTTGTCCGTGATCTTCTTCATTGCCTTAAGCAGAAAAGATGATAGATTGATGCGTCGGGAGGATTATTTGGCCTTTGGGATTAAAGCCACCTTTACGCCTCTTCACTTTTGTGGAATATAGCCATGAGCGTAGCTGGCCCTAAATAGCGTTATCATTGTTGGAGAGAGTATGTCCAACCCTGTCTCTAAAAGGGCAGAAAATGTACCACCCTCTCCAGGCGATTTATAGGATCTGAATGAGATAATTGCCTATTTCATCCTGTCAGGAGTGAAGATAGTGCCCGATTCTAGATTTTTTTCTAGATGATGAGGACAAAGCATTCCTCAATGGTCTGGTAGTATTCCCCAGTATCATCAAAAGATACTGATTTAGACAAATGTGTCTGAACCAGCAAGTCCAGGATCTCTTTTCCCTTTTCAGTAAATGCACCATCATGTTTCTTTAGGAGGCCTATGCTGTTTGAGTGGTCCTTCTAAAGGATTTTCTGGAGTCGTGCTGCCGGGGCCAAATCCTCAATGCCCGCGCAGAAACTTTTCCATGTATTCTGCATCCAAGGTTCTGGACTTGCTCAAGTTCCTTATTCCACCAAGGCACATCTCTATTAAGTGCTCTTTCGTTTTAAAGAACAGCTACTCTCGTAGACTGTAATAATTGTTTATTGTAAACTGTTTGAGATACAATCTATATCTTTCAGTGTTTCAAGAAGAATGTTGTATCTTCATGTATTCCTTCTGGACTTTCTCAATAATTTGTTGTATTCTGTTAGGACTGTCTTATACTTCTTCGAATAACCAGAGCGTTTGGCTCTGTTATACAAGCTTAGTTCCTTATTCCACCTAAGCACATCTCTACTAGTGCTGTTTCGTTTCAATTGATCGCTACTCTCGTAGGCTGTAATAATTGTTTCTTGTAAACTGTGTGATGTAAAATCCATATTCTTTAGTATGAATCATTTTTTCACAGTAGTAAGTCTTCTAACAGGACACCTACGGAAAATGGGGATCAATACCGTAGATATCCACTGCAAACTGTGTAGTAGTATGACAGAGACTGCATACCACATTCTGCTTTGGACGAAAAAAAGACAGGCAACTTTTTGGAAGCCAAAAATGAACCCAAAGGATTATTTCGATCAACCAGCTAGGGACCTGTACAGACTTGTACAGGGCACTAGGATATTGGAAAGGCTGATATGATTCAATGGGCAAAAGAAATCGGGAGATTGACTACAAAAAGTCAAGGAGCTGTCGTATTTCTGGAGATTCCATATCAGACAGCTAGCACAAAAAAAAATCAGCGATTGAAATTTGTTACATAATAATAACTCACACTGATGTAAATCAATACTTTATAGCATATTGTCTCGTTGATTTTTCAATGAATATATCATATTTTTCTTACTATACTAAGCTCAAAATGTGTTTGATTCGGAGAATAATATAATCTTTTAATTAAGAAATACTTTCCAATAAAAACTTACATTATTTATTAAACAAAATAATTGTAACAACAATGTAAATAAAATTAAAATCATTTTCTTCTGCCGTACTATGAACATTAGTATAGATGTTTGGCGACGATTATTAAAGCAATGCCAATGGCATTGGCTTTACAATGAGTTTATTCGTCAAGTATTAATACAAAATTCAATATATCAAGAACCATTGGTAAGAAAATATTTTCCTATGTAAATAATAAGATAATAATTTAGAGCTAATATTTTTAGGAGGTTGTTTTTCCACTCCTTTAGTCAACAGTATTACCTGTAATTTTCACTAATTGTGTACAAACATAAAGCTTAATAATAAACAACATTGCACAATAAACATGCACAATGTCGAAATTAATTGGAGTGAAGGTTAAGGTCGGTCATACATGTTTTTCATTGTCAATATTGATTACTAACTTTAACCGTTCGATTACTATTGTGTCTTTAAGCTTCCAATAATCTGATATGCATCACGCTCGTAATGTATATAGAAAGTGTACATATTTAATCATTATCACTTAATGTTTTCCGTATAATATATATATATATATTTGTCACTTTTATCACAGGTGCAATGTGCAACCAATATTAATAAAAAAAAAATGAAAAATAATGTAATATTGCACAATCTTATGTTAAGCCCTAATAGAATGAAGCCCGAGACATTATATTTTTTATATACTAACTTTATCATATATACGTGCATAAATAATAATTAATAAAAAGATTGATATATGATATACACTGCATATATAACTTTTATGATAAGATTTATGCATTCTATTAAGTAATAAGATACGCAATGCGAATTACGGATCAGACAAAAATTTCCTTTGTAAACAACAGATAACTAAAAATGTCTTTAACACCATTCATCAAGACAATTTGGAAGTTTTTGTTACTGAATCAATTATCAAAGTTGTCGCTGCATCATCTGCATTGTATTGCTTATTAGATTTTCTATTCTATTCTATTATATTAATATCCAAAGTAGATCCAGTTCCATCAGATTTTTTTATCCATGTAAACAGAGGATCCATTGCATATCAATAGTTTTTGATTAGGTTAACACTTAAGAAACATCAATGATACAATTGCACAGACTGTAAATGAAGAAAAAAATGTAAATTAAAGCTAGTTGGGATACATCGAATAATAATAATAAATCAATTTATTGATATTGGGATGTACAGGTGTCCCACCGAAGACTGGGTCTTTGATTACAGCTCTATTTGTCATTTTAGAAAGAAAGCTTTTCTACAAGAATGTTATAGAATCAAATGCTGCATCACCTAAAAATATGTTTGACTATACAGAGTGTCCCAGAAGTAGACAAACGGATACTTACTTCGTTATTTTAAATGGAACACCTATATATTATTTAATTTTTTAATTCTACGAAGAAAAATAACATGACTTCATATAAACTACTAGATGTCTATCTTTAATAACAACGTTGTTATTTACTCTTTTGTCAAAAGTGGTCTCGCATAAGTACACATAAGTAAAAATAGCGCTCAACTTGCATTTCCTAGAAATTGTTAAAAAATATTGCGAAATATTTTTCAACGTCTAAACTATGTAACTAACTATAAGTTGCTAATTCAGATCCGTGAAAGGTACAATGTATAATGTGTTGTAATGACTGACATTGAAACAATAAACTACTATTAATTTATAGATTTGTGTATTCAATGTAGTACTCAATACATACATAATATGTCGTCCTACCGCTGGATTTTTAATTACATTTGTGTTTACTGATTTGATATTCATTTGTTTACCATTCACATATACAAGATAAAAATAGAAGAAATACAGGGCTCATTTAAAAGAAATCATGATAGATAGCGTTAAAGGCAAGTAACTACAATGAGCAGTTTATACAATTACATGTATATAATAAGCAAATATTTTTACTCGAAAATATAAAAGATGCTGCAAGAAAGAATGTAGTTTTCAGTGGGACACCTTCATGTATACATAATCATTTTTGTTGTTGGTAAAACTAATTACATGTCACACGCATAGAAATAATGTTCTCACAATCAGTTCAGCAACTTCTAGTCTATTTTAGTTCCGTTCCGACAATGACCTTCAACGAAATTTAATACATATTACGTCAAATAAGTAAATTGTTTTGTGATTAGCGAAATATTTCGCAAGATCTTGCAATCATTGTATGGACGTAAATAAATAAATATATATAGAAGATTGTAAGGAAGTCGGCATAAACAAATCTTTCGTTTTACACCTCCACTGATTACGAATGCAAGAACAGTTTATTTTGACTGGGTGTATGATGTTGGTTTGCGTTGGTGTTGTCTAACCTTTGTTATTGTTTTGTACATTCGAATTACGTGCCATATTTATATATAGGTACAGACTTCTTTTCAAGGAAGTTATTTTCTTAAGTAGATATATCAAATTTCTTAATTAAGATTAATTATAATGAAGCATACAGTTAAAATTAATTACAAGATTACTTTCTTAATTGTTAGCTAGCAACTTTGCTATAAACTTGATTTAGCACCCGCGAAGGAGTAAGAAATTTTCTTAATCTCATATTCTTCTTGTAAAAAGGCAATCTACTTTAACACTTTCTTTATAATTCAATTAAAAATCTTTTTGAAAGGAATTTTAAGGTTGGGAAATACATGGTAATACAAATTTGCAAAGGGAGAAAGTATTCTGTATAATAATATTTGGCTAAAAGCGTAAGATAAGATAATTGTATACAGTATGTCTTCGATTAGGAATGACAAAGAAAAAGTCTTTATTACCTATTAATTAGCTTAAATTTTTGTTTTATGAGAGGAAACCGCTTGGCTCTGGAATATGTAGGATATGTGATGTTTTATTTTTTCCAATTTTGTCTAGATTTGATTATGTATTTTTTTCTTATTTTGATTTGATATTTTAAAGTTATAACGTTTGGAAATTTGATTTACTTTTTAAGATAAAAGTATTTTGATATATTTTGTAATTGTTTCATTATCTTTTATAGTTTTTGTTAATTTATTATCACAACGGAATTAACATTTTAGAATATTTTTTGCTTTACTCATATCATCAGATCGAAAAATTGCTAGAGTTATTACTCTGTTTACATATACAGAACTTTGCTATTGAGTGTAGTGAAATCAAGTGTAGTGTTTAAAATGCGTTAATTTAGTAAATCTGATTAACAAATGAGTGTAAGAATAATCATCCAAATTATTGCCCAGGCTATTACAAACTGACAGCGAGTAGGACCACTTAGGTTACTTTCAGAAGTAAGGTTATGTAAACTGGAATTGAAGTTGGTCATTCCTACTCTAAATTCAGGGTCTTATTAATAACAGGCACCTTTTTCATCAGAAAATGAAGTTACTCTTATGCGATTCCCTAGTCTTATCGATAAAGCTCGGATTATATGCACATAAATATGCGCATTTACATGCACGTATTTTGACAACAATATGCAGAAATTATTGACAAATATGCTCTGCCATATGCATCAGTTTGCACTATTTCAACTTAAAAAAAACATGAAGATAACAGTTTATTTTACAGTATCTTACAACATAATGCTCGTACAACATTATTCCTTATTAACAATATACAAAAACTTAGAGGTTCTGTGACGTTTTAATACCTACTTATATTATAATAATGTACTATTTTAAAAAAAATAACTTAATTTAATAAATATTTAATTATTTAACTACTAATATAATATCTACCTAAACACCTATATACTATCTACTAACTATTTGGTCTTGGTCTATCTAACTACTTAAACTGCTATTATTTATTATTAAAATTGACAATTAGGTGATTTTCTAAATTTTCTATTTTAAATGAATGACGTCTGTCATCTAACAAGTGTTTGAACGTCGAAAAAGATCGTCTGTAACAACAGCCGACATATCTGGAGTGACAGCTAAAATCAAACAGACTGTATATACTTTTTTTAGTTAATATGATTATATGATCATAGTAGCTGTGAATTTCTTGATTATTTCTCTTTCTATCTATTTCCTTCACTATTTGAATTTGTTATACGTATGGTTATATCTGGCACTCAGTTTAATTTGTTTATTTGTTTACTTGTTGGTTTATTTATTGTTGAAAATAGGTTTTTCTGATATAGTATACATCCTTGGATAAGCTTAAAGAAATTGCTTATACAGTGTGCCAACCGTTCATAGCACGATGCATGTATTAGTAACTACTGGTCGACTGTAAATGGGCGTGCCACCTTGAATTGCCACGCCTACTTAGCGGCACGCGGATGGCATTTACAAACGATAGCGGACGTATTATAAGTTACACGTATAAATGTATTGGGGCATATAGGCAAATCAAAGTCTTTTAGAGTTCTATGTTATAGCATAAGTGATTAATAACATTACATGTGGTAGAAAATACTATTCCTGAAAAATTAAAAGCACTGTTAGAGGTAGTGTGTTCCCGATATAAGTAAATATTTTTAGTTGTTTGAAGCATCAGATAATCACTGATAACATGTCAGTGAAGTAATTCATCACAGCCTCATAAACAACATAAAAAATCAAAAATAAATAATCAGAACTCCTAAACTTTAAAATAAAAACTAAAATAATATTGTTCAACAAGTATAAAATCCAAAAACGCAACTATAATAAAATAATGGAAAATAAAATATTTAATTCTTAAAACAGAATTGTATTCAACAATAATAAAATCTGAAGTAAATTAATTTATTAAGTGTTCAAATAAACCTCCCTTTTGATAAGAACAGTAACCCAACCGATCATAAAAATTCCGACGAACATTTGTTAACATATCTGCTGTGACAGTATTACTGATTTCAATAATTCTCGCGCGCAGTTCCTCTAGGTTTGATGGCCGTTGATCACCGTATCCGTATATTGTATTATGTAAAAAGGGCCATAAAAAGAAATCGATTGGAGCTAGATCAGGGGACCGCGCTGGCCATTTAATAGGGCCCGAGTTACCGATCCATCTGTTTTCAAAAACCGCGTTTATAAAGTTTGTTACAATGCGTGTATTGTGTGCTGGGCAACCATCTTGCTGAAACCAAACTTCATTTATATTAAATCGCTCCCGTATTGCCGGAATAATATTATTTTCAAGTAACTGTAGGTATCTATTTCCGTTTAAATTACCGTCAATGAAAAAAGGTCCAATTATATGATTTCCAATGATACCTGCCCATACATTTAGCTTCTGTGGATACTGCGTTCGCGTTGGTATATTTAAATGTAGATTTTTACGCGACCAGTAACGACAAACTGCGCGGTTATGATGCCCGTGTAGGTAAAATGTTTTTTCATCTGTGAACAATACGTTGTTCAAAAAAATTGGTTATCGTGATATTTGTTTATCATTCTTTCGCAAAATTCCATTCGGCGATAATAATCATCGGGAAGAAGTACTTGTGAACTTGTAAATTTGTATGAACGATATTTATTAGTACGTAAAATCTTATGAACCGTTATTTTAGAGATACCTAATTCGCGAGCAATTTGTCGAGATGACATAGTGGGATTTACTTCAACTAACAGTACAGAAGCCCATTGCTCAAACTTAAATCATTTGGAAAAAAAATCAGATAAATTCATAGATGCGGTTCCGCCATTTTTTAAGGAATCTTGAAGATAGTCGAAGAACTAAGCTGTTTGTGGAAAAATATTGGATATTCGGAATTTAATGTGGAATATAATAAGATATAATATACAGAGTGTACCCTGTATGTAAGTACATATATTTCTAATGCTTCAGAAAACATTTCTTCGCGCTGCAACTTAAAAAAGTAATCATTTCATTATGTATGTCAAATCATATTTATACAGCAAATAAAAAATCCAAAACTGCCCATTGCTTCGTATATTTATCAGTTTACACATATGCATACAATGTGTGGTTTCCATTTTTGCGTGAAAAAAAAATTAGGTACATACAGTGTTTCATGTAAAACAGAAATAAATTTGTCTAGATTCATTTGCAAAGTATCATAGTATCGGTAAATAAATCTTGTTGATTTTAGTACACCAAAATAAAATACAAATATATGCGTATTGATATTTATATAAGATGTAGTATGTATCAACCTGAGAATTTATATATGTATATAAGATATTTACATATTCAAGATTCTGTCATATAGATACATGGAAGAATTTTATTTTTAGCGCGTACCTAACCGTAATCATCCTAGATTATCTTTGTGAGTATATTTGAATTTTATTAGCATTCTTAGAAAAATTTGGTAATTTTTATTTAATTACACATTCTATCCAAGGGAGTTATTCTATCAAGTGTCCCTTATTTGCTAACTCAGATTATATATATAAATAGGTATTTTTTAACACAGTGTTTGCCCCTATCAAATTTAAAGAGTATCAAAATATTTGACTTGTGTGGGTATCTACAGGTCTCAAAAGCGGCAGTAAAATCAGTAAAACACCATTTGACCAACGAGTAATGGGAAATGTAGCATTTACTTTTAAACATTTCTATACAATTTTCACACAAATAGAATCCATTCTAAATTCAAGACCGTTAACTCCTCTCTCCTCAGATCCAAACGATCTTGATGTCCTCACTTCTGCACACTTCCTCATTGGCAAGCCTCTCATATCCCTCCCAGAACCAGACGTAACAGCGATCTCAACTGGACGGCTTACGATTTGGAAATATCTTGAACAGTTAAAACAACATTTTTTGAAAAGATTGAGCTCAGAAACTATTACACAACTACAAGTGAGGCAAAAATGGTGATCTACCAAGATGAATCTACAAATCGGCGCATTAGTAATCATAAAGGAACAACATACCCTCACTTCAATGGCGATTGGAAAGAGTCATCGAAGTGCATCCAGGTTCTGACGGCATCGCGAGAGTTGCATCCATCAAAACCAGTTCAGGCATCATCAAGGGAGCGACTAGCGACACATATACTTATCTTACAATACCTTATTTATGTATTATTCTTCATTATGTGTATACTTACATCACAATGTCATTTACTTGTTTTGTTCATTTATTGAAAGGCAACCCGATCTTTTCAAGTCGGGGAGCATGTTGTGTATTATTTTCTCAGATTTCAAATTTAAAATTTTCGCGGGTTTTAGTATTAAAAAGATGGCTGTAACATACATATAAAGGAGAGACATACAAATAAAAGTAAACATAATTCACTGCACAATGCTTTACCTTGTCAATTCATCAATTTTATACTTTTATTTAATAAATGAAAAACATATCTATTTATATTTAGAGCAATAAATTTAAGATTGTCTGGATAATAAGCCGTACTCAAAATACATTGATAATAATAAACAGTAATCAATGGATTCAATCAATTGATACCATAAATTATTTTAATTCCTTCGAAGCTCAATGCTACCGACAGACCGGTATTAAATCAATTTTATAAGTTTTACCTATCTTTAAACAATTAAGTTTACCTCCAATCACAAAAAGATCTCTGCAAGCGAATTATTTTGATTGATTTTTAACAAGAACGCCTGGACGCAGTAGGGTTTATTTTTAGACGGAGCAAATACTGTGTCTCTCTTAGAATAAGCTGCAAACCCTTTTGAAAGAGGAAGCAAAGATAGACCCTTCACATCATACAAAGAGAGCTTGAAATGAAAAAATAATTCAATAACTCCCTACACATGCATAGGTACAACACCTTCCAGATCTAATGTCTCTCCTTTGCGACGACAAATAGCGATACTGTCTTTCGCATACAAAATCAAGTACTTCGCCTCAGCTCAGATTCACACAGCAGAGAAGAACATTATCATTATTGACCAACAACATATTTAAAGATCAAAGAAATTTTACTTATGAAATATATGCATATATTAATCTCTTGGCTACTATTGTAAAAGTTTAGTAAGTGTTTCTATAATATTCAATTTATGTAAATTTGTATTAATGTCTAATCTTGTTAGTGTTTGTTGACATCTATTTTTGTTGTGGATATTTCTCATTTATATTTGAAATCCGTGTGTCTAATATAATACCGAATACGGATGAGGGATAGTCTTTTTTAGGGAAACAAAACTCTTACCAGGACATTAAAAAAGATTACCAGAAATATCATTTGAGAGGATTTACCTACATGAAATTATATTTATCGCAATTTTAGTTTTCCATTTTCACACGTGTTATATCTCTGCATTTAAATTTATTATGAAGAATTCTAAATTGATTTCTGCGCATAATAAGTGAAGAATATGTATGACCCCGCCACACTATCAAAACTTCTATTACGTATAATACTAAAATTTAATGTGGATTATGAGTGAATATATTAAATTTAAGCTAAAGAAACAAAAACAAAGTCATTAAATTACAATCCGAAGTATCAATCCGAAGCGAAAAACGCTGACACTAAGCGAACATAGTCGCTTATCAGCACTAATAACGTGAAATCAACCTACAATCATAGAAAGTCTAAAATTAACAGTAGCTAGCAAATAATTAAACTCCACAATAGAAATTAGAATATAGATCTCTAAATAATAAAATTAAAGTCTGACCTGAAACAAGGTCAGCAGTAACAAACAAAACAGATAAATCACTAACCTATAAATATGTACAAATAACCTCTGAATATGAAAGGGTGCCATAAACCATATTCATAATACGCCTTGAGTGATACTTACAACGCAGGAGTAAGAAAAAAACAAAAATATTATGATGCAAACCAAATTAAGCAATCAATAGTATTCACATGACCTAATCAAGTTTAACTTATTAAACTTAATAGTATATTAAACAACAAGTTTAGTAAAACTGCTTTTCTTACGAGCTTTGTTTATACTATTTTTTCGCATTTTGTTAGGAAGTAAATAATCATAGAAAAAGTAATTTGAAGTCCGAAATTTAATAAAGTCATAATAGGGAGTATTTGAGTAGGGTTTCCGTAACCTAGTAATCTGACACGGCTTTGTTTATTTACATAGCAATTTTCTGTCAAATTGCGTTTTATTAACAGTCACATTTTGAATTTAGTAAAGCAGCAGTTTATCTGTCAAAATGCGAAAAATAGTATATTAAAGAAAAGCAAAGTTTTACTAAACGAATATAGCTTTCTGTCAAATATGTATTATGTGAACGTTTGACAGTTTAGTCACTTTAGTGGAAGGAAACGAAATAACAGATAATCTCGCTAAGAATGGGGCTGGGATACCATTTATGGGCCTGAACCCTTTTGCGGGATAAGTACCAGTACAATACTGGAGAAACTAAAAAATGAAGTAGAGCAGAGAAAATCCAAATACTGGGGGAATCTCCAGTGAATGAGGCAAGCTAAAACTCTTCTGGGAACCTATAACCAAAAGAGATCTGCAGAATGCATCAACCTGAGTAAAAATAATATTCGCATATTGACAGGGATCCTTACAGGCGGACATCTAAGCAGGCTTGGAATAGCGAAGGCAGCCGAATGTAGATCTTGTGGGGAACAGGACGAAACATTCATCCATCTACTCACAAACTGCGCTGCACTGTGCAACTTAAGGGCGCTGCACCTGGGAGCATGTGAAATCGAAGAGGGAGAGTTACCTAATCTGGGGCCTTCTGACATTCTGAACTTTTTAAAAGGAATCAGACTGGACGGCCAGCTGTAAATACAGCGAGAAGAGGGGACACAATAGATCCTTCCGGTCGCAGTGTACTATCACCCTAATATCACACATACATACTTGAGCGACCGAAAAATAAAATTTGGTAAAGGTATGTTGCTGGAATGTGGTTCTGGCGTACCCCACGGATTGATCCTTGGTCTCACGCTTTGGAACGTGCTTTATGATGGGGTGTTAAATTTGGAGTTGACGGTCGACGCAACGACCATCACTTTTGTCGACGGTTTCGCACTCATAATTGGAGGACGAAATGAAGATGTTCTCATGTGGAATGGTAATAGATGCATCGAGCAGATAAGGGAGTCGATGAAGGAGAGCCAACTGACCCTGACTACTGGGATAACTGAAGCAGTGATTGTTAAGGGTGCAATAAGTAGGGATTTGTTATTTTGAAACTAGATGGTGCGTCAATTATTCCCAGAAAGGCCAATACGTATATGGGCATTGCAATTAATGAGAAAGGTAACTTTGAACAGCACATCCAGGAGGTGACGGTCAGAGCCGATCAGCATCGGGAAGGGGGGTATTATCTGACGCAAGCCCTCACGGCGCGGCGCGCGGCGCATTCAGATTCTACGCGAAGCGCTCTGGAAAGGATACTACTAATTCATGCATATACTGCGACAAAGTCGATACCGCCGAGCTCACCAATCTTCGAGGGTACTCGATGGGGCTATCTGAGACGGATGGCACAGGAATACATTAGCACACTGACCTCTGATAACTTAGTCCCGTCCAGGGAAAAATGGCGGTTGATTCGTAGCAATATAGACAACATCATGAGCAGGAAACAATCTGAGGAGTTCGATAGACAGACGAATGAACTCATATAAGGTGATTAGGGTTAGACACCCACTGACCCTGACTGATGTAGATGCCTAGGCGGTTCCGGCAGCGTTTATTTATTGGGAGTGATTGATCCTGGTGTACATAAAGCATTTTTCCCAGCAAAAAATGGATTAAATACTATCGTATTAAAACTATTAAAATATTACCTTCAGTAATCAAAAAACTAACCAATAAAAGAGAAGCAATGATAAAGAAGAAAATAGATCAGGGCATTTACATAGATGTTACAGGTATTTTGTTTCTTATTCTATTTTCTTTTATACTTTTCTTTTCGTACATTTGTCATTGTTGGCTATATACGGCGTGTTTATTAAAACTACGGTAAAAACTGTAGGGGTTATTCCCTGGACTATTCTAAGAATATTTTGCCCTTTGATAATTTCTGAGAAATCGCCCCGTTTCGAATGTGATATTTTTAACATTATGATCTAATGTAACCGAAATAAAAGTATGACCTAATTTTTAAAAAATGCATTATTATCTGTTAACAGCATTTAAATTAGTTAAACAACTGTTCCATCCACTAACAGCAGGCATAATGAATTAAAATATACCTAATTATAATTAAATAATAATATAAATATCAACTATTTACTACTCGATTTCATCACTCATATGCATCAATGAATCGCAAAACAAGGGTAAACATATAATCATAATATAAATAATATAAATCATATTTTAAACTTGCGAATCTGAAAATAGCCGAAGCTCACGGGTTAGGGCATGTGGTAGAAAGTATACAGGGTTAGTAAAAAGTCCCGGAACGGTCGAATAACTTTGTTATTTGAAAATTATGATTTCTGAAATTTGGTATGGGGGTATAGTTAATATAAATGCATTTTATGCAATACAGTTAATATTTTTTTTACTTCCGGTTTAATCGGCAATACGTCCAACTTTTTTTTTTTTAAATGGAACGCCCAGATTTTTTTAACACTTTTGAATGCAAAATAAAAAACTACGTTCAGAAAGTATTAAGATGTTTATTTTTATTCACAAGAAAACAGTTAAAAAATTAAAAAAGTGTCCTAATACAGAAAAATCAAGGTACCTTTGAAAAAAGTTGTTGTTCAGTGTTTGCATTCTTTTTGCCGTCACATTTGACAATTTTAAAAGCGTTTTAACTTTTGCATCGCTATAAATTTACTTATTTTAAACATTGACACATTTGAAAATGGCAGAAAAACCTACTGAATCAGAACGAATTGAGATATTAATGATGCGTGGGTACGGTGATCGTCAACGTTCTTTTGAAGAGGTTCGTATTTTGTTTAATACTGTTTATCCGGATCGTCACATTAGTAAAAGTACGGTGTGCCGAACAATTCAAAAGTTTGAAGTCTTTCATCAGGTGAAGGATTTACCTAGAAGGGGACGTCCATTAACAGCAACAGATGAAGAAACTAGTTTGAATGTGTTACTTACAGTGGAAGAAAATCATCACGTGTCCACAACAGAATTAGGTCAAATTCATGAGATCTCTCAAAAATCTGCTCATACGATTCTTAAATCAACAAGAATGAAAGCCTATAAAATGTATCCCGTCCATGAGTTAACTGAAGATGATCCAGATCGTAGACTACAATTTTGCGAAACAATGACGGAATTGATCGAGCAGCAGCCTAATGTTTTAGATCACACCATTTTTTCAGATGAGGCAACGTTTTGTCTCAACGGCACTGTGAACAAACATAATTGTCGCTACTGGTCAATTGAAAATCCGCATTGGATTGAAAAAGTCCATACACAGCGTCCTCAAAAGGTGAATGTCTGGGCTAGTCTTGGTGGAAACATCATAGGACCATTTTTTATAAGAGGAAATTTAACTGGCAACGTCTACTTAAATTTATTGCGAAATGAGGTTTTTCCAGCACTTGCGGCCAAATTGCGGCATTTCCAAATGCAAACATAGGTAATGTCCGCAATTATTTGAATGAAATTTTTCCGGGACGTTGGATCGGACGTAGAGGAGCAATCGAATGGCCAGCACGTTCGCCAGATCTCTCGCCATTAGATTTTTTCTTTTGGGGTCACATGAAATGTCAAGTGTACAAAAATCGTCCCCATAATCTTAAACAATTGGAAGAGAGAATAGTTCAAGAAGCCAATCGCATCACTCCAGAACAAGTACAAAATTCAATAAGAAATTTTACTGACCGTTTACATTTTTGTCAAATTGTAAATGGAGAGCATTTTGAACAATTATTGTAATCGCAACCTGAATAGACAGGTATCTTGATTTTTCTGTATTAGGACACTTTTTTAATTTTTTAACTGTTTTCTTGTGAATAAAAATAAACATCTTAATACTTCCTGAACGTAGTTTTTTATTTTGCATTCAAAAGTGTTAAAAAAATCTGGGCGTTCCATTTAAAAAAAAAAAAATTGGACGTATTGCCGATTAAACCGGAAGTGAAAAAAATATTAACTGTATTGCATAAAATGCATTTATATTAACTATACCCCCATACCAAATTTCAGAAATCATAATTTTCAAATAACAAAGTTATTCGACCGTTCCGGGACTTTTTTAGGTTTGGTTCGCACTGTATACATTAGGTATATGCTATTTAACGGACAAAATTGACTATAATGCACTTTAAATTTTCAATCATACTATCAGTCATCAATTTTATACTTTTGTTTAATGGAAAGCATATTTATATCTAGAATAATACACTTAAACGCGTCTGGATGATAATAGGTACATACTCACAATGCAATAATCCATTGCACCGCCTGATCAGTAGATCAGTATTAAATCTATAAATTTTATAAATTTTATTTACATATCTTCAATTAACTAAAATGAAACTTGACCTCTAACCACAAATATAAGGGAATTACTTTGATTGATCTTTAGTATGAATACTATAACATAGTTTAAGATTTATTATTAGACAAAGCAAACACTATGTCTCTCTCTTTCTCTCATAGGATGGGTGCAAAGTATTTCAAACTTTAAAAAATGTATTCATGTTTGTTTTATCGATTAATATGTCCCAAAAATAAATATGTTGATTTTGAGACTTTGCCAATATAGAAAATGTTTGGGCATGCTTTTTTTGGATCCTTAATTCGGTCCAGGAAATATGTATAATTTAAAATTTTGCAGTAGGTAGACTAAAAGAAATACATACATTTTGACCTTCAGTGTCAAATCGATTAAATTATTCAGTATCTACTTATAGATTTTCATGTAGGCGCTTTTAGCTGAATACCATTGTGAAATATCTTGAAATACTATGCGTTTACTCTAGTAGGTACTCCAAGAGACGATTTGATGTAAAAAGTAAACGTGTTTCTAATCGAATTCAAAGTGGCAATAGTTGGTTTGTTTGTCTATTTAAATAGTTGTGTTTCTCACCTAAAAAAAGAAAAACCGTGTTAATGCAATGTATGTATTTACGGTTTCCTTGGCACAGTAGTATTCACATTAATAGACTTCGAGGTTAATAAACATTTATTACAAATTGTTTTATAACACTGAATATCTAATTGGAAGTGTTTCTAATACATTTCATCATCTGCAACCCCATAATCGCACGACGTTTTTTTTTTAAGTGTGGAATAATCGGTAATGATGAATGTGAAAAGACGCTATTAGTTTGTATACCGGCGATTATTTAATCTCGTGTAGGATTTGAACCCGACACCTTCCCCTTTTATATAAAAATTCTCTCATATTAAATTACAGTGACAGCAGAAAAGCATTTATTTAATGATTTCACACTGTAAGAAGTGCACTAATTGAATACATAGTTATTTCTGAAACATCAGCGAACCGATTTTGTTGACTATCCAGGATCTTCCAGAGTATTTATCAGCCAAAAACGCATCATTCGCTGTATTGTTAATATAAATTCTACCGAGTCTTGTCGGCCGTTCTTTGCCAAATTTAAGATTTTACCTTTACCAAGTATTTACTTTCTGGAGCTTCTCTCGTACATTCACTCAATCCAGTATAAGATCCCAAAAAATTCAGACTACCATATATACAATACTAGGTATAACGACCAGCTTAGGACTTCTTGCAATAAACTGTCTTTGACTCAGCGTGGCCATCTGGCAATGAGTACCCGGCTGTTAAACGTGCTTTCGAGCGATTTGAAAGCTATTCAAAACCCTAAACTTTTTCAAAAAAGAGTGCGTGGGCTTCTTCTGGACCACTGCGTGTATTCCATTGATGAATTTCTTGTAATCTTTGACAAATACTCTAGACTTAGAGCTCGCTAATCGATTTGTTAAATATTGTCATTTTTACTACTACTATTGTTTTCATTATTATTATCTGCGTGTACTCCATTATTGAATTTCTTGTAATTTTTAACAAATAATTTAAACTAACGGTCACCAGTACATAATGCATTTCGCTCAGTCATTGGGACCATCAATCGGCTTTCAATTTGTTGAATGTCTATTATTATGTCGTATTGTTCCATTATTTCCATAGTTTTGTTTGTATTGTTCCTATTATTATCACCAAAATTACTACTTTTTCATAACCTTTGGTGTAACCATGACAATGTCGATATCGGAGATCTCTGACAATAAAATTATCTATCTATCTATCTATCTATCTATCTATCTATCTATCTATCTATCTATCTATCTATCTATCTATCTATCTATCTATCTATCTATCTATTTGCCTTCTGCAGCCGTATAAAATTTCAACATTATCCTACCACTACAAGCAAAGAAAAGCATTACGCAAGTCTACCCAGTTAATTGTTTTCTTTTGTAATTTCTTTAGTTTTATTCTTTCCATAAAAAATGCAAAAGAAAGTAAAAAAAAAATTACAAATACAAAAATTATTATCATATGTGCATCAGATTAAGTTGATTGATATTAACTTAATAAATCATCAGCTTAGGGGGCTCCACTTCTATCTTCCATGCTGAAGTTATAGCCATCCAGACCTGTGCAGAGAGCATCTTAAACTGCCCGCATGGGAATGAATCGGTCGAAATTTTCTCCGACAGCCAAGCTGCCCTCAGGGCACTACAGGCTGTCAAATTTGCTTCCGAAGTGGTACTGAGGTGCCATAGGAAGCTTGAAGAATTGGCGGAGCATCACAGCATTACGCTGAGATATGTGCCTAGTCACTCTGGGATTAGAGGCAACGAAATTGCTGACAAACTAGCTAGAGGCGCCAGTGGTCTACCGTTCACTGGTCCAGAACCGTCGTGCGGGAGTTCCTATGGCGGTATCAAAGCCTTTGTCAGATCTCCACTCGCTGCTAGTCACCGCTCCTATTGGAATGGACTAGTCGGCGTGAGACACTGTAAAATCCTCGGTTTTTATCCGGGCGACGAAAGACTCCGCAAGGCAGTCTCTATGAGCAGGGCCAGACTGAGACTTCTTACGGGACTCCTAACCGGCCACTGCTCATTAAATAAGCATTTGCACCACATGGGGCGAGTGGACTCTCCCCTGTGTAGAAACTGTGGGAGAGCAGAAGAAACTCCTGTGCACCTCGTTGCCGACTGCCCGGCAGTGGACAGGGAGAGACGGAGCTGTCTAGGGGTCGCTCGATTGGACGAACCCAGTATAAGCAAATTAACTCTCGACCAACTTGCGGACCTGTTTGTTCGAGTACAACCAGGTCGAGAGGGTTAAGACATCATGGGGGCACAATAGGTCTTAAGGCCGAGTTGCCTCACGGGGTTAAACCTGCCCATGAAAGCCAGAAAAAAAAAAACTTAATAAATGAGAAATTTCCACACGTATTTCCAAAGAATATGCATATAGGTATATTATCTGCCATAGTATCACAAAGAATTACAGTTTCGTTCTTTTTGGAAAATGTATAATCGAACACCCGAATGGAAACTCATCTACTAACAGATTAATTTACACCGGAGTAAGTAAGAATTACTCTGTATTAGTATCGGGCACAGACAGGTAACATTTGACGATCCTATAAACCCCCTTCTGTCATGGTAAATTGAAAATTCTTTCGATAATATAAAAAAAAAATTATTTTTTAAAAATTTATTAGTTCTCTTAACTGCAATAGCCAGTAGATACATTTTGCTTAAGATGGGATAGTTAATTGTCACTACTAGCAAATTTTCAGAGATCAAATAAACACTATATTTAGTATTTTCACGGATATTTGCTTTCAAACATAATAAGTCTGGGATGCAAAAAACTGTTGCTTGCATTACCTCTTCCTTTATTTGCATTTAAATAAGACCGGTTTGATTACCACATTTACCACTTTATATTGTCAAATATTTACAAATAATACATGCCCGTAATCGCGCTAAATGGGTTTACAAAACGGAATGCACTGGCTCAACAAGAGTGTCCTATTTTCGCCCGGGAGTAAAAATTTCTCAATGTATTTCGTCCGACCTCCGCGTTCGTTTGTCACACTAATTCTCACGTTAATTGTTAAATTACACCTCCTTCACACCTTCGATGTCAAAATATTTCGGATAATTGATACATCTATGTGCTGTTAAATAAAATTTACTTTTCATTTCAGTTGACGTGATTTATTTTTAGAGTAAATGTTCACGAACGCATATGCGTTATCGGTGAGTTTAATCTTTTGGAACATTCCTGCCTTAACTGTTAATGGTCTAAACTACAACTTTTACATCTTCATGACCATCACGATTTCTTTTATTTGTTTATTGTTGTATTTCTGTAAATATAAATTTTATGGGTGTATTGTAGTTATCTTTCTATCTATCTAAATTTTTATTTGTTCTTGGTCAATTGGCAATTATTTTATCGATTTTAAAATCAGAATGCAATATATCTAGATTTATATGAACGATTATAGACATATTGTTCTCGTGAATGTCCTGTTTTGGACTTTTAATTTTACTTAATAAGCATGCAAACCGAGACGAAGTTTGGAAAAAAAGTAATTTCTGTAACATTTAAACAAATCCAGATCTAAGTAGCAATGGGATTCGTTCTGCTGAATTACGTACTTTAATTATTAATAATAACGACGGAGTGTTAAATTATATTTGGGAATCAGAAGGCATCTGTAACCGATGTGTTTAGCTATAAGTTAACAGTGAGCGTGGCAAATTGTCGTGAGGAGCGGGATTACAGTTTCCTTTTGTTGTTGAATCATTCAAATGAGTGCATAAGCAATGCTTATTGCCACTATTTTTTTATTTAATTCGATATTCAAAAATGAACATGGACATTGTTAATTGAAAATAATATGTAAAAGTACACAAATGCACAAGACTCACATACAGGTACAGACAAGAATCATAAAGAATCAAAATAAAAATTCCCATATCTGTAGATCAGCTGGAAAAATGTTTTGTTGTGTTATAAAATAAATAAAAGAAAAAACATGGACAGATTTTAGAACAAAAATGGAAGAAAATAGTAAAAGCAATCAGATATAATTCTTTAAAGTAATGAAAAATCTAAGAGAGAAGAAAAAGAAAACAAATCAGACAATTTATATAAAGGACTAATAGGAAAAATATTAACAGAAGGAAAACAAATAATTGATAGATGGCAAGAATATTTTAAGGAATTACTAGCAGGAAAAGAAACGAAAGAAGAAATAGCTACAGAAACAAAAGGGGCAGCAGATAATAAAAGGGAAATAACTCTGGATGAATTAAAAGCAGCATTACGAAAACTGAAAAACGGTAAATCGCCAGGACAAGACAGAATTACATCTGAAATTATGAAGAATATGGGAGAAATGGGAAATCAAGTACATATTGCTAGAAATTATAAATAAAGCCTGGATAGAAGAAAGAATACCTAGTAACTGGGAAACAGGGTGATATTGCCTATATATAAAAAAGGGGACCAAAACGAATGTAACAACTATAGAGGAATAATATTACTAAGTACTGGAATGAAATTATATGAACAAATCTTAAATAATAAATTGAAAATCATAATAGAAGGCACCTTGATAGAATCTCAAAGTGGCTTCAGAAAAGGAAGAGGTCTGCAAGATCATGTATTCACTATTGAACAGATAATAAAAAAACTGAAATGAAAAGAGGAAAAGCTTATAAGCCGCTCATAGATTTACAAAAGGCCTTCGACAAAGTGCCGAGGAGGATAGTATGGGACATTCTAAAAAAAAAAAGAGTAGGCAACAAAATACAAAGTTTGTACGCTAAAAAATTTGGTAATCTTTAAAAATATGAAGTCAGAAGTGTTCACAACTCAAGGAGGGCTGAGGCAGGGAGCCCAGTGCAAGTATTTATGGATTTTACCATAAGAGAATGTAATAAAAGAACTAAGAGTCTAATTGCAAGATACAAAAATCTACAACCAATTGACATAAAAGAATGTACCTACGCTGATGATGTAGTAATCATGGCATCGACTGAAGAACAACCACAAAAGAATTTAGAAATTTGGAAAGAGGTACTGGAAAATAACAGCATGCAAATCAATACACAAAAAACAAAAGTAATGGCAATAACAGAAAAAACAAAAAAAATATAAACTTTGAATACTTAGGAGTGATAATAGAAGAATCAGAAAGCCAAGAAAAAGAAATAAACAATAGAATAGAAAAAGCGATTACAATTTATCACAGTATAAATAAAACCTTCATTAACAAAAAAGAAGTATCAACCAAAACAAAAATGAATATCTACAAAGTTATTTACAAGCCCATTCTAACATATGGATGTGAAACTTGGGCAATAACAAGAAAAATGAGAAGTAAGATACAGGCAAAAGAAATGAAGTATTTGAGAAGAGTAATAAGAGTAACAAGAAAAGATAAAATCAGAAATGAACAAATTAGAGAAGACCTTGGAAAGCAGTCAGTATTAGAATACATAGAACAACGGCAACTGAGTTGGTGAAGACATCTCCAAAGAATGAACAACGATGGGCAAGTTAAAAGAATATGGGAAACGAAGCCACCAGTAAGAAGGAAGACCGAAAGAAACGTGGTAGTGCACAAGAGGAAAGTTGTTGGACAAGAAAGGAAAGACATGGAATGAAGCTAAACGAATTGCAAAAAACATTGGTTTCCATATTTTCGAAGTGCATGCGGATTTTCCTCTGCCCAATGGTGAACATTATTGGTATTAAATACAGCAACTCTATTAAACATACTCTCATCGGTCCACAGAATACTTCTTAAAAGGTTGTTCTTGAATCCTATTTAAGATTGTGTTGCAAAAATATAGTCGAAAAATGTTGTCGTTTTTATGGTGCGGTTGAACTTTACAAACATGATAAGGATGAAGGTTTTCTCGTAGAATCAACTGAGCGGTCTTATTGCTAAGGATATTTAAGGTTGAAGTTAAATGTCGGGTACCAACGTAGGGATCTTCTTGTGCTGCGTCTAGAATTTGCCCTTCTAGTGGTATTGTACGCCTTTCTCTTGGCCGGCTTAGCATTTCTTTTAGTAACCGTACTACTTTCACGTAGACATTGGTCCACCCTTCGAAATATTTTTTCTCCGATTTAAGAAACCTAACGGATATTTTCGTTCTGCCATATTAACATTTCCATTACACCAACCGTAACACCACGTATATAATATGATGCCAATAAACACCTATTATTATTATTATTATTATTATTATATATTATCTATAATGTTCCAGGGGATTGGTGTGATGTAATTTTGATATTAAATAATAACAGGAAAATGTTCGTTTTCCAATCCTTTTTATTGTTTTAGTATCTTTTATGTGCTACATGTTTCGACCAAAACTGACCATCTTCAGGCAAATAAAATTGTCAGAGTTTTGTTATGTATTACAAGAAAAAAAATTTGACACATCATTCTTGTAATACATAACAAAACTCTGACAATTTTATTTGCCTGAAGATGGTCAGTTTTGGCCGAAACATGTAGCACATAAAAAATACTAAAACAATAAAAAGGATTGGAAAACGAACATTTTCCTGTTATTATTTAATATCAAAATTACGTATATATATATTTGGCATATTAATTAAATATAAACTCCATCATGATAGAATAAAATAACAACAAAAGAACAATCAAACACAGAGGCACAATAATTAATCAAAGCGATACAAATACCCATGAAGAAAGCACAGTTTACACAAAATTAAACACCATAGTCGAATTAAATACAAAAGTAAATGTTATAATTTGATAGTAATGATTTTGTTTGAAAACACTTTTTGTGTTCTACAGCGTTGTCAAATATGTTTTTCATTAAAGTATGTTAGTGAAGAAATATTAAAAACAAATTTTTAAATGAAAATGAAAACGTTTACTAAATAATACTAATTAACAGATATCCAAGAGTAAGGCTTACATTAGTTTCGCACTAAAAGCCTGAACTTCAAGAATGTCGCAGCCTGTAGTTTTTTCGACAATTTATACACACGTTGTATCGGTATAGCCGAAGGAATAAACAAAACAAATAAGTTCAATCATTATATGCAAGGACTGTAGCCACAGTAATAGACACACAAGAAATCCGTTCACTCCGTGCTACATATATTCATGGATTTCCATTTTCAACCAAAGACCGAATAAATGTTCTTCATGATTGGGTTTATAACTTTAGGGAACTCAACAAATAATCGATGCATGTTAAAACACGGGTTATAACGCTATGTTATAACTTATTACAGCAACTGCTTTCCATTGTTAAGAATGACAACGACTGTTTAAATAACAATACCAAAACAATTATGTCAAATGCTTTTTGTGATCAATTCAACACTTCATGCTAGTTGAATCAACTATAAATCGTGTATGACTTCAATATTAATTGTTATTGAGTTAATAATGCAATTTAACCTTTTATTTAACACGGCAAGCGCCTTGTTCGTATTTAAAACTCAAAGGGCGTTTACAGATGATCTTATGGTTTATTCATTTTTTTTTCTCACTGAGAATTTATTTATAGTTAAATATAATCTTAATTGATAAGAAAAATATAAATTAGTTTTTTTAGTTTCTGTTTATATTATCATTGTTCAATTGAATTTTTCTATTAAATGCACTTGAGGCAGTCTGTAGGATTGCTTGCTTGACAATAAGTATTTACTTTGTTTTGAAACGGGATTACGCCAACCACAGCTTCAATCAAGATGCTAAAGCTGCCGCAATCCGTATGCTGCAAAGGCTACCTTGGCCACCAGTGCAGTGGAATCCTTGAACTTGTTTTTATGCGATGCACTTTTTGATACGAAATTTATTTGTTTGGCTAGACGGTACCCGATACTTTATTTGCCGAAACGCTAAGTAAAATGAATTATTGCATCACGTTCCATTTAAGTGCGGACTGTTTTTTGTTATGGACCACGTAGTAATTTTTGTCGGCACATCATTATTTATCAATGCGATTATTTGTGCACTGTTTTTTTTTAGAACAGCAGACTTCTACGCTTTCATTCTGTATAAATACAAGTTGTGTGTATTTTTAGGTTGGGAAGCTAGAGCTTTTAGATTAATCGAATAGAATGTCTCCGTGTTAAGGTCAGGCAATTTGTGTTTACAAACTTATTAAGTACATACATACTTGCACATGTTTTCATTTAATTTTACATAGTCTTCTGGTTTCTAGTACCTATATAAAAATATTTTATTAGTTGAATTTTGTGTTAAGTGTTTGACTTTGTACCATAGTAAATTACATATATCGATTTTAAATACACCTATCTTGTTTTATAACAAATATTTTATCAATAAATTGTTTTAAACGTCTTTAAAATTGCCGAAAACCAGATTTTTTTTTGTTTTGAGTTCTAAAACACTTTTAAAAAAAAAACCATCTTGCTTTGTAATTATTTCCTTGTTAAGTATTTTCATATTGTCAAGATGACCGGTATCCAAAATATGTTTTAAGAAAAAATAATATAATAATTTCTCGCTTCAGCAAAGATCTACGTATTTGAATAAAATAAATTATTGAAAATCAAATGTGCCAGTAGCGAACACATAACATATACAATCACAACATTCATACAAGATGGAAGCTTGCTGCGAACCACGGGTATGAAAAGGTAATACGCGTTATTGGCAACAAACGAACATAGCCGCAATGAAATTGACTGGAGTAATGGACACCAACTATCAGTGATACGCAAGTAATACAACTTCAGTTTGTTGAATTAATGTTGGCAAGTATTGCTGCCAAAAACGTAATGTTCAAAGTACGGGTAACCTCAATTATTTAGATAGCACCAAATTGGTACCTTGTTTAGTGGGAATTTGAGAAAAATTACCGTTTGTTTTCGATAGATTTGTTATATACCGGGTGTCCAGCCTAAGATGCAACGGTCCCTAGCCGATTTATTATTGTCTTTTTGAAAAAATATTTCAAATAAATGTTGCCTCGAATCATATTCTACACATGTTAAAATTAGTTTCAGAAATGGCGGACTTCCGGTTGTACCGGAAGTAGATACTAACTTTATTATTTTAAATGGAACACCCTGTATATTATTGCACTTTTGGATTCCTTGTTAAATTTAAATAACAATACGTTAGGGATACATTAAGGCTAAGTTGTACCGTTTTCGAATTGCATGACGTTTTTCGAAAAAAATGACGTTTGCAGTGTCTTCGGTGTTTGGAAATACCTCAGGAAATACGAAAGTTAGAAAGATGCGGTTTTCGGTTTTCGCTTAACCATGAAACAGCGCACGTCTTTTATTTTAAAATTGTTGCGTTTAAATTACAGCGTTATTAAATAGGAATCTGTAATTTTCGAACTCTCAAATCATGGATAACTTGATTTTTTTAAATTGAACGGTATAGCAATTTTCATATAAATGGATATAAAATTTAATTTTCTTTTGATTTTATACGGGTATCATTGTGTCTATCTCCAACGGTTTTGGAGATATTCGCAATTTTTCAGTTTCTCACGATAGATACGTATTGCGAAGCGCCGCCGCTGGCCACCTTCCCCTCGCATTTCACCAGGCTTGGGACTGGCAGCAATAATACTGGCATGCTTAGAAAGTGGCCAACAGAACACAATAGGACCACTAGAAACAAGCAAACATAGCAAAGATAAAAGAAAACATAACATTACTGGAATATCAATAAATCAGCACATTTTTCAAACTACATTACTCTATCCAATGTATGGCGTACGTACACTTCGACGGCTACACTTTAAACGCTAATGTTGTCATTGTACAGAGAATTTGTACAACACTATTATATTAAATGTTCAAAATGCTGTCCGTTTTGGGCACTACATAATCGAAATCGCTTTTGCAAACACTTTTGAGCATGTCTGAGTATTTTTGGTGTGACTTCTTGAAACGCTCTTAAAATACGATGGCGCATATCATCAGGGGTTGTTGGTGGCGTCTCATAAAGCTTATTTTTAATGAAACCCCATGAGAAGAAATCGCACCTTGTAACTGATTTTCATCCGTAAGTACGGAGTTATTGCGGTTCCGTTGTGTATGTGCTACGGATCCAGTACTTACAAATCTACCCAGTAGCGGCAGGAATGCCCTCCTATCTGGATGCTTTCTACATGGGTAATACTGTGCGTGAACTCTTGACGCTAACAAAGCGTTTCTGTAACATTCACCGAGAACGAAAACCATATCTACTAATTCTTCTTGAGTAAGCAACATCTTGAATTATCATGTTTCCAAACAGTACTCTGAATGTCAGTTCTGACACTCGGAACACTAATAACGGTTAGATACCTAGTTTGTTTTTCAAGCTTACGTTGACTTTAAAGATGCCGCTTTAGACATCTCAAGTATCTTTTAGACAATTTTGTTTGATTCAAATGGTTCTATTGTGTTCTGTTGGCCATTTTCTAAGCATGCCAGTACTATATTGCTGCCAGTCCCAAGCCTGGTGAAATGCGAAGGGAAGGTGGCCGACGGCGGCGCTTCGCAATACGTACCTATCTATCGTGAGAAACTGAAAAATCGCGAATATCTCCAAAACCGTTGGAGATAGACACAATGATACCCGTATAAAATCGAAAGAAAATTAAATTTTACATCCATTTATGTAAAAATTGCTATACCGTTAAATTTAAAAAAATCAAGTTATCCATGATTTTAGAGTTCGAAAATTACAGATCCCTATTTAATAACGCTGTAATTTAAACGCAACAATTTTAAAATAAAAGACGTGTGCTGTTTCATGGTTAAGCGAAAACCGAAAACCGCATCTTTCTAACTTTCGTATTTCCTGAGGTATTTCCAAACACCGAAGACACTGCAAATGTCATTTTTTTCGAAAAACGTCCTGTAATTCGGAAACGGTACAACTTAGCCCCAATGTATCCCTAACATATTGTTATTTAAATTTAACAAGAAATCCAAAAGTGCAATAATATACAGGGTGTTCCATTTAAAATAAGAAAGTTAGTATCTACTTCCGGTACAACCGGAAGTCCGCCATTACTGAAACTAATTTTAGCATACGTAGAATATGATTCGAGGCAACATTTATTTGAAAATTTTTTTCAAAGAGGCAATAATAAATTGGCTAGGAACCGTTGCATCTTAGGTTGGACACCCGGTATAATATAACAATAATTTCCCACGCTCTCCCCACCATGATGACGATTTTACAACTTTTGCAATAGTGTTCAGACATCGTCCTCTGTGCTCTTCGAAACGTAAATAAGAAATTTTGATTTTTGGATCAAATTACTAAATTTGATTAAAGTATTCGTTAGGTATTTATAGATATGCCTAAGATATATATACATTGCAAATTTCCTGGGTGTCCAAGGGTTTATAGGGAATTAATTCGCTTTCATAGATGCCCAAAACATCCACCAACGCTGAAAATTTGGAAGGAAATATGTCATCTAGATGATTCTGCAAAGGTACAAAAGTTTAGAATATGTTCTAGGCACTTCAATAGTTCGGATTACAATTATCACCATTTAAAGATGTATCTCAATCGTGATGCTGTCCCTTATGCAACCTTTTCAAATGTTAGTAATGAATTATCTCCATTATCACCTATTTGTGGGAACCAATTAGAACGAGAGAGTAGCAATTCATCTTCGAAATCATATCTTCCGCCAATAGATCATGATTATTGCATGTCGGTTACAGCGTCTTTATCTTCTTCTGATGTTAATAATAATACTGAATTATCTTCATTATCATCTACTTTTGGGAACCATTCAGGTGATTTACATTCTTTAGAGTTTCCCTAAAAAAATCACAATCCAAGGGCCATTTTAATAAATTATCGATTTTTTATAATGCCTAATTCAAATATTTACCGTTTAAATACTTCGAAATTGAGTAAGCTAAATCTAATGCAGGCACAGAGGACATTCTTTTAAGATACTTTATTTATCCCGTGTTATTAGAATTTATTTTTATTTTTGAATTTTCAGAGTTTATTGTTAAGTTTTTCTGCTTTCAGAGTTTATGTTCATTTGTTGTTTAAATTTTCATTATATTTTCATGATTACGTGTTTCGCTTTTAAAGCTCATTCATGATTTGACTTACTAGAGTTTATTTTCATTTTTATCTCTTTAAAGTTTATTTTTAGGTTAAATTAGATATATCCTGTGATGGGTGGAGACTGTGACTTGAAACTATAACAAAAATCCAAAAGAAAAGGTGAAAAAAATCCCTTACCACAAAATTAGGTAACAAATCTAAATACGTATTTCGGCAACTAAGTTGCCATCTTCAGTAGAAAAACAAGTGAAGAGCAGTGTTAAACTTAGTGTTTTCGGCTAAGGTAAACCTTGGAAGATATGCTCTTCACCAAATCACTAGTGGAATAACACCCTTTCTACTGAAGATGGCAACTTAGTTGCCGAAATACGTATTTAGATTTGTTATCTAATTTTGTGGTAAGGGATTTTTTTCACCTTTTCTTTTGGATTTTTGTTATAAATTAGATATGTCTGTGATTTCTGCAAATTAATCATATTGATCAATATTTAGACCTAATATTTAATTTAACGTTGCCGTAACTAAATTTATTCTAATTTCCAATCTTTTATTGTAATTATTCATAATTGATAAACGATAAGGAAGAAAGACATTACGATTATTAGGTAGTGAAAAATTTTACAATCTCAAAAATTATTAAAAGCCGCATTAAAAATGTAATCGCGACATTGTTAAATTAAATGTAAGCTGTAAATACGACCCATTATTAGCAGACGTATCACACTGATGAGATTAAGGAAAATCGAAACATATCTAATTTTTCAAATCTCGCGCTATATTTCGCAAGCACACTCCATTCGTAATTCTATGTTTAGCCGTTTGACCCGGAGGGCGCTGTGATAATGCAATCGTGACGTCACATGTTTCCAACGAAATGTACAGGATTTGCGGTTCTCTTTATTGTTGTTCTGTGCTTCGAACACTGTTTTATTGTTAATAGTTACAAATTAAAACATCTTGGCGGTTATCTTAAGAAGTATTGTGCGGCGCCTATTATTAAAGCACTGGCCGTTATATACCGACGTAATTATCTTATAGTAATATAATGGAGATTACCTCACAATATTTGTTTAATAACTTAATTTGGAAATCTTGATTTAAGTACAATATAAATCGTTTATCATCTTATAAAAGAGGAAAGTTTTTGAAAGATAATAAATTCAATATTATCGCGATTATATGCACTTTTAGTAAAGTTCGCCAAACATAATCCAGCCGCATAACTCTCGCTTTCATAAATCAATAGATTTAACGTTTTCCCAAGTTGCCTTACTACTCCCAGCAATATACTTTCTCGCTTTCACTACAATAAGTAATGGCCACGACATTATTTAACACTTTAGTTTCATAAATATACCCCAGAAGGTAAATATACCTATATAGGTTCCCGTTATATAGACTCCCACGTAATTGGTAACATGAAATGGCCTCATATATTATTTCCACTTCGAAAACAATTGAATTATTTAGATGGTATTAATTTTACGACGACAATTTTATTATCGACGATTGAATGACAACTCAAAGAAGAAGAGGTGTGTACTTTTACCATTTTCCGTTTGCTGTACGCCAATAACTTTAACGGTAGTTAATTTAAATAATTCACACTAATTATAAAGATTAATTTCAAATTATTATTATAAGGAATAAGTAATAATTGGTTACTTCCATTAATTTGAATTATAGTTATGGTATAGTAGTCTGGAGTCTATGCATATAAAACATATGTACGTTGTTAATTTTATTTTATAAAATGTCAACAAAGAGCAAAATTCATGCGATCTCGTTTGGCAACCTAGCCATGCAGCTGCTCGTAGCTTTGACCGAATTTGTACCTGCACCTAGAGATAGTTTGCTTGTCATAATATAGGTACTCCAGGAGGTGATAATATTTCTTTTGTTATTAGGTATAAGGATAGTATCAAAAACTTTTGACACTGTAAACAGGGAACAAATATGGAAAATATATAATATCATATGGAATACCAGTAAAGATAATGCGCATGATCAAACTATTTTATAGTGATTATAAAACGAGAGTATAACATGGAAGGAAATATACTGACCCAATAATGATAGCAAACGCAGGAAAGCAAAGTTCTGTCATGTCGCCCACATTATTCCTCATTACAATAGCCTGGGTAATGAAAAGTGTAGTAGATAATAGGAAATAACATCTAATTTACAAAACCGTCTGGAAGATTCTTTGGAAACACATCTTAAAAGAGATAATTTGTTTGTAGTTCATTCGAAAAAGAAATTTCAAAATACCATAAAGGAAGAATGCCTAAATAATTAACCGAAAAAAATGTTATTTGGTTGGGCTGATAGTTTATTGTTGGAATTGCCGCAGCAACAAAGGCAATGAAAAGGGAATAGTACCAGAGGCGAGTTCGAGTTTCAGTAGGCAGAAACTCGAATCCGTCTTTAGCGCGTCATTGCTTTTACTGATATGGTGATGGAACATGGAGATCACAAGCATTTGAAGACATGGAATGGAAGCTGCACATTCTTTCAGGTTAATAGTCTAATAGATGTCATAATAGCTAGTATGAAAATAAAGTACATAAGAGCTTATCCTGTAAGAAATACAAATCAAAACATTATTTATCAGCGTCACAGTCACAAGGTCAGTATGTTGGTACAAAGATAAACCTGGACGATGTGTATATTTGCCCAGGTTTACCTTTGTACCATAGTACATATACAGAATTACAGATATACACTAGCTGGTCCATGGTCTACATTCTGCATTTAACTCAAGTACGAGTGAACAGATAGAAATTTTATAATCAGGTCATATTTGAAAGTAAGATGATTATAGGTATGTGTATTTATAATCGATATAATTTCTATGATACAAAATCAAACACTTACATGTGATTTCTTGTGACTTAAGAATTATTTGTAAAATTTGTAACTTTAAAAATCATTCTTTTTATTTATTTAAATTGTTTTTAATTGTTACCTCTAATAAAAAATAAACGTGAATTTAAGACACATACAATCTTTAACTAATGACTAATGGAATCTTCTAGAGATCTTTTGAAAAAGATAGCATTAGTCCATCAAAATGTCAAATTTTTCTAAAGTAAAGGGCAATTAATGAATGATTGCAGAGGTCTGACGTATTTATTTTTTGGTTAACATCATTCTTATGTTGCTGGATTCTGTTTTTCAAATGCTGAAATGTTTAGCCTATATAATTTGTGTATGGCACTGATTACATTCGATTTTATAAACAACGTTTCCCGTTTCAAATTTATCCATTTTTGTTTTCATATTACTAAATATTTTTCATATTACTAAATATATTTGTTTTTGTAGAGTTTTGTCATTGTAGAACACAACTTTGTCAGTATCAGTTTCCAAGATGCGTTTTATTTTATCTGATAATTTCGGGATATAAATCAATCTATATGCTTGAATGTCAGGCCAAAGTCTTTTTTATTATTATTATTGTCTTGTGTTTCTTTTTTTGAAAATAAAATTTTGTTGATAAGGTCTATGGGATAATTATTTTGTCTAAGGTCATTTTTTAAAATATTGAAATTCTTATTGTGAAAACGACAATCTGACAATTTTAAAATTATAAGTTTTTTATTATGAATAATTAATTTTTTTATGTAAAGGGTGAAACGAATTGAAGTTAAATGACCGATTTGAACTTACTGGTTTCTTATATAAGTCAATTATTATTTTTCCATCTTCAATTATTATAATGTACAATATTATTAATTACCACCTTGTATTATCCCATATAAAAAAAAGTTATTTAAAATTAATAAATTTCTTTATTTACGGATATCATTAGAGTTTATATTCAGTATTGTATTTTATACTACTTGTTATTAGATTGAATAATATGAAACTATCCTTCTTTTTGCTATATTTTTATTAGTTTATATTAATCTAAAATATATGAAAAAGTAGGCTAACTGCGGGTCTTATCACTGTGACTTACGCGGATTGTCCCCGCATTGAATTGAATGTAATTAATTGCGGAGATCTCATTTTTCAATACTACTTTCTCCTTCTTTTGTGGTGTTTGATTGCACTAGCGTCTCTTTTCTTCTTTTTGAGTTTTTCACTACGCTGTAGAATGATTTCTTATTCATTCTACTGTGCTTACGAAAAAGGTAATTAAAAATATGCTAATGTAAAAAAAAACATTTTCAGAATTATGCTTATTTCAAAAAAGTTATTCTGCGCATGGTATTCTGAGCATTACATGGTAAAATATTCGAATAGTTAGAAAGGAAATAAATAAAGCGTAGCTAACTAAACTAAAGGCAAAAGTTTAAAATTATTTTTAAAAATGTGACAATGTTTACTAGGTCATGTAATTTAAGTGAAAAGACACACCACCACCTACTGACAATCGTAATTACATATCTTGGCAACTTTTCAAGAACTAAACGCTACTAACAATAAGGACGCCCTGAATTAGTAGCAATATAACTTTCTTTTTGATTTTGTGTCGTTTTAAACGTTTATTCGGTATAAATATAAGAATATTTATAAATCAATTATTTTTATCACAAAGGGCGCTGAATCCAAATATGTTCTAATATATCACTAACAGATTTATACAACTTTATGTGTGTGTTGTCCAATGGTACAACAATAATATCTAGAATTGGAATATTTTTTCCGCGGTCCAGCATCAAAACAAGGCGAGTGTACGAACTAACGGGCGACCTTACGATGCATGAATTATATCAGTAGCGTTAGTTATGTTTTATGTCCTATAAATAACACATTTACCTTATTAATAAGTGGATAAGAATCACAGAAAGTGTACAACATGATGCAATTTTCCACATTTGTCTCAGAGAGCAACGTACACTGTGATGAAAAGATGGCAGGTCGATATCTAAGAATGTATATAATACACGCATAATTAAAATAGACGTGAGAAATAGACACAAATTTGTTTTAATCTGATGCATATCAACAGTTCGTCACGAATATTAAAATATAAATCAGGAAATCATTAATAAATGTTTGCACTGTATCAAGTGATGGTCTCATATTTTCCTTCTGCACATTCGTCATACTCAATAATTACCTATACTATATATAATATATTATAATAAGATGAGCGCAATGCGTACTCAATACGATCCTGGCTCGCGGAAAGACATCGCAATTCTGATAATATCTAAAAAGGTATAGGTATAGATGGTGTATATCATTTTTAGACGGAACATCATTTTGACAGTATTCCTATTTTTACTCACAAGGGAACACCGGCGGGTGTCCCCCTCCGATTTCGATGAAACTTAACAGATCGAAAGAGTACCTTAAAATAAGAGACACGTATTTTTTTTTATCGGCGGAACCGCACGATTTTGGGGTACAGCCCCCTCCAAAGTTTTGACGATTTTTCAATTTTTGCAAATATTTCCTAAATTATAACAGATATTAAATTGTCTTCTAAACATAATTTGCAGCATATTGCATGGCTCTAAGGGTGGCGTCGTCCGTATTCGCAAAAAGTTAATAACGGGGAACGGGGTGCCCCATACCCCCCATTTTTTTTTACATTTTTTCTTTTTCTTATTCATCAAAAGAAGGCCGATTTTACATAGAATACGATGATGTATAACAAGTTTAGAAAATTAATAATTGTAAAAATAGAAAAATAATAAAGCTTCAAAATTAATAAACTTGTCTATTGATATAAATCAAATGAACTATAACAGAAATAAGTTTTTATCCTTAACCAGCATAATACATGGTCTCAAGGTAGATATCTTCATAAAAAGCTAATAACGGGGGACGGGGTACCCCATACCCCCTGCATTTTTTAATAATAAAGTTATTCATTATTCATCAAAAAAAGATCGCTTTTATATAGAAAACAATGGTAATAAATTAGGAGGATTAATAATAAAAATAATTGTAATAATAATAATATAGTACATTAACAACAATTGTTTGTTATAGTTACTCCGCTGCTCTCCTTACTTAAATATTTCTTAATTTAGAATTGTATCTACTCGACAAGCTATGGTCAAACCTTTATATGCCTACTAACTTGTACTATATACTATACGAAACTTTTATCGGTGGTAGCAATATAAATCGTTTTATCAACTGGAGTTAGTGACTGCGTTTTATATATTTCCTTAATAAAATGTTATTCATTCTTAGAATACCATAATCCTTTAATGCGTATATATGAACAAATTTGTTACACAGGAAGAAGGATTAAATAATACATACATACATATTTTTTAATTTATTTCAAGTTTTTCGTGCAATGTAGGTGTACAATGTAAGTATATTTATTTTGAGTTATTATTACTATTATTAATTTTCTAAATTTATTATACATCACCGTTTTCTATGTAAAAGCGATCTTTTTTGATGAATAATGAATAAACTTATTATTAAAAAAATGCGGGGGTATGGGGTACCCCGTCCCCTGTTATTACCTTTTTATGAAGATATCTACCTTGAGACCATGTATTATGCTGGAAATTATGTTAAGGATAAAAACTTATTTCTGTTATAGTTCATTTGATTTATATCAATAGACCAGTTTATTAATTTTGAAGCTTTATTATTATTTTTCTATTTTTACAATTATTAATTTTCTAAACTTGTTATGCATCATCGTATTCTATGTACAATCGGCCTTCTTTTGATGAATAAGAAAAAGAAAAAATGTAAAAAAAATGGGGGGTACGGGGTACCCCGTCCTCCGTTATTAACTTTTTGCGAATACGGACGACGCCACCCTTAGGGCCATGCAATATGCTGCAAATTATGTTAAGAAGAAAATTTAATATCTGTTATAATTTAGGAAATATTTGCAAAAATTGAAAAATCCTCCAAGCTTTGGAGGGGGCTGTACCCCAAAATCGTGCGGTTCCGCCGATAAAAAAAAATACGTGTCTCTTATTTTAAGGTACTCTTTCGATCTGTTAAGTTTCATCGAAATCGGAGAGGGACACCCGCCGCCGGTGTTCCCTTGTCAGTAGATCTTTAGTGAACTCTGGCCTCTGTTCTCTTAGGAACCATTTTGTCTACCTTTTGCCACCATTCCTTGGACTTATCATTAAGTATGCCTGCCTTCTTGAAGTACCCTCTACCATTTTCTGAACTTTTCAGTCGACACAGCGCCCATGTAACTTTTTTTGAAAGAAGAAGACTCTTTCGGCGTTTGCGGCTAGACCCCAGTACAGGACACCATAGTTCAAGCAGCAATGGAACATGGAGTAATAGGAGATTTTTGCAACCTTTTAATACATACACTGCCGTTGTGAGTTTACTGGCAAGCTGGTCAATATAAGCGGTCTAATTTAATTTGAGATCTATTATTATACCCACAAATTTAAGAAATGGACCGAGGGGGGTATTTCTGGTGGTAAATTATTAAATCATGTGTTTTATTTACATTCATTTGTAACTTGTTCTTTTGAAACCAGTTTCGGTTGCCTCGATTGCCCTTTCTGACATCGTTAACAACCGTCCGCATTCCGCGGCTTTCACAATTATGGCGATAGATGAGATATGCCTGTATGCTCATTGACAGCATACAGCCATATTTCTCCATCATCGTTGAGTATTGAGTATTGAGAGAAGATAACATCCGCATGGGTTGATTATCCGCTCCGCCCGCTGCGGTCGCTAGGGCTTATTTTAGAACGGATGTTATCTTTAAAATTCATCAAAATACTTTAGGCCTTTAAGGTAGCTCAGAATCTTTTTGAATAAGGTCTTTTTCAAGCCTTCTAGGGAAAAGTCAACCTTTCCAAACTTGTCATACCTGATTCTCGTTGTGGTGGGGCAGTGGCAGAAGATATGCTCAACTGTCTCTTCGTCCTCCAAACACATCCGGCATTCAGTTTCTTCGAGAGTCCGATTCTGTGTAGGTGCTTTCTGAGTTTGCAGTAACCTGTAAAGATAGAAAAAATGACTTTGACATTTTTACAGTTCTACAAGTTCTAGTAGTTCCTTGATTCTGACAGATTTAAAGAAATACACTTTTTCGCATGTACCATACCAGGACAATTGTTCTAATGTTGGAGTACTTTTTGATGCGCCCATTCATTCATCGTCAAGCATTGATCGGAGGTCATTTATGTACAGGAGGAACAAAACTGGACCCAATATCGATTCTTGAGCTACACCACCTCAACTTCATTCGGTTACTTGCTATGAAAGATTCCAACCGCTCAAGTGGACTGCCCTGTATGCCGTAGCCTTAGCTTTAGAATCGCGTGATTTACCGAGTCTAATGCCTTACTGAGATCTAAGAGGTTCATCTCAGTGCCAATGCTGCCATCAAATGCGTCGTAGATATATGGGGTGTCGCCAGCATCATGGGGACAGTCGAACGCCCTTTTCGAAAGCTATGCTGTTTGCCGGAAATAAATTCCTTTTTTTTCCAGGTAAACTGCAATCCTCTAGGCATTGGCTTGTTCAAAGATTTTCGAGAATGTGGGTAGAATGCGTATCGCTCGTTAGTTCTTCGGCAGTTCGTTCTCACCCATCTTAAAAATCGGCAGTATTTTTGTAACCTTCAGCTAATCTGGAAATATGGGACTCTCTCTGTTTTGTTTTGATACTATTTGAAATCGTTTCTCCAACATTGCTGAAGTACCTACTAGTTTATGGTCGTTGTAGAAATCGTAGACGAGCCGCTAACTGTGGTTTCGAAACGTCTTGTCTCCATGTTTATTACCTCCCAGATAGCTTTAGTTTTATTGTCGGAATTTGATATGTTTTTACTTGATTTTTTTTTAAAGTACATTTCAGGCCGTCTCGGTGGCTGAATGGCTTGCATGCTCGCCTTTCACTCCGCCGGTGCTGGTTTGATCCCAGGCTGAGGCGGTGATTTTTAATTGTGGATAAAAATCAGAACATGCCTTCTTCTTTGATAGGAAGTAAAGCCGTAGGTCTCGTGTCAGTGCGATGTTCGGCATGTAAAAAATTCCTACCGAAGGTTGGAAATCTTTCGGATTCGGCAAAATTTTAGTGGGGTTGGTATAATACGTTAAATAGACGTCAGTGCTTAGAAGTGTCAAGGTGTATTCCACAACCCGAAGCTAATCTGGAAATATGGGACTCTCTCTGTTTTGTTTTGATACTATTTGAAATCGTTTCTCCAACATTGCTGAAGTACCTACTAGTTTATGGTCGTTGTAGAAATCGTAGACGAGCCGCTAACTGTGGTTTCGAAACGTCTTGTCTCCATGTTTATTACCTCCCAGATAGCTTTAGTTTTATTGTCGGAATTTGATATGTTTTTACTTGATTTTTTTTTAAAGTACATTTCAGGCCGTCTCGGTGGCTGAATGGCTTGCATGCTCGCCTTTCACTCCGCCGGTGCTGGTTTGATCCCAGGCTGAGGCGGTGATTTTTAATTGTGGATAAAAATCAGAACATGCCTTCTTCTTTGATAGGAAGTAAAGCCGTAGGTCTCGTGTCAGTGCGATGTTCGGCATGTAAAAAATTCCTACCGAAGGTTGGAAATCTTTCGGATTCGGCAAAATTTTAGTGGGGTTGGTATAATACGTTAAATAGACGTCAGTGCTTAGAAGTGTCAAGGTGTATTCCACAACCCGAAGCTTCGCCCAGCAACAACATACATACTTACTGCTGTGTACTGAATGTACCAACAAAAATGTCAAATGAAATTAAAAATGAAAAATTAAATTAGCTAGCTCAAATGATAACAATTTTTATAAGGCGCAAAAGAACAATTAAACTCAGGGTTACTATCATGAACAGTAAAATGTGGGTGAAAGAAATCTGATTTTCTTTAATACTCCAAAAAAAATTTTAAAAGGTTTAATTAAAAATAAAAGAACAGTATTTTGAATGACATAAAAATTCAATAATTTTATTATTTTTTAAAAAAAAAAGAAAAAAAATTAATTACAAACTTTGCAGAAAAAAAAACCTTGGACAAAAATGTCCTGGCCTAAATCAAAACTGCATTTGACTTTAAATTACAAAAGGACAATTCAAAATCCTTTTACAAAGCAACAGAAAACAACAAGTTCAGGAAGATAATAATTTTTCTTTTCAATTCAATCCACGTGGTCTCAATATTAAAACAACTAAATTTAACGTGGAAAATTCAAGTAATTTAAATAAATGAAAAATAAAAGCAAGCACAATGCTTTTATTCACCCAACCCGAGGTGATTAATAAATAATTACAAATCAGAAAACTTAACAACGAACAAAAAAATTAACTCTTTAAACTTAAAATATCTTCCTGCACGTAAAAATAATAACAGATCTTACATCCAAATTGTGTACACAAAAATACAATATCAATTATTATTAAATGAGTTCCGTGATGAACGAAATAAAATCAGAAACGTGAATTCAAAACTTGAAATCAATAATCACAAAATGTCAGCAATGAAATACAATTTTTTATATATCTACTTACTTTCGGGTCTATCAGGGAATTGACCTTACACGGTTAAACAATCGTATATGTATAAAAATCTCCGATGCGCGCGATGCAACGCACAAAGATCTGTCCGCAAACAAACGAACTCGCAAAACATAACAATATATATACAATACCAGTGAAAGCAAAATGTACAACAGAATGAAATTAATATAAACGACTGAACAATAAAATAAACAAATTAAACAATCCAAAACATTAACTAAATCTTATTTGAAAATAAAATAATTTGAAATTTCTCGCAACATTGACAAACGCTTAACGGAATAAACAAGAAAAAACTGAAATTTACAAAAACCCGGGTTGCCAGACCACAGCGGTACATGCAAGTACATTTCAGGTAATCGCTCTTTAGGTTGCGGTGAACTCTATAACAGTCTGCGACCTTTGTGACTGCAGCAACCAATCCTCATACATCAAGCCTATTCGTCCTCCACTGATGGCTTGGTATTCTGCACTCTTCTTTTAGGAAAGCATTGCTGAAGGTGTGCCATGAAAGTCCTATCATAAGTATCATAGGATTTTTGAGCATCTGAGATACGTGTGGACGCCTGTTTATCGGGCTCTGAACGTGTTATGAAGGTAAGTATGTCGTCCTCTTTTATGGGCCCGCTTTTTCGTTTTTCCATAGGAAGGTTCCAAGGTTTTTATAGGAACTGATTCCAATGGAATATTACAAGTGAATGAATGAATAAAACAATCCCGCTGAATGTGTTGTCTATTAATGTGCTGGATGTCGGTGTAATTCTGGATGGTTCTTCGAAACAGTTTTGTATTGTACGACTTGTCACAATAACATTCAAAAAGGAACTAAAATCGCAAGATTACCAAGCGGGGTACGGATGAGGCCCTTAGAGAGAAAGAGAGGAGCTGCCATAAAATTTTTACCTGGTTGGTCCCATCGATGAAACGAATCTAACATACAAATTAAGGTAGTCCAGTGTAAATGCGGTTTTGTGTTCTGGATCATAAGATATTTAATAAAACTTTAATAATGTCTGATATTGTGTTTATTTAAATTGCAAGTGTGTTTTAAACAAATACATATTAGAAATTAGTATCATTGAATGTAATAACTTATTAGATTAAGGTGAACGGTAGTGTGTGAGAATTTACTAATTTACTTACATGAACCGTGACATTTATTTCTAAGAATTCAATTCCATTTAATTTAAATCGCATAATTTTCTTTAGTTATTTCAAAAAAAATGCAGATGTAGATACACGCAGATACTATTGAAATAAATACGATTGCCCTCGATTTTTACTCAATTGAGATATCTAATTGTAAGGGACGCTTACGGGCAATTAAGAAATCGATATTGCTCTACGGAAAGGCGTGACCTTTTCGAGTTTGCAAGAAAAATACTTTTATCTGGTGCAAATATTAAACATATCCATGTAAATGGGAACGGGTGCATTCAAGTAATAGCAACTATATAGCATAACCTAGAAACGCGAATTAACAAAGCGCTTTTTGTAAGAATAATATAACAATACAATGCATTTAATTATAAGTCGAGGTAAAGTTGAGAATATTTATTATATTTATTCCATTGACACATATTTTATATTTAAAATCTCCTGATTTATGTTATGTTTATTATTAACACCGTTGATGACCCGACGTTAGCGTTTGCAACATTTTTTTTGTATGGTGGGAAAAGGAACCACTCACAAATAAACTATTTCTAATCGTGATCATGAAGGGCGTGCATTGTAGGGTATCCGTTCTTTCCATTTATTTTCTTCATTACAAAAACAAGGTTCGTGAGCAAAATCGAAAGTCAAACCTACTTGCAACCTGATTAGAATTGAAGCAGTATTATCGAGTACGCAAGACTTTTCAGAGATAAGATAAATAAATTCATCCAATGGAAGTGAAAGAGTAAGGAAGGCATACTAAATATTTTATGGAACAAGATTCTCCAGGCTGCTTCTGTGGTAGATATGCTTACTATTTTATCTCTCTCTCTGTCCTCCACACTTCCTCTTCCTTCCTTTCATTCAAAGTACTTTGGAGCAACTAATGAACTACCTCTAATTTAGGGTACCAGGCAGGCTACCTTCATACTCAACTAAAGGGAACCTTCTTGCCAGAAAGGATACTGTGAAGCTGCATTACAGATCGGAACCTGTTATTTGTATTTCACTTACTATACATAAATCACTTGTCCGCATAATCCACTATTATCTTTGATGCGACTTGTTTGACGTGGTAGATGCTGGGGACAGGGATTTTAGTGACATATTTTAGTGATATATTGTGCTTTCGGATTTACCAGTTATTACAGCGATTATTTTCGTAACTTGCTCCACAGGAAAAGCGTAGTGGCCTACCTGCTTTTCTCCCTCGCAAAACTCAATAATGATCTCCAGAATGGTTAAGGTATCATCTTTCAGAGATTACCGTTTATCCATGATGGTATATTCTATAAAATATGGATTGAAAATGGTAGTTATACAAGATTGAGATTAAAAAAAATCATTATCTTATATCCGCAAAGATGATATAAAGTAGTTTTTAAGAAAACCATTTTAATATTCAAAATAATAAAGAGATTGAGCAATAGTGGGAACAAATCAAAATAGCGAATTCGCAAGCTAAAAGTCACGTCCACGTAGAACGTCACTGTTCAAAGCTGTTAAACGTACAAAGTGTGGATCAGGGGTGTGTATGTTGTTGCTGAGCGAAGCTTCGGGTTGTGGAAAACACCTTGACATCTGTTTGACGTATTGTACCAACCCCATTGAAATTTTGCCGAACCCGAAGGAATTCCAACCTCCGGTAGAAATTTTTTACGTGCCAAACATCGCATTGACACGGAACCTACGGCTTTACTTCCTATTCGAGAAAAACAAAGCATGTTCTGATTTTTATCCACAATTAAAAATCACCGCCTCGGCCTGGGATCGAACCAACACTTGCGGGGTGAAAGGCGAGCATGCAAGCCATTCAGCCACCGAGACGGTGTGAATCGTGCGAGGCAAAATTTAGATGAATTTTTTTTTTTTTTTATTACTTGACACGGAAGTGCATATAATAAGTCATACATTTACAGCTTACATAATTAATTATTCTGGAAGTTAACAACAGCAAATGAACAAGGAAAAGTATAATAATAATAATATCCATAAGAGCAAACATCGTCCTTTTGGAATTAAGCGAAAAATTCATTTAAGGAATAAAAAAGTTTCTCTAGCAGATAAATTCGCAGATTATGTCTAAACATTCCGTATGTTATACTCTCCTTTATCCTTGTAGGTAATCTATTAAAAATTTTGATACCCATATTGAACGTCCCAGAAGAAGTCATAGCCATAGTGTATTGTGGTGCACGAAAGTTGCGGTTTTCATGAGTGTCATATTGATGAAAATCAGAATTAGTGGGAATAGAATCCTTAATATTAAAAATATAACAGCAAGTTTCCAAAATGTCAATGCAGGCTAAAGGCAACATGTTGTATTTTCTAAATAATGGTCTACAAGAGTCGGTATGACGTGCACCGTCTATACAACGAACAATGGCTTTTTGAGCTATAAAAACTTCTCGTGCGCTAGGAGAAGAGCCCCACATCAATATACCATACTGCACTCTAGAATATATTTCCGCATAGTATAAAGAAACAAGACAGGCGACAGATATTTGCAGACGAAGGCATCTGAAAGCGTAGGTTTTTTGGTGTAATTTCTTAGTTAATTCAACGCAGTGTTCTTTCCAACTTAAGTTTGCATCAACGTTTACTCCTAGAAATTTTATTGAAGCGCAAGATGTTATGGGATGATCTTTCAATGTTAGGTTAAGACTATCAACTCTTCTCTGTCCGCGTGGAATAGCATATGTTTAGTTTTTTCTAGACTGAGCGATAATTTGTTACAGGAGAACCATTCATACAGAGTGTTGAATAAAGAATTTGCTAACTGATTAGTAGCATTTTGAGTTGGATTCGGTGCAGCAAGTATTGAAATATCGTCTGCGTAGATGGTTATATAAAAATCTGATAAGAATAAAACAATATCGTTAATGTATATGCTGAATAAGGCTGGACCTAACACAGAGCCTTGCACCACACCACACTGTAGGGGAAGCCACTGCGATCTGTAAACCACCAATTTAGTTCGCATATTTTCCGTAGGCGAAGTTTACTTGATCGCACTATAGATTAGATTAGGATTGCTTTAGCTATAAGCTGTTGCCGCAGCCGGATCATTCAAATGTTCCCAAAATTATAAAAATATTATTAGATGTGCTACATTTTTAAACCATTATCTATCATATACATAGCTAATAATAGCCTTTAAGCATGGATAATAAAACGATTAAAGTTAGAAATAAAAAATAAACCAGTAAGTTTGTGGAATTAAATATTTGAACAAGTTACAAGATGTATAATTACTATATAAAACGCTTTAACGTTTTTTTATATGTGTACATTCAAGATGGTAAGCAAGTACTTTTTCTTTATTTCATCAAATTTTAATGTGTGACTTTCTCCTCCATTATATGTGATAAATGATTTGGTTAGTAATACTCCCGATAATGATTCAGGACTAAGTCTGTTTTGTATTTTTGTCGTATTTTAATTAAATGTACTGTATGTCAACTGTAGCATGACCATGTGGAAGAGATAATTATTCGAATGCCAATTTCGTTAACTGTGGATATACACTTGAATCATCACTTAATGTTATTTTAGCGATAATTGCCCAAAAATCTATAATCTCTAATTCTTCATGAATCCCAGAAGATTTTGTAAGATTTGTTTTATGAGAAAATTCGTAAACATACTCTTATGGGTACTGAATTATTTTTTGTATGTACTGATCCTAATGAATAAAACCAGAAAGTTGTCAATTTTCATTGACTTTTCCAAAGTTGTTACCATGTTGTCGGGATTATTTGAAAGTTTGCCAAAAATGGCAACTACTAATATAGTACGCAAATATCATCTCTTTCAATCAATCATCTTCATTTACTTCACATTTAAAAATAAGATGTGTATTCATTTACGAAAACATTTTCATAAATGCAAGTTGTGCCGTTACTGAAACTAAATGCATAAGATTTTTGCAAACTATTCAAATGAATTCAAGCATGAAGTATCCATTTATTGAAACTGCAATATAATTTCAAATAATTAAAGACAGGAGCATAAGTTATTAGATTAGGGATTTCATTGACAGTAACACATGGGAAAAAGTAGATACCTTTCGATATCTTTATTCCATTTTCATATACCCATTGTTTGATTAGAAATTATATTTATACGTCGTGATAGTTTGTACCAAACTGTGTCTTTAGATACTGTTTTGATGGAATTAACTTTAACTTACGCCGGAGAATAATCACGAAACCACGGCAATGCAATGGTGTTCTCATTATCTTACTTATATATATGTATATAGAAATTACAAAAGTATCTACTTATGTAAACCAGGTTCCAAACAAACAAACATCGTTATTATATATTTGAGGCGTAGTTCATTTGCAGCTACCTTTGTGTTCGCAATGTGTAGACTGTCATTCCTGTCCTACCTTGACATTACAAGAGAAAGTGTTCCACATTCGATATTTAGAACATTAAATCTAATATTATCAAGTGAAATTTTTAATAGTTAATTTAACCGTTTGATATTTTCAATTTACATAATGTTATGTATGTATAATAGCGATGGATTTATTATACAGAACTGCTTGCGCCGCTAAGTAAATCTATCCTTTTACATTTTATCTATGTAGAAACATGAGCACTACTGTATATGTTACGTATATCTTTATACGACAGACACAAACTGCATCACACTACTTAGAGTGATATGGTTATTTTATTCATGACAAGGTTAATTAATAAGTAAGTAAGTTTGTCCCTAAACCTGCTACAAACATTTTTTTTATATAACCTATATGATCAAAGATTTATACGAAATTTTAATGTGGCGACTTTAATTGCTTTTAAAACTAAACCGTTTTAAGGAAGTTATGCTTATAAAAACTTTTAACGAGGAAATGTGACAATTATAACGGATTAACAGATGCAAGAAAGCTTATTTCCCATAGAGGGTTACCCTTTCCGAAATGAACATTTTTACAACTAACCCCTATTAACAACAACGATCTTACGGGGGATCCATTGTCGCATGAAAACATTCCTCTTTCTAATTAGTTGCATCTTACATTCCCGTAGTTGTATTTCTGTGGGGTTTTTATAAGTAGGCGCACTCGTAGAACAACCAAAATTAATTTATTATGCATTTCGATTTTAATTTGTAGGTAAGCATACTAATATAGTAAGATGTAAGTTTAAATTCCACGGCTCAAAGGTTGAGTTTTTCTGCAGTATATATTGTATAAGGCAAGGTGGGGTATTGCGAGATTTTATACGATTTGATTTTGTTGCGCTATAAAAACTTTAATGTGCTATTAGAAACAAATGACAGTTATCTTTCAAGCCATACATAAATACAATAATTTTATGGAATTTTTTTATTTTTAAAATTGGATAAATATTTTTCAATGATCATGGTATACAGGTGCCTCATCAAACTAGCTCATTAGAATTTTTCGAGGTTGTTGAGTTGAAATTTGATTTTGAAACTAGCGCAACAATCATCATGATCTACACACTAAAAAATTTTAGTAAATTTACAAGGATTTCTCCGAAAAATTCCAGTACCATTTGGGGGAAATTCACCAAAAACTGAGTAATTTTCGGTTTTTTAGCAAAATTACCTATACTTTAGGAAATTTCCCACATATCGACCAGTATTTTTCATTTGTAGGTAAAATTCCTACGTAAAAACGTAATATTACTAAAATTATTATGCTTTCCCAGGGATTCCTACTAAATTACTTGGTGATTTTATCCACAGTTAGGAAATTTACTTATGAAACCAAATACATACTTACAATGCGCGCATATTCAATTTTATGGGAGGTTCAATTTGTAGGTAGATACATAGGATGCACGGAAGTGCAGGTGCCAGTGGTCGTTCTTTTTGTTTTATCTATAGGCATATTTAGGGAAGTGACTAATTTAAAATACATCTAGACGTTAAATAATACATTCTTACTACTGTGGGTGACCTACAGCTGCATTTTCATAATTTACAAACGTTGAAACATATAGGTTTGTGCATATACAAACACACAATACACCTAATTATGTTCCAAAAAAACACATTAATATGCCTCGACAGAGTATATAAAATATATTTGTAGTTTGTGTATTACCGTAATGTTAAAGTAAATGGTTATAGATATTGTTTATTGCAGTCATATTTCGCTACTCTGAAGTAGAGGTTATAAAAGTATTATTCAAGTTGTCTATTTATGTCTTAGAATATTATCTTACACCTATCTATGCATTTGTTTTTATGGTTAAGAAAGCGTTTAGGTATAACAACTAAACAAGCACATAACTATTATACGCTTAGTAACATTAATGATTTCTTCTATATACCAAATTCCGAATGCACAATATGTATACACACAGTTAGCCTTCTTCATACTTTATTTTTTTATATTCTCTTCAAATAGGTAATTTAAAACCTATATTTTACACACATTACATATTGCATACTAAGATACTAATTGATATCTAGGCATTCATTTTTCCTCAAAGCTTACGATCTTGTAAGTATATCAATAATGAAAGATCAGTTGTTTGTTGCAGTTTCTCCAACGCTACATTATGAAGAGGCATTCTGATGCCGACACCAAAAGCAGCCTTTTTCATACTCGAAAAAGAAAGTTATAAGTTTAATTAAACACTTGAGTACCATCTAAATGTATTATTGTTATTATTATTATTATAAGCATTGTTGTTTATATTTATTAAATTACCTGTAATATATATTTATAATAATAAAATACCTACACGTACACTCTAACGAAGATTTGGTAAAATTCATGTACGGTTTCGCGGCAATTATATTACCCCGAAACCGGTATTTCCCTTGTGCAAGTAAAATTACTTTGATGTGAAAGTTACCCAGTAAATTTCATTTTACTTAGTATTTTTCATACATTAGTAGTAAATTCCCTTGGTGAATTTTCACATCAAAGTAATTTTACTTGCACAAGGAAAATACCTGTTCGATTTCGGGGTAATATAATTGCCCCGAAACCGTACAGGAATTTACCAAATCTTCGTTAGAGTGTATATATAAAACTAAAATATTTGCAATTTTGTCAAAATTTTGACATTTGCACTCTTGTCAATAAAACTAAATATTTCATAAGGTCTTATGGCCGTTTGCACCGACACGTTAAGCTTGGTTTAACTTTAACTAACGCTTTGAATGTGATATTTTCTATTTGCAACATATAGCGAGTGTCATATTCTAAGAATCACTTAAAGTTAAACCAAGCTTAATGTGTTGGTGCAAATGCCCATTAGACATTAAAACTAGAAAACCCACGTTCCACCTTGGAACACGCCCTATTGAAAAAGTTGGTACGCCCAGCCCGCGATCCACCTTGGTCCGCGCTTTCTATAGAAGGTTTAACACGCTTTGGTAGCTGCTCGCTCTTTAATCGCGTAGAATTGATATAAGAATATCTAAGATGGAGTTTCAATCTATCAATTTATCTTATGTATTTTTTTTAGTATTTTTTAGTGTTTTCAAGTTTTCAGTTTTCAATTTTTTTTAATTTTCAACTCTTTTAAGCGTGTCCTTGTTTGGAAAACTCAACGCCACGCGTCTCGTGGAAAATATTTGTAATTCCTTATATTTGAATTTTTCTTAATTTTTTTTTTTTCTACACGCGGTTTGTCTTTGGAAAACAACGCTGGAAATATATTTCATTTGCCTTAATTTTTTAATTTCTTTTTTATTATTTTATTTTTTCAAAGGCCTCTTACTGTTGAAAAGGCTCGACGGTACGCGTCTTGTTGAAAAAATGTGTAATTTTTAAATTTTTCTTTATTTTTCGTTTTTCTTTAAACGCGGTTTGACTTTGGAATACTCAACGCTGGAGATATATTTAATTATTTCATTTGTCTTAATTTTTTAATTCCTTTTTTATTTTTTAAAGGCCCTTAAAAGCTTTATAATGGTTTTCTAACTGGAACGATACTAGAAATGATTCAAATTAAAAACACAATAATTCTGTTAATGATAGGCAAGATATTGCAAACCTATCAAACATGTATTTTCCTATATTATAAATTAAAACTCTTAAACAAAATAAACTTGTTGAATCAACCATGTATAACTTTAAATTTTATATATTAACCAAAATAACGTATATATAAAACACGATCTTTTTATAGTATTGACAATAAAAAAATACACATATACATTTTACAGTGCATTGAACGCACATTTAAATACAGCGTTACTATAAAAGAAATAGACACCTTTGATATTGTATAAAACAAAAGTTATTTGTGATATCGACATGCACTTTGTGCTGTCAGGTTGAGAAACTGTAGAAGTTTATGTAGTACAGTTGGTAGTACTGCGCAAGCATTATAGCTAGGATGGCCGCAAACTCTACTGAGAAATCATATTGCGTGCTTGAATTTGCCAAAACGAACTCCGTAACTGTTGTCCAACGACATTTTCGAACACGTTTTGGAAAACCACCACCTAGTAGACAGTCGATCTACGATTGGTACAATAAATTTGAAACGACAGGGTGTTTATGTAAAGGCAAAAGTCCGGGAAGACCTCGTGTGTCAGAAGAAACAGTGGAACGTGTTCGTGCTGTTTACCAACGAAGTCCACAAAAGTCAACAACACGTGCAAGTTTGGAACTACAAATTCCGCAACTAACTGTGTGGAAAATTTTACGTAAACGACTAAAACTGACGCCTTACAGATTGCAGTTGGTACAGCATCTACGTGAAGATGACAAGCTTAAACGTCAAGATTTCTGCAATGAAATGCCGCAACGTAATGAAGATGAGTTTTGCGAGCGGATAATTTTCAGTGACGAGTCAACGTTCCACATAAGTGGCAAGGTGAATAAACACAACGTCCGAATATGAGGGACTGAACCTCTGAGAGTGTTGGTGGAGCATTTCCGTGATTCTCCAAAAGTGAATGTGTTCTGTGCTGTATCTCGTACAAAGGTATATGGTCCTTTCTTTTTTGAAGAAAACACTGTAACGGGAGCTACATATCATCAAATGTTGATCAATTAGTTGATGCCTCAACTGCATGAGAACGGGGGGAACTTTATCTTCCAACAGGATGGAGCACCTCCTCACTGGCACCGTGTCGTTAGATATTATCTGGACGAAACACTTCCACAGCGCTGAATAGCCCGTGCAACAGCCGACAACGATGTGCGATTTTTTACTATGGGGATTTGTGAAAGGTCTGGTTTACTTCCCTCCGCTTCCTAATGATTTCGATGACTTAAAACAACGCTAAAACACGAGAACACTAAAACATGGAAAGTGTCGATGCAAATATGTTACACCTGGTTTGGAATGAACTAGACTATCGCCGTGATGTGTGCCGTGTGACAGGAGGAGCCCATATTGAGCACCTATAAGTTCCCAAAGTAAACTTTAAGAATCACTTTATAAAATAGTTTAAACGAATTCATAATAACGTTATTAGTTTTGGATTAATAAAACATTAAAAGTGTCTATTCCTTTTGTAGTAACCCTGTATAACCTTTTTTGAAATGACACACAAATTTAAGGAAAAATCAAAGAAGATTTAAAATTAAAATGTTATTTTCAAAATTATGAATTAATTACTTCATTATATACAAAAATAAGGAATTTTATGTTGGCAGCAAAATGTTATATAAAAATTTCAAGTTAATTAATAATATGAATATATTTTATTTGCTTTTTTACTAATTTTCGGATTAATTAAGGTAAGATATTAAACCTATAATTCCATTCTCAATTTTTTAATGTCAAAAATTAACATTTTAAATACTAAAACAACTATGGCTTTACAGATTTTTTTTTATAATAATTATTGGATGATTTTTGAAGAAGCCATTGGCGAAACGTAAAATAAAGTTTTAATTTCTACATTTACAATTTATCAATAAAAATTTCCGCAAAACCACGATATATTAAAGGATTGTAGACGAATCGGAAAAGAAAATAATACCCAAATAGTTTAAATATTCATAATACAATAAAGTTGCTTACAATAAATCTGTAGTTCATAAAGGTGCCATTAAATTCTCTTCGTAATTTTCTGATTTTGCATAGATGTTAAACTACCAAGAAAGTTTTATCCAATGAGGAAATTGTGTAGTGAAAGAAAGAGTGGCAAAAGCGTAAGGATCATATTAAATATTACGTAACTCTGTTTTCGATGTGATTAAATTACACATACGTTAAGTTATTGGCAGGCAATACACACCGGTATGTAAATACACACGCGTGATAACCCACTCTTCGCGGAGTTTTTAAAACGTCACACCTGCTCCAATCAAGTAGCCTCTGGGAATTACATTTTCGGTCTCGAACTAGACGGCCAATGAAGAACAACTACTAATAATACTAAGTGAAAAGCACCTTGAAACTATGTTCAAATATTGACTTTAAAGTTCGTAGAAACCGACACGTGGTTGGTGTCTGTTCCTACCTGTTGTTGACAAACATTTTTCTTAAAATTGCTTGTCTGCTACGAATTAAGCAAATATATATATAGCTATAAAATAAGCGATATGGACAAAAAAAAATTAAGAAGCGTGTTCCTTGTGTGAAAGTTTAAATCTAGATATACTTATTCTACAATGCAGGTAACTATTTTCACATTGAGTAGTTAATGTAGGAACAAACTATGTAGGAATAGCCAACAATAGTTGTGATCGCTGTACACGTGCGTTTCTTTTCTGCATGCATGACTCAAGTAGGTTATTCACCACTTGATTGCTGTTTTGTCGACGAGTTGTCTACCGAGTTGTCAAAGATCCATCTGCTACATCATTTCTCTAGTTTTCCGTCTTATATGCAGGACCTACCATAACATCCTGACTCCCTGATTTCCGCCATTATCTCAAAAACGGAGTGTTTTCTACCGAAATGTTGTTTTCATAGTTGTATTCTTTGTTAAAAAAAAATTTTAATCCTACTAGTGATGGACAAAAAGTACTTATTTAGTAGACGATGATCATGCTGATTGTGGTACAATAGAGTATTATGTAAGTTGAGATGTTGAAAACCGTGTTTTTCAGTCCAGTGCACTATCCGGAAGTTGGTAGTACACTGGACGGGCACCGGACACTTGCTAAAAAATCGGTTGTAACTGTTCATGTACCAATAATTTTAGGTCTTGTAGTTGTTTTGCAATTATCCTGGATTTTTGCATTTCAGTTCTAGTTCAATTATTGCACCGTTCGGTCGTGTTTGTTTTGCTCCGACAACTATTACTCAATCCCTTGTTTGTCTGTTGTGTTTTGGTTGAATGTTATTTGTTTCGTTTTTCTGGCCTGCCCGTACCACTTTCGTAAATTAACTGACCCATTTTTACCGGCTGACCTTGTAATTGCGACACGATGTCCAACTTCAACTGTGATAACTGTTACAAGGAATACTCTGAAAAGGTCAAATATAATAAACTTTGCTGCAGCGGAGAGTGCCGCCGTTTCTTTTGTATGAACAGCACTGGTCTAGACAAATCCACCATAAAGATTCTGTTCTCTCAAAGGCATCATCAATTAAGATTTTTCTGCGTTCTTTGTGACTCGCCCAACCTGAAATATATCCATGATAAAGGTGCTGACATAGCCAAAGGCCAGATTTCCTGTGATAACTTTGAAGCCTTGGCGGCAGTTACCTCCAAAATGGCTTCAGTCCTACCGACCATCACGGAACTCTACTACATTCTACTTGGGCACGATGCTAAGTGGGACTTGCTAGACAAGCGAATTAAGGAAATCCACAAACACTGATAGACCTGATCCCCTGATCAGGTCTATTAGGCAACTCTCAAACAGGATGTTTTTAACCTTTCATCAGTTTCCTTTAATAACGGAGATGAGCAAATTAAAGTTCAGGTAATTGACTCAGCATCAGGTGAATTAAGCTTGGGGTTACAAAAAGTTCTGAATGCTATCTCTAGTATCACTGACCAGATACATGAACTTAATAAAGCGGTTAAATCCGCAGTCAATACCCCAAGCAAGGTCCCATCTACCACCCAAAGGCAGGATGATGCCGTATTGCCTAACTAGAAAAACCCCTAATGCCACCCTCTTCGCAAACTCGGCGCGAAATATCATCTAAAGGGGAATGGCATAACGTCAATACAATTTTTAAACTGCAAAAAAAGGAAATTCGCTACATATTTCAACTAGGGACCAGAGATCACTGCCGACCATACTTTTTAAACTATAAAATCCTGACCCTCCCGGCACTCTTCATCCTGGGATCTGTCTCACTAATTCGTAAACATATTAGTGATTTACGCAAAAGACCTCTTCATAACCACGTTATAAGACGGTTGCAACATGAACTTTACTTATCTGTACCCAGTTCTTCTTCTCTACAACCTTCTCCCAATTCAACTCAAATCGATACCAATATACGTCCAGTTTCGCAGGAAGATAAAATCTTATCTTCTTCAGCAACCTCTTTACGCTGTTAGCGATTTTTGCGGAGAGGGGTAACATTAAATTTCTTTTTCTTCAAACTTTCATCTCCCCTTTTATTTTTTTGTGCGGGCAGCGCAATCTCCTGGTTTATTCTTTGACGACTATAAGTGTATCTGACACTTTATATCTGTGTTTATTGTATATGTACCTTTTCGATTATTGAATTTGTTAATTACTCTGCTTTGTCCGCAAAATTAATTTATAATTTTTCTTGACAATAAAGCACATTATTTATTTATTTATCATATATAAATTTTTACGTAAAACTTGAAGTGTAAGAAAAAAATCATTTTCCACCCCACATACGGGAGACACCGTACGGGGTAGTTTCGAACATGGAGGTATTAGGCATGCATTGGATGTAAGTCGCATAAATTTTGAATTACATAACGCGGTCACGGAAAAACAAGCATGTTGTATATTGACACAAACTTCGACATTTCTTGTGCAAAATAAGTACGTGTTCTTAAACGGGTAATATTTTGTTAAAAAGGAAAGAATTAATCAATAGAAGAACTAATTAATATGATTTTTGCATTGGGTAAGAGTGAGAAAAACTGTTTTCTTGCTAGCAGAATTTATGCGACCCGATTTTCCGAAATGTGACATTTAGAAGCGATCAGTTTTACCAGACATTTTCAGTGCATTTCAGTGAAAAACAAACACGGCGACAAATGAGGACAATTAGTTGACAGTTACAGAAAATTCAAATAGTAGACAAGAATGTGTAGGACGGGAAGTGAAGAATAACTAAGAGGTGAGCCTAAAGAATTTTAAAGAAACATCGTTTTCATGCGTACAACAGTCAGTTGCACCAGCTTCTTAGTGAAAATTACTTTCAGCGGAGGGCAGTTTTGTACGTGGGAATAATTGGATCCCAAGAAAACTAACTTTTTCTTATGAACGTATTTCTTTCTGGCGAAAGCAACTTTTCATAACACTGGATGTGTCAGCAGACATAATTATCATTGTTATTCTGTCGAAAATACAAGAATAGGTACTTTGGCAAATAGATCGTTGGTCAGTAAACGTTTGGGGAGGAATTATTGGAAAGTATGTGATAGACCCACATTTTTTTAATGATCAGCGGCCAAATATATTTAGAATGTTTATTAAATGAGTTACCAAGAATAATTCAAAATTTACCTGTAAACACCCAGGAACAAAATATATGGTTACAACCAGATGGTGTTCCAAGCCATTTTCACAACAAGTTAGAGCTTTGTTAAAGAATCAGTATGAAAATCGCTGGATTGGAAGTTGAGGACTAGTTCTTTGGCCTGCGAGGTCGCCCGATCTAACAAAAACAGATCTATTTTATGGGATATGTAAAATAACAGGTTTATAGGAAATCGCCAACCACTAAACAAAATGTACGATAAAGAATTGTTGACGCGTTTGCCTCAATTACACCTGCCATCCTTAGAAATGTGGAAAGGGACTTTCAACAAGATGAAAGACACTTCGGAGATAAACTCTCAACTGAAATAGTATTTTTTACCCTGTTGAAATTGCATTAATATACCAGTCCAAGGAGGTGTCTTTGAACATTTAATTTGAGTAATTTTCTTGACTATTTTTGTATTTATTTTTATTTGTTTATTAAATTAAACGCTTTAATGAATGTTAATATAATTAATTTAATTTTCCATAGGTATATCAATTTCATGCCAACAAAACAAAGATAAAGATTTCTCAGTAACTACTTTATTTGACATTTTTTTATAATAGTGTACTAAAACTTTTTTGTTCAGTTTGGAATTTTCTTTTAAATTGCAAAAAAATATTCAGGGCGCTCCATTAAAAAAAAATAATTTTGAACGAATATCTAGAGAACGCGACGCTCAATTGTTTTTCTGTTTTCACAATTGTGACCGCCATAAAAAATACTACTACTTTGTCCATTTGACCGATTCTGTACCTCCAAAGATAACAAAGTTATCAATAGTGCACACTTAAGTGTGGACACCCGGTATAAACCTAAACTGTGAGTAAACATTATAAAAATTAAATTATGTGAGAATGGATTTACCTATTTATTTACCTGAGTATAAATTGCCTATATTTTAATAAATTTAAAATTTATTGTATAACTTTGATATCCAAAACTAATGTCATATAAAGAATTTTGTCTATAGTATGTTACATTTGACAAAAATTTAAAATATACGAATAGATGATTTGATGAAGTTGTTAAAGTGTGACGAAATATAAAGATTTAATACATTTTCTATTCTTCACGATTATTAACTGAATTATTAACTTTTTCGGTTTGAATTAGTTCTAAAGCTTCGTAACTTTTTTCTTTTATTGAACATTTTAGTTTGTTCAAACACGAACGTGTGATTTTTACTGATTATTATATTATTTTAGAGAAGTAATATTAGTAAAATATTCATGACCGTTAACTCGTGCAGATAAATGTTGCCGTCGTTTGTTCGTTATTACACCTTATTGCAATTTTGCCGTAAATCCGGCCAACCAAGAACGGCTACTTAAGCGGACAAAAAGAAACCACAAAATTGCTGAAAATATAAACGAATTCACACCTTTTATACTTTTTTATTGCTTGCTTATTAGGTATTTACCATTTGCTAATAAGTATAAAAAGTAGCACCCGCATACCGGAGAGTGTGAAAATCTCAAGCAAAACCGTTGCTCATATCGGTTTTGTGAAATCAAAACAGTAGCTGGTAAAATTGCAACGACATAGACGCTAATGAAGTAGTGAAAGCGCTTATCTCTTTAACTGTAGGGGTTTCAAAATCAAATCGGTTTATTAACGCTAATTAAATAGATTTTATGTGTGCCTATTATATAGTTAGACACCCGGGAACATGTATGAAACATTTTTTTAAAATTACGTCACATCATTCCACATCATCTAGGGCAGGACTAATTTGCATACATGTATCATAATCAGAAGATCATTAACGAACGGAATATAAGCATGTGTTTAATTATCTCGTGTGTCCATAAGTCCACATGCCGTGACTGTCTTAAAGCCGATGGATCAATGACTTAACCTGAGAATTATATTATTTTGTAAATAACCATAGCGTGGCTTTAAGGTTTGTAATATACAATGCAAACTATTTTAAGTATTTTCCATAAAATTATACATTGATGTGAATAGGAATTTAAAGTAAATAAAATTTTTTTATACACAAAATAGAATAGAATAGATGAATATGTTGTATTCATGAGTTTAACAAGTGGCATTAAAAAAAGGTTTAAAAATGTACATACGGAAGGTTTATTGACCAATGATTTACGTGAGCTTGAAAACTTAATTTGTAATTTATAACAATTACTTTTAACAAAAAGAAACTTCATGCACAGGTTCAAAACTTGTCACTGTCTGATGGATCGAACCATTTTGTTTAAAGTGTAATAATAAGTGACATAGGAAGAAAAAACTCAATGTACCCTCCGACAAAAACAAATCTGAACGATTGAATATTGAGATAAAGATAGCATCCACATGGGTCGATTATCTGTCCCGTCCACCGCGACCGCTAGGGGCTATTGTGGAGCGGATGTTATCTTTAAAGTTCATTCAACAAGTTCAGGCCCTTAAGGTAGCTCAGGATCTTTCAAAATGAGGTCTTTTTCAGGTCTTCCAGGGAAAGGTCAACCTTCCCAAAGAAGTCATACCTCATTCTCTGTGTCCTCGTCCTCCAAGCATTCAATCTCTTCAGCGAGCCCGATCCTGTGTAGGTGACCTGCAAAGACAGAAACTATTACTATGACATTTTTACGGTCAAATTCAAGTAGTCTCTTGGTTCTGACATGATTAGGTGAAATGCGTGGTTTGTACCAAACCAGAACAATTGTTCCAATGTTGAAACACTTTAAGACATTGATTTCTTGTTTAGCTACCGTAGGTGCTATGCCAATGGCAGGTTCTGGTCGCTGAAAATATTCCGCAACACCCTCTTTGCAAGAGTGTCTGCTTCCTCATTGCCATGAATGAGTGAGTGCCGAGGTACCCAGATTAGGTTATTAGTCACTGTATTTAGAGCGTTTTACAGGTCCATATCATCATTGATTTGTGTCTAATGTTTTTATCCAAAATCTTTTTATCACACATCTCAATGGCGTAGATTTCAGCTTGAAAATTCATTGTGTGTAGCCAAAACTTGTAGTATTTTCTAACTCTTGGATTACGATAGAATATTCCTGGGCCGACACCCTGCGCTGGTTTCGAACCGTCCGTAAACTAGTAGGTGTCTGCCTGCGTCAGTGTTTTTCTGTTACATCTCCATTCCTGTCTGTTTCGAAAGGAGGTAGTGAAGTATGTATTGATCGTTGGTCTAGTACACATCATGCCCGCTGGCATTCCCAGCATACGATCGGAAGTGACCGATTGCAGCACACTGAGAGAAATCCTTGTAGTAAAAACTTACATGGCACAGTACTAACGATTTTGTAGAAATAAGTAATACAAACAAGTGGGCTCTAACGTACACCTTTATCATTTAATACTAGTCGTTGTAGGAAAAGTTCACAGCTGTTTGTAGGATCAATTTTGTTTGAAATAGTAACACCATTTTGTTAAAATTTGTATATATTTGGAAGTAGCAAAAATTGATACTCTACTGTAGGAAAACTTAGCACACATTCTGTAATTATTTCGTAATGTCAGTATATATTTTTGCTAGTACCTTACTGTGATATATACCATTGCACAAAATGTGCAAATAAAGCCACAAGATCATATAATAAAAAAGACTATATGTTTAAAACCCATCCTATTGCGTACTTAAAAATATACATATTTATATCAGGCAATTATAATTCGTAATAAAAATAATCTTCTATACGCTTAATATACATACATATTAGAATGTCTGGTGAATAAATATTTGATACATTCTTTATTTTAATAAGTTCGACATTTTCTACAGTGTACGTTGAAATTAATAATTTAAATCAGGTTTTTTTTATGTTTATATTTGGAGAGATTGCAGTTGTTTTTAATTTGGCTATATATTCAAATACAAAATTTTCTATCATTGTTCGACATAGAATGGGTGAAAACAGATATAACGGGGATAGTGCTGTTTTGCGCATCCCCAATTACATTTACATAACGCGCCAAATTGCATTGACAAACTCATCGACGATTGGCGTTCTCGATCACGCGACACTGAAGTGCGCATGTGTAGTTCACTGCAATTATCCCTTTTGGTTTTATCTGTGTTAGGTGCGATTTTGAAGAATAGTGTTCTCTTGATGTTTTAATATATATACTTCCCAATGTATTTATTACAATCTTACTATATTATTGTGATAGTTTCAGTTAATAAACCGTCTTCAGCCCCTAGTACCTAGTGATGTAATAGTACTAATAGTCAATTGTCAATGCAAGAAAATGTGAAAATTACCGAAAGTAGAATACAATTGTCGATTGCAGCTTCGGAGAGGGTACCCCCGCGATGCGGTAGCGTAGTGGTGTAGTAAAATTATAATAAATAAATTAGGAAGTACTACAGAAGACTGCTGTTTTGTTTTAAATATTTGTGTTATGTTCAAGTCTGTTATTTGTGAAGTTGCTTAGTTTAAGAATATATGTTTCTAGTTTGTTAACATAGTGTATCTTTACTACCTACTTTGATCCTTTTAACAATGAAATTAAACTTTAACGATAAATTATAGAATTAATGATAAAAATATTAGATTAGCTACAGTCGACTGAAACATTTTAAAACTGCAAGGTAGACATTTTACATATTACATTAGATAAAATTCACAATAAGAATTAGTACAAATTATGGCAAATATATAGTAATTTGCATAAGTATATATACTACATATATTAATACGCAAGTTGGAACTTATCCACACAACAATGTAGTATTAAGTTATATATTATATTTTGTGGATGTTTCAAAAAAGGTAAAAATTTATTATAAAATTATAATAATTTAAAATAATGAGTGGAATAAATATTACTACAACAGGTGTTAATTTATGCTCACCAGTATATAGAAAAGTCACACAAAATTGTATACAATTTTACTACAATAAATACTACTTTATCTTACAACGTTGTTGAAGGAAAACTAACTGTTCATTCTTGTTTTTCATACAAATTGTAAGAATTAATACTACAAACTTAGTGCTGCAATTTGATGGTAAACATTGCTACAAATTGTACTTGTCCCTATATGTACTACCATGTGTAGTATAAATGCTGAGAATTGTAGTTAAATTTTCTGGCTTGCAGCGCTTTCTGCCACCATGCCATCGCTCCATAGCCTATGGTTGGACCTACTACCTAAACTACAATTTCCTTGAAGAAAAGTATAGAGCTTTGAATAATAGAAATAATCCTAAGCAACACCATAACAGTTGAATATAGCGAAGAGTTTAGTATTGATTTATGTCAATAATGTAATAAACTAAAGAATATTTGCACCACAAACGTTGAATAACAATTTATAATGCCTAAAATAATTTAATAAACGTTTCATATTGATTAATACCTAGTAAAATAAACTTAAAAGCAATATTTTATTGAAATGCACTTTATGGTAAGTGCCTACACGAATAATTACCATATAAATTGTATATCAACATACATATAAACCAATATTAAACCTGTATTCCACTATATTTTGTCATTTTAAACAGACAGTTAGTTAACGTTTATAGCGCGTACATTCAACCGTTCCTTACACAACACGCTATGTTGTTGGGATTCTATTAGTGTAGCCGTTAACATATTTAGATTACTGCAAATTAATATATATTCTGTTTCTCGATGTCGACAAACTGAAATTAATATAATAACACAGATGGTATACGTAAGACCTGACACGTGCTTTCCTCTAAAAAAAGCACTAAATTATTTATTAATAGGATAATTCGCAGCAGAATGGGTATTGAATCAAAAATAATAAAAAGTAATGTAATTGAATTAAAGTAGATGCCAGGAACATGCGTTCTGGAGGATAACTTCCGGAGTAAAGAGCTTTAATTGTACTTCAATCTACTCTATAATAACCATCACAATAAAACTTTAAATAGCATTTATTGTAATAAAATAACCTAACATGTTTTCAAGATTATACGCTATGCATATGTTTGGAAATAACTAACTGTACTATTGTATTTTATTTATTAATACTAGGTATAATTCTTGTTAAATTGAAGGTCTATTTAATCCAAAGCCTGAGAGATGCATTAATAGGGATTAATTTTATTGACATATCAATAAAATCTGGTTTATCACGTTGTCATACTGTAAGTAAAAGTAAATATTATCCTAAAGTTATTTTTGTGATAAGTTTACGTATATTAATTCAAAACAGCGACGGATTTTAAATTAAATCAATAAAAAATATTATTTAACTCGCTTTTAGGTCTGTTTAAATAAAGTTCGTAACTGACAAGGGAAGAGGGGTAATATTACATAGCAGAGAGTGGTGTAAATTAGCTATTGTTCGAAAAAATAACACCGGGAAAGCAGGGTAGTCTGTGTCTTCCATTATTGTTTTTTTGAAGTATAGTATAGAAGGAAGCTCATTTCAAAACCTGGCTAACAGATGTTTTCTTCGCAAATATTGGACCCAAAAATGTTCTTTTGATTGATAATTGAAGCGGAATATATAAAAAGAAAACAGCAATGCTACCATCTTTGGTTGTGTTTAGTTTCCGGCTCTGGAAAAATTTTGGAAGAGATTTTTCTGATATAGTGATTCTTATCAACTGCGACATAGAGAAACAATATTATTAAGCAGCAACCGTTAACGCACAACCAGTGTCCGTCCACAGATTTTTCGACGTTTTCCAATACTCCTTGTAAAGCATGGATACGGAAATAAAAGATCGGGATTGTTCAAAAATCCTGTAGCGTTTTGTTTTGCAAAGGATTGGAGTCTATGTTCTTGTGTAGCATTTGTAATAAAACTGCTATTCTGCAATATTCGTGCTGCAAGCAATATTTGTATTATCGACCACCATTATTCTAATAATTACATAGCATAATTTTTATATGTACAATTGTGCTATTTACAATCATATTATTAATAATTACATTATTGTTCATAGTATATTGAGTGTTTTATGGGCATTTCACTTTGTTTTAAATCTGGCCGATTGCTTTCTGAGAATATATTATCGTTATAAGTTATATTCACAGCTGCCATTGTGGTTGCGGCTGTTGGAGCCGACCAATATCCTTCTTGCGGAAAATCTGTGACGTGTGCATGCCGCGGATACGCCGCTGTTGTGGAAGGCGGAAAGCCACTTACTAGCGGACAGAGCAAATTGCTCAGCTCCACCGAAGAAACCCGCACCAAAGATGCAGAGTTACCAGGACAACGAGACGAGATTCAGACCTGGCCATTGCGGAAGAGGAAGAATTCAAAACCGCTAAGGAGGACGTCAAAAGAGGGATTAACGTGAGCAAGAGGGCCAAATAGCAGAGGTTGCGTCAGGAAGTCAACATCGATCCCTGAGGAGTCGTCTATAAAATCGTTTACCAAGAAGTTAGACATTAAGTCTGTGCACCCAGTCTGGAAGCAGTACAGATGAATCGCATCGTAGACTTGATTTTCCCTAAGCGTCCGGGAAGACATCCGGATGACGGAGGGATGCCCTCACGCGAAATATTCCTGTTCATGCAGGAAGAGCTGACTCAGGTCGCACGCAAGGGCGGGGGAACACCTGGCCCAGACGGAATCTGTACGGAGGCCGTTAAGAATGCCGCAAACCGGTGCCCTCAGCTCCTTTTGCGCGGTTACAACCAATGCCTACCGGGTGGATTTTTCCACGGGCATGGAAAACCCAACATCCAGTGCTTATTACCCAGCAAACACACATATGTCTGTTACATCTCTCCTGAGTATCATTTAAGGAACGGCGCTATGTAACACATTTACGTAAATGTTACATAAATGTATATAGCATATATGTTTCTGAACTGATACTCTGTTGCATTTTAGTGATGTATCATGGATGTACCCAATAATACATCGCAAATCCTTGATATGGTACTGTTCTCGAAGCATCTCCAAACTGTTCGTGACATATGTATATGTAGTTGTTTCCCGCACTTTTTAGCGGTTATGCAACGGGATGTATTCTACGTTTGTGGTATACATGTGATGTGCTTGTGTAATTTCTAATTTGACTGGTTTAACTAGTGAAATAGAAACAATAGAGCATATTATCAACAGGTATTAAACGTAAGTACATTTCTGGATCTATCTTGTTGCTTATAAAGGCGATGCTTGTGAAAATGCTCACTTTAACCTCACTTTTATTCGTTAGGATCAATTACACAAAAATTTGGTGTAGGTACACAATGTAAAACTAGTTAAGATGAATGTTTTTCTAGATTCTTAATTTTTCAATATTTGCTCGCTGTGGAAAATGTAAGCGAAAGGTTGAAAATGATAGAAGAAGGATTGCCATCACCCACGAAGATACAGGGAAAATAGACTAGCTGTTACCACTCAACTTTAAACAAAGTTTGGATAATTTCGAGATTTTTGTAATAAGTTTAATACTCAAAAAATTGTGAGTGGCTTATTTGCACAGTTTTCAAATTGAAAACTGTTAATTTCATTTCAGCCATCATTGATAAAAAGAGTTGCAGGCCGGGATAGTAAAGATTTTTTACTACGACTCTTAGAACGTTGCTTCACCACCGAACTTGCAACAAAATGTAGCTGGTTGAGACAAAGAAGTAACATTAAAATTTGTGACCTATATGTATATAATTAATTAGTAACATTACACAAGGTGGCCAGAAAAGGGCGGATAATCGCCAGGTAGAACGATTCTTTGTTCAATTCTGAGGCGATAATCTTATTCCAAAAAAGTTATACGGTCCTTCCTTAAGGCATACGAGACCATCAAACCTTAAGATGTACGGCTAAAATTTAGCAAAATTCGTCAAATTTATCTATGTAAAATCATTGTGGTGAAATTTAGAAATGGAATTATCTCAAATGTATTGATGTAACTAATCGATTAATACCAATGGTTTACATTTTTAACATTTCTTCATTGGCGTTTTTTAAATTAAAGCACATATGGCAACGTGGTACTGTAAGGCTGCTTGTTTAAAAGTAATAAGTAGTTGTCAATTTTTGACGTTTCTCATGTGACATTTGGCTGTTGAAATAAGATAAACATTTTGTGCTGTTCTTAATACTGAACAATGTTTACCTTCGGAGAATACGCCGACATGTATATGGTATTCGGATTTTGCAATGGAAATGCAAACTTGGCAAAAGAGGAATACCAAATACGGTATCCACAACGGCGACATCCATCCACCAACACGTTCCGTAGATTGGATCAGCGACTTAGAGAAACTGGCACCTTTATACCGAATTATCGTAACAGCGGTAGACCTAGAGAGCGTCGAACAGTTCAATTAGAAGAGCAAATACTGGATGCTGTTTACGAAGATCCGACGTCCAGCACAAGACAAATAGCTCGGGAACTGAATATTCCTAGCAAAACAACAGTGCACTCAGCACTATCTCAAACTCTTTTGCGTCCGTTTGATGTAAGGAAAGTGCAGCCAATGTTTTACATAGGATTCAAGAAGAGCCGAACTTTTTATTGCATGTTCTCTGGAGCGACGAATGCTTGTTTACGAGAGATGGCGTCTTTAATAGCCATAATTTTCATTTTTGGGCGGACGAAAATCCCAAGGCAGTAAGGGAAATTGAACATCAGAGAAGATTTTCGGTAAATGTTTGGCTGGGGATTTTAAATCGCCGAGTTGTTGGACCAATATTTCTTCCAAATCGTCTAAATGGAATTCAGTACGTTAACGTTTTAGAAGAAGTACTGGATAATATTCCATTGAATTTGAGACCCAACATGTTGTACATGCATGACGGGGCACCCGCTCACAATGCCAGAACGATCCAATAGCATGGCCAGCAAGATCTCCCGATATTAATCCTCTGGACTTTTTCGCTTGGGGGTTTTTAAAGGAAAAGGTCTATGCAACGCCTCCAGCTAACGAAGAATGAGAGATGTAATTAATAAAATTACGGCGGCAGTTCGATTAATCACCCCCGATATGTTGGAGCGCGTTTTGAATTCGCTTCCTCGAAGATTGGAATTATGTCTGGAAACTGATGGCTTCCAATTTGAACAGTTGTTATAAGTTTTTCATATTATCTTTAAATTTCAATAAAATTTTTATCCATGTTAACATAAAATTGTTGCTAATTTGCGTATTTACCTGATTTATAGTAAATAATAAAATGATTACTGCCACAGTACTTGTCTGATTAGGTGTTGCCAAATTTACAATTCTTTTAAGCTGCTCGTGTGACTTAAGAAAACACTGTACTACTTTTCTCAATTAAGATTGTCGACTCAGAATTAAATAAAGATTTGGCCTGCGTGGTGTTTGTCCGCATTTTTCTGGCCACCGTGTATTTCCATTTTAGGAGTTGTGATGTCACAGTTCAACGACTGTAAGGAACACACGTTGGACGGAGCGGAGAGTACCTAAGTGGTTTCGCCAAGCAAATTTAAGGTTTTCTCGAGAGAAACTCTTTCTCTTTTTGTCAAATCCAATAATATTTACATTTCCTATTAAATAAATACATTATTTAATGTATTTTTGAAAATGATTTCTACCCATTTCAAAAATAACGTTGTGTATCATACAGAGAACATAATAACGGACCTGAGATAGGACAGTGTTCACATATCAGAAGCATATCTGGGTGATGTGTCTGAGACATATCAAAGAGAGATGCTTGTTGCGGACATTACGCGCTTACTGAAACCTACGTGTGCTTTACATATTATGTGTCTCAGACAACAAATAGATCAGGTGATACGTATCTGGTACGTATTTGCGATATAAATGTGTTTACTGAGTAGTAAGGGCAAGGATGACTCAAACACACCATCGGCGTATAAAGCGCTCTGTATGACGAATACACCAGTAAGGCTACTAGAAAGGGTCCTCCTAAAAAAGGGCTCCTGAAGAGTGACTTCCTGAGAAAGGCTCCTGATCAGTGCAGACGCTGCCGGAGGACTATCTCTCAGGCAGCATGGCTTTAGGAAAGATTATTCGAGAATTAGCGCCGTGCAGGAGATAGCGGACACCTACCTCACTGAACCGCGCAGGAATAGATATACCAGGGAAGTGGTGACGCTTGTTATCTTAGATGGGAAGAACGCCCTCAACAGCGCCAGATGGCACGTGATTCTTGACGCCCTGGTAAACCGCTTCCGCATTCCGCATTACCTTCTGCAGATACTACGAAGCTACCTGACAGACACAGAACTTGGATACGAAACCACTGAAGGATGCCTCGTGACGAGGATAACGGCGGCAGCCGCCCAGGGATCGCTCCTGGGTTCGGACCTGTGGAACATCTCCTACGATGATATCTTCCGTTTGGACCTATCAAGGTCATGTGTCAGGTGGTAACCACACAAAAGACGGAAATTGTTTTGCTGACCAAACGTACACAGAATTGGAGTCCGTAAGAAACCTGGGAATGTATCCAGACAGTCGTATGACGTACTGGGATCACATCTGCTTTACTGCAAATAAGGCGGCCTAGAAGGTCACTCAACCCAGCCGATTGATGGCCAACGTCGGTGGGCCATCTGCAAGTAAACGGCGGCTTTTGATGTCGGTGTCCGAGTCCATTCTCCTATACGGAAGTGAGATTTGGGCGGATGCGCTCCAAAAGGAGAAGCACCGCAAGAGGATGGCCGTAGTCCAAAGGAGAGGAGCTCTGCGAATCGGAAGCTCCTACAGAACAGTATCGGAAGCAGCGGCCCTGGTTATAGCAGGACTAGTTCCTATAGATCTTCATAGAGACGCGGCAAATCCATCTGGATAAGCTGGAAGGGGGAACAATCACAAAACGTGGAATGAGAAAGCGTACCATGCGGCTCTGGCAGGAGCAATGGAAGTCAGACACGAAAGGCATGTGGACAGTAAGATTGATTATGGATCTGTCGGTCTGAATGGACAGAGATCACGGAGAGGTGGTCTATCAACTCACTCAGATGTTGACAGGCCAGGGGTACTTTCACGAGTACCTATGTAAAGTAGGTACAGTGGACAGTGGCTCCTCTCCGTATCAAGACAGCGACTGTGAAGATGCTCGCCACACATTCGTCGGAGTACTAATGCCGGCAAACCTAATAGAGGCGATGTTGCGAGACCGAGACACATGGCACATGGCACAGTGTCTCCGCCTTCGCAAAAACGATTCTGGTGACCAAGAAACAGGAAATGGATCGACGCTAAAGATAGAGCACCACCTCAACGGAATGTGAAAAATGATACCGAAATGAAATCTTGCCTAAAACTAAAAAACGTTTACTACAATTTTCTCCACCTATTAGTCATTATTTCTCGTGAGAAATAAATCCCCAAGTTTATGGGTGTAAGTTGAGAATCAACCTGTATAATGAATGAATAATAAATGGGTAGGTACTTAATGCTAGTTACTTTGATACTGATTTTTTAAGTCAAAAATTAGTTAAAGTAGAACTTTTTTTTGAAAAGTAGGCTACACACTAAAAAATAAATAAATATAAAATTAGGAAATTCACTATAAAACTTTAGGTAAATTTCCCAATTTTTTGTAATTTTACCCTATACATTACAGGAATTTTCCGTAGGAAAAGTGTAATTTTTTTAGTGTGTAGCTATCTTTAGTATCGATGAATTCAATGGGATGCTTTAAAAACTCACAATTAAGACTTTTCCGTCGCTTTTGTGAGAAACTTTCTGTTATTATTATTTGATCAAAACTAATGATAATTCCATAGAAAGTATAGCATCACATAATATACTTTGTCGGCGTTATAATGATATTGTTATAACGTACCTACATATAAGAGTATTGGAAGAAAAGAACGTAATGACTTCCTTCGGAATGCACTAATCGGAAGTCAGGCCAGAAGGAGCCAACGTCTGGCGCGAATGTATATCGCGCAGAAAAATAGAAAAAAAAGCAGACGGTCTGCGTTGCGTTGGTTGGTGCAATGTGCCAAATTGACCCGTTTCGTCTTCAACAATTCAAATAATTTCCGGTTACGTTCCACTCTATCTCGTTACGTACTATTCCTAGAGAAAAACGAGGAATAATCTGTCGTAATTCTAAATAATTTGCAATTTAATACGAAGTGTACTTTCGATAAACTAAATAAAATTATCAAAGTACGCTCCAATAATTTTCGTTTAACGTCATTAAGAGAAAAGTTTTATTATTAGCCGATTTAAGTGGGATCTGTGTAAGGTCAAAATCTGTGTAAGGTCAAAAACCTTCTCCCGCAATATGTTGTATCTACAGTGTTTGCCAAATTATTTTTGGATAATTATAAATGGTTATAAGATGTTCAGTACGCAATTTCAATAAAAAATATATAAATAAACGGGCAAGGAAAGTGTTTCAAATTTTTTATTTTTATTTTTAAAGATATGAATTGTGAGTTTACATTATTATTAAGTAGATAGGTTTTGGCAGACGCACGCACATACATCAGGAAAGTGCTACAGATTTCTTATTTTTTATAAAACGTATAAGGTATGTCTCAATAAACCTGCTCCAATATTACTTTGTGACAACTGCTTTTAGAAACACCGTTATGAATTTTTCCTAAGGTTGGTGTGTAGGCCCGGACTTAAATTCTTTGTTTTTTGAAAATATCTATGTAGATCATATAGGCATAGGTTACAATTTACATAATAATTAAGTATATATGTACGATACATTGAATACGCAGTAGACTTAACATGCATTATACATAGATAATGTTTCATTAAAAACTAATAACGAGACATCAGAACATCTTAATTTTCTGACATCAAAATTCGAAAAATAACAGAAGATTAAAAAAAAGATGTTTGATGAAAAATTTTATTCATTCTAATTTTTTCATACACTTTCGATTTGAATAAACACTTTTATAAGATTAAAATGAAGGCCACGAAAAACAAGTTTATAATGTTTATATACAAAAAGAGAAAGAAGGAAAAGACAAAATACCATAATACAATGAGAAATAGGCAAAAAGAAATACAGACTTAGTAATAAGTTCAAGAAAGGAAGTAAACCGTAGAAGAAACAAGGATTTTAAAGTGGGTAGAGCTGACCAATCAGGAGAGATGGTCAGGGCATAAAATTACAGATAAATCACGCATGCGCCACATGGGTACGTTTCAACTGTATATCTTTACAATTTTTTCGTGACCATAAAATTTTATTGTTGTTATAGGTATGTACATTAAATGTGTATGATGCTTATTCTAACAGAATTGTTGTAGGGGCCAAAACGAGAATTCATCTTCTGTTTTGGATGTGAAACTATCTTGGCCTTGTTTGCGCTTTTTCGATTTTTCAAATTTTATTAGAGGTGGCTTTCTTTTTCCTGTGTTTGCCCTGGAGAACTGCACAAACTTTTCAACCAATTCGCAAACATTTCGCTCTGCACCGAGCCACTAAGGTGCCATTCTGCCAGTGTTCCAGGAGGGACTCCATTCAGGAGCTCAAGTTTTAAACGTTGCCCAGCTAAAATAAGCATTTAGGACATGTAATTTCCATCTGTAGAAAAATATATTTCAGCCGTAACGAGCTGGCCCCTTTCTGCAAACGTAAGGCTTCCCACTTTCGTCGACCTTTAGCTGCAACTATTTTTGACTACTTTTTTGGAACAGTTCTTATAATCTTACTTGGGACCAATTCGTGCTTAACAACTACTTCTGAAAGAAGCGCAAAAAATTTTCCACGCCCTCTTTATTAAATCCCATAGCTCATGCAGCCGATATTTCTTCAGGTAAGCGCAGAGAGGTCCATATGCCTTTTTTAAAGACCTGTAAGCCAGTCAGTGCCAGCTAAATATAGTTTTTGATCAAATTGAGTGAAAGATTTGATTTCTCCCAGCTAGGTGGTAAGCAAGATGTCTAGATCTTTATTTGTTAGGCAAAAATGCCGCAATTGCATTTGTTTTAAATAATCCGAAAGTTGAGTTTCCTGCGCAGTTGTAAATATTGTATTAGGTATACCGACCTAGTCCTGAAAAATTCTTATTTAGTTTTACCTAGCTGAACATATGTAACTATTTTCATGAAATACCTTTTTGAATATCACCGTATTCTTTTAAATTTTCTTGTTCTTGTTTCAAGAGTAGTTTGGTGCACAATGCTACTACAATTACTTATAGCATCTCGCATAGACTCTTCACACCATGTCTGTCTATCAGTTTTCTTTTATTTGTGGGTACCATATTGCACTAGAGAAATATTGTTTAAAAAATACCAGTTTTTTTTTTCTGACAGCAAAATAGCGGGAATAGTGGCATAATTGGGAGCTCCCCATTTTGCCCCAAGCGAACTTGAAATCATCTTTACTTGTTCTATTGCATACGGTAATTGAATGCATCCACATTTTAATCAGCAGACATTCTTAAAGGAGTATTCACACATTAGCGTGCCGTGGCAGGGACGTGTCAGGACCGGGACCGGGATATACGAAATCGGTCCCGGACTAGTATTCACACAAGTCAGAGAATTTTACAGATGTCAGTGGCGATTGATGCTTACGATATTCTGTTTAGATACTCTGTTAGACCAACTGAAGAAAACTGGAAATCTATTGCTAATAATTTTAATACCTTATCGAACTTTCCTAACTGCTTGGGAGCACTGGATGGTAAACATATTACCATCCACGCTCCTGGAAGTAGTGGTTCATTGGTATTTTAATTATAAGAAAACATTTTCTATAGTATTACTAGCGCTTGTTGATGATAACTATAATTTTGTTGCCGTCGATGTTGGAGCCTATAGTAAAAATAGTGATGGCGGAATATTTGCGAATTCTAAACTGGGAAACGAACTTAAACATGGAACTTTATCTGTACCAGCAGAATCTGCGTTGTCAGGCACAATCACCGAAGTTCCTTATGTTATTGTAGCGGACGAAGCCTTTCCCCTTAGAACATACTTAATGCGACCATACCCGGGACAAGATTTACATATCTCTAAACGCATTTTTAATTATCGTTTAACGCGTGCCAGAAGGGTAGTGGAAAATGCGTTTGGAATTTTGTCCCAAAGGTATCATCGGCGTATTCAGGCGTTACCAAAAAATTTTGACAATATAGTACTCGCAACTTGCACTCTTCATAACTTTATCAAAAAGTATGACTCAAATATATACACAAACACGTACGAAACAACATTTATAGCTCAAGATAGAAGAGGTGCCCTCGATAGATTGCCAACTCAGGGTGGAAACGCTACAATGGATGCTTTTCGGATTCGGGAATTGTTGAAATCGTATTTTATTTCCGAGGTTGGTTCTGTACCATGGCAAGAACAAAGATTATAATTTAATTTTTTACCAATATCATTCCAAATATTATTTTTGAACGCCGAGTCTATATATTTTGGGCTTTGCAAATTATATAAGACCTGTGTTTTTCAATTAATGAAATCAATAGTTAGTCATTCATTTTGGTACGTCCGGCATTTGTCTAAAATATCGGTATCAACGATATACGTACGCACGTCCCTGTCCCGGTCCGTTCACTGAAGCCCCGGCGATGCACTGACACGGAGAAGTGCGAACGTGGCAATTCAAATCATATGCAACGATATTTTGTTTCCGTCCCTCACGGGCCACATCCCTGCAGTGGATAGACCTTAAGACTATGTACTAAGCTAATTAAATCATTAAAATGAGAAATTTGAACCTATCTTCTTAATAAACTAATTCCTCGATTACCAAAAATTACATCACCGGTTTGTAAAAACGCAAATGCGGAATAAATGTCAAATCAACTGTCACAGACGACTTAAAACTGTCAATACAATAAGCGCCATCTGAACATATATCCACAGCATATACTGTGAGACACACGCAAGGTACGCTATACCAGTGAAGACTGCATATTTATCATTAAAAAAAAAAAAATTTATATGGGTCTTATAAAATTCAATGCCGCACAAATATTTTTGACTAGCCAAATGAACGCATATTTACTCTGATATTTTAAATAATAGATACACCTTACATATCATTCTATTTTTGAATGATATGCAAAAATAACATAACTTCATATTAACTACTATACGACTAATCTTGAAAATGACATTTTATCTAGTCTTCCATAAAAAATCGCCGGGTGCATGGTGGCATGGTTGAAGTTAGCGTTTTGTTTCGGATATCCATATTTTAAATGCTGTAACTGACGTTTTCATCAATGTATCTAATTATATGCAACTATCCGTAATAGGTTTAAACTTAGCCTTAATGTTAGACAAGTTAATCTTTTTAAATAACACCCTATATTGCGGGAGGGAAACATTTTTATCTTTTCACACCTTTCCTTATTTTTAGACAAATCACTAAGCGGTAGTTTTTGCAAGCTGCGGGTTAATTTTAAACTAGTCCTCATTCTACTTCGTAGCGGTATTTATGGAACTTTCTCAAGAGATTTAGAAATTTGCTCGAGGTTGAATTCTATTTTAGAGCCCCTCAAGGCTCTAGGTAAATTTTTAAACATGTTTACTTTTGTTTGTTTTTATCTAAAATTCTAATCTGAGCTTATCCTTTTTATCTATTTTTCAACATCCGCGCAAATAAATAATATATATACCTAATAGTAACAATAATATGTATCTTCGGCATATATTCTATCAAATACTAAACAAAATTAGATCTGTAGATATAGAAGAATAAATAAATAAAAGAATAAAATGAAACAACTTTTTCTACTTCACCCATATATCTAATGGGCACTTTGTGTAACAAATACGATGACTTTTTATGCGAAGTTAGATTAGATTAGGATTAGGGTGGCTTTCTCACCTATTTCACCGTGGCCTTTTCAAATCTATTGTGATCTCCTTTGTCCTAGAAGGACGCTCTAACTTTGCTTTCTTAATTAGGCCTATCATCTTTGAGAGCGGCTTCTTTATGTAGCTATTCGCTGTGTGGTTATCTACTCCCAGCAGTATAAACCTTGGTCTCTCCAGGTCCTCCCAATGGCATAGCACATGAACTAGGGTTTCTTTATCTTCTTGACAGACTCTGTAAGGCCTCTGTCAGGCCTATGCTCCAGTCTACAATGACCAGTCAACAGATCTACTATCATTTTAACACAGTCTTTACTTAGTAGGTCTTTAGTAAACTCAGACATCTGTTCTCTTAAGAACTCTTTGGCTCGGTGGCAATTGGACTTGTTCCGTATCCATTCGTTGATGGACTTTTTAATTTGCGATTTGGTAATGCCGAAGGAAGGACTAGCTCCAACAGTTAACCTTGCGAGATTGGCAGAGGTTGGTAGTCCCGCTTGTGTTTTGACACGCCTCATCACATTTTTATTGATTGAGAACCGATGGATGATTACCTTCACGATAACCATAAAGATTATAGCAGAAGAGGAACTTAACATGGTCAAAAACCATTATGGGGTACGCAAATTTGCTTTGAAAATTGGTTTTTAAATTTTGTAATTGTATTACGAACATAAAAATATTGCAATTCTCTCCGTGAATAAAAAAATTTAATATTAACTAATAAATTAAAGTAAATTAGTGCAAAATTTTTCTGCGTTTTTTTTTTACTTGCTCATATCTGCTCATCTAAAAGTAATCGCTGTTTTACAGTTTTTCTTTTCCTCTTTGACTAGGACTAGTCCGACTCATAGTACCCGAAAAGTACTGCAGCTTGCAGACTGATTGTACTCTGTGTTTTATACAACTCACTCCAAAATGGTGGTGGTTTCTTCTAATTTTTATAGGTGTTTCATCAAACGGATACGGTACGTCTATGGGTTTGATTTCGGTTCCCCAAATAAATCTTACGTCCTATGCTCCAATGCTTCGCAGTTATTGGGTCTTGGAGGTTTCTCGTTCTCTCCCACTATTATTATTATTATTAGCTATTGTTATTATTACATGCACGAATCCGGTTTATGGTATACGTGTTACATCTAAGTTATAACCTAGATGTTAATACACGAAGAACAACAAAAAAGACTCAACTGGTGAACGAAGAAACAAAAAAAGAAGTATCCAGCTACAACTCAAGGACCAGGTAAGATCAAAAGTGAATATTGTTCGGCAAGGTACAGGAACAAGTAATAGTGGAAAACATCATGAATGACGTTTCTGCAACTACCTGTCTGCAGTAGCAAACATCGCACGAATTGACTGTAATTTAGTAGAAAGGTAGGCTGTAATCTGAGAGTTTCTAAACAATGATTGTGACAATGATCCTCAGAAATTTGATGAGTATGCAAGACAAACAACTTACCAACTACTGTGCAGCAAATCCTTTTTCACGAAACATAAACCATTAAAAACGCTGTTTTACCCATCGATTTTCCTTCCGAAGAAGCACAAAGAAGTCGTAATAAGGATTTCAGAACGCACCACAGCAGAAAAATATCTCGAACAGACACAAACCAAGACGTTTAAACAAGTTAGAAACCCTTCACTTAGCGATACCGCAAAAAGTTTGTTGAAATGACTGCAATTACGATTTCTATTTCTTATTTTTGTGCAAGATAATCTTTATGTTTTTTTATTTTATTTTGTATTTAATAAATAATATAAATTTGTCTTGTTCAGTAGTGTTTTGGTCATGTGGATGTGACTGTAAAATAAATGAATCCATTCTCACAGATATTTATCAATTTGAAGATTATTTCTCAAATAAATATAAATGCATTTACATTAACCAGACACAAGTGACTCTCATCTGGTATTCATTGGTCAAATAACTCAGATTTTGCCTTCAGTGTTAGTCCGTACCGTAACGTAGCAACCCAAGTTGTGAATAGGCTATGTGTCAACTCACGCTTAGTTCAGTTAGGTGTTATTAAAATTCTTTAACCATTACTGTTTGTTTATAATAATAATCTTAAAAGTTTTTGAAGCATTTTTTTTTCGATTTGTATTAGTATGACTGTTCTTATTATTGCTAATATTGTTAAGCAATAAATATTTAGCTAAACTAATAAAAACGAGGAAGTAAATGCGCCGACTTACGAGGAATTTATAGAAAGTATAAAGACACTGAAAAATGACAAAGCACCCGGTCCGGATGAAATCCTTAATGAACTGATCAAAGATGGCGGGGAGAAACTAATGCAGCGAGTGTATAGCATGTTTAACGAAATCTGGACGCAGGAGACAATGCCCAACGAATGGAGATCCGGACTGCTGATACCAATTTTCAAAAAAGGAGATCGTACCCAGTGCGCAAATTATAGAGGAATAATGTTACTGAATGCCATGTACAAAATAATAAGCTCGATTGTCAGAAACAGGCTAGAAAAATATGAGGAAGAACAAATAGGAGATTACCAACAAGGTTTCAGAAGAGGAAGATCAACGGTAGACGCAATACATATTATGACCCAAACAATTGAAAAATGCTATGAACACAAAATACAACTCCACACACTATTCATAGATTTTCAACAGGCTTTTGACAGAGTAGATCGACGAGCAGTGGTGGAAGAAATGGAAAAAATGAATATACCTGCAAAATTAATAAGGCTGACGGTTATGACAATGCAGGGTTCCCATGCAAGAGTAGTAACAACGGAAAGATTAACGGAAGAAATAAAGATCAGCAATGGTGTAAGTGTAAGACAAGGAGATAATTTATCAACATTATTATTCAACATAGTATTGGAAGGGGCAATCAGAGCGACAAACATCAAGAAAACAATTATGCAAGCTTCCACACAAATAGTAGCACACGCTGATGACATAGTGCTAATGGCAAGGGGCCGTAAAAATTTAGAGTGCGCACTGTTATGTCTGGCAAACGAAACAAAGAAAAGAGGACTGGAAATAAATCAAAATAAAACAAAATACATGATCATCAGCAGAGAGAAAATAAACATAGAGAAACTTAAAATAGGAGATTACAGCTTCCAAAAGGTAGATAACTTTAAATACTTAGGAGTGATAGTGAGCAACACGTACAACAGGAGCCTGGAAATACAAGAGCGAATACAGGCCGGAAATAGAGTATATTGGGCCTACAAAAAACTATTAAAAAATAGAAACATCAGCAAACACACCAAGTTAAAGATATATAAAGCAGCTATCAGGCCTGTAGCTACCTATGCAGCAGAAACTATGTGTCTCAGTAGTAAAGACGAGGAGAACCTGAGAATTTTTGAAAGGAAAATATTAAGGAAAATACTAGGAGGACAGGGACATGTAGAATACAGACCATGGTGGAACACTGAAATAAATAATATCATGAAAGGAGAAAACATAATCAAACATGTAAAAGTACAAAAATTAAGATGGTTTGGACACATCGAAAGACGAAAAGAAAACACATTAATAAGGAAGATAAAGAACTGGAAACCGGGGGAGGATAGACATAGAGGACGATCACGGCTAAAATGGGAGGACCAAGTATGGGATGATATACGAAGACTGGAAGTGAAAGATGCAAGAAATATAATAAAAGACAGAAAGGAATGGAACACTGTAGTTAAACAATTAGAAGGCACAGAACTATAAAGGAGAAAATACAGGAAGAAATAGCGGAGTAATTCACCGCGTGAAAATAAATTGAAGAGCTCTACGAGCGGCCCTATTCCCAAGGAATGTTCTGGCCAATATATATATATAATAAAAACAAACAATTTTATGTTTAATCTTTTTCTCTCTTATGTAATTCATATCCCTTATATATAATCTCACTGTCCTGAAAAATTATTTAAAAATTCCATTTCTATAGAAAATTACAGAGTCTTTTCCGCAAAAGCGTATTTCTGGACCACTGTCCGCCGTCCGTCGACTAGACTCCGCCCGGTTCTTCGAGCTGGTGACGTAAGATGTGCGTGAGGGCGGGACTTCCATCAACAGAAAATGCATGGACTGTACGCAATAGCGCTCATCGAAACTCATCATTCGCAACACACTAAGAAGATTTACGGACAATATAACTTAACATATTTTTCTGTAGTAATACAACAATGAAGCTCATATGAAAACTAAATTTAAACGTTTGAAATCGACTCATTTTTGTATTTTTTATCGTACAATTAGCACCTGATGATGGCGACAGCTGAAATATGTTGTACTAAACAAATAACTGTAAAATACAGCGAATGGAAAGAATCCTACTATTTATTCAGTCTTAAACCATATGAAGACAAGACTCGTGATTTACGGAATCCAAAAAGTACTAGAATTGTGACTAGCCCTCAAATTGAATGTCTTTTGCGCGATAGATACTACATTTATCAGAATCCGTTGTGATGGCAAGTAAATATTTAGCCGATCACGGTATGTGAACTTGTTTTTTTAACTTTCTCAATGAGGAATACATACATTAAAATAACTTTGACTCTGGCAACAGGACATCTGGACCTGTGTCGCGAGTGTCGAAAAAACTAATCACACGCAAAAGCTTAATGTCTATGAGTAAATGCTTTAATAAGAGCCAACGCCAAGTAGAAAAAAAAACGTTCCAATTGTCACCGGGTTCGTTGACATCCGGTCGTAAAACTACAACACCCAACAACTATAGCCAAAACTAATAATCAATCAACGTCGGTCCGCCTGTATTTCCCAAGTCCTCGATTCTTTTTATAAAACGGAAAGTCTTGGGCCTAACTATGCTTCGAATACGGTTTGGCTGACCGTTTTACCGGCTCATTTGGCCGCCAGTTTTTCTTCAAAGACAATCGTTTAATATTTATGTATTTTTTTTATACGCATGCGGATATGTTTAGAACGAAAATGCGTTTCGACGAACATACATGGCACATACATTCCCACTGAAACGGGAACACGGTTTTCAGTAATTAAGATGTAACAATTTTCTGGTTAACGGCGCCATTTAAAAAGCTCTAAATTGGGAACATGCTGTCACGAATCGAGATCAAAATTTATAACCGGGGGTCTATTTGGAGCTGTAGGTTAGTTACTTCCTCGGACACTTCGTGGATATTAATGTCAATTGAGAGTAAAAGTGTATAACATCTGTTCTTAAAGTATAATTTATATATGAGAGGAATTATTTGTGGTACTTACCTACACTGAAAGCACATACATAACAGCCAAAACATTTAACGCGATACTATGTTAACATGCTTATATTTATTAAGTTGGTCGTCTAACACTGTGATATTATTATTAGAGTTCATTACATTAAAGCAGAAAATTATTTCACTTTCAACGCTGCTGATCTTATTGGTGTTCCTTATAACATACGTGTGTGAAAATAAGATATTCCGTATTTATGTCATCCAAACAACAAGTCTTCAAACTTTCAAAAGAATGATCTTTCTACCACTAGTTTTTAGAGATCGTGTCATTTGCAATAAACGAATTTGTTTCTTATCTTCTTTACGTGCTATCCTATTGGTTGCTTCCATATGTCTTTCCAAGATTATGAGCGCAAACTATATTGTTTTTTTTTGTCGCCAATACCTTGTTAATTCAAAAGCAATAAAGATACCAAATTTTTGATTTTTAAAATATTTAAAATTTAATTCAAAAGTTTTGAGAAAAAACTAAAATACAATCAACATCTGCAAAAATGCAGCATAATCGATAAGACTATTTAACATTATGACTATACAGGCTGCAGCATGACGAATGTCAGCAATTTCTAAATGAAAAACTATTCACGAGAAAAATTTGAAAATTTTTGTGTATACTAACATGGAATTGGTCGAGGAAAATATTCACAACTCTCTAGCACTTTCGGTTATACAGAGTGTTGGCATTAACTTTCTTATTTTAAACACAACACCCTGTATATTTTTACATTTCTGAATTGCTCTTAAAATTCTAGTTAAAATTTATGTAGGGATTCCTATACCTAAATTAATTTGTTTTCGAGATATTTCGATTCTTTGCAGAAAAGTGACATTTGCAACACCTTAAAAAAACGTTAGTACCTCATATGTGCTTCCAATTTTCGTCAATCCACTTGGCATACTTATGGACTGAAGGTAAGTGCATCAAAATGGCGCATAAAAATTATTGTATCTTGTACAGTGCGTGCATGGAAATTGTTAAAACATTAGTTCCGAAAAATGCAGAAAAGGCAAACATATTAAATAGAATATCCTGTCTTTGCTTCTTTATTATTGTGCAATCCTAAAAATGAGGGCTATTTACCATTAAGTTACCTATGAAAACAATTGTTACGAAAATCTATTTAAAAAGCACTTAGTTCGTCAAATAGTCGAAATTAGCCGGGAGAGTCGCCATTCTTGTCAGGTTATTCTCTGATATACAGGGTGTGGTTTGAAAAAAAGAGTTGACAGATGTCATCGCAAAGATAAATTGATGATTCCATCCAATAGGTTTTGTCATTGCATTTACGAATATATACGGTTTGTTATACTTTTTCCCAAAAGCAAAAAAGTTACAGGTGGGCGAATATTAAACTAAATCACTCGGTAGCGACAGTGTCACACCCACTATACGTCACGTCTTGGTAAATTCATTCCCATTATTTTCACCGTTGTCTGGTAATCATTAATAAAACATATATTGAAAATTAATTTTCCTTTTGCATTTGTCTGATTGCTAAATATTGTGTCTAATTTCTGGTTCCTGAAGAAACCACTTGCATTAAAGAGAAACTATAATGTTTTTCACTAGTAGAATAATGACTTTTACGGAAAGATATCATAGTATGTCATAGCTCATTCGCACACATTGCTCTCATATTTTAACTCAGTAATTTCGTATTGAACAGATTGCTGGTACTAGGATTCTGCAGTCCAATAAAACTTCACAAAATATAACGCCCCAGCTATAATTTCAATGCGATGTCCGTAACATCGTCTAATAAAATAGTACTGAAAGAAAAGTAGGTATAACTGGATTAAGTTTCTCATATCTAAATGAAACCAGCACCAATTTGGCTGAGTCACATTTATTTTAAATTAGATTTATCCCAGTTGGACGCTTTATTTATGTATAACGGTGAGCAACATCCATCATGAAATAGAATAGCACCGACATCCACGGACGACAAAAAAAAATATAACAGAAAAATGGATACCGATCTACATTGCATATATTATGTAGACTTCTGACGTAATTGTGATAGAAACCGAACGGCAACTGGCACAAGAGATTATATTGCAAATATCGTTGCTTATCGATTGTTGGTCGACAATCAATTTCCTCTTCATCATTTCGTATGTGTGGGTTGGAACGTATTTGGAGGTCTTTTTTTATATGTATGTATATTTGAGAGTGTTTGCCTTATTCTAGGGGCTAAATAATTGCTTTACTTGTCTCCACTTTTCTTTACCAATGTTCTACAGTTATTGTTAGAAAACGACAGGTGTAAAATAATATATGAAGTTAAGTAGAAACAAAGTAGCACCTTTGTTTTTGGTTTTGTTACCTGAACAAAAACCTATTATTATCATTTTATGGTTATATAGATTAACAAATATTTTAAGTTAAAATAAACAAATGTTATCTGTTATTTTAACTATTTGTGTTGAGCCAAACGCAAAATTGCTTACAGTAAATAATACCATTATTACAGCAAACAATGTTAAACCCTTGCCATTACGAATTACTTTGGTTACAAGTAAGAAATTACTGCGTTCAGTCATCGCACCTTTTTGCGTTGTACTAACTATGCTAGAAAATGAATTAGGGCAATCAAACCACAAATTTTGAAGTAATGCGATAGGAGTCGCCATTTTGATGATCATAGCTCCTTGTTTATTTGTTGGATTGTAGATTTAACTTGTAGTCATGGAAAAATTACTAATACTATTCTGTAACATTGATTTGTAACCAACCATATACCATTAAATTATTAAAGGCTATCATTACACTGAGAGAATTAAAAATGCTAAATTAACAAAACCGATTTTATTAATAAAAAATATTAATTTAATCAAAATTACAGTTAATCAAACAAGAAATACGTAGTAAAGGAAATTTTTTCCTCTTAAACAGGACTCGTCCGACTCATGGTCCCCGAAAAGCACTGCAGCCTATAGGCTTATTGTGCTATGTCTGTATTTCATACAACCCATTCTAAAATGGTGGTCATCTGTACTAATTGTACAGGTCCTTCACGAAGCGGCTACGGTACACATCTTTGGGTCCACTTTCGTTTCTCCAAATGAACCTTGAATGCTTCGCAGTCACATAGTACATGCTTGTCTGTTTCTGGTTCCCTCCCATAGAGTCTGCAGTTTGAGCCCCATTATACTGCCAATTTTACACTGGTATTCCTCCACCGGAGCATGTCCAGTCATCAGGCCTGTGATGGCGCCCAGCTGTTTCCTGATCATCTATAACAGTTCTCTAGCCCGCTCTCCGCATGGATTACCTATAAAGGTTTTACTATACATTTTACCTGGTGTATTCTTCCAGTCTTCATGTTGTTTCGCCCGAACCCAATCTCCTGTACGCTTTTGGGCTACTTGTTTTGTTATCCCAAAAAAACCGCTTCAGTGTGTACATTTGTGTCTCTGACTCTCTTTTTAATACGAATACGTATACTTTTTCATTGCCCCCAATTTGTTGATGTCCTGATATCCAGATCAGACAGTTCTACCAATTCGTCCAGGCAATCCATCACCTGCTGAGACCGTCGGACGTAAAGCGAATTATTCTACTATGGATTGATTTCTCATTCATCTCTTTTTGCGCACTGTAGAATTGCATAGCCTCCGCCTGAAATACCCAAGACCAAGTACGTAACTATTGGCAGTCTTAGACCCGTCAGGTCTTGTCCTGTGGTGTCCGGTATTCTTACAATCCCTTCCCGTCAATCTGGTATTGATACCGTATAAGAACTTATATCAATGTCGTTCCGACATGTGATCGGTCCGCATCTCGAGAATGTTCCTTCTCACATGTTCCATTATTGGCATGTGTCCTATTCTACCTCTCTTTATGGTAGTTACGTTCTGCAGACCGTATGCACCTAAAAGTGCTTCCATAGCTACCGTGGGTATCCTACGCATATCCCACGATATAGTTAAGCAGACAAGTCTTCACACCTTGCTCAACTTTTGAACACCACTTTTCTGGCATATCTTTGTCCACCATACCGAGTAAGTGAGCGCCGGCTTTACCACCATATTGCATATCGAGTACAGCATGTTCGGTTTGTGCCCCCATTTTTCCCCATATGTGCGTCTGGCTAGTGTCAATGCAGCCAGTGCTTTCTTAGTAATTTTATACACATGATGCTTCCAGGTAAGATTGGTATCTAAAGTAACGCTTAGATTTTTTACCTCCTCTACCATCTTCATTTCCACTTCCTTCAATTTACTTGCATTTGTAGTGTTCAGGATACAGATCACTTACATTTGAATGACAGATTGCTTGATAGTTATTTTGACAACCAAACCCAGACAAACTTCAGAATCTTAACAGAAGAGTAGTGACGCTTTGACAGTTCAATTCGGTAAAGTGACGTTTTATATCCTCGAATGAGTACAGTAAAGTTGTATTTTCGGATGTGGTAGTCGGAAAACAATGTTCATAATAAATAAATCTTTCGAACTTAAGGTTTATGACGCTATTTCTACATTCAACGGTAGAAACATAGCCTACTGTAGAGGGATTCTTGGCTAATTTTTTAATTCACTTATGGTTCGCCGACTTGAACTATAAATAGAGCTGTCAACGCGTCACCGTTACTTTACTGCTCACGGACGATAAAGCACAATAAATACATATCGAATTGAACTACCAACTCGCCATTTCCGTTACTTTACCGTACTCTTCTGTGAAGATTCTAATTCCTGGCTTCGGTTGTCGAAATAGCTATCAAAGAATCTGTCATTTAAATATGAGTGTTTCATTATGAACACTACAAATGCTTTAGTAAGTGAAAATCATGTGGTGGAAGAAAAAGTATTGTACGCACCACGGCTAGAAAGTGTCTATATCGAACTCGTTTGGTTGCTCGCCTCGGCTCACAACCTCCAAACTCGTCCGATAAAACTTCCCAGGCTTCATAAGTAAATATCCTGTTTGGAACACGAGCCCAAATGACATTGTTTAAACATTGGTATAATTTTGGGTTCGGCAGTAAACACACGTTTGTAACAAATCGGGGTAGGCCAGTTGTGGAAATGTACGCTTAATGTCATCCATAATTGTTGCATCAAATTACTTTTTGTATCCTCTAATGCATTGTTTTCAGGTTAACAGATAGTATTGTCATGAGAATTTTATATTTCCGTAACAGCTATGTCTGTTATCTATATTTTCCCCAATTGGTTTTACATTAAACATAATATATAAATTATTAAATCCCTTAATATTCTCTTACAATGATCAGATTTTCAATTGCGCTTTATATTATTTAAAATACTTAAAAAATTACATTACATTTTATGCAAAGATATTCCCGTCTATTTCAACTGACCAATTTCTGGATACTCGTGTATTTTACTATACCAATCTTATGTTATGCATCAACAATAAATGCTTTGGTAAAAATATTGGTTACAATCTTTTGGTAAATAAGTTTTTACTATAGCATCTATTGTATTTTAACTGGAATAACATTTCCATAAATTAAAAATAATGTCTAAGAATGACAACTTCGGCATAATAATATTTCTATTTGTCAAAAGTTATATTAACGTTTCCGTATTATTTATCTTATCTCCTTGTTAGGCGGTAGTGTAAAGTTTTACAGCTAATGCTGTTTGCGATGATTGCTATAAATCTATCTCTAGCGTCAGTGGTTTCCGGTGGTCGTCCTCTTCACTTTTAACAGAAGATTCATAGATTTCCATGAAACGCCCGCTTCTATGACGGTTGATTCCCTTCATGTCCGCAACTCTTTTCTGAAAGACAGTAACCATAAAGTAGTTGCATTTTGGAATCGATCGTTGAAATATCTTTTAATTCTAAATTTTAATTTTGATTTTCCGATTAAATATTATATACCCGAAATTTACTTTATTTGTACTGTCACCGAGCCCCGAGAGCAATGCTAAACATTCATATCTGGTAATCAGTAAACTTTTAAATAGGTAATATCTATGCATGGTTAATAAATGCCTTCAAACAGCGGGTAAATCACGTTTTGTCGTTATTAAGGGGATGTTAATAATGTCTTCTACGAGTATTTTTAACCGCTTGACCGCCAATTTAAAACTAAGCAGCAACTGGGTTAGCGAGAACTCCACCTACTTGGTAAATTGTTTAAAAAAGCCAACAAAAGTAAAAATATGAACGTTTTAATAATTTTCCTTCACTAAGCTTGGGGAAAAATCAATTTAAATTTATTAAATTTTACAATAAGCAACTCACAATTATCTATAAATTTGGCTTGAGACATTTGAGATTCCACTTATTGTAAAATAGTGGGAGAAGCATACACTTTGTTACACAAAGGTCTCTGTAACGTTAGCGAATGTCAATCGATTTTCAAAAACTTAGACTTATTATAAAGAGAACATTAAACTGACAATACAATTAAAAATAATAGTAATAATATCTATTCATTATTTTCAGGAGCCCATAATTATCTGCAACATTTTTCACCAACCTCAATAAACGAAAATTATGAAATTTTGTTCCAAATAACACTTCATATATTATTCTACTTTTGAAAAAAAAGTTGTGGGAAGATACCAAACAAATAATACCTTTGTGTGAGAATAACCTAAATTTTATTCAATACATTTTGTTTTCTAATACAATTACTTTTATATTACATGAAATTGTCATTAAGCAAAACTCTAGGTACTGAGCATGCCAAAATGCATGCTTATTATTAATTTTCTTTCAAGAATAAATAAGTAAAGAATTTTAACACTTTTTTCGAAAATGTTCGTATGTAAGACATATTTGTTTAACTAACTTGTTTAACACCGCTTCTAGTATCTTGTTTGCCTTTCAGATATGAGTATATGACTGATTCGTAATGTTCCAAAGGTTAAATGTAGTTAATCTGGTATCCCTTTCCGTAACAATGTGCAAGGGCAGTTTCTAATGCCAGTGACTGAAAAGAAGGCTGGATAATGCCTTCTTCTCAGTCACTGGCATTAGAAACTGCCATGTAATGGCCATATTTACAATCCTTTGTACAGATATAAATCTCGCCATGGGGAATGGTTTGATGTACTATCATCAAGTAAAGCCAATGGACTAATTGGATAGTACAACATTTTTTGTACTCCATTGCAAAAAGATCTTTTTGCATCTTATTTGACACCAACTATTTTTTCTGTCTGTATCCCTCTTAATGCTAGAATATCCTGCTAACGACTATGACAATTTCATTGCAATTAATCTATCTAGTAGATTAAAACTTTCACTTGAAACCATTATTAACTCTTTCCAAATCATTCGATTGAAACGAGAAAACATCCAACCTGATGTATGCACCTGGATCTGTCGGTGAGGCTTTGGGAAACAATCTTTATTTGTTGATATATGCGTCTTGCTTTTGAAATGTAGGTCAAAAATATAATAAACCGAAAATAGGGACTATAAAAATGAAGCACGTCATTTAATATAAATAGTTATAAACTGATGATACAGTATACTCTCAAGCGAGATCGTAAACCATTGGTTTATACCTAAAATTTTCCGTTAAATACATCAGATTACTATATACCAAAAATTTATTACATTTCAACGTTTTATTCCTGGATATTTTATTATTTATTATACCAATTGTAGGATTCATCTAGATTAAACACTTATCCAACTCCTTTCGCATTATATACCTATACATAAATGGTTATTCAAGGTTTTAGGAGTGTACAATCTATTGTCTATTTTACACGGCACTAGATGTTGCTTGAGCTTTTTGCAAATAGTTTTTATAAAACACTTATATACAGCAAAAGGATAACACACGAATTTAATACCCATATGTTAATAAAGGTTATTACAACGTATAATACTATTAATTATCCGTCTATGTTATCCCGTATGTATAATAAAAGTGACTACTACTTTCAATCAATAAATTTGTTGTATAGGTACCTACGGGATATCTATTACCATTAATAATAAATGAATAATAATAATAATAATAATAATAATAATTCATGCCTTTACATCCCCCAACAGCTTTCGCCAATTACAGGGGGCATCGGCCGGCCATGAGTTATTATTACGCCTGCGCCCGTGGAGCGACTTAAGGTGTTTGTCTCTCAGCATTTGCCAAGGAGTGAGGAAAACCACGAAAACCTCACTCTGAGAGCAGGCCCTGGGATTCGAACCCCGGACCCCGTGACTGATAGCCAAGCGCGCAAGTCACTCGACCATCAGCCACACGACACATGAAAGCAAGGATACACACTAAAAAATATATGCAATTCCTACGGAAAATTCCAGTAACGTATAAGGTAAAATTGCCAAAAAATTGGGAAATTTACTAGAAAACTTTAGGTATATTTTCTAATTTTTGGTAAATTTACCCTATACATTACTGGATTTTTCCATAGGAATTGCAAAAATTTTTTAGTGTATAGTTTCAGGTTCATGACAATCACTATATTTAAACATATTTGACATATTTTCTATTCATGAAATGCATGAGATTTTAAGTTTTATCTTGAAAACGGTGATAGTGTCGTGCGTTATTCTTTGGTTATCAATTTGGCGGCTAACGATTTATATGTTTCAAGGTGGCGCAAGGTCTAAATGTATACAAAGTGTTAAATATGTCCTAGCACATTTATCGAAATGACGCGTTTGAATTCCTTTTGAATTTTTAATAAATGGAACTTATATTTTTCAATTTCAGCAGCAAATTCCTCGTAAAATTACATATTTTCAGTATTTTCAAAGATTTTACAAATTTATTGAAAATATTTAATATATGGGACATCAAATATGGTTAGATAGCCATGATTTTCAAACAAAAGCTAAGAATATAACGAAACATCAAATATACATAATTTTACGAGGAATTTGCTGCTGAAATTGAAAAATATTAAGTTCCATTTAAAAAAATCAAAAGGAACGCGTTTGAATTTCGATAAATGTGCTATGACATATTTAACACCCTGTATATATTTGACGTTGCGCCACCTTGAAACATATAAATCGTTAGCCGGAAAATTGATAACCAAAGAATAACGCGCGACACTATAACTGTTCTCAAGATAAAACTTAAAATCTCTGAAGTCGCAACGTCAAAATTTGCAATATAGCCTAAACCAATTGTCAGAAGTGCACATAACTATATATCACTGCAAAGGTGTTTTAGGTAGCTATCGAAATAATAACTAAAAAATATAGCAATCCATTTAAAATAAAAAAGTTGAAAGTGGCTCTTGGAATTTGTAACACCCTGTATATTTAACAATAATTTTACCATATGAGCATTGATCAACTATATACATACAGAAAATCTCACTTTCCTATCTTTCGTAGTTTTCGTGCTAAATTCCGCCGATACACTAATGGCGCACCCTATACAGGGTTTTCCACGGTAGCCGTTCGTTAGAAGTTTCCGAGGTTAGAAAAAACCTGGAACTCTGAATTTTTGGAATCCGGGGCTATTCAAGATTCTCTTTCATTTTAAAATATTTTCAGGGTCTTACCACTTCCTTTTAAATAGGTATAGAGAAAGCCATAGCGAATCGATGCAGAATTAAATTCTGCATCTGATCATCCAATAATATACAGGGTGTTCCATTTGAAAAAAAGAACTTCTTCAACTTTGAAGATTTTGTAATTGGTCATGCAGTTTTGGACACCCTGTATGCTACAAATCAATTGTCAATGTTGATTTCGAAAGTGTCATCCTTGTGCTTCCATCTACCCTAGAAGTGTTTATTACCAGTCGAAAATGGGCAAAAGATACTGTGTTGCAAATAACGCTACATCTTTCAAAATTTTCAAAAAAATCAAGATATCTAAGTAGCAGTTGAAAATAGGTATAGGGAAACCTATTAGAACTCATCATAAAATTTTCTCAGGAATTTAAAAATGAAATAATATATAGGGTGTTCTATTTAAAATAAGAAAGTTTATGGCGACTTCCGGTATAACCGGAAGTGGTAAGACCCTAAAAATATTTTAAAATGAAAGAGAATCTTGAATAGCCCCGGATTCCAAAAATTCAGAGTTCCAGGTGTTTTCTAACCTCGGAAACTTCTAACGAACGGCTACCGTGGAAAACCCTGTATACTTACGGAACACCTTACACTTCCATTTATTTTACACATATAGGTTAATGAACTTTCGAATTGTACACTGAGATCAATTTTATTTAAGATTCCTAATTCTTATAGTTTATAAGATATTTATTCTTTTCTTTGAAAATGCAAATGTGCAAGAAAAATCTATTACATATCTTAAAAATGACTTAAATGACGCAAATAATAAATCCTTTAGCTGATTGAACGAGACATTCAGGCCCGCCGCCAGCCGCCTGAACGCCCGCGTGCAATGTAGACTAAGCCGCCCCCACCCCCTCCTCTTGTTTCCTCAAATGAAGTTTCACATAAGGACTTTTAAATTTGTTACATATATGGGCGTATAAAAAAGTAATTTTTAAAATCAAGCAATTTATTATAATTATGCACTATGTCTCAATTAATTAAAAGCATCAGATTGTACGTGATATGTTAAAAAATGAAGGTTATTTAGTTTAAAGAAATCGGACAAAATCACTATACATAGGTGTAAAGATGCAAAAACAAAGTTTTTTGGCTGCACTCCAAATTAAATACACAAATATATACAGGGAGATACTTCACAATATTTTAACATTTTCATTATAATAATTTATGGTTATATACATGTAGTAACTCAAAGCCCTCGTTTACTGCGTGTAAAAATATAAAAATGAGATTGTGCATAAGGAAATCAAGTCGTTGTCCATGCTTTAAAAGGACAATAATTCCTACACATCAGTTTTAAATAATAAAAAAACCAACATTAAAGATTTGTTTAAAATCTTCTTTTCTTGACCAGTATAAGTATTTATATTTTGTTCTTGGTTCTTTTGGTCACATAAAATGTTAAAATTGTAAATAAACTTGTTTGTTTGATAAATGATAAAATCATTGTTTGTTTTAATATGTAATTTTGAAAACTGTGTTTTATATAAAGATTGCTCTGTAAAATATTCTGGTTTGATTTTTTTTTTGTAAATATGAAAAACGTTTTTAAATTTTATAAGTAATTTCCAAAAAAATATTGTGTTTAATTATAAAATTAAATTACATATATAGTTTGGTAAAATATTGTGTATCTGTTTTATCATTAACTGAACTTTTATGTTTATAAATTTGAATTGTTATGTTGTCAAAATCAAAAGAATGATTTTGAGTTATTTCATGTTTCATTAGTGCTGTAAGATTTTCGCTATATTTACGTTCTTTCTTTCTGTTTTCTAAATATTGCATGGTTTCACCAATATGTACACCATTACAATTTTGAGTCAATCTTATATGCAACGTGTGACGTTTTATTTTTTCAATTTTTTATTATACAGATTTGGTTTAGAAATTTGTTATTATTTTGATTTGCGATTCTAAAATTATAAGGCTTGAAAATTTGATTAATTTTTTCGGATAAATGTTTTACAAGGAATTTATATATATTTTGCAATTGTTTGATTATTTTTCGTGTTTCTTGTTCTGGTTGATTTATTATAAAAAAGGAAAATTCTTTGTCTGAATATTTTGTATATAATATAATTTGTGTAATTATTGTATTTTAAAATATATTTTGCTTTATTAGTGGCATCGGATCGAAAAATTGGACTTTGGTACACATAAATACCAAAGTCGGTATTTTGTCAGTCGCACGATCTACATTGAGTGCCTAATAACTATTATCGTCTTTATTTGTATGCGATGCGTTTTCTTACGATATCTGTATATTATCTATATAAACAACTCGAAATTTGTTTATTAAACTCGATGTGGACGCGTTAAAAGCTCTTACATAGACGTTTTAATAATGACTGTATAAGAGAATTACAAAAATTGTACACACGCACACGTGACAAGTGTAATAACATTCATATTGCTGTTAATGCTGTACTGATTATAACCTAAATTTGCCGCCCCCCTGAGCATGCCGCCCGCGTGCGGTGCACGCCTTGCACGCCCGCTTGCGGCGGCCCTGGAGACATTCAACGTTCTCCAGTATTCTACAGGTCGTTCAAGTACCTATCTTGTAAACTTGACTGGTGCACAATTTATTTTAAACAGTAGCCTTTATGTTGATAGAAAATTTTCTTCAAACCAGTATTAGGATTCTCTATATCTATCTTCACTAGGTTTTAAGTTATTTGCGTTTTGTAAGTGATCTAAGTGATTTAAATTTGTCATTTTAAATGTAACACCCAATATATCTATACATTGAGGGATTGGAAATCTTATTGTTCAAAGAAGCTTTATTTTTCACAATTTAGGTACATGAAAATCATAAACTCTACGAAGTAAAAACAAACTAAAGAAAATAGCGGTAAATATTTTTGTATAACAGGATAGAAACAAGTGATTTTGTATTAAATATAAAACAGTAAATTCTCTTTTTATAAATATTAACTATAAAGAGGCTTTCTTTAATCCATTTTCCGCAGTACAATGATAGCTACAATAAATAAGTATGAACAACAGTGTTAACTGGTAATAAGCTTAAAATGAAATTTCAAAAAGAAATGTTTGACAGATAGTTAAAGTACATAGTTCATGAAAATATAAGTATTTTAAATCAATAGAGATAAATACCAGATCTTAAATGTATTAAAGCTTAAATTAAAAAATTATAGTACGTACAGTTCCCGCAATATATCTTGGCGAGCGGTGGGGATGCGTCGTGAACGTTTTTACAAATTGTACCGCCCATCTATTCCGCCTTGTAATTGTATACGTAAGGTACCCCTTCTACTACCTGCGCGATCTCACTCCCACTGCTCGCCAAGATATATTGCGGGAACTGTATATCTTAATAATATCTATATTTGTTTTAATTGTAATTTTACGATTTAATGAAGAAGAAAATGCAATAATTATATACTTAAGAGATTAAACTTAATTAATATAGAATAATTTAAAATATCCGGATTATAATCCTGAATTCTAAATCATCTACTTAAGGTAATTACAGTGTATTTAAATACTTTTACCCTATCTGATCGTCATCATAAGTACAGCACATCCCACATCTAATGTCTCCCCTTGCGACAATGTATCTATACTTTCTATCAGACGCTGTAAGCCGTACGCTTCGACTATTGGATTGACAGGTAGCACATATGATTTATGTTATATAGCTACACTTGGTCTATACTCCATAGTTTACGATTCATACGTGTGTCCCGCGTTTCACTTCAGAGGAGGAAAAACTTTTTTTTTTATTTTAAGACAAAAAGTCATTCTTTATAAAAACACCTGCTTATGTTAAAATCTCCAAAAAGTATGCAATTGTTTAGATTTGATGTACAGTATGTCTGAAAAAGTTCAAATAGGAATTTTTTTTATTAATAATGTTTAAAAAAAATTATTCTGCATTAAAAGTTCTGCTTCACATGTAAATCAATAATCAAAAATATAATTTGTAAAATATTTGGTGGTACACGAGGAACATGAGAACTACTGATTTATGCTTAAGAGTAAATTGCTTTTAAATTTAGATATTGACCAAAATGTCATTTGAAAGTGTTGTTAGGAATTAAAAGTTATGTCCAAAGTTATATTAATGATCTTCTAATAACTAATTAATAAATTTAAAGTTAAAAAAAAGAACTGAATAATTTAGCATTGTTGGATTATTTATTGCATAAGACCCTGTCAAACGTATAATACTTGTTCCTCTTCGCAAATGTTTAATGGAAGAGTGGCTGAGCAATCCAAGAACTTTACTAGGCTCACAAGGTCTCCGGACCTGACCCCAATAGACTTCTTGTTATGGAGATCCTTGAAGCAAAATGTGTACCTTAGAAGACCATTTTAAAATGTTGATCATTTGCAGAAAGCAATTAGGAAAGCATGTGACGGTATAACTCTGGCTGGTATTAGAAATGTAATAAAAAAAAAATCTCAAACCTGCTTAAATAGGGGCACAAGTGCAATCAGGAAAAGTTAAACCCTATTTTTCTTTCTCATGTGGTATGTAATGTGTGATGTTGCATTTTAAAAATATTTATTCTTGATAATTCTTGCAAAACCGAGTAAAAGTTTATCAAATTCCCCATAGGAAGATGAGTGATGTAATCAGAAGTGCATTTATTTTTAATTTAATTTGTGATTTATCTTAAGCAATAAATAAAAACCAACAAATGCTAAATTATTTAGTATTTTTTTTTAACTTTAAATTCCGATGGGTAGATTGTCTTTACTACTTGTTATATCCAGTTACATGTTTCGGATATTATATTTACATAATTGGTCAATATAGTGATAAAAGAATTAAAAGTGATCTTAATTATTATGGTTTTGTACAATTTTCCACATTCTTTTTGTTCCGTGACATATGCAAGATGAAAGATGTCGTTTAGCAGTGTAATGTTTCTATATCTGGTCAACAATACACACAATGTTAGTTTACCAGATATATATTCTTAAGAAATTACTTAACTTTTATTAGATAATAATTTTAATTACATTTTAATTGGTTTGGAGTGTAAACAGCTGATTTACTGTGATATATTTACCAGGCTGTTTGTGATTTTAGTCAAGATATGCAAATATACAGTAAATGACAAACCGATCTAATTATAATTACTTTATACTTAAAACTAATTTATTATAAAAAATCAAATATTTCTGCTCTCATATTTTAAATTACATTTCGTTTTTGAGACCTTATTATTACTAATGTAGGTAATAACTATCAAATTGACCAAACTACTACTCCATAACTACATTTTATAATTTTGTTTATCTAGCCAATAATTACATTGGTGTGCCGGTGTGCGGATGATAATATCGATATTTGGTCGTCACAAGTGGGCGACATTAGTTCTGAAGGGCAGTGCACATACTGCATATCTAACTGCCAAATATTATTTACTGTAAGGCAGGTACTGGAATCTATTTCGTCCTTTCTATGAAATGGCTGCAATATAATTTTGAAGTTGGAACCTTTAGATATAAGTTTAGTTTTGTTTAACTAGTGAGTTGGTGAAGAGTGTTTTCTATCATATATTTACCGGAGATTGTGTTCTGGTAACTTATATACTTTGGTTTCTGTACATCTCCACAATAACAAAGGAATTAATTCCAAGTTTAGATAATTAATGAGGTAAGAACACATATTGTCAAATATCTCTAAACAATAATAAATATTTAAGTAATCTTAATTAAAAGTGAATTATCTTTTATGATGCATAATAGCGGGCTAGAATTAAAGAAAAGATTATAATAAAGATTTTCCAAAAAAATTAGTTTAAATGTGCTTTATGTATAGCTATGATGAATGAATAATACTTGTTACTTGCAAATCTGAATTATTTCTTGAAAACTTCTAATAATAACAATTTTTAAGTTAATAATGTACATAAAACGCAACTCTATTTAAATATGTCGTCAAGTCATATTTGGCATATCAATTGAAAATACAGAAATGTCAAAAATGAGGGTAATCACAACAATGGTGGATAAATATATATATATATACCACAATGGAACCTAATTGTTTGAAAAAAATCCATTAAAAAAAATATATAATTTTTGATTTAAAGATACACCAAGTTTCTGAAATTATTAAATTATTGTTGGTGACAGTTAAATTCTCGAAAATGCTTGTAATTTTTGGATTAAATTTTTACGTTTTTTTTTTTTAAACAATCAAAGAATCCGGTACTTTGTGTTGTTATAGGTAGAATAAAGTTAGAAGAATAATATAAAAAAGATATGTAAAAGTAGTAATACAAAGTGCCAAGATTCTACCAGATTTGTTTTCTTGGGAAATAATTTATAATTAATGGAAGAAAGAATATCCCTTTGTTAGTTTCATATTATTATTAAGATATAAAAATGTGTTTCGTAAAATTCAACAAAAAATAATTTCTTGTGTACTATTTAAAATGGAAACCCCCCTTAAGAGTTTGCAATTTTTTCCTTTGAAAATGTTTTCTAATGTAATAAAATGCAATTTATATCAGCTGCATCGAATGCAAGATGCAATCCTAATAATTTCTTCAGTGATTTTATGGTTCCCAGTCTATAATCAATGTTCTTGTTTCTATAATAGGGCGGACTTTGGAGACAAACTGCATTTATAACCTAATGTATATCTAGAAACTTTGGCCATCTAACCAGGATTTAAGACACCTTTATTCGCTTGAATTCTTCTATTTACTCCTAAAAAGAAGAAGCAGCAATAATAAATGACAAGCAAGCAACAGTAATATACATTGCTACAATTTATAGTAATATATGTACCAGTCGCACTTTAGAGTGAAAGAAAAATTATGTGAAAATAAACATGTATACCACCAATTGTAAAAGAATCTATGACAACAGTATAGCACTTTCATCTAATTTTTGAGAAAGTTTGCTAAGTGAGGTAATTTATAGAATTCAAGAAAAATGTATACTAATGTCGTTATTCACAGACATGCATGTTTCGCTGTACCTACAGCTCTTCAGTGTCACTCGACGAGCACTTTTCACGCTATTTTTAGTTATACAAGACATTTCTCAAAATTACATCTCGCGAAAAAAAGTTGTTAGACACTATCCGTATATCAATAGACGGACCAAGTCTCATAAATTGGCTAATTTTTATCAATACTGAACTAATCCATTTCTAAATGTTCTATAAGGGATTTACATTATTTTACTGTCGAATATTATGTCATCGATAGTTATCGTTAGTCTACTATCAGCAATGATCGATAGTTCACTATCATTCGATTTCATATCGATAGTGGACTATCGATAGTTACCGATAGTCAACTATCGATAATTATCGATAGTCAACTATCTATAGTTATCGATAGTCAACTATCGATAGTCAAAACTATCGATAGTTATCGATAGTCGCTATCGATAGTGCCCACCACTAAGTCTTAGTCAACATGGGTCCACAATTCAACTGTTTTTGACATATAGTCGACTGCATATTTTAAAATAAAAAAAAGCATTTTTTGGTTTTGAGAATAGTTCCCTTTGTCAAACAACTGATTGTGACTTAAAATTAGTTCTGTCAGACATCTGTCATCAGATTATTTATCATTTGCGTCAATTTTTTTTTGTTCTCAAATTATGCATAAGTACACAAATGCAGAAATGGCGGATATGCATTTTATGTACGGTCGTGCGAATGGTAGTTCCACTGAAGCACGGCGTATGTATGCCGAAGAATTTCCAAATCGGTTGTTACCGAGTGATAAGATTTTCTCAAGACTTCATATCCGGCTGTCCGAAACTGATTCATTTAAAATTAATGGTGGTTCTGGTAGACCTAGATCAGTTTCTTCTCCCGCAGTAGAATTAGATATTTTGGGACGGGTAGAAGACAACCCAAACATTAGCACCCGAAGACTTGCCGCAGAATTGAACGTCAGTCATCCTCTCATTTGGAGAATTCTGCGGGAACAGCAGCTCTATCCCTATCACATGTTTGGCTTGCTATTTTTGGAGACTGTTTAATTGGTCCAGTATTTCTCCCTAATTGTTTAACGGGACAAGTATACTTGGATTTTTTAAGAAATGAATTAACCGTTTTATTGGAAGACGTGCCACTTTTTAACAGATTAAGTATGTGGTTTATGCACGATGGAGCTCCTGCGCATTTCTCCGTCGTAGTTAGAAATTTCTTAAATCAAGATTACAACGAGAGATGGATAGGACGGGGTGGACCAACTGCATGGCCTCCTAGGTCCTAGGCCTGACCTGACACCTCTAGACTTCTATGTTTGGGGGCATCTAAAACAATTAGTGTACGCACGATCTGTAAACAATTTTGAAGAACTCAGGCAACGAATCGTAAATTGTTGCAAGGAAATTCGGGGGACTCCAGGAATTTTCGAAAGATTGCGTCGATCTTTCATAAGAAGGTGTGAAGCGTGCTTAGAAATGAACGGTGGACATGTAGAACAATTTCTTTAGTTTTACTTTAAATAAACATTTGTTTAATTTACATTGCGATCAGAATTTCTTTGACAATTTTTATCCTACTAAAACAATATGCAATCGACTATATGTCAAAAACAGTTGAATTGCGGACCCATGTTGACTTTTTTGTTTATTTCCACCAGTACTACAATTGGGTAAAATATCCAACAACCTTTTTTTAACACACTGTATATATTTCTTCTAAGAAACACTTTTTGGGTTTTCTCGACATATTCTTGTGATTTTTGTTTCCAAAGTACATTGTATAAAATTTATACAGGCTGTTTTAGACCACTCGTCCACTATCTTTTTCTCGCGATCTATGGCAGCTAGACTCATGCAACAATCTGTAGAATCCTCTGAAAATGTTTCCAACTTCCGAAAACGTGCTATTATACCGGTAGTCGATAGCAATTTTCTTATTTTAAATGGAATCATATGTTTTTTCTTACTTCAATGAATTCTACAGATCATTTGAATACAATTTTTACTAAAGTTTACTATCTCTAAATTTAACCGTTTTTGAGATATTCACGATTTTATAAAAACTTTGACATTTGCATCTCCTTCTATAATTAGAAATATAATGTTAGATTTGAAAATATTGAATTTTCTTTCTTTTCTCTAATGGATTAGAAAGTACAGAATACTATAGAAGATGCGAATATGAAAATGTTGACATAATCATGAATATCTCAAAAACGTTTAGTTTTGGAGATAGTGAACTTGAGTAAAAATTGTATTCAAATAATTAGTAGAATTCACTGAAGTAAGAAAAAACATGATTCCATTAAAAAGAAGAGAAAAATGCCTATCGACTAGTTTTGGTCTTTTCTTTTTCAGTGTCTACAGTTTCATCGAAACCTATTTTTCCGTAAGAGTTGTTTAGGCACTAGTTGTTTACTGTCATTTCCCAATACTCATTAATTGATCCACCTATTTTTTTTTTATAAAATAATTAGGTAAACAACACAATTCTCCAAATGAAATGAATACGAAACCCACTGCGACGAGTGTAATGCAACCGTACACCAACATAGCCACTTGTCAACACAGAAACCTCATAAAAACCGTGGAAGAGTATGTTAGGCATTGTCCTCATGACTTAATTAAAAAATATAGCCACTAAAGCGTAATGAAGTAACCTAAGTATAGAATTACTGCCCTTAAAATCAATTCTCTGAATGTTGACGTTATTGAATGAATTTCTAAGAAAGGATGTTAAGCATTTTATTTCCATTTAAATACAAGATGCAAAATTCACAATTTATATAAAACTAGTTAATTTGATTCGTATAGCAGATATCACCAGATGAATGTTTTGAATATATTTTATAATTATATCAGATTAGCAGCTATTTGTAGCTACTATAATGATAAAATAGATGTACTTAGGTATGTAGTAGTAGTAGACTAGTAGTGTGCAGATAACAATTTTTAATTTCAGTTCAATATAATCGCTCTTCTGCAAAAGCCGTCATATCTTTATAAAAGCAACATAGAATCTTTAAAATATACAGAAATGTTAATGAGGTACTACACACATGCGTATATATTATGTTAAATGTTCTACTGATATTTAAATGTTTAAGCTAAAAATAAAAACTCGCACGATTAGATTAACACGACCAGATCATAAATAATCCGGGTATCACCTACCTCCGCGAAAGTTCATTAAAAAAAATAAAAAAAAATTGTATCTGCGGCTGAGAATTTGAGGATAACGGATACAACTCGGCATAAAAAATATGAAAGGTCAGTTCTGTCGCAATTCATTTTCTTTTAATTATCTACACACTTATTTTAAAACCCTGACCTTGCCAATCTTTGTCTCCAACGATGAAGTCTTAAATTATCATTTTAATACGTTTTATGATAAAGATATATTATGCTTTATGGCCGCAATACTTACATATTTGTAAAGATAAATAATCAAGCAAAATTTATTAATTTGTTTATAAAGAATTGTTCAAGTGTCTCGATTCGTTTTACCCCTTTTCCTTTCAATACCTAGAAAATAATTCTATTTTTAAAGTTTTTAATATCTATTACCGTCAGTGTACGAACTTAAATGAAAACTATTATTCATATTTATTATAATTATAATAAGGGAAATAATATACACATGCGCATGAAGAACTATTATTAGCGCTTGTTGGAGGGGTTTCTGTTTTAGTTTTAAACGCATACTTTAGTTTTAAACGCATGCTTAGGTTAAAATGAATATGTAAGCGGAAATTATTATTTATTACAATGTTTTACACTGTATTTAATTAATACATACACACAAATTTAAGATTTCCACGTGTCATTTCGAAATATTATTCAAAATCGCGATCCTTGAAATGAAATCTCGAGTCCTGTAAACGTAATTGAATTATGGGAGGATGCCTCCGCCGAAAAATAGTCCCCGCTAATTTAAAAGAATATGAGTAAAGTACGGTACGTCATGTTACAAAACGTCACTATAAAGTTACATTAGGGCTAAAATGAACTAGTTTAATATATATTTTAGGGTAACGCTAATTATTTTCAATAAACGATTATATGTGAACTAGTATGAGAAATGCCAACAGCCGGCATTTGTGGCGTGGCCGGTTCGCTACTAATAACTTAACTTCAGTCACTGCCCGGCTATCTTCGGTGTTGGACGTCCACGTCTCACAAAGCGTTTTTATATCTTAAGCATGTATACAAAGTTGAATGTAAAACAGAAGAAGAGTGGTTTGGTTAATTACGTGAATCTTATATCTTCTCCGTTCAGTTTTATTCATCACACGCCGTGCGTTAGAAAAAAAACTCTACAGTTAGTAAATTGGGTTTGAAGTGCTTTTAATTTTTAAGTAGCTGATATTTTACTTGTAAGGTGAGTCTGTAATTAAGTTAGTATTATCAATATCTTATAATATAAATTGTTAAACTGTATTACGGTGCTAAACCACTATTTCCGGCAAAATATATACTTCATACCTTTATACGTGGCTAACATATTGTATTTTTGCTTAACCAAGCAATGTTTAAAAATTCAACATTTTTTCCATTTGTAAAATTTTGTAGATAGATACCGTTTAAAGGTATTAAAAAATAAAAAATTTGTATCTAAGTTATTATTAAAAGTAGAATTATTATCTGTAATGGGAAATTCACCATTCGAATGGTAGAAAAAAAAACAGTAGCCACAACATCAATCTAATTAATAAAACATTTTAGACGCCCAGACAGTCACTTTATTTGTTTACATCCGTAGTTACTCAAGGTTGTCCTTAAAAAAATCTAAATAGTAAATTTGGCGGGAACATCTAGTGCACTACATCTTGAATGGAATAAAGGGAGCTTAAAAATGTTGAAAATAATATATAGGTAAATCCTAACCTTGTTTTTACAAATGTTTATATTTTGTTGTAAAAAAAGCTGGGAAATTTTTTTACACATCGGCCAGGCAAAAATTGAATGTGCACCTATGTGCCATGTTTATAATATTATATTTTAAAACAAAATCGCAGCAAATTTATTAAGATATAATAGGAAATTCTTAATTTATATAGTACAAGAATTTGGCATGGATTTATTTTGTTCTGTAATGATTAAAATTATTGAGAATGAAGTCAAGTTTAATTTATTATCTTCGATTGATTCCTAATGTTTTATAAATATATTTATAGAATTTTTGTCCCGATTACAGAAATCTGAAGATTACATATTAAATATGTTTTTGGTAATAAAAACATGTTGTGATGACAATTCAGATAATTTGCATTACAATTACATTTAAAGGGGAGACATGTTTGTTTCATTAAATTATCATTTTATTTATATATATAGGGTTTAAAACTAAATTATATATCTGGGAGATGGATATTTGTAATAATGCATCGTCATTAAGGCAATGACTTATTGCAATAATACATTGATAGATGTTATTTCTTGCAATTTTTCACTAGTCATTATTTCATTGAAAACTTTACATTTATCTAAAATATTTAAATGATTTGTTTTAATTACTATAAATAATATGGATACAGTGATAAAGTAATATTCTTCAGTTTTAGTTTGGAAGGTTAATCAACATTTTTAATGAAACACAATATTTTTACTTTTTTAAACGTATGGGGATCTTACTCAGAAGGTAGCACTTTTCTGTTTTTACGCTTATTTTACGAAAACGATTATGGTTAAGTTGAGATTGTGTAAATTAAGGAGCAATATACTTTCTCCAGAAATGTTTGTATTATTTTTTCGTATTGGTTATATATAGTTTAAGAGGTATGCGCTCATCAAAATCTCTTATTAACAATAAAATTGTATAGTATTTCTTTATTCTTCAATGAATTAAGCTTAAACTTTAAACGAAAAAAAATCATGAACTGGTATTTAGGTTATTTGTTTTGTTTCTAGTTAACATCTTAATATCTTTAGAGTTCTTCTGTAATTACTTCTATACCATAAATTTGCGATCTAATACATCACCTTAATCAATACATTTATTTATTTATAATGCATTTAAAAAAAGTAGGTTGGTATCAGGTATTACCTTCTAAAGCAAGTTTTTAGATAATATTTTGTGCCAAATTAAATTAAATCTCTGCAAATAGCAGATAGCTGTTCGTACACTTCATGTTAACCCCCTGTATAGTTGATCTTATTACGTGTGCGTTAGTATTATTAGGGACTTTAGAAAAACTCTTCTAATTGTTGACTTGTTATTGGGCAGCTGCTCTATTCTTTTTTTAACGCCCGTGTCCTTTTTTCTTGCAGCAGCTGCCGTCTCGGCGGGAGCAACATCCAGCCAGGGCATCTTGTGATATTAGTGATAGTGAACTTTATACATATTATACACATTTATTGTAATTATTATTATTGTACGATAGTTTCGGTTGTATAGAAATATTTTATTTGGGGAAGATTGAATATAATAATAAAACCAGAGAAGATGTTGTTAAAATCATCGTCATCATATAGTAGCTCACATGCGGATTTAGACGATCTGTTCGGGGATATGGCGAACATAGACGTGGACGACCTATACAACACCGCACCGTTGCTATCTGATGATGTCTGGAAAAAGTTCGAGTTGGACGCCGCGATGGGCGCAGAGGATATGGACGACTTCTACGACGATATATTCTTTGATGACAGTTTCACTTGGACAGCGCCGACTTCTTCGCAGACGAAGAATTGCGAGATACGCAATCACGATTGCATGTGGGCCGGCCACTGCGGTAGCAAGGAACATCCGGCTGACGAACCCCGTCTCACCATCAGAACAATACCCCCCGTTCCACCTGTCATCAGCAGAGTGCCCATGGGCATTAATAAACAAGCCGTGACCTCCGGCCGGAGTCTCTTGTTAAGAACCGCTATAAAACAACAACAACAACAGCCGCAACAGACACAACAGACCGTTCAGCATCAGCCCGTCGTGAGTCCGGATTCGCCGCCAATGTCCGACGATGAGGAACACAAAACTCAGACGCTCCGAATACTGGAGGACGTAATTTCCTCGTGCGACATCGAAGACGACAGCGACCTGTGCGATTACTTCGAACAGAAGGGATTCCTCTCCGAATCTGCGGAAGAATCGTCGACCACAATCGCCGGCACGCAGATCAGGGCCGCTCACCAATACGCCAGAGACAACGATCACAGTTACCATAAAGACAAGAACGCCTCGATGCATTTAAGTAACCTGGGCATAGATACCCCCTCGGATTCAGGTGAGCGTTTAATATTATGATTCCACCGTACATCTGTCCCCTTTTGTTTGTTCGTTACGCATATCAGGTTTAGACAAGCGCCATCCACCCAGCATTCCATTAATTACACAATGTTTGTTAACTCAACGAGAATCTGTGTATGATTATTGTGATGTTTATATCCTCTTACATATATTGTAATCGATGTGGCGCGTTTACCTAGTCTATGAAAAAAAAAAGACGCTAATTGGCTTCGTTACCGACAGAATTTGATTTCATTCACCTCAAGTACGTTCAACTTATAACTTGTACCTACCGCATAATTAAATTATAATCGTGGTACATTTAGCATCATAACTTTTCCGTCACGAGTTAAACTTCACTATTCATTACGTGAACATGTTGAATTTTTAATCTAATTTACATTTATGCATTATACATTTATATCATCCCATGTATACAGGCTGTCCCACCGAACGGGTTCATTAAAATTTTTCGAATTTTTAATTTTATGGAATTTAATTTTTTTACTTTCGGAGCAGTCAATTTATGGAAAATATTTTCAGCTTTATAACACAGTTGGTGTACACTCTGTTCACTTATAATTGGCACGATCCTCGCTTACTATGAAACGTATAAACAACTTCCGCTCAAACAAATTCGACCTTAAGGCACCGAATATATTGTGAGTGTGTTATGTATGCATATTGTTTACATTGCCGGCTTATCTATCAATTCAGTTGAATTACCGTCAACTTCATTTTGCATAAAAAGAATTCTTTGATCTTTGGTTTCTACATTTATTCCATAAATATCTTAATAAATTGGTTACTGGAAATACTTATATTTCAGAAATATTAATAAGTCTTTCAATGAACTCCGAATAAAATAAAATATATTGAAGCGTAAGTCTTGGAATTTGTTTAACTTATCTATGAATATAGTTGCACTACTAAAGTACTGATTTTTTAATATTGGGTTAATTAATTTGCTAAACAGAATTTTATAGTGTTTCATATTATTTACTAAAAATGGTAATAATAATATCATTTATTAGTTTAAACATATTTATTAAAAAACATAAAACAACATAAAAAAATCTACATTATTGTGATCAAACCATTTAGATTTATTACAATATATATATATATAAATTTCTAATGAAATTAATTTTAATACCCGTGACATACCACTTTTCCACATGCCAATTATTTCACCTTTTTGTGTCGCATTACAATGTCGTCTTGGTTCCATAGTTTTTAATGAAAAATAAAAATGAAATTGCAAATGTATCTATTCTCACTACCTTCGCAATAGCAAATGTCTGAATAAATGCATTTACGCACTCCCAACATTTGGGTTTATAAACAATTTTAAAGAAGAATAGTATACAGTAAAAAAAATTATACATCAAAGGCTCTTTTTCAACGAAACCACAAGATATATTTAAAAACATAATATGTTCTCTCTTATACACACAGTCATGGCATTTATTGCATTAAGGTCGAATTTTGTTTGTACCACCCATTTAATACGGTTTATTTTATTGAAATATCGTGCCGATTATGAGTGAACCTATAGTACGTGTTGATATCAACTTTTTTATTTTAAATAGAATGGTATAATATTTATCCATTCTTTGAAATTTTCGCGCCATTTGTTGCCAGATTGTATTATACCGGGTGTCCCAAGGCGGATGGCCTATCAGAAGCATATGGAGAATCAATGATCAGAATTGACTCAAATTTTGTGTGCAAGTTATTGGAGGTGAACTATATTTCTGAAATATTTTCATCCATGCAGTGTTGCCGCTTCTACCTACTTTTTTTAATTCAAATGGAATACTCTGTTTGTAGGTATAGGAACACCATACATGTTCGGAAAGTAAATTTAACAGACTTTGCGAAGAATGATGAATATGTGTGAATCGCCCTGTATAATATAACTAAATTCAAATAACATAACAACTTAGTCCAAGATTTCATAAAACCATGTTAAAAAATTAGACTTTTAAAATAAATACAGGAAGTTCCATTTGAATTAAAAAAGTTGTTAGGTAGAAACGGCAACACTGCACGGATAAAACTATTTTAGAAGCGTAGTTCACCTGATGATTGGTTATCCATATACTTCTAATAGGCCACCTTAGAACACCCAGTATACTACCCCTATTATAAACTCATCTGTTAAATTTTTGACGTTTGGGTTCGCTCTAATGAAATCAAATATTAGACATTAAAATGTTTTAACGTAGATGCAAATACAAGACCGAAGGTTTTCAGTATTTAGCTTTCAACGCTAAATATACACAGGCTGTTCAAAGCTTCAACACCAACATAGAATATATCGTTACGTTGCATTATTTTAATGACCACTTCTAAATTAGTTATTAAGCAGCATGGTAAGAACATTTCCTAACTTTTCTCTTTTGTTTTGATTCATTTTCAAACAAATTACAAAATGTTGAAAATGTTAATGGATATATTCGGTACCGTATAATAATGATGGCTTCCTAATATTTTTTAAGTACCTAATACTAATTCTTCAGAATTTTTAAGAATGAACTAAGATTCACTAATAATTAGGAACTGTTAGTAATCAATCTGTAAGTGTAAATACCAAACAATACAAAAATAAATAATACGCCATTCCAAAAATTAAATACAGAGTGTTTGTAGAAAAAAAAAATAGTTTTACATGCTTGAAAGTAAGAGTTTTGACATTTTTTAGGCTATTTTATGCAAAACACTTATATTTCATAAACTATTAAGGGTTAGTTGAAAGAAATAATAAGTTTAGTAGCTAGTAGTTTAATAATAATGGAATACAGTTTGTGGATTTTGGTTTTATTTATAATTTATACCGTAGTGAAAAAAAGAATACAATCTTCACATTGTCAAATTAAGCTTTAGACGTTTCAACTATTATAATAGCCTTCTTCAGTAGCATTTAGCACTAAGGATTGGTATAGCAAACGATGTACAGGCTGTTCCACCGAAGACTGAATCTTTGATAACTGCCCTATTTGTCATTTTAGAAAGAAATCTTTTCTACAAAAAAAAATTGTAGAGTTAAATGCTGCACAACTTAAAAATATTTGTGACTATACAGAGTGTTCAGGCAAACGCATACTTACATCCTATATATTATTCCATTTTTCAATTCTATTGAGAAAATAGTATGACTTCACATTAATTACTGTAGGTATATCTTTAATAGCAACATTGTTATTTTTATTTACCCTTTTGAAAAAAAAAATGGCCTCGCCGAAAGCCGTTGGTTACAGGACGTAGTTTGTATTTGCATTTGTTTTAGATATATAAAGGCGAAACATACACAATTAGTTTGATACAACAATGAAACTAAAATATATTAATTGTATAACGGTGTTCACTGTAGTCCTCAACATTTGCTTTACTTTAGTCCAAGGCAAACAATTTTTTAAATAGCATCACCCTCTATTGTTGCTTATACTAAATTCATACTGTATCTCAAAAACCAATGGGATTTAAGATATCTCACACATACAAGATGGAAAAATGTTTCTGTTGTTACTTACATGAATGAATGCATGAATATATGCAATTTAATACAACTTTTGAAATATATGATGTTACAATGAAATACTCATAATTAAAGCTCGGATTATATGCAAAATGCATATTTGTTTTTTAAAGGTATATCAACCAAATTTTTAGTATTTTGGCTGTATCTAATGTTTTATTATTAAAATGAGCTTATTAAAAAATGCATATTCTGCATATTTTTGCTACTTCTTCATATTTCATGAATTATTGCATATTTGTGCATATTTTCGTCAAATTACAAATTTCCTCCAAAAAAATCAATTGAATGTTAAAGATTGGAAATTTCAGTGAAAAGTAAACCTGAAATTCCCTTCCTTGAAAAATGAACACATGAAAAAATAATATTAATGTTGTCCGAAGCTTCTGCTTACATGTGTAAAGCCTCAGTTAATTTAAAAATATTTTTTCCTAATTTAATCCATGCTACTTGTTTGGCCCACGGTATTAATAGAGTTGCCGAAGAAGTAAGAAACTAATTCCCTCTTGTGAATGAGTTAAGTTTTTGTAAAAGCGCCATTGCGGGTTAAATTTTACAAGAACTCGTTTGCCGATTTACCGTTACCGCCACAACCAGTAACTACTAGGTGGGGTACATGGCTAAATGCCGCAACTTTTTATTCAAAAAAATATCAAAATATTAAAAACTTTATTTTTGAATTATCTGATGATTCAAATGCTATAAGAGAAGCTAAAAAGACCTTAGAAAATAATATAATACCACATCAATTAGCATTTATTGCAACACATTTTTCTATAATATCAGAAACAATTTTGACATTAGAATCAAGAGAACTGCTCGTGACTAACTCTGTAAATTTAGTAAACAAATGTCACAAAGCACTCTCAACTGTTAGAGGAAACGGAGAAATAATTTTTAGAAAGCTAAATTCAGTATTGGAGAAAAATCAAGGATTTAAAATTCTTTCAAAAGTTTCTCTTATTTTAAATGGGGAATTTGTGGAGGACATTGAATTAAACCCTAATATTGTAAGCAATTTAAAACATGCTCCAATTACTTCTGTGGATGTAGAACGATTTTTTTCGACGTTCAAACACTTGTTAGATGACAGACGTCATTCATTTAAAATAGAAAATTTAGAAAGCACCTAATTGTCAATTTTAATAATAAATAATAGCAGTTTAAGTAGCTAGATAGACCAAGAGCAAATAGTTAGTAGATAGTATACAGGTGTTTAGGTAGATATTATATTACTAGTTAAATAATTAAATATTTATTAAATTATGGTATTATAACGTCACAGAACCTCTAAGTTTTTGTATATTGTTAATAAGGAATAATGTTGTACGAGCATTATACTTAAAATGTAAAATAAACTGACATTTTCATGTTTTCTTTAAGTTGAAATAGTGCATACTGATGCATATTTCGCATAGGCACAGCATATTTGTCAATAATTTCTGCATATTGTTGTCAAAATATGTGCATATAAATGCGCATATTTTGTTGTTTTTCTTGTGCATATAATCCGAGCTTTACTCATAATATATGTATACACTCATAAAAGTTTTGTTATGTTCATGATTTCATTGTGACTTCTTGAATATTATTCAAGCAGAGAATAACCACATACTAATAATAAATTCCTAAATATAGTTTTAGGATATCGGAAGCAACTGTATTAACAATTTTTTTTTTTGAATCGGTATGAAGTAAAGCCAATAATTTCGCAAAAATATCCGGACCTAAGCAAAATAAATAAATACTGGTAGAAGAAAGTTGCGAAAGTTACTAGAAAACATCGTATGAGGCCATCTGTTTATCCGATTAGAAGCACACGTTTTGTATCATCATTCCCAGGTTTGAAATACACCAAGGATGTAATAAAATTTATATTTCGCCTGTATCATACATTCATAAATTCCGGCCAAGTTTGAAAAACTCAAAGGCGAATGGCGCTTTTGTGCGCACGTTTTTCGTCGTCTCTTGACAGTTAATGAGGGAATTCGGCCTTGGGGTCCTCGTTTAAATTAATTTTCGATTTTACCGTTATACTTTTTATACATACAGATACATTAAAAGAATATTTCTTCCGATATTCTTGACATAAAATTCCGCACTCTTGTTATACGGTGTCACACACATTTAATTCGTGTGAGATTATGGTAATGGTAGTCGCATTACGAGTGGGTCAAATTAATTTCATATTATTTTCGTCAATTATATGCTGTAATATTCTCCTTTTTTGTCTACGAAAGTTTTTATCTCGCATTAACTTATATACCTACATGATTAGGAGAATCCTTGACAACGAGGTCAAAATTGCTGCAACTCTAGATATAACTAAAATACGCTTATAAAGTAATAATAACACAAATTAGATTGGGGAAAGTATTAGCTATTTATTGCATAAGAACACATGTTTCATGTTTATTTATGCATCATCCAACTTATCTTAAGGTTTTAGATATGCTTGCAAATTACATTCCTATCTAAATAGCTAGCTCCTTAAATGGCACTTTTCCTGATTAATCTTCCAAGGAAACTCTTACTTTTATGGCGCGAGCCTCTATTATTATTCTCTCCTAACTTAGTGGTGATATCAAAAGCCGCGTAGGAGCATTTATCGGTACCATGTAATTAGTTATAAATTTGAGACACGGCCGCAACATCTGGTAGATGCCCCGTCTCGTCCTGGCGTAAATCATTTTCTTCATTTCCAATTAAAAACCATGGTAAGTAAATCCCCGGAGAACCGTTCCAAGCAATGGTGCGCTACAGAGATAGTATCGCGTTTGTATGCCCGCTAAGAGTGTGCGTACAATACTTATGTATGTATCTTTATTTTCTTTTTTTTTATTATTTCTTTCTAGCATTGCAGATGACCAAGACTGTGCCGCGTTACTTATGTATGTATGTGCGTTCCAGATAACGCTCTCCGGTTCCGATAACGTTTAATTTATCTTTACTACTATACTATAATTCTCAAGGTTAACCTTTCAATTGTTTCATTGATGATTTTACAATGCTTAGTGGCAATTACGCGATAGTACCGGCTTACTGTTGAAGTGGAGTGACTGATTATCATTTTTTTTTCCGTTGTTTCATGGTAAAGTTTATTATTTTTCGTGCCGTACTTACAACGCCTGTGAATTAAGGAAATACACACCGAAGAATGTAATACCAAATGTATATCTTACAGATAATTAATAATTGGAAATAATTAAGTTTTCGTATAATTAAAATTAACCTAATAATATAAGACCTGTTCCCCGATTGAGTTACAAAGAGAAACATTTTTTATTTTCTGATTTTTTCAGAAAAAACTACTCATACCTAATAATAAGTTTTGCTTGTCTTCAAACCCTTAAAACACATCATGTGTGGCAGCTACTGCGTGCATAAGAATTTAGTTAAACAAAAAACATTATTCAAATAAAACACCTTCACTCATCATCACTTTTGCATATTTCTTGACGAGTTCATGATTGCATTGCTGCAATATGTGCTTCCTATCAATTTTATTCCAAACTTTGAAGTCATCTAGATATCTGCGGTATTTACATCAATTAATGGTAGCTCCTCAAATTTATCACTATAAAAACAATTTGTAAAATTTCCAAGTATATTTACCAAATATTTCGGTTTCAATTTCGTTCAAAACAAATGGTCGGATTATACCGTGTTATGTAACAAGCACACTTTTTAAAATGTTGACTTCGGGTACGGAAAGTAAATTGTAGATTAATTTTCTCTAGTATATCTGCGCAGTGCTATGAAACCAAAGTGCCGTTTGTGAAAAAATTAATTTCTACAAACTCTACAAACAAAAAATCCAGATATTTAGCATCATCTATTTCCCATATCTTGTCCAAATTGCGGTTTGAAAGCCATAATGTTGCTATTGTTAAAGATCATCTTTTGCCGATACGATTTGTGTACTAATTTCTAGCTGTAATGCTTTCCTCCTGAGAGATGCTAGTAGAGTTTATTCTAAATGATTTTAATGCTAAAAGGGTACAGCGTCGCACAGTGGTCAATGAGAGGAAAAAACCTATAATTTTTTATTTCCTCTAAATATATTTTTATTTTCAGTACGTCTTACTTAATAGTCTGCTACTATATTTACAACAAAAGCATATCAAATTTTGCTATACGTGATTTACAATCAGAGAAATAATGTTGATAATTGATCCGTCTATTATTTCGGCCATAATATTTATAATGGCTTTATCTCTCTATTTACTGCACAAAATTTAATATAAATTTGTTTATTTATGTTTATACTCATTAGTATTCGCATTGAATAGAGTCGCTTCCCCCTTCATTATAATTAACAAATGAAAATCTTAGAAGAAGATACAAAATCAGCTTTTAAAATTCAAATAGGGCACAAGTTTTGAGCACCATCAAGCGCCGTGACGGGAATGGTTTTGAAATATCCTCTAGGCTTCTAGCTAAAGATTAAAGTCATTTTCAGGTGCGGAAACCTGCGGAATGTCTTCTTAGTTTACATTTTTTGGTAAGATAAATCTCAGTGACGCACAAATTCAATTTGTTATGAATAGCATCTCTTCACGTAGGTACATACAGTTTCTTGTGAGTTCGGATTTTCATGAACAAAAAATTTAAACAAATGCGGGCCTATATATGCCACGTTTTTTTAAAAAATCATAATTAAGAAGTACTTATTTAGAATTACAGACTTTGTTTTTAATCCATTGAGCCTTCAACTTTTTTTTAAAAAAATATGTTTTTGCATAAAATTTAACTATACTTATAATAATTTCCTTTAGTTTTCAATTGGCAAATACGTTTTATTTTAATGTTTCTTACCAGGAACTAGTAGAATGTGACCGTAATGTAGATAAATGTTTAGAATCCATTTTTGCGAATATTCTTTACTTAACACCAGCCAACTTGGATTGCATTCGAAAGGACCTGACCAAAACGTTTACACCACATTTTAATAAAAGGTGGAAACAAAACTCAAAAGCCCTCGATTGTTTTAAGTTATTTGTCGATTTAAATAGTAAATGTCTTAATTTTAATATGAATACTTGTATAGTAAAAAGAGTGTAGTTCTGTCCAATCTACATTTATTTACTTAATATTCTTTTGCGAAATGTTTTGCTCGTTAATTGAGCATCTTTACGCAAAAAACGTCAACGATTTGAATTCACAAAAATGATAAAACGTCAAAACGTGTAAAATGATGTATGATAAAAAAATTGTAATACTGAATGAACTATAAAATATGATGATGTATAAATTAATGTTGTCCATATTTCAAAATTATTGTATATATATATTATTTTTCTTGATAAGGTGTCCTTTTACATTTAATTAATGACCAAAAATTATCTGGACTGTTTCTTAATTAAAACGGATTTGCTGCATATCACTCGCATTGAGAAATTTTTTATAATATTTTCAAATATATTGAAAATAATATGAATGTCCATATAGATCCTATAAACGTATGAAAGCACAAAATATCTTTCCGCATTTAGCGAGTTCCGGACCAGTGTGCGCCGTATTTTATATTTAATCTTTTTCTCTTTTATGTAATCCAAATCCCTTATATTTGATCTCATTACACGGAAAAAATCATTTAAAAATTCCAATTCTATAAAAAGTTACAAGTTTTTTTTCCACAAAAGCACGATTCTAGACCACTGTGCGTCGTCTTGGTTGTGTTTGTTTCTTCGTTTTAATGTTGGTAAGCGAGCTGGTCGTTAAAATTTTGTGCACAGGTTTGTGTGCATTAACATGGGAAAAGTTGATCTCAAACAACAATTTTTAGAGAAACTTGTCTTCATCCAAATTGTTGTCTTTACCTGTACCGTACCTTGAATTAAATACATCTGGCTATCAGTCATGAGGTCCATGGTTCAAATCTGATTGTGGTCAACTACGATAATTTTTTTTTTTCCGGCCTCGTAATGATGGTTAGGAGGAGGTGTCAAAGGTGTCAAATTTCACTTGCAATTCTATGTTATTCGATATTTGTAGAGCATTTAGAAATGTATTGTGATGTAACATCATCTCACTGACATGAATTCATTGAAATGGTTTTGGAATTTAAGAAAAAAATACATTTTTCTTGATTTTCCCTTAGTTTTTTTCTAAGAACAAGTTCTAAATGAATAAGTACTATTAATTGCATATCAAATAAGTCCAGAAATTTGGATATAATATAGACGACCAAAAACACTTTCTTTTCGTTCGTGTCCCTAAGGTGCGTGGATTATGCATAACACTGTATATTCTAATAGATGTACGATAACAAAAGTATCTGTAATAAGATTGATTTTATAATATCATACTTAATGGATTGTTTATCTATCCATCTAATTATCTAAATGAAATTTCTAGTTAAAGAGGCTTACTTCGAAATGCTATTAGATTTTAATGGAACGTTAATAACGATATCAGTTCATATAAATTTAGATATACGGCACGACAAAGAAAAATTACACAGTAGCATCAGGAACAGAAGAGTTTTAATATTCTGCAGTTGATGAACCGATAAGTAACCCACAATTGTGCATTTATCAGTTTGGTCAATGAAAGTATGTGTACTTAACAAGTCGAAATCCCTATAGAAAATTCCTCACAACAATATGGCATAATCCACTAATTACTACCTCAACACTCATTAGCATAATAACATAACACATTCCGTAATCACCTTGGAAGGATGAGTTTGTTTAGTCTGGCAAAATGTTTACATAAGAAATACTTTTACAAATACCACGGATTAATTTCAAATTGCCCGTTTAGTTGTTGCCGCCATACAGCTGTCGTTTGGCCGCGGTAGGATGTATTCCGGTTTTGTTGATCCTCTTTCCAGGGAAACGACCTCATTATTGACAGGATCCGTATTCATACGTGCATATGCTACGCGCACACTTGTCGCGGCCACCCCACATCGACAGGGAACAATTCCCATTCTCGCAAATCCGGTTGCGGAAACGGTGGTCACGTGGAACACTGGACGGAAGCGCCCCGTCCAGGCGCGTCCTTCTATTGTCCCGGTCGCCGTCCTGCTAATTATTTTTTTCCCCATCGAAACAGTGGAACGACGTCGGGGTACTTGAACCTCGCCCGTAAACTAGTTCGATACCTTCCAGGCGCCCTTTTCATATTTAAATTTGACGTACGTCGAATCAGTAGTGAGTGACGTTTGTTTGGTGGACAGTGTTGCCAACTTCATTACGTATGGGGATTTTTTTTTCTGTGTGACGCTTGAATTTTGAATAATGAACTGCTTTCGTTGATCTTTAGGGCGTGAATTGTTTTGGGATTATGACCTTTTAAAAATTTTTTGAGGTCATTGACCGGATTTTTAAGAGGGGTTATTGTGTAATACTACCGTTTTCAACCGGTTGTGATTTATACGGTTCACCCGAAATCTGTGGAAACGCCTAAATATCATTATATATATTTTTTTTAAGAAAACGGTAAAACTTTTCAATTAATTCTTTAAAAATCTTTTAGTGACGCAATGGTCGTTTCTACAATGAACTTGAATAGGTGCTGATGGCAGTGTAGCATTTTTGCTGCACTTCTTTAGAGATACTATAAATAACAGTTAAAATGATTGAAAAAGCTCACGAGATACACTGGAGGAAATAACTATACATATTTTAACTACTAACTTGACTAACGTGATGTTTCTCGTTTAGTCTTATTAAGTCAAAAACTCTGTTTTTCATTGATTTTACCAAGTTTTGCATTTCATCTAGTTCTATGTTAGCCCAAACTTCACGAATACTATTTTTGAATTCATTGATTGTTGCAAATTCTTTACCGTTTTGGTAAATTCGTCGGGAAATGATACCCCATAGATTTTCTATGGGGTTCAAATCAGGACTGCACGCTAGCCATTCTAGAACTTCAATATTATATTGTGCAAACCACTGTTTTGTGAACTTAGAAGCGTGGATCGCCGCGTTATCTTGTTGAAAAAGAAAGTTTTCCTCTAAGAATTCAGGCGAATTGTCGATTAATTGTGTTTGTAGTATTTCCACATATGCAGCAGAATTCATTTTCGTAGGAATCCAAGCAATAGGAAATATACTCTGAAAGCGAAATGCACCCCAGACCATTACAGTGCCTCCTCCAAAGTTCCGACTCATTGACACTTCTGTGCTTTTTCGTAAATCGTACCAGTAGCATTGCCAGCCATCAGGACCATTCAAGTTGAGCTTTTTCTCGTCTGAGAAAACTACTCTTTCCCATTCTTGATTCCAGGTCATATGCCTTTTGGCAAACCACCTAGCTTCGATGTGCTACACAGTAAGTTTCGGTTTACTTAATCTTTTGCGCCATTCTAAATTTTCATTACTCTTCAAAATTTGGCGTACACGTCTCGTCGTAACGTCAAGTTGTAATTGAGCACGAATCTGGGCAGCAACCATGTGATTTTCTGTTGCTAGCCTAAAAATTGTCCTTTTGTCGCGGCTACTAACGATCGGTTTTCGACCAGTTCTTTAAATAGATCCATACCGTCCCTGTAATTTTAAATACGAATTAACATAATGGCTTCTATTAATTTGCTTGGCAATCTTCCTGTTAGACACACCATTTTTGCATAAAGCATCAATAACACTTCTTTTCATGAGATAACTGTGTTCCCCTCGGCATATTGAGTTATCTAATGATAAAACGACCGCAAACTAATAAATGAGGTCCGTTTCATTAAATTTGGTCTTACCTGGAAGTAGCACGACAGAAATTTTATTTAAATAACGTAAATCTCTGTCTGGATGTATAACTTTTTCCGCCAAGAAATGATAGCTTATACGTAAAAATCAAATGTCTCTAGGCCATTCATCAGAACAAAATCGGCTGCAATTTTTTTTAAATATTGTAAAAAATTTATTAATAAAATAAAAAAAAAGCATCAGCAATGTTCTTCCCAGCTCTGAATTATCCGAAAAAAGTGAAACATTTAAATTAATTAATTGATTTAAATTAATAGTAAAAATAAGTTAAAGTAGAAAGAGCAAGAAAAATTGTGATTCCATATGAAAAAAATGCTTCTTTTTATTTTTGCTCAGTATTTCAGCCCAAACTGATTTAAACGTCTGTTTTTACCCACTCAAAAATTGAATTCGAATTGCAGGCTTGAGTAAAAATTCATTCGAAAAATCCGATTGATAAAGATAAGGAGATTTGTAAATTGTTGGTACAGCAAATAGGAAGAACTTCCGACACCGTCGGAGCTGGCTCGGATGGATTACAAACCAAAATCAGTATAGTTATTTATAAATCAAATGATTTATAATTGAATAGTTATTTACCAATAATGTTTGAACGTTCATTCGTAATTAATTTCAGTTTTACCTATATACGGATAAAATATAGAAGATAATTTAATAGTTCGAATAATTATTTATTCAAATAATGCACAATGCTGCCTATAGTTATTAGTGAGTTTCTTAAATATTAGTAGTTGTCAAGGTAGTTTGACAAGTTATCGATGAAATGAGCTTATTTTCAAACAAAAATTGCAATAATAAACCGTAAAATAAAAGTGTATGCATTGCAACATAAAATCTGGGAAATAATATTATAAATATCTATAGTAAAACCTAACGAAGTTTCAAGTATTAATATTACAGCAAATGAAAGTCATGTTTTTCTTATTTATTTAGGGAACACCAGTTTTAACTGAAATCTAGATATAAATATGTTTCACTATTATCTTAATCTTGGCGGTTTTTTTGGCAAATAAATAACTGTGATTTTTTACTACATATGACTACTAACATATACTACCAACCTTGAGATTTCAGTCGCGGTCGACCATCCGCCGCACGAAATTTTATTACTCGGAATGTCCCGCCATACAGTCTCTCGCGTCCCCATCAATTTGTCAGTGCAACTATGCGGGTGGGGACGCGAGAAAATGTAATGATGCGCCGAGGTAGGGGAAGTTAGATTGGACGAATAAACACAAGTCTGTCTAGCCTCGCTCTAAAAACCAGCAACTTCCCCTATCTCGGCATATCACTAAGAAAATGTATGCAGGGACATTTCGAGTAATAAAATTTCGTAGTGCGGATGATATAATAGGACCGAAATCTCAAACTTGGTAATAACGGAAAATTTATTCAAGATATATTGATTGTGATAAAACTAGTACTTTCTTTTATGTCACTTAAAAGTGTCAGTAATGTTATGCGAAACCATATGCATAGGTACTCTACTCTACTTTTGAATGTTGGCACTTTTTTTAAGATTTTTTAAAAATGAAATTAACCACATTCTAAAAGCAACATTCTGTCACACTTTTTTTAAGTTAATGTTAGATGAATGAAATAGACTTAAGAAATCCACAATTTTATTAAATAAATATCTTAATACGACATGTTTCGGACAAGGTGTGGCATCTTCAGGTATTAAACGTCAATAAAATTGTATGGGTAGAAATTCGTAAGCCTTCATCTAAATTTTACACTCCATTCTCAAGATTTTTTTGGATAGGTGTGGATATTTATTATATTGTTATTTCAGTATTAAATATTTGCAATTCTTACGGAAAATTCCAGTATTGTATAGGGTAAATTTACCAAAAATTAGAAAATATACCTACAGTTTTCTAGTAAATTTCCCAATTTTTGGTAATTTTACCTTATACGTTACTGGAATTTTCCGTAGGAATTGCATAAATTTTTTAGTGTGTACGCGTTACGTTTATTTTATGCTTAAAGTATACTAAATATGGCTGACTATCACCTTATCTACTTAATCTATTCCATAATATCTAAACCCAACTTGCCCCAGAAAAAAGAGACGCGCGAAATTTCAATCTTCCACAATTAACGTCTACGTTATTTATAGAATTTATGTTTTGCATTTTAAATTGCATAATTTACGTAATTGTGAGCACGTGCTAATATGCTGCAAGTGCTTTTTGCATAATAGCTGTTTGAAATCTAATTTACTATACTGATTGTTAGACGATTGTGTAGTATTGCTGGTAGTAAATCCGAAACAACTAATAATCGTCAAAATCGTAAATATTTTTGAAATATCGACAATCGGTCAGCACGTACAATACATTTTCATAAACTGTTTTTGTTTGAAATAGTAGGTACTAGGCACGGGAAAATGGAAATGGAATAGTTTTTTCTTTAAACGTGTAAACTTTTTTTTTTATTGAAAACTATAGTAAACTTTAAAGTTTTTCTTAGGTTTTAGGTCATTAATTGATTAAAACACTTAATATATACGCCGTTCCGGTTATTATTTAACCTTTATCCAGTACTACATGTAAAAAATTATAATATGAGGTTATTTAAATTTTAAATAATCACCACCATTTTCATAAAAAAATAGTCATTAGTTTAGCTGCCCGAGCTATAACTCTAACAAGTCTAATTAACAAAGCAAAAGGTATTTTAAAACAAAATAATTACCCAAATTATATATTATAATTAAAATTTTCAAACAAAGAATATTCCTATATTAATACCTCAACAAGAAATACGAAAAATAATGAAATAAACACAAAATATATAAAAATCCCTTATGTAAATCATTTATCTGAAAAAATAAATTTTCAAGCTATATAATTTAAAAATCGCCAATCAAAATAATAACAAATTACAAAATTAAATTCAAAAATTGAAAAAAATAAAACCTAACACATTTATATAAAATTGACTGTAAAAATTGTAATGGTGTGTATATTGGCGAAACCTTGCAATATTTAGAAAACAGAATGAAAGGTCAGAAATATAACAAAAATCTTACAGCACTAAAGAAACACGAACTAACTCAAAACCATTCCTTTGATTTTGACAACATAACAATTCGAAATAAAGAACAAAATTTCAAAGCACGTAATATTACTCGAAATAATCCAATTTATAAACATAAAAATGCAGTTAATGATAAAACAGATACACAATATTTTACCAAATTATATAATTTAATTTTATAATTAAACACAGAAATACAGTTTCTCACAGAAATATTTTACCTTATTTTTCTATTTTCCTTAAAACAATTATTTACGTTAAACAATTCCGCTCTGCGTATTACTACTTTCGTTAAAAAAATTATGCTTTTACCGCCACAAAAGAAGTAATTTCATCGTGTAATTAAATTCTAATGTCATCTTATGCATAACTGTTCTCCACTCTACAATAATTGAAAGTCCCCTGCGGTGTCTCCCATTTTTACGTATCTAGTTTATCACAAATAATGTGAATGCAAAAATGCAAACTACGTCCATTAATGTGAAATTCTAAACTAAATTAACACACACAAAGCATTTTAAACGAAGAGATATTAGAATTATATAACATAGCTTCCATAGTTTTCGAACAACTAATCCAATCAAGGTCAAGGTCCTTTCTCTAGAAAACTATTACTGTTATTCGTGTAAAAGCTCCAAGATATATCTACCGCTAGCAACCCACTTAAGAAGAGCGTGAATTTGAAAGTACATATGCACATAGCACGTGATAGGTATTCGAAAACTGCTCACTTAATTTTACAATCACGTCTATATGTCGATTTCTTTCCAAGAACTCGTTTAGCCAAACAAGAAAGCAGTTAATGGAAACATATTATGTCATATTTCCAGAATTTATCAAAGTCGATATCTATACACAATAATAAAATAATCCTCAGCAACACTAAATGAATATGTTATGTGGGATGAATTCTTCGAATTTTCTGTAAACGTTAAGATTTAATAAGCGTTTGGAAAAGTTTTTCCTTTTAAAATAATATTGGTGTATAATGTAAATAAGTATCTTACATAAGACATAAGAAAAATAGGATTAACGCCGCGTATATATTAAGAGAAAAATACAGTTATTGAAGCAAATTTTGTCAAGTCATGTAGCAAACCTATTATTAAAATATATACTGTCCGTGTTTAAAAATATTTTAACTATGTGTCCTAATCGGATTTTTAGTAATAACTATTTCATTCACAGCTCTGTATGAAGGTTTAATCAATCGAAAGCACAATAAGCAGTCAATGTTGCAATTAATAAAACCTTATTCGGATTGGCTATGATCTTTTATAAACCTATGCCAAATTAATGTGCATAAATATCTGCTGTATTTTGTAAATATGTATTTATGTGCGTTATATAAAATGAAAGACCAATACATTCCAAAATTCGAATTACTCAATAATATTTTGCTGTTCTTCTGTAAGCTGCTCCCTGTGGATATACATGTATCAATTTCTTTTAGGATAAGAATACAATAATTTATTAAATTGCCCATCAGATGAAGGTGCAATTTTCGGGAACTATACCTAATAAAATAATGCGAAGAAGGAATAGAAAAATAAATAAAAAATAATTAATCTGAAGAAACTAAGCAATAGCTAACATTATTACTACTACATTGATTAATAATAGATTTTAATTGAGTAATTGATATCAATCTCTTCATTAGAAACTGAATCGTATATACATATGTATGATACATGCGACATATAGATGACTTGTAAAACAAATTGGTTCTGGGTGTAGGATAGTAGAAAGTTTTAGAATTTCTAGCAGAGAGCTTAGCAACATTGAAATTAATTTGGTTGAATAGAAATGGTGAGTCTATTATTAACTATTATTAAGTTAAAAAGAAATTTAATGAGAATTAAAGTTAAACATATTTAAAACAATATCATGGCAAAATCCTTAAGTTAAATAAACACAGTTTGTTCTCTTAAGTACAAAAATTTAAAAAGAAGTTAGGCCTGCCCTAGCATACTCCAGTTTCGATTGTAACGAAAGCATAATGAGAGAATAAAAGTAAGAAGACAATCGGCATCAGAAAATATTCTAGAGATTCTGGTTATAAAGCCAAACGTTTTAAGTGTATCTTTGTGATCATTAACGAAAGTTTTCAGTCAAAATTTACTTCAAGATCTTCAATAGTGAATTTTTTCCTCAACAGTGTTATCGTAGAAGTATATAGGAAATATTGCTGGAGAAAATCATGACTTTACTCTAAAAGTTGGAAGGAATCACACTAGGTATATAGGTTACAACTCATCCTAGCTCCAGAGTGCCCCAAGGCACTAATCTTGGCCATCATTCATTTTTTATATTCATTGGATCAAAAACCAAAAGTGGCAAATGTGTCAAATCTTAATTATTGCTGTTACTTAGGCATTAGTGATTTCTTAAGTTTCTGCTTTTAATATTGTCATTGTATTATTTATTAATTGGATTAGTTGGTACGTAGTTTTCTTGAACATTTGTTATTTGTCACATATTATTATTACGATTTTTAGTTAAGTCAATATGCAGTTTGAAAGAAACAAACTCATTGACATGATTTTTATTATGGGATCTGCCAAAAAAAAATGTTTATTAACTCAGCGAATTTATGCGCAAATATATCCTGACAGAAGACAACCTTCAGTTACAAGTTTGGAAAGACTTAAGGAAAGATTCGTTAGAACAGGAAATGTGAGTTATGAAAAGTGTGAAAGGAGAAAGAGGACAAGTGATGAAGGTAAATTGAATGTCTTGTTTTCAGTAATTGAGAAGCCCTCTACTAGTTCGACTAAAATAGCAACAGCCACTAATGTACCACGATCTACTGTTGTAAGATTTTAAAAAATCATAAATATCATGACTTCAGTATATCTTTTCATCAAGAACTGTTGGCGCCTGATTTAGATACTAGAAGGACATTTTGCGAATAGGGATTAGAAATTGAAAGGGTACACCTAACTTCTTTCAGAAAGTATTGTTTACTATAGCCTAAACCGTTATAATCTTCATACTTATGCAACAGAAAACCCAAAACAGTGTTATAACAAGGACCTATTCCTTTATGTCAAGGTTGCAAATGTGTTCTAATCAAAATGAAGGCCACTTTGAGAATTTATTGTAAATATTACCTTTAACGAAATTACAGTTTGATACCTTTTGTCGTTTATTTGTTTCTGTTTGTCAAAGTGTTTGCCCGGTACATGATCGAATCGAAAACAAATAATTAGCGGTTTGTAATGAAAAATTGAAAATAACTTTGAAATTATTGGCTTTGGGTATAAGACATTATTAATAGAAATTAAGCGCAATTAACGGGCTATTCTAAAAATTTAATAATATACGGGGTGTTTCATTGGAAATAATTCAGGAAACGCTCTTTGACAATCGCCAATCATCAATAACAAAATTAATATTTAATCTTGATATTAAATAATAACAGGAAAATGTTCGTTTTCCAATCCTTTTTATTGTTTAGTATCTTTTATGTGCTACATGTTTCGGCCATAACTGACCATCTTCAGGCAAATAAAATTGTCAGAGTTTTGTTATGTATTACAAGAATGATGTGTCAAATTTTTTATATATAGTTGCATCGAGAGAATAACATTTTTATGAATACTATTATCTTAAATTTTTAATTACTTTTAAAAATACTGACGAATAACTAAACACATTAAAACGTATAAATTTTTAGTTATTCGTCAGTATTTTTAAAAGTAATTAAAAATTTAAGATAATAGTATTCATTAAAATGTTATTCTCTCGATGCAACTATATATAAAAAATTTGACACATCATTCTTGTAATACATAACAAAACTCTGACAATTTTATTTGCCTGAAGATGGTCAGTTATGGCCGAAACATGTAGCACATAAAAGATACTAAACAATAAAAAGGATTGGAAAACGAACATTTTCCTGTTATTATTTAATATCAAAATTACATCACACCAATCCCCTGGAACACTATAGATAGATAATATTTAATCATTTTGTACGTTCAACATATCCCTTGGCTGCATACTTACTAAATACTTGTTTTCTTGGCTAATCGTAATACTGTCGCATGGAATTAGTATGGTAAACCTTGCCACGACCATTTTTTTTTTAATTTTCGTTAATAACTCAAACAATGCGTCACTCAAAACCAAAAACCAGGGGATCGTTGAAAACACAATTTAAAGCAGATAAGAAAACACAAAGAATATACGTTTAAAAATTAAAATTAAATATGTGCCCCGCTTTAGGGCATCACCCTGTTTACGCCAAATTATTTTTAAAATGTACGTTTTTGGTTACTGTACCACTTTTCATAAAATAAATTTCTCCAGTTTTATTCTTTAAAGACTATATTGGACTTTGAGGCACTAATCAGCAACCCTGTCCATATAGCAAGGTTCCTTGTGCAATCAAATAGCTTCTATATATTGTTGTTTTGCTGTAAACTATAAAATCAGTCAGAATTCCAAGACTCCAAGTATATATATATATGTTGTTACATTTTACAAGAAGTGGTTCGTCAAAACCCTCCGGTATTGCATTCATAATTACCTCTTTATATAACCTTTACCTTTTTTTACGCTTGAGTCTTAATTACCAGGTGCAAAAAACTGGCATTTTAAACACGAAGCTTTCTAATTATAAACCTATATGCTTGCCAGTCGTTTAAAGCTTATTTTACGCCGTCTTCAAGTGTCTAAATGGGAACATTATTTGCTTTAATTTAGTTAATGCACTTTCGAAAATATTTATCGCCCCCGGCAAGAACGGGAACGCCGCACACAGAGAGAGAGGCTTTCGCACAGTAATCTTAATTTACAGAATTGATCGTTAAAACCTGTTTTCAGGGGGGCTTCGGCCCGCCCGTCATCTCTCTTATACCATTCTTCTAACGTCTCCGAAGTATACGCGCTAGTATAGTAAACGTCGTTAATTTTAATTCGCTCTTACGTTAGTCATTATCGAGCTATGCATTCGTGATTATTTCTTGCGAAATTGACGTCATGTCGGCCGTCGCTAATTTATTCTTAACCGAGTGTTGTCTCTTTGTTATAATCTTTGCATCGCTTAAATTCGTTGGCATGCATCGACTTTCTTGGCAAGTTCACCTTTCACATTATCAATTTTTTTTCTATTTTGCTTAATTTAATTTCTGCACATAAGCCCCTTGAATATAATCTAATGAAGACGAATAACTCCTAATTTGACTTCTTTTCACCGCTAGATCAATAGGTAACATGTGAAAGTTGTGTTACAGTGGATATATTGAGACTACCGACTACCTATGGCTAGTGAGAAACGCATAAATAGAAACTGCGAATGATTATTTTCGCAATCCAAAATTACAACCCGTTTGCATCTCTTGAAGCGCTTGGAAATGTATATACATATCGAGGTTATTATATAACTTGCACGTATGTTTCGCGTGATTGTAGCTATGAATATAGCGGTAAATGAGTCAACAGAATACTTGAAATATCTTTTGTAGGTAGTGCGTGTGTACATGCAAGTAAAATATAAAACGTTATCAGGAACTTTTTTATATTCGCTTTGTATTGAATAAACTATTCGGTAATGAATACATTTCTGAATGCTCTTATGTAGTTTTCCTGATTCACTAATTAATTAGCAACTGCATTACATAGAAGAAACATCTGTTTAAATCTTTAAATTAAATATTACAGTATAGACGCATAGAATTTTTTTCTGTATATTCGTTTAGAATTATTTATTTCACCATGCACAAGAATATTTTTTACAGTACCATAAATTTAAATTGTAATATGAAATTACCTCCGGATATGCCGCATAATATTTTATTTATGTTATAAATTATTGTTAGAAGGTTATTTTTTGCATTGTATTGTGTAGAGAGAGTCAATACAGTATGAATAAAATGTAAGGAATAAATTCGATAAAAATTAATTAATACAAGGTATCAAAATCTTCATACTGTCATTTCGACAATGAGATAAAACATACATCATATATAGGCACAATAAGGGTTTTCGTTTAAAAAAGAAGGCAGTAACATCATGATTAAAGTTTGATATACGATGCAATAAGGTGCAAAATAAATGGAAATCATTTTCACATCGTATTATTAAATTTTGTATTAATGGCACTTAGCTTAACAGTGAGTGAAATTTGTCTTTTACCTATCGTAAATCTAACTTAATACATTTATCGACCGATCCGATTGGTTCTAGATCTTATCCGATTTGTATATATCAATCACACGAGGCGCATATAAAATATGGGTTTGACGGGTTTGCATTGGATTGTTTGACGGTCAACAACCATCAGAAAAGGAAATGGAGCACATATAGATTGCTTAAGAATGTTGACGATATGTTCTAGCAAAATGAAGACTATATGCAACAAGAAAACCGCAACAATACAACTTATAGTAGATCATACTTTCCTTGAAATCTGGTTTTAGCGTAATTGTAAATAAAATTCTGAACGAGGTTAAAAGTTATCAATCAACTAAAATTAATATTTACGTTATGCGGAAAATACAACTACAAATAGACATATCAATCTTTAATACTTATTGACGTACAATTTCATTTCTGCAACGAACTCTATAATTAGAAATATAATGTTACGTTTGATAAAATTGAATTTTCTAAGGATAAAGGTGTGGAAGTTTACCATCGATTTATGAACATTCTGTATAAAATGTAGTGGTTTCCATTACAGTATTTGGTATGCACGAGTATTTTTCTTATACCATAACAAAATAAGAACATTATCTCTAATGGTTTATAAAATACGGAATACTGTAGGCGATGCAAATGTCAAAATTTTGACAAAATCGTGAATATCTCAAAAACGGTTAAATAAGAAAAGATATATGATTCCATTTAAAATAAGAAAATCGACTTCCGGTATAATGTAACGTTTCCGGAAGTTGCGAATATTTTCAGAAGATTCTTCAGGTAGGGTTTTGTGATAAATTCTTTTGCTGCATGAGTCTAGCTTTCATAGATCTGATCTGGAACACCATGTGTATTAATCAACAGACTTTAAAGCAATTGTAACAAAAACAGATATTGTCACTGGACAATATCTGTTTCTAAGAAAATCTCAAGAAAGGAAAACTTTTACAGGAAAAACTTTAACAAAACACTAAATAAGTATTGTTTGAAAATGGTACGTAGTTATTTATTATGTACTTCGGTTTTAAAACAAAGACCTTTAATCGAAAAATGAAAGTCAGTTAGAGTCTGCTCAATTTAGAATATTCACAGATATGCATATACGTACATACATCTGTTTTGATAAACAGACCAGGTTTTCAATGGCTGTTTTCGCAGACGTGATTCATTCGTTTTACCCAGTTTATTTGCCAGATAGAGACACCAACAACGTTATTACAGTTATATAACAAGGTGTTCTCAGTAAGCTTCACTTTAACGATTCGCGAACATGCAGACGAGTCACGTGAGAAAAATGCAGCGACTTCCGTCATATTTTTAAATCGTATGTAGGCAATCTGTGTACATAAATATGTATGTACTTACACATACATTCTAGCAGCAGAGAACCAGATTTTCTACAATAAAGGAGTCGCCGCACATATAAAAATAATTTCGCAAAATACGCGGAGATACGTCCGCGCATTTCCGCGAACTGTAATTGAATGGTTCGCTATATACATATTATCGTGCATTTACCAGACCGGCTAGGAGTAAAAATAGAAGTGGTCTTACTCACGGGGTCAAGGCGACACTCTAGTTAGACTTTGTACGGCGTTTATCAAACAGATTTCGCGCAAAATTTATCGAGCTTTCCATACCATGCTGGCGCAAAACAAGGATAGTATTTCACTATCGTATCTGCGAGCTGTTGCAATCTAATTCATGTATTCCCAGAAAGATTCCAAAGATGGTATTAGTCATTCGTGCGAAATAAGAAGTAGCGTTTGTCTTCTGGAAATTCCAGCAACTGCTTTTACGGATGCTTTATGCTAGGAAGAACTAAGTTGGGGATCTATAAAAATACCTGTTTATTATAACTAACTAGAAAGGCGGTTGTATGAGGTTTATTAAAGTGTTTGACTAATTTGCGCATTATTCATATATCTTTGGATAAATCGTTTTTATGGGATTTTTTATTGTAGGCGTAAATTATGAGATCGTATATACACTTTGTAATACCTGTGTTGGTTTTAGATTACATATAATAAATTTGTTATATTAAAAAAAATGAAAATCATGACAAATTAACAACATGCTATATCTATGATACGCACGCCTTGTCGTCTGTGAAGTCCTCTTTTCTTTATTTAAATGGCAGGCACGTGTTCATGGTTAGGATTTCCTGTTTCTCTTTTTACTGCTTCTTCAACAATTACCTCGTTAGTTTTGAAATATCTCTTCTGTATTTATCTAGGTAGGGAATTTTATTTATATAACGACTTCTAAACTTCTGGGCTTTTATAATTTTTTATAATTTCTGGTGTTATCTCCACAGAACAGCAAAAATAAGTGACCAGTACACAACTGTCAACTGTCTAATACAATTTAAATTATAGAAAAGAAATCCAGGGTAGCCGTCGAGGTATTCGAAATACTTTGGTGCTATAATGAAGCGATTTCGTAATGGAAAACAATGTTATAATGGAGCTTATTATAGCACTGTTTTCAGTATTAGTTAGTAGCAACTATGACCTGTCGTGTGAGAAGTTATTTCATGGTTTATTTCGCTGTTGATTTTATTCATCACAGAATAATTGCAAATTGATGATTCTAATTAAAAATGATAAATGTTTTTTTTTTATTACTGATACTTAGAAAGAAACCAGAAAGAGGACACTATAAAATCCCGCTACTTTCTTCATTTGGGTGTGTACAACTTAAGGTGGAATTTTATAAAAACTTAACACGAAATTTTGGTCTTTCAGATGGAGATAGAAAAGAACTCGCAACATTTTTATGAGCTAACAATTCTCATAAAATTAGCAAAGAAGAATATACTATGATATAACAAAATTCCCTCACACTTTAATTATTACGAATTTAAACATCTAAAAATGTTTTATATCACCCCGAAAACCTGTTAAAATGGAAGGTTTGCAATGTATTTGGGAAGAATGCCGTGTTTCTTTACTTGTGAAGGTTGTTGAAGTTTTGGAAGTGGAAAATTTTGAGTGTTCTGACAATAGTTCGGCAACTTCAACTTTTTTTCTTAAGGAGCTATCCATATAACCTTCCGCCACTGCTGAACTCTTCCATCCGCCATGGCGTATTATTGTTATGAGGGGCTAAACGATCGGCTAAACGTGAGACAGATGAACATCTAAAACAGTAACCTGTGAACAATTCGCGGTCCAAAAATGTTGCAATCAATTTCGGCATTTGCCCCATTTTATTTATGCAAGCTGGTTGAGGAGCACATCTCCCAGGCTGATAATTTCTGAAGAATCCCTTGTAGATTATATGGCTCGGTTTCATTCTTGCATATTTTTTTGCTAGGTTAACCCACTGCTTGTCCGCGATCACAAATAATCGAGAATAATGTTTTGTTTTGGGTACAGTTGCAAGAATAGTGTCCTCTTTGTATTCGTGATGATACGTTAACATTAAAGTTAATTATTAAGTCTACATGCACTACAATAACCCATGATTAACGCAATCTGAATTTCTAAACTATTGTAAACTATAGAATTATTGTTATAATCTGGTGCATCATTAATAAATGTAAGCAATGCTGCTAATTTCGCAAATTTTGATACGTTTCTTCGGACATTTAACATAGTGCGTAGCATTGAATAACTACAACATAGTGTAGAAGATTTTTTTGGACTGTCCCATTAATTCGAAGTATGCTGTAATTACATTTTCCGTTATATTTTGTGTGTTATTTTGTTCGCACCAATTATGGCATTTGGAAAACTCTCGTTTTGGTCTAGTGCGACAAAAACACACTTTAGGTGTGTTTTTACTTGTGTTTTAATATACTATTAATTACTAATTTTAAGCAAAAATGATTCTATTCACTTTTCCCGAATTCCTAAGGGTTCTTGAAATATGGCTTGAAGCTAAAGTAAATTATACTAGATGGCTTAGGAAAAAATTTGGTTAATTTCAACAAAAGCGTAATGAAAGAAGTGCAATTATTAAAGCTACTCATTGTGACCACCGCCTTGCACAATGCATAACTCAATCCTCCGTGGAGCTCTCATTTGTAGTTTTCCATATTGTTTTTCAACTGATAAAACGCTGAATTTTCTGTATGAGCTGGTCCCTATTATTAGGGTTTTTCCCGTTGAATAAGTAAGTGTCTTCACATGTTCCCACATGAAAAAATGTAGTGGGTTCAGATTCGGAGATTGCGGTGGCCAAATAATGGGGCCATGACGACCTATCCATCGATTTGGATACTGTTGATTGGGGAAATTAGTGACACCTCTTCCATAATGCGCTGAAGCATTATCATGGAAAAATATCGTCCTTTGATAGAGGTAGTCAGTTCCCGGGCTTTTTGCCCAGTACATTTGGCTCTTCAAATTTCCGTCGATAACTTCCATTATTAATTATTCTAGTCCAAACGTTTACGGAAACTCTTCTCTGGGCGCGAATAGCATGAGGATTTTTGATTGGCCATACATGTTCGTTGTGAACAATTGTTGATTCAATATCTTGTAAATGTCGCTTCGTCACAGAAAAGGCTCCTCGAAAGGGTATCCAAATGGTTGCCACACCATTCACAAAGACGAACTCTTTGGTGAAGATTCGTGAGGAGAAGTTTTTGTACCGATTGGTGATGATAGGGATGGAGTCCCTAGTCCCCAGTTCTTATTTGTCAAATAAGTACAGAAATTGTTCTCGTACTACTAACACCAGCATCATTTTTAGCAACCTCAGGCACTTCTGCAGCATTGTTTCTTCGCGTAAGTTCTCGTTCACAAGTTTAGAGAACGCACATTTTAATCGAAGTTCTACTGCTTGCCTGGAAGGCGGCGGTTTGGGTATCATTATTGATATTCCCTAACTGAGGCGGTGGTACTGCCGTTGTAATATCCATACACGAAAATCATGTCCGCGTATTCTTCATTTCAATAAGTTACAGGTTTAAACACAAATTACGCAATAAAAAATAAATAATTCGATGGGATGATGATAATTAACGACCTGACAACAACATTTTTTTTTAGTATCTATAGCTGGTTTCACATACGAAGTATCTCGAATACCGCAACGGCCACCCTGATAATAAATTTTTCCTAATGCTTTACTTATTTTAATATTCCCCTGACGCCATTTCTCCACTTACAGTGCGTATATTAAAAGTCTTCCCCTTGAAAAAAAAGTTCTATGTCTCATCCTCGCCCTTAATTTCGACATTCCGAACGATTTGGTATTTATCTTTTTTTCCCCGTCTCCTTCTTTTTATTTGATAATACCGCAATTTCGTTTTCCTCCACTTCCCACACCGTACCGAGAGGTTGAGATGTAAGACGCGTTCTCGATGCCTCATATTTACGTTGATTTTGCCGGAGCGTCTATTAATAAAATACGAGGGACACTCCTGCTGCAACGGGCAAGACGCCGACCGATGGCGCCCAACGGGCTTACGAACGCGGACGCCGCTTCGAGGCTGCGCTGAATTTCACCTCTTGCGCTATAGCCGTCCGGTGGGTGCGGTCACCGTTCTTTCAGGGCGATGGCCTTATCGCACTTGACTGCATCTCAAATTAATTCCAACTACTTAAGGTAAAAGGTTTAAACACTTAACGCTTAATAAAGATTTATAAGTTTTCCTTTTTAAAGATACAACGTCCATAGAAATATTTCGTTTATTTCTTTTTCTTTGATTTTTGGCTTTCATAAGCACACTGATCGAATCGGTAATATTCCTGTAAAGTAAATAAACAGTGTATGGTTCTATACACGAAATACTAACAGCAATCCGAACAAAAGCATATAAGTATTTATGGATTTAACAAATATATGTGCATCAGCATAAAATCAATACAAATGATGCACTGATTCTAACTCTGTACCCTAGAGGTAAACGATCGTAACTCCACTTTTTTACGAAACTGAGTTAAGATTGTTTTTAACATTAGTAAGTGTAAAGTTATCTTATATTTCTTGTTCCTGGGAAATTCGTTAAAGTGGACTTACGATCATTTACCTCTAGGGTACAGAACTGTACATGGCTGGTATCTTTTTATTATATTTCTGTTACACTCTCTGGTTTAAAATTGGTGTACTTTGATTAAATATACCTTCACTAGAATTTCAAATTTCAAAATTTAAGTGATATATCCAGTTTTTTTTTTTTAATTATACTACACTAACTATGTATTTCTTAGAATTTGATGAAACTCTTGTAATGTATTTCCTCTTTGTCCAATTTTGTGAATTCCTAAAAAAAAAACACTAAAATTACCAACTATATCATTATCAGAACTAAAAAGAATATTTTGAAAACGTAAAACAAAGTTACCAATAATATTTATCCTGTATGCTGCAGTTATACAGCATTTTTTAAAGATTTCAGTGCACTATTGCTAATAGAGATATGGTAATTAATATCTTTGGTAGTATCTTTGATACAAATCCCGACTAATAAAAGTTTTCGTATTTCATAAAGATCTGCTCGTATCGGTTTATTATTTTACTAACAATATCTGTAAGCAATTCTGAGCAGCTGGACACGAATGGACACAAATTACGATTAAAGAATGGTGGATTAAAACACCAGGTCAAACAGTTCTTATGCAGGAGAACAAAAAGCTGAATTTACAAAAGACCTACTGCGTAAAAACAAGAAGACTGTTAATACTGTAGACTAAAAAGGCAAAGACCTGGGAAAGGATGCCAGCTGCAGATTCTGCCAAAAAGATGAGAAAACCTCAGTCCACATTATGTGCTACTGCGATGGCCTAGCAAAGACCAGGCTTCCACTTCACTTGGACCATACGCTCTCAAAGATGTCTTATTAGGAAGACAAAATTAGAGGACAGATGCAGGTCTAAAAGTAAAACATAGATCTGCAGTTTTTTATCAAATTTCGCATCGATAGGATTGAATTCTTTTTGTTTTATTTAAAAAAGGATTTTTTTCTGTTCCCATTATGATATTCGAATAATAAAATTAAAATTCTATTTCTGCCAGCATGTATGTCGGTGACTGTGAACAATCATTAAAATTGATAAAGATATGAAATAGGGAAGACCGATCTATGTACAGTCGTAGATTTAGGAATGACCGCTTAAGTTGCAGTGAGCGAGATAGCGCTACGTTCACTGCATGCGCTAGACACAGCTCGCTGCAATTTATACATACGGTCATTCCAAAATCCAGGACTGTACATTGTTAATATTGACGCTCAGACAAATTCATGCGGAACATCTAAGATTCCCAGAAACGTAAATCATATTTTTTTTAAATGAATAGCCAATATTTTTATTTATGAGAGGCAGATAATTTGTAAATGTATGACATAACAAATTAAGTTGTGTGTGTAACCTGTTTTTCCAATACTATTTATAAGAATAATATTTTCCTAATTTAAGCAAGGAGTTCAGGTTATTGGCGTATTGAGAGAAAGTATTTATTTTTTTTTGCAAGTTTTAAAATATAAATATGATTTAAAGATATTAGGTAGTAAACATACATCATTTAATGTTAATCCAATCTCACCACTCTAATGAATAATGGTTTAGATAAAAGAAATCAAAGTGAAAAGCACTTACTTATAATTACAACCACCATATATAGAACAACAAAGAATTTCTGGTTAAAATCTGCTTATATTATATCTTGGTGTGTACCTGGCCTTGAAATATATATAAAAAAATAAATAAATCCACCAGTTGTTGATACATTTGTAACATCGTCTGCAACATACAAACAATCCCTACTCCTATACTACCAACATCTACTGTGTCGTTCATTCGTGTTTATCGAAATTTCAAGCGGGAGGTGCCGGCTCTACTTTGAGGAATAGCCGAGTCTTCTCGGAAGGTATGCCGGTATGCGAAAAAAAAAAAAACAACTGCCTCAGCCTGACTCACTTGAATAGACGCCGGGTGGAGGAAGTCCTGTGAACTGGCGATCGGGCGTTTTCCCGCCTATTGCGCGCGCATATTACTCTATAGTACACACCAACACAAACGTAGAGCGCGCGCATGCTACTCTAGTAGGATCGTTCGTCTGGTGTTAACAGGGCTGTACTTATCAAAAAGTAAACTCTCGTATCTGGGGCGATATATGTATTTGAGTGCGCGCGGTGTTTGAGTTTGAAGGAAGGGCCGTCGAGGAATTTTATGTTATTTAATCGTTTATAGCTGTTGTGTTTTTTTTTTTGGGAGTATTTAAGAAATAAATCTATATTATTTCGTATGTACTCTTTATAAAATACAATTTTTATGTAATATTATTAAGTAACTTGTTTTTATTATCAAAAATTATTGAAAATATAATTATTATATCAGTTATTGATATACTTAATACATGCTTATCTTAATTTAATTAATTTGTTTGTATTTATCTTATTATTTATGAACGTTTAGGTTCATTACCCGAGCGAACAAGTTTATTTTCCCACAAGTATTTTTTCCTTTCAGCCAATAATTTGACGATATTGCATTATAGAAATAAAATCAAGTAATTGGTTACTAATTAAAAAGTATCCTTATAAATCCGCATAAATAATTTTGTTTACAAATGCAGCTAATATTTGTATGGATTAAAGTATGTAATAGACATTACTCATTAAAGCTATTCAGATTTTCTGATATTAGACGTTTTTCCAGTTATATAAGACAAGTTTAGCAAACGAAACTATTAAATCTTGTAAATATTTACGCTTTTTCGACACTAATTATAAACAAGAAGCGTTTCAAAAGAGAAAGATTTACTTGATTTCATTACACCGCTAGTTATGGGGTCAGTAGTGACTGGATGATTGTACCTATTTGTTTTTGAACTACAAATTCGCAATCTATAAAGAATCGCAACTGCTCCAAGGTTTCTGACGAAATAAACTATAGTTTTGATGGTTTTATTTTATCGAGACTAAGAAAAAATCTGTCTACGAATTTATCAAAATTTATGTAAGTACAGATCAATTAATAGCACTCATCTACTCACTAATAAATCAGTAGTCTATATATTTTAGAGTATGTACCTACTTCGTATATTTTTTGTGATGTTACACATTTTTATCTTTCTCGATTAAAATAAAATACGCGTTTTTCCGTGTATGCGGTGTAGATAAAATCGTTGATAAACTTTTACGCCTACTAGCTGTTTAAATACTAGTTATGTAATTACACTTTACTTTGTGTGTCCTGAGTGTTTTTATCTTTCTGTTTCATATTTTGAATTTATCGTTTAGTATGATAAAAAGTGGTTTTAATTTGATCGGTACCAATTTTTATATTACTACAAACTGTAATTATATGCTATATATATATTTTTTTAAATATAAGTGTTAATTGTCATTTAAATATAACTATGACTTGCAAAATCTACGTTTTGTAACAAGAATTTAAACTAAATTGTACGATGTATTCCACGTACTAATTACTAAGTTATTTATGGTAATATTACTATAGATTAAGTTTTATTTTAAGCTTCTTCTGTTAATCATCCTATTAAATAGTAAATTTAGCTTGTGTAATTATATACACATTGTCTTTCATTTAACTTATATTCATTAAACGTTGATATTCCTAGAAAATAATCTGATCATTAGAGAAGACACAGAAATAATATTAAGATGAAACGAATATAAAATTACTTTATATAGAAGTGAAAAAAAGTACTTTAATATCTAATGATTGCAGTTCTTGAGTATACCAAGAATCGGAAGTACTCGATTCTAGAAATTGATGTGTGATGAAACCAGATTCTACTTGGCCGAATCAGATCCATGACCCTAATCCATCCAGGCGATATCTCTTGGTTTGGTTCATATATCTCTCCAATAATTTTTTGATTGTAACACGAGTCGTCTACAAAAATATCATTCATAAAAATTAAAAATAAAAGTGGCCCCAGTACGCTACCTTGAGGAACACCAATAGCTGCAGTGAGCGTATTGGAATATGCTACTCCGGCTGTTTAATTTGTCTATTGGTTAGGTATGATTTGAACCACTCCAACGGAACAACTCTCACCCCATAACACTGTAGTTTTTCAAGTAATATTGCATTAGATAGTGTCAAATGCTTTAGTAAGATCTAAAAAGGGACCGCAAACTAAGTAATTTCTTTCCAAATTACATAATATCCAATTGATATATTCGAACAAGGCTGTCTTAGTGCTTTTCCCAGTAACGAAACCGTGCTGATTTTTATTGATGAGGTTATGCTTTTGGAAGAACGAAAAAACTTGTTCAGCAACCACAGACTCAAAGATTTTTGCAAATGTTGTTAATTGGCTAATAGGTCTATAATTCACCAATTTGTAGCGATCACCTTTTTTGTATATATAATTGCATGTCTCAAGGGAATTGCCCGGTTATTAATGAAGTGTTAATAATATGGCAGAGTGGTTCCAGAATTTCATGGAAACAGCTCTCTATAAGGTGTAACGGAATTTCATCAATACCGACAGAATTTTAATTTTTTAGTTTAGATACAATTTCTTTCTGAAGTTACTATTGGCTTAAAATTGAAAGAAAAAGGATTTTGTTTAATACGTAGGTTAGTCGATTGTTTGGAGTTTGATGCCATCCCCAACAAAGAGTTAAAGAAAGCATTAAATTCGTTAGCTGAAGCTTTTGGATCATTTGTGTTATATAAGTAATTACTGCTCTTCCCTAACTATCTTCTATCTATGTACATATCAATTTCCGGTAAAGTAAGGTGAGTTTTGATTTCGTATACTAACGGTCGTTAAAATTGTATGCTTAACATTTTGTTATTACATCAACCTTTGACCGTTGAGGTTATGTTTTTCATTTTCTGAGCTTTTATATACCTCACCATATCTTCTTCATCTAATTGCACTCAAATCTATGAGCAGATCATTACTCTAAATCATCGTTTTCTTTCTTAATTCACTCTATATATAAAGGGTTCTCCAATAAGAGGTGTTATTTTGAATAGCCCCGCTATTTCGGTAGATGTCACTTTTGAAGCTGTCATTTTTTGACATTTGACAAGTAGAAACTACGCCATTAATAAAAATGGCACGATACACGCTTCAACAACGCATTGAAATTATTAAAATTCACTATACAAATGGTGAAAATTTGGCAGAGACGGTTCGTAAAACTCGAACATTTTTGGGTCGTCGTGAAGCACCTTGTCGGACCGCAATACAGAAATTGGTGGAAAAATTCGAGCTGTCGGGACAACTTAGTGATGTGAAGAATAAAACCCGTGCACGTCGCTCAAGAACAGCCGAGAATATTGCTGCTGTAGCCGAAAGTGTTGAAGAAAACCCAGGTTTGTCCATTCCTCGTCGTTCTTTGGAATTACGCATTCCACAAACGTCATTACACCGTATTTTGCAAAAACATTTGGGTCTTAAGGCTTATAAAGTTCAGTTAACACAAGAACTCAAGCCGGCCGATCATCAACAACGTCGTGTCTTTGCTGATTGGGTCGTTGAAATGCATGAAAATGATCCGGAATTCCGTCGAAAAATCATCTTTAGTGATGAGGCCCATTTCCACCTCGGTGGCTTCGTCAACAAGCAAAATTGTCGCATCTGGGGCTCGGAAAACCCAAGAGTTATTGTTGAAAAACCTCTCTATCCTCAACGTGTGACTGTTTGGTGCGGTTTATGGTCCGGTGGAGTCATTGGACCTTACTTTTTCGAAAATGAGGCTGGAGCAACAGTTACGGTGACTGGATTGCGCTATCGAGAGATGATTAATGATTTTTTATGGCCGGAATTGGATGGTATTGATCTGGACAACGTTTACTTTCAACAAGACGGCGCTACGTGCCACACCAGCAACGAAACCATTGATCTTTTACGGGAAAAGTTTCCGGACCGTGTTATCTCTCGAAGAGGTGATCACAATTGGCCACCGAGATCTTGTGATTTAACACCTTGCGACTTCTTCCTTTGGGGCCACGTGAAAGAGAAGGTCTACGCCAACAGCCCAGCGTCGATTCAAGACCTCAAAGATGGAATTCGTGAGGCTATCGAGAACATAGGGCAGCCACTTTGCGATTTGGTTATGGAAAATTTCATGAAAAGGATATGGTCCTGTAGGCGTGGTCGTGGTGGTCATTTGTCTAATGTTATTTTCCACTATTAACGGCATACGTTCCTCTTTATAATGAAATAAACATCCGAACATTTATATTAAAAAACGGCATTTTTCTTTGAATATCAAAATAACACCTTATTGGAAAACCCTTTACTTTTGATTAGTTATAGTGATACATGCACGCAGTTTCTATGGATCTTCTGAATATTATGGTCGTCATATGTAGATAGTAGCTCCACATTCTTTAAACATCTGATTAAAATTATGGATCTGTAGTAAAGATTAGTTTATTTTGATGTAGAAATGATTATTATTTAATTTTAACGATACTTTGTCACGAACAACACAAAAACTTATAGTAAAACGTTCCCCTCTTTTAAAATTAAATGGCCATATTCATTGTAACAACTTTTTACACGCACGATAAGCGTGGTGAGCACTGTGCGGACTTATCTAGAAACCTGATCGGAAATCTACAAGTGCCGGCCCTGATAACTCATTCAGATCTCATTCATCCACGCACTCGCACGGAGTCACACAGAGCCAGGCGCGCACTCATTCATTTGCGTTTTACTTTTGTTGTACGCGCCATCCCGCCGCCCGAGATAACGACACTTGCCGGCGGGTGAGCGTTCTCGATAACCCATTGCCACCCGAAGCAACAAAATATTACAAAGATCCCGCGCCGCGCGTACGGAGAGACACGGGATCTAAAGGAGGCGATGTATGCGCGTCTCCTCATCGTTATCACCCTTTCCACGACTTCTCGGTTCCGTGGAAATTAACCCCACAGTATGCTATCGCCGGCGATTGTCCTTTGGATGACATACGTTTTTGACAGCGGCGAATATGAGAGCTGGGGATCGATGCGGCGCGCAGCGTAGGACGATGGCGGGATTCCTGCACCCATTGCTGCGGAATCGATGCCAGTGTTGTAGCGGCGAATAATAATAGTGCGGGGGCGCGATCGTACAGTGGCTTCGCATTAGTTAGATGTAGGAGGTTTGAATCACTTCCCCGTCTAACAATGAATGATGATAAATGACGCTATTACGGAAAGAAGATATACAGGCACGTTCAAATAGATTATGGCCAAAGTATAGATTAAATGGAATTAGGTGGAACAATATTATGTATATATTAATAGAACATATGCATTGGACGTTCTCAAACAATTATATATATATATATATATATAGGGAGACGATTTCGATCAAGGAATTCGGTCTTCCAGCAATGGAGAAATTAGTAAATGAAACTCATTTATTAATGCTCAATATTTCGGAAATGTTTATTTCCTTCTTCAGGAGAATTAATGAGAGATCAAAATGTCGGCAAGAACGACGCACATAGATGGAAAATTATTATATGTATAACACAGAAGGACGAACACAACTGACACACAAGTTGTGTTCGTCCTTCTGTGTTATACATTTCGGTTCCGAATTTTAATATGTTATTATTTTATTAATTTTATTAATTTGACCGCATCAGTTTTTACGCAAACTGTTTACTATTTCATTTCAAATTTTTTACAACATGTTTATAACTCACTTCAATTTTTTAACTTGATATAATAATTTTCCATCTATGTGCGTCGTTCTTGCCGACATTTTGATCTCTCATTAATTCTCCTGAAGAAGGAAATAAACATTTCCGAAATATTGAGCATTAATAAATGAGTTTCATTTACTAATTTCTCCATTGCTGGAAGACCGAATTCCTTGATCGAAATCGTCTCCCTAACTATTTATCGGTCGATAAATACATCCCAGTTCCATATATATATACAGATCGTTGCATCGCAAGTGCCGTCAAACGCTCGCTGCGATTGACGTGTTACTTCGTTGAGCAGGTCTTAGCGTTGTAGTATGTATGTACGTGCATAGCTGCGCCGGTGGTATGAATTATACGTAATGTAGGTAGACTCATATTATAAAATTTTCTTTAACGTGCACAATGTGCCCGCTGTTTTTATCCTCTTAAAAACTAAATATGTAGTTATAACAAGAATAGCAAACTTGTGCACAGAATATGTATTGTAAGAAGATGTTTATGACGAATGAAAAATGTAAAATATTAAAGCTATGTGGAGAATAGTAATACTATGTATTATTACAACAATTCACAGTAAAATAATGAAATTTAAATTCTGTAATTAGTAGCTAAATAAAAAATGAATATTCTCACATTTGCAGGAATAAACGTTAAAAAAATATGCATATGTTACAACAGAAGGAATCTATTATTAGTCAGAAATTATTATTTTATAAGTTAACATAAAAGCGACCACTTTTCTAATGCATTAAATGCTCGAAACGTCTTCCGGTCGCCTCAAAGCAATATGCTAAACGATCGTAGAAGCCTCGTTGCGCATTCTGTAAAATTGCTGGAGGAAAGTCATCAAAAGTGTTAATAACTTTTTGTTGCAATTCTGCCAATTGTTTGGTCTATCGTTTTCAAATGTATAGATCTTAGTTTTCATGTATCCCCATAAGAAAAAGTCATTAGGGGAGAGATCTGGTGATCTAGGTGGCCAGCGAATAGTTCCCCAGGTACTTAGAACACGGTTTGGAAATACATTATGAAGATATTCCCGTGCAACTCTACTATTATGAGCGGGACACCCATCCTGTTGAAACCATATGTTATCCAAGTTGAGCGCCAATTCGTGGAGGCGTGGGATAATTCGATTCTGGAGCAAGTTAAGATACTTCACGCCTGTTAAATTGCCATCTATAAAAAATGGTCCAATTTTATGCTCTCCAAGTAATCCCGCCCAAACGTTTAATTTTTGGGGATACTGAGTTCTAGCATTGTATGTTAGGTGCGGGTTTTCTCTTGCCCAGTGTCGAGGTACAGCGGGATTATGTCTTCCGTGCAACGGGAAAGTGCTTTCGTCCGTAAATAATATATTTGCAATAAAATTTGCGTTTTGATTGCAAATATGCATCATATTTTCGCAAAATTCCATTCTCTGTTCTTCATCTTCGGGAAATATTTCATTTGTTTTCTGTAATCTGTAGGCATGGTATTTATTTTTCTTTAAAACACGGCATACTGTGCTTTTAGAAATATCCAGCTGCTCACTAATACCCAATGAAGATATTTTCGGGTTCTGTTCGACACTGGCACAAATTAAAACATTTCTTTCGTCATGGCGAACAAATGGCTGCCTATTACGTTTGTGCTTGTTCGGCATAATACAGCCCAATCTTTCAAAATTATTTATTATTCGCTGAATTGTTTTTAGAGCGGGTCGTGATTGATAATTCTCATAAAAGCGCTCTATTATTTGCCTTAAGGGTATTTCCTGATGATACCACTTAATAATTTGTTTTCTTTGAACTAAATTATAAACATCCATTATTTTTATAACATATAAATACCAAACTGATAAACTAAATAAATACTTATGTATGTATCTTACACTAAACTCTGCAGAAAACCTAATAGAAACGACGACAAAACACTAACTAAACGAATATGTTTAGCAAAAATGCTTGAAGAATGAGACAATTAACAGATTAGGATATAATAAGAAAATGCAAATGAAAAGAATATTGTTTCACCAAGAATAATAAAAAAATGAAAATGTAATAAAATATCGTAAAGCGCTAGAACATATGAGACAACTATCTTCTACAATGCCTAACTGGAGACTGCAAATATCCAAATATTCATACGTATTCTCTGCAACATGTATCGGCGCCGGCGCGGCATGTGGACTTCACTAAGACATACCGTTCAACTATCGATATAATATTTTGACGGCACTTGCGATGCAACGATCTGTATATATATATATATACGGTATTACACCAAATATAAACCTATTTTAGCAGATTAATCGCAATTTTAAGAATTTGTTTTTGTTTCTAAATTGATAATGGTATATGTCTATACATTTTAGCAAGCCTTTTATGCTCAGAGCTTTGTAAATGTCTTCCATATCTTTCTATCACTAACTTTTTCTTTCCATCTATTCACTTTCCCTTCTTTTAGATCTTTCAGAACCGGTTCTTTACTCTCAATTTTGCAGTGGATCTGCTGGGTAGTTTTCTTTCAGGAAGAACACAATCTGTAAAATTAAATAACACTATCTCATCCTCGCTAAATCTTAGACAGGGTGTTCCGCAGGGAAGCATTTTGAGCCCAATTCTTTTTTCCCTTTACACCTCCTTGTTTCTACGCTGCCTGCGATATACTAAAGCACACTTCTATGCAGATGATTGTCAAAGATATTGCTGCTTCAAAACCTATTGTGCTGAAGTATACCATCCATGCATAGATGAGCAAACGGCTTATAGAATTCAGAAGCTACAGAACGCGTGTCTGAGGTATATTCACGGCATTAGAAAGTACGACCATGTCTCACACAAACTGGGGGAGATGTTGTGGTTAAATATGAAAAATCGTAAAAAAAAAAAAATTGCAGACCCTAACGTTATATCACAAGATACTCAGCTTCAAGAGCCCACCGTACTTGTACAACAAAATAAGGTTTCGGACTGATGTACACTCTGTTCACTTATAATTGGCACGATCCTCGCTTACTATGAAACGTATAAACAACTTCCGCTCAAACAAATTCGACCTTAAGGCACCGAATATATTGTGAGTGTTTTATGTATGCATATTGTTTACATTACCGGCTTATCTATCAATTCAGTTGAATTACCGTCAACTTCTTTTTGCATAAAAAGAATTCTTTGATCTTTGGTTTCTACATTTATTCCATAAATATCTTAATAAATTGGTTACTGGAAATACTTATATTACAAAAATATTAATAAGTCTTTCAATGAACTCCGAATAAAATATATTGAAGCGTAAGTCTTGGAATTTGTTTAACTTATCTATGAATATAGTTCCACTACTAAAGTACTGATTTTTTAATACTGGGTTAATTAATTTGCTAAACAGAATTTTATAGTGTTTCATATTATTTACTAAAAATGGTAATAATAATATCATTTATTAGTTTAAACATATTTATTAAAAAACATAAAACAACATAAAAAAATCTACATTATTGTGATCAAACCATTAGATTTATTACAATATATATATATATATAAATTTCTAATGAAATTAATTTTAATACCCGTGACATACCACTTTTCCACATGCCAATTATTTCACCTTTTTGTGTCGCATTACAATGTCGTCTTGGTTCCATAGTTTTTAATGAAAAATAAAAATGAAATTGCAAATGTATCTATTCTCACTACCTTCGCAATAGCAAATGTCGGAATAAATGCATTTACGCACTCCCAACATTTGGGTTTATAAACAATTTTAAAGAAGAATAGTATACAGTAAAAAAAATTATACATCAAAGGCTCTTTTTCAACGAAACCACAAGATATATTTGAAAACATAATATGTTCTCTCTTACACACACAGTCATGGCATTTATTGCATTAAGGTCGAATTTTGTTTGTACCACCCATTTAATACGGTTTATTTTATTGAAATATCGTGCCGATTATAAGTGAACCTATAGTACATACTCTGGCCATCCGTTTTCGCGGTCTTATATCTCCACCTCCTCGCAAGACAACTTTGTAAGATCGTTTACGTTTAATATTTATAAGAAATATAATGATATTCCCCTATGAATTTTAAATCTATGGCAACCAGTGTATTTAAAACTAAACTTTGGGCTTTTCTCTTGGGTGCCCAGTCAGATTGATGTGCGACTCCCCTTCCTATTTTTACATGCGTACGTTTATGTTAATTATATTACTTATTTTTTTTACACTCATCTATGATAATGCAAGTATTTTATGTTTTTTTTTTTCATATTTCGTAGAATATGCTATTAAACACATGCAGAATTTTTTTTAGATTTAGGTTACAAATAGGCATTCTGGTTTTTATTTAATTTCATTTTTATATGTATTTGGGGTTAGTTAAAACAGTTACTAACTGAATCTTCCCGTAAGAGTGTTTGTAGTGTTCTTTAGTTTTGCAACTTGCAAATAAAATTATTTACTTTTTTGCATTTTTTTTCTTTTTTTTGTAATTGGCACTGCAACAATATTATATACATTATTATTATTATTTATTTGACTATTCTGCCATCTTTCTATGTGCCCAGCCACTTGAGTCTCCTTGAATAATAGTCGCACTTATTTTTGATTCTTGATAGATATTGTACCGTTCTTCGTTAGTTCTTCTTACATATCCCTCTTCTGTTTACTTCCCTACTGGGATGCTTTTTAACATTTTCCTGTCACATTTCATCATTTTTTTTTGTTTTTTATTTAGCACCCAGATTCACACAAATTTATAATAGTATGGGCTTTAAAATAGATGTGTATACCCTTAATTTTGTTCCCTTCGACAAGTATTTGGAACGGATTAAGTGATTTACAGTCGCTACACTTTTGTTAGTTTTCATAATTCTCATTTTAATTTCTTTTTCTTCATTACAATTTTTATTTAGGACAAGAGCCTCTTTACACATTCATTCATTTCTTTCACACATTCATTTACTTCATCAATTTATTCTTGTTAGCATTAATAATCAATTTTAATCCTTTTTTTGCCGCTGCGTGTTGTAAATTCGTGATTATGTGTTTCAAATCTTTTTCTCTTCTTACAATTATGGGCATATCATCTGCATAACAAATAACCTGATTATTCTTATAGTAAATATGCGCTTCTCTATTCAGTTTGCTGTCTCTCATGACCTTCTCCAATGGATAATTGAACAATAATGTTGACGGAGGGTCGCTTTGTTTTAAGCCTATTCCAACTTGATATTCTCTCGAGCTTACACACCTCTTCAGCACACTGCTGGTAGTTTTCGCTAGTGTAATCTTCACAAGTGTCACCAGTTTTCCCGGAATTTCGAATTCATGAAGGGCTTTTAATCAAGTTAACTCTAGAGATACAATTATACACACCTTTGCAGCCCAAGAAAGGTACCACTGCTGGTATTTAATTTCCTTCATTGTAAATATCTGGTCTGTTGTTCCCCTTCCTTTCCTGAATCCTACCTGATATTGCCGTCTTAGCTGAATTACTGTTCTAATTTCGTCTTAATTCCATTAGGAAGGACCTTCTATACCACATCTAAGTAAGTAAGAATATCCCTCTATAATTGCTACAATTCGTTGTACATATCTCTAAAGAAAATCCAGTTTTAACAAAATTTTTAGTAAAGAAATAACAAATGACAAAGAATTAATATAGGTGCATTAATGCGTTTCAAATAGTCTAAAAACAATGTGTTTCTCAAGCTTTAGTAGGTTTGAGACTTAATAGACCAAGCCAATGCAATGATTTGATAGCATCATCTTCTCAATTCTTCTATATATTTAGTCATGCAGCGATCTAAAGCTCTAGCAGGAATTCTGGAACACTATATTTAGAATTCCAATTGTAATTCAGATGTTGAAAAATACGATTACTGTATATTACCTTTTCAATAATTAATAACTGAAATACTGTTCCTAAAAAAAAAATCGAATATCCTTTGAATATTCCATCGGAACCTAGAGAATTAAAAAAACTATAACCTAATTATAAAGCTTCCTTCTAATATCCCGTGTAAATCTAATAATTATCATACTCACCATTATGAAACTATAATTTCGTTGTGTTCGAATACAATTCTTGAGAAAGGGAACGCTATACATGATTCCACGCGGGCATCATTATAAGTTATGAAAAGAAACAATATCGCGGCAGGTGCATCGGGACTGCAGGTGCCACGAACGTCGTGTATTCCTGTTTCTTCTAATAGCCATAATATTATACTCTTCCGATGCGCAGACGATCCTACAAATTGATAATTGCATTTCCTAACAGGTGACCGGCTCTCTAGAACACGTGCCTTGTGGGTCTTTACCTTCTCGTTTCATAATAAAATTTGAAAACACTTCAGGAATTTACAGTATAAATCCGGAGATAATAAAAATTCGTAACTGGATAGAAAAGGCCCTTAAAGAATAGTAAAAGTTTACGATTTCATCGTTATTATTCTTCGAAGGCGTGCGTGGTATTATTATTTATTTATTTATTTATTCACTTGCCGGATGTGCGGATGTGAAACGTCAATAAAAAATATATATGAAAATTCAAATAAAAGAACAGGGACGGTTAACAAAAACAATTTTAACATTTTAAAAAACGATGGACTCCTCCATAGTATGAAAAGCCTCACTTACCAAATGTCTTTTCACGTGGGTTTTAAAACTTTTGAAATTCTGCAGTGATTTGATTGGACCCTGCGGCATCAAAGAAGCGGCACCAACATGAAGAGTCTAATTTAAAAATATATAATATACATGGTAATATTAAGATATCATTACATTAAAAAAATTCGCGACAAGATTCTCGGTATTTTAGTTCAAAATATTTCTAATTATACGCTTTTGAAGTATAAACACATGCTCCCATTCTACAGACTGGCCTCAGACAACAACATTGTAAAAAATGACATTGTAAAACATGACAGAAAAAGCCAGCGAACCAGTAAAAGAGATTTTACATCTAAAAAACCATCATATTTTAAATTGCAAATAGCAAAATAAGCGGAATTAAGTTTTGAACAAACAGCATCCACCTGCTAAACAACCCAATTTAATCTGCCACAATTCCAGAACATTTACTGGTTATATCACTTGCAACCGCACAACCATGAAAGTTTATATTGGTTCTATTATAATTCTTGTTGTTAATTTTATGATTACAGCTTGTCTTCTCAATGTTAACCATTAGTCTATTTGAATGACACCATCTGTAGAACTCATTAACAGCTAGTTTTATGTTGGGTAGTAAAGTATCCAATGTGTTTCAGATACCACTATAGATATATATATCATCTACATATATAAATACCGATCCACGACTAAAGTATAAATAACAGAGGCCCCAAAACAGAACCCTGGCACACCCTGGTGACTTCCACTTATTTTTATATATATATATATTGCCCCTGATAGAGATGAATATAGAATAATCAACTGAATCAAAAAGTCTTAGATATAAATCAAATAATAAAGCAGCAACTTTTCATTTCTTATTCAGTTGATCATTAATACATAGACTAGTTAGAACGGGGACTGGAGGGGACGAGAATCGGTGCCAGAGGGCTTTGTCATCTCGAGCGGCACTCTCCCCACTCCTAAGTTTACCGAATGATGAAATGGTTAGGAAATTTAGCTCCGAAAAGAATTTTCTTACGAATTTAAGCAATAAGAAATAATGGGTAGGAGAATCCTTCGCCCTAAAGGCAAATACCATTAAACGGTACGTGAGTGGTTCCAAAACTGATAAAGGAACAGGTGCAGGGGTATTCGGGTTAGGAACCAAATACTCTGAGCCAATGGGAACATACCCCAATGTTTTCCAGGCGGCAATTAATGCAATTGGAAGATGTGCTCAATTGAACCTTGACAGGAACTATCGGAAGCAAAGCGTTGCAATTTTCTCCGATAGCCAAGCAGCCGTAATGGCACTGAGCAAAGAAAACAGAGTTGCACTATGTTGGTTACCAGGACACACTGGAATCCGTGGCAACGAGGAAGCTAATCGATTAGCAAGGAGGGCCGCCACTACTTCGTTTGTGGAACCAGAGCCGTTCTGTGGCATAGGGAGAAGCACCTTAAAAAAAGAACTCAAATACAGGGAGGAGAAGTTCAGAGCTCCCCTCTGGGAGAATCTCCCTGATCTGAGACATTACAAGATATTGGAAATTACAATAAGAAAAGAGGAAAAACCATGCTAGAACTACGCAGAAACAGATTACGTATCCTCACAGATTTTGAAGATTTTGAAAAAATCCGAAGCACCTAATATCCAACTGCACTGCTATTACAGAAACTTGTACCAACCATCTTGACAAAGATGTCATAGACGAGGGAGAAATACCTTCTCTGAAACCATCACAGCTATTGCAATTCATTAAAGCTCTCAGACTGGATGGGGAGCTATAAGTGCGGGCAAACCCTAGCAGCTTATAGCTGATGTAAGGAGGCACAATAGTTCAATAGGTCGCAGTGCAAGATCACTCTAATTAGATCTAATACATTGCACAAACTTAGTACAGTGCAGGCAGTTACAGTCGAAAACAAAACCCGGTGGCCATGTTGCGCACTAGTAAGTAAATTAAATTCATTGCAAAAATCTATAATACGAGATGCCACAGCTTTCTCAAAAACCTTCGACAGAGACAAGAGAATCGAAATCTAATTATTTACCATACGTGGATCGCCTATTTTAAATCTAGGAATTATATTTGTTACTTTTAATTCATTTGGATATTGACCAATTTCAATTGATTGATTTATGAGATCAGTAATATGGCTACCAATGACAGGGCAACAGAGTTTTAATAAAGCGGAGAATATATTATCTTCTTCAACACTAGTTTTCTTTTTTAGGTCCAGGTTTGTTCACAACCTCTGTAGCATTCAGTGGAAAAAAAAGACTTAGAATGTCATTATTTGGTGCTAGAACGTTGCCAAAATAAAGGGCCAGATTTTGCACCGCTCCACAACGAAAGTAGCTAGCAAATTCGTCAGCAATGTGTTGCTGGCAAGTTATTGTATTATTATATATTGAACTAGAAAAATATTCGATTTTTAACGTTGAAAGTACGAAAGAGAAATCTTAAGTTACGAAGGAATATTTTCGAATAAAGTGTATACGCGTTAGTGCCGTCAATTTTCACCCAACTTCTCCGCTCAAGTGTCGTTGACGGAGGAAAAATGCAAAATACAGCGGATATAATTCGTTCTGCATTTCAACAAGACGCGCTGTCTCCGTAAAGATATTCATTGGCATTTTTTTGTTTATACGTGTTTCGTCTGCATAATTGGACTAGACTTGTTTACTTGCTTTGTCTGCTACTTAAATAAGGCGAGTAATGTTTCAAACAAAGTCTTCTTTCTCCATCTGTTACATTAATTTTCCCGTTAATGGACGCAACTGCCAACGCACATTCCTATTGACGTCCGACAATTTATCTTTCACATTTAGGGGAATAAAAGCATTTCTTTTAGTAATTTCAGGAATATTTGCTAGGTAATAAATCCTGAACGAGACCATTTAAGTTTTTACATTACTTATTTTATATAAATTTGGGATTTAATATCAATTACACAAAATTAAATATAATCCATTTTGTGCGACTATGTAATCAGTTTATCTGAAGGTTTCTTTTACACGCATCTTAGCAACAATATCTATAAATAGGTCATTAAAAAATCATGATCAATGTATTCTTACGCGTACTACTTTTATCTGTTTCTAAAGTAAACTTCCAAATTATGATGGTATCTTAATTCATCGTATTATCATCGTACACACAATTTTAATGGTTTTAAAATATTTTAAAGCTACTTCAGATAATTGACTAATAGCAATAAATTCATATATCTAATAATAGTTTACTTTCATATTGATATTTCGTGTTTAAGATAGATATTTTAAATTGAATTTTTAAATTCTATGAGGTGCGTAATCATATATTAATGATAAATGCGTAAGTTATAAATGTGCTATTTGAAGTGTGCGTATTTTGTTGTAAACTTGTTAAGGTGATTTCATTGCGCATTCAAAATTGCTAATTTACTGCAGTTTGTGTCGATTTTAACATCGCGGCTGTATTTGGCAGTAATAACAGAGCAATAGTTAAACGTTATGACCTAAATGTTGTCGGTAGCGATATAGTTTCTAATGGACACGCAAAATTTCCCTAGATTCTTTCTACTATAGCAGTTATAATAATAACAATAGTTTATTTATCCAACAGCAACATATTGAGAACATATATTATATTAGAGGATAAATTACAGTCCATGCATTTCTGTTGGCGAACACCTCGCCCTCACGCGCATTTTACGTCACCAGCTCGAACAGCGAAGATAGTTGGGGGCTATGTTCTCACGTATAATTTAGAATGTTTCTCCATATTTCTTCGGGTGTGTCCCACTAGATTGAGCAGACCCTGTTGCTATTGCATATCCGGGAGCTTTAAATGCAGGGACTATACTTAAGCTAAAACGTATAAACGAACAGACAAGCTAATAACAAAAATCATTTCGACTGACACAAAAAATAATTAAAATTTTTCAAGCAATCGTTTTTTTTTTAAGTAGTAACACTCCTGCACATTGACAATACTGGTGACTGACAATAATGACGTGTATTGACAAAGAGGTAATATATACCAGTAGGATTATAACGAGCATTTGATCTGGGGACATAAAAACTTAATAAACTAAATAAATATGGAGCAAAAATTCTTCCAGTAATTAATTTAAAAACAAATATAATTTGTGATTTTCTTAAAATATCACGATTACAGCATTATGCGATAGAAATAATAAATGTTTACGATAGTATAAAGTTTCTAACATCTGTATTCTTTCCAGCATGGCAATGTAATGCAAATATCCTGGATTCAATACAGTTGGACAGTATTCCAATCTTGAACGAAAAAAAAAGCATTATAAGTTCTAATCAGTGCAAAATTACTCAGAAGTTTGGTATTTCTGCTAATATACCCAAGTATTTTAAATGCTTGATTACACATTTCAGACATATATTCGTTAAATGTCAGTTTAGAATCAAAAAGTCCTGTTCAATAATTGCTTCATTTAAAATATAAGAAAATGCAATAGTAGATAGCTTCCTACCAAAATTCATTGCTTTACACTTATTTATGTTGAATGGGGAGGGGGGGGGGGGGGACGTAACTGCCCCCCCCCCCTCCCCACTCCATCTACAAATTGCTGTTAAATCTTCCTGCTGACTGTAGCAATCACTCAAAGAATTGATACGCTGAAAAGGTTTTAAATCATCTGCATACATAGAACAATTAAAATAGTTTACAACCCTGGTAATATCATCAACAAAAACAAGGAATAACAATTGGCCTAAAACAAATCCTTGGGGAACTCCACATATAGACTTATAAGAACGAAATTTATAACTGAGATATTCTACCTAATTGTTCCGATCAGTCAAATATCTTTGGAACAATGCAATAATACTAACAGAAACTTCATACTTATGTAATTTCCTGAAAATTAAATGATGCTGCACAAGGTCAAATGGTTTAGAAAAATCCATAAATACAGCATCAACCTGGTATTGTTTGTCCAAGGCCTTCAAAACATAATGTGTAAAAGAACATAAATTCGTTGCAGTTGACCAATACTCTTTATAAACCCATGTTGGAGAGTTGACAATTTATTTACAATATGGACATACAGTGGCGTAAATAAAACAGATTCAAATACTTTAAAAAAATTGAAAATTATAGAAAAAAGACGCGGTGATGCGTGAAATTTTCTTAGCACACGGAAATTTCTTCTTCTAGAGTCGGTATTAAATTAAACAAATGGTAAAGTAGTTTTAGCAAAGCATAACGACAATCTTTAACAATAAAATCAGGAATTCCATGAAGAGAACTTAAAGATCAGCTATTATAACGTGTTTATAATCTTGTCCCATCTTGATAGACACATAGAAAACATTTACATAGGCGATTTGAGAAGTTGTAACTACTCAGCTATAAGACGGTCTTTAGTAATGCATTCTGTATAACATACTAAAAGACAGAATCCGTGGCGTCTTAAGTACGCGTTGTAATGTAACGTATGCATATGACGTTACCCGCAAGCAAAGAGCTTTTCAGGTATGCCAAATTACCCATAAAACAAAACAAACACGTTCACGATTCAAATGTTATTTAACTGGTAAACTACCTGTACAATAATAAAATATGCGTGCCGCAGAAAAAAAGAAGAATCCTACACGAATTACAAACCCGACGGGCGGACGGGCTTTCATTCTTGAAGGATGAAGAATATCAGATAGCGTGCAATAAAAATATTTCAGACTTCCGGTCGGCGATGTTTAGGAGACGACATAGTAGGAAAAAAAACCGACCAATGCCCCTTTTTCCAGAGGGCTTGGGGGTCGAACCAGGTCGCAGACACTTGTCCAACATGTGTTCCCTCTTAAAAAAAAAATTGCAATAAAGCAATGCATGTGTATATTGCTCATATACATGTACAATACATACAACAGAGAGCCTGTGTGAATTCGTCATGACCTTTTGGAATACGCCATGATTAATCGGGGGAAATAAATTCCGTCGGCCATGTAAATTGGAAAAATAAATGAATCGATTATAATATCAATAAGCGAAAATGGATTTGTTGGTATTGTTTTATTGTTTCGCACGTGATTCCTAGGGGCACTGTGTCAGTGCGTATAGATGATTCAGGTTAAGGATGATGCATAAATTAATCACTTTTGAATTATTTTAAAAGTGTTTAAAGCTAAACGTTAAAAAATCTATTATTCAGTACTAATAACCTTTCTTCCAAGGATGTATGAAAATTTTAAGTTTTACACAGAGAAAAATATTTTTGTACGGAGAAACATTTTGTATCGTAGGTATATTGTATTTTTACTATTTTTTGGCAAGCAGATTATTTGAGTGTTTCTAGTTAATGTAAAAATACACAACTATTGTAAAATATACTATACATCAGGAACTAGTTCATTAGAATTTATGATGAATGATCTATTTAAAGAAAATATTTTCAGCTTATTAGCCCATCCAGGGGACAGGGTTCGTGCATTTTTTATGAATCTAGTATATTTCTTGAATCATATGTGATCAGTTTGTATTCGTATTCTCTATCCACAAACCTAATAGTTTTAGACATATATTCAACACATTAAGATACCATACTGACGTGGATGCAAGTGAATACATGGTCACAGGCATTAATCGCAGCACCAGTATTCACAAAATTCTATATAGAGTGCTCAGACACTCCTGTACAATATGGATACCTTTAAACTAAACCTTTTTAAATAAAACGTGCTGTTTTTCATTGCAGAAATGAATATAGCTCAAAATTTTGCATTGTCGCATGGGTTTTAGGGGGTTGATGGCTGACTGGATAAAGTCATACTTAATTGTAAGGCGACAATGTATTGTGGCGGATAATGATAATAGAAGACAAATCTGAATGGGAAGAAGTGAACTTTGGCGTCCCGCAAGGATCAGTTCTGGGAGCCCTTCTTTTCTTTTTGTATGTTAACGATATGCCGGGAGTGTGTGAGCATCTCACAATTCTGTTTGCACAATAAGAAGAAACCTTATGTCACAAATGACACAAGCTATAGAAGAAGATTTAAATAACTATGGTGTGAGATTCACTAATAATAACTTACATTTAAACATAAAGAAAACAAATCTAATAGTTTTTAACAGATGTGACGAACCAACTGAAGTTATACATAAAGAATCAGGTACTTACTAGTGCGAGTGATGGTGCTTTCTGGGGGTAAAGATTGATACTGATTTAAAATGGAAGCCACAGGTCGATGCCATCAACAGTATATCCAATTTGTGCTACTGTTTACGAACCATATTAAACCCAGTTCGAAACTGCTCTCAGCGTGTATGTGCAATGTTTAATTTAAATTATAGATATTCTTATAAACCTGTGTTCCTTCAACATAAAATACCCTTGCATCCGTTTTTATACTTGAGTGTGCCAGGTTTGTCAGCGACAATTGTAACGATTTTTTCAAAAAGTCAGTAAACATCAGTATGAGACGCGTGCAATCGCAAACAATCACTTAGTGCCTCCTCGTACTTGTCTTACGAAGATGCAAAACAGCTCCATTTAACAGTGCATTAAGTTTTGATATACCTATCCTTCTAGTTTTTGCAATATTAAAACTTATTTCATAAAACCACCAGAGATATGCTAAAGCTTCTAGTTTTAAGGAAGTAAAACTGATTTGTTTTATTTAGAACACTCTGTATACTATGTGATATAAAATGATGCATCAATTTTCGTTGTCCTGAACCAGTTTTGTGGCAGTTGTCTTTGTTTTCCATATCCCAAGATGGTTAAAATTGCCTTCTTGATTTTTTTTCTGTTCATTGCAGGCAAGTGTCGGTACCTTTCGTTAAATACTCCACACGTTAGACTAATATTCTTGTCACACTCCCCAGTGATGTAGAATGCATTTAAAATATCTTCATTTGTATAATTTTAGTGTATGGATTTCTGTCGAATAATTTACAAAGAACTGTCAAATGAGCAATGTGTTCGTTTGTTACTTGTAATAATACTTATAGCTTGCTAATATTGCAATTAAATGAATTTACTGATAATAGGGAAACTGGTCACAATAAATACTTTAAGTACTACTACAAATTAATACAAGAAAAGATAATGCATCATTAGGTACACAGAGGGTTCTGAAAGAAAAAATCAGTTTTACTTGCTTAACACTTAGGAGCTTTGACATAATTCTGACGGTTTTATGAAATAAGTTTTAATATTTCAAGAACTATACCAGGAATATAGGTGCAACAAGCTTTAATGCCGATCGATGCAAAATTTTGCGCTACGTTAATTTCTGCAATGACAAACGCCCAGTTCCATTTAAAAAAAAGTTTTTTAGTTTAAAGTTATCCATGTTGGACATCATGGGTTTCTGAACAACCTGGGTAGAATTTTGTGGTTACAGGTGCCACGATCAATGACTATGACCATGTACTTGCATCCATATCAGTATGGTATCTTAATGCCTAATGCCCTATGAAATATTTAATTTTATTGAAGAGTTTAAATGCATTTGGCATATCAAAATTTTGACAAAATTGCAAATATCTTAAAAACTATTAGATTTACGAATAGGGAACATTAATATAAACTGGCAGCAAATGATCCACAAAATACATTGGATTCATAAAAATTATAATATTCCGTTTAAAATAACAAAGTTAATATAAAGCTGAAAATATTTTCTTTAAATACGAGTAGATTATAGTCGACCATGACTACTCTGAAAGTTTTAAAATGAAATGCAAAGTGGAACTTAAAGAAAAATGTAATAAATCACACCCTGCATATTCCAGTTAGTTTATTGTAGTAATCCACTACACAATTAATAGTCAAATACACAAATGCGATTGCGAAATTGTACTGTACTCTAGTTTTATTTCAAATAACATTAATAAAATATTGTTGAGTTACCCAAAATTGTAGTTAACCTCACAAGAAAACCGTAACGATAATCATAATATTCTGTTAATTTCACAAACCCAATTGTCTCCTTCAATTAAATTCAAAATACTTATACTAGTGTTGGATCTCATAACACACTTCAATAGCTGTCATTATATTAACGAATGTTTATACTTCGCATACCACGATTATGGTAAATTTTACCAGGTACACCTTCGTCTCTATAACACGAACTTTTAAAACAGGCTCCATATATCCAATAATCTGTATCTGTATCTAGGCTAGTAATTTTAAGCGTGTATCTAAAGTGCTGCTGAGCATACAAATACATATACTTACGCATATAACATACACAAGCAAGATTGTCCTAATTTCCCTTAAATTGTACATACACTACTATTTCTGGTTATCCTAAATACTGCGCGTTTCATAAAACGTCTAAAGCTAGATTAAGTAGATAATCTGACATTTTAATCCCAATTAACTAAGTTTATTATCTTTAAACCTGTCTACACTTGTCACTTGATGTGTAACTAGGTTCATTATTTTTACGGTTTGTGCTAAATGTTCTATGTTTACCTAATGATAAATGTTATCTGCAATCAATTTTGTTTTTGTGTATGTATACATAGGAGACGTCAACTTCTGTGTACGTACTTTCAGTAGAATAAGGACAATCTCTAAACTCGTGATTTTTTTTTCGCTTTTTTGATTTTAATTATTAAAAATATATGAGTCATCGTTTGTTTTGAAACACGTCTGTTTTGTTTTCTCTTTAATGTTGTGTCATTAATAAAATTTTAAATTTCTGTCGTTTATGCGGAAGCGGGGCAAATTGTTATTGTTAATTTACACAAATAACAACCAGGGAATAATGTTTATTTCCATCAAAATAATTCGTTCAAAGTTACAGAATTAACAAACAAGGTGAAACTTTATATTTATGAGGATGATAAAAAGTTTGTGAAAGGGACACACACGAGTCGGGCAGCAACACATGATGTTTAACAAGAAGTTGAAATTGATTAATTTTACCGAAAAGAAAAACATAAACTACAGATATGAAAAACTATTATTATTGACCAAAATCACCGATACTTTAAAATTTGTTAGATTTCCATCATCGATATATCACAAATGCTATGAAAACCATTCTAAATTTGCCGGCCTTGGATATTTACACTAAGGGGGACGCAAGTATTGGGGGCACAACCACCGAAATTATAAATCCTATCTTTGAAATTGGTAGTTTCTCCTATGATAAACCCCTTCAAGGTCGTCTTGGATTGGGGATGAGTGGATAGCAAAACAGAAACCGGGGATTCAATACAGCAAATCTGATGGTACACTGGTGGATCGAAAAGAATCACAGGTTCTGGAGCTGGTATATATAATGAAACCTAGAATTATAAAGCATATATGGCATTAGGACAATATGTCACCGCATACCAAACGGAAATACTAGCTATAATAGAGACATGGGCCCGAAGGGCATTGAAGAAACAACCCAGTCGACGTTAACATTCTATTAGATAACCTCTAAACTTGAAACTACCTGGAAAACTTAAGAACCCTGGCTAAACACGACAAAATCACTTTGGTGTGGGTGCCGTGCTATAAGGGCATACCAGGCAACGAATTAGCAAACAAGCTAGCAAGAAAAGGTCCTGAAACAGTATTGGTTGGACCTGAACTGAGTCTGGCGATAACCATGATTGCGAAACGTGGTGCAGTGGCTGAGTGGATCACAAAGAAAACACCAGGTGTAGTGGAACAGCGTTGAAATGCAGATACACAGCAAACGGATGTGCTGGCTCTCAACCGAGTACATCTTACAATGGTGACGAGTCTGCTAATAGAACACGACTGTTTAAGCAAATACCTACATAGAAATTACATCTTTAAAAATGCTAATTCTATGTATCTACTGATAGATCTACCGGAAAACGTTTACCACACAGACTACTAAACCTAGTAAAAGATTTTATGTAGAGAAATTCACCAGGTACTGAATAATACAATGGCCCTTAGACTACGGTGTTAAAGACATTATGAAATGACCTGACTGGTACAAATCAAATCAAATCTGATTTCGAGCAACAGTCCTAATAGCAACGATGTTTTGTTGAATCTAATGTTTCCTTTTTTTACGTCGATCGAATAACTTGCACTTTTCGTACATATAGAATTTTTTTTATTTATTATTTTAAATAAAACAAGTTTATTAAAAATAGCTTGAATTTTTCCTACGAAGTTTGTTGGTTTTAGTACTTTTTAACCCACTAAATAAAATCAATTTTTGTCCTTTGGGGGTGGCTAATCATTTTCTGCACCACTGCAGCGAGATACCAAACAACGGTGCTGCATATTTTCAATCCTAGTGGCAATTTTGTCTTGCTAATAAATTTCCTATTTCAGTACCTGTCAATTATGGTGAACTACTTTACACGTTCTTTGAGTTAGAAACTTTAGCTTTAAATCCTTGATAAGAAAGAAAGTGCTGTTGCAAATCCGTAATACACTTTTTTATTTAAGAGCAAACCGAAAAATCATTCTAATGTAACCAACAACCAATCCTTCGTATATATAAATCTTTTAGAAGCGATCAGAAAAAGCCATTATTCGTCATCTCCTTTAAGTAGCAAAAAGCCGATCCTCATTTCTAACACGTAACCGCGTATTGCGTCGTATATTTCGCCGTCTCATACGAGAATTTCTAGGAATTTACCCGGTCAGGAGAAAGGAAAAGAGTAAAAGGTTGCAACCGCCCTCGCAATATCCTATTACAAGCCCACAGTATGGAGGACGAAAACATTCTCGTCCCGGCTTACCTAAGCTTGGACTACATTGCACTGCTTTCTGACTTGGTGTCAGACTAAAATAAAAACATTATCTTTACCTAATAATATAAATATATTAAACATTTTAATGGAATTCTGCAGTTCTACAGTATTATTCCAGTTTAGCGTTAAGTAGCCGCGAGTTGAATAAAGGCAGACGGAAAGAGAGCTGGACCACGATGACACCTCTCTAGATGAAAATTTGTGTCACCGGGCAACAATATTCTATTTATACAACGCTCAGGAAAAATCCCCAGATAAAGTGCATCCTATATAACCATCCGCACGTGTCAAACTCTTCCGACTCTTAACGATTTATCATCTAACACCATTTTCTATTATACCGCGGCGTAATTCCGTTGTATCATCACTTAAATCCAACTACAACGATTATAGAAAAAAAAAATAAAACTAGTTAGTATTAAGTAATTAAGTTCGCGAACATCGATGGTATCTCAATATAACTGTCTCCTCTCATATCTCACAACTCAGACGGTACGCATGAATTATGTAACGTTATCAGTTTAGTAATTTTACTCGTTTGTCCTCGCTGATATTTTTAATTCAATTTGTCTCGGAAGGAATCGGGTATTGTCTCTGCGCAAAAATTGGGCCAAATCGGCGTCAGCCAAAACAATAGATAATCGACACGAGGTCAAGGAGGCTTGGCGATAGCTGTTTCCAGGTGGCTTAAAAAATCATATTTTTTTGCTGCGTTAGATAAAAATATTATTTTTGGATGGGTACTTAAATAATATCCTTAAGAGATACAAGGCATTTATTTTGAAACAAAGCTTGGCAAAGTAGCGATTTGGCTAAAAAACACATTTTTGCCTGATTTTTAAACTTAACGATATAAAAATAGATGATATTTACATCTCTATGGAAAAGTTAATTATAGGCCAAAAATCTCGCTCGATGTTTTACTATTTCTTTGTTGTTGATCTATATGAGCTATCAGCATTTGAACTATTGTTTCTATTCGATTTATAAAACCGGGTTTAAGATAGTTATTTATCATATCTATAGCAACAACTCAGCTTCAGGCACGAGCCGGAGACAAGTGCCTAAAAGAGTTAGAGCGTTGTAAATGACCTACTGCACGACATTTGTATTAGATTGTTTGGCTGTGAAAATACTTAGATTTTATTTAAATTATGGTGTGATGTAACAGGTGAATTGGTACCGCTGAATTTTGACAATTAGACTGTCTATGTAAAAGTAAATCTTTTTATAATGATTTTTCGATAATAACAATTAAAACAGCAATAAAAATACCGACAAATGTGTTTTTTTTTTAACAAAATTAAAGCAAATTCTGAATATTTTACATGGGAAATAACTGTGAAATTAAAAAAAACCAGTGCATGTTACCACAGTGCGGTAAAATATTTACCGCACCGGGGCGGTACAATGAATCTAATATTGTGTTGGCTGACAGGTAATGCTATGTTTACAGGTGACGAACACAAAAACTGAATTTACAACCCCTTTTTTAAAGAGGATATGACATTTATTAAATAGTATATTATTTTACAATATTTCAATCTCAGTTTATAATACAGAGCGTCAACACTGCTTTGTTAAACCAATGGTTTTTGTTTTAGGGGTGATTAGTCGTCCCAAACAAAATCGGTTTCACGTAAAACCTGTTTTCGCCTTAATTTGAATTAGGTACACTACCGTTCGTATATTTGGGACGATTAAAAATACGTTTTTTTTTTAATTAGAATAAAAACAGTTATTTGTAATTTATGAGATAGAAGATAATACTATTGTCAATTATGTTCATATATATAGAAATGTATACTCTTCCATATAAAACACAATTAATTGTTAATATTTAAATTTTGTTTGTTTTTTTCGAGTTTTTCTTAGTCGTCCCCAAATATATGAACGGTAGTGTACATACTTGCACCAAGATAAAATTATCACTTATATTAATCTATGAATACATTCTCTTTGAAAAAGAAAATGATATTTAAGGGTACACAGAAAATCGCCAGAGAAACCGGTGAACATTTATTTCTCAAACTGAAATCGATTAGTCGATTCTGTCACAGAAGCTCTTAAACATCGCTTTCAAATTGGGATTTTTGAGATGGATTTTGTGACCGGTTTATTAAATCGATTGCAAAATCTTCTTGTAAAATCTATTACGGTTTTTAAAGATAACTAATTTTTATTCGCAGTAAATATTCATATAAAGGATTTATATTTCAAGTTATTCATGATTATTTCTAAAAACGGCGTAATATTAAATTAAATCCCTCAAAATATATCATCTTAAATAATTACGTAACAGAGGTATATGACGATATGTTGCAATCCATTTTTTTCCTCTTCAGTATGACCAACAATAAGTAAATAAAATTTACTAAAAAGACAAAAATCTTATTTTTAAAAATATCTTTTAAAAGAATCGAAATCGGTTTTAAAAAATGTGGTATCTATATATTTTTAAATTTTAAATACTGGTCGGTTCCTTTATTGTAAAGCTAAGTATCTCAACTCCAGTTTTATAAGAAAATATTTAAAACAAAAGCTATATTCAAGCACTCACACAATAACGCTACCGCATTGTAGGCAAAATTATACTTTTGCATGTTTCCTTTGATCAATAAGAAAGAAGCATTTTTATAATTTTGGCACTTAAATAACATTAGGTGTAAAATAAGGTTTCGGGTAAATAAATTAATTAAACGTTATAATTTTAACCACACATTAAAATTTGTGCTTATGAGGGAATATCGCGAACTGATGTAATCGCAGATTCTGATCAAAATTTGTATAGATAAAGTTTTATTCAAGAGCACTCTTTATTGTGGCGAAAAAAGTGCAATCTGACTTTGAAATTCGCCCCAAACTTCTTTTATCCAAAATAACTTTTGAACGGTGGGAGATAGAACAAAAGTGTCAATGGTGAACTGGTTGTCCTTCCAGAATTACCAATTTTGAGTGGGTGGCTAATAAGAAAGAAAATTCCCGCTCCCAAAGTGCTAAGCATGGCAAGAACATCACGGAATAATTTGATTAGAAGCACTAATAATAAATTTATATTTGGTAGGTAAATAAACTTTGATGTTATAATACTTCTTTATTGACGCCGCACACTTAAGTAATTGTTAACTTCAAACGTAACTGCCTTATTCCAAATGTATATATGGTTTGTTGCTATGTCAACAAGCTCAGCTAGCAAATATGATTAACTCCATATAATCGAAATAAATATTTTGTCTTTTAAATGAGATATTTTTAATTACGTACAAACAACGCGTATGTTGTGTTTAAGGTTTCATTGCTTGGAATAAAATAATCTGTGGTTTCTTCAAATTCAATTTTTTTGCGTACAAAAATAGCCCATTGCCAATTAGGTGCATTAGTAAGGTTACTGCTCTACATTCGTGATATCATTGCTACCTACATGTTAACATTGTCTGTGATGCCAATTAGATCCATTTGATTAAATAATATACGCACACCTATGTATCACATAGGAATATTTATTGCTTAGAAAGTGCAATACTTGGAATGTTTCAACAGCAAAATCGCGCTCCATTCAGTTCCTGCACCGTTGCTTGAGGCCGTTCAAGCTGCTATCATAATCAAGAATGACGTGTCGATTACAAAATCAAGGCAGCTAACATTGTAAAACTTACATATACATACTACCGCTATAACAACTGGTCTTATGTTCTCCCAATAAGTCGTACTTATGACAAGAGAAATGCAATACCGATTCAAACAGGTTTCAAGTTATTTTTTTTTCTTCCCCGATCGACGCGCCCTCTACATACCATTACCGGCGAACGAGTTATTAATAGCGCAATTTCTCTAAACTCGTGGAAAAATGTCGATTTTTGCATTCTCGTTTCTTTCGGCCAGGTCGGGAAAGGCTGGGCGTGGTACCTTTATTCTCTTGCCGGTTTTATTAATTGGTTTGCTCTATAGGTATAACAGTTATTAAGAGCAGTGGCATTTACATACGTACGTGCGCATACCGCATTCTCGCAAATGTGGTAATCGCGTTAGGGAATGGGTAAAAAAAGGTTCCAATATATAGTTATGAAATTATTATAGGGATTTGTAAATGTCTGTCGACTCTGTCGAGAGACGCTTTTCGATACAATGTATAATTATTGAAATTTAATTAATCCTGATCTCTTAAAGTGTGACACCTTTATACTAAAGGATTAAAAAAAAAGTAATTTGTAAAAAAGATACTATATTTTCTAAGTACCTAAATATATTTATTTAAAAAGGTGGGAGTTAGTGAAATATAATTACATGAACCTCAAATATTCTTTTTAGGAGAATAGGCAAAATAAGAATGTTTTTTTTTAATACCTTTTGTCAGAATAAGAGGAAAAATACCTATTTTTGCAAAAAATAAACTACAAAAGGATGTTTTAATAGCTAAAATTAGAGTAGTTGACATGCTAGTTCTTCAAGCTTTCTTTTTAAATTGAGGCTAGGTTTCTAATGGAATACTTCAGTTATTTTTTGGAGAAATCAAATAACATTTTATTGGTTTTGTACTAAAAAAGTTTTAATACATTTCATTAGTTCATACACAACACAATTTTATACAATCATTTTCTATTGTCCTTTTGTCGTACACTATTGCCTTAAATTAAGATGCTCATTTACAATGAATTAATAATTTCTGCCGAATGTAAATCTGAAATGATTTTTAATAATATTGTAAAAATTGTTAAGTTTTGATTGTCGAAAAAAAATTAAAATTTAAATAAAGTTAAATAACTTTACATTAATACATATTCAAAATAAAATAAAGTATTAGAAAGATCATGTTCTTTTTATAGAACAATAACAAGGAAAATGTCAGAGATGGCGAACTTACAGTGCCTTACATGTTAAATAGACAAATTGTTAAACTGTAAAACGTCATCTATTGAGACTTTCACGTACTAATTTGGAGGGCGCCAAACTGAAACTGTTACATATTATTTATTATTATTATTATTTACATTTACATTTTCACAAGTTTCTATTTACTTGGTCCTTTTTCCCCTACCACATCGGTCTAAAGACAAGATGAGTAGGTGGTGCTAATGATTATTCTACCCGTCCAACACCCGACGAAGCATGCTCCACATACTTAGGAGAACAGACTTCTGCTCGTTCATTTCATTAGTCCAAGCGATCCTCTGTCTTCCCTGTCGAGCTGATTGAGAAGGCTGAGATGTAGCGATCTCAGAAACATCACAATCAACATTTGCCACTTGGGATTGGTCTCTCATTGTCATCCATAAATTTTGTTACAAATGTGTCATTACAACAATTCCAATTTAAGTCCTTTTGTCTCGACCCCCCGGAGTATCTCTTCTTACTCGTGCTAGGAATAACTTCGCGAAGTCCTAACTCTATCTCTATTTCCTCCTTTATTTGTGCCAATCTCTCAACCGGGTTTCTCTTATTAATCATTAACGATCTTCGTTGATCTAAGATATTCTGTATAGTTTTCCCTCTCAAAACTGGGAACTGATTAGTAACACGTCGATGCAGTTCCAATCCATAGCGAACCGATTCTGACTCTGCCTTAGTTAATAGATAATAGCCTCGAACAACGAATTCATTCATTTCATTAGTCCATTTCGTCCTCTGCCTATATCGAGTATTATGCGCTTGGGTGGTCTCCAGCTCTATATCTGTCGAAGCACATTCAGCGCTCGGGGCTATCGTGTGGGTAATCCTTAATTCGCTTGCCTTTCTTGTGGTTCTCGATCGCAGGGTGATACCACTCGCTCCATCAGCCCCTGTGCCAGTCTTGGACTCAGTCATCACGGCGTCTCCAGGCAGGGGAAGACTGGCTCTCTACCATGCCACATCTTGCACTAGTAAATGTTGATTGAATGCCCAAAAATCAGTGAAATGTCTACAGAATTCACTTAAAAATTTACTTTCACTAAACGTCAAAAATAAAAATGTCACAATAAAAGAGTGTTAAAACACACTCAAAAGGGGACATACGAGTCCCAGAAACACTACCGCTATACCTTATTAATATAGGCAACACGACAAAACAACAAGGACCCTAATTCAACCGCTTTAAAAAAATTTAAAGTATAATAATGTATCCGCGTACATGAACACGTCCGTTCGTGACATACACACGACTATTATTATATTATTATTATTATTGGGCTTGTTTTGGTTCTTTCCTCGGACGGTTCTATTACCGTCCAAAGCAGTTGACCTATATCAATCGTGATATTAGGTTTGTTTTCGTTCTCACTTTGGACGGTTCTATTACAGTTCAAAGTAAACGCCCACCCAGGTAGTAAACGATTTCGCACTATACGACAATATCACGATTGATATAGGTCCACTGCTTTGGACGGTAATAGAACCGTCCGAGGAAAGAACCAAAACAAACCCATTGTCGTATAGTGCGAAATCGTTTACTACCTGCGCGGGCGTTTACTTTGAACTGTAATAGAACCGTCCAAAGTGAGAACCAAAACACACCTATTATTATTATTATTGACTGGTTCGGCTTTTCACCAAATCCAACAACACATTTTTAATATTCCTAGTTATTTTTTATATTATATTAAATACACACATTAATTTTACAATAATTTTTTTTTAAACTGTAATCTTACATAAAGTTACGGTTTCTTCAAGTTCCTAAAATACTTCCACGTTATGAGATCTTAAAAGAGTTTGATAACTCCATGAATTAAATGCATTTTTATGTCTGTTTTAAAATAGATTTTGCACATGACAGAACAAAATGCTCCAATATGTCGAGTTCTCCACAGTGATGTCTGTCGTTCTCTTTCAGGTAAATTTTTCTTAAGTAGCTGTTATAGATTCACAAAAGATTTTACTCATAAACAAACAGGAAGGAACTCTTTATTGAATATTGCAGTACAGAATACATGAAGTTGTTGTATACTTAACCCAAAAGTGCAACCATGGCAGGGTTTATAGTCTATTGTTGGAATCACCATACTAGCAAAAGCAATGAAAGGACAATAACACTAGAGACTGATTCGAGTTTTTGCCTAACTGGCGTTGTCAGCGTCACTCTAAGTATAAACCCGCTTTCATTGTTATCGCATCTCGTGATTGTCTACTAAGTAATCAAGAGTTTAGATGTGCGCCCTTAGGGGACATAAGCCAAACTCTAACCTGCGAGGCGACCGCAGCGTAAGCCTTTCATTGCTTTACCAACAATAGACCACAAACCCCATCATGGTGGCATTTTCCGGTTGTTTTTAAGCAATTTTTCTTTGATGATTTTGTTGAATATTTACCAAATACTATTAAAATCAGAAAAAAATTACAACTGTATAAACAAATAGTTAAACAAATATAAAGGGTATACACATAACAATTAATTGGACATTACAATGTGTGGTCAACATTACAAAACTATACCTATACCACGTTAGAATTCGAAAAAGCGGAAAGTCATCATCATCAAACGAAATGTAAACGCTGCCACCTAACGGGAATTCCACGTACTACCACTATCTTCTTTTTTGCGGTAGCAATAATATAATTAATATAAATACTCATGATAGTAGTTAAATAAATATACTTTAGCTACATTTTTTTTCAAACAAAACGGTAGATACCATAATCCTACAATAAATTTGTACCAGTGACCTTTTCTCAAAAAAAAAGTATCCCAAGTGTATTTGTCTTCCTTTGTATCTTCGTTGCAAATTATATTTGCCTATAATACATATCAAAGTTGCCCCGCTCTATATATTAGCAAAAGTATGTATCAAAATGCACATTAAAATCATTTCCTCATTTTAAGTGGATAATAATAATGATTTCTCAATTTATTTATACCTCCTTGCATGTTATCATGTAAACAAGACAGATTGGTGGAAATTCTATCGAATGCGAATATTGCAGGTGATTCATTCAGAAATGGTATTTACTCTCAAAAAAATTTCCGAGAGCGTCTGTGAAGGATCTTAATGGGCAAGGTAAACGCATGGCAACGTTTGTTTGGATATATTCCCGACTTAGTACATCATAGATAACATAAATTAGATTCAATTTGACCTGTCTGAGTTCAGTTGAACTTCTTTATTGTTTGAAATAATATTTACATGTCCTATTGTCCGCGTACAATATAAATTGTGACTTGATGAAGTATTTTTATATACCTAAATACCCCGATTAAATCTTTTTGTTATCCGACGACATTTCGTGTTACTTCAAGGTTAACAAATTTAGCATCCGCAAATTTACTTTGACGTATGTGTTTACTTCCCCAATTATATTGCGAAAATTATGACATTAAACATTAAAGGATATCCCTTAATTTCTATTTAAAATTCACACAGCCTTAGATGCGCCTCTTTCCCACGGCATCATAGCTGTATATTTTAATAGTACGCCCATGAGTTCGATTCCGAAAGTCATTGTCATCGCATTTCCTTGAAAAAAAAAGTTCCCTCTCACAGATGGAAATTAAAAGCAATCATCAAACGGCGTCCTCCACATTCTCGAATAACGGAAAGTGACCGCGGGTAAAATATGCCCACATTTCATCCTCGCTTTTAGGGTGATTGTACGTGCATGCATATATATAATGGGGGAAGAGATCGGTGGCTTTTTCAAAGAGTAGTACACATTTTCTAGTAACAATATGAAACGTACGCTTGTACATATGTGCCCGCATACAATTTAAAAGCTAGAGGCATGCGACACAGATGAGATATAGATGTAATATCTATTATAGGATGCCCATGTGCAAAGTAGCAGAGCAGCGTGTGTTTGGTCAGCGAGAGTGGGCAAGTCAGTAACTCATCGGTACGGGTCAACCAACACGCACAGCAAACAGCCCCTATCGTTTGTCCCACTACATCAAACTGGAAACTTATGCATGTACAGCACTCAAAGTATTCATAGATTATTACCATCCATGCAGGAGTTATAATTGTGAACGATAGAAACCGCAAACGACAACCGGACGGTTTTTCATTGAACAAAAACAGCTAGCTAGAGGCTACGATATTTTATCGCGACAATGAGGAACTGGAAACCACAGGTTTTCGCGGAATTTCTTTCCTTTTTTTAACTGATTTACTTATTTTTGTTTGGACTGATGTCTGATTATATACGGTTTATATTAGTGCTAAAATTATAAGTTTTATAATTGTTACCGCAAGCATTATTTGTTTATTACACAGACCGCAAATGGAATGACAGATAAATTGTTAAAAGCGATAATGGGAAAACTAATAATCAAAAGAAAACAATATCGTCATTAATCCCATTAAAAAAAATAAAATAAAAATAAATAAATAAAATAAAAAGAGATACTTCTTGGTTTCAATGCCTGTTAACTTTTTCAAATCATTTTTAGTTATTGGTATTGATTCTTATTGATATCGTTGAGCTTGTCTTTATGTTTCCTTTCTTTGTTGACCTTTTTTTGTAATATCTTACGTTTTTTTTTTTTTTTTACTTTGGAAATATAGGTTGAAAGAAAGTACCTTACATATTTCTGTTTTTGGATATAGTTGCTCAAGTCTTATCCAATTTTCTTCTGTATTTTCTTGTTTAACATTTTTTCCATATTTACTCTCATTATCTGAAATTAGTTTTTTTCAATTTGTTATTTTGATATTTGTACATAAATGTCAAAATGAGAAACGTCAAACAATTTAAAAATATAAAGAACATAACACTCTTCGGATAAACAAACATATACTGCAATGTATGTTTGTTTGTCCGAAAAAAATAAATTAAATAATAAATTGTTTGAGGTTTTTTATTTTGACGATGATATTTAGGTATATACAAATATCCAATTAACAAGTCGAAAGAAATTAATCTGAGTTAATGAAACTAAATATGGGAAAAAATTAAATAAAAAAATACAGAAGAAGAAACAATATTTAGATAAGGCTTGAAAATGTTACAAACCCGTAACGAAACATCGTAATTTAATTTTTCTATATAAATATAGTTAATATAAAGCGCCCTACGTGATGAAAGGGAGGCGAACTTGCACAAAATTTAATGCTAATCGTTAGAAATTAATCTTTCTATTTATTTAACCTTTTTTTTTTCAAGAAATTATCAGTAGACTATTTTAATTGCTAAAATGGCAATAATTCAGGTAACTCCATTTTCTTTTGGAAGGTTGCAGCGTCAAAAGACCTACATACGTTAACTGATTAATACGGGAGAAACTGTAAAATCTTAAATATTCTAAGGAAAAAGCTACCAAGTTTTATTTTTAAGTAGATTAAGTTGCAACAATTTGAGTCCAACTAGTTTTGTATGTGGGTTCTGTCATTATAAAAGAAGTACAGCGTTTTAAAAATGTTTTTTGACTCTTGAACTAAATTTCGGGGAAAGTTGTAGTTAATTTATTTAGTTTTAATTTAAGTAAGAAAGGACATAAGTATCGATAAACAAAAAATTCCTTTTTTGAGAAAAATAATTGTAAAATTTTTGATGGCTTGTAAGATCCGTAGGTACAGAGAGCTCAATCTGCTCTATTCCCCAAAAAATATGTAGTTTTATAAACTATTATTATTATTATTACGCAATTGGCACAGGTCCCTAGAAATTGTGAAGTTGGATTTATAGTATTGATTTTGTAATAAAGTATATAAAAAAAAATAGAAGTACAAGCTTTCTTGCAATTTTACATACAAATTGACTGGCCGGCATTGTACATACCTACTATTTTTTCATTATTCCGAAGCCGTGTCGGTGGTTGAATAGTTTGCATGCTCGTCTTTCATCCCGCAGGCGCTGGTTCGATTCCAGGCTGATGTAGTGATTTTTAAAATCAGAACATGTCTTCTTCTCGGATAGGAAGTAAGGTATTTAGGCGTTTTCATGTCGAATATGTCCTATTTTGAGAACAACTTTGTCAGATGCCAAAATAAAAGGCGAATCCTTTATTTTAACGCCTCCGTACGCCCATCAGGAACAGCCTTGGCTGTAGGTACCATGTCGTTTCGATGTTTGACATGGAAAGAATCCATTGGAACCCCTTCGGATTCGGCAAAATTTCCGTAGGGATGGTACAATACATCAATATAGATGTATCTAGAAGTGTTAGGATTGATCAGTGTAGATAATAAAATCTACCGAAGAATAGTGGGAAAAAAAGCTCTAGAATAAACACGAACACAACAGTTCTTAGAAAAACAAACATCTGAATTGTGAACAAAGACAGGAAGACGATTTGATTAATAGGGTCACTAATCGGTCAATACAGACGCAAATTCTCTATTGAGTATCATCGTAGAAAAACAAAAACAAATATCGAGTATAAGTCATCAAAAAAGATTATAAATTTGTTTGAGTTTCAAACTTTTTCCTTTAGAATGCTGGGGAGATTTAACCCACGGCCTGACAGAGTTCCCGAAAGATCATAGAGAACAAAATTTTCCAGGTCATTTTCCAGGAAAAGAGAGATTACAATAAGTCCAAAAAGGTGAAAACAGGCCCACATATCCATTTGCAGATATCTCAGAAAAACCACGGTCCTTTTTCTCAAAAAAATATGACAGATATCATCTTGTTCGCATTAACTCATAACATCTTACAGTATTTAATACTTACTTGAACAAATTGTGATGCAATAACCATTGCTTTTAACACTAAATTACCTCTCACGATCAATTAAATTTTGTACAAACCAGACCTTTACAGAATCAAATGCAATATCTACTTCAATAACGCTTTATTATATCAGGTGTTTAATTATTTTTGCTAAGGTTTATCCAATTTTAATTCTCCACTATAATTTAGTAAATTAAAATTGCCGGGCATAAATCCCATCGCACAATGATTATTACCCTTCGCTGAGAGCTTTTCGCAACGGAGATATATTTTTTTTATCCAATCGAAGGCAACGGGCACTTTTTTCCCGGTGCCCCTGCTGTGGCACGCAGCGTAAATTATTTAAAGGAAAGTAGTCCGTGAAGGTGAGTGGCCTAATTTCTTCGGGGCTCGCTCCGTTGACATTTTCAATCGGTCTGCCTCCGTGAACTTTGTATAAATAACTCTTAACTCGGTTTAAATGTAATTTTAGATCGATACGCACACGGCATCGTTCTTCTGCAGCACTTTAAGTGCACCTTCGCTCTAATACATTGTACATTAACGTGTACTTTCTAATTAGCGCGCTGTTCATCCGATTTCGTTTGGGCGAAGCGATGGAGGCGGTGATATTGCTTCACCGCGATATCCGGTGTTTATACATATACCGCGCGTAAGCGTGATGTATAATATGCAAGAAAATTTACCCATGCACGACAGCATCGAAAGGTAACGTAAACCTACCGATTCAATGTAAGTGGTGGGTTTATTAGGTCATTATTTTAATTCGAACGCATTAGGGGTCATCTAACGCGCCCGTTGATTTATTAGAAAGTGTCTTATATCTTTGTTTTTGCAACACTGTGTGTTGGCGTAACACTCTGAGTGTACGAAACACACTGCGTTAATAAATGATAAAACGATTCAATAGTCATTGAGGTACTAGCACACAAAATTATCGACGGGTGGCAATTGACGAAATAGTTTTGACCATATATGTCATACTACTATATTGCTGACACATCCTAAAAAATTCCGAAATCAAAGGGGGATGGATATATATCGGAAACTCCTACTTGTTCTTGACGTAACGTGCGCATGCGCGTAATTTTAACGCAATAAACATGAGAATCAGTTGACGTTGACAGTTCAAATTTGTGTTATTTGATTATTTATTTATATATTCTTGATTTACTCCTCACACTGAAATTTATCGAATTATTTATCGAAATGGATAGAGAACAATAATTATTATTTGGTGCTGCATCATTGCTTCAGCAAGTGCTTGCGGGAGATTCTATAATAACAACATATTCATTTGCTAATGATGAAATTGGAGCTGCAAAATATTGGCAACACATGCACACGGAATGAGAAAAGTTTTCCCTAAGAAAGGTTTTCAGCTTGCATGACGAGGTCTGGTATATACGCAAAGGTTACATCTGAAAATAGTTTTGAAAACTTTGTTTTTTGGGGATTTTGCCTATCTAACATTATCTTGGTTAATTACACCGTTTAGCGGCGATGGACACCTTATTGAACAGCAGATATTATTCAATTATACAGGCTTTCTCAAGTTAGAATTTTAATCGAACATATATTAGGCATATGTTGACAGTGGTTCTTATCGACTAATATATTTTGAAAATTCAACTTTTTGAGCAACCTGGCCAAAATGAAGATTTTGAAGCAGCCATAGAGTTAAATCACAGAGATCAAGTTTATGCGTGTATGTTTCCTCAATAAATGTAAACAAATTTCAATAAACATTTTTTTCGTATTTCTAGAAATATTTTTTTGTTTTAATAATAAAATTATAACTTTAACTTAGGGAAAACATGCACAAAAATGAAAAAATTAAAGAGAAGATAGTATATTGAACAAAAAATAATCTCTAATATAAAATAGCAACAGGTTCATTACAACAATACTGAAAACAAGGTCAGTAAAATAAAAAAATTCACACATAAAAATAAACTTAAATTTAGAATATTTATTTCCTGATTTTATTTATGTATCACGTTCACAATTTCACTTAATAACTGCTTTTCCATGTTGCGTCTTTCTTTCATAATATTCAACCAGTTGAAATTTCTTGATAATAGCCTCATATTTTAATTGTTCTCTCCCTTGACATAGGTAACAGTAGGTTAATTTGTAACATCAAAAGATATCTATTTCACATTATTCGGTAACTTAACTTCTTTAATTTTGTTAACTAATTCAAAACTATTTTTAATACTGTTGTGTGATTTAAATTTCGTGTGTTCAATAATTATATCTATGAGTTTCTTAGATAATTTAACTGCCGGGGCGCTGTCACGTATGAAACTACTGGTCTAATAGGGAAATTTTCTTTATGTAGTTTAATGAGCGAATATAATTTAGGGGGTTGTGGATTCATCACTTTTAATTTTCTTTTTTCAAACTCCTTAAATAGTATAGATGAGTGTATAGCGTCAATTGTTTGTGTTTGGGAAGATCGAGTTGGATCTTTTTTAATTAAAGTGTATTTATTAAGATGTAAAAAATCTACAGTTTTTGAAATATATTCTCGTTTTGAAATTGCAATAACAGTTTTACCTTTATCTGCCTTAGTGAAGGCAAGATTATTATCTACGGCTTTAACCCTAATATTTTTAGCTATTATTACTTCTTCATTAAATGTGTTTTTTATTAATTTTTTTAATGATATCCTTAGCTTGAATCTTATCTGCTAAATTATTATTATCTGACAATACTAAATCCGTTCCTACTGCTAAGTTTTTACTTCTAAATATAAACCCAACTCTCTAACATTGGAAATCGCTGACTTCATTTATTTTAACTTTTAACATTAAAAACGGATGGACGTCATTCAGGGAACACTAAAAAGGGGTTGAAACAGTGTTAGAATTTACTCCAGATTTTTATATGTAATAATATCTGCAAATTTATACATAATGCTCAATAGTTCAAATTCTATTGGAATAATGGATCTACCATACTAATGACCGAATTTATATGCGCATTTACATAATATCTATTTTGTTAAATGTGATAAAATATAACTGATTAACACTGTGCGTAATGCGGATATAGCCTTGCTTTCAAGATTTATAGAGTCTACAGTTCATTTTCACATACAGATATATCTATACACATTTTCGAATTGCACATTATACAATATGCACACAAACAAAGTATTAATACGGAAAGCGACAATACTACCGCCACGTGCTCCTGTGCGTCAAAGGCTATTCTATAAATACACTTAAATCGCCAGTTTAAATTCTGATACGGAGATTTCCACAGAAAAGTGCGTCTGGTCGAAGCTGCATACGAATATTTTGATACGTTCGTCTTAAAACCCGGCGAACAATCCCGCTGACAACGAAGAAGACACCGATGCGCATAAAGCAATACGCTCGTGTAATGCGGCGCAAATGTATATACACGATACGTAAGCAAATTTCGATAAAAATGCACTTCCAACTGCCATGTGCAATCGTAGAATATTTATTAAGTAAACGATATTGTCCCGTCAGCGTTTTCATTAAATCCAATAAACGTTTGGTGCAAGGTACACTCACTAATAAATATTTATATGTATTACATTTCAGCTATTTCATAACCTCACTATGTATTGTGATTTTTTGAGAAATACTGTAACCTTAATTTTAGTTTTATCAAAAAATAAAAATTCTAAAGTCTAAAACATCACTGCATTTATAATGACGATACCTTTTCAGCAATAAAAAAGTAAATACGTAAATGAGGAAATCAAACATTTTCTCCCATATACCGTAAAAACTGGCTATCAACTAATTATGTCTTTTATTGCTCAAAATTCCTGTTTTCCTGCTCTTAAGAGATCATTTTACACGCCATTATCACTACCACTTTTATTATAGTAAGTCACATTTTAGGATTAACGTCGGCTGACAACAATATTCTTATTTGTTTGCCACTATATAGGAGTTATCGCGGCTACCCCCAAAGGCAATAAATTTTCCTGGACGTCACACGGCCTTCTTATCTGAGCGGGGAGAGGAAATAACCCAGCCATTACACATTAATCACGCATATGTTCATACCGACTGAATAGAATCAACCCACTATATGAGGGCAACTATTTCAAATAGATACGACGGATGCACTGAAAAATTTAATCGATGTCAGTTTTGTATTGAACTTGCTTACGCTAATGCAATTGCTATTACTTTTGCCATTGGTACTTTGAAGAGAAATATATCATTATGGATAATGCCCCTATTCTACACGTTCTGCACGTTCTATTTGCTAGCATGCATACACCTCCACGTCCTAGAAAACTAATTTCTCAACCGAATCGTACCACCCTTTATACAGGTTGTTTTAAAACATCGTTTAAAGATTTTAAGGGCATGTAGTACGATCGATAATAAGGTTAAAAGTCATAATAAACATATGTCCACTAATTAACTGTTTACGAGATAACAGCGATTTTATCGCAAATGCAGAATAAGTTTGCTTTAGCGGTTTTTATTAAGATGTTATTGTATTTTAACATAAAATAGATTATAACTAAAGAAGATGTTCAAAATGACGTCCTTCCATTTCGACACAGGATCTACATCTGCTTTCAAAGGAAGCGCGCACTCTTTCAAAAAACAAGGGTTTTTCTCGTATTATCTGGCAACAGTGTTCTATTCGTTGGCGCAACTCTGAAAGATCGTTTACCGGTGTTGCGTACACTAAACTTTTCAAATAACCCCATATACTAAAATAAAGTTATGCATCAAACGCTTGTTCAAATACTTTTTAACACAGATAGATAGTATGCTATTTGGTCGGTAATTCTTTCATCGTATTTAAAGAAGGGCACGATTCGGCTTAATTTCCAAAACTCAGAAAAAGCGCAAGTTTGAACACTTAAATTAAAGATACTGGTTAGTGGGATCAGCCAACTAAAATGCACATTTTTTCATGGCAGGAAGCACCATCAGCTTTAATTTACTAAATATTCAAAATATCTATTTACACGTTACATTCACCTGAATTGTCAAAATTTACACGTTTACTTATTTCAAGTCTGCATTATAATCCCTCGCATTTAAATTGTCAAGTAAGGCAGAGCTACGTAGGGACGCAAGTCTTCACACCGAGAGCTCCCTGATTAAACTTTGCCCTGGACGTTGGCTACCTGTTGGTGTCCGTATTTATTTTCTCTGACCGCCGAGCAGGCAAATGTATTTGAAAAGATCCCCTTTCATTTTATTCTGGAATGCTGTTATTTCCTTTTTGTTTTTCGTTGGTTGCGTACACTTTGATCTCGCCACCGCTCGTGCCTATGTTTACAGCGGCTTAATATCAAACCGCGTTTCATTATACATGCGAGATTGTAGCGCATCAATTTTCGTTAACGAAATACGTAAAGCGTACTCAATGACTTAAGATTTCGTACCAATTAACTTGCCGTCGCAATAGTGTTGATTTTCGTTCGCTAAAATACATTTCACAATGTTATAGTATTCCTGAAAAAAATTAAAGGAACTTGCAGCGACTTAGATGTATTTATATCACTTTTATACTTTTGAATTGACGTAAATTATGCAGGACGTAAAGTTTGCTGATTTTTTTTTTCGTGGCACTGCAATTAACATTGAACGAAAATAAAAAACTGTTTAAAGATCTAAAATAAGGCAAATTCTGCGTAGTTTTATGGTAGCGCAGTATGCCAAGATATATAGTTTGTATATCCTCGGACGTTTCAACAGATATTTCAGCTAAATATTGCTAGTACATACTTAGGTATATAGTCGAAGTCCATTTTGCTCGCAACTCTCTCACATATGCTCATGACTGTTCAAACAAGTAGGTAATTACCCGGAGATGTACCCTAAATGCCCTAGTATTTTGTGCTTCCAGCTTTATATACTTGCCAATTGAAATTAATCATGTTGTTTTAAAAATAGAAACAAGGATTTTGGATCAGACATGAATGTTAGAAAGTTTATTAATATGTAAAAGTTACCAGACCCTTACAAAGAAAATTCATTGGCACCTAAATGCATCACCAACGAATGAATAAATGTTTGGTATATTTTGAACATTTATTTTTTTCATGAAGGATTTTTCTTAAGAGAGTGTAAGTTTCTTTGTTGACAGTTGGCTAGTGCGAATTTAACTACAACTAAATTTACTGGATCCATTTAGAAAATTCTTTTAATTCAGCTATGTTTTTCCTTAAATCTTTACAGTTCTGTATAACATAGGTGATATGGTAATAATTGTACTTAAAATCGGAGAAAAACTACCATAATATTGACTTCCTATATATGACATGCGAAATATCTGTCATATCTCACCCATTTTGTTGAAATTGTCTTAAAATGTCTACTTAAGATGACATAATCTGCAGAGCAAGGTCAAAGAAGTTAGTTGCTCAATTAAATGAATTGTGCAATAGTTCCAAGCTAACCGCTAGACAGACATACCTATATAATACTTAAGCAAAAAGTGGGAATTCCAGCAAATAATATGAAATTATAAATGGAAGTTCTTTATTTTCCCGGCAAAGAAGAAAGAAACTCAAGAACTTCAATTTATAATTTCATTTTATTTACTGGATTCCCCATTAATTTTTTACTCAGTTGTTTCCAATGGCGAGGACTCCTGGTGTGTTTTTATAATATTTAGTATATAATTTTTGGGAGAAATAACGTACCAGTAAAACGCACTATTTATCGTGTTGTGATAATCTGTAGCTGATATGCCCAAACGTGGGCCACAATGTACGAGAAGAACGCTTGAGATGATTCCTGCTGTTGAAGAAAGTGTTCAAAGCAATCCATTAACCTCAATTGGACACCGTGCTCAAGAATTTGGTTTAGGAGGAACAACTTTGGCCAAGGATTGGAATTTGTTTCCATATAAGATCCAAACAACACAACAGCTTTTTTCGCAAGACAATTTACGCCGCCGTGTATATGCTGATTGCATGTTACAGCTCGTAACATCATAACCCTCATTTTCATGAAACACTCATAATGAGTGACGAGGCACATTTTCATCTGGATGGATATGTAGATAAACAGAATAATCGGTTCTGGGCAACGAAAATTCAAAAGTAACAATCTGGGGTGCAGTTTGATCAGGAGGAATCGTTGGGCCTTACTTCTTTGTAAATGAAAACCACTTAACGGTAATTATCACTGGCGAACGATATCATGACATGATTGAAAACTTGATTCGACGCCAGAACTGCATATTTTGGGCTTGCAACAAGGCGATGTCACATCAAATACAGCCAGAATTACAATGGAAGTACTGCTGGTCCTCGTTCCGCGACAAGTTACCTTAAGCAATCGTGAAATTGATTGGCCTCCACGGTCGTCGGATTTGCCTGCCCTAGACTTTTTTTGTGGGGATCTCAAGAGCAAAGGTTAGGTGAACACACCTAAGTAACCCCTTAGCAACTCAAACTTAGCAACAGAATTACCGGGTAAAATGTGTCAAAATCTAATGAAAAATGTACCCCAAAGACCCTGCATTTGCTAACAGAGACGGCCATTTATCAGATATTGTATTCCGTACATAATTGCTACCACGAAATAAACTATTTAGCAACATTAGATCCATTCGCTTTCATTCAAATAAAATTTATGATCAAAGTTTCCTGAACATTCATCAGCAATTTTCAAGACGTTCCGGATTTTTATCTATTCAAATAAACATAGCGATAACTTGTGATTTCTTCTTAAATATTCTCTAACGGTACATCTAACTGGTGTTACCTAAAAAATTTCTTCCTGCAACTAGCAGAAGTCGGTGACTTCGTCACTTTTGTTACTAATCAATCCAGTATTGAAAGCCAATAGTTATTTTCATTTAAAAATAGTATACTGAAAGATTATTAAGAAACTCTAAGGAAATAATATTCGAGAAAAATAGGTATGAATAATCGAAATAGATAATCACAAAGAACGAATAAATAGTGATATCGGTGTTGATAATAATTATATTTTTGAAAATGAATATTATAATGAAAGTAACTGGATTCCGGGACAAAAAATATTCGTACCAGCTCACGTATGCACACACCCACACGTTGTATAATTTCCACTATTACGCTGACCCACCAGCATTATACGTGACGGGAAAACTGCAAATTTCTCTTAGCTTCATACGAAGCGAGTTACGATTTTATGTATTTACATGATAACAACAAACAAAAAGTCGAGATTTCTTTTTGTTTTTAATATGTACAATTTAAAAATCCAATAAATCAAGCTTTATAGATTTGATTGAGTCTTCGTTTAAAGCAAGTGTGCATAATGGGTAATTTATCTTTCAATAAATTCTTTTCTGCTTTAACTGTAATTTTTAGTATGAGGAAATTTTCTATGTTAAAAATTTTACCTCGTGTCGGATTTGAACCAGGCACCTCGCGCTTGCCGGGCGGGCACTCTACCAATTGAGCCAACGAGGTGTCTGGTTTGAATTTGAAATGTCTCAAATACAGATCTTAGGAAGCCGGCAGGACGGAAAATATGCAATAGTGCAATTTTCTTACTGTGTGAAATCATTAAATAAATTCTTATCTGCTTTAACTGTAATTTTTAATATTAATATATATAATAATTAAAACTGCAATTTTCTTACAGTGTGAAATCATTAAATAAATTCTTTTCTGCTTCAACTGTAATTTTTAATATTAATATATTAATAATTAAAAATTACAGTTAAAGCAGGAAAGAATTTATTTAATGATTTTACACTGTAAGAAAATTACATTATTGCAGGTAATTTATCTGATGGTCAAACAACATATTTGAAAAGTAAACGTGCAAGATCAAATCAACCTTATATATTATATAAATAACGCATGGCACACTACATTTAATGCAATTAGTGCATTAAATTACAGTGAAAGCAGAAAAGCATTTATTTAACTACTTACATTTAATCTTTACGGTTATGTTTAAGTACATAACTGTGCGCTATATTTATCCAGCTTTCCTATTAAATCTTTTTAGACATGCATCATGGATCTTCACTTTAATATTTCTACAAAAGAAAAGCAGCTGGAGTGGAATGTAGCCAACTGCTAAAAACAAAGTCTGGGCACTGTTAGGACTCTTTAAAAAGGGTCACAAAACACATTATAGCGGAAAAAATATTTACTTTTCGAATTCAGATTTTTTTTAAAGGAAAACGAAAATTTTAATTATGTAGATACATAGATATGCACGTGGAATGTATCAATTGAAAATATACCGTGAGAGGAGCTATTTAGTACATAATACATGCATACAAAACACACACATAAGTATATATGTGCAACAATAGCATCGTAATACTTAACTGTAAATTGACTGAAGATACTATTAAATGTTTATATTATGGTTACGCAATACACTGCGCAATACCAAAACAGTAAACCTGAGTAAATAGTGTCTTTGTAATAATAGTGTGTTCAATGGTGTAGATAGCCTAAGCGTGAGATAAAACTACAGGCAATGTTTCCGCAAATTTTATCTCAACTCGAAGCTGAACCATCTAGAGTAAAACGCAGTAAAATATCAGCTTATCACACAGCGTCTTCAACTTCAGTTTACTGTATTATGAAATTACACACGAAACAGATAATTATATAATCATAGACCTTGGCTTATAATACGACTTGTAGTGAGGACATTCATATGACGAGAGTTTATGATCTATCTACATCCATTAACGTATTTATGAGCAAACAAGCAGCGAAATTAGGTACATACATATGTGACGTTGAGGATCCAAGGTGTTTACAAAATAAGGTAGATACTGATAGAAAATGTGATCAAATGTATATTTTTCCATAGAAACGTAATACTATTCTAGTTATGAGAAACTTTTCAGAATACATATGCTGTTAGAGTAGCAGAACTGCAAAAGTCAATATTGCCTACCGTGGGCAGATAAAATAGATATCAGTGATTCCAAGAAGTTAAAATTAACATTGAGAAAAATATGGAACTTGAAGAAGAGACCAGCTTCAAAGCATGCATTTAGGAATATTAATTAACAGGCACATTCTTTCGTGGGTGGGATTTCCTAGATTTTGCTAAAGATCTCTTAACTTTTCGATATTGTAATTTATACTTTGTCGGGGTTCGTTCAATGAATAGGTAACTACGCAGGTTAGCCACAACACATCATAGGTATATTTAAGTCTGGTGAATACTGAGTAACAAACATATAGCTAAGGCGTAGGGTGAGGCAAAATCAAGTATACGAAAAACTAATAAAAAGTTTTTCGCCTAAAATACATTTGAAGATATACAGCCTGTCGTTTATACATATCACAGATATACTTTGTCTTCTTTTCTCTGATAGTATCCATTCCAATATTTATTTTGGCAAACGATTATTTGGCATTCATTTTATACGACCATATACAAGTTGTAGTCTTTCCACATATTATATAGCATTGTATCTTTAGGTTAAATAATTTTTCTTACTCTTTCATTTAGAATTTCATCCTTTTGTGATATCTCAAATGACTCCCTAAAACCATCCATTTCTAATGCATATACATTTCCCCCTTTATTGAGCTACATGATCGGCTGAAATTTTTTTATCAAAATTAAAACAAGAGTCTCTACAAAGACATCCTAGCGCCAAGTCATGATGAACAACAAAAAGGTACAAACATAGACAAACAAATGACGTGAACAAACTGATTAAACTGATCTTTTGTAAGCAGACGAACTGAAATGGGATAGAAACGACTAACCAATAAAGAAGTGTTATTTATCATCCAAATCCTTTAACATCATTATATGAATTAATTTCTAATAATTTAATATAGGATTGGAAGTATTAACTATAATAATTATTATGTGCTCGTTTCATTTAATTTTTCAATGGACATTTTTTTTTAATGCTTGTAATTTCCTGTTAAGTGCTGTTAGTGCTTAACTGCATACAACAGGAATCAGACATCGGCAATCAGACGGGTTAATAAGTTATAAACTGAATTTTAAAACTACCATAAGAATGTGCCACAATGAAGAGTACGTTCGTAAGTTGAACAAACATATGATGAAACTTTCTGTAGAATTAAATTAAAAAAATCACAACGGTCAGCTCATAAGGAAAGGAAAAACTACAGAGGAGAAAACTAGTGCACATATAAACAGTATATATACCTATTGCACAGAGAATTCAGTATACTATTGCAATGTGTATACTTTAAATTGCATATATAACAATTAATAAACTCATGCCTTTCTACGACTTATGAGCAGCCGGAACTGCGCGCGTCTTGGTTTAGACTAGTATCTCTCATCTAAGGAAGGGGAATACGTCTCAATGGAGTAAACACGAATAGAGCATAATTAGCAGGACATTTGTATGTAAAGAATGAACGAGGAAAAGAAAAAGTGAAGGTGAATGAAACAATGAGTTTGAGAGACACCCTGGGGAAGATGTAGCAGAAAATGGAATCTCAGAAGATTTAAAAAAGAAGCAGATAAATTGGAATATAAACTAATAGCATTTTCGACTTACTGCACTTTTATCCACTGATTGGATTTCCATGTTATTTTAATACATAATATTAGTAAGGGAGATAGATATACTCCACGCGTAAAGTGCAATAAGTCGAAAACGCTATAAATCATCGAACTACGAAGAACTTAACTGATATCGGCATTTATGCGCAAGTGTATATTATATAAATCAAATCGTAATTCGCTTTGTTCCGGTGCGTGCATCAATGCTTTTAGTAGAAGTCACTCAAATATGCAATAAAAGAGAAAAAATTAGCTTTGTCGCTACGTCCAGCAGCGGTAGAAGGTATCTTCACCGCTGCAGTGCTGGTGGGTCAGGTAATAGTTGTTTGATGTTTCCTTGACCATCCCCATTAAATTTATACACAATTAAAAACCAAACTGTGCGGGCTAGGAATCGAACCTACGTCTAAATGGTGAAAGGCGAACATGCAAACCGTCCAACCGGGTTATAGTTGAGATATAAAGTAGAGGCATGCGTCATGCGTGAGATGGGACAAGGTAGAAAACTTTCTGCATCATCGTCAACTAAGCAACAGTCTGTAGTTGTGTTTCAGAATCCAGTTGCTCTACCAATTTGTAGATACAATTATTGTGATATCAGTATTCATTGATTTTTACTATTATTTATTTGGATTATTACGATCTAATTCTCCTAGTTAAAAAAAAAAAACACTACAATAAATCTTCACTGAGTGGGCAACGAGTATTGGAAACCCACAAACCTTTAAATGTAGCTTAATTTTATTATATGGCTTCAATTTACAACTAAAGCAATTCTATAGCTGAGAGGTAAACAATCGTAAGTCCAAAATTAAACTACAGGTAAATATTTAGCAATAATATAAAATGGCTATCAAAAGAACTCATATGGTTAATTAAAATACTATAATAACTATAATAATACATTGGTAGTACTTGGTTCAGTTATGGGAAGTTTCTAAAATTTTATAATTCATTAGCATTTCCACTTGTTTTGCTCATTACTGAAAATTTCCTTTTACGAACTTACGATTGTTTACCTCTCAGCTATAGAATTATTACAACTGATGAATATAATATTGCATACCAGATAATACCATCGAATTTTTTTTAATCTACCTTAAAATAATGCTCTACTTTTTCCTTTAAATATGAATTTATTTTTATACCAGAAGAAACATCAGATACACGATATACATATTTTTACACGTGCACCTATTCTTATCCCGAAAAAACCGCGGAAACACAAAAGCTCGCGCTAATTCTATTATTATCCAGATCACGTACATCACAGGAGTATTTCAAGCCACAGTGCAGCACAAATACCTAACACGGCCCGTGTTAAATCACATGACACCGTGCCGCAATATCGTTCGGTATTTGATTCTATTTGTAATACTACCCATAAATTAATCCCTAATTATTCGAGGGTATCCGAGTGCAATAGCCCCAAAAATAATAATAACAATAAAAAAAAAAACCATAATTTGGTGAATCCATTCAAAATTAGAGACAGATCGTTGAACATGCTGCCGGTAGTGGTGCTTCCGTTACAAGGTTAACCTCACGTAGAACTTGTAATTTAATTAGATATTCCTAGACGAGCCGGTGTATAAGCGATAGCCTTAACAATTCGTAAATCGGGAGGCCCCTTCGAAGAATCGAAATACGGAAAAGGTGTTAATTAATGTATCAACGTATACGAGATTTATATTAGAATATTTCTCATACAGAAAGGTATACATCAGAGCGTAAAGGCTAGATATATGTATGCATTGCAACTGCAAATACTATGCAATATTGTAAACACCATAAGTATATGGAATCTTAACCGATATCGATCGCTTACATTCTAATGTTTTTCTCGGAAATAACGTAAGGAACGAATAATTAGAATTATGAATATTATTTGCATATTACGCGGTGTTATACAATGTTTGCATATATTAGTATTAACACATACCTATATTTATAGACGTAATGTAAATTTAAAATGAACGATTGTGTGAAAAGAAATACACTACACTACTATGTATTGAAATACTTATGGCGAGGCATATTAAATGAAGATGTGATAATAAAGTCTTTAACGCTTGTCAGGTAATCGCACTGAAGCAAGTTTCCTTCCGGATCGCATCATCCAGAAAAAGAATCGATTAACATTATTAAGTTTGTTTATTTGGTTACCCGTATATGTATGAATTTTAAAGATGTTATTTGGAAACTATGGCTGTGTCTCAGCAAGCTTTTCCACATGCTTAATGCTATCTTGTTATAAAATTTAAAATTCACAACAAAAGTTTCGTTTCTGTATGTTTTAATAATTTTAAAATCTTGTATTTTTGTGCCTTTACTTACTTTTGTTGTTAATTTTAATTTTAAATTTTATAACCAGATGGCATTAAGGATTTGAAAAAGGTTGTTGAGTCGACCGAAACATCATGTTTTAACTCAATTTTATAACAGCCATACTTTCCAAATAACAAATTTATAATCATTATTAATCAAAGCGAGATTTGAACCCTCAAACCGTAACAATAGTCGAGAGCTTGTGTAAGAGCGTAAGAATCTCTACTACCAAAGGATTACCCATAATATCTGCTGCATAATTTTCATTATTGGCAGCTATTAATTGCAATAATGAAATTATTTTATTTCTTGATTAAAAGTTATCAAACATTAAATGACGAATCTAAAATATGCTGAAATGCCTTTATTTATTATACAGTGAAACCTCCGCAATTAGACCTCTATAACGAAATAATATTGTCGAGTTGTGTGGGTTGACTCGTTTGATGGGGCGCTATTTTTCTTGTACATTCGGTTCCAACCCTGTCTATACCCTGAACCGCTTCCTTTATGTTTTTTTTCAAACACTTCAAAAGTATCAGCAGTAAAACTGAGCTGCTGAAATTTATTAGGTTGACATATCTAAAATCCTTGTGAGCTTTATGCGTCGTTCATAAAAAAATATGAAAGAAATTGGCGAAAACTATGTATAGAGGCGAATTCATTTGTGCTTACTACAGTTTTTGATCAAATATGCCGCAATACATAATTAATCTGATTTCGGTAAATTTGTAAGTAACCTATAAAAGTGACTAAATGGAGGTTAAATTTTTTTTAGTTATTTATTCCTGGGTTATACCTTTAAGTAAGTATTAAAGTGAATTTCTTGAAATTAATTTTTGTAACCGGTTGTTTTATTACTAGAATTTTTATCTTAATTACTTACACTGCTGCAATAAAAATTAGTAGTATACTATTACTAGTGTTCAATTACAGTTTATTTTACTGACAACATAACTCTCTAACAAACAGACCTATAATTTTGTTAGTTGAAGTTTAAAAAATAATATTCATTGAAGAATATACATGTTCAATTAAAAATACAAATGTGTTTTCAGTGACCTACAGCCAAAGTTGCTGTTTCGAGCTAATTTATTTAACCAGGACATTGGATTATAAGTCAGTCAGATTATTTCGAGTGCAATAATCAATTTATTGTTTCATTGTATTGATATTTTAAAGTATATTTATACATATATGCTATAGTTACAAGAAAAGCTCACAAACTATAAATCGCAGATCCTCATGAGACTTTGTCAGTTTGTAGATCCCATGTAGTGTTACTCAAAGACATTCTCTATTGCCTTTATTTGATTGAATTTCAGAAAATGGTTACAATTGGCGATGTAAGATTTCGTTACTTTTCATTGCGCATATCTAATCGTTACTTTCGTTGTTTGTATTCGTTACTTTGAATTCGTAACTTTCATAGTGCTGTTAAAAAGTTACTGTATATTATTATGTGGCTGAAAAAATCAAGTCTCACTTGCAGATATTTTTATTTTTCCTAGGACAACATGACTTGGAAAACTTAGCACAGACACCGCTTGGTGCAATTATATAAGAAGTCAATTTTTATGTAGATTTAGTTCAAAGCGTTTTGCAGTGTCGGTAGCTAACATGGTTCACACCAATCCTGCAAATATTCCTCTAAAAAATTATTTTAGATGAATGAAAGCTGAGGTTCCGCCGCAATAGACAGAGTCCTTATGCGGTGTACAAGTACAAACTGACAAAATTTCATCAGGATCTATGATTTAGAGTTCGTGAGCTTCCCTTGTTGGTGCACACCAAGATATGCCTTAATCGTTAAAGCAATTCGAAAACTTATTTTATTTTCTTCTTTTTTTTTATTATTATTTAATGTATCTATTAGCTGCATATATTCTGCATTCCGTGCACTATCTGTACCGATTACTTCTAAGAACACCAGTTACATGCGCTACGCAAAAACAATCGTATAGCTTCTCGCACCGTGAGTCGTTCGCCATGTGTAAAATCCCAAGGTGGAAAAATGACGCTTCGCAATCGCACAAACTGGCGCCTTCGCGCTCTAAACGAAACGCCCACGTGGAAAATTATTTTCCGATTCTAGAGTGGAGACGCCATCGCGCGGCGAGCGGGCGGTCTTTTTCGCCGGCTCGACCTTGGATTTAATCGCGCGCCTGCGAAAACTATAAGTTTTCGGAATGGTAAAAGGCTATTGTATTTACGTTGGCAGGTCCGAATCGTGTAACGTGCAAGTAATAATGATTCTTCGTAATAAAATGAGATGAAATTGTTTGCGTAATATTTTAGCAGTCCTTGTGATTACGATAAACAATAAGATGATTATTATTAACACACATGCGGATGATAAAACGTGTATTTATGTATGTAATTCTCTGGTGTATTGTGTTCAAAGTACCACCGAACCAACTATTGAAGCAAGGCGAAATACCGACTAGCTTACTGATTTATATATATATATATATACATACATAGGTACAGTGGTGGCCGTAATTAATGTCTCCCCCAATGACGGAGAGAGTATCAAAACTACGGTTCCTGTGATGTCACAGATAGTTCGGCTTCTATCGGTTTTTTCAGGTATAAATCTTATTTCGCCGTTGTAGCTCGCAAAAATAACCCATATCGCAGATTAGGGAATTGGTCGACTGGGGTAGTTAGAATTACATAAACACGCTTACTAGACCAATGTACACGTGCAACTGAAATACATCTGTGTAGCGATAAAAGTACTGATTACATCGAACTGAATAATAACCTTCACGCCTTCCCGAAAGAAATGCTTAGTGGTAGCGAACAAATCCATTTTTTGCCCAAAAATCTCGACTGGTGTTACAATACTAACGAATAAATAAAAGTCAGTATTTAGATCAACGATATAAATGTAGGTATTTTGTAAATCCTTATATTTAAATGATATAATTAAATACATACATAACTGATTTAAACCTCATGCACTTCCTTTCTTTTCAACAAGCAAAACAATTTTTTGATTATTTTAAATCAAATCGCTTAATACAGAAAAATTAATGCATTAGTTTACCTCGTGAAGGCAATGTGAAAGATTTACTACATGTATAAGCGCTTCATTCACGTCAGCTTGATTGAGAATTACGGAAAATAAAATATTAGTCAAGCATGTTAAGGGCAAGAAGTAGGAACATCATTTTCATGCGTACAACATTCAGTTGCACCAGGCCCTGAATGAAAATGACTCTCAGCGGAGGGCAGCGTTTTGTACGCGGCCACAATTACGTCTCCAAGAAAACCAAATTTTTTATGAACGATCTTTTTTCTGAAGAAGTACCTTTTAATTCTAAATTTTAATAATTCGAAGCACTACTGCTGCTTCATTTTTTTATGAAATCAACACTATTATTGAAACAGGGAGGGTTAAATTATTCTTTAAAATGGAAAAAAAGTAGTTTTTCGATCGATAAACGGTAGTGACCTCCCTTAAATCACCTTCAATATATATAAGAAGTGGTACTAAACAGCAGCTTTATCGAAAAATTTCAAAATTATATACCAAAACGTCACGTAAATAATTGCAATGGAATTTTGCATTATAAGCTTGATAGTAATCTCGAAATTGTATTGGTATTTACGTTTCAAGCAGGGACCTGTTCTTAAAAACTGTTTCAATCACTCAGTTGTTGTCAACATTTCATTCCGGATTTACACAAGCTATATATGTACTTCCTAATCGTATCAACTTGCGTATTTTTCATTGAGCACTTTTTATCATTAATATTTTCTTTTATACTTACATAACATCATAGGCAATTCCATTCATACTATTTTCCGTATTTACGCATTCGTATCGGTACCGTATCAGGAGTAGTTTACTCTAGATAAGTACCATTAGGTTAAAGAGTTGAAAAACTGCTTCTAACATCGAATTCCGACGTCATTCGCGGATGGCTTTCTCCTTACATAGTGGAATCTCTCTTGGACGGACACCAACGTAACTGTAGAAATATGTCCGTCCACGGCAGATGTGCTTCCAGCAAAGAACTGGATAAAATATATCTTCAAAAAATAGTAATATAATCCAGAAAAACCCGAAGAAGTATTTGAATATGTCAAATTTTTTGTCGTCGATATTTACATTGGGATACTATCTTTTTGTCAAGTCTTTCTTCTTGCTCCAATGTTTATCAAATAAATATCCTATATTACAAAACAAAAACTAAAAAAATACGCTTTTAAAAGCAGCTCAGACTGGAAATCCCCGGGCATCCATTTCTGAATGTTTAACAGTTGTTAGACTGCAGTGCAGTTTTATAATTGGCAGACTGCAGGGATTCACCATAACGAGTGTTGATGATAATACGTACTTACAATTATGTGCACTCATTTTAGAATTAGCAAATATTAGAAAATTAGTGTGCGCATTCGCCCAAAAGAAAGTCCGCCCAAAGAACAATTACAGTAAAATTGTTCTTCTATAAGGGTACTGGAACCAAGCGAGAGTAATCATTAATGAGTTGTCTCCATCCATAATCAGTGTCCATTACGGGAGATTCTACTGTATATCAAACCGGAAATATCGCCTTCGTCAGAAGAAGTTTAATACAACTTATACTCTAATAATTTACAAATGCTTTTAATCGTCAACGATTAAAGCTACGGATTGTAAAGGAACTTACGCGACTATGAGGCAAAAAAAAGGAGAAACTACAGAGACGCCGTGTCTGAATTCGTTAATATGTGGCGTTTACGTCATCGGACGTAGAGAACGTTTCCTACCCGAATTATTGTTGACCCGTCGACCTTCCACTGTCGTTCTCATAATGTCCATAAAGTATATTTCCGTTGTTCGAATCGCAGAAGAACAAACTCGATTATCATATTAATTTAATTAATGTCATTTTTACTAGTAACGCTCATTTTATCGCGTGATATTTTAATATACAGGTGATGGATAAAATCATTAATATGTATAAACTAGATCTTTAAGATATTAATAATTTAAAACAATGAATTGATTTAGCTTATAGCTTTAATACGCAAAACAATCATGTTTCATTATCATTATTATAACAGGAATTAATAATAATAATAAAGCGTTTATTGTCCAACAGTAATAGAAATTACTTTTTACAGGAATAATATCGAACTTAATTAAATTACAAACTTGAAATAAATAAATGCGCGTGCAAAAAAACAATAATAAGTAGGTGAGTGTAACAAAAATAAGAAAAGAAAAATTGTAACACCAATAAACATAAAACTAACTATATAAACTTAAAACTAAATGTATAAGCGGTATCGGTATAACAAGAGAAAAAAAAGCAATTAATGAAAAGACTCTTCATCAAACCTTTGAATCAACAACCTTTTACGACATTCAGTAGTCGTGGTAACGATATCTATATCAAAGCAAAAAGTATTGACATTTCGACAAATAGACAATATCGGAGAAAACATATAGTTACGGGTATTAGGCGTAGGTAAATGAAAAGTAATTGCTGTTCCAGAAGCTAACCATGACACAAGAAAATTCAATAATCTTAGCAAGCAATGGTCACCTATATCATTATGCAATAATTTAACTAAAGAAAATTATCTGAGCAATTATTCTACGATTTTGGAGGGTGCTATAGTTAAATTCTCTACAAAGAGCATCATAACAGTAACCGTGCGCCAAAAAGATACCATGTGTACGGAAATATAGTTTTAAAAAATTTACGTTGAACACTTTCAATTAGATTACTATATTTCACGTAATCCGGATGCCACACCAGTGAGCAGTACACAAGTTTTGATCTGAGAAAGCTGTTATAAAAACTGATCGGGGGCTCAATACTGTGAAAATGTCTAGTGCTACGGGTCAAAAATCGCAATAATTTAAAACATTCCCCGATGATACTGTAAATATGTCCGTTAAATGTGAGTTTAGGATCAAAGGTAATTCCCAAATCTGTAACTTGCTGACAACGATCAAGATCTATATGGTTAACGTTATAATTATATCGAATAACCACGTTAAGACATTGTTTGACAGGAAAAGTGATAAGCATGTAAAACATTTTTAGACATTTCATAATTCCACTTTTCGATCCCAAATCTTAACCCGCGTTTCCTCTAAATTGCAAGTTTTCGGCAATGCTTTTCCATTATTACTTTATCCAGGGAGAGTTTCGGACGTTTGATGTGCACTAAAGCTCATCGCAAGGTTAGTGGAGCAAAAATTTAGGTAATCCAGACGTGCACTTCTGCTAAATGTCAACTTTTTCTCCAACTGTCTTACACCATCCACCAATTTGCTCGCTAAAACTTGATCGTCGCTAATTTACATCGAGATGATTCTCAAATGGTCTTTTTCGTTCATCCAGAATTCGTTTAAATTGGCTGCTTCTACAACCTATCCCCTGGTTTGAATAGCAAATGACCGTTAACAGCTAAGTGCTTATGCGCCACCTTTGACATCCTCGTCAATGGGCAAAACAATCCTTTCAAATCTCTTAAAACCCTAAATATCTTAGCTTCAATTTCCTTATTTCTTTATTTCGTCAACTTGGAATTGAAAGTGTATCCTTCTGAGTGTATCACCCTGGTTGATGGAGATCGATTTCAAATTCCCCAGCGTTTTAGGGTTACCCTAATCCGTAGGGGATGCCTATCTATACATTTTTAAGCCCCACATGGTAGTTTTTATGACCGCGTAAAACGCAAACTGAATACAGTGTCCACTTGAGCATCAGCAAAACAGAAACCAATGCTAGAATCCAAGTCCAACACCCCAGAGCGTATATAATCCCAAAGGATGGTGCTCAAAGCTGTCCGTAAATCATTCAATTCATCCAAACCATCCCTGGTGAAGTATTTCTTCAACGTGGACATGTGAGGAGACTTCTCTAACTTCTCAAATCTATACTTCTATGCTGGTAACTTTTTCGGATGTTGTCGTTGTGAATCGTCAATTCTGTTATCTTGAAAGTTTTGACGAAACTTTATTTCGAAGGTTGTGATTTGAAATATGAGGAGAGACTAATAAAAAAAAAGGGAGATATGAAAACTTCAGGAACAGTGAATCAGTGACAATTAAAGTTCATTAAATTGAATAAATCTTACATTTAGTTGCGCTCTCTTCCTTCTAACTATTAAGAAGGCAAATCTCTTTTTCCAAGGTTATCACTACAATTAGCTCTTAATTTTAAGTTATGCTACATTATATGTATTAAACTATCTCGCAATATAGGAATATTGTGGATTGTTAGCAACTTATATTTTATTTTTAGGCGTATTAATGTAAACAGAAGCTTCAAAAATATATAATTCAAATAAAGTTCATATTTCTATTAAATTAAACGATTTCTATACAGCATGCTGTTGATTAATATCCGTTGTTGTTGAGTATAGGTAGTTTCAATTTGTGAAAAACAGCTTCACACTTCTACGTTCTGACATCTGTTTATAGATATATTGTACCCATGCTCCGGTAGATATTTATTACATGTCAATTCCAGTATTGTGTAATTACAACAAAATCCTAGCGACACTAATGTTAAAAATTGGATAAAAGAGATGTTCGATAAAAAAAAATAACTAAAAATAAATAATTGTCTTCTATGGATCAGATTGAATGGCTAAATAAACTGCATTGCACCATATTATAAATTAGCGTAAGCAGAAAAAATACAGAACCGATATTGAATAGCAATATTTTCATTGGTAATAAAAAAATAGAAAATCCGAATGAAATATCACGTAATAATAATTTGAGACACACTGTATATAGAGCGGATATTGTTCTGATTTAGTTCTACGAAAACAAAATTTGGCCGCGATCTGGGTGGACGGCTTATTAACATAGAAAACGTATGTGTGCTGTTTCGCGGTTCTCGACAAAGCACTGATTATCGTCGGGTCAAAATTTTCGCTCGCACCGAGCAAGGTCAATATTTTTTAATGGTCGTGGCGATTTTTGCTTGTCCTTCTACTCGGCGTGCCTCGAGGTGCCTCGAGCTTGGGCCATTGACCAAGCCAGTCCGCTCGCGTGCGAAGGTCGGGCATGCTCGTCTGCTCAGACGCCGCGATTATGAATGGATGATGGTCCGCCAATTTCGGTGGCGCGCTTTTCAAACTTAACCGCCCAGAATAATCGTGATGGTGGTAACATCTCAATCTTATTTTATTTTCACACGATTTCTTTATTCCTAATTAAAAACTTGTATACAGAAGAAAATATTACATCTTTAACACTGCAAGCGCACACATTGGGCAATCACCTTTTCGGATGCATGTTAAACCTTTATCATCGTAACGATTCTTCTCCCTCCACCTTGCATAATATTTACTCCAACATCACTGTCGTAATATTGGATTTAGATAGATACAGGAACAAGATTAATTTATGTGGAAAAGTCAATATTGAAGCAGAAATCGTAGAAGGTATAGCGATATGCCTACGCTCAATTTGAGATGCGTTCGTGCGTGTTATTTGTCGTAATAGTTTACGCATATTTGAGCCAGTTAATTACGGGTTTAGAATTGAATCCACGCTGTCGCTTTCTATTAGGATCCCGGAAACTGACCGATTAGAAACCGTAAAGAGAATTCAGAAAAAAACAAAAGAATTAAAATATATTTAAACGTAAATATTATGTAAGTGTTTAAAAAGAACAATATACGTAAGAACAGGTGTAGTTATCTGGCTTATTATTTAGTCGATCAGTTTTCTACTTGAGTATAATTATGATCTTAATTTTAAAAAACACAATTATACCTTTTGGTGAAATTAACAGAAAAATATTTGGGTATTCAAACGACAAACGCAAGTGAATCAAATTCAAACACAAATTTTCAAAACTAAAGTTTGGACTATGAGGTAAGGTCACTCAGGATGTCAATCGATAAGCATGTACTCATTCCTAGTCGAGAAAAATGGCGCTTGGGGGGAGGCAGGACGGATATAATTTAAAAGAGGCTCCCTGATTTGGTAGACAGACAGATCCAAGATGGAATAAGGGGGAATAAACCGAACTGCTTTAGGGCAAACACCAACCATCTTTTATACAGAAATATTTACCATGGATGTTTGTGCTTAAGAAAACCTCCAGAAATGGATGATGGGAGCTAGCCTCTATATATGCAAGTTGAACGCTCTAAAAGCAAATAGCTTTGAATTTAGGCTGATATGGGATCTACTCCTGCTTAAATATTATAGTACGGCTGGCTATGACAAATAAAGTCACCAGTATGTGTGCCAGGGCATTCTCATATTAAGGGTACAGATATGGCTGAACAATTGCCCAAACGAGGGGCCAGTAGCTATTTCCATGGAGCCCGCTCTGGGTGTTACCTAGATCTAGATCAGCTCCAACAATTGCATACTTAGAAAGCGCTATCCCCGTGGTTGTCAAACTTCCAGACAGTTCGTGACTAAAGGCCTGGTCAACTCTTTGCTAATAAAATACTACTAATAAAAACATATTCAGACTCGACAAATCGGAACTAAGGGTATTGCCCTCTGGAATACAAAAAGATAAGTGACCAAATTGGCAGCGGCAAAGAAGATTCTCAGATTTACGTTAAGCACAAGGTGGTTGACTGGTAAATCTAGATCAGAGTCTTTCACAATTAGGGATGGAAAAAAATATAAATATATCGATATAATCATCATATGATATATCGATATATGAAAAAAGTCGAATATCGATATATTTTTTTATTATATGCAAATTTCAAGTTTTCTGAATCGTAGGAAAAGAAAAGACACAACATCATAATAGAAGGTGTAAATCTGAACAAAGATGCAAATAACGTAAGGAAAGAATTAGTAAAAATTATTAATACACACCCTTACACCTACATAAGGAAGTATTTATTTATTGACTATATTTACAAGTAATATCCAGTTCCACAAAATTAATTTTTTTATGAAAAAAAGAAAATGTATTTTTTGTTTACAAGCTACAAGTAACTGTCTCACAGGACAAGAAGTAGGCTGTTTGCCTGCATTTGTGGATACATCAGTTCGACAAATGCAAGTTATCAGGCAAAGAGCTCAGAAATAATAATTTGGAAAGCCTACTTCCCATGGTCTCATGGGGTTGCGACTTTTCGTAGCGGTTGCTCCGGCTTTTGAAAATAACCTCTCACTGACATTGCCACAACACAAAAATATTTTGCCGCTAATTTAAATTAGTTGGGATATACCACTTTCATCTCATTCCAGGTATGCAAGAGATCATCTTTTAAGTTTCTAACTGGCACACATAAATATTGGTTAAGTTCACTATCCTTATTTGATTTGCCTTGTCCACTTTTTCTAGTGTGAGCTAATTTTTTATGATGCGCCCATTAATCAAATTCAGAGTCTTCAGCAGACGAGTCAGAGGATTCTGATGAAAAAGAGACGTTTTGTAAAGTCGTAATCTCACTTTTGATGTGTCTCATCACAGTGCTCAGGACTTGAGGATCTCTGAAATGTATTTCTAATATGGTGTAAAGGGTGGTATATAAGATTTTTCAATAGCACCAAACCTCTTTTCAATTTCTTTTAATAATTTTGTTTTCAATTGTCTACCTACTTCATACCGGGGCAAATAATTGTTGTACTGGTCTATCAGACAACCAATCATATATATTACTTTGCCTATTGTTGGATAATTTTCACCACTTATTACTCTACTGTCATCCTTTCTAGTGGCTTTAGAAGTTTGAATATTTATCGTAAATGCTCAACTTCGGCTGCAGTAATCATATTTGGAGAATTAACATCGGAAAACAAAATATTGCTGAACATTGGTATCATTTGTAGAAATCTCTCTAACATGTAATATGTGGAGTTCCATCGAGTTTTGACATCCAAAATCATTTTTTTCATGTTTCCTTCTGACGTTCTGCATCGATTTGTACTTTTCTTAATTGATCACTAGCCTTAGCGCTTCTTTTGAGCTTTATATTTAAACAAAAATATCGATATATTTTATGATATATCTAAACTATTATATCGATATTTATTTATCGATATATTTGAAAAAATATCGATATATTAAATATATCGATATATCGTTGCCATCCCTATTCGCAATACATCATTTCGGTTGCGGTGACTAGAGGTTTCTGTACCTCAACTGTGGTATTACACAATACAAATCTATTAATAATAACAAATGTCTTCATTGTGTGAAAGATGGAACAAAACACATTACAAATAAAAAAAAATAACGAAACAATAGTAGTATATTTAAATAAATGTTTACTACACCATCCCAATCGCAAGGCGATGCTCAGAAAATACTGATTTGCAGCCAAACCTTATATCAAATACCAATGAATAATAATGCCTATTTCTATCTGCAATGTACAGACCATAATTACTTATTAATAAAGATGTAGTCACTCTCTAATAAGGATTAACATGCATCAACACACCTGCGATATATATGACCAAAGTTTGCTTCTAGATTGCATCGGATGAAACCGTTAGCAAAACTATTTAGGGTACAATAAATTTGTTGCGAAAATGGGCGTTTGTAGAAGGCAGTCCTATATGCCGGTGGTGATATTTTCACCCGAACTCGTGTTGACAAAGTGTTGTCAAGTTATATACATCCGTATTGAATTAAATAAATAAATGTTTCGATTACATGGTAATCATCTTCAGGTGAAAAATAACGTCAATGGATGATCGAATAGAAGAATTTCATTCATATCATTCTTCTTCTTTTCGAAGTTTTATTTTCCCCGCAGAATAAAGGGCACATCCAATTCTGCTCATAAAACTGCAATGTTTCCCCCATTATGATTATCTCTGATTTTTTCGCTACTAAAACCCTGGCAAGATTTGAAAACACATATTTTTGACCCAAAAGTTTCATACATAATTCATTTAGCATATAAATAACTTAAATCATATTATTTAGCAAATTAGAATGTGACAATGTGTACCAGCAGCATTTTATTAGATATCAATCTTTATCGTCTTGAGTGTTTTATTTTTGTCAACATTAGTAATTGTTATGATATTGTTTCAGGTAAGCCGAAGTTCTTTCATGTGAGAAAACAACTCTGCTCAATTTTGAAAGAAAAAGTCATATATGGATAGCGTAAGTTAATCATTTATTTCTTTATGTTGATGCGCGCTTAATGTGAATATGTTAGCGAACACCATAAGAATAAGAAATCTCTGGTAAAGGATTAGCTAAAGACAGTTTAACATGAATTTGAAGAAAAATCAACATAATTAATATAAAACTCAAACACATGGTTATCTAAGACTAAAAATGTGATAATAAGTGCTTTCTGGAAGAGCTCCAATTTTTTTTTTAGTTCAACGTTTAATTTGTCGTAACTAAATATTTGTTTACCTAATTTTGTTTGAATACAGGTTGGACTATAATAATTTCGCGTACAATGACACCGTGACCTACCATAACCTCCAATGAAGCTAAATTTATCTAAGGCTGTAATATTTATAATTTTAGGATTTATGTGGTAATTATGTATACGCTATTTATGGCCGAAATCCTATAGGATTTTCATGTGTAATTTATTATTTGCAGTGTTAACACTGACCATTGTGAAACACTGTCGACAATGATAGAAGCAAATAATGCAGAATTATTTCTGGTAACATAGCATCTACGGTCATGACCTTACTTGATATCTTACCTAAAGTGGTTGTTTACACTCGCATTACCAGAAAAGCGTTCGCAATTCTTTATTTCTACGGCAAGGTCAGTTATCACAATCGGTTTTGAGCACGGTTAATATTTCTTCAAAACTTTGCTTGACTTAAAGCACCAATGTAGGTCAAAATAGAACGTCTTCGGTTTTCGCGAACGAGAGAAACGCGAATCATTGACCTTGACAGTGACGTAATATCGAATAGGAACCATGAACATGTGTGTATGTCCGTACTTATTTAGGTATAACTATATTAAGTTTCTGCCCGCAGCAGATGACAAGTGCGAAAAGTACGTTTTGCATAACTTTTCGCCTATCGCGGGTCAACAATCTGTTTTTACCTTGCGTCGTCGAATAAATTTTACGGCGTATTACCCAAGCGGCGAATTAATATTTCGGATCACGCAACGACTTTGGCGTTCGAATCAGATTGCAAAAATTTCGCCGTGACTTTGAGACGCGGACGTTAATAACCGCCGTAATGGTAAAAATAAATAATTATCTCTTTCTATTAAGGTCAGTTCCTCTTGATGGTCGCCTCCGTGGGGAACGGCTAACAAAATAGAACTGTTTACATTATGAATTATCTATCGTTTTCATACATTTGACTTTGAGATACTGCTGTTGTAAGCGTTAGCACATGCACACTCGGATTACATTGTAGGTACAAATGCATATCTGATAAACAGACGATAAAACTTTAAACAATACAGGATGTCCCGATAAAGACTGGATCTTTGATTTCAACTCAATTTTTCACTGTTGAAAAGAAATCTTTTCTACCATTTTTTTTTTATATAGAAATGAATGCTATCATGCATATTTAAACTGGATATTTTAAATTGCATTTATTTTTTGAAATCTCTCAATATATTTGAATATATTTTAGAAAATTTCTCAATACGATTACTGACCAAAAGTTATCTGGACTGTTTCTTAATCAAAACGGGTTTTCTGCATATAACTCGTATTGAAAAATTTTCTAAAATACATTCAAATATATTGAGAAATTTGGTAATATGAATGTCCATCGAAATTTGTTGTAGGTTTTAATCGCAAGTAGTTTTTTTTCCGCATTTGGAGAGTTCTGGACCAGTGTGCGCCGTATTTTATATTTAATCTTTTTCTCTTTTATGTAATCCAAATCCCTTATATTTAATCTCATTACACTGAAAATATCATTTAAAAATTTCAATTCTACAAAAAGTTACAGGTTTTTTTCCGAAAAAGCGCGATTCTAGACCACTGTGCGCCGTGACGTGCCACCCCCATACATAGTGTTCATGGGGTTGAATCTTTCATCGACAGGACGTCGAACATACTTTTTTCCATCAGATCCTTGTCGATTATATTTGCTCTCATCTATCCATAATATGCAGAATTCAAAAATGAAAGCGATTTATCTTTGTGCATTCTCACAAAATGCAATCTTTGTCGATTTTGCTGTGATGCAAGTGATTTTTTCAACACAATGGCAAACCAACTTCGTTGAGACGACAGCGTAGTGTTTTAGCGGATCTATTAATATTAAATTGTTTGTTAAATTTAGTTTTCCTAACTTGTACACTTAAATACTTGCAATGCAAAACAACACTAGTTAAATGCACAAAATTAAAACTTATAGGGCAGGCGTTATTACTGTGTTTTCTTTTGTGCCCACTATTAAAATGTGCAAAATGTAAAATTATTTATTTCAAAGAAAATGGTAATTCAAACGAGTAAACTGATCAACATAATAACTTTATTATTTGGGTCATTAAATTAAGTGTCCTCTACGTTTGTTCTTTGAATCTAAAATGGAACTTTTGCAACAGAATGTGAAAGAGGACGACTGTACATTTCCATTGATAGTTACAACGCATGTAAATGGATATTAAAAATTAATTTAAATAAAATTTAACATTTTTAAAAAATAAAGGATATCAGAAGTTTATCATAGCGTCAGTGTGGTATCAATGTTTACTTCTGTATAGTTGGTTTTTATCAAAACAAGTGTACAAAGTCAGCACTTGCTAATTGTACGACTTAGGGCATTTTCTGCGTCTTAACTTTACTTTTGAAAGAGATTACAGCGTTAAACAAATTGAATTATTAACTTCTTGCCAAATTAACAATGTGAATTGTACCTCAAAGTGTTTAATTACAATGTAGCAATTCTATATGCATATAAATGTTGACCAACTAGTAGTTACTGCACGTTTTTACCGTTATGTTAAACTGGCATTAATTCTATTTTTTAGTGCCGTTAAAACTACTATATTTTTTTAATTGTTCTTTATTTGATTAGACCAAAATAAGTAATGCAAAAATTAACTTACAATTAGGAATTTATTTATCACTTACATACAACAATGTACAGGTATACAAACTAGCAATCGCAACAAAAGGTTTGCATTAATAAGTAATACCGACAGAATTAATTTAACATGAGGCCATATCAAGGTTTCTTTCAACTGCGAGAATTTTATCACAAATTCTACTTTTGTATAGTTATTGTTACCCACATTCCTTTGATAAAAGTTTAAAGTGGCCGTATCAGTTGTAGAATTTGATTTGGTTCTGTTCGCTTTATTGCGCATAAAATACACCTGATCCTTATGCAAATCCATCGAACTGCTGCTCCTGCAGTATGGATGAGTTTCCGGTAGGCATATGAAATAAATCTCTTTCATAATGCTAAGTAAAAAAGGCTTTGGATCGATATATACAATTATTTTTAAACTTATGTAGGTATATATGAGCTGACTACAATAAGAATCAGTAAAATATAGATTTATAAAAGCATATTAAGAAAATAATTTTTAAAAAATGTAGTAGATTGTGAAAGATTGAAATAAATAAAAGGTGTTCTTAAAGTATAGAAAGAATAGAAATGTCTAGTTATCTGATTACCGGTATAAACTTCTTTGCTTATTTAGTTTAAACCGAAACTGTTTTCTGGAGATACAATTTATGTCCAGGACAAGAAACATTTTTTGTGACATATTCATTACATTCGTCCTTCGTAAGGAAATGTTAAACAGAAATAAATGATGCTAACTTTGGATTTGAAAATCATTTCCAATCATTTGCTTTTTCCTCACTAGTCTTGGGTCAACTATGGGAAGACTAGCTTCAAATTTAGTAATAGTAATTTGATTGCTCTAACTATTCCAATTATTTTAAACTATCATATTCTTTCATAGCATTTTTTAAACTGATTATTTATCCATTCCTTTTTATACTTGTTGTCAATTAATTCATATATAATACAGTAAATATTTTATTTCGACTCTTCTTTCATATATGTATCTTCAATTCCATCCCAACAACGTTCCATCCTCCCGCATGTTTTCATTTCTCTTGTTTGCTATTATTCCTTATATTAATTCAATTGTTATATGAATATATACAGTAATGCTGTTATAATATAGTATATATTGAAGTTATTTTAATATAATATATCTACATAATACTGAACCAGTTTTGACGTAACGTTTATCATTCATTCCGAGAAACAAGTTGTAACTTGCTCGAGTTATTACTATATCCGATCTAACCGACTTGACCTATACCAGACGCCAACAGACACTGTTTTGACTTCGCGCACATTTTACACGTCTAAATCAACTACCATTTCCTGTAAAGAAATCAAAGAGGTTTCATTCCTATTAATCCCAAGATCTTCCGTTTCCTCGCTACGTACGAGTATTCTTAAATTTCAAGGTTAAATAAAGTTATTACCTAAAACGCTCACTTGCTTGTTGCTCTTGGAAGGTTGGAAGTATGTAACAACGTAGCGTACGATGATGGTTTTTTTCTTTGTGGTTCTTGCTGTTTCACAGTTCACGAGTCCGCCGGTATCGTAATAATAAGTGGAGACCAGACATTCTTGAGTTTATGAACGCGCTCTATCTGACCATTTTCCAAGTTTATATTTTAAATTTCTACAAATCTTTTCATCGAATGAATAATAATTTATTTGTTAGTATTTATTACTCAAATTGTAAATTATTTAACTTCCCAAATATTGAAGCAAGCAAATGGTAGTCAATTCCTTTTTTATTTATTAGCAATATTCTGATAACGAAATCACAATTCACGTTTTTAAAAATGGATTATTAATGCATCTTCTTCAAGAATCAGAGAATTTGAGTGCTTCTCTATAGGTATATCTTCAGTCTACTTTTATAATTTCCATAATACTTCTCCAAGAACACGCTAAAAAAAGAACATCAGTTAATTGGACTCTAATGCGTACAGGACCTCAGTTTTGTATTTGATATGTCTTAAAGTGTATGCATTTTACAACACTCATTTGTTTTTTTTTTTTTTTTTTCATTTTTGTAGATATTATTTAACATGTCGGTGCAAGTGCACGGTGTTTATTTGCGAAAGTCCAAGTTGTATTACGCTCGTCAACTCGTTGGGTTAAAATTGTAGTGCAAAGTAGTTCTGTTCCTGGTTGTCCTAATAGCGTAAGAAGATAAATTAAATTGTGCAATGCAAACGAACTCATCTACACGCTAAAAATTATTTGCTTAATCTAAATATATTATCTTTGTTTTGAGTAAATCTCTGTTTTGTATATACGGAAGTAAATATTTACTTCTTTAGAAACGCATATTGTTTCACTTGTATAAGCTTGAGCTAACAATTTCTTGCTGCAGAATGAAATAACATTTCAAGATGGGCTCTTTAAGGGAGAAAGTGTTACCTGTTATTTCAACTATTTTGTGTTGAATCAAAAGCGGAATTGTTTTCCAATCAATAATATTACATTTTAACTGCACTTACGGCAAACAATGTTACATTTTTTATACTACGAGAATTTCTTGGGTTACAAAACAAATGTGTACCTAGTAAATGCACGATATACATGATTTATAACCGTATCTGTCAGTCATTCAATTTAGGCGAAGTATGAATTATTGCTAGTGTGTAATAAGGGAAGCGCCATCTTTACGAAAATTGAATGTATTTACTGCGCCGTATAGGTAAAAATGTTTGCTATAATAATGTTTGAATCATCATTGTATTTCAACATCATAATTACCTTGAATTAACTGCAATTTTGCCGAGTCTAGGGGCACAATAGGTCTTCTGGCCGAGTTGCCTTACGAGGTAAACCACCTCATGAAGGTCAAAAAAAAATGTTGCTTAGTCTAACTCTTATTTCTTAATAATGCTCACTTCGTTAAATGAACAATACAACAGTTGATAAAATAAAAATTACAAAATAATATAATTGCCTTCACTACATTTTTCTTGTTAGATTAATTATAGTTTTAGTTAGTGCAACTATATTTTGTTGACAAAACCTTGACAATTTAACACCTGTGGTTCCGTCAATTATATATTTATAAACTAAAAAAAATCCTCCCTTGAACATGTTTATACTGTGAAGGAGTGTTGAGATTCTCAAACTGATACTGATTTATATTTCATACCAAATAACACCATATATTTATATCTACGAAGACAGTTTTATATCAAGACTTTTTGCATCTATAGATTCAAATTTTCATTGTATATGCTTAAGTGTATGTGTGTAAGTATGTCGTTACATTGATATCTACAATTGTCAAATTAATATTTAAACATCAATGAGAAAGAATTATTTCTCAGACAAAAATGTACTTGACTGGAGATAATGATAAGTATATATTCTTCCATGGATAGTATTTTATGTTTCGTGCAAGAATAATATATCAAAACAAGTTTTTGTTTCCAATTTGAGAATGTATTTTTCTGTATGTAGAAGGTGTATTAAGATCATGGTAGATTCATCTTGCCCACAAGAACATAGATTTTATGTAAATTACGAAACCTGCATGCTTATTTACTTCTCTGTAAATACCTATAGGTAAGAGGCAGCCAATTTTTTTCTTTTAATTTAGTATTTTTTTCTTTTATTAGTGGCACTCGGGATCTAAGCCCATATGCCGCGGTGATATAGTGCTACCTATAGACATTGACATTGTCAATTTAGTATTTATAATTCCACGTTCAAACGAATGTTTCGATACACCCTTAATATATCAATATTAAAAATTGGGAATATTCAAAATGAAACACCAACATTTTGTGGTGCATGTTATTAGATATATTTAATTACATTTAAAGGTAAAAGACAAACAATATTGTGTTGATATAAATCCAAATAAATTCTAAAAATGTCTGTGATTCATATTTATGTTTACGCTATGTAAAAACATCTTTTTTATTTATTACATTTTGGTTTTCTTACTTTTTAACTATACAGGTGTGAGCGATTCCAAATAGGTACTTAAAAATTAAATTATTATAAATGGTAATAACAATGAATGAGAATTATAAGATGTGAAACTCATTTCGGTGAAGATTTTTGCTAATTTGTCAATTAAAATTTACAAATATGTCCCAACACAAATTTGAAATAACATATATAAATAAATGGGCTTATAATATTGTCAATAAATGGAATTATTATTATTATTTTGACATAAGCCAAGTAACACTGACGAGCCTTGGTAAGGCGAAACATGCATGTCTGTCAATAGCGACATTTGTAAAAAAAAATTCTGCATTTCAACTCCGTTTAATCAATTAATTGGCGCATCAGCGCAAATTTAGCGGCTTGTGTCAAGATTATTTCAAATTTGTGTTTCATATCTTATAATTTTCATTCACTATTAATAATATTGCGAATGCATATGCTGTAAGAGCAAGCCTCCTATAAATGCGAGAGCGAAGCCGGCACGACACGGCAATGCTAATATATCAGTTGCGCCTGTTACTGGAATAGGTATACTGGACCATGTTTAGATCGGAATAACATCGGGTGACCATAGAACGAAAACTTGTACCTACTGTATGTATAGGGTGACACTGACAAGCCTTGATAAGGCGGAACATGCATGTCTTTTTCTGCATTTCAACTGCATTTGATAAATAGTAATAACATTATTAATATCATTCTTACCATCTATTGATTTTATACAATTTTTACACCGCGTTTCCTTGAATTATTCATTTATAATAACTATTTTCTATTTTAATGATTCTATTAGTTTCGGGTTTCGTTCTAAGTAATAATATTGTTTTTATTTTTTATTGCTATATATGTTTGTATTTTTTTTTTTTTTTTTGTTTCAATGACTGTTCTGCACCATTACTTATGTATTGTTTATTTCTGTGTCTGTTTACTTTACAATTGTTATTACTCTACATTTACGGTGTGTATTTACTAGAGCTGTTATCCGGATCCGGATAATTTTGGATCCGGATAATTTACTATCCGGATATCCGGATCTGAGTGCTATCCGGATCTACTATCCGGATCCGCTATCCGTATCCGCTATCCGGATCCGCTATCCGAATCCACTATCCGGATCCGCTATCCGGATCCGCTATCCGGATCCACTATCCGGATCCGCTATCCGAAACCTCGGAACCGGATCCGCTATCCGAAACCTCGGATCCGGATCCGCTATCCGAAACCTCGGATCCGGATCCGCTATCCGATACCTCAGATCCGGATCCGCTATCCGAAGCCTCAGATCCGGATCCGCTATCCGAAACCTCGGATCCAGATCCGCTATCCGAAGCTTCCGATCCGAATCTGTTATTGAAAATCACAAATTCGGACTGGTATCAATAAGATTATTTTGTTTGCGAGTTCTCGCTAACATTAAAAAAATAATAAAGAAAAAATGTTTTACGTTGCAATATTTTGCTTTGTAAAATAATAAAACAAATCAATGTGTTTAATTAATATTATAAGTAGCTAATAGATATTGCTATGACCGTTTTAAGAAGTAAAATAACTATTTTATTGGTATGTTAAATAAATAAATAAAATGAAAAATCGAGAACAAAAGTTATTTGGTCTGAAGAGAAACAGAAATATAAGGTTTTACTAATTAAATAAGAAATATGAAGTAACAATTATCAAGCACAAATCACTTAATTCGAAACAAAAAAAATTTTTGCATTGGCGACCTGTGCTCGCTACATGCATCAAACCTTCACGGGTAGAGTTTTTAAATTTGAAATTTGTTTGTAGTAGTGTTTGTACTAAAAAAAGTAATCCTTAAAGTTCGTGAAGGGTGTGGAAAGGTAGGGTAGTAAAATATAGTTCAGAAATAGAATATAAAATAATTGGAAAACTTATGTTAATGTATATAATTAAGTAGCACAATGATTGAATGTACAATATTAATGTATGTATCTTTAAAAATAAATGTTCGGGCTGAAAAATTGACGAAAGAAACTAAAAACAGAAAAACATTTGTGGAGAGAAGTTGTTTTATGAGAAGTCAGTTCGGAAGTGTGTGCCAAGAAATAAATATAACAGTAAAAAAATATCTTTGGACATAAAAAAGTGTTGTTTATAAGTCGTCCACAATGGTATTTAATGTGATAAGCAAGAAAGAATACGAAGTAAATTGGTATAATACTAATGGTAAAGTACGTATGCTGTAAACAGGAGAAAAACATTACATATACATATGCAAAGTACCTGTATTTATTTTCTCCAAATTTAAATTTATTGTAAAGCGTAAAATACACCCACAATTTCTCCTTAATAATTAAAATTGTACATAAAAAACTCACATACCAGTTTACTTACTTTAAGTTTTAATTTCTAAAATACTTTTTCTTCTTTGGTGCATTAACAGTTGTTTCCATAACAAGTTATTATAATTAATCTAAAGCAAGTATTTCATTGTTGTACTACGTTTACAGTACACCTGTTTAATTATTAGTTCCTAATCATTGCTTTCATAATAAAAGTATGCAATATGATATCTCTATTGTATCGTGAAGCCAGACATCAGATTTACATTGAATATCACTAATAGATAGCCATATAATAAGGTAAACCTGAAAATACATGTAATTACCATTCAGTTGTTAGATAATAATTTGTATGTTTTATGTATAGTTATCGGAAGCGGATCCGCATCCGAGGTTTCGGATAGCGGATCCGGATCTGAGGCCTCGGACAGCGGATCCGGATCTGAGGTATCGGATAGCGGATCCGGATCCTAGGTTTCGGATAGCGGATCCGGATCCGAGGCTTCGGATAGCGGATCCGGATCCGAAGTTTCGGATAGCGGATCCGGATAGCGGATCCGGATCCGAGGTTTCGGATAGCGGATCCGGATAGTGGATCCGGATAGCGGATCCGGATCCGAGGTTTCGGATAGCGGATCCGGATCCAAGGATTCGGATATCCGGATAGTTTTGGATCCGGATATCCGGATCTCAATTTTGTCGGATATCTGCAGCACTAGTATTTACCCTTATTAGTTTGATTTGATCCACCGATAAGCAATTCCTTTGCTTGGTGGAATTTGTTTATATATTTAAATTTACATTTACTTTGTTAATTTCTGCTATTTAGCTATAGGGCGCAGCATAAGTACGAATTTTGATTTTATCATTTGTTTTCTTTTATTGTTACCATATTGTTATTTATTTTATGTTGCTATACTTTGTACATTACACTATTATTTAATAAATAAAATTATAAATTAAAAAATTATTATAATTTCAAACATTGATAGATTTAAGCTGCATTTTTGGATCTAACTATTAGTTGTTGAAAAGGAAACAATTTATTGATAGAAACAAAATTAAAACTGTCAATCTTACTCATATAGTAAAAACACTTCTGTTAATGCAACATTTCGACACATTCAAATGTCTTTTTCTAGCAATTAGGAAGACACATTTAGACAAAAAAACCACCGAGTATTAAAATTTAAAAATTGAATTAAAGTATAAAATATCAAAGTTTATATTAGAGAGAAAATCACATGTCGACATTAGTAAATCGTATAAAGTATACGAAAGAATGCCTACTTATATATTTAAATTTTTTGGAAACTAAATCAGCGAATTCTAAGGAATGAATAGACTGGAAATATAATAAAATTTCCCAAAGTATACTCCCTCGTACATAATATATTAAATGAATTTACTTCGAAAGTGTACGTGAAATCTTCATCGGATTGGCGAATGTCCGGTCCACCGGTTCGTTACGTACCACTTACCTTTTTCCCATCCATAATGTTTTAATAATAAAAGTAATAGTCACCACATTACAGAGCAAAAAAAAATCCACCAACGATGCAACAAAGTATTAAAGATAAATCGAGCGAAGAACGCCGCAAAAATCCTGTCCACACAACTGCGGCAAGCCAAGGTAAAGGACCTTTAAACCGACACGCCCCACCTTGGGGCCGCTCTCCTCATTTAGAATCGTTTCTCCACTCATTCACTTCGTGCGACCATTAATTGAACTGTAAATATTTTTTTACCGGGTGTAAATTTATTTTGTAAACAAATAGATTCCTTTCTTTGTAATATTCCTTACATTCTTTCTGACACCCAGAACTAGGTGAGTATACTATCATCATATATGTTACGTAATTAATTCTTATTATAGTCTTAGTTATTCAAATAAACTGGGATTTGGCAAAATTATGCGGACTAATTGTAAGCCGCCGCGCTCAGATATCTTAAATAACCATTGCCTATATTTTTAGAACGCGATATAGTATCTATGTGTATTCTAATACGCTCATGAGCTATATTTGTCATCTTAAATAGTGTGTGAATCACCATCGTCTGCCCGAGAGAATTAAAATACTTAACAGGCAGCGAAACGGCGCTATTTCACTTACTTGCACTATGGCTACTACTTAAAATGAAGCGTTGGAAGTTATAGTTGACCAATCTACGAATGTAATAAGGAAATAAGGAAAGTTTCTTAACTGATGGTACTGCAGCACACTTGGTAATTATTTGCGGTTTAGGATCATTTTATTCGGCGCCTGTTACGCCACATTCCGACTTTTATTATTAGTTTCTCTGCGGTTGACATTGATTTATTGCTCTCCTGTTCTCCTCTCGTTCAAATATATTCCACAAAATGCACGTAACAATAGATTGAATAACGTATTCGAGAAATGAAAACACTGCGCGCTGCCTTGTACATTTTATCTGTTATGTCCCCAAACATAAACAAAGGTAATTTTCCTCATTTCTCTAAAAGTTAATCTATATGATTCTGGGAAATGAAATATCAAATTTGCGAGATTGTCTCCCATTGATACATGATTTTTATAGAATTCAGGTTTACTGTTTACCCTACCGAGTCTACAACAAATATGCAAATATCAAATGGATAAAGGAATCAATCTCAGTGCTTTAATATTTACTTTTTATTCTGTAGATATGAACATTTACAATCATTACTACATCACGTATTTTTATATATACCTTATGTACATATATATATCGCCACGTGTAGAATATTAATTACTATGATTATCATCGATTGTTTATTTCCTTTGTGATCTTAAATTTTACTGTCGATTTAATAATAAGATACATACATTGTTTGATTGCATAACGATATGGTTACTTAATTCACAAAGTGTCGTATTGTCGGCTTTAAATCGACTCCTTGTGATATTGCGGTTAGTGTAGGCATGACTTTAATATGTACTCTATACCAGAATAGATAAAAAGTTTATATAAGTTCTATATAAACATGATGCGCACCCAACAGAAAACGAAACCTTTTATTACACGACATATACCTAATTATTAACCTTATTAAGAAGATTATAATCCAGAATGTAACTATAACTGAATGCAAGTATAATTACAAGTAAATTGAAACTTTTACTACCAATTATAGAATTCGGAAGGTAACACTACGAAACTCATTTTCATAGACGCTTCCTGTTTGAACCGGATATATTCCACACAGGATCTTACTGCCTAGGAAACCATTGTTAATCAGTATAATTGATTATGTTATATGAATTAAAGATTCTTATCCTATCTTTTGCGGTTTTTCACGTTTTTTAATTGGCTAGCCGTGGAATTTCTAATTTTCCGAATGATACCTCTTGATTTGATAAAACAAGATGAAATAACGTATATATACGAGACGCCTATAAACACAATAATATTTGGATACAACTTATTTTACTTGAAAATAAACAAACTTTGCTTATCTTCACGTTTAACCTTGCTACAATTGTAAATTGTTAGCGATATTTCTCGTCCAATAATTATTATCTCGCCTGATACGAGCGGATGCAATTGTTGTTTCAAGTTTATAAGAGAAACAAAATATAACGTTTCATTTTTAACGTCTCAACAAAATATCGAAATTAACTTTAAGTGCAATCCATCATAAACTCAAATATAATTTAAAATTATAAAATTAGAAATTGCCAGTACATATAATGTTATAATTAATTTGCACTTACACACAAAATCAATATCTATTTGTGTAAATAGTAGGTAAAGATAAAAATCGGCGCCAAATTTTTAGTTCAACCTGAGATTATAGTAGCGACGTTTTTCTAAGTAAACATAATCAGTAAATGGAATGATGTAGCCAAGATATGTATATAACAAATCCGTGTACTCTTGCACACTAGTATTTAATGTAGATAAGCACATGAGTCTCTTATATATAAATATTGAATAAATAAATATTTGCAAAGTGTATGTAAGATGCACCATATATTCATATATTTCTTGCAAAATTCTGTTATAAACGCTGTTCTTTGCTAGTATTTGCCTACACCTAATTTATAATCAACTTCAACCATCCGAAAAACAGAATTTTTCTAAGAAGAAATTCTTTTTTTATATACACGCTTAAAACACATGAAAACAAAATAAGTACAAAATCAAGTATTTTGTCGATGAAAATGTGAAGTAAATTTCCTTTTAGCTTTTAACTTTTTAATTCTGCAAGTGATTTCTTAAGCGTATAGCGAATGCACTACACTTCCATATAAAGCATAAAAACTGATGCTTTTGGTTTAGGATTCATTTCTTTCTACAACCTTCGCAAAACCTCTAACTTGATGAATTGTTGTTTCGAATTTCCACCGAGAACTTAATTACAGTTGAAATGCTTGAACATTATCTGCTTTAGTCAGGCGTATTTGGCAGAGAAAAACTTTCCTTTTAAAAAGTCCAACTCCATGATTTCTGAAGTACTTAGTGACATGAAAGTTCTTCATACACCACATCATAGAATTGTGCTCATTATATCGAACAACCGTAAAAATTTTGATCAAAATTTTCTGGTAACTCTGTGGACCTATAAAAGTATTAAGCAATAGCATCAGATCTCTAAAAAAAACTCGAAGTTCAAGTTTTTTAGGGTACAAAGAACGAAGTTGGAAGAAACCAAATTAATAACACTTGAAACTGATAGCAACAGTTAGCAGTGAAAAGCTATAAATGAATCTTCAAAAAACCTATTAGCATTTCGAAACTCGAAGTTCAAGTTTTTTAGGGTACAAACAACGAAGTTGGAAGAAACCAAATTAATAACACTTGAAACTGATAGCAACAGTTAGCGGTGAAAAACTATAAATGGATCCTCAAGAAACGTATTAGCATTTCTTGCCATATGTGTTAATGGTGCTTTTGCGAGAACGTTTGTTTTTGCTTTCAGAATTAGGAAAGTGTTTGTGTATCTTGCACCAGCCCAAGGAACAAGAAAATCTACCTGACTACTAAGCAAAGACGTCTAAGAGTCAATCTTATTATCTATAAGTTTAATTAAAAAGTTGGCGCTAGTAACATCTCTGCGATGAGCCAATGAATCCATGTTATGGATACGCAGTAAACCATCGTAATCCGCTCCACGAGAAGGATAAGTGGCGGTAATTTTGAATGACATATTTTAAAAATCTTTTTGCACTCTCTCTAATTCAAGCTGATGGCATGTATATATAGGATACCATACTACGCTAGCATATTCAAGCCCACTTCGTACTATGCTATAAAAATAGTTATTTACGAACCAAGTGCGTGAAATCATATTTCGCGAATGAGTGACCAGTTTAAAGCGCGAGCCGTAGGCGAGCGCTTTATGGACACGAATTCGCGAAATGTTTCACGCACGAAGTTTGTACAATATTTTTTGTACGAGAACTATAATAATAATTGTTAAATACGTTATTGTTTATGACACACTACTATTCTCTTGATATTAATTAAAAAATTGAGTTGGCAGTATTGATTATTTGAAGTGACATTTAATTTAAAATTGTCAAATTCAAAAAATTTCATACAAAATAAAAGCCTCACCAACAACATGAATTGTGATAATGAAATGCAATGTACACCGTCTGAAATTCGCGAAGCTGCCAATATTGCAGTGGATAATTTATTACCCATAAAATCAAAAAACGTATACAAAAACACTTATACTAAATTCGTAACTCAAGTTCCAGGAAGTACCAACTTTACTTTTACGCACTCGTGTTTAAAGTGACTTTTTACGCACGCAAATTGAATCGTGAAATGACAGGTTTTGATAAGCGAGTACAAAAAAGGGTTTTTAGAGCGGTGATGTGAGATAAATTTCGGCATGTTCTTATTAAAAATCCAAGATTTTGGGAGGCAGTGTTACATATGGTTTCTATATGCTCAGAAAACTGAAGGTGGGCATCAAACTGTATTCCCAGGTCTTTGATCTTAATATGCCTTGCGATATCGATTTGGTCCAAGCTGTAGGAATGAATAACAGGCGATATACACCTGGTGTAGCTCATTACAGCACATTTGTTGATATTGAGCCTAATTTTGTTTACTGTACACCAGTTCTTGATGTTCTAGATGTCTTTGGAGTACACTGCAGTCGGAAGGCGAGGTAATTTCTTTAAATCTTCATTCAAATCATCCGCATAAGCTAGTATTTCACATGTAATAGATGTTAAAAGATCATTAATGTAGATATTGAATAATAACGGTCCTAGATTGGAGCCTTGTGGAACTCCTGAGGTAGTTACGAAAGTATCTACGAGAAAACCAAAATCCAAAAGCTGATAATTTGGAGAGCAAGATATTATGATCAATGATGTCAAAGACTTTTGCAAAATCGATGTAAATTATGTCAACTTGCTGCCTGTTGTATACATACCTGCTCACAAATTGTGTAACTTCAACCAAGTTGACAGGTGACCTTCCTGTCATAAAACCATGTTGGGATAGCCAAATGTGAGGTTTTTTTTACAGGTATTTATAAACATTAGCAAAAGTATTTATAAGTAATTTATAATATTAATAATGTTTTTCAATGTTTGCCGAAACCGGATTTGTGCATACCAGCGAACTTTTTTTTTTGTAAACAACGCCACTTTACTGTAAACTTATTGTGAATCGTCCAGGTTTAGCTTTGTATGATTGTACATAAACATAATATGAGTTAGCAAATAAAATTAGAATTCTCAACAGAACTTGAAAACATGCTCTTTAGAGCTTATAAAAGCGTCCAAGAATACTTCCAGTAGCTGCGAGAACCCCTCACGCCTTTCATATTTTCGTGGCATGATTTTAGAAGAACAACCCTTGCAGTGACAAAAACAAATGAAGTGATACGCCACTCTTTACTAAGATAGTATAAAAACAACAATTTGAAGTTATGTTGCCCTTGCCTTATAATGTGGTAACATGAAAATAAAAAGCAACAGTGTTTTAATTTTTGCAGCATGTACAGGTTGTCAACGTTAAAGTTGGGTTAATTTTACTTAAGTGCTAAAGCTGCAGATAGTCAAAACTCTTATTAATTCTATGCAGTTTGCATGTAACACTAAATTTAGCTATACATGCGAAATAATGGCGTCACAAACTTTTGTAGATTAGGTACAAACAAATGTCACTTGGGTATTAAAGTTTTATTCACAGATATTTTCATGTCGTCCCAATCTTTCAAGTCACCCCGTTTTTTACGGTACCCGGTTAAAATGTCTAAAATTGGCATCAATCTTCTGGAACGATGCAATCAATATATAACAGGGCGACAAAAGGTGTGAAGTAATGTGCATTAAAAATATCATTTAGAAATATTCGAAAAAATCGTATTCGAATTTTCCAAATGCCGGCAAGAACTTTTAGAAGCCTTTAGAGGAAGCCTAGCAGGAAATTCGTCCTGAAATTTTTTTGGTCAATGCTGGGCAGTCTCACTGTAGATACTGAAACGAAAGGGACCAAATATTAAAGTTTGTGCAAATATCCGTTATATTAATATTATATATATGTACCTATATATTTGAGTTTGTTATGAGAGATTTTTGTGAATCGCTGTACTTTTTTCCCGATTATTGCAATCATTTCCATTGCGTCCTTCCTTATATGCGCATCGTGTCAGAGAAGCACACATTTAGTAAAATTCTACTAAACTATGCACTAAACTGCATAAACATAAAGTCCGCGTTTCTAATGCGGATACATGCGGCCATAGAATTTAATTAATCTCCCATACGTACGCGACCGAAATGCGATCGGTAAAACCTCGAGTATTATGCGGCCAAATTTCGTGCTATTGTATGCAGAAGCCCTAATCGCCATTGCGGCGCAATTTAAGACTATTGGCCCGAACCGGCGCAGACTTGCTGCTACCAATGCGAAATTATCTATCGTCGCGATCTATGTGGGCCACGACACGTAACAAAAGCAAAACTACCACCGGAGCCGCGTCTAGACGCCGGTTGTCGGCCGGGCGTAGGTAAATTATTCAAAACCGTTTCCAACAAAGTTCATTTTTACGAGGTAATTAGCGCTGCGCCCGTAAAATTGGTGGAACCCGGGGTCCGACACGAAATATCGTTACGACGTTCGATACTTAAGTCAACAAAAATTCTAAATTATAAGTTGGAATCACTAATTGCAGGCTGACACTCGTAATTATACGTATTTCGTGTCATTTAGAGCGTTAGCGGACCTACATTGCAATTATTTAGTTCATTATGTTTGAACGTTAGAAATATAACGACTGTCAACTATTGACGACCCTTAAACAGTGTTAATTATATTTTGGAGGTATTACCTTGACAGCCGCTTTATTAGTACCTACATAACACTCCAAAAAGGGCCTTCGTAAATTTTTATTCACTAAAGTATGGATTCTGTCACAATTTAAATTAATAGATTAGTGACAATTTTTCCTACGATCTTCCTTACATGGTCTTGCCTGCAAATGAAGCAGTTAATCACGGAATAAGTATACTTTAGCCAACAAACAGTTGCGCAATGATATACATATTTATTATATAACTATCTCGTCTCTGTCTCGTGTCTGTACATTTAGAAGTTCACTATTGTCAGCGATAATTGTTTGGTTTTTCGATTTTCATTGTATTTACGCATTTTGCTTTGGTGTTTTTATTACGTCGTGCAAGCCGTTTCTGGAATCACTATATACGCAGTTGCGCGTTCCTGTTTTACACGAGCTTTCTAACAGGACTGGCAATCCATGAATTGTCCAATGCATTACCTGTTACTGCATTACCGGTTACTGCATTACCGGCTTACGCTTTGGTAGTCTTGTGGGTTGAAAGTTTGGCTTGTGTCCCTAGGAAGCACACATCTAAGCTCTTGATTCCCTACACTATAAAAAAAGAAATAAAGTTTACAAAAGAAACACATGTCGCGTGAATGAAGTTTTACAAGTTAGGGGTATGTGTTCTTATTTCACATAATACAAAATAATAAAAATAATTATATTTTTGTGAAAATGTGAAAATATACAGAAATTTAATACGACTTTTACTATATTTCCATAAAATCACATAATTTCACGTTGGTTTCCTTAAGATCACATAATTACGGTAAACTTAGGCCACCATTTATGTAATTGCGCGCAGTTTTTGTCGTGCGCATGCACAGTGCATCAAAAGACTCATTATGTCTTTGAAGCGTTGTCGTCGTATATGTCGTTAGTGTTAATACGTGAATTCAAAGTGTAGTTTAAATAAAAAAAAGATCTTGGTCAGAGTAAAATATGGCAAAGCAACGTTTGTTTTAGTTTTTGATGCTAAATGACATCTCATAGTCCGTGTCCGCGAATTTCGTAACCTCTGTATAGGTATATAATATCTATACGACACATGAAGGCAAGGAGTGAACATGGAAGGTGCAAAAACGTTAATTTATTATTCTGGTGGGCTAAATTACATTTTCGCGCCCTATATATTTGTTTTATTTCCAAACACCATATTTAAAATAGTTTTCATCAAATTTCAATTGAAGAACACTTTTTCACGAATGTACATCTGGTAATATTCAAGTATTGCAGGACTTACGTTACGTAGGTAGGTATATGACATATGATAATTGTTTCTTACTTCACTGTATATTACTTCAATTACACATTCTATACGAGAGAAAGATACGCATAACATTACAGAACAAATATAGTTATTTTAGTCATTGCAATGCCTAAATTCACATTATATGTAATGTATTAGTATATCAAACCGCAGCAAGTTTAAATAGCGGTTACTATACTACGTGATGTGTACTAGTATATTTAATTCGCAGTTTCTTACAGTTAGAATTTCATTTTATACTCAGGCCGTTGAGGAAAATTGATGTAAATATACTTGAGTGTTCACTTATTTCTCCATAAAATTTCCTAAATAGGTAAAGTAAAATAAGATCTGTAACTTTACATAATACTCTGTAAATTTACATTACATGAATTTAATTTTACTCAATCCACTATGGCCACATATAACCCATGTGGCATTCTGTGAATTTACAGAAATGTGTTTATAGTGTATATAATAGACCGCCGGTAGATGCTTGAGTTGCGATAGCGATGAAAGCAAGTTTACACTTGGAGTGTCGCTAATGACACCTGGCAGAAACTCGAGTCCATTTCTAGTGCTATTCTCCTTTCGTTGATTTTGCTAGTACCTATGGTGATTCCAACAATAGACTATGAGCGCTGCCATGGTGGCATTTGTCAGTTCTAATTGCAACAAAGGTCCAAAAAGCAGAGTTTGCTAATGCTACTTTTACTGCCATCCAAATGCAATACTGAATAAAGTTGCGTCAATCGCTCATCAACAGTAAATTGAGTGAAAGGAATACGATTATTGCATTAATGAATTAGGTTCATTATTTTAATTTCAAGTTTACTCCACAACACTCTACAATGAATAGTTTATTACCCAATAAATTCCTTCATAATTTAATAAAATCTTTTTCATTGATTTGATAAACTTGTTCTTCTTCGTAAATTTACGAATTTTACTGCACTATTTCGTGTGATGAATTAATTTTTTCATTGTTTCGGAACCAATGTTTGTTCAAAGATGAGATTTGTCCAGAGAAAGAAACATTACAACATTAGCTTTTAGAAAGAACGTCATAATGCATTTACGAATAAATTTAATGAGTATATTAAAGAACAAAATGGATTATTCATTTCTGCTAAACAGAATGACATTGCGTATGCCGAGCCCAGAAACTAATTTCAGGCGTCCATTGACAAGAACAACATGTTGAAACGGGCGCCGTTAAATCTTTGAGCAAATTTATTTTAAGAAACAATTATATTTGCACATATTTTCTAAATACTGTTATAATATTTTCATTATACTATAGGCCTATTTTGATGCTCTCATCACTGTCAAAAGTATTTGAAAATGCCGTTGCTTCCCGTATCATTAGCTTTTGCAGCAAATTTAATTTATTTCTTATCTGTTAAACTCTAAACTAAATATTTTAGATATTAGGGGTAATATAATAATATATTTATATGATCACAATACTAGAAATGTGTTTACTAATATCATTTTTATAATTGTACTGTTTTTACTTGACGTTTCACATCTAGTCTTGTTCTGGCTGACGTGAAAAATTAAAATAATAGTATCTAATTCCTAACTAATCTAAAGCAAACTATAATCGTCACAAAAATGCGTTAGAGCACAATTACATTCCACTTTCACCTTTTAAGTTTCAGTTTAATTTTTGCCTTTAATACTTTTTGTATAAATAAATCTTAAAAACAATCATTAAAAAACTGGCTTATGGGAAAGCTTTAATTTATATGACATTATGACATCTAAAAATACTAACGATTTCTTAATGAACGAACATTTCAAAGAATATTCTTAATGGACATTAAAGTTCTCTCAAACGTTTATTTCACCGCATCAAGACCATAAAATTCATGGCGCTAAAAACAGCATCCAAGCAATCCAGATGAGTGCGTACATGAACAGATCAAAAATCTGGTTTAAAAATAGTATATTTCAAACAGCGACTGGGAGGATGCAACCTAAAAACCTATTTCTAGTATTTAAACTGTTTAAAATGGATAATATATTTATGCTAATATGAAAAACGAAATTAAACCTGTTTTCATTGCTTAATAAAATCAAAATTATTATAGCACATTAGTTAAACTATTTAGAATTTAACCAGTTTTTATTGCAGAAAAAAAATATATATGATGTTTATTTAGCAAAGCAAATTCCACCACCGGATTATATCAAGACAAGTGTGAACCGGTATCTAATATATAATACCTAGATATAGGCTACCGTTAAAGATGTAATACCACAAAATTGTTTCGGTAAACAGGAAGTGGGTTCATTCAACAATGATTTATCTAATTGTTGGCCAGTGAACGCAAGTTCTTCTTGAAGATTATACATTGTCATCTCCACAGCGCTGTTCCTGTTTATTCCCATGAGCTCGAACCGCAAGGCAATGCCTTGTTGATATAAGATATGTATTACTTATTCTTATCTTCCTAACGTCGGTTTTACTGAAACATAAAAATACAGTTAGATGCTATACTGTACACATTAGATATATTATATATTTGTACGTATATTATACATTAACAATTCTTATCATATTATTGATATTTAGACACCAGAAAATTATGTAACTTTCGAGGTAGTGTAAATAAACAGTGAAGGAAACTTCTGACTTCGTAAAACGATTTTTTAATGCGGGTGCTACTGTATAGTGCCAAAATTTATTGTGTATATATTTATGGATGATAACGGACATAAGTCCTTGGCGTATGAAACGAGCAAGTGTGAGGTTTCGGATATTTTATCTAAATTATTGGAACTCTCCTAGGTGACGCCTTCCACTAAACAGTTTATTAACCGTTTACTTACTTGAGTATACAACTCCACTGATAAAGTTGTTGAGATTAAGTAAAGTGGAAAAATTCAATACTTGGTTTTAGCACATATTGCTTTATCTTTTAAGGAATTTCACTGTAAGGTTTTACGTAATCAATTGTTTAAAACTCTTTAACAAGCAGGTTATTATACTTATACACTGAGAGAAATAGATTGTACTCTTTAACATAAATATAGTATACTTTAATATATTTTATAGCTCCTATAGGGACAATCATATTTTATATTACCGGTGACAATATCTGTATAGTAAATTTTTGTGAATAGTTTTTATTAACTCGTATGTTAAAATTGTACTATATTTGTATTATTAATTTGAGCATACATGTTAGTAAATGTGAAAAAAATGTCTAATAGCACTGACTATATTTGATAATAACTGTTAAAATTTTTATTGTACCCAGTATAATGTAATATTTTACTATGAAGGATACATTATGCTCATACTTACTAGATAGCCTTGTAGTACTTACAATATTATTTTCTATTATAATAATTTAACGTCTCTTAGCATTTAAAATAGTAGATAGTAAACAATAATATAATGGATCATATGCGGGCACTATACAGCGATACTTACCTGTAATGAAAAATATAGTAGTATACAAGGTGTTACCCAGTTCATGCATAGGGAAAGTGGAATATTACACAATAAGAACTATAATATTGATTTTATTTTTTTATTTGTTCTTAGAACCATTATTACAAAATTCCAACGTGTATTACTTTCATTAACATAACAATCACTAGTAGGTTAGATTTAGGTTAATGTTGTATCAAAGCATAAAGAACCCACTACGAAGTGTTTGCATATAATATCTATTACTTACCTTTGAATATATCAAGTAACTGTGGAAACCCCCACTCGATTAAAATGTCTTCCACGTTTGCATCCATTTCTGCTCACGATGCACAGCAATCAACGAACGACCAGACACAAACATACACCGACACGAATACGTGCACCTGTATCACATATACATAACACGTGTCAGTAATTTTGTCGCGGCAAAACAGCTTATTGGTCGATTTCTTCGGTAAAGATCGACAATGAATAGAGCAAGGGGTGGGAAGAGCGTTACATTATTAACATTTATTTTAGAAATTGAATATGCATCGAATACCTGAGCAGTCAATCGCAGCGACTATCTATATAATCCATGTCATTATATAGGCTTTCAGCAATAGAGTATATTAATTGTTACATCCATAAGATGTGGATGGTAAAATCCAGATTTTGCCTCTTACTATAAGCATGATAAAATCTGGTTATTTTACTCTTAATACGCCACATATTGTCGTCAAGAGATTTACGATCTAATTTCTACTATCCATTTTTCTCAGTGTACTTTTTTAATCATAGTAGGAACTTACCATTTTCTTAAAAGCTAATCTGTATTGTGTATATGTAGATATGTAGTACATAACAGAACGAAATCTCTAGCTAGTTTTAAAAGTTAACATTCCAGCGATACTTATTGAAGGAATAAAAACAAATATTCCGTTCTAAAGCCGTCTCTCTCCGACTGCATCTGCATACCAATATTACGCGCCTTTGAAAACTATAAAACTCGACAAACAATTTGTATACGTACAACTTACGCATTCATTTATAGTTGCAACTAATACATACACACGTACGAATGTCTGTGTTATGCAGGACGTTGAAAGTAAGTATGTGTGCACGCGTTGGCCATTGACATTGAATCGCTCCAACCTGCTCGCTTCATCTTGCGCATATCAATTGTCCAAAAGTCTCTCGAAAGTCCTGGAAAAAAAGTAGTTATCGCTTCGTGTCCGCCAGTTCCCGTTCCCACGACCAGAATCGGTGCCTTCGGTCAACTTTTAATCGTGGGTCGACATCAACATACTATCAAAAATGCATTCGCCGCTTCTTTTTAAACCCGAAGTTGCGCGTGTCAGCGTTATACGCTTACGAAGAAAGAGAAGCAGCAAAACCGCAATGACCGACGACGCTGCTTTCCTGCTGTTGCCTACCTTGCGCATTCCACTCGTTCCCTGTGCAATTTGCATTGTTTCGTAATGTTCGGAAATTGAAGAAATTCTAGGTTCGAAAAGCGGTTTTTTTTCCGTTGCGTTGCTGTTTGTCCGGAATCCGGATGTTTACATTTACAGTTACCAAGGAACTTATTTAAATGTGCATTAAATTATATTTCCTTGAAGTATAAAATTGTATCCAACAAAAATCTTATTTTGTTGCTAAATGAATGACTTTACTAATATTTATTTATGTTGTTGCAAATATAAGAACATGTAAAAATCTTCACTGACATGGGACGATCCGAAACCCAGAAATTCAAAAAGTTATGAAACTTTGGAAACCTATAGATCACATAACCAAAAGCGCGGCATCTGCAAAATCATCAAAAATGACATTTCTACACCAACAGATTAGAAATCATGTTTTGTATCATGTGTTCCACATTAAACTACGATATCTGCACTCTAGTGAGTATCTTAAACTACGATATCTGCACTCCAAGTGGGTTTTTTTTACTAATAATATAATTAACAGCATCTAGACGATATATAGTGCACATTAAAACAGAAGGGAATAAGTTATGGTAAAACTCAAACCATAAACGCAGCATCTACTTATAAAACTCGTGTTTCTGCTCTGTAAATGTAGATTCCGCCTTTTGTTTTTGTTTGACGATTGGCATGTTATTAGTTACCACATGCTGATTGTTTTTGTTTGTAAAGTTCTGTTTTCTAATAATTTCAGAGCGTGTTGTGACTTATTTAATGGTGAATATTATTTGTTTTAAAATCATAACAAGCTGGTTCACTCACTCCTCAGCGACACCATTTTCATGAAAACCTCTAGAGGAAATTATAGCTTATTTTATGAAACCTCTTATGAAGAGGATGAAGAAATTAAGCTGAACTTCCTAAAAGCCTCCAACGCGAAAAAGGGCTTCCCACAAATTAAGATAAACCAAATGGTTTTCCATAGAAACAAAAATATTTTGCACAATTTGCGAACGATGCTACCAGAAAACCGAAAGCAATTCTGGAAAAGTATGGCTGAACTGAGTGAAGAACCCAAAATATAATAAAGCAAAAAAGATACATAAACCAATATTTTTCTTTATATTTTAACTAATATTGATCAAGCTCATCATTTTAACGCGTGAGTTACTGGTTCAGCGTGTCCTGGTTGTGAAATCTTAAAGGAAAGGAATCCGGCAATTTCTCAAAACTTCTCAAGCGTTGAACGCCGCTCTTTTGCTTGGAATATAGATATATACTCCCCATTTTTTTTTGTTTACTGTGAATAAACAATATGTGGGTGAAATAAATTTTTTCAAAATGCGAAATTTTCTATTCGCTCCATGCGCATAACTTGCTAACGGTAAGAGGCAGAGAAAAAGTTTTAAGACAATAAATTGTTTGTTTTGGACGAGTTTTATTAAGTCTCTCTGGTAATCAGGGTTAATAACTTCATAAACTGCTTAATGTATGTTTTTATATTATTTTCGCGAACTTTTTAATTGCACATACAGAAAACTATAAAACATAAACAAACTCGTAGTAACAATGCAAACATCATCAACTAGTTCAAATGTGAGTATAGGATAAGTATTTGTCTGCGATATATCACCTTAAACACAATATACGAGCTTTGAAAGCTGCACCTGTAAAATGCGGTGTCACCTCCTTTTGCCATTCCTTTATACTGTTTTTTTTTTTAATCTCCTGTTTTTAATTCTTGATTTCAGCCAATGCTTATCGGTGGGGTTTATGCCAAAGGCTTAGGGCTGTGTTTCCACGTTTCCAGTACGTGTGGAACACTATCCCTTTCAATCTCAAGATTTCGGATGCTTGCCTTTAGGTGTTCTTTTAAAATATTTAGGTATCCCCATCCATCCATTGTTCCGTTGTCTACCCCAGCGTCAGTTTTTAAAGTTGATTTCAACACTCTAACTACAAGTCTGTTACAGAATGAAGCAATACCTATTACCTATTATTAATCCCAAACATGTTTACGTATTGATAAAAATGTGGATATATTGCAAATAAACAGTTTTTATCTTGAAACTTTTTCTTTGCGTCTTGCTAAAATTCTTTCTAAAATTCATTTCAGCCATACTCGGAATATTTTTCCGTAGAAAACAAAATGCGTAGTGCATACCAAAATCCGCCAAACTTTCATAATTTTTTGAATAACTTTTTTAAAACTGTACAATATTACAAGTAATGAATGAATTCCTGTTCCTCCTACATTGATACTATTTACACTATATTTGTATAATACATGACAATAGGTATTTTTCTCAGTGTATAAAATAATGCAATAAGAGACAGCTTAAAATTAGTAGTTTATATCGAAATTACAAGATGCCATAGGAAAATAAAAACACTAGTACATATTTCATAAACTCCCTATCATTTAAAAGTTTTCCAGCATTTTTTAGTTTGTAGGTAGGCGATAACCAATAAATACTACCATGACTATTGCACTTGTCGCAACATCATGGAAGCTCATTCGTATCTTTTCAAGTCTGTATATATATATATATATATATAGTCCCATCAAGTATTTGTAGATGGTAGATCTAGGTCATTGCCCGTCCGATGAATTTTTACGATCCATTTTACAACGGGATCAATTCTTTTCATCTTTACAACTTTGTACTCGCTTTTGCTTCCTACAATACCGCATTCCATAGTTTTCTGTCTATACATCATCCACTCGAATTCTGTCCATAGAAAAAGGTATAGTAAAAGTTACAATAAGTGCTTCTTATTGCGCCTTGAAAATCTTCTAAGTTTCCTTTTCCGTTAAAAAACAAAATTGTAACTGCTTGATTCATCAAAAATTTTCGAAATTAGCAGTGCTCAAATAACTACAATCTAAATAAATAGGAGGCGATTATATTTCACTTTCAAGCAAACAAAACATTATTATTATATTATCAAAATAAACAAACAAATCTGTTGACAATAAATAGCTATATATATATTACGCAAACACAGATATCCCCACATAATTGTAATTATGAATGAATAGGTGTCGGGAATTCCCATAACGTTATCTCAATAGCGATTAAGCCTATCTAAAACTAAACTGTTAATCACGTAACATGCATTTCCGGTATAGACATTGTGGAGCGACGGATGAAGACGTTGCGTTGATGCGTTGGCCGTGTGCTTGGGATTGCCGTCGTCGACCGATATTTGCTAGCAATTCGTTTTCTACATTTCTTTGAAGAATTTACACAGGAAGCGAAACCAATATCTAATATAAAAATTCGCTTACTGAATGTACTTTTGTTTCATGACCTTTGATCGAAGGAAGTTGATTAATGATGATTATGCGGTATATAGTAGTTACAATATTCTCAATAATATAAGCCTTAAAATTAAAGTGACTGTAAGAATTGATGGTTTTATGTAAGTCATTATATAGCTTTGAATATATACAGTCACCAACAGAATTGAGTGGACATTGAGTGTTATATTTTATTATTAATGTATTTGTTTTGTAATATTAGTATGTTTTTGGATATTATTTATGTTTAACTAGTTGATCTGCTAGAATATCATATGATTTTGTATATCATTAAATAAGTATGAGTAAAATTTATAGTTTAATTAAAAATCGCTTAGTGTCCATTCAATTCTGTCGGTGAATATATATAATAATATAGCTTTTGTTGTACACACTAAATGAAAAATTACGAACAAAATATCTATGAAGAACAGTGTTAGAGAGCGAATGAAATGAGGTACAGAAAAAGTTAATAACCAGAAGCTTGGGAAAAATTTGGAAAAAAAAGATTGGTAGCATAACGCCGCGGTGTTTAAGAAAAGTGACCGTAGCTGCGTTAAAAATTATGGACCCATTTCTTTCTGTATGCTGTAAAGTCTTTGAGATCCTGCTACACCCTAAAATATTTGTTTGTATTGAACCTTATCTGTCAAGTTACCAATATGTTTTTTTTTCCTAAAAGATCAACTACTACAAACTTAGTAGAAATTACACAGTTTATAAATGAGTGTCCTGATGATAAACAGCAAGTTGATGTCGTATATTCTGACTTCAGTAAGGCCTTTGACACAATTCATTTGACGTTTCCCCTAAATTTATGTCATCCATACAATAATACTTCCATAATCGATTTTCCTATGCTTAATTTAATGGCGTTACATCTGCTTCATTTGAGGTTTCGTCCGGTGTGCCACAAGGATCTAGCTTAGGCCCACTTCTTTTTAATATATACATTAAGGCCCTTTGGACATATTGGATTGTAAAATGTTGGCTTATGCAGATGACCTTAAAATTTATAATGTTGTAACATCTACAGCTGATTGCTTGGCTCTCCATAGAAATTTGGACATAATTGAGGACTGGTGCAATACCAACAGCATATGCTTAAACACCAGCAAGTGTGCGATACTATCCTTCACCAGAAGTGCTAAACCCCTATATTTTTATATACAGCGTGAACCAGTTGGAGATACCTAGGGTTACACAATTTAAAGATCTTGGTGTGATTTTTTATCAATAACTAACTTTTTTCCCTCATATCACTTCTTTGTGTTCGTCTGCATCTGTGTCTCTAAGTTTTCTTCTACGCTCTTGTAGAGATTTTACTAATATTTTAACACTCAAAATGTTATTTTCTGCTTTTGTGTTGTAAGTTGGAGTACAGCTCTATTGTTTGGTATCCGCACTATCTTTACCAACAGTTGCTCATTGAGCGAGTTCAGAAAAGATAACGAGAAGAAAATTAACAAAAGAAAAATTAAGGGAATTTTGAAAAAAATTTGAGAGGTAATGATGGTAGTATTTTTAATGCTGTTATATATTAGTAGCGTTGCTGCTCGCCATCCCTCGTCCTCGCCTCGGGAGCTACTATAGGGCTACTAGGGCCTCCTAGCAGTTTCTTTCTTCTAATACGGTCGTCATTTAGGTTTTACTATTAATTTTTTTCCCTCAAAATCTGTTGTATTTCACTTTTAAATTTGGGGTACGGTAATTCTTTTATGTGTTTCGGTATTTTGTTGTACATTTTTAATGTTGTTGTAGTTAGTGTTTGACTGTAGTTGTGGTGTTTATATTTTTAAGTTCTCAAGTGCGATACTCTGCGAGTTTTGTAATCATGCATTTCTCTATTCGTTTGTAATCTTATGTTTATTTTAATTTAATTATTTCTAATTTTGTGTACAAATAATATGTTATTTAGGTTTATTATTCCTTGTATTTTTAGTTCTTTTGTTTTGTCATAAATGTGCATTGTTGGAGTTCTATAGTGTAAATTGTATATTATTTTTAGAACTTTATTTTGTTGTCTTTGTATTTTGGATAGATTTTTTGTTGTTGTGTTTCCCCAAATGTTTATTAGGTAGCTAATTTTTGCAGCGAACAGGGCGTGGTATAGTGGTTTTTTAACGGAAGTCGGTATTATATGTTTAATTTTATTTAAAGCCGCAATTGTTTTTGCATTTTGTTCAATTAGTTTCTGTATATGTATGTCTATCCCATTTCATGGTATTTTGTAATTGTAATCCTAAATATGTTGTTTCACTCGCTTCCTTTAATTTCTGATTGTTTATTTGTATATTTATTTCTTGGTTTTCCTTTTTTTTACTATATATCATATATTCAGTTTTTGTTTCATTTATAGTTAGTAAGTTATTAAAACACCATTCCTCCAAAATTTTGATATCTTCTTTGATTTTTGTTTCCATGGTTTTTGTACAGTGTCCGGAATAAAGTATACAGGTGTCGTCTGCATAAGCGTATAGTTTTCCATGGAATGGTTGCTCGAATAGGTCATTTACGTATAATAAGTAGAGAATTGGTGGAAGATTTCCCCCTTGTGGTATTCCGTATTCTGCAGACATAGGTTCACTCATAGTGTTATTTACTTTTGTCCTTTGTTTTCTGTTGGTGATAGGTTTTATTAAGTTTAATTGTTTTCCCTCAAAACCGTAATATTGGAGTTTTTCAATTAATTTCTCTTTTGAAACGGTATCGAACGCCTTCTGCATATCAATATATACCACTATTACCGTTTTTCTGTGATCTAGTTCATTTCGGATAGTGTTTGTTATAAATTTAATGGGATAATAAAGGTTAAAAGAGGTGATGAAGGTAATTAAAAAATGACAAATTAAAACTTGAAAGCACACATCACCTGTACCAGCATGGTTTGGGCGAAACAGTATTTATATAAAACTGGATAAAATGTTAATATGTTAACATTTTATCCTGTTTTCTAACCTTTAATTTATAATACCTTTAAATATGTTGCCATTTTTATTTTTTTTTTAATTTAATTAATGATATTACAACTTTTACCGAGTTTTTTGACTATTCTGGTTGATGATGGCGTTATGCGGAAACTATAGTACCAGAGTAAATAAAACTGTGTAGTTAAGGATAAAACATAATTTTTCTTATTTTTAACAACTTAATTATTTCAATTAAAAAAATGTTATAAACGCGAATAAACAAATGTGTTACAAGATCGCGAACAAATTTGTTTTTCTAATTTTCTTGTTATAACTTTTTCTATTCGAATATATTGTTAATTTCCATGTACAAGTTTTCGTGGAAATTTTTAATATTTAAATTCCGATATGCAACAAATATTAGAAAATATCTCGAGTTAAGAAATGTCAGAAAAATAAAAATTGATTTTGAGTAGTGATTTCAACAGTTTTTTTTTTTCAATAGATTCAAATAGTTTAAAACAACCTGTTGATTTTTATTATTTTAAATGAAAATAAATACCTTTCCTAAAAATAAAGTGAGAAATTAAGTATCACGACAGTAATATACAACGTTCTCCATTATAAAAGCAGAAAATTTTACCGCTGCCACCGAATATAGATTCTGAGATCAACTTATTTTAGTTCAGCTAAAGTTGAACGTCCTGATTTATTTTGCTTTATTTTTAATCTTACTGGTCGGTGGAATTTTTTCCTTTCGCTTATTATATATCTAAATACACACATGCACGCGAATATACCCACTTTAATAGGAATATGTTTTAGAACTGGCAAAGCCCGCTCCCAAAATTAATCCGGCAAATTAATTCCCGTCTTCTTCGATCGGCTAGTACGCCGAAATGGTATTTTCGAGAATGACGACGACTCGCGGTGCGTCACCGCGTGCACCAGATGAGATGAAAGTTGAATATCCTCTACAATGATTCGCATCGAAGTGAATGTTGATTTTATGCCAAGCCGGCTATACAACAGTTCGGATTCGCAATATCATCGACTGACCATGGCGAAAAACCATTGCACTCGTAATATTTCTACTAATGATCGTTGTCGTTAAATAATGCGCAAAAGGAAGAGACGGCTGGGTTGTACTTTGACAATTAATGAATCGCACTGCGATTAGAAAGTTCTGGTGCAAGAGCTTGTCGCTAATCAATTCGTTTTATTTATTCCGTTAAGGTTTGCATCTAAGAAATGCTCGCCGTCACGACTACGTTCGCATGGACTATTTACCGTTCGAAGAATATCTTGCATAACCAAAATTTATTTTATTTTACGGAATTCCATTTTTTTCTTACCTTTTGTATTTTCTATGAATTTGAATTGTAAAGGTTAAATTGAGATTTTTCTTTTGATTCTACTGAATATTTAAGCAATTTGGACTAAACTGCGTTTTATAATGAGATTACTTCAAGTTCTCTTCACTCTAAATCGTTTCAAAAAAAAAACATAATTTTTACGTAATATTTCAATAAAATTCTCTTAATAAGCCATTATTAGGAAAGATCAAATCCCCGTAGTAACTAATAAAATAATATTCTTTTGTGAAAACCATTGCTAACTCTGGACAACATTTGCGAAGATACTGTTTCAAAAGCATGTCTAAGCGTATTTTAATATCGTGTGTTGTTGTCGCAGGCATATTGTAGACAATTCCTTTTATGTATCCCCATAAAAAAACAATCTGGTAGAGTTAAGTCCAGACATCTTAAGGGACTAATGTTGAAATCCGTTTCTTTCAATCCACCTGTTTTGAAAGTTGGCATTTAAAAATTGCCGAACATCTCAATGAAAATGAAACGGAGCTGCATCCAATTAAAGGCCTGTGATTGTTCTGATGTTTAAAAGACGCGTCTTCTATAATAATACTGGAAATTGGTGTGAAAGAAAATCGAGAAACATCATACTATTTAAAGGTCTGTAAAAATATGGGCCATGTATTCATGTGGATTCGAATCAGAATAATAATGGAAATTGTGTCTATTCACGACACCGTTGTGATGAACAGTACAGTCATCACTAAATAACACCTTATGAAAAAAGTTTTCATTTTCTGCCACTTTATCTAACACCCATATACAAAATTCAGTTCGATTGCCAAAATCATTTCCATAAAGTTGTGGCGGATTTTATAAGGAGGAAATCTGAAATTTTTTTAAGAATTCTTGAAATATTGCTCGACTAATGTTGGTATTTTTGGATATCTACTTTTCTAATTCTAATGTCTATCTAATCTACATTAAAAACATCTTCAGTGACAAATTACCTTGTGATGGATTTTTTATAGCTAATACTTCCGCTTTCCTTAAACTGGTTTAATAGTCTATCAAAACGCCTGATTTAGGACGACTTCATTCAGGAAACCTTTCAGCATAAACTCGAGAAGCCAATAAACAATTTTGATGACATTCTCCATAGCAATACGCTCTTCCTTTGAGTAAATCGTCATTTTCACTAACAATAAGTAAAAAAACTTTCACAATTACAAAAAAAAAAATACCACTATAACAAAAACAGACTTTGCTGACTCAAGTGCTAGGTTAAATGAATTACCTGACATTTCTAAATACAATAGGCAACTAGATACATTAGAACTTTTATTTAAAAAACAACAGATGGTGCAAAATTGATTGCTTGGCGTATTCTGTAAAAAAAAACGCGGAGACCTAAAGGTGAAGCTGTAGATACCATTCGATATGTAATTAAAAAGTATCTACATTTGCTTGTAAATTAAAAATGCATATAGCGTTCTATTTAAATGAATCAAGTTGTAACCACCTGGAGTTTTTATTTGATTAGTTTTAATGTTTGTTCACCCTGTATAAGATGGCAGGTTTATTATAATTGAGTTATAAAAAATGGTTTATTGTTACACTTTACTGTAATAGTATTTTAAAACACAAGTGTCACAATGACGTTTATGTAATGCGAGTACAAGTTTGAATCTCGAGCCGCGTAGCGGCGAGAGATTCAAAGTACGAGCATTACAAAGTCATTGTAACACGAGTTTTTTATAGTATTTTTTCTAATTTGCTCATTAATCGCATTTTTTTTAACAAAAAATAATAATTTGGTGATTTATTATAGGGAAGGTTGGTTACACTGACATTTCAAAATTAGAACTAAATTTATATTTCAACAATTTAAACTTGACATTATTGTAATTGACATTTCATTATAGGAAATTAATTGTTTCGTTAAAATTCATTAATCGTTTAAAATGAGTTCCGGTTGCACTCCACCTGAAATTCGGCAAATTGCTGAAAATGTCGTTGTAGATTTGCTTCCTGAGAAGTCTCGTAATAGATATGAAAAACAATTCCTACATTTTGAGAAATGGCGCACTGAACACAAAATTCAAGGTGTTTCTGAAAATATTCTACTTGCATATTTCGATAATCAACGCAAGAAATATAAACCGAGCACATTATGGACGATTTACTCTATGCTAAGGTCCTGTTTGAATATCCACACAAATGTGGATATTTCAAAATATAAAAAGCTGCAAGCTTTATTAAAACGTTCATCACAGGGTTATATTCCTAAAAAATCGAAAATATTAGAGGAAGAACACATTAATAAATTTATAAGTGAAGCTAATGATAAAATATATTTAGCTATGAAAGTAATATATTTAGCTATGAAATTTTATTTGTCGACTTATTTAACAAGTTTTCATTATAGGTTATCTTAATAATGGGGTACAACGGTGCCTGTAGACGCGATGAATTAATAAATATATCGTGGGATGACATTCAATTTAATTCCGATTCAATTATTATAAATGTACCGAAGACCAAAAACAATGTTCCGAGACAATTTGCTGTAACAGACAACCATTGGATGAAATTAATTAAAAACTATAACGATCTTCGTCCAAAACACGTAACAAATAAACGTTTTTTTTTAACCTATCGGAATGGTTGTTGTATTAATAGCCCTATTGGAGTCAATACAATGGGAAATGTACCGAAGGAAATTGCCACTTTTCTTCAACTTCCAGATCCTCAACTTTACACAGGTCACTGCTTTAGAAGGTCTAGTGCTACCCATGTAGCAAACAGTGGAGGTGATCTGTTGACCATAAAAAGGTTGGGTGGATGGAAAAGTTCAGCAGTTGCAGAAGGATATGTTGCTGCTTCCCTGAAAAATCAAATTGACATTTCAAAAATGTTTACACAAGAAAGAGCTAACTTACCTGGATGTTCTACTGCATCAGAGTCTCAATTATGCGATAACCAGTCAACTAAAAACACGATTAGTGTCGCAGATAATAATACCAATACATTGGAAGAAAGTGTTTCTCTGTCCACGGGACATGGTATAATAATTAACTCGGCCGATACTTCCACGATTAATATTCAAGTATATAATAACTGTACATTCAAAAAGACTCCTTAAGTTAAACAATTTCTTTTGCATTAAATAATAAAGCATTTCTTGATTTAATACAAAATACAAAACATTATTTATATAACCCCAACCTTGAAATAATAGTGTTACAAGCATATTAATAGAATGCAGCAAGGATGACACGCTAATCCAAATAATGTCAGGCACCAGTGCGGCCAACTTAAAATATTCCGGTAAAAGTCCCTTATAAATCTATTACAGCACAGTATGCTGTAATAGCCATAACAGCACTGCGTCGTCTTTTGTTTTAGTTTTATTACAACATCCGATTAGAAAAATTTCGTTTACATAACTTAAATACTTCTTAAGCATTTGCGTAAGCAAATATGAAAACTAGGATAGATTTTCACAAAATTCAAATTATTTAAATAGGTATTATGAACCTTATTAAAACAGACACTTATTTCTAAATAATCCAAAAATGCAATAATATACAGAATTTTCCATTTAAAAAAAATACAACTTTGGTACTTTTAGGGCTTTTGCAACACTCTGTGTAATATGAAAATAATTTCAAAAAGTAACCATAATAGGCCCCCGTATATCCCAAAAGTGAAATTTTTTAACGTCACGATATTCCGTGCCGTATAGCGTGAATAACCTTGTGTTTAACGGCAAATGTATTTTATGAGCTTCAGATAACCAAGATGAAGTAGCTTTAACAAAAATTCGCCTTAATATATCTTCTTGTTGTTTATAAACGATCTCTCAAATCACATATTGACTGGAAAATTATATTTATATGCAGATGACTCTTGTGTGGTAAAATCTGACCCTGATACAGTTAATCTTGTACATAAAACTAAGACAGTTATGAACGAATTTGATAGGTAGCGTATAGCTAATTAGGATATCGTTAATGGCGAAATTTTTTCTTTTATAAATATAGAAAATGTAGTTTAGATGTGATCTTTTGTAACAATGCTAATACTATAATAGAGCTTATGCTATATGAGATTCAAAAAGGATGACACTGATACTTGCGTTTATTGTGGGCAAATTGACACCGTGGAGCATATCATTTTTGTGTACCAAAGGTGGGATCGTGTGAGGGCTGAAACCTATGGGAAAATCGGATATATACTTACGCCGGAGTACTTGCACTAACCATACTGGAGTCCCACACATCGTCCATAATGGATTTCCTCCTGGGTAAAAAAAAATGCACTGTTAAGAACATTCTTACGCGAGCGTGCCGCGCCAAGTGCTTACGGCCGGAAAAGTGTACCGTCGCCCGTTTGCCGCCTCGCGATCGTGGTACGCGTTCAAATCATCATCCGACAGCGCTCCGCAGTCCGAGGAATCGTCGAAGCCCGAACGCCGTTGCCGTCCGTCACTTCTCCATTCGACAGCGCGCGATGCACAAGGCAACGAAGCAGCCGCCGCGCTTGCGCCGAAAACCGCCGATGCCTAGAGCCGAGCCGCCGGCCGTGAATCGACAAGCAGCGAGCTCGCATACTGCGGGCTGTGACTCACGAACTGCAGTCCCTGTCATCGTCGCTTATATAGAGGGCTGAGCACGAAGAGAAGTTGGAAAGGTATTCGGTGACCGTTCGGCGCTTCGTGCGTATATTTCAACGGTTGCACTCAGCCAACGTCGGATACCAGGTCCAACACATATACACATGTATACAAACTGTAGCAAATACTAACATACGTATAGCAATATACGTCAAACGGAATACTGAAAATACTTGTTATTTTTATGAGAGAGAATTATATGATATGTTATGTATATATTGTAAATACTGAATTTATTATTTGAAAATAAACGTCTTAAAACAATTCAGCCCTTTCTCTGTGTTCTCTCCCCGGCGCATCGGTCTACAAATTAGTAGTCCCGAACATGCACTGCTAGCATAAAGCATGAAAATATAATAGCTTCTGTCACCGTACACGAAGAGATTTATTAATCAGTAAAATTAAAAAATAAAAAGAAATTGTATGTGGTAACTGTTGGGGGCTGAATATTTATAATTTCACAATACGAACATGCAACTAAATATGAATAAGTATTGTACACAGCACGTAGCCGTTATAGAACGCTATTCACTTATTGTAAATCTTCTAAAAGATTGCGTGGTAACGGCTCCCTTTGGTTCTTGAGTTTATCTAAGAACTTTTCGCGTTTTTTTCTAGAAGTCGATGGAATGTTTTAAAGAATCGTCCAAAGATGTTCTATACGGGTGGTGGGTGTAAGAGTTGAACATTCACATCTGCAAAGTATTGGATAGCAAACCCGCTTTTATGCTCATGGTTGTTATCTTGCATGAAGATAAATTCTTTCAACCTTTTATCAACGGAAGCTTGCAGATTTTCCTGTAGGAGCGTAACGTATGCTAGCCCATAACATTAGGGTTCCCTCACCGTGTTTTACTGTCAACTGCAAAAAAACGTTCTTGTAGTTCTTCAGATTTGCGTCTTTTCAGTTTTTCGGATTTAAAATCTCAAATTTAGTTTCATTACTCCAACATTTTTTTTTTCCAAAAGGCATTTGATTTGTTAATGTCCTGTCTTGCGAGTGCAAGTCGTTGAGCATTATTTTTCTTGCTGATGAACGGTTTCTTCCAACACTTGTTTGTATGTAGTGAGGGTAGCAACAGTAAATACATGGCCAAAAACGGTATATGGTGAGACATGGTGGAAGTTAAAAACCTAGAAGTCTCAACTTCTCTTCCTAGTAATATAGAATACGTGCATTAGAATTACAATTATTTAGAAAACGTTTTAATATACCTATACATAAACTGAATGAAAGCAGGTTGTAAATATTAAAACACACGGTTTCTGCATCTTATCATAAATACATCGTAAGATCTGTAATTGCACGCTGCTGCCGACAGATATGTTACGTACCCAGAGGTAGACAGATCTAATCAGAAAGAAGGTAAAAAAAAAATACGCTGCTCTGTAAGCCTATAGTTTGCATAAAATATATCCATAATCTCAAATTAATAAAATGCTCACCGAAACAAAAGTTCTTCGATAAAGTCCTTGGCGATTCTTTACTACTATCGAATACTAATCTTTTTTTGGTTGTAAAAAAAAGTGTTCCAAGAGCCACGATCAAAATCTTCAAATCAATTTCGCTTGCAATAAAGAATAAATAAGAACTTAAAAAAGCATTAATAGCTGCTGCAAGCCATGAAATAAATACTGACAATTTGCAAAAACTTTCTAAATAAAATAAATCTTCGTTTAGTCAATTACTAGAGAGCTTCAAAATTTCGTAAACTCGTACTTTATTATTAGCTTATTATTTTTGCTATAGTGTTCCATCAATGTGACAATTCTGTTAACAAATGTAGGTGTTTCAAGTTTATACTATTTTTTGATGGTTCAAATGCCAGAAAAACATTGGTAAAACGGTTGTTTACGGATTTTAACAATTTTGCATCATGTAAACAATTTAAAAGTATTTGTATACGAACATTTTTCTCTATCAATGTCTAAATTAAAAAAAAAACCGGTTAAAATGGTTAAATGATATACCTACTATTACCTATTTTTTTGTTAGTGGCTACTTATTAGAAGACTAAAGTTAGTTAATCTAATCACATTATCCTCCAATCATATATAAAGTAAGCCAGAAGAAAGTGAATACACTCTACTTCTAACTAGCTTAATGTAAATTACGCTTTATTAATTATTATTACAGCAAGAGATGGACATAAATGTTCACACGTGCTCTTTTCCCATTTTAATAACCTGATCGTGGCACGTGTTAGATGTTAAGGCCAGGGTTTGCATAGAAGTTCTCCAAATTTCTATTTCACGCTTTGCCGTGATTTAAATATTGCTTTAATTCAACGGCGACAAAAAAGTTTCAAGGTTCTTTCGCGAATTTTATTTGACACAGTTTCAGGCAGCTCCAAAAATAAATATAGATATAATTTGTAGGTATATACTTTTTTTAACGTATCTCGTCCAAGAATAAAATGCTGTAATACACCCGCGCTCGTTCTATTGTCGTCCATTGCAATATAGCTACTACACACGTAGGAACTAGTTATGTGTGTCGATGACATAACATCTCGAAAACGTGATACCCAGAGACAAAAATCCGATTGACGCGGAAGTGTTTTAGATAGTTTTATGCGTATAAGGAAGGACTATAGAATCGTAATTTTTATATATGCACATACATTTCAGCACAAGTAGGTGGAACTGCGTAATAGAGAGATTCAAGTTTTTTTTTAAACGACTGGGTAGCGAGTGATTAATGTACTGAGCATTTCGTTTCAGGGGCTATATACCTTTTTTAACGTTTTCTTATTGTTAGTGAGAAACTGCAGCCTTTTAGCTTTTTGTATTTAATTCTCCCATTTCTTGTTCCCTTCAGACTAACGTCTGGTTCTACTATAAATATAAACTCCTTAGTTAGTCCTTGATTCGTGGTACTTAGGGATGATGACCCTAAGATAGATATGTAAGTGCAATAATTAAACCGTACGGCCTGATTTTGCCCTGATTATGTCTGCGACCAAAGTTTTGGGGCATTTCGGAGGTCCAATTCACATCCGATACTTTGGACTCCTGGCTAGTATCGTGCATGGCATCAGTCGGTTAAATCAGTGCCCTTTCAGAGATCCGTCATGAATACCATGTTTTTGCTGCAGAAAGTCATTAGGAATACTCCTCCAGTGAAGATCTTCTTCGTGAATTGCAACAAATACTCCTACTTGAGGCCATCGTACATTGCGATCACAAGTCGTTCGTGAATCTGCTCTTGACTCAATGCTCCTTTCAGACAACGTTTGTCTATTACCGTTCTCTGTAATCCTAATCTGCCTAGTTGAACGTTTACGTTTCCCAATATGAGTTTGTCTTTTTTGCTTCCTTCGCGGTCTGGCTTTCGCTTTCCGCTAGATTAGGGTACATGTTAGATGACACCTGTTTTGACCTACTATTAATGAAGTTCTTCAGGTCACTGTTCTCGGTCCGGTTCCTTTTTATCTTTTGTATGAACGTCTCAGATATGTGATTAAATTAACACTTGATCCACTTCTGCAGCGACAACTTGATTATCTGTTAAGATATTTACTTCTTGTTAAGAGTTGCGAGATTAATAAAATTATAAAATCAGTAGATAGCATGGCATACAACGCTTTAGCATTTCAAACTCATTTTTCATAAATATGAGCAATACACGAGGGTGGTTGAATTTGATTTTTTTTTTTTTTCAAGTCAAGTATAAATACAATCCATTTTCCTTCGATTAGGTATTATATAAAATACTTACCGTAAGAAAAAGTTGTCGTCCCAACAATATGTATCGGTCTTTTTGTAACAGACCTCGCGACCATCGTTTAGTTTTTTGAACCAGCATTTCCTTTTTGCCGAATTCCTTTAATATTCTTCCCTTGCTTTTTTCTAGATATTACGTGCGAACAAAAAAGCGCTTTATAAAGTAACTATATCTTCTTCTTAATCATATGTGTAGGTAAAGCTTATGAAGTCGAGATTATTCTCTTGTGCTTCTCTTACCTAGTCATGCCATGTTCTTGTTTTACTTATGCTTATGCACCTTAGCTGTTCTTGCACTATTTTGTTCTGCATTGGTTTTATTTTTAATTCATTCCTGTTGTCTCTTTTTGCGTAAATTTACTAAATACCTACTAATCAAAGACAGAAGTTTGCCAAAATGATATAAGACCACTGCAGAATAAATAGGCATATGCATAATGTATGCCTAACCGAGTACCAAGTATTAAGAAAAGGATTGGGGCCTATTGTAGAGCAGATGTTATCTTTAAAGTTCATCGATCAAGTTCAGCCCCTCAAGATAGCTCCAAATCTTTCTGAGTGAGGCCTTTTTCAGGTCTTCTAGGAAAACATCAACCTTTCCAAAGATGTCAGTGGCAGGAGATATGCTCAACTGTCCCTTCGTCCTCCCAACACAGCCGCCATTCAGTCTCTTCAGAGAGTCCGATTCTGTGTAGGTGCTTTCTGAGTTTGCAGTCATCTATAAAGACAGAAACACTTACTTTTACGGTCAAGTTCTGGTAGTGTCTTGGTTCTGACATGATTAAACGAAATACACTTTTTCGCATTTACCATACCAGGACAATTGTTCCAATGTTGGAGCACTTTCTGATGTGCTCATACCTAGATTTGCAGTTTAACTAGCGTAGGTGCTATGCCAATGTTCTGGTCCCTGAAAATGCTCCGCGGCACCCAAGCAGAAAACGCTAGTTATAAATTCTACCAACAGGAAGCAGAACTCTATTCCACGTTCTATGCCAATGATGGCAATCTGGCAAAGACACGATTTCTACTACAGGGCTCGGTGGATAACAGATTTAATTAAGAAAGCAAAATTAGAGAGCGACTTCTGCGATAATCTAGGCTAAAATCTTATTGAAACATACAATATTTTCCTCTCATTCTAAACCCATTCTTAATATGCGAAGTTGTAATATGTTTGCGAATCAGAAAATTTTAAAATTCTTAATTATTAACAATAAGCAAAAGAATGCCCTTTATATTAAAGCTACGCTTGATTAAAAATATCTTAGTTATCAAACCTCTATCTTCGGTAAATATATTGCCCTCGACGTTTTAGCAACCTGGATAGACCGGAGATCGGATTATGTCAAGGTCATACCTCCCCCAGTGCGTTGCGCCGTCGCCAGAAAGGGGCAGCAAAATTGCCGCAACGACCGAGTAGAGGTCGCCGGGCTGGGTGAGAGCCGACTAGACGCCCGAGACGCAGACGTCGAGGTCGTTTGCCCGACACGGATGCGCCATCAAATATAGACACGCACGACGGGCGAGGGAAGTCGCAGAGTGTGAGGTACGTCTGCGATGCGTCCGTCACGCCGCGTTCCCCAACCTATTTTGTCGCATATTTGGCATTGCGGCGCGCCTCTACTGGCTGTCTTCCGCGAGCTTCTAACTAGCTGCTCCAACGCACCTTTCTGGGATCTCTTTAAGATCGTATCTGGATCTAGTGAAAATACTTGTCGCCCTGGATAATTTTTTTTTATCAGCGCTACAGATAACCATTAGACGTTTTTTTGCCATACTACTTGTTCTTAAAAAAAAAAAATGTTTGACATGGCACTCCCATTAAACATATAACTTTATAACACAATCTGATTGTGCGGATCTTAATATTCTGACTACTTTCATTTTAGACAGAAATTAATTGAATTTCTGCCTCAGTTTATAAAAGGTACATATTAATTTATTCATGATACAAATAATAATAATATTGAAGCAAAAAAAGTCTACAGCAGCCGATGATGTTCCTGCCTACATATACAGACTGTTCGATAAAAAAAGGGCCCATCACTATAGTAGCTTTACTTTTGAGTTTACTCAGGCATAGTATATATACCATCAAATGGGATAACTTGTACAATTTGTTGTAAATAAAATTTTATGACGGCATGTAATTGTGGTGACGTCATCAGTTTTTAAGTTACACTAACTTCCTTTTTGTGCGTAACGTGGTAAATAATGCCATGTAGTAGGGCAACAGGGGGCAAAATAGGGATGTTAAGACAAGTCCTTTATCAGTTCAAAACATATATAATGTCCATTGAAATTTAAGGAAATTATTTTTCATTTTATCGCAAGAAATATACAAGTATAACCGCATTTTGTTCGAGCTTATTTATTTTCAAAAGAAAAGTTTAATTTTTTGGCCATTTTTTCACCATTTTGCCCCGCATATGGGGCTAAATGATGATTACTTTGGAGAAATATGGGGACCATTACACTTTACTCTGACAATATCTACATTATAAACGGGTTTTTTCAACATGTGCCCCGGAATTATTAGACAATTTCTGACATACAGGACACCTTATCCAACCAGTAGACATTCCACCTCAGATTCATGTTCTCTTTTGGATGTAAAACCCATTTCTGCAAACGTAAGGCTTCCTACTTGTCGTCGACCTTTAGCTGCAACAATTTTTGACTACTTTGTTGGAACAGTTGTCATTCCGGTTTCATCTACATTGAAGATCTTACTTGGGACCAATTTGTGTTTATCAACTACTTCTGTAAGAAGTACAAAAAATTTTGCACAGCCTCTTTATTAAATCTCATAGCTCGTGCGGCCAATATTGCTTCAGGTAAACGCAGAGAGATCCGTATGTCGTTTTTAAAAACCTGTAAGCCTGTCCCCGTGCCAGCTAAACATAGTTTTTCATCAAATTGGGTGAAAGATTTTATTTCTCCCAGCTATGTGGCAAGCAAGACGTCTAACACCTTTAGTTGTTAGGCCAAAAAGCCACAATTCCATTTGTTTTAAATAGTCCGAAAGTTGAGTTCCCTGTGCAGTTGTAAATATTGAATTAGGACCTAGTCCTGAAAAATTCTTATTTAGTTTTACTTAGCTGAAAATATGTAACTATTAAATCGAGAATTGAAAATTAATCCTTTACTTTTGTCTAATATCTTATAAAGCGTTGTATGAAAAAAACTAAAATCATGAAATAACTATGATTAAAAGATATAAATGATTAAAGATTTTTTAAATAAAATAAGATTTAGGTGAAATGCAGAAAACTACCACGAGCAGATAAATAGTCGAACAACATTTATATTTCGTTGCAGCGATTATAAATTAGGCTCTAAAAATCACTACTATTTCAATGTTATTATATATTATCTCACTAGACAGTGTTTGTATTTATCTGTGCTGCACTAACATACTGGAACACCTGAGCTGAATAGTTCAGAAAATATCCGTATGATTTGCCAAAGAATGTCGGGATTAATTTGCCGCAAACTTTACATTATTACTCATTTTTACACCTGGATTAATTCCTATCATAAACATAGAGGTACAAGTCAATTGTCTATCATAGATAGATTTCGCAGAAACATCATTAGCGAAGTGCCAAAAAGAAACTCGTGTGGAATAGTTAATTAGGCTGTAATAATATTCGAATAGTGCTAACTTAAAGGAGGTGACTGACCCGTCAAGTACAAATTCTACAGTCACGTATTTAGCACTGACATTTTGTAATACATATAATGGGTAGATTTCTATTTTCTGTATTTTCAAAACTAATCTCTTAGGCAAAACGTCAATGTTTATCATATCTTTTTCAATACAAGTTTCCATTTTCGAAATCACTTCTGTATAAAATCGATAAGATAGTATCAAGCACTTAAGGAACAAATGTAGTGTATTGCATTACATTTTTGGACCTATAGAAGAATGAATCTCAGAGAGTTAGAAAATTGGAAAAAAGCATTTCCGGATTGCTTTTATTTTATTTCGGTAAAATGTAGGGAATTGATCGGTACATTTCACCAAAGTTTAGTCAATATACCATAACCGTTTTACTGTTTGTTTTACGAGAACGTTAATGTCGATGTTTTAAGTAATCCAATAAAATTTATTTATTGACATTAAGAAGCTAAAAATAATGACAATAATATATATGTTGTTTTAAATTTGAAACTATTATATACCTATGGAATAAATTGAAATTTTGATATTAGTGCAATAAGGACGAGGTAATTTCATGATATTATTCCAAAAGTCCTTTCAAAAATAGGGGTAAAACGTATTACTCAGTATTTAAAGGTTATTTGTTGTAGCTGGTAACATTCGTAAAAATCAGCGACATGATTTTTTTTTATTAGTTATAATAACGCGTTCCCTTTTATGGGGAGACAAACCTTTTAAATCACGATTTTCTCTGAAGAGCCTTATTTACTATGCAGATCAAAGGTAGTAGAGTAAATGAATTATGATACTTCGATCATTCGACTTATACTCGAAGGTCGTCCGGATGATAACACGTGGCTTTATCGTAAAATTTTTACACGAATCGAATAGACTATTACAAATAAACGACCTTGATTTTAGGCGAATTCGTGCCAAGAATCGTCATGTCTACGGATTTTTTAACCCAGTTTCTCTAAATTTCGAACGCAGCGGCAGCTTCCTTGTGGACCCGGTACACTGGCGTGTACCACTTATCAAAACGGTCCGGATTACGTAAGAAATACGCGAAAGAGCTTTTTATAGCGCACCATCGAAATTTTTTTGCAACGACTTTCTATATATCGCCTGGAGTTCTATATTAATCGGCCAAATTTCTCTTATTTATTAGCAACTTATCAAATGGTGAATAGGAAGTATCAGTTTTATAGGTCAAAGAACAGTATTAAACTAACGTAAGTGAAGAAGAAATCTTATTTAATATACTTAAAAATAGCTAAACTTTTCTATTTACTATTGTTAAGTTCATTATTTATAGTTCAGCGTATGACAGCACTCTGGTGTTCAACGATTTATGGGACTACAAAACCCAAAATTTAGTATATGGTCTGATCTAAATTACAAAATTGCTCCCAATTCAAATATGGAAATATATAAATCACTAGTTAGTTAAAAAGCAAAAACATGCTAAACAACTACACTGAAAAAAATACTGGTCGTTGTATCAATAATCTATATTTTTGTGAATTTTCATAAACATTTGCACTCCGAATGACATTAATGACGTCTGGTAGACAGAAACTGAATTCCGTTTCCAGTGCAATCCCCCTCTTCCCTTTCATTGCTTTTGCTGGTATGGTGTTTCCAACGATAATGATAATAATAATAGGATTTATTGCCCAACAGATGATAAGTACATCCAATTATAGGACAAGCACTAATTACATAAGTTAAGTAGTAACAACATAAAACTAAAAGGAATACAAAACAAAACAAAAAAATGGGTAACTGGTATTAGATTACATTAACTAACTATGACTAAAAGATATGAAGCTAACTAAATTTAATTGAAAAGTAAATAAGAAAAGAGAACTACAATGTAACTATAATGCAATACAATGACACATGTACGTAAAGTTAGATAAATAAGTATTTCCCTCCATTAATGCAATTAGATCTACCAAACTAAATAGCACAAAGACAAAAGGAAGTACATGGTATGCCTACAATAAAAAATGCTAAAACAAACATTTATAAATTGTTAATGCATTTAATGGTTGAATGTAAACTTGACCAGTGAATATCTACAACTGGGCACAAATGACTATTGAAATAGTTACAAATAGTGTAGACCTGAGGTGCAGAATACTGGGGAACTGCGAAATTCAAAGAATTGGTAAGGAAAATAACATCAGTTATATTATTCGCGAGATTAAAAAGAATCTTAATATCAATTATTGAGCGGCGCTGTTCAAGGGACTGAAAGCCAAACATACTTAAGAGAATTGTGTGGTCGGAGCCTGTCTCGGGACAAATTCCATGCTGCTTAAGGTAATAGATATTTCAAGAAACGTCTTTGTACTTGCTCTAGTGAGTGTGAATATGTTTTATAAAACGGTGACCAAATTGGGGAAGCATATTCTAATTTAGAGCGCACATAACAATAGTACAAACTAATAATAGAGGGAAGTATTGAAAAGTGTTTCGTATTACGAATGACGAAGCCCAATGATTTTAAAGATGAAGCAATGATGTGCCTAATGTTTTGTTTGTTATTGAAAGTGAGAGTACTATCAAATAGTACACCTAGATCCATTATAGTATCGCAACGATTTAAGGTAATATTGTTGATTCGATAACTGAAATCTATTATGGTAGATTTACGGGAGAAAGAAACAATATTACATTTTGAAATGTTCAGATTCAAATCGTTGTCTAAGCACCACAAATAAAGTAAATTTAACTCCGAAGACTGAAGGTGTTCACAGTCATCGATGGTAGTAATTCTAGCAAATAAACTAGTCGTCCGCAAATAGTACTTTACCACAGTCTAGTGATGCAGGTAGATCGTTGATAAAAATAAAAAAGAGCAAAGGACCTAAGTTACTGCCTTGAGGCACGCCGGAGAGCGGTGTAAAGTAATTGGAACGATGACCCCTGATACTGACGTATTGCTTTCTGTTGGATAAATATGATTTAAGAAGTAATTGCAATAACGGCGAAAAACCAATAGTTTCATCAGAAGCCTCAAATGATTCAAACGGTCAAATGCCTTGGAAAAGTCTGTATAAATTACCTCTTCACCACCATCCAAACATTCAGGCAAGAACTGTGTCACGACAGCGAGATTGGTTACCGTAGAACGTCTGTCGACGAAACCATGCTGATACTGAGACAGAAACGGTCCAAACATGGGGAAGATGGCATTATACAAACATATCTCAAAGATCTTGGCAAAATTACTGATGATTGCCATCGTGGCATTTTGCGGTTCTAACTGCGTCAAAGGTCATAAAAGCGGATGTCAAATTTTAAATTGATTTCTACTTCCTTTTAAGACAGTAATCACCAATGTATGCTATCATTTTTTACTATTTGCTAATACTACTTTTACTGCCATCCACATGAAGTGCTAAATAAAGTTGCTTCAATCTCAATCCCTCATCAACCGTGAATTAAAGGAATGAAATGCAGTTATTGTATTAATTATTCTTTAATAATTACTAAACTCCGTTAGCATTATGAACAACATACATTAAATCAACCACTTGCGATCAGCGCATCAACAAATAATAATGTTCATTATATTGATGCCTTTGTTCATTCTATCACTGAAATTCGTAAATAAAATTGATAACTCGCGGTTGGTTATTCAGTAAACCAAATATAAAGTAGTTAAAACAAAACTAATAACATATTTCATTGAGTCAATCATATCGTTTTCAGTGACTTTGGTTCCATTAATATAGTATTAACCAATATATTCCTTAGTCATCTAATAAAGTCTTTTTCATTGATTTGATAAACTGGTTGTTTGAACCAATTTTAATGCACTATTTAGTGTTTAAAATGATTTTTTTCATTATTTCAGAACCCATTTTTGGTTCAGTGTATTTTTGTTATGGCTACAGAAGCTCATCCATTATTTAAAAGAAAAAAAAAAGATACAATTTCTTTCTTCCAATTGGTCGTCAATTCTAGCTCACTCGTACAGCAACATAGTTCTTTAAGTGGTCTGGAGTACTACTAGAGCTCGCAGGTTCGAGTCTCGCACTGATCAATTTTGGAAACAGCAAAACTAAATCTTTACCCCATGAAAAATTATATTACTTTTTATTTTTATTTCATAACCTCTAACGCGTTTAATAGTATGTTTAAAAAACCAACCAACTCTAACCGTAAATCTGGTTTGCGTTTTATAAATCGCGCAATCATGAAAAATTGTTTAAACATACTATAAAATTAAATTTATTTACGATTGGACCAACTTCGTAGTTTCAATAATCACAAGCTTAAAGCACAGAGCACACAGATAACTTTGTATGTTGATAATAATTGCATAACAATTCTGCCGATACATTACTGCAGTTATGATTACTTAAACGAGTGAAAGTTGAATTACTGAAAACTAGGAAATTAGATCGCTTTCCAAAACGAGTTCTTTAGTGCAAAATCAAATGCTACGGTATAATGCAGCAATTATTAAACATTTATTCTGGTTATTGTATGTAAATTTGGATTCAACCCCAATAGTTTTTTTTTGCTTTTTTTAACAGCAATTCCAAATAAACTAATAGAACCAACACTTTCAATCTATTATAAATAGCACTAGTTTATTTAAAAAAAAAAAGACATGAATATTCTCAATAAAGCATGAAATTGGGATTTATATGAACATACAAAGTGTGTCACATCGTGTGCAATTATACTTAAACCTTCAACGCTTTACACAAGAAATAGCTAAGAACCCGAGAACGTATTTGCAACATGCATATTACACCTAAAATAATTACATTATAAAAGTAGGTCGTGTAAAACAGAAAGCCGGCTGCCCCTACAATTTCCGCTACCAAAGGAACCTCTCCCGGGTTGTAATTAGCAAACAAAAAAAGTCACTAATTAGCAAACTCAAAAAACAGAAGCGTATCAGCCTCCGTTTTATGTATGTAGGCCATGCACCAGTTTTTTTTTTTTTTTAACCGACGCACGCCGCGTAGGTGTAGCACATCAGCACTGATAATTTTTTAGTGAAAATATGGAGCAACTTAAATTACAACGGATAAAATATAATTCGGGACCAGTAAGAATAGTTCAGGCAGGATACATGTAGCGCCCTTTCGCAACCTATTTTAGTCCTTTTCTATAGGAAAGAATTTGTGCGATTGTGTAACTATTTCCACACTATTTTAAACGACAAGTTATTGTCTGATATAAAACAAGGCAAAAAAGCAACTTTCAATTGAATTAATTTGTTACGATATTTGGACATATATGTAAATAGGTTATTTACTTTATTTAAAAGACGAAAGTTCTATTGGTATTGGGATATAATCGGTTCTTTTATGTTTCGAAAAGTCTATAACATGCGTCTTTGAAAGAAATTAAGTGATAGGAATCAAACTACGTAATGTGCAGTAAATATATTAACACATCTGACACTGTATTCGAAATAATAAATAAGAAAATTAGTTTTATTGAAAGATCGTGTATAACAATAAATTTACTTTTATGCCCGAAACCAAAATTTATTTTAAATTAGAAAATACATAATTCATTATTTCTCTTCATAACAGTGCATTAAGTAGTTGGTAACATATCCAATTTCAGATGCACAAAATTATATATTAGATGTTGTAAATTGTAAAAATTAAAACTTTTAGAATTACTCTTCTCAAAGAAAGTTCTTTAACTATAGCCCTTGAACAATATATCCCGTACTTTTCTCTGAAAAGCACCTACAGCTTGTTAGTACTTCTTTTAAATAGCCACCAGTTACTTCGGCTTGTAAGGCGGTGTGAAATATTAGTTTTCTGGTGAAACCCGAGACAGAAATCGGTTCTGTCGGATCGTAAAACGTCTACCTGCGGCGCGTCCTTCCGCGAATAGATTTGGCCTCCTATCTCGCTCTCTTTTCGCTCCTCCAGTCGACCATATTCTCCCATTGAACTTTTCAACTATCTAAAAACGGATCTCCGCAAAATAGGTGCTCGGAGCGAAAGCAACGATCATCTTAACCGACGTGAAAATGCAAAGCGGTCTATTTCTGATTGCACGGCGCAACGATTTATGCCATACGGAACACATTGAGTGCAGAAGAAAGGGCAAAAAAGTTTGAGGGGTAAACGTAACGGTCTTCAGGTAATATTCTGCCTTGCATTTGATTTTTTTTTTGTCTATACAACGAGAATCCAGTATGAAATATCACTACTTTTATAGCTACGCCAAATTAACATTGATTCAATCACAGAAACCCTTAGTTTGGTTATATTTTACATAAGATTGTTTATAAATAATCATAATAAAACGTAGTTAGATGTGTTAACATTTTCACCTTGTGACCCCTATACATCTACGTCGTTGCATAGCGTTGATTAGCGAAAGCTATATTATTAGATATATTTAACAGTTTATATCAGCAAAGCTTTTCCACGAAAACTCTACCCATATTCCTTAACTGTTATTTTTTTTTGCTTATCTACCTGCAAACGATAACAAAGTGCAAATAATTGCTTTACCTGCAAACCTTGTTTTGTAGGGGAAAAGAGTAACATTCGTCTACTCTGAAATAATATCACCCTGATATTATTATCAGTATTATGTGTCCTATATTGTTTGCTTATCCTTTTTACATAATTTCTGTATCTGGAATTGGATTTATCGAATTAAGAATGAACGATATCAGCTGATCAACTTGAAAGCCGAGAAACTGACCCCTCACGTCTCCATTTGATTATATTTGACCAATAAAAAATGACCTCTGTTAGTCTTTGTTGTGTTTTTATTATATGAAAGGCATATTTGATGAACTAAATAGCACGTATGAGATCGGTATCAATCGGTTTAGCAGGTACAGATATTCAGCAATACATAGGCATATACAGATAGTTAAAGATTTGTAAATTTGTATAAATTTAATTTTCAACAAAAGTCACTGCGCCCCCCGATCGAGAAATTATTGTAGAAAGCGCGAAAATATTGAGATTCATATGAAATGTTAATGCACTGCCAATTCACTGGAGACAAAATTAATAACAAATACTACACGGAAAGTATTTCATTATTTAGTATCAAAGTGAATATTAACACTGTTGTGTATCGAAATTAATGACACATTATTTTACGAAGTTCAGTTTATTTTTTTTTTTTTATTCCTTTAAAACCTTTCTACCGTTAGGTAGGTGTAAGGTCATGTGTTGTTAATGTTGTTTATTAAAAACGGAAAAAATACATCAGGATGAAATCATGGTTATAAAACAGATAATGTGATTCATAGAGATAGTGTATTTAGCCTATATTGACGTAGATGACACTGTATTAAATTGTTATACGTACATAACGTACACAATATTGTTTTCACATTCTAAAATCGTACGAAAGACAAACTACTCCTACTTACCAAAAATAAAATAGGGTTTGTTCTTTTGCATTGCACGCAATATTTACGTCACGAAAACAACGACAACAATTTGTAACCCAATGAAACGATTCAAGAGTTTAGAATTTGTGTTCTTCGCATTTTGTTGTCGTTGTACACATGAAAAATAGATAACCATAGTTGCACGAACCTCCACCTCCTTCAGACCAAATGCGATTTGTTACGTTCGATTCTTGCTTAATAGATACAAGTTCACATATAGAGTTCCAACCTCCACTTTCCTTAAACCAAATGTTCCGTACAGTAGAGAAACACACCTGATGATTGCATCATCCAATAAGGGGTTATATTGACAGGTCCTCCGATATGGATAGGTGATAATAGATTACTTTTCTTGACCTCCGGCACCAACTATTCCAGCCAGTAACTAGCATACCACCAAAAGATCGTAGACATACAATAAGGACATCATATTAAACATGTCAAAAGTGTCTACAAAATTCTTAGTATTTAATTAAGTAATTTCGTCCAAAAAAGAAAATCCAAATTACAATAGTGTGTATTACTCAAGCCCTAACACCTACGACTGGCCCATTAACTGAAGATCACACCAATGACCAAGGCTATAGGAAGAACACCGTCGGGTGATATAGTCTTTTTGACAACGCATATAGTAATATGTAGGCTTGTATTGCTATTGTCAATAAATGGAATTATTATTATACCATTACCAAAATTTACCATAAGTTTATAAACTGTATTCGTCAATTCCAAATATAAAACAGTGGACTTCTCAATGATTCGAGCACTTAAAGAAAATAAGATTCACCTGTCGTACTTAATTACAACTTGCAAGATCACTGAAAACCTCTATAAAATCAACTCGATTTATTTCACTAAGGATAAGCAAAAACATTTGAACGCTGCAACCAAAGAATATTAACATATGATAATATTCTTTGCTGCAACCATACATTTATTATCGATGCGTTTGTTGCTCAATACAGTCTACTCATTTATATTATTTATATTTAATTAATTTTAATTTTGCCTTTTCAGGATATGTATGTAATCTGTTCTTAATTGTACGAAAGAAATTCTCCTCATATCAATAATTACTGATTTGTGCACGACATAACCAAAATTTCAAGTAAATTCATTGAACGTTTTGGTCAAGGAACCAATTTTTAATCGAAAATAGGGGAAAATCAAGCAAGGGCAATCGATACTTCCGAGATCGAGAATTTTCGGTTTTTCACCTCTCCCGAAAATTGCTTTAAACCTTCCGATATACATTTTCAGAATTCTATGTTACTTATCGAGCTGCTTTTTCTTTTAAATGCAAGAGAATTACAGATATAGCTGAATGTTTTTTTATATATACATATAAATAGCCAAGGAAAGGAGAAATATGCAGAGCTAAAGATATTTTTTATTTCATATTCAAAACAATATAAAAATTTGAAAAATTCACTCAGTTTTCTTTATATTACCAAAAAACGAAACAAGAAATTTTCAATAAATATTGGAAGTAAAACAAAATATTCGCTTTTGCACTAGTTCATAAATCCTTTTCACGATAGCATTACGCAACTTTAATTAATTATGTATGCAAAATTTTATTCGGAACATACAAAGAGTATATAAGGAAAAGCTAGGTACACAAGAGATTTCTATGAGAAATTCCAGGAAAAAAAAAGATTCGAGATGCAAAGTGCGCAGCAATTATCACAAACGCTGATATACGCATTTTACTCAGTGTTTGTTGATGGGTCAACTGTCGATTCCGCGCGTTCAAAGTGCGCTACGCAAACGGATGCGATGGTGAGTGCCAAACCTGGTTCATTAACTTTCATCCGATCTCATTCACCTGCGAGCGATTTTGCGTTTACGGCACAAACACACACAGAGACGCAGGCCGACCCTCCGCTTCGCTAAAACGCGACTCGGATGGTCCGCGTCCTCCGCTATTTTCTGATAAGTTTAATTGGCATCAAGAACTCCGAGAATGCCGTGTCCAAACTGGATCCGCCGACTACCTTTCACATTCCACGCCGGCTAACGGAATTTCAACTAGCGACTCCTCTCCTCTCGCCGGACCGTATCTACACGACGGTAACGCGGCCGACGATGACGGATGATTGTGTTGAAATATGAAATTTGCGAAACTGCACCGCACGTTTCTTCTATCCTCCGTGCCCGGATAGACTACAGCAACGAACGAGGCCTCTGCTTTAAAGACATTCACCGGGATCTAGGCTCCGATATTTCGCCAATGGTAATGTTGCTGAGTGATGACCATGCGGGATCGTTGTGAAAGGTTTCCTGGGATTTCCGCTAACTGTACACGAGAGTGTAGAGTTGTAGCTGATAACGGGTCGTTTTAATTGGTAACAGCAGACCTGCTGTCGCTCCTCCGAAGCCTGGAGAACAATAATGCCCGAATAATATGGATTACTTTCAGTGAATTAGTTCATTGACTCCTTAGTATCTTGCTAAGTATTAACACTTCCAAAAAATCAACGTAAGAAAGTATGATATCATCCACTTTATTGTAACCAGTTCAAATTTAAACATTGTTAGACATAAAAACACGATTGCATCAGAAAATATATATAAATTGGCGGCCCCATATACGTTAAGACCAATAACCTGGATCTCTAAATCTAGATGCTATCAAAAAAAATAATCTGTATTATATTCGTACAATATACCCATTTCTTTCCATATTTCAAGGATTATATCCATAATAAATACAGGGCTGGCGAGCATATAAAGGACATATACATATTGCCCATAAAAGCCCTACTTCTGAAGTGCTTCTAAAATTGAAATGACGAATAGCAACCAATGACAACCAACAATATATATATAATATGTAGATAGATTGGTAACTCCATTCCCCAACCCTGAAAGATATTTAGTGCCCTCTCATTAATGTAAAATTTAATTTTAAAACTTTTATTGCACGGCGTCGCATTTAAATTCAAGGTTATAATAAGTGATTGTATCCACCCATTTCTACTGTATTCATGCATACATATTATTATGAAAGTATTTATTATTTGGAAGTATCAACCACATATAAGTTAACACACCAACTACATAACTCTGACATGATATGTTTCTTAGGTGTTTTCTTTGACGACGAATAACTTCTAACCACAAAACAATTCGATCCTAGCATCTTCTATGAACTGTAATTAAAACTTAAGTGTAACCAAATTTATATTAAATTAAATAATTACTGTCGACTCTCATGATCAACTTCAGAACAATGACTGCAGTGGCGCCCTCTATATAAATCAACAGACTCCTGTAATTACCGCATGTATTGTGCATCCGCACCCGCTAAAAATGACCCTTCTGGGTGCTAATGTAGTAACCTGTCTAATATGATGCCAGTTGTCACAGAAATAGCAAATGTCAAATTTACACATTTAAATAATATGCAAGTATTACAAAATATTACAAAAACGACTGGTTTTCGTGCTCACCAGTAAGCAATTGTCACTTATTTACAGTTTCTTAACCCTAAATCAAGATGCAGAATTATAATCGGTTCATTTTAGGTTTAGTTTAATTTTGATGAATTAGTATCTAATGCTGAGAGTTTTCTCTAACAGTAAATATCAGACAATACCTTCACCACTATGTATACTAGTAGATATCGCTCTCGTGAGCTCCAGAATTTTTCTTTCATGTATCTGCACCCTTAATGACAACAGCCGCCGCAGTTTAATATTAGACTGACTAAACCAACAAAGCTATTGTATACCCGTCAAAATGTAATACCGATAGTTGGAAAATCTAATAAATACCAGCATACCGAATATGTAAAAGGTAGTCTGAACATAAAACTTTAGAGAGCTCCAGTTCGGGGAACCGTATTTTAACAGGTTCACCACTAGGTATTTCCTAGATTTACAAAAAATAAGTCAGGATAAGTGCAATATAAAAAGCACGTGTTTGAAACGACAATTACAGAGTTATTTTCTTTACATTATATTCGATTTTTTTGTGTATACATCTTGTATAAACTCACACTTGCTTCTCTTTTTGTTACAGAAGAAGAAATTGATGTCGTATCAGTGGGCGATAAACACAACACAAGAGGAATTGCGTCAACACTCCCCACTAATCCTACATCCGTAGATAGACAACAGTTACAGAAGACCGTAGCCACCGCTATAAGTAACAAAAGATTGAATTCCACCGGTCTCAAGACCATATTGCCCTTCAGAAAACCATCTGTGGAGCATTCGCCTATAAAACGAAGAGGGCCGCCTGAAGGAAGATCGTCAACTAAGCGTACAAGACACCAACACAGGATAACACCCAACGGCTCACCATACAAGCGGCGAGGCGCATACAACCACAGCAGTGACAGTGAAGCCGAACCTTCAGAAAAACGCAATCTGCACAACAATATGGAAAGACAACGTAGAATAGATCTTCGAAACGCCTTTGAAGATTTAAGACTTCTAGTGCCAGAAGTAACTAAAAAAGAACGCGCTGCAAAAGTTGTTATTCTAAGGGAAGCAGCGGTTTACTGCGACACATTGGGAGATGTTTCAGAGAATATGTGCAGACAAAAAGACGACCTTCGACGAGAGCAGGATCGTTTAAGAGCTAGGCTATCACAACTACGGAGAGCCCTAGCTGTAAAACATAGATAAATTTTTTGAACCTGCGCTCCTATAGTGAGGTAGGTAAAATGGAAAGGAAATATAGCTAAGCTACAACCGCTTGCTTTTACGATTAATGCGAAAACTAAGATTTTTATCATACAATACCTAGATACCTACTACACTGTTGGCACTTTTCAACCAGGTTCAACAACAGCAGCTGTGATTTTATATAATATAAAATTTGGAAATCAGTTTTCAGGGATTACATACTTTTGTTTTCCCCTTTTTTTGTATGTAAATATATGAGTTCGTTTTTGAAGTGTGTATATTTTTGTTTAATTTAGAAAAATTGACATGCAAAATAGCAAATATTTTTACTTACATATGTGATTATTTATGAAGAAAATTTTTCTCCGAAAATGTGATAACAATGCGTGAATTAGATAATTTCATACTATGTAATTTTTATTTACTTATTATTACGGAAACCTATTTTTTGTAAGCTCTTTTTAAATGTTCAATTTTAGTATGATTTTTATCTACATAAAACATTAAGATATAGTTTTTAATCAGAAGTTAATTATTTCTTACTTTCGCTATTTTTATGTTATGTTTTGTAAGTATATAATTGTTTAATTTTTATGTAGATAAAGATCTTCTAACTTACAGTTAGTTTTACTGTATTAATCAATGCAACATACCTTCTTACAGGAAAGTATAGAAAAAAACGGAAACCCAATACAATAAATTTAATTTTCTTTTTTGAATTGCTGTTTGTTTTTTAGTAAATAATTTTAATATGTAATAAAATTATTTGTCTTGTTTTAAAGACACTCCCAAGTTTCTGTTGAGTAACATGTTTATTGTTGTTTAGTTTATTTTAGAGTTATTGTACTTGTAATGTTTTTTTTTCTTTCTAATTATATAAAATCGAAATAATACTATCTATATGGATATTGCATATTATCGTATACATATATAATTAAGAGTGCATGATACATGTATAAACTACTAGCCTATTAGTTAATAATGCTACAACAAAGTTTTCACATGCACTAATATGAGGAAAAAATAATTCTGTAAAATTTTGTGATAATAGCTCAATAAGTCTTGTTTTTCTTTCTTTCTATTATAATTTTTAATTACTCTAAAAGCATTAATGAAATCATAATGAGAACATGCAAAACAAAATAGCAAACAAAATAATTTACACATACATTACCTTGATAGATTGGGTAATGATTAGTTCTTCTTCTAATTATATTTGTTTTGCATTTTCTATATACACTTTGATTTAATTTAGCTTATATAGAAAATCTCTTGTTCTACATAAAATTTATTGAAATTAATATGCAACTATTAATTAAACTTGCATTTTGTACAACAAGTAGTGTATTTTACTAATACTGTAGATTTCTTAAGTTAATGTCTTCCTGAACACTAATATTTAATTTATTAGTGTTTAATTAGTCGTAAGATGAGGAGAATTGTTGTGTTCATATTATGTTTTACAGTATTTTATACTTTTGATAGAAACACAAAAAAATAAAATAAAAAAAAAATCGCAAAAGCAAAACAAAAATAAGAAATAAAATAAATATATAGAACTGTGATCGGTTTTTTCTTTTTGCAAAATGAGCCTTGACTCTAGACTCTCGCGAGAGTAAATTATTTTACTACATTGTAGTCATCCAATACAGTAGTCGGCTTATTAATGATGGAGACAATATGAAGCATCTCAACTTATATTAACACACGATAATTACAAGAATTTACGTACCTGTGACTGAACCTCGCCTACTAACCAAATACATAATTATACCATTAGTTTTGAATTCAAATAGATAATTAAATAGTTAACAAGGCACATTTTTATATGTATATACATATGTACCGGCAAATGGTCTAAAGACAGAGCTATATAGATAATTATATTTATTACATAAAACAGGGCAATTCTCTAAACTTATCGACCACCTGTGGTGTTAAGATAATATAATGTTTTGATGTATGTATCTCAACACTGCATAAGAAATATTTATACACGTATATAAATCTATAAATATATTATTAGAAATACTAGTTCATTATTCTATGTTTGTTAAAATGTACTTATTGTAAACAAATAATTAAATTTTCTTTCTCTTTTATTGTCAATATTCAAAATTTTTGTTAGGAATATATTGGTTTTTAGTTCCTAAGTAAATTTGAAAATAAAATTTAATGCTTACTTACAGTTTTAATTACCCTGCCCACTTCCTTTTCCCGAAGCACTTATACGAAGAAATTGTAAAGAATATCTAAATATTATAAATGTGGCCTACCAACACTGGAAGGGCTTACAGTTGCTCACGAAAGTATCCGGCCACTAAGCAGTTTATCGAAACGGCCAGAATATTATTAAATTATATGGTGATAAGAAACAACTATTCATTTATTAATACTACTTAAGTCAAACAAACTTTTAAATTGAAAATATTAAAAATTGCTGTAACAAAAAATATAACGTAAAATACGCACTAGAGCAAACACACAGAAGTATCCGGCACCTAACTATAAACATCAAAATAGTAACATTAAAACTTTTTAAAAACGAAATTAATACTTACTGGGATAACTTCTGGATTTTATAATGGCTCTCAGTCTGTTGGGCATTGATTTGACTAACTTACTTGGTACACTAGGGCTTATTGCTTTCCATTCTTCCAACAGATGTTGTTTTAGCGTTTCTTTATTAGAAATCCGTTTGGTGCTAAGACTAGGTTTTAATATTGGCCACAAATGTTCAATGGAGTTAACGTCTGGTGACAGAGGGGTTTCTAGTTGATTTCTGGCATTATATAGAGCGCAGTGCTTCCGATCATTGTCCTGTTGAAAGATGAAGTTACCTCCTAGCCTTAATTTTTCTGCACTAGCTTTAAATTTTTTTTCAATATATTAATATAATGAATGTGATCCATTTTGCCATCAATAAACTCTAATTTTCCAACACCAGCCGCCGTCATGGATCCCCACACCATAATTGAACCACCTCCGTATTTCACAATTGGTTGTAGATTTTCGCGATTAAACTCTGTACCTGGTGTTCGCCAAACAAATCCGAAGCACTGCGCTCAAAAAACCAAGGAATGGATTCTATAAAATGTCAGAAATCAACTAAAAAAAACCCCTTTAGTCACCAGACGTTAACCCCATTGAACATTTGTGGGCAATATTAAAATCTAGTCTTAGCACCAAACGGATTTCTAATAAAGAAACGCTAAAACAACGTCTGTTGGAAGAATGGGATAAGCCCTAGTGTAACAAGTAAGTTACCCAAATCAATGCCCAACAGACTGAGAGCCATTATAAAATCCAGAGGTTATCCCACTAAGTATTAATTTCGTTTTTAAAAAGTTTTAATGTTACTATTTTGATGTTTATAGTTAGGTGCCGGATACTTCTGTGTGCTTGCTATAGTGCGTATTTTGCGTTATATTTTTTATTACAGCAATTTTTATTATTTTCAATTTAAAAGTTTGTTTGACTTAAATAGTATTAATAAATGAATGTAATATGCGCATTAGTTGTTCCTTATCACCTTATAATTTAGTAATATTCTGGCCGTTTCGATAAACTTCTGTAAACAACTGTATATAACATGCCCGTTCAATTCGTTTCCTTTCATTTATAGAAAATTGCCAATAACTTATAAGGAGAAGAAAATATCAAGTATACATAAAAAGTAAGTATGAATTCCAACATATTAAGCAAATTATTACAAAATAAATAAATATTATACAACTATAAATCATTGCAGTAAAAAATAAGCGTTCGAACAATGATTACACAAAAAAGATCTTTTTAGTCCAGTTCAAAAACATCAGAATGACATTATTTTCATATTATGCGGTAGATTATTATACACACTTTTCTTACCCCTTTATATTAGACTAAGAAGAAGATATTTTCGTTCTTAAGACGTCAGGGCAAACAAAAAACGTCAAAACTATAAATATGTATATCACAAATAAGTGACAAATTGTCTTGAAATAATGTGTATCAAGATAAAAACATACTATCCTTTTTTAAAAGAAAGTTTCTACCGGCGTCCGGTATAACATTCTTGAGAGCTGAAAATATTACAGATAATTCTTGGCATGGGTTTTCATTAAATATTTTGGCGCCATAAATCTATTATATTATTTTGAACATTACTTTATTTATACAATACGGGTTTGCCACATAAAGATTTCATAACCTACATGAATTACAAAAACTAACAACTCTACCAACATATAAGTATATAAGAGTAACTTATTTACAGAAAGTAACTCCGACAATGTAATAATTTTCACACCATAAATAAAAGAGACCAACCTCATATATCAAGTGGATACTTGAGTTTTACTTTTCTTGTTTAGCATCTTTTTATGTTTTGCAGATTTCTGGTGTGATAACCATTGGTGGTTACCAACAAATACTCTGTTGCAAACATCACAATAAAATGTTTCGTCTTCAGCATTTGGAAAACTATTGACCATTTTCTTTGGAACAGGATCGTACTTGCAGACACCTCCATTTAGACAATTTTCAACAATTTCTATGGCTGGTGCTGTTACATTTTCATTCCATTTACTCACGTCATCAGTTGTTAAACCATATATTGGAGGAACCTGAAATTAATGCACATTCAGTCAATAAATAAAGTTAAGTTCAAAAGAATATTTCTCCATTTCATAGCTGTCGTAGTTTTATAAATAGAGGCACCTTAACCATGGCAGAAATTTAGTTTAATGCTGTTGATTCTATGCATATTGCCTCACTGTTAATTTTCCCACGATCAAGAAAATGTCAGACCTCGAGCGAGAACTTCCCCCAGAATCTATTGTTCAATACCACCCATATGGGTGGACGCAGAGACATATTTTCTAATGTTTGATTTGATCATTTTTAAAATTATACTAAACCCACCGAGAGTCATCCGGTGTTTCTAATTATTCAGTCATGCGACACAAAAAAAAAATGTAACTGATTGAAAAGGCAAGAGCAGCGTAGACATAATTATATTATAATACCTTTACATACATCCTACCGGCTGCAGCCATTAGAGGTCGCCTTCCAGTTTCCTCTTAATACTTACTGTGAACAACAACAAAGAAATGGCTCAAGAAACAACTAAAAACATGTACTATTCGGCACAAGATATATTAGCCTTACCAAAAATAAGTGAAGCTAGAGTTCCCAAAAGAAAAACAAAGAGGGGAAAAACGATGGTGCTAACAACAACTCCTAATTACAAAGAGTTGAAGGCTACAGCAAAAAATAAAATACCAGAAAACAAACGGTCAAAAGGAATTTCGTAAAAACTAAAGAGACACAAACTTGGAGAAAAAATAAACAAGCGAGTTGGAAAATGCATCGTCAAACAGTTCTGAATCATCCGACGTTGCCAGCTGCCCTTTAGTTGGCAACTTCGGATTCAGAGAGCGATTTGAAATTTTATCCCAAGCTAAAGGGTTTCGATAGAGAAAAAATTGACTGATGTCAATTTTTGATATAGCCTAAATAACAATAATTTCGACAGAACATCTGATAAAATGACAACAAAATGATTCCTTGCTCAAATAATAAAAAATGAAAAAAGCTCGGGAATTGTTTCATTTTTGCGTCAATATCGACACCCGAGAAATATTTTTATTTTCCCTGAAATAAAGGTCTAAAAAAGGATTCTAAGATGCGTACAGTTTTAAGACTATTTTTATTGAAAGTTTTTGATATGTTTATATTTTTATTCAATACAAAATAAATTGCGGATTAAAGATTAGTTTTCGGAAATATATACTGTGCTTTTTTTAACACATTTTTGTTTATAGAATAAAAGAAAATTGTTGCTCACTTTGCTCCCATATATGTACTCTCTTAGTGAATATTTTGTAATACTTATTTTCCATATTATATGCACTCAACTCAAAAAATAATGACCCTGGAAAATAAGCCATAAGGAAAGTGTTTATCCTTTAAAATTTATATGCCTGCGACGACCGGATGCAATAAAAACACTTAACCCAAAAAAAATTAATTATGCTCAAAAACTTCCTGAAAAACTATTAAACCAGCTTAAAGAAAGTGAAAGTGTTAGCTATAACAAACACTCTTTACAAGAAAATTTGGCTGAAGATAAGGAAAATGTACCAGATAAAATAGTTACAACTTCATTGACAATTTATAACCTATATAATTAAAAATATAATAAAGATAGCACAAAATATAAGCAAACTAGCACAGAATATTCGAAACCCAGGCCGCTTGATTTTTTAAGTATACATGATTTTTCAGCATGCGAGGGTACAACACAACATAAAAATAACCGACCTGAAACGAAAATTTTACGAATGCTTTTGCTATTGCTATACGGAAGAACGGCTTAGTATTGCTTCACAGGCAAACCGCTATTTATCTGAACTAAGTATACCCCGAATGTTCACATCAGGTCAGTAATTTTCATTGTATCGTGGCTATACACATAACGCGCAGACTCATATAAACTGTGGCCTTCAGGCTAGTCCCTACATTACTGATCACCCCATCTTAGTTATCTGATATCTGCATCGTACATACTAATATAACCCAACATTCATTGGTACGATATATGTAGCTTGTTTCTACAGTTATATTTCTATAGGGTGGGGAAACTTACTAGTTTCCTATAAATATACATGTTAAACTCATGTTTCGCTGACCCTCAGGTAAGCGGGTGGGCAACACAGGGAATAAATGCAAGTGCATAATTATATGCACTTAGTATTTACACTATAAAAAGGTGCATACACAGTGATATGCCACTACCTGGGCATATCACTATGTATTCCCTAATGAAATAGAATAGATGGCATACCATTGTATCAACAGTATTAATCTTTTATCATGTATTAACTATAGATTACTAATATAATTTATTTTAGTACATACCTCTCTATCAGCTCTGGCAAGAAATCTGTTTGATATCCACCTAAACTGTTTACGAGAATATCTACGAGTGGCAATTTTCAAGTTGTTGACACTTTCTTCGAATTTCTTTTTCCCAATTTCGCTCATTCTTTCTTCAGGATTGAGTAACAAATAATCGTGAAATTCTTTAAAGCCAATTGACTGAAATACACCTCTGGTATAATCTGGTTGCCTAAAATTTCCCAAATAATTTTCTGTATTTCCTTCGATTCAATACTCCCTAACTTACTTGTTTGTTTTAACACGTTCTTTGTTATACAATTCATGGAAATTTTGCAGTTCTTCAAGTAATCCTGCTTCTATCATTGAATCCACTCTTTTTCCAAGTCTTTTGTCCAATATATCCTAACAAAAGAAATATACATTCAGTACAATAAAAAAATACAATGAAGCTATTTTTTAAACTATATTAATCAGGAATTAGCATTTATTTAATTCCTTAAAGTAATTGTAAAAAGAAAAGTATGTATTAACTTACATTACTACATTGTAACCAGAATATTAGTGCATTTGGAAACCTTACAGCTCCCCCTGAGCTGGAAGCACCTTCTGAGGACTGCTGTTCTTTTAAAATATCACTATGTATTTTTCCCTTTTCATGAAACACTTCCAAAGATCTGTAAAATGTATTTTTGTACAACAGGAGCAACGTACCTACATCCTTCATGAACAAGAAGACATTAACAAATACAGTGTGCCAAAATGTTTAGTGCTATACCGTTGAGTGAAGGTATCGTAAATAGATGCAACCGTACTCGTTTGGAGAGACCGACATCTAGGTGGCGCGTTAAGTCTTACGGGATTCTTGTAGGACTGGATGCGCCATCTACGCTGTCGCACCCCACAAACTGAGTGCGGTTGCGTTTCTTTACAATTCCCTCACTCAACGCCTATATTGCGAATATAAGGAGATAAAACAAAAAACGAAGTTTTTAACTAACTTCCAAGTGAGAATTTATGAAACTCTAATGGAGGAGAGATCTCAGAACTCAGTTCGTCCATTGCTCACCTATAGAAACACATGGCCCCAACAATTCCAGCATTATGTTGATGAACACCATATTACTACCACCCATGTTAATATAATGATCATTAAAAAGATCTCCCTAAAGATTTATTGTTTGAAATGTTGCCAAAAAGGAACTCTACATTTCATATAATCATTGTTTAACACTTTGACTGCCATGCAAAGTAAACTGACCTCACAGACCACAAAATCCCCAGCCTTGTATTTATAGACGGCAATCAATGTATTAAAGAGCTACTATATACTCTCTATCACAGCAATAAATTCACAATTTAATACTCATATTCAGTTTTAAAACAAGTTAAAAGAAGGTAGTGTTTACAAATATAAAGTTACAGGTGAGTTAATCATGATTTTTGTCATTTCACCACTAAAAATTGACACATTCTGTATAATTTCAGGTCTTCGCACTTTTGCAGAAAAATATTCAAGTTCAGATAATCATAAGCGAAGCCCTATTTCAAGATTTTTAATTATAAAAATCAAGTTAGCATGATTCCAAAACCAACTGGTAACAGAATGTGCAAGTTTATTACTGGAAACTATTTACACTAGCCCATGGCCCATATACTAAATGGCATTACTTATGAACCTATTGAGTATCACACAATGAGACATTTACTTACCTTAAAATTTTCCTTTTATTATTTGGATGCAAACGGTTTGCCATAACTGGATCCAACTGTTGTAAATATTTGTGCAACTCCTTACTAGGTAATTCATCATCTTTATTTGAGCTAATGCCAGGAGTGGTAGTTCTACTAACACCAGGATCCTCCACAAGAATTTTCCACACCAACGATTCAATATAATAATTGGTACCACCAACTATTATTGGTATTTTACCTTTTGCAGTTATATCATTAATCTAGATTAGTTAAGCAAATATATTCATAGATTGTTGCAACATAAAGCAAGAATCAAAGGGATACAATTTCTAAAGCCTTATTCCTAAAATCCACAACTGTATAACATTCATTTGGATGTAAAATATCAATCAGATGATGTGGTATAAGTCTTTGTTCTTCACTTGTCGCTTTAGCAGTGATTATATCTAGTCCTTTGTATAACTAAAACAATTATGAACATGTGCTTTTGTTTATTTAATCTATTAACACATGTACTTGCATGGAATCAGCACTTATAATTTCTGATTTAAATCTTTGAGCTAATTCTAATGATAACTTAGTTTTTCCCGTACCCGTAGCACCCAGTACAATAATTAATGGTTTTTTCCATGCCATTCTTACACACAAAGTTTTCTGAAATACTACAAATTCTATGGGTATTGTACTGGTATATAAAATTAGTAATATGCACAAAATATGAAGAAAAAAAAAACAAATACTCACCCTTGCGATACTGAAACAACCGAAATTTCAAAAAACTTATACTAGCACGTCTGCAACTACACGTGTTATCACAGGTTTGTTCGTTCTGAACAACTGAACAAGTACTAGGTTTGTTCTTTTTAACTGAACTAGTACTAGGTTTGTTCTTTTTAACTGAACTGGTACTATATAGGTTTGTTCTTTTTCTCTTTCTTCTTGAAATTCCTAGATTTCCGAAACAATTCTGCCGAATTAATTAAATTGGTGTAGACGGAGTGAACCGATATCTTTATGTGTCCATTATTACGCTACAGTCTTTGCATATCTTTGTTACGACGTTAAACAGAACACATTAGAGTGCAATAACATTGAGTGAAGGAATTACTACGTAGGTATGTTCCCATATTGAACTGCACCTCTGCACTACCTCGACAGGTAGGTCAGGTAGTACAGTCGTGTAGTGAATTGTTGTACTGAATATTGCATATATGGAATACACATACTGCAAAAAAGAACACCGTATCTGACGTCACTTGCACCATTAAAGGAACGCAACCAGTTCATCTAAAAAGAACAAACCTCACACCTCCCACGTCTATAGTCCAGCGAAGAGATAAGAACAAGAAGGGTCTCTCTATCAGCGCCTTTGATGTTTGTGTTGCCGAAAAATTAATGACAGCGGTAATACATTTTAGCACTAGATGTCTCAGCTGTCTTTTTTTATTTATACCAATAATAAAGAACGATTATTAGATAAGGAGAACTAAACCCATAGAAAGGATAGCTTATCTCTGCCATAGAATATCCTGACGTCAGTTTATTGTACTTATCTGACGAACCCGTTATGCGGCGAAACAACTGTCATAGTTTTTAATAACTAATAAAGTGTAAATCTCACAACTTAGTTGTTGTTTATTTAATTAAAATGGATTTTCACAAAGTACACGCCAAATCTATTCAAATACTCAATGTTTAATTGAACACCGCTTCCCTTCCACATTTTCTTGAATATATAATCACAGAATAGAGTAATAAAAATAGGAAATAAGGCTAACGATCTCGAAGGCTATGTACAGCCATTGTTGATACAGCCCTGGAACAGAAACTTTTTCGATGCAGACTAAAACCAACAGGGGTGGGACTCTGTACCGTTGATATCGCTATGCTTAGAGAAGATAATATAGAGGCGTTTCTCTCGTGGTGGGGGTAGGTCGTTAGTAAACAGCGCCGCAGTGGCAAGTGTCCTGAACGAAAATTGAAAATGCGGTATTTCAAAATTTAAATTATATTAAATAGGAATTATTGAATTATTTATAATCAATAAAAAGCACTATTTAATCAAGAAGAGTGCTTTTAATTGATTATAAAAATGAAAAAAAAACATTATACATACATACATTTATTGAAATTAAATAGAAAACATATTACTAATTAGTTAATATTGTAGATACATTTATAATATCGTCAAATCACTAAATTTATACTACTCAAATTCATATGTAAAAAACAATGTAAAATAAAAAAAAGGACATACAAAATAATAAATATATGTGTGGATCTTCTTGGTTTTTAAAGTCATATAGTTAAACAACTATTAGAGTGAGTAAAACGTTTCGGTTTACTAATAAAACCTTAATCATTTACATTTTAAAAATTAATAATGTAGAAAATAAAATTTTGATGTATAAAAATATATAACATTTTTTGTTTTATTGATAAAATCAGTTTGTTTTTTGTTTTAATACATGAAAATTTTATTTTCTATATTATTAATTTTTAAATTTAAATTTAATTAAAATTTAAATGATTAAGGTTTTATTAGTAAACCGAAACGTTTTACTCACTCTAATAGTTGTTTAACTATATGACTTTAAAAACCAAGAAGATCTACACATATATACATATATTAAAAAGTCAAGAAAATTTGGAAGAACAAAATAATAAAGTGTGATCATTATTTACATTTATAATTAAATTTTAACAGAGACATTTTGAGCCGCCACTGACAAATACTCAGAACGTATTATTGCAGCTAAGTGGGCGTGCACGCTTTTAAAAGCGTCTACAGCGCATCCCTACTCCTCGCCATCACTCGTGGCGACTATAGTACACAAATTCTATAAAATACAATGCGATACAAACATCTTAAGATATATTTACAAACATTACGCACATATACAAATAAAATACAAAATTACATTCCAATTACTTATTTTTCCTCATTTTTAAATATTTTTGATATGCTGCAGTTTTTATTTTATCAGAGCAATTTGTTGACTTTCCTTTAAGGATATTATTAATATTCTTGACCCAATGAAAAATAAATAATTGGATGGTGTGATTTAAAAACAAGGATTGTAAATCATGTTCCTCACAACTAAAGAAAGTCAAATCTACATGTTCTCGTAAATACGATAAAATATATTTTTTAACGCCTGTTTTATTTGCGAAAAAGACAATCAATTTATCAATATAATAACTGCATTCGCAGAATTTTTTGGCGAACATAGTGCTTGGTGTTAACAATAAACCGGTTTTAAAAGCCCTTTTCTGAAATAATAAATTATACTCGGTTTCATTTTTAGAAAGGAGGTGCTGCCTACATGTTCTACGAGCACCTGTTCTTTTCATTATTACTTGTGCCACTGCACCTGCGATATAATGATTGATATTCTGGGTAATAACATCGTTGCTCTCTACATATAAATCAATGTCTGGTTGTTCTGCAAGGGGGGTTACAATAGCGGTTGTACTTGAAGTTGTTAAAAAATTTTGCAAGGAATCCAATGTTCCTTCCGATTCATCCTCCTCACAATTTGAATATTTCGAAGGTGGTACCATAATATTATTAACCAATAATGTTTTGAAAGAATTCTTAAATGCAAAAGCGCTTGGATTAATATTACGATGTCCATGGCTTCTAATGCAACTGAAAAATTTTTCCAGTGGGTCCTGATTTAGGTTCCTGGCGCAGAGGTATTGAAAGCCCTTTTTATTGACAACTTGCCAAATGTATTTGAATCCCTCAATTGTTGTTACCCAATTCTTTGCAGACGGCGGTATCGTTAATTTATTAGTTCTGTCGACGAATTTCAAACTTTTTAAAAATTTGACTGCAGTTGAATTCCAAAAATCAATATGTGGAGAATTCCTGCTGATTGCGCCTTTCAATTCTTTGCCTGTTGTGGCTGTTAAGGTGGAGCTGTTCATACTGTCGAACAATTTATCAAAGAGTATCAGAAAGTCTGCTGTTGAATTTGCTGATGGTGTCAGCTTTCCTAAAAGTAAAACAAAAATTAATTATACAATGAATAAAGTCTTTAATATTTAACATACCGACTTCCACAGCAAATATCATAGATGCCGAAACTCTCTGGCTAAAAACTTGCGCAGCATTCTTTACCTTCATTTTCGGTATTTTCTCGATCACATGTGCATCAGTCAGTTTGGGACAAAGTTTTCTGTCGATTGGACGATTGTCTAATTCATAAAATGACAGCACGTCCTTCCAAGATGCACGCTGCGTGTCCTTGCCTTCAACTTTAAAAACAGCGTCCTTTTGTAAAAAAATTGTTGCGGATACCTTTTAGCAAATGTGGCGGATCGTAAATAGGTATCACTTGGTCACCATCTATTAAAAAGCCCTCATACCGTGATATATCGTGTTGGTTAGCATAGATATTTGACTCCTCCTTCAAATGCTTTATAGCTGCCCTGTTGTTTGATCCTTGATCGCACACGGTCCCAACAACTGTTAAGCCTGCTTCTTTTGCGCTTCTGATAATATCCTTTATCAATTTAACTAACTGGATTTTTTTGCATGAGTATTCGGGAAACACAAAAGCAAGTGGCTGTTTCAATTTTTTTCGTATTCCCCGAAGCATAAAAACAAGCGCATGGTCCGCAAACTTACAACTGCTGCTATTTTATCTTTTGACGAATCATAAGATAATGATACGTTAATGGCCATCTCATCGAAGAGTAGTACACAGTTCTTGTCTTTGTCCTCCATTTTCTGTACAATCTTTCGCAAATGTTGCATTATGTGTTTATTAATACCACAATCAAAATTTCATCTATTTAACATTTTCGTTAACAGCCTTCTGGATGGAAGCGCAAACACTTTCTGTAAAAACCTATATGATCTAGGGCTTTGTTTTAACAATGACAGGGAAAAATGTTTATCTTGTTTGCTATATCTTCTGCCTTGTGGTATTTTTACTTGTTCCCTTATTTGGGAAACGAAAAAATTGAAGCTTGTCCTATTTAATCGGTTAAGTGCAAACTGTTGTGATTCTATATATGTCTTGGCTGCACTTATCTGCTCCCTGTCTGACGCCTTTTGAAAGTTTAGTTTTCGTACAACTCTTCGTAAATTAGAGGCGGTTTTATAAAGCCTCTTAGCCTTTGGCGTGAGATCGATCTGCGATGTTATATTCAGACCTCGAAGTAACTGTACGTTTGCTTATGGGAGCTGAAAGTACATATTTCGTTAAATTATCAAAATTACAGAAAAATATTGTATCTACATACCTTTATAGGTGCGTATCTGTGCTCGTAGAAGAGGTGTTTCAGGTCTTTCAAATGCATCTTAAAATAAAACGAAAACTGTCAATATCATATAGGTAAAATTCCTAAATATTTCAAATATAATTAGTAATGTCTTCAAATATTAAATTTATTGTCCGTTCAAATTATAGTGCCGACGTTAAGATCCAACAAGTGTTTAAACACGGTAGGCGGTATGCAATAAAAGTAAATGATGTGAGAACTCGCTACAGACCGGTATTAATAATATTTGATTATAAATAATCCTAATCACTGTATTGTTAAAAAAAAAAAAAACGTTATGTCCCTATTTGTTTAAATATATATATTATGTTATAACATTACAAAAGTATATAAGTATAGTCATACATGTGATTATATAAATGAGGTTCAGGTCGGCCTGTACTAATTTCCCTAATTTATACTTATAATTGGTGCTTAATGTTAACAATGATACTGTAATTCCATTATAGCAGTCGCCACGAGTGATGGCGAGGAGTAGGGATGCGCTGTAGACGCTTTTAAAAGCGTGCACGCCCACTTAGCTGCAATAATACGTTCTGAGTATTTGTCAGTGGCGGCTCAAAATGTCTCTGTTAGGAAGATGTGCGTAAATTAGCAGAAGAAGAATTTCAAAAAATATTACCAGAAGATTGGCTACAACGCTGCAACCATGTTGCCAATATAGAAAATAAATATTACAATCAGAAACTCTAGTTGACGACAGGACCGAAAATTTAATTATAAATGTAAATAATGATAGTAGTAGTGACGACAACGATTTTAGTGCGGAAGAGGTTTAACTTTATCCATTAAATTTTCAATTTGTTTAATAGGTTATAATGTTTAAATTCAATAAACCGTTTAAACAATAATCCTTTTTTGTTATTATCATCGCTGATGTTTCCTGGTAAACAATTCAGGGGATTATGTGCCCCTTAACGGTTAATCGGATTTAAATGTTTATTAGTTCATTAAGATTATATTACCATAATATTTTTGTTTTTTGTTGTGAATATACATATGTTCATATATTCCAGGAATAAATTAGTAGGTAGGCACTTGTAAATAGTAGTAATTAGTAAACAAAATACTTATATTGTCCGGAGATATCCCCTACTAATAAAACCATTTTATTAAATTTTTAATTACATTAACGTTGCATTATTCAATATTAACCTGCACGCCAATGGTATAGAGAAATTATATGCAGAGGCGATGGTAAATCCGTTGTGCCCGTCTACTGCTGCGCGAACCTACTCCCACCGCTCGCCATCACTTGTGGCGACTGCTATATCCAATTATCCTATGTTCAGGAATTCATAACACTGTTGATTAATGGAATGTTGGAATTTTCCAGAGATTAATATTAATTATTTTATTTTCCTAGTATTATTAAGCCGATCCAGAGCTTCTAGGTACTTAAAATCTGTGTTTACTATCGCCGGCTTATGGAGAGATTAGCACAATGTATCCTTAATGGTTTATTTTATGAAATCGCATTATATCTAGAAACAAACAATATATTTATGTACATTACCCATTATAGGGATCATTAGGAGTAATAACTAGCTAGCCGGCGTTCCGCCTGGAACGCTCCCTATTGAAAAAGTTGGAACGCCTAGCCCACGTTCCACCTTGGCCCGCGGTATAGAAGATAAATACCCCTTAGGTATATAGCAATCCGCCCTTTCATCGCGTAGAATAGATTTGGGAATTAAGGATGAAGTTCAATTTTTTTAAGTGTGGCTCTCTTCGAAAAATTCGACGCTAAATTAACTTTGGAAAACTCGCAAGAAATATATTTAATTTTTTCATTTTTCTTAATCTTTTTATTTTTTTAATTTCAATTTTCTTTTTCAAATGTCTTTCACTTTTAAACAGAGTCGACGCTTCGCGTCTCGTCTTAGAAAACTCGACGCTACGCGTCTCGTTGAAAAAGATATGTGATTTCTTAATTTTTTAATTGTTCATTGTTTTTTGGTTTTGTCTTTAAACGCGGTTTAACTTTGGAAAACTCCTGGCAGTAAATATATTCCATTTTTTTATTTTGCTTAATCTTTTAATTTCTTTAATTTCAATTTTCTTTTTCAAATGCCTTTCACTTTTAAACAGACTCGTCTTAGAGAACTCGACGCTACGCGTCTCGTTGATAAAGGTATGTAATTTCTAAGTAAGTAGGTAGTGAAAACGTTGTTGTAAATATAATTTAAATTTATGTACTCACTATTGAAATTCACAAATGATATCAATCAAAGAAACCTCGATGACGTCAGAAACTGGGATCGCAAACCAATCTCCACTGAGCAAAGCGACGTTGTGTTTAGCTTATCTACAAAAATCTATATAATATTCATCAATTCAGTGAAATCGGAGTGCGACCAATATTTACCATCTAGCCCGATGATATTAAATCACATCTGCTATCTCATAATTTGATTAGCTCTGTTGTAAAATTAGAATTTTTCTTCTGCATACAGACCATATCAGTATGTAAAGACTAATCTTCCTTGTGCGAAACAACATCATATTGAATGGTTCTACAAAAAATAATAAGTTTTTAGCGATTTAGTGAAATTGAAATTAAATATCTGACAAACCATAGTGATTCTGCTCTGTAATGCTAAGTTGTATTCACTTCTTCACTTTATCGGGCACAGCTCTCTTCAAACAGAGACATAGTTCGGTAGTAAAGCGTACAGTTCCTGAAACGCAGCTTCCTTAACGTAAGAAGTATAACCATCTGCTGTCTCTAGATCTACTTGCAGTCTCGATTTAGCAAGTAACCCCATCATTGTAGTAATTCGGATTTTGATGTCGCGCTTAATAACGCATTTTCGCTCCAGATTTCATCGCTGGTTTTTTCACGCCAAATGCTTGTTCTAACGGTCCAATGACATATTGTTGACATTTGCGTCTGACTCGGCAAATGACAGATCTGTCAAAATGACATCGGACACCCGTCTAAACATATTGCACGGTCTGAAGTTTGCGTCGTCGACGTACTGCTAAGGATTTATATTTTGAGCGTTTCTTTCTGCATTTCGCTCCGGTTTTATGCTCTTTTCAGTTAGAAGAAGCTTCGGTGTTGGTAGATTGTCGTTTTTTTGTGCAACTTGGACACCCTGGAAGTACCACTTTTCAACGAAAGAATACATCTCCGTGGATCTGATGTTCGGCAAATCGAGATAACATTTACAACAGAATTTGATTAAAACGCGGTAATTTATTAAGAATAGAGGCGTACTTACAATTTTTCAAGCTTCCAACTTTTACCTGAGAGCTGCTTGATATTAATATCCGGATCCGAATGTCACAGCGTCCGAGATGCCATGTTATATTGCGATTAATAACACGGTTTCGTCCCCGTTTTTCTCGCTTTAGTGTCCACGATGCTTCTGTGATGATGATTACAAATTTCTCGAACCACTTTGCACGTTTTTTTACGAAATGCACGACGATGTAACGGTCCTACATAGGGTGTGTTCGCGGAGCACGCTACCGCGCTACGTAACGCTAATGCTATTCTGGCCGTCCGCGGAGGTTTTAGAGCGTTGGCGCTATCGAGCTCCGTGAACAGTCGTAGTCCTTTGTTATTATTATTGTAAAATTAAAGATGGCCGACGATAGACGCAATGTTTTGAATGTGGTGGCGGCGGGTTTGCAAATAATGAACCAGTTGATTGATTCGTCTTCATCATCAGAAAGTAGTGAAGACGAAGAATTACAAGCATTGGAACGCCTTGATGGAGTTCATAGAAGAATGGTGGTCCGAAGGATTGAGAATTATGTGGAACAAGTGTTGCCGGCATTAAGTGACCTGGAATTTAAGTCACATTTTAGGTATTTTATTTATTTAATAATAATAATAATAATAACACGTATTAAAGGCAATCGTTTTATTATTTACTTATTAAATTCTTAGTACCTGACAATTTTATCTAATCATTTCAGAATGTGTAGAGAAACTTTTGATTATGTGCTTCCTATTATTGCGCCAAGGCTTCAAAGGCAGATTCCAGGAACTGCAATGATTTCACCAGAGAAGCAGTTTCTTATTGCCATCTGGAGACTGGCCACACCTGATTCATTAAGGTGAGTGTATTTTTCTCTTATCCCTTTAATCTTTCGTGCCATCATGTGTGCATATCCTCTGCTTATGTTTAATTGTGTTACAGATCATTATGTGAAAGGTTCAACGTTGGAAGAAGTACTGCAATGTATGTAACAAGACGTGTCACAAGAGCACTAACTGAGTTGTCACCAATTTTTATCAGATGGCCGACGGGAGATAAGGTTCAACAAATATGGGCTGGATTTGAAGCGGTGAGTTCCTTTCCTAAAGTCGTAGGAGCAATCGATGGAACCCATATAAATATCCCTGCCCCATCAGAAAATCCAGAATCATATGTTAATCGGAAAGGATGTCACTCAGTAATTCTTCAGGTAGTAGAACCCTTGCCATAGGTAATTGACTTGTATCCTTGTAACATTATGTTCTACTTTGTAGGCCGTTTGTGACCATTCTGGTCGCTTCCTTCATTGCTACGCAGGCCATGTGGGCTCTGTTCATGATCAACGTGTCTTTCGTCTGTCTGAAGTCCATGGCTACTTAGGGGATGCAGAAAAATTTCATGATGATTGTCATATAATTGGTGACTCTGCTTACAAGTTACATGAGAATTTGTTGGTCCCTTATCGTGACAATGGCCATCTGACGGAGCGACAGAGGAATTATAATTTCTGCCATGCATCAGCTCGGATAGCCATTGAGAGAGCTTTTGGTTTTCTAAAAGGACGATTCCGCAGCCTCTTGACTGTACTACCCATGCGGAAAGTTGATTTAATCCCTGCCCACATTATTGCTTGCTGTGTTTTACACAATATTTGTTTACTTAGGGGTGATGACTTACTCATTGCAGTGAATGAAGGTGATGCTGATAATGTGCCTCCAAATGTGCAGCAAGATGCTGCGCAGGTCGGTGCAGTCAAAAGAGACTTAATATGTCAGAGGCTTCTCATGAGGGCTGTGTGAATTTAGTGGAAACAAAAAGGCTTTAGAACTACACGTTAACTACAAATAATAAAACTTCTTTTTTATAACTTGTATTATATTAATAAACAATAAAATAATTAGAATGAAAGATTAAATTTTATCAATTAAATTGCCTATCATTTTTAACATTTCAGCTTGCAATTCTTTCTTCACTTGCATTTTTTCTTGATGCCTCCTCTCTCGCTTCTCTTCTGCCAATCGCCTGCTTTCTAAAATGGCCTCAGCTATGTCGGAATTGGAGGTTTTCCTTTTTCCTAAAAATGAATAGTTTGTGAAAGTACTGAAAGCACAAAATGAAATTCTAAATGGTACTTACGTGTTGAACTGGGGCTTTTTATGTCATGCTCTAGCCTTGGTTCTATATTTGTACCGGCATGGCCTTTGGCAATGCCGGTAGATGAAAGGGTGGCTACCGGCTGCATAAACGGTTTCTCGCCGAACACACTCTCCATAAGCTAATAAATAAACATAAACTGGTTAAAATGAAAGTACATAAAATTCAAACATACTTCCAAGTATGGCCATGATCGGAAATTATTGCCCGATTTCCCATTATGGTCCCTAATGGATTTATACGTTCTTTTCATGCCATTAAATTTGGAAAGGCATTGTGGCCCGGTGACTTTGTACCCTTTCCCTTGCAGAACCTGGGCAATCCTTTCCCAAACCTTTTTTTGGCTTACACGCCCAGAGGTTAAATTTGATTGCTCCTTGCGGAACTCCTCCACCAACAACAGAATGGCTTCGTGAGGCCACTTGAAACCTGAAAACACAAGATATGTGCAAATCAACTATTTGCTAAACACAGAATTAACACGGAGTAAGCTAAGATATTGAATATTTATGAATCCTTACCATTTACCGTTGATGCCTCATCAACGTTGTTAGCACTATCATCCGCACTACTTATTAGCTCGCTGCTTGAGGAGCTGCCAGCACCTGTAATTAAATTTGTGCAAATGTTATAAGCTTTACCAAATTTACAACAACCAAAAGCACATAACCGACAATACATACTTGGCGAAAACGGACTACCTTTGGACAGTTCCAGCAATTGTGTGGCAAATTCCAGGTCTAAAACATACAAGTATGATAGGGTTAAATTAATTACTCCGAGTATCAAACAAATTATGATAGAATAGCATTAATTGTAATTAAATAAAACGGCAACAACTTACCAGTTTCCGCGCGTTGCGCATCGGCACTCGAAACTAAAATTTCGGTTGTCTCCTCCGTATCTGGATTAAATAGACGAAGCAACGAGGACATTTTCTTCACCTAACAATTTACATATGTAACTCTAACAATTATAACAACTTTCACAATAACAATATAACAAACAACAACAATTTCAACCACTAATCACGAATCACACAACCGTTCATCGAGCTTTCGTTGTACGAAATGGCGCTAACGCTTACAACTGCTCTACCTGGATGAAATTTGCATTTCATAGCGTTAGTGATGACGTACGTTCCAAAAACAATGATGTCATGCAAGCGCTTCGTGGTGCTAGACAATTGCTCCGCGAACGACTAGTAGTACCAAATCGCGCAAAAAGCGTGCTCCACGAACACACCCATACTGTTGACACTGAAATTTATCGGCAACTGACGCATCTGTCAAAATTGTATCGGGTACTTTTGCCAAAAACATACGCCGACGCATTCGGTTATCACGCGTTTTTTTACGTATTTCGCGCCGGTTTCTCGTCATTTTCCGATAGATGAGACTTCTCTGGTGACGTTTGGTGCGATACACGGACGAAGTCGCCTTATTAATCACAGATCACCGTTCGAAATTGCGATATTTTGACAATTCGGACGCGTAATCTGACAATTCTCGTCGGCAATTTACTGGGTATCAGTGGGCATTGGCTGCCCGTCGCCGAAATTCGGAGAAAATGGAAATTTCGAAAAAGATTTGTGCGTTTTTTCGCTTTCAACAATGGAAAGTGATTGGCGCGGCCGGGGGCGACGATCGATTCGCGCCTTTCAAAATTATCTCTCCTTTTAAATAGCGCGCGTACGTGGAGAATATTCGTTCGAACGTTCCGGCTAAAGGCGTCTACAGGGGTAAATGGCGTACGTCCCAGGGATGCCGACATTGTCTGTCCGTTACCCTAAATCGAGAAAAATGGAAATTTCGAAAAAGATTTGCTCGTCCCTTCGCTTTCGACGAAGATAGGGGTGGTCCGCGTTAACCTCCCGTCGACATCGGGCGCCCCTAAAAATTCCTTCTCCTTTTAATCCAAGCCCCCGCTTGGAGCCTTTCGATTGCGACTTTTTTCAGGAGGCGTCTACAGCGCTAGGGAGTTTTATCTAATTTACGTAATTATATTTTACCTGGCATTTGTTGCTCTGCAGGAAGGCTGCTGGTACTAGGGCTGCATATATTGCCTACAACTTCTCTGCCATACAGATAAATAGAGTTGTCCTCTGTAGAGTCCTCGTTATACCCTGAAACAGATGATTAACATCAGACACGTGTAAATTCATATCTTGACAGCACATATTGTCGGACTAATATGATACTGCTTATACTAATAGGTCACTTTGTTACTAATGTCATACAGCAATATATACAAAGAAACCCAATACATTTTTCTGTTTGATTTTAGAATAATTTTAACAAAAAACGAGTGTATCACTGTGCATGAGTTTCGCTGCATGATGCTAGTGCTAAAACAAAAAACCACTACCACATTGTCCAGTGTCTCAAGCACACTACAAAGTAATATATTGCTTACCTGGTAAATTCAAAGTTGGCAGACTCCCAAATTTTAATTTTTTATTTCCAGGTATTCTACAAAATTGACTAAAATGCAGATCACAAACTCTGTATCTCCTATATGCAGCTTCAGGCTCCATAGATTTTAGTTGAATAAGTCCGATCCTTTCGAGCCATATATCATACAGCTATAATATTTAAAAATTGTAATGCTAATTAATAAAAATTTTCAATATATTTACCTCTTTATACAAAAATGGCAAAATCCGCTTGCTTACATTTGGGTCGTGGTTCCCACATTGGGGCACGCAACAGTAATAACCAACCATGATTTAAACAAAATCAAACTAAAACAAAAACAAGTTAAATTAAAATTAAACAATCTTCCAAAACACAAACCAAACACAAACAACCATTGCCGACAACGTCTAACCAGAGTGGTCTGTCTAACCAAGTGCAACATCTGACTAACGCCTGATCGGCCTGATGTGAACTCACAGATCACAGTCATAAATAAACTGCCTTTTGATACAATGATATCAAACGCTGTGCCATCAGAAGGTTGTCTCAGATGGTACCTACAGGAAATTTCTTATATAGATTTCTTAGAGCCAAATTCATATACGCGACTTAAGGCTTCCTCATCCTCACCTCACACTCATAGCGCCGATTTCTCACATTTCGGAATTCATAAACAGTTAGTAACTCATCTATTCCTCAAATCCGACTCATAATTGAGTCAAGAGTGAGTAAAAGTTAAGGCTTGCTAGTAGCTTCCTTACCTATTCCTCAGAACCTATTTTTTATTTCTGTACATATATATATTATAAATTGTATATGGGGAATATGGATGATTTCTGGGAATATGTGGAATATGTAGAATAGTATAGAATATTGTGAGAGATATGGAAAACCCTCTTGAAAAATATAGTAACACTGAACTGTTACAACGGTACCGTTTGAAAGACATTTTAATATATAAAAAAGGCATGAATTTGTATGTTATTTGAATAAACATTTTCTCACAAATTTCTCTGTTCTTTCACAAACGTTACGATTAATTTAGGCACATCACAATAGATTTTAACTTAGGCAAGAGAATAAATTAGCTTTTATATTAATTTATTTCATTTTTAAGTTTTTCTTTTACAATTTCCAGCTCGTATTCAGCAATTTTTTTTCGAATTTTTTGCTCCGCAACCCTCAGGTCCTGCCCCTCAATTTTTAATTTCTGCATGAAGAGCATGGAATTTCCTCCTCGTGTATATATATATATATATATAATATATTATACAAGCATACTTACGTAACAATGCTCTGATACAGCATTAAATTCGTTGGTTAAAGTGGCTTAAGTTCGCTTCTTTTCCCCAACGCTTATACAATCTGTTTTCTTGCATTCAATTATGCCCCGATGTTTATTAATGAGATCTTTTAAAAAACTTTCTGATCGCTAATAAAGAACGTTCTTTTCGAAGCCATCTCGTTAAAAACTTCTAAATATTGAACACGACTACCACAAAGTTACACAGAAAGTGACCATTTCCCTCTAAGAAAATGCGTAGGTAAAATAAGGGATAATTAGCGCAATAAAATTCAGAGCCCAGTTCAAATCAAATATTTCGTATTTCACATCTGCCACACAATTGGTTCAACGGAACGAAACGTCATCCATACGTTGACGTAACAGCGCGTCGGTAACCCGACGGCTTCTCATCTTTTTCTCAACTTAGGAAGATGCTTACTCGTGTTTCTGAATACCAAAATTGAGGTCAGGATAAGGTTTCCTTGAGTGAGCAAGAGATGAGCATTAGATGAGGTGAGGATGGTTTTACTTAAGTGATGACTATGAATTTGGCTCTAATATTCTCGATAAACGAAAACTAAGATTATGTTCCATAAATCAGTTTTTTGTATTATGTAAGTCTAAAGTTATGGCTAATTTTGGCTCTGGAATTGCGCCAGACATAGAACTATACTTGAGGAAACAAGAAAATACTCGCCAAAATGTAGAAAGGCTTCCACGAACATCGTTGTGTTTGACAAACAACCTTCAAAATGGAACTTTCTTAGAACGACATATCCATTAAATTTTCGACAAAATACATTTGAATTTACAAATTGAATCAGTACCAAACTGTAAATACAAGGAGCGGCAGTTTGATCGGCATTGAATTTTGTTCTTAGTATCATTCATCAACAGTGAAACAACATTATAGAAAAATAATTTATTTGTACATCGCACACAAAATTTCGTTATTTTCTTATCAAAACACAATGAATTTTCAACTATTGCACCCTAGTGTAATGGGCGTTAAAGACATAAATACGTTTAAACTCAGATACATTCATTAAGATAAACATAACACATATACATAGTAAAATTAGATAGCGATACACGAGTTAGTAAAATTAAAAGAATACCTTCGCTCGAATTATTCATGTGGTACAAAGAAAAGATTACATACAAATATAATATGGAAATAAGGGGTAAACGTAAATGGAATTTTTTATTCTTATTAATATCGATTTATAAAACGCGTGAATACTACATACAATATGTTAGGTAACATTTATCATTTTTCAGTTGGTTTCAAATACATGAATCATGAATATGCAATCGTATTTTAATGTCTCTTCACTTGCCATTAAAACCAAATTATGGAAATGAAACACATTCACACATACACAAAATCGTATTTATTACAAAATAAAATTAAGACTATTTTAAAAATTGAATGCTAATTAATAAAAATCTAAAAATAAACTACAACCTACAGATATAAAATGTATTCAGAAAAAGTGTTTCTATGATATTTAGTCTGAGTCAGATTCATCATCTGAAAGAACATATTTTGTAGGCTTTGTATTCCTAGGTGCTCTACTGGATTTCACCGGTGGTGAAAACATATCTTCGTCAGATGTTGCCTTTTTCTTCTTTGGCTTAGTATCTGAAACGATTTCAAAATCTGAATCTTCGCTTTCATTCTTTTTCTTCTTTCCTGGCTTCTTTTTAGGTTTAGCAGGTAATTCAGAGTCGGAATCTTCACGTTGCTTTTTTTGCTTCTTTCTTTGAGTTGCTTTTTTCTTAGGTTTAGTATCTACGTCAGATGCAGAATCATCACTTATAATTTTCTGTTTTTTCTTCGTTGCTTTCTTCTTAGGTTTAATCTCCTTTTCAGAATCAGAATCTATTATATTTATTTCTTCTGTTGGTAATTTCTTTCGTTTCGTAGTATCTTCAGAATCACTTATACTAAGTCTCTTCCTTTTTGACATGCCATCTTCTTTGGCACCTTCGGAACATGGTGAATTGTCATTGTGTGAATCGCTGGATTTCCTACCGACTAACATGTCAAACATATCCTCTGATGTTTCCATTTTTTTCGGCGGAGCTTCGTTTTCGCTACCAGAATCTTGAAGATTCTGTTGAACTTCTTCGACTTCTTTAACAGCGTCATTATCATACAGTTCTGGCTCATCATCCTCTGACGAATCATCACTTTCCATATACTTTATTGGCTTGGTCGCTGCCCTTCTACTTTGAATACGCTCCTTCACCACAGGAGTCGAAACACTACCGAATTCAACATCTGAACCGTCAAATTCCCCATCATTCTCTGAATCCGAGTCACGGTATTTTGAACGACCTTTCTTTTTAGGACTACCATTTGCTGAAATAAATTCAATATACATACTTTATGAAAACTCTAAGACGTCTACAATTAAATTTTAAAATGATACATTAAAGTAAGGAGGTATATACATTCCTTAGCAAAGATACTGCATGTATATATGTATGTATAATCGAATGTTAAGTTGCGTTGCACTTATTTTCCTTGTAGTAATTTTTCCTATAGCTAATTTTACGTCCAGTATTAAAATGTAGTTACTAACAATATAACAAGAGAAACAAGAGAACAGAAAACTTTCATATGGACCTCAATATTTTCCAACTTGTACCGGCACAGTGACGTTTGCTTAAAGTTAAATTTACTCCGTGAACAACAAATCTGTCAATTTTGACACGGCCCGCGATTGCCAAATCTTCCATTGCCAAAATATCTGTATGTGTCACATTGGTGGATATCGATAGCCAATATACCGGACCCATACGTCCTTCTTAGTTTATCAATTGCATGTAAAGATACACATATGTTGCCTGAAGAGATGCCATTTTTATAGATCTATATATTGAAATGGAGACGTAATGGATCCGTCTCTCGGCTATCGACTTGAGCAGCTGATATCGTTCACTCGTAATCACCACATGAATATTTAAAGGCTTTAACTTTGGTAAAAGTATGCGGCATTTAGAAATTTTTGTAGGTGTTAATCATTCAACAATTAGTTTATTGGTTAGAAGATTTAAGGAAAGCTGATTACACTATAAAAGGTGTGGCCAACAGAAAGAGGGTAACAAGCAGGTAACTACAGCGTAGGACAAATAAGGAGCTAAGTAATCCACTCCAAGCTATCAGAAATGTGAGAATTCCTGCTTTAATCGTCAGGGGAAAAGTCAAGAAAGCCGAAATGCTAGTAGGTCTGCTGCAACACATATTACACATATTAAGGTTCGTTAGAAACGCAAACTATCGATGGCTGGAAGAAGTTTTCTACATATTTAACAAGAGTGAATCTAAAATCTCTAAATGGCCATGATATGATTGTGATTACAAGGGAACCATTTCATGGTGGATCAAGAATAATGCTCTTAGGAAGGTGATAGTTTAGTCCCAATTCGCGCATGACCTATATATGCAAAATCTACATAGAAAACATTATTAAAAGCCATGTTTTGTTATCATTTATAGGAGATATCTTCATTTTCATGCCACAAGATCTGTGATAGATTACTTAAATGAAGTCAATGTCAAATTCTTAGAGTCGCCATCTCGCAACCCAAACTTAAATATAATCAAACACACCTACAACAATATTATTGGGGCGGGCTGTTCTCATAAAAGAGGAAAACAGACATCAGACAACCATCCAAACTTAATAACAGGCTCACTCCGAGTAATTCACGAGTTACTAGCGTTTCTGTTTTGTAAAGTTAAGTGGATTTTTATCAAATTATAAATAAAGCTAAATAATGTTCTTTAATGTAATGTTGTTTAATTACTTCCATATACAGAGTGTTTCAGGCCATTCGTCCACTATGTTTTTCTCACGATCTATTGCAACTACACTCATACGACAAAAATTTTATAAAAAAATTCTACCTGAAGAATCATTTTTGAAAATATGTTCAACCTCCGGAAACGTTCCATTTAACCGGAAGTCGATAGGAACTTCCTTACTTTAACTGGAATCACGTTTTTTGAATTCTAGAGATTATTGAATACAATTTTTCTAACGTTCACTATCTATAAAAAAAAAAAAATAACCGGTTTTAAAATATTCACGATTTTGTCAAAACTTTGACATTTGCATCTCCATCTATCGTATTCTGTATTTTATAAGCCATTACAGATAATGATCTCATTTTATACGGCATAAGAAAAATAGTTATGCTTACCAAATACTATCAAAGAAACCGCTAATTTTTATAAATCAATGGTCAACTTCGTCAACCTTAGGAAAATCATTTTTCCTTTTGCAAAGGTAACATTGTATTTCTAATTATAGCATCGATGGAAAAATGGATTTTGCGTCGTATTTAGAAATGATATGCCGATTTCTAGACGTCTTCGAGATATTAACCATAATTTAATCATGTATTAAAATGTCGATTTATGTTTTACAGTGTGCTATGAAAAATTGACAGGAGCTGCAATGTCAAAATTTTGACAAAATCGTGAAATTTAGAGATAGTGAACAATAGTTAAAATTGTATTCAAATAGTCTGTAGCATTCATTGAAGTAAGAAAAAACTTAAGATTCCATTTAAAATAAAAAAGCTGCTATCGACTTCCGGTACAACCGATTAAAGCTACTTATCATGCTGTACCGAGGCTTTCGCCTATATGACCAGAACACCGGCTCACCGTGAACTGCATAGCACCCCCCAGCTAAGTTCAAGCTATAGCAACGGCCATTGCTCCCCCCGAACACCACTAACCCGTAAGAGGCCGACACCTATCGGTGGGGACCGGCTGGTCACCGCCGGTGGGCTCCCCCTTCCCCTTACCACCCATGTTGAGCAAGTTCCCTTGCTCCCGTATCATGGGTCACTGTCGGGATCAATCACTCGATTCCCTACCAGATATCGCGCACAAGGCTGGAAAACCTTAGCGTAGAAGAAGCCGTCTGGTAGCAACTACCCCAACCGTGTTAGGATCACTCCAGCCTGTTAGACGGTCAGCGGTAGAGCCGAGGCTCTACCCAATTAGATGCCGACCATAGTGTCTGTTGCCCAGATGACTGGGATAGGATCCCCTATGGCGGCTAGAGTTGAACGCTAGGGTCCGCTTTCAACTCACCTGTGTCGGATGGTTTGCCCACCGCATCGCATCTCCGCACAGGCAACGGTCAGCAGAAAATTCCGCCTACCACCCATAAAATCGCCAAGTGTGTCGCCCGTTACCCTACTAGGTAGGGATGGAGCAGACACCTCCTGACGAGATAACGCAGGGTGGTCAACGCTATCCGACCGTGTTAGGATCGTCCCCCAGTTCTATGGGTAAACACTGGGTGGTCAATGTTTACCCGACTTCCGGTACAATGGATCGCTGCCGGAAATTGAACATAATTTCACAGAATTGTTCAGTTAAGGTTTCGACATTAAATTATTTGTTGCATGGGTGCTGCAATAGATCGCGAGAAAAAGATAGTGGACGAGTGGTCTGAAGCACATTATATATTATCCTGTTGCTAGCTTGAATAATGATTGCAAAAACATAATAACATTTACACTGGTACGTTTATTCTGTTGCCACAGTGTGAAATTTGCAATTTGATTTTATTAATAAATGTTGCCGTTATTACAGCGTGTACGCTTATACATTCTTATTAAATCGTCCACGCTGCAATCTGTGTTTCTTTCAATAAATATATACTCACAATAGCCACACATACTTATCATACATGGAAACTTTATTCCTCATTCATACAAATCACGCTTACTTTTATACATTTCCATTGCATAGTTCGATAAAACTTATAACAGACTCGAACAATTTTTTTGTGCTGGTAAAATATACAAACAAGTAGCCCACAAAGACGACATTGCTAATTCTTATAGCTCACCCACCTTTTGGATCACCCTTTTGGAAATTTAATTTGGTTTGCTTTAATCCATCCTTGCCTTCTTTAGTTTTTTTAGCGCGTTTCTTCTTCTCAATTTCCTCTGGAGTTCCGATTTTGTCTTTCAGTGTCTTCTTGCCCTGTACCATCAAATCAAACTCACTCTTCTCATCCTTTATTTAAAAAATAAAAAAAAAAAAAACGAAAAACAAAATAAAAACACACTCCATCTATTTCGACTTACGTCCATGGAGCCATCCGCTTTCAGTCCTTTCTTTCCTTTGTTCTCCTTCATTTTTATAGCCGTCTGTATTTTCTTCTTAAGATCATCACTCACAATAGGTTGTATTCGTCGTCCCGTGGGTGAAGGCATCGTCTCTTGTAAATTGAGTTTCTTACGACCCTAAAAAAAAATCAGCATATTGATATTACACCAGCAATATTTCACGTTGTTGCATACTAATAAAGTTTTCTTGGACTCTTTCACTTTGGAATCGCCTGGATTAGCATTTAGTTCGTTTCTTTCTTTTGTTTCAACAGCTTCTAACTTTTCCGCGAAAGCGTCTAAATCTTCCCGCCACAAATTACCAGGAGTTTTCTTACGCAACGTTTCTAATTCCGCTAGTTTAGAATCTCTTTGCTTGAGTAATTCATTTTTACGTTCTTCCGTTAACATCCACATAGACATTCCCAAGAGATAATCGAACTTCTTGACGTCAGTCAAATTTTGGAACGCTTTTTCTGATAGTAGAATGATTTTAAATTACTGCAAATACTGAAATGTATTAAATTAATACCTGAATCTGTCGCGGACTTTTTAGTTGTAGTTTGTTCTTCTTCTTCGTCTTGTGCTTCCTCTTCTGGAGGTGGTTGCTCTTCATCTTCTGACTGAACTCTTGCTTTCCAATCCTTTACTGGATCTGGTAAATAACCTTTTCTTAAAAGCTCGTCTACAATAGTTTTGCGTTTTTTGTTCTCCACTACCAATTCCCCGCTACATTTCTCAGTTATGAACCGAGCCTGATTATTTAACCGTTTTGCTTCTGCCTCTAGCATACCCTCCATATAATCTTTTCGTTTTTGATACATACTTAAACGTAACTTATAAAATTCTTTAAGCATATCTAGTACCGCATCAAATCTAAAAGCGACCAGGTCACATGAATAACTCTAAAAATATTTCAATAGTATCACCGGCCTACCTTCTGAGGCAATTTAGTTCGTCAAATACACACATTGAAGATGTATTTATCATTGTTTGGAGTTTAAAAATCTTATGTAGACCTTCATTCTCCATATTTTTTAACTGACCAGGAAGGGTAGTTATAATAAATTTAACAGTTGTATCGGTGTTGTACTCCTTATAATCGGCTATAAGGGCTTTTACTTTCTCAGAACCTATAGCAATCAATGTTTTTATTGAATTAATGTAGCGATACAACATAAAATAATATACAAATATAATGAAAGCCTACTACACTTACCATGTAGCAACGGTTCTAAAACATTTTCTTTATAACTTTGCGTCCATGTACCTACAGGCAACTCCGTTATTTCTATTTTCTCGGCACCAATGATGGAAATTTCACCGCTAACCACGTAACGATTATCCCCGCAATCTTCAATCATCCCTTTAAAGTTTTTGTACCAAGGAAGCATTATTACGGGTTCTTCGTCGTTCATCATCAGTCTTAGATTTTCAACCAGTTCTCTAGGATTATAATTAGGTATTTTTGTCATCCACCCTGTACCAATACCTTCAGCACCATTAACCAATACCATTGGTATAATGGGAATATACCACACAGGTTCGATCTTCTGATTATCGTCATATTCATGTTTAAGTAATGCATCATCATTTGGATGGAATATCATCCTAGTAAGTGGAGACATTTTCGTAAATATGTATCTGGGACTAGCTGAATCTTTCCCTCCAGCTAGTCTAGTGCCAAATTGGCCTCGAGGTTCTAATAAGTTAATATTATTGCTTCCGACAAAATTCTGCGCTAAATTCACAATAGTCATACACAATGATTGTTCACCATGATGATAAGCAGACTGTTCGCCGACAGATCCCGCTAATTGAGCAACCTTTACTTCACGTTTGTCATTGCGCTTTATGCAAGTAAACAAAACTTTTCTTTGGCCAGGCTTTAGACCATCGACCAAAGATGGTATGGACCTTACGTTATCAGCATTAGAAAACAAAACCAACTCCAAATTTACAAAATCGGAGTAAGATATAAATCTGGAATAACGAATTCAATGAGAAGTGCATAATATTTTTATAACAAATAGAAATAACAACGTGTTTATTAATAGATGCAACAAATTTTAAAAATAAACAGATCATTAATAATAAACAATCCAATTTTCTCTAAGCGAGAAAGCTCCAAATATGATTTTTTTAAATTACCTTTAAATATGGTTTCACTACCTCTGGTATGGCAATCGGGCGATGCATATTTATTAAATAGCAAGGCAATGTATAACTCGGCGGTGAACAAAAAGCATACCGACATGCTTTGATCACTAAATGTATGGAATGGAAACCTTAGCATATATAGTAAGTGTATGTTATCTATCTCTCACATCTGTTATTGAAAAGACTTTCGCCAAAAAATTATGCTCTCAGAACTATTATCTGGCCGTAAATAAAATCAGAAAGACTCTGGCTTTATTCAGATAATCACTTGAGTTTATTAATTTTAAGAGTTAAGGTGCTACTACCTGTTAAAAAATAGGATGACCCGGTTTTCGTAACATTGTTTTATTACAATACAAAGTAACATAACTAATAACAAATAAAAACCCTAATTAATAACAATGACAAGGAAACTATGTTACAATAATTGTTGAAAGTGTCCTCCTCCAACCCTTATACAGGCGTCCGCTCTTCTTCTCATTGATGCTCGCACTCTCTCAAATACTCTGGAGTATTTCTTATCGTTTCAAATCCATCGATTATTCGATTTCGTAAGTCATCAACAGTATTCACAGGTGTTGTATACACTAGAGATTTGAGATGTTCCCACAGGAAAAAATCTATACTATTTAAGTCAGGGGACCTAGGGGGCCAAGGCTGAGGTCCACCTCGTCCTATCCACCTATTCTCATATACTTCATTTAAATAATCCCGAGTCAAAATAGAAAAATGTGATGGGGCGCCATCGTGCATATACCACATTTGATTTCTAAGTAAAAGGGGCAAGTCTTCAAGTAATAAAGGCAATTCGTTCTGCAAAAACAGCCTGTATGGCTGACCAAGTCGACCAGGCAAAAAACAAGGACCAATCAAATTATCTCCAATTATACCACCCCAGACATTTAATGAGAACTGTTCTTGAAAATGCGTTTGTACAATTTCATGTGGATTTTCATCTGCCCACGTGTGGTTGTTGTGGAAATTCATAATTGAAGCACATGAAAAATTCACTTCATCGGTAAAAAGGATTTTACAATTAAAAATGCGGTCTGCTGCTAGCTTATTAAGGTACCATTGGCAGAAATCAATCCTTAAAGGGAAGTCTCGGGGAAGAAGAGCCTGCACTCTTGAATGTGGTAAGGGTATAGCAGGGAAACACGTAGAATACGCCAAACAACTTGATGACTAATATTTAAATGTTCACCGACTTTTCTGGTGCTGTCTATTTCATTCAGAACAGCCTCTTCGATCTGTGGTGTTCTAACAGTACGTGGTTTACCTGCATCATTAGTATTCTTTTTAAAAGTTCCAGTTTCTCAAAGACGCCTATGAATATTTGAAAATATTCGATGATCGGGTATCATTCTATTGGGATAGCGCTCCATGTACGCACTGTAACACTTTTAACACCTTTTACTTATACCAATAGACACAAGTTACGATTTCTAATGTCAGTTGTCAAATTAATAAACTCAAGTGATTATCTGAATAAAGCCAGAGCCTGCTAACCATTTTAAAAAATTTAATTTTCTCTGGCGAATTACAGCAAATTGTTTTCTATTTTTTTTCTCGATAACGGTCAGAGATAAGAAAAAAATACAAGACATCAAACAGTTTCTAAACAAGACAGAAAATTTATTGCGTATTTTAGAATCTAGCAGTGGCGCATCGCAAAAAAGTTCAGGGTGGGAAAAGAGGGCATGACCCCGAAAAAATTATTACCCTGTAGATTTACATCATCATTTGGCATGGCTAATGATGCAGGCCTTATAGCGTAACCTACCTTCCAAATTTGAGCAAAATATCTCAAAAACTGTAGGAGCTATACAGTAAAAAGTGAAAAAATCTTGAAATTTCAACACCCTGCAGATTGGTAACGAAGCGTTTGCAGACCTATGTTTATATGAAATTTTAGGCACAAACTAAGCCAAATAATTACCCCATTCCTTATGTACATGATATTTAGGAACTACAGGTGGTATCAAGTTTCTGTATATAATCTTACACATTGAACTGTATCCTATTAATCGCGGACGTGAGAAATGTAAACTTTCCAAATAACAACCTAATGTTCCGAATTCTTAACATCATATTGAACACCCTATACATCTGCCCCAGAGATTTAAATAAAATGAGTATTTGTTACTCGCTGAGATCAGAACGTAACTATTATATGTACGTGCCTACAGTAACTATTTTGACAGAAGTAAGAAAAGTACCCCAAGTATCGAATAAATCCTGTTAAATACAATAATTTGCCTTTTTTGTCCAACAAAGTAACCAGGCGTTGTTATCTTTTACGGAAAAACAGAGTTCAAAATTTTAGTTAAGACAAAGCTCGCCTGCGGCGCTGCTTGCGGTCCCCTCCCCAATTACTCGCACTGCTGTTGATTATATATACACGTAGACGTGGATCACGATTTGAGGTTAATTATTAATTGTCAAGTCGTTGTATACTTATATTAGTCGATTAGTGATTAGCCACAATAGCAAACGTTTGTTATACTCAATCAGTTATTGTGACTTTTGAAAATGGTGTTTTTTGTTGCGTGCGAAATTGTAATAGGACCAGCAGAGAGAAGAGAATGCATATTCTTCCAAAAGATACAAACGTAAGTTACATCTTAAAATCTTTTGTACACTGTACTTAATGGAAATATCCGTGGATTATTGTAGAGATTCGAAGAATGGACAAGGATAATTGGTAGAGGTGATATAACATAATGAACGGTTCAGCTACCGTGTCTGTGAAGAACATTTCAGTGATGAAATGACATTTTGTGATCACCAAAACCGAAACAATTTTAAAATTGATGTTGTGTCAGATTTGTATCTACCGGAAGGTATGCTTTATATTAACGACTTTTTTCATATATTATGACAACAGTTAATGTATTTATTAAAGTATTATTTACCAACAAATTGTACGAAGAATAATATTAAACAATATTTAATGCATCAAATTAAAAAGAATGTACATTGCACATTTAATTGTAATACACACGATATATTTGATTTATTTTGTAAGCAGTTGACAGCATTTTATTTATTTACTTGGACAAAAAATGTAAATAAAATTTTAAAAGGTATCGACTTGAGAAATGCTGATGATGAAATTGAACTATTACAATAAATATAAAAGTCTCATGTATGTTTATGTATATATATAATAATAAACTTTATTATTCTTGTTTGTTTTATATACTCTTATTTCATTATCTATTTATAAGGTAGGAGAAATTGCTTTTTATATAACTGGAAATGTTTGTTTCCGGTCAGATAGGGTCTCTATGTGATTGGAAACAAACATTTTCAGTTATATATAGAACAATTTCTCCTATCTAAAACAAAACACCATTTTAGAAAGAATTTAAATACCGCCATAGTTAGTAGCAACATTGGCGACCTTTGTCTTAACTATTTTCATGATTACTAATAATATTAAAGAGAACGCCATCTATTCTATATATCATCTATGATAGTAACTCCAATAACAGGACAAAAAGTGCGAGATAGCTAACAACAAGAGAAGGGGTGCTCAATAAATCTTAACTAGAATAAACCTATACATAACATAAATCACACTAAAATATAAAGATAGGGAGATTGATAAAATAGTGAATAATAAATGACAGAAAAACTACATACTAAACAATTCAGTATACCTGCTCAGAAAATACGGCAAAGGTGAAAAGATTATATCAGCAGTATTATCAACAATGTTGTTATAGTATGAGCATATCCTACGCAGAGGAGATCTAAATAAGATATTTGTATTAGGAGTTGCCATGTAAAAAGTTATGTTATGACGCACTAGATGAGCAGGTATAAAGAAAGAGATTTTATTTAAAAGAGTAGGAGCATCCAATACATTATGAAGAAAGTTGGATAAAAATTTAATATCGTTATGGTTCCGGCAAAATAAACCACTCGGGCGTGTAGAAATTTGGGCTCACAATGTGATTTAGACCGAACATTTAGGGTATCGGTGAGTGTACAGGCCCATTTTGCGAATTTTGGCAGGGTATCTCAGTTAACACCGAGCAGACGCAGTACTGTTTCGATCAAGTGCAAAGATTTAGTTATTTAGGAATAACTATTACTAATAAGTCGGAGGAAAAAATAGAAATTCAGGAAAGAATAACAAAGGGCATAAAATGTATGGGAGGACTGCACAGCTTGTTAAAATCAAAGGATACTTCGAGAAATCTAAAGAAACAGTTATATAAAACTATAATAAGACCGGTAGTCATGTATGGAAGTTGAATAAAACAGAAGTAAATGCGTTGGAAATCTTTGAAAGGAAGGTGCTAAGAAGAATATATGGAGGGAAAAAGGTGGGCGATCAATGGATGAGAAGAACGAATGATGAAGTGAAACAGCTGTACGGGGAACCGTGTATAACTAATTTGATAAGATCTCAGAGAATGAGATGGTTAGGGCACGACCAACGAAACAAGTTTTGTTTGGGGGTGTGAGCGGAAGGAGAGGAAGGGACAGACCAAGAACGAGATGGCTCCAAGCGGTGCAAAGGGACCTGGAACAGCTGAATGTGAGGGACTGGCGGAGGCGATCACTAAATAAGGAGGAGTTGAGGAAACAGTGCAACCAAGCCTTGGGTCTTCTTGGCCCGGAGAGCTGACTTTATATATATATATATATATATCTCAGTTATTAATAAAGATAGAGAGTTGTGGTTTTCGTGACAGCGTCCAGCATTTGTGAAACAAAATATGCCGCAAACAGAATTTTTCTAGCCCCCTTAGTTTTTAAGATACATGCTGAAATTGAAGATTTTCAATTTTCGAACACCTCTCGCATCTCAGTTGCTATGAAAGTTAGTAAAAAAGTGAAAAACCGAATGTTATCCATTTTTTTTGCGAAAAATCCAGTGGCGTAGTTAGATTTTTTCTAGATGTGATAGTTTTGCAGCTAGGGGCCATACTTATGGTTCTTTAAAAGGACACCTGTATATTATTTTCTATTTCGCTTAAGCATAATTTGGAGTGCCCAAAATGGCACAGCCTGTACGTATAAAGAACACCACACTATACGGAAACTAAAAAAATTAAACATTCTCTTAAAAAAGTCAAGACTTCATTGTACCCGTATTCATCTTGCACTTTAAAAAAAAAATAGTTTTACAACTTTAAAATTTTCTGATAATATCACTAATTTTGAAACAGTCTGTATAATATGAAAGAAAAATTACGTTTTTAGGAAACAATGTTCATATCTGGAAGCTTTAAAATGCGAGATGTCTCTCACATAAAGAAAGTGAAAAATATTCAATGCCGTACCATACCGTAAATGTCAAAATTTCCACAAAATGGGAAACCCAAGTAGTTATTATATAATTTAAAAATGTAATAACATATAGGATGTTCCATTTAAATTAAAAAAGTTCTGTAAGAGAAATATTTTAAAAATAAACTAAAAGTAATAACCAAACTATTGCAAACCCTAAATTTTTAAAACGGAAAAATTTCGTTAAGCCGAAAAACTTCTAGCAAGTCACTTTCGTGGAAAACTCTGTATATAAATGTAAATGCTTCATACATAAAATTTCTACATTCTTAAAATATATTAATAAAATAATACACTTCATCGTTTCCCAACAATTATAATGTACTGTGTGTGCTCTTTTTCTACCTGTGAATTCTTGGCGTGTGGGAAATAGTTATTAAATTTAGTAAATATAGAATGTGATATAACTACGCATTTGACGCAGAATGATGGCTGCTGATGTTCTTAATTATATAAGTGTAAGTAAGTTTAAAAATGTACTTATTTGACAACTAATGAAATTATGAAAAAAAATTACCTGGTATCTTTAGCATAAAGATATATCTCTGGCAAGCCCTCTTCTTTTCTGCGTTTGCTTTCAACCATGAAATTAGTAAGCCATCTTTTCCTATCATCAACGTGCTTCTTACTAAATGCCAAAACAATGTTGTCATCATCTTCTTGACCGCCATACCTAAATCGAATTCGATGGCGTGTGATATTTGTGAAATATTCTTTAGCTTCTACAGATGAGGAGGTACCCAAACCTTTGTAGTATTTTACAGAGTAAGTATGGTGGTTCGGGGTATTTTGTTTCCACTCCTCAAATTCAGGAAGAGAGAAAAAAGAAAATACTTCATTTTTCTTTTTTGCTTTCACAATAGGCGTTATAAATTCTTCTAGAAAATTTTGCCGGAGCAATTCAGGCCAATTATAATGGATGAAATTAATTAGAAGGCCTTTAATATGAGAGCCGTCTTGATCTTGATCAGTCATAATCATTACCTTACCATAGCGCAAGGTTTTCATATCTTCTTCGCTGTTATATTTTTTCTTATACTGAAGACCAATGATTTTAATTAGATTGTTGATCTCTGCGTTTTCTAAAATCTGTTTATGTGTGGCTTCACGCACGTTAAGCAATTTACCTCTGAGTGGGAAAACACCATAATAGTCTCTACCAATGACACCTAGACCAGAAACAGCCATAGATTTTGCTGAATCTCCCTCTGTTAGTATAAGCGTGCATCTAAGTGCATTTTTAGTGCCTGCTTCATTTGCATCTTCTAATTTCGGGATGCCTCTTAATTTTGCCTGTTTTTTCCCACTAGTTTTATTTAATTCATTCTGTGCTTTGAACTTAGCCCAACTTAACACCGATTCTATAATGCCACTTTTTGTAATGGCAGTGATAAATTTTTCTGAGAGCTGACATTTGGAGCCAAAACTTTTCAACTGCAAGGTCATGTTCTCCTTTGTTTGGGAATCAAATGTTGGATTCACTATGAGGCAATTGATAAATATCCATATGTGATTCTTTACTTGAAATGGCTTGATATTAACACCACCCTTATTTTTTTTCTTTAATACTTCGATGAGTTGTTTAACAATCATATCAGTGACGTAATCCACATGACGACCACCCTTCGTGGTAGCTATACTGTTTACAAACGACATTTGCTGGAAGCCTCTGTCAGACAGGGTTAATGCAACTTCCCAGCGATCACCTGCATTCTCATGAATTACTTTTAATGGAGCGCCGGTCTCATCATCTTTATTTTTTATGAAAAGTTCTACATAGTCTTTAAAATTTTTTACTGGAATACGTCTTGCATTAAGGAACACCTTAACACCTCTCGATGATGCAGCAACATCATATGCTCGACGAGACATTAACGCTATAATGTCATCATCAAGCTTATCCATTTTAAATTTAGTTAAATCTGGGGAAAAGATAACCTTTGTATAATCCTCGCCTGAAGATTCTTTAATCTTAGGATCAGAAGCTTTAGTCATATTACTACCCCAGGTTTGCTTAAAACATTTCTTATACTCCCGTGCTGATGTTTCAACTGTAAACTTTGTGCTAAATATATTGCATAACTTTGCACCATATCCATTCCTGCCCCCTGTGACTTTTTCTTCTTCATCATTGTAATTAGACGATGTTAGTAGATGTCCAAATATCATAGTTGGGACAAACATTTTTTGTTCTTTATGCATTGCAACGGGTATTCCCTGTCCATTATTCCAAACTGATATGGTATTTGTTTCAGCATTAATTTCGATTTTAATGCAATCCATAGTTTTATCCCTTTGTTTATTATCAGCAGCATTTACTAAGATCTCGTCAAAAATTTTATATAATCCAGGTACATAAGTTATTTGCCTTTGTTCTATCATCTCCTTTTCTGAATTATACACCCACATAACTTCTGTTATCTGTTCAACGGATCCGATATAAGTATCTGGACGAAGCAGAATATGTTCAAGTTGGGACATTTTCTGGTAAGTTTTTTCAATCGTTTGCTTCTTCGATCCATCTTTAGTTGAGTGCGTTCGTTCATTTGCCACAACATCACCACCTCCTCCTTTATCAGTAGATCCAGTGGAGGACATCTTCGAAAACATACTCTAAAAATTATAGTGGTCTAATAGGAATGATGCTTTATATCCATACACGCACATATATTAATAAATTTGATTATAATATTCAAAATTAAAAAGATATACTCAACAAACATACGTATATGTATAAACAAATTTCAAAAAGATGTTTTATTCTAACCTCATCACAAATTTACGTCTAAAATTTACGATAATCTTACCTTTATGTCCGTCATGATTTTCTGTATATTTATTAAACACTTAATTGGAAATAACACCGAGTAATACTTTCATGTTTAGCTGTAATAACGGTTTATCTTGAAAACAAATGGCAGAAACAAGCAACCGCTCTGCCGCTTTTAAAGTCGTTAGCCTTCGACTGCAATTTTTGTTTTCCCTAGCTTTAACCGGTATATTTAAACTAACCAATGAAATGAATGAAACACCAAGTATTTTCATCGAAGAAATTAAATAAAATCCCTATTTGGTACGGAATATATTTACAATAAAATTCTTTTATTTTTTAATGTGTCTAGGAAGATTATTCGCATAATTACAAACAAATGTAAAATTTAGCACTGGGCAACCGATTTTATTTCAGATAACCTTCTCTTCTGCTTTATTTATGAAAAGACTTTGTAACAACTTTTTGTTATAACAGTATTTTAAATATCTTTAAGTTGTTACTGAAACTAATCGCGGAAACATCGAATTTTGGAAGAAATTATTGCTTTATGAATTTATATTATTCAAAGTAAAACTGTTATTTGAATATTTTTAATCGGTAGTTCGGTAATTTTGTGTAAAAAGTTGTTTTAAAAAAACATTTGATTAATTTATCATATAATTTGAATAATACTTTAGGAATATAATTTGATAATTAACGCTATTATGTTGATAATTTAATTGTTGCTATTACCACTATTATTAGTTATTATGATTATTCTTATTGCATTATCAATATTTTTACATGTTGCAATTAATTAATTAATAGATATTTTGCTCCCAACTTAATTGTTGTACCTATATATCACAATAGTGATCAAAGATTTATAAAAAAAAAATAAATAAATATGCGTCTGAAACATTAATCGTAGAGCTTAGATGAACTAAAAATATGACGGTATTTGAATCCTACACATTTACCTTTCAATTTTCAAATTTGCCGCGCTGTTATAAGTTATTTGATAGTGTTGTAGGGGAGAATAACTATCATTTGCGAAGATCAGACAGGGTCGTGTTTATTCGTCTCGCGAATAGGGGTTCGTGTTGCTTACCTTTCCGGGAGTCGACTAAACACGAGTCTGCCTAGTCTTGGTTAACGATAGTTGTTTTCCCGCACCTTGTCCATTACTAGTTATTTGTCTTCGTCGAAATGGCTAAAGCTGCTTTTTTCTCGGAACTATAATTCTGCTCCTGCTCCGCTGACAAACCAGTTCTTAAAAACAGCTCCTGCCCCGATTAGTTACTCCGAGGAGCAAATATGACCATATGACCACATATGACTTTACCATATTAGAGCAATTGAGCATTTTGAGCAAGTCTTCTTTCTCGACCACCGAAATAGAGTGGCATACTTAAATAGAGAACACAAACCACAAAAATAATGAAACGTCATAATTTATGTACTCTTTATCATCAAACAATATTTTTTCGAAAACTGTTCTATATATTATTAAAACTGCGAAGCTCAGTTTTACCAATATTTCAAACATTTTTGGAAAAATATTGTTTGATGATAATGAGAAAATATATTGCAACGTTTCATTATTTTTATGATTTGCGTCCGCTGTTCTATATCAAATTGAATTGTGAGCAATCACCAACCTTCAAAGTGCTTGCTTGCATAATTAGATCCATCAGATCTGCCGCGCATATACTTGAAATGCATTCTTCCCACTTTATTTCTATGATTTAAAGTCACAAGCCAAGTAACCCCAACGATAAGTAGCCGAAATAACGCTAATAATTAGAGCTGCTTTGAATTATCAAAGTTACTAACTTAATATTCCTGCTCAGTAACTAGCCAAATTTTAAATGCAGGTACATGACGTCGACATCAAAATGCTAACATCCCCATAAATTTTCAAATCACTGACCACATGGTTTTCGGAATAAATAAATGCCTGTACAGGTAATTTGTTATTCTTATTGATGGTGTTCATTTACTCGTTTCGATATTTTCTGGTCAAACTATATAAGCATAACACGAGTATCTTCAGTCCCATGACAATGTAAAAGACTGAAATCTAAAATCTCAAACCATCTTCTTACATATATAAATTCAAACACGTTAAACATATTTATCTTTATTTGTAAAATGTCTGTTAAAATTGTATATACACAAACGTAAACAACATCGGTTCTGTTTCGTAGTATATAAAAATTCATAAACTAAAATATAGATTAAAATGATTATCTGCAAAGTTTACTCGTTTTGCTGTTATTAAAACATTTAAATATTAAACAATATTAGGTACAAATAAAATATAATATATGAAAGTGTGAAGCAACAAAACAATATTTTAGATATTAACTTACAATAATTAATAAACAGTTAAAGTTAAAACAAACAGTTTATGATGATGACCCGTGAAAGGTGTCGTTTGAACCGTAATAAATCCTGAAAGTGAGGATAACGCTCATGACCACACTTCTTTCGTGTTAGTGAAGAACTGAAGTAAAATAAAAGTAGTATGAAATTGATACTACTTGCCATTCATGTGCTAATAGCTGTGGGTAGTAAACAAGAAACTGATAAGAAGAAGCAGAGACAACAAGAACAGCGATCGGTACGCTCGTGTAATTTGACTGCTAATCAGTAGCGTAATGTAATTGTTCCCTACCCACGGCACTGTACTCGCGTGTTTTATATTGAGAATAGAATATATACAAATGAATATAAAAAATAAGTATTTTATTTATACATATGTTAGGAAATATTGCATCTAATGCTATATATATATGCTAAATAACTATAAATGCCAAAATCTAACTTGAAAATAAGATGAATTTAATGTTGTTTCCATATCTTTTAGTGGGATTAAAATGATGTGAAAAGCAATTGGAAGTTCATCCATTTATATATACGGCCTGTTCATAGAATAATCACAAACTAGTTAGACGCGATTCGATGGGCTAAACGAAATGCGAAATAATGTTCGGACTAATTTCACAGTATATGATTGCTGGTTCTGACTAGTTTGTGATTCTTCTATGAACAGGCCTATAAATTCTTATAATACAGGCTGTTTAAGGACAACCTCGACAACGTTTATCAACTTTCTTAAATAATATGCCTCGAGGAGTTAAGTACCTATTAATAAAATGACATAAAGTGTAGGTACATAGATTATACATTTCCTCTTATTTTGTATATAAGTTGTTACATTCCTTTCTTGAAATAAAGTAGATAATTTAGATTATGTTAAAAAATGGAAGCAATTAACTTCTAACATCCTGTACAATCATTTTATATTAAGAAATCTATATTACAATATACTTTATTCTCAATTTATTTAACATACTTTTTTATGTATACATGAACTTTCGTGGAATTTAGGAATGAGTTGGAGTGAGCGAGATAGCGCTAGATTACCTGCATGCGCTAGACACAACTAGCTACAGTTCCTAAAGTTCTGTCATTTCTAAATGCCACGACTGTATGTACACTTAAATGCGAATCGAGGCGGCATCGACCGGAGGCAGCCAATCTAGTACGTTTAATTTACCCTTTTTCATTTTTAATTTCGTTGTGCAATATTACGTTTTTTACTTTGAATAAAATGTAGAGTGATAAATTATCGAACTAAACATAATAACTTAAAGGTTACATAACCCACAAAGTGAAGTAAGCTGAGCTAGACGGTGAAAATAACGCTACTATTGTACAACATCCTACAGTTTATGCATAATCAACTGGCGGATGCGCGATAGCAAGAGGGCGTGGTCAATGAAGTGAGACATAACTGAATAAAAATAGAGAAATGAGAAACTATCTTCGCGATTCGTTCAAAAATTGTAGTTCAGCACGTCGTTCGGCGTACCCGACCGATTCTTCGAGCTAATAACGATCGATAGATGCATGTGGGGGCGTGTTTCTGCCAATTCCCAGTGCATGACCTGTATGTTCGTTCCTTGAGATACTAAATTCAATTTTGAATGATCTTTAACACGCTGTGTGTGTGCAACTAGATTCAAATTGCAATTAAAGCAATGTAGATTTGTTTGTTTATAATTAAAATGATTAAATCGCACTATGTATTACAACTTACTTATAAACTTGGAAAATACAATAAAAATCTGTACGAATGAGATTTCCATTTTCATCGTTAATTATATATACATATATATTACTTGCTCCTAACGACAAAATAAAAGTAATTTTAGTAGAAAGAAGAACTTTCTTCATGTTCTTTCTACAGTAAATTGAAAAAAGCATCAATAACAATGAAAATGAAATCCATATCCGTTGCACAAACAAACGTAATATATTTATAAATAACTTGAAATATTAGCAGATGACGGATTGGAATTCATTCCAATTGCAGCATATACCAAAACAGAAATTTAATCAGCAAATCCACGATTTGAAAAAGACGGTTTTACATTATATACGGAACTGGTGCTATCTATTTTATTTTTTAATTTAAAATTTGCGTCTTTACCGTTGGGATATTTAGTTGCAAATAAGTCACACGCCCTTTGAAGAGAGTTGCCAGCGTAATACCACCTCATCATCCCAGCTCTCTCCGCCACAGTATAATGAGGTATTTTATGTCGTAAAGTATTTTAAATTTCATCTCATCGCCTAACTTCCAACGACCGACATGACAAAGATTATCTGCGCGCATGCGGTAACATAGTCCACCTGTGATTATTTTGCCCTACTGTTAGGTATTGTGGGGGAGGGGGTACTAGACTAGATGCCTCCCCGCCATTTACTTTGTTGGCAGATTGAGTATGCATAAATCATATATATTTATTAATAGTATTTAATAATCTTTTTTATGCTATCAAAAAAACAGCTCAATAATGATAAATTAGTGTGGGTATCGCAGCTACTATCATATTTTTGCGGGGGTATTGCAAATTCATACAAGAACGATTACTATTCCTTCAAATGTTTACCGCATGGAACTCAAATTACATAAGTAGGTATAGTTGTGGATTTAGGAATTACAGCTTAAGTTGCAGTGAGCGAGATAGCACCATGCTCACTGCCTGCGCTGGACACAGCTCGCTGCAAGTCAGGCGGTCATTCGTAAAGTCCACGACTGTACTTGTTAAAATGAATATTTGTTTCTATCGTTCGCACACGATCGCTTTTTATTGACTCTTTAAAGTATTGCAAGAACCCATACAAGAAAGAACACTGCGTATTTCAACAAAAAACGAAAAATAGTATGAGGATCAGAACTTCTCAAGTAGGGTGGAAACCTTAGGTCCTATGCCATTTCATATCTGAAGTAAAGCGGCACGAGCAACTCGTGGATGGATTTGTAGTAGTAATTTTGGACAAATTACGCATCTGCTGAAGAAAATGTCGGAGGAGTGGAGAAAAATAGAGTTACAGAAATTGTATCTTACAAAATATAGATGTAATCTTGTGAAATTGGCTGCGTACTTCCGGTGCCACCTCGATTAACATTTATTTCTTTACATAGTGTACGAACAGCTATCACAGTGAAACAATTTTTTTTTTTTTTACAAAACGAAGTTCAAAACAGAATGAAGGGAAATGTGTTTTAAGATAAGTTCGTGGTATATCCAAGTTTGTAAGTGTAATTTTAATTAAGTTAAATATTACTAACAAAATGCCGTTTGCATTCGTCAGCTCTTAATTAGTTATGCCATGGCTGTATCAAGCAAGTGTAGACAAATAATCGTGAGTTATTGACTTTATCGATTTTAATCATTTCTGTTAGTTAGATACTCATAAAAGCTGATATCATCTTTTTTTAACATGAAATTCGGAAAATCAAATCACAAATTTTATTTATGTGGATACTATACACTTATTTTATAATTTTATCCGCATTACATGGATTTATTCTCACAATATCCTATTAAGTAAAAATTTGCTCAAGTAAGCGTATTTAAAAAAAAAAAAGTGTCTCTAAAAACTGCAAAGATAATATGACAGCTTTTGACTTCGCCAGTGCATAAAACAGGATTGATAATTTATGGACCATTTTTGTAGTTGACTGACTTCTCTGAAATTTAGTACCTGCCGTTCCTGCTGTCCGAATATTTCCCAGACATTTTGCTTACTGATCTATCGCTGTAACGATCGTCGACATATTTTTCTTCGGTTTTGTAATGAATTTCTGGTGTTCCGATGTTTTTCTGCCAATGGTGTGTCCAATACAGATCTTCCGGATTCACGTCTTTCGGCGATTTGAACTCCCTACATATCATGACGCAATAAATAAGACTCCCAAATAACGTTAAGAAACCGAATATGAGGAAAATTATACCTAACACCCTGAAATCAATGAGAAATTTATTTTTAGAATATGTCGTTCGTTGCATATTAAAAATAAAAACGTAAATTAAGTTTTGATCATTTTAAATAAGTATTGTAATTAAGAACAAAATCTTATTTATTGTACGAAAAAATAAGTATTGAAAAAATCGAGACTTACCATACATACACTGGTTCAAAGAATTGAATAACTATAACAAAACCCAAGGTAATTAATATGATGCCTAAATTCAAGAGTAACATCAAACAACACATTCCTTTTATGTTCGGACAAAATGGATTAGGAGCTGCCATAGCTTCAACTGTTACACCACCTTTGCGTGAGGTTTTCGTCTTCACTGTGCTAGCTACAGATGGTGCAGCGCCACTTCTGTACGAATAATGACTTGGGGCGCCCCTAGACCGCGAACCTCGGCTGTAAAACAAACAAACGATCAAGGGATTAACTTATATATATAACAATAAAGTTTGGTGAATAAATCAAAAGGGAAATCACAGACATACCTATTCCACCATTCTAAAAATAAAAACTTATGGCAAGGCAAAGATGTAACATAAAGATTTGAAAACTAAAAGAAAGATATATTTTGGTACAGTGTGCAAGTTTATCGGCAGATTGCTTTAAATGTCTATAATTTGGGTAATCGTCTTTAATTCTGTTACAATGTATACTCCAAGATACAAAAAATAATCTATAAGAGTCACATCAAATGAGCGTAGAGCAATAATCAAGACACAATTATCAGAAAGGAAATAGCGCACGATGATGGCTGGTCACCTTTAGTGGCAGTCTAAGCATGAACTCACATGAATTCCTTTTCGAAAACTTTATAATTAATGCTGTTACCTCTATATGTAGCTTATACCGAACAAAGCAATGGTTCCTATTGTAGGACAAAAAAGTACTGTGTATATATTCCTGTACATATTACTCATTCTAAGCTTATACCTATATCTTGAATAATTTTTTGCTTTTAACTCTAAGGAAAACCCAAAATACAAATCCTGATATTAACATGTATCAAATGCACAACAGGATGAGAGAATTAGAAGCCATTCCAAAAAAAAAAATTGTCAACAACTTCCTGTATACATTGTCTGTATGTACTATTCACACATTCATTTTCAAAGACAATAGATAGAATAGATAAAGGTGCATATAGATTAGGTATTTCGATTAGCAACGGTTAATCAAATAAAATAGCTCATATAAAATATATTAACGCTTGCTCTTTTAAACGATTTTTTTTTTCTTTTTTAGTTTTAGTAGTATCAAAAAACTTCTTGACAATTATTGTATGCAATGCAAATGATGGGCATCTGTGACGGGGCTGACGGTAAGGCTCACTGACATGATGCGTGATTGTTAGTTTTATGAGTCAACCCACGATACGATATGCATAAGTTGTTGAACTAACATTGATATCTGTTGGTAAACAGGATCGCTATGATTAAAATGAATTAAATCTGAGAGAATTTGGATTTCACGAAATATTTCGTTTATTGAACAAGATCTCTTCTTGAATTGAATGATTTCAGGCCTGCATTATTTTTGACAACATAATGTAAACTAAATTAATTTTTGGAAACTGTTCTGGATCTATCACCCTTGCACATTGTTGTGGAAATGAAAACCAGATTAACTAATACATTCCGCCTATGGTACATTGCGAATTACTCATATTTGTGTGGCTAAAAGGAATTGGTCACTTCCGGTAGAATGCTGGGAATGCCATCGGATATGATGTGTACTCAATCGGCAATGATCGACGCATACTTCACTACCTCCTTTGCAAACAGAGAGGTATGGAGATTCTATGAAAAAACACGTACGTGCTGGTTTACGGACGGTCCAAAAGCAGAGCAGGATGTTTGCGCAAGAATATTCTGCCAGAATCGAAGAGTTAGAAAATACTACAATCCTGGACAACACACAACGATTGAAATCTATTCCATTGAGATGTGTGCTAGAGAGATTTTGGATAAAAACATCAGACATAAAATCAATAAAAATTTTCAGAGAAGTTCAGGTCGTGCTGAAAGCACTAGAGACACATAAATGAAACTCGAAGCTTATCTGGAGCCGTAAAAACACTCCAAATATTAAAAATAATCTATTCCTAATCTGGGTACCTGTGCACTCATTCAATCATGGCAATGGGGAAGCAGACACCCTTGCGAAAAATTGATGATGTGCAGTATTACCAGGCATCAGGACTTGCCATTGCCATAGCACCTACGGCAACTAAACAGTAAATCAATATATGGACAAATTAGAAAGTATGCATTTCGTGCAATCATGTCAGAAATAAGGAACTACTTGAGCTTGACCGCAAAAATCTCAAGGTAATTATTTCTGTCTTTACGGGTCACTGCAAACTCACAAATCACTTGCACAGAGTCGGACTCTCTGATGAGAGTGAATGTCGGCTGTGTTTGAAGAAGCAAGAAACAGTTAAGCACATCTTTTGCCACTGCCCCCGGGCTTAATTTGTTGGATAAACTTTAAAGACAATATCCGCTCTACAATAGGCCCTAATAGCCGCAGTGGACGGGATGATTAGTCGAACCATAAGGTTGCTATCTTCTACACAACACAAAACAAGAGATACAAATTAATTTTTCACCTTAGCAATTTAATTACACGGCGAAAAAAATAGGAATTAAGAATTCGAAAGGGGAATACTTTATGTTTAGAACATGGGAAACCCCAAGGAAATTCACCAGTGCCCATGATTGGATTGCGTTTTAGATCCTTCCTAAGAAGATGAGTAGAAAACATTGCACCTATCTACATGCATTCCTGTTTCTTTTTCTCAAGAACAACTTAAATAAGTGGAGCTCTATAACACAAGCGATAATAAATGAACGTTTTCTAATTACGACTTGTTTAAGAAAATATTAGAGCCCTAGTAAAAATTAGTACACAATATTGCGGTACACAGTAATAAATAATATAATTGAAGATAACATTAGAAACATTGACTCATTTGTTTAGCTTGAACTGGAATTATTTTATGATAATAGGAAAAAATAAAATACAAAGACAAAAGACAAGTTAGCTAATACAAAAATTATACTTCGGTATATATACATACATACATATTCAATCTAAGTCAATATATCGTAACATCAAACTACAGATCTCTAAAATCATATTAAGACCTATTTAATTAATTAAATTAAAACTATTTTCACGAAACACGACTGTCTGATATGTATAGTTTCAACGCTTACCGTATGCAGAGCGCGTGAGTAGGATGAAAGAAGAGAAACGAGAAAATATTAATATTAATAATTAATAAAATAAGTAGCCCTTTTCCCTAAGGAAAAGCCAGGAAGAAGGCGAGAGCATGCCAAATGCTACAATCGTGGAAGCTTTAGACGTAAATAGAACCTCTTGAACCTGAGATGCTGCTAAAGCGTGAAGTTGCAATTTACAAATATCGATGGGACCTAGAAAAGTGCCAAGTGGCATTCAGATCGATGAGTGATAATCTGGGCGCTTCGCTTATAAGAAAATAAATGGGTAAAAGCCATTTCAAGTGAATTCAAATCCAAATCTGTTCTGTAAACTGTGGAGTCCGCTAGTATCACATGAAGGGATTACCTAAATATATAATCATCCTTATTTTCGAAGGATGTGCGAAATATCGCAATTGAAGGACAAATTAAAGAATAGATTATATCTATACGTTTTGCTGTCGGTTTTCCACTTTTACTTATGTGTAAACAACAAATAATTTAAATGCCCCATATTTATCAAATGACTTAAAGCGAGTGACTGGTCAAGTCACTCGCTTTAAGTCACGCTTTTATTCATACCAGTTTTCTCATTTTCAAAGTAACTAATACCACTAATACGTACCTAAGCTCTGACGGTGCTTTATATGCGCCGCTGGTGACATAGATATCAGATCCATTATCATAACCACTACCCCTGCTCATTGCGGATGAAGCCCGCGGTGGATTTCTAGATTGATATCTGCGTCCATCTCTTTCACTAAGAACGGTATATGGCTGCAATGAGATAAGCAATAAATACAAACGAAAACGCTCCACATCGTTTCCTTTAGTATTCCAGTACTTATAAATACAATTAAAAAAATCGTGGATACCATAAATAGTTTGCATTTGAAGTCCTTTATAGGTACTCCACGACTCTGCACCCATAGACGTAACTAGGAAGTTAAGAGAGGGCCGCCCTCTTTCAGAATAGCCGTGGCACTTCTTAGGGAGAGTAGATATTAATGTAACAAAGAGCCGTCCTACCAGAAAAATTCTCGCCCCCTTTCTCCTACGCCATAAAAATTCTCTAGTTACGCTTATGTCTGCACCTCACAGCAAATTGCTTAGGTTTAAAACACGAAGAACAGATAGAGAAAAAATAAAACTGGTCGAATTTCTCACATATTCTTTAATAAGCAAGCGACAGGTTTCGCCCTTCAAAGGAACATCATCAGGCCAGCAAAGACACATCAAATAATTAAGAACTGTACAATCAAGTATAAAATTAAAATATTAAAACAATTCTCTCAAATAGTGTAAAAAATCTAGAAATTAAAAGAATTCTTTTCTTCATTTAATATCAACAGATTACAAGGTACACATATGTAATGAAGATAATTAAATTTAAGGAATTATAAAATATTTTTTAATGGGGTAGATGAAGCCTAAGCACATAAAGCTTGTCAGGCACCCTCGCAGAACCAAATCTCCCTCCTAATCATCATTACGACCCCGGAAAAGAACTAAGTAATTATAGAAAAGTGCAAAAACAGTTATACTTAACGATTTATAATAGTTAAGATGGTCAAATATATAAAATTCAATTGAATTGCGGAATTGCATTACAAATATGACACTCAATAAACTGCTTAATAAATCATTAAAGGAAAATAATGCTTTTCTGCTATCACTGTAAATAAAATCAAGAGGTAATTTTTTATGACAAATTTTACTTTGTGTAGGATTTAAACCTGACACCTCTCGTTTACCGGAAGATCGCTCTGCCAATGTATGTATGTATGTGATATTAAGGTGATAGTACACTGCGACCTGAAAGATCTATTGTGTCCCCTATTCCCGCTGTATTTACAGCTGGCCGTCCAGTCTGATTCCTTTTAAAGAGTGCAGAATGTCAGAAGGCCCCAGGTTAGGTAACTCTCCCTCTTCAATTTCACATGCTACCAGGTGCAGGGCCCTTGAGTTGCACAGTGCAGCGCAGTTGAGTAGATGGATAGATGTTTCATCCTCTTCCCCACAAAATCTACATTCGGCTTCCTCCGTTATTCCAAGCCTACTTAGATGTCTGTTCAGTTTACAATGGCCTGCCTCATTCCTTGGAGATTCTCCCAGTATTTGGATTTTCTCTGCTCCACTTCACTTTTGAGTTTCTCCAGTATTATACTGCTACTTACCCCGCAAAAAGGTTCTGGCCCTACAAAAGGTATTCTGGTCCCTCTCTTAGCGAGATTATCTGTTATTTTGTTACGTTCCACTCCTGTGTGTCCCGGAACCCACAGTAGGGTTACCTTGCTTCTTTTGCCTAGCTCGTTTAGTTTTTCTAGACACTCCCAAATCATTTTGGATGTGATTATGTTTGACCTCAGTCTATCAATGTTAAACCGGACGCATCTTTCAATAGCGTGTACTTCCTGGAAGATACTTGGCGAAGATACTTGGGTACATCCCCAAGCTTTCGAAATATTTGGTTCTAGGCCCATCGCTATTCCAGTTCCCTCTGCCGTTTTGGTACCATCCGTGTACCATTTGATGGCGTTTCTGTTGAGTTTTAAGATGGTGTCTTTGTCCCATTCGCTCTTGGTGCCAACCTTTAGGGTAAATTCTTTCACAAAGCTGAACTTCCTTGACATGTCGTCTCGGGGCCGGTCCCAGGTTTGGTCACCTACAGGAGGCTGAGGCCTATGCGTATCCATTCCTTCCCCGATCATTCTGCGTGTGGTCCTTTTGGCTATGCTCTCCACCAAAATGTGAAGAGGCGTGAGATTTCCCTCACTTCCATAGCTGCTGTTGGACGGGTTCCCATTGCCACCGGCTATACATATACATGCTAATCTTTGCACTTGGAGAGATTGGCTCTCGCAATAGCCAGACTAGTTGTTTGGCCTTATTATTGCTGTAAACATCCAGAGCAGTGTTTTTGGGTCGCATCCACAGTTAATACGTGCAAAGTTTCTACGCTCTGCCAATTGAGCCACAGATTCGTACGATTTGAATCACATCAGCTACAGTTCTTAGAAGACCGGCAATATGGCAATTATGTAGTTTGTGCAGTTCTTGATAAATGTCTAGAAATTAAACAATTTATCTTTCTTTTTTAATTTTATTATTAATTATGAAATTTCATAGGGGGTGCATTGTCTGAACGGAACAACAAAATAAGGTCCTAAAATAATTGCAATTCTTTAAGAAAAAGAACCGACAAGGTCAGAGAAATGTAATATTTATAGTTAACATTTCGATATCTTGCACCTATGTATAGTAAAAAAAATATATATAATTGAAAAAAATTAGAACCGTCTATTTTTTTTCACCTATATTTTTTTACATTAATTTATTGAGAGCTTTCGAGGAGTTAATTTCAAATTTAATATTCTCAAATTTTTTTAAAAAATTAATGTTTTGCTTGTATTTTATATTTGATGTTTGTATTTTACAAAGTTTATTAAGTGTATAAATTGTAAGTATAATTGTTTTTAAATTTTTCTATCATTGTTTATTTTAATATTTTACAATTCCTTTTTAATTATCTTCATTAGATATGTGCAACTTATATTCTGCTGATTTTAAATAATGAAAATTGAATTGTTTTAATTTCTTGATTTTTTGAGCTATTTGAGAGAGTTAATAATAACTTTTAATATTTTAATTTTATACTAAATTGTACAATTTTTAAATATTTTATATTTCTTAGCTGACCTGTTGATGTCTCTTTGAATTTGTGATGAGTTAGACCATTTTGATTAACTTCTTCTCCATCTGTTCCTGAAATATTTACTCTCACAAAACATAAATCAAATTAATTTAATAAAAACTTAATACTAATATCCTACCGCGTACTCTGAAAGGGTTCTCTCGGATGGAGCTCTTTGACTTTCTTCGCCATCGGAGTAGACGCTTCGAGGCACATGGACAGGGATAGGAGAGTCGCTCGGCCTTCTGGCCACGTAATGATTCTTATTTATTCTCTTTGCCATGCCGCCTGGCGTAAGATCCGAAATCTCATCTGCAATTACAATATGTACTAATGAAAGTAGTAATTTTGACGTTGGAATATTTCGCATTCGATATAATAATTATATTTTGAATCTATCGACGCTCGACTAGAGACACTGATTAAGTTTTGTTCAAGAATTTCAAGCACTTGCACTATTAAACATAAGATCACGATATACTTAGTTATTTATTATTTATATTATGCGTGTACGTGATCTTCGTTAAATTAAGGTATGTATTTAATTGTTATATTGACCTCGATAGTCGATGTAAAAAAATATCTTCAAGGCAATACTATTGTAAAATTAATTCAGATTACATAACGTATTTGGTAAGGTAGCTCCATAATTTATATTAACAGTCCACCGATATCTCATTAATCACGATAAGGCAATATTAATATGTTACTGCATTAGGTATAGGTATATATACAAATATAAAATTTCAGTGGTAATCTAATAATAATAATATTTATATATTAAGGGCGTAATGAAGTTTTTATGGCCCAAGATATTAACCGAGGGCTAAAAATACGCCGAGGCCCATAAAAGCTAGTTACGCCCGCGTGGTACACTGTTCTTCAAATCTAATGACTAATCTAATGATACTTTTCCTGATCATTCTTTCGTTTATCGTATGGTTTCTCTTTTATCCTTTGTTTTTTGGAGTTCAGAAGCTAGCCTGTTGAATATTGTAAAAGTTTTAATAGGATGGTATTAATTACTAACATGCAGTTCTATACATTTTAAGTAGCCGAATCTTTTTTTTATCGTTGTACTATTTGAGTCATATTGAATTGTACATGGTTGGTAATTTTGTAATAGCGATTCACAAGCAGATAATTGTATACTGGATATTCATTAGACATAATTTTGTTTTTACTAATATATTCAGAAATCGATTTTGAAATCTTCGTAATAAATTGAAGCAATTCTTATAAGCACTATCCCAAGTAACTATTCCATAAAGGATGAAACTGTGGAAAAGTCCATAGTAAATCATGTGCCAAGATGTAATGCGAATTTTATGAAGAATAGAAATTAAATGTGTTAACTTTTCTTTATTTCGGTTATATTTGTTATTTATGAGGTATTAATGATTGTATACCTATTAATTTTTATATACAAGGTGTCTGTAAAAGGTCTTTATACACGCCTACCACATATTGCTTAGACCAAAATAAGCCGATTTAAGTAAACTTACCTTAGTCCAAAGTCGCTTAGTTTGGGCGCTATGCGGTGAAGTTAAAATTTTGAAATCGTTTTTTTATTATAAATTCAATAAGCCGTTTTGATTTTAATAAGATTTGGCATGGTCAGTTAGTATTATTTGGACGAATGTTTTGAGAAATTTTAAGAAAATACTAATACCGGAAGTGAATAAAACACGCATGACCATTATAAAAATTAACATAATTTTTATTGCTGTCTATAGTAGAGACACAAAATAATTTTTATTCGATAGAGTATTCAAAAGCGATCAAATGATGTCTCTTGTAAAATTTTCTTATTTTTATTCGTTTTCGAGAAAAATGAAAAAAAGTGCAGTTGAAAACCCGCATGCCATAAAGATAAATCATTTTCAACACGAATTTAAACTGAATGTGTGGATTGGAATAATTGGCAATCTTATTGTTGGTCCTGTTATTCTTCCACAAAGATTAACGGGAGACACTACTTGCAATTTTTACAAAATGCATTGCCAGATTTGTTGGACGATTTACCTCTACAACTTCGGAGAGATATGTGGTACATGTACGATGGAGCTCCACCACATTTTTTCAGTAGATGTTCGAAACTACCTAAATCAAGTATACCCAAACAAATGGATAGGTAGAGGTAATGAGGTTCCTGTAAATTGGCCACCACGTTCTCCAGACTTAACTCCAGACGATTTTTTTTGTATGGGGACATCTTAAGTCCGTGGTTTACAAGACACCTGTGGCTAATGAAGCACAACTATGGCAACGTATTCAACATGCAATAAATGACCTTAGAGGTGATGGAGATATTTTGCAAAGAGTACAGTTTAATTTCCTTCGTCGTATAAATCTTTGTGTGCGTGTAAATGGAGAACACTTTTAACAGTTTTTGTGACATATTTATTATTTGTGTTCATGTTTCAGTTATTTAATTTTTTTAATAATTTTTGTGTAAAATAACCTAATGCGAATTATTAAAATACAAATTTCGCAAAAACTATTAGAGTAATGAATTCTTATAAAGAGTGCCGTTTTTGTAGTAAATTAGTTGCCCAGAATCTCCGAAACCGTGAACTTTTACTAAACCTATTCGTTTACCTGTAGTCTTTATTTGAGCAGTAGATTTAGCCATGCGAAATTCATTTGTTTATAATAGAAATCATAGGCGACTGGATTACTTTCTGCTTTTTTCGAACGCACGACCATAAGCACTTTTTTTCGTTTTCCTCGAAAACGAATATAAATAAGAAAATTTTACAAAAGACATAATTTGATCGCTTTTAAATACTCTAGGGAATAAAAATTATTCCGTGTCTCTACTATAGAGAGCAAAAAAAATTATGTTAATTTTCATAATGGTCATGCGTGTTTCATTCACTTCCGGTATTAGTATTTTCTTGAAATTTTCTCAAAACATTCGTCCAATAATACTAACTGACCATGTCATATCTTATTAAAATCGCATAAGTCGTTTTGAATTTATAATAAAAAAACGATTTCAAAATTTTAACTTCAAGGCCGCATAGCGCCCAAACTAAGCGACTTTGGACTAAGGTAAGTTTACTTAAATCGGCTTATTTTGGTCTATGGAATATGTGGTAGGCGTGTGTAAAGACCATTTACAGACAACTTGTATATAATATTATGTATTTTTAAATATCATAAGTTTACTTTCTGGGCTATTTCTCTTTTTGTTTTCCCGTTTTCCCAAAGAGATATGATTTTCCCCCTCGTTTCTAATAACAATTCACTCTGATTTTGTCGGCAGAGCATTTTCACGATATATTCACTCACCTCAAACTACACAAGTAATACTAAATATCGAATACAGATATATCCAATTACAAATTGAAATAACCCATCTAGAAATCGTGGACTAAAACTGTAATAATATAATTTAATTTCCTGTAATTCCTCATAATGATTTTACTTCTAATCTGTTTTACTGGGCCTGGTACCACCTTTGTTTCAAAGAAAAACATTATCCCTTGTTCCGTATCCGAAATAAATGTATACTATAAAAATAGATATTAACGAACAATAACAAGATTTGGTACAAATAGAATTTCAAAAAAACACGTAAGGTACTAGACTAAATTTGCGATAACAGCCAAGAGATTATTGTATGCAAATGTTTGATCGGTAAAATTCCTTTGGTCTTTAAATATGTTAAATAAATGCAATTACACCCTGCTCAGTAATGATAATGTTTTTCTTTGTTGTTTTACTACCAGCTCTTTTTTTTTACCTGTGAATGCGAGCTGAGCCGAAGTACCTGGCCTTGCTATAATAATAATAATAATAAGAGTAATAATAATTTATTACTCCCTTTAACCAACAGGTATAGGATACGTACAAAGCCATACAAAAATAATGATAAAGAAAAAACAATAGTACCTAACCTATAAATACCTATATATAAATCTAATAATTGTGAAATTAGAGCAAAACCATGATACTAACTATAAGTAAAACAATTGTAATTTTATAGTATAAAGAATTCTTCTAAGAAATAGAAAACGTTTCGTTGCAAAAATGATTTTAATTTCGTTTTAAATACGTGTATGTCTTGTAATATTTTTATTTCCTCAGGAATTTTGTTAAAAAATTTTATACCCATATACCTACATAGATCTTTCAAAACAGCCAAGGTCATGAGCTGGAATACATAGACAATCCTTATTTCTAGTATTATAACTATGATAGTCTTTATTTCTAATGAAGCTTTTATTCTTACTTTTAACAAACACTGCTACCTCCAGAATATACAAGTTGAAAACTGTAAGTATGTGCAATTGCCTAAAAATAGGTCTGCAAGAGCTATATTTAGATATAGCCATAATATTTCCTAGTGCCATTTTTAGAATTCTGTGAGTAAATGTTGACGCACCCCAAAATAAAAAGGCATAGGTTATCTTTGACTGGACTATTTCATAATAGTATGTTATCAATATATCTATGCTTACATGTTTACGTAGACGATATATTGCATAACACGCCGAAGACAATTGTGACTCTAAATTCGCTATGTGTGATTCTCCATTTAGGCTGTTTTCCAAATGGAGACCGAGAAATTTAGTGTCTGTTACTTGACGTACTGTTTGCGATTTAATACGTAGTAAATGGGATGTATTTATCTTACTTTTGCCCGGTGTGAAAAGAAGGAAAACCGTTTTATTGACATTTAGATACAATCTGTTATTTTCGAACCACAACATCAGAACATTAATCATAGACTGTGTATTCGTAATTAATGTTTCTAGGCAGGAGTTTGAGACTAAGAGACAAGTATCATCTGCATATGTTGCTAATTCATCATTTAAATAAATAACAAATAATAAAGGGCCCAAAACGGATTCCTGAGACACTCCTCTCACACTAGAGTACTAAAAACCGAACCACTAATTTCGACTATTTGCTGCCTATCTGCACATACGACTCAATCTAGTTGCCACGAATCCCACATCTATGAAGTTTTATCAGCAGTATACTATGATCTACCAAGTCAAAGGCTTTGCCTAAATCCATAAACACCCCTTTGTGTTGCTCATTGATTTTATTATACAATAGCTCCATGAATTGCAAAATAGCTGTCTTTGTAGATCTTCCCTGTAAAAAACCATGTTGTGAAGCGTTAAGTATGTTATTATGTTCTAAAAACGATAATATTCGATCATAAACTATCTTTTCAAAAACTTGGAGATGGAGATGGTCTGTAATTTAGCATTAGGTTCCTTTCTCCAGCTTTATATATAGGGATCACTTTTGATATTTTGAGCGATTTAGGAAAAATTCCATCTATCAAAGATCTATTTATTCGTACTGTTGGAGGTGTGATTAGTAAATCTAATACTTGTTTTAAAAAATTGTCACTGATTTGGTCAATACGACACTGGGTCAACATAATATACGGAAAATAGTATCGATATTTTGTCGTCCCAAGGGGGAGACATAAGACTTGAAGAGCACTGTATCTACATACCTACATATAAATGCATTATTAGGAATGTAAATAGAAAACTCCTAAAATGTAGCATCGATATAGAAAGAAAGCATTCCTCTCTCTCTCTCTCTCTCTCTATCTTAAATCAAATCTGTGAGATAATTTCTAAGAATAATAAAAATCGAGTCGCGTACACGTTCCACATGAATGCATTATCAATTCACATGCACGGAAATAGGTTGAATTTCAAATAGAATGACATCAGAATCAAGTGCAAATTCTAATTATACTCATATACTGACAATGGACAAAGAGTAATGTATTCCTTTTCATTCCCAGTCTTTGTGTCGAATAATTGCAAACGAAAATGTATAGTAGAAGCGGCAAAGTGCTTTCAGAAGTCAATGACTTGGCGCGACCAAAGTGAAATCGTGAGTGTGAAAATCTTCAAAAATATCCATGCAATAAATTAAAACTGGATAAATATGCGCTAAAGTAAATGTAAACCTATACTCGTTTATATACGCACACAATATGAATGTAGGTATGTACCGCCTATTTATGTAGGTATGTATGTATACCTACTCACTGCATGTATGCGTGCGTTTATAAATTAGTTTAATGATTTGGTTAATCTACTTTCACTTTCATATTTCTAATTATTAAAAATCTGTAAAATATGAATGAACGGTACTACGGTAGCATACAGAGCGCTCCTAAAGCAATATAAATAATTTCAGAGGAATTGAGTTTCTGCAAAAAGGATAATATTAAACAAAAGTAATATGAAGTACTTACTTGTCGTTTTTATTCTACACAGAGAAAAATACTTTTGTATATAGAACAGCATTCTGTAATAAACATAGTTGTGCTGGTACCTATTTACTACAATTGCAGAGCACTCCAGTTTCCAGTAATGTCATACTTCTAGATTCTGGATTTTAGGTCAGGGAAGGTGGTAATCACGTGCACTTAGGCCACCCTTGCTTATGTTACCTCGCCCACAGCCTATCCGAGCCAGCTCAAACTGAGCAGAGCAGCAGGCAAGGCGGCGCCAAAATCGGCCATGCTGAGCCAATACTTCCCCGGCATGGAGCTTCTGAGTTGGACAAGCGCCTGGTAGTCACATAAAATGTATTCCGGCGTCTCGTCTTCTTGGTAACATGCCCGGCACAGTGGGCTACCCATGTAGTGCATGTGTTTGTTTAGCTTGCAGTGGCCAGTCAAAAACCCTACAACTTGACGTAGGTTACTGCGAAAGAGCTGCAGGTAGTATCTTGCTGTCTTCGATGATGGTCTGGGGATGGCTTCACGCGCTTGACGGCAGGTGGTTATGGAATCTATTCTCGTGAAGAGTGGCAGTCCATTGCGTTATTATGGTGTTGAGTGTAGCCGACGAAATAGGAAGCGCAGGTTCCGGCCTCACAAAGTGGGAGCGCTAGCCCCTCCCCGTCAGCCCATCGGCAAACTCGTTACCTAGATCTCCATTATGACCTTTAACCCACTTGAGTGTCAAGGCATTATCGATAGCGAACGCTTCTAGGGCATTGTGACACTGAAATAGTAACCCCGAAGTGATCCTATGATTATTAAGAGCCTTAAGAGCAGCCTTACTGTCACTATAAAGGACAATACACCGTCCCTTAATGCCCCTTGCTAAAATTTCTACGGCAACGTGCAGGATCGCCAGCACCTCGGCTTGGAAAACCGTGGCAAACCTGCCCAGTGCCAGTTCTAGATTGAGGTCAACGTCAGGGGAGAAAACTCCTGCCCCTATTCCCATTTTCGTTTTCGATCTATCTGTAAAGATGGCGATAGAAGATTGTAGTTGTCGACTTTGAATAAGAACATAGTAGTGTCAGCTAAAAGCAAACACGGGAGGCACAACATCCTTTGCGCCACCAAGGAGAGGCGCCCCCACAAATGATACTCGTGTCCTGGACTGCGTCTTCCCCCGCCACGTCCAGAGGACCCCGGGATCGCAATCTTATAGCCGCCTCCTCCACAAAGAAGTCCAGAGGGGAGACACATAGGAGTGCTTCCATTGCCGCCGTAGGCGTTGTGCGCATTGCTCCTGTTACACTGAGACATTCGATGCGCTGCACATGTGACAAACGAGAGCGCCATAGGTTAGTATGGGCTTAATTATGGCAGTATACAGCTACAAGGTAATTTTCGGGGAAAGTCCCCAAGTCTTAGCCAAGATGCGGTGACTTATGAAACACAACGCCCATGTATTTGGCATCGTCCGAAAAACCGAAAGCAGTGCCAAACAATTGTGGTGTTTCCAGTTGTTCCATTTTCCTTTTGTTGGTAAAGAGTTTTACTTGGGTTTCCAGAAAGGCCACTTTTCCCACACCAATTTTCGATAGATCTTAGGGCGGTCTTACATTACATTACAGGGCACACCCTCGAATCTTCCATCAGTTTTACATTTCAAGTGATCTTTCCGCATATGCAATTGTGCTCAGACACATTGAGCACACAAGATCATCTACCACAAGGTTCCACAGAAGTGGTGACAAAACATCTCCTTGGTGACAGCCGCGATCCACAAGCCCCGTGACCCTACCATCTCCCACATTTATTTCTACTGCCCTCTGGTCTAACATGCGGCGCATACTGTTGAGGGACGCTTTTCCAAAAGCTCCCTCTACATTTAAGAATACACCCAGGGTAGACATTTTGTTGTCCAATGATCTTTCTATTCACCGAACCACTGAGTGGAGGCAGATTCGGTCGATCACCCCGGGATGCATGCATGTTGATTTGTGTGAAGTGGATACATCGATAAGGCCGGTTCTCGAAGATAACCGTCACACAGCCGTACAGTGGATCGAAGTTGGTTAAAAATCTGACATAGCGTAAAAAAGCCAATCTTCCAGAATCATAATGAAATGTGTATAAGTGTATAGTAAAATACGCATTAGATATAGAAATCACAGCACAAACAAGTAGATTGACGGAATATCGAACAGAAGCAAGTCCGAAAGTATATATGTTCGGACATGTTACGCTAAGAGTGTATTTCGACCGTCCTCTTCAACTACTAAAATCTTCGGAATTAGAAACGATACGAAACTGCAATTTGCTCAGAATATACACTAACTATGTGTAATTCAACCTGCAAAGTATTAGCAAACCATATTTCTAACTAACTATACAATTACCATTTCTTGAAGATAGTGTTCTATGACTCGAAATTTTAACTTCTATTACCTTTTTAAAAAAATACCCAAATTTGCCCAAAAAAAGGAAAACTATATTGTTATCTAGGATCCTTCTAGTACTTGCTCCAGCGATTTCAGGTGCTACTTCGCCCAACTTTTTGAAAAAATACGTTTTGTTTATCGCATTACCGGTTCTAGCAAACACTTCAGGGAAAAAAAATAGTAGAAAATGTAGCCGTTCAGCTACTAACAAAGATATTTTGACAAGACTACTTATCACATTCGATCCATATATGTCCCATTCAATACGAAAATTAAACGAACACACAAGAAGTGAGTTATTACCAGAAGCTGTAGAATTATTAATTCTTCACCGGCAAAATTGAAAATTGTGTAAAGTGTAAAGTAGGTACTGCCACTGTATATCAACGACCTGTTATCAAGAGAGGTAAGCGAATTGTTTTACTATAAAAACAAAAACGTTTACAACACTGTTTAGAAGAAATTTCTATTAAAAACAGAGATACACATTACATTATATATGCTCTTTATCTCTGCTTTAATAGTGTCGACACATTTAATCTATAAAGATACCAAAGCCCATGTTTCTATCTTAAATGTATTTAGTGATCACAATATTTTCCTGTTGCATAATATTGTAGTCCTACCTACATTATAAGTTCCATCACATAGAAACAGCTGCGAAACTTATATCTATATCAACAAATACGCTATTTCTTCGATTTATGCAGTCTCAAATACTATATACTTTTAGCTTCATTTTCATAAACAAGTGGTGACGGTACAACAATATTTTTTTTACGGGATGTAATATACAACCTTACCTACCCGAAAAAATTTTCTTTCGTTGATCAACATTAATTTTTAAGCAAGTTATTACCATTTCAGTCAATGTCCGCTTTTTACCGCCTTTCGATCCACTGTGAGCCGTTCCACTGTTTTCAACAGGAAACTGGTCAAGCTTCCTGACCGAAAATATTTGGCTAGGGTATATATATAATGTCATACTTAAATTGTATTAAGAAAAATGTAGCGACTACTATTTCTCTACAGGTACTTTAATATTATTGTAGATTGTTTGAGTGCAATAATTAATATAACAATATACAATTGTAAAATAAAGTATACAGGGTGTTGCAATAGTGCGTCAGGCTTGCATAGTTCTTTTACGAATGAAGTTAGGAATTTCATTCATATTCCGACTTATATTAGTCTTCTCTTGTTCGTTAACTTTAATCGGCCAAGTAAATTTGATTCATGAGAATGCCCCTTTAATATTCGTTGGTGTAAATCATTCAAGTTCTGATGAGATTTGTAGCGCATCAGCATTTCCCAAACCATTCTAACTGGCGACCTGCAAAATCGGCTTCCTGGCTGAGTCAATTATCCCTCTTAATCATGAACATGACCCCAAAAAGATCGAGTTATCACAATAATGAACAGAAATATAAAAAGCGTAATTATGTGTATTTGAGATGATGTGTATTGTAACGATAGCACACAATATCTAAAAATACAGCTTAAACAGAAATAACATATTCATGTAGGTATGAGTTTTATTAAAAATCTTAGTCATTAATCGTTGTTAGCATTAGTATTTTTATGTTACTTATTTTAATGACTTTCTTGTTCATATACTAATGTAAGTTAATTATAACTTAAGTCTTACACTAACTCTTAAATGATTAGTTCTGTAGATTAAAGTTTATAAAAAGTTGCTCTACATGTTGCTCTACAATTTTGGTAGTAATATATTAATAATTATTGTTTTTTTATATTCTTTATAGGAACGAGTAAAATTGTTAAACGTTGTTAATGAGCTAAGAAGCTTTCCCAATTTCGGTTACATACCCATTCGGATATCTTGACTCGACGGTTGTCTAGGCCAAAGAGATCTTTTCTCGTCTTCTCGTGATTTTACCATTTTGAAACTACTATAAATAATAAATGGATATAATAAATAAGTAACATATAACAGAATAGTAAATAAAATTGTCAAAACGCTAGTAATTTTAATCAATAAAGCAGACATCAATCCTGAGCTTAGCACATATATTTTTCTATACAATAAGTACAAGAAAAATATGACCATGCTAATAAGATATTTCTATATAAATACATACATACATTGACCGGTATTATTGTTTGTAATTGTAAACCTAGTAACATTTTGGCCGACTCATCATTTTAAATTCTTTCCCATGTAACTTTCTATTGCTTAAACTAGAAACTTTTTTTTTTGTTTATGTAGGTTGCCTTCGTAGTAGTTTTCTACTGCCATGTAATTATGTAATAAATCGTTTGTAAACAAAAAGCATCTGCACAATCTTGGTTTATAATAATGGTTATATTTGCATAAGACAGACTTTTATAGATTTTAGACTTCATATAAACATACACACTAAAATAATTCTGTCAAATAATATAATCAAAATAACACAAAATGGAAATTATGTTAATATCAGTAAAATGTCAATTAAAAAGCTGTTTCTATGTCTAAAGTTTCTAAATTTTACCTAACCTTCTTTTTTATGAATACATGAAGACAATGATATTATACTAATTAAAAAAAAAGTATAGTTAAGGTGTTCATTAGAAATCATGCAGATTTCTGAATGTCGTGATATTATAGTTGTAGCGATTTGGTAGTGATAGTGTATATATACCTACGCATTTTTATTATCTTAAATATTTTAGGTGCAAAATAGGTATTTACAGTTGATTACAGGAAGTCCATATATATATAAACAATTGAGCATAGAAAATGACGCTCCTTACCTACATCCGTTTCTACATCTACATTTACGGTATAATTATATTCGCTCGGCCACCGGCTACAATTTTTGCTCTAAGAATGTACATTTTATGCAACGACAAGACAACAATTAGAAAAAATATAGGTTAAGAATCAAATTGCTTCAGTGACCCCGTTCCCCATTGTCCCGAACTAAGTATAAACCGTACGATTACATGGTAATTAAATCATAAATCTTACAAATTGTATGCCACAAAGTACTGTTATTATTATTTTTAACATTTAGCTCAGTGTGTCTTACAGAATTTCGGATTTCTAAATGAAAACTTTGCAAGTAACATCACTGGCTTTGTTATATTTGAACCGCTTTCCCAAAGATCAGCAGCACTCTGTCATTTCTTGATCTCCTTGGGCATTCCTACCATTCCTGTTCGCAAAACATTCGTCGCATATGTAGGTTGATAGTGGGTTAAAGAGAGTAGTTAAAATATGCGAGTATATTTATCTTATATCAAACTGATGTTTCTATACGATTATGATTATGCTAGTCAAAATCTAATTAACAACAGGACACAAAAGCTGTGCACCGCTTTGACTATTATTTTTAATTTGTTTTATTAAATGCGTTTAATTTGATTTTGTGGTTTCTTTAAAACAATGTTTATGCTAATTTGTAGCTAATTCAAGTCACTACACACCACCTAACACTATTCGAAAAACTAACAAAGTTTTGTATGTTTTTCCTTATACATATACAATCGGCTTTCTAGGAATTTCTGCTATTTATTGTGAAAACAAAAAAAAAGAAACGCATTTTATCATCGCTTTATTCTATCTGTACTTTTCTGTATTGTTGATTGAGAATTTCCTTAAATAAATTTTACATTTTTAACGCTTGAGGCAATGTCACGCCTTTTGTATGTTTTATGGTAACAACACAAACAGCACTTTCCTTCTTAATTTTGAGTGTTATTTTACTCATTTATTATGTACCTATTGTTTTATTACATCTAAGATACATTAAAAAATAAAAACTTACATAAAATAAACAAACATTATTGACAAATTTGAAATAACAGCATCTTTGGAAAGTTACAATTTCATAATGTTCTTTGAAAAATTAAAAACAATTTTCATTTTTGGACAATAGTTGCTTGAACTAATTATTTTTTCTTTCATGCAACTCCCGTTCCTAGTTAACTTAACAATAAAAAATAGTAACAAATCAGAAGTAGATATCTATAGAACACCAAAACATTCATAATAGAATGATTGCATAAAACAAAATAACCGGATCATATTCCTAACATTTCCACTAACGATTAATAAGATGAATCAATTCATTAAAAAGGTAGCGATCAATAATGATTATTCTTCTATAGTTGAACTCCTGAATCTAAAGAAAGTTCACCCTTATCTCGGTAGACACCAGCGACAAACAATTTGCTGAATTACCTTTCCATGAAATTTCGAAAGGTATAAGCTGAACTTTTAAAGAGCAGAATATGTTTTACTTCGCAAAACATATTAAGAAAGATTTTAGTAACCCGAAAGATAAACCGAATTAGGAACAACAAATCAGGAATTTACAGAATTGCATGCAGTCGGAACTACATTTAAGGAACATACAGCACATTGTGGCTATGACAAGCTTAAATCATCCATCAGTGTTGCATAAAACATTAAGGATATTTGACATAGAATTAATATTTAAGATCTTGAACTAATAAAAAATGTAACTTCTCTGTGGGAATTAGACACGTGTAAAACCATAAACATGAGGAAATATTCTAACAATTTATTGAAACGGAAACATTGTCAGAAGAAATTGATCGATTTCTTCGGGTAGATGGATGTTCTTTCATCTTCAGTTCTTTGGTATTTTGGCAAATCAAAGTAAGCGATAGAAAAAAGCACTTGTAAGTATTAGCGCTGCCGATAAAATTAAGATATTGGATATCTGGATCCAAACCTATCCGGATATCCGAATCTTAGGATCCGGATCTACTATATCTGCTATCCGATTCTTCAATCACTATCCCGCTCTAGGATCTGGATCCGATAACCATACGCAAAACATACAAATTATTATCGAACAACTGAATAGTAATTACAAAAAAAGCTACATTTGCAGTGTCCTCGGTGTTTGAAAATACCTCAGGGAATACGAAAGTTAGAAAGATGCGGTTTTCGGTTTTCGCTTAACCATGAAACAGCACACGTCTTTTATTTTAAAATTGTTGCGTTTAAATTACAGCGTTATTAAATAGGGATCTGTAATTTTCGAACTCTAAAAGCATGGATAATAGTGTTGTGAGTATCCGAATTAAAATAATCGTTGATTCCGATTATTGAAATATTCGGATGATTCCGATTATTAAATTCGATTCGGAATCGGATGATTTCGAATCGGATGATTCGGAATCGGATGATATCGATTCGGATGATTCTGATTCGGATGATTTCCAACCGGATGATTTCGAATCGGATGATCCGAATCGGATGATCAGAATCGGATGATTCTGAATCGGATGATCAGAATCGGATGATTCTGAATCGGATGATTTCGAATCGGTCGGATAATTCTATATCGATAAAATTTGTACAACAATTTTAACCGAATAAGAAGTAGCAAAAGTTCTAGTAACTATCCGGTTTTGACTCGACCATTGTTTTCCGGACTGACGGGCGGTGATTTGTTGTTCATAGACGTTGTGCGTACTTAAATCATTCAGTCACATTCACTCAGGTGCATACAGTAATAGTAATTTGTAGAATTTGGTATTAATAAAAAATAGTAAACTTTTGTTGTTAATAGGTTTAATAGAAATTATTAGATATATAGATTTTGTAATATGGCCTAATATGTCACTTCCGTCATTATGTACAAAATAAAGACGGCTACAAACTTTTGTATAGAAATAAACAAATCCTTCTTCTAAACAATTTAAAGTAAAATTTAAAACAACTCTGGTACAATAATTTCTATGAAACAGTGTAAAAGAAAATCACAAAATTCATACAAATAATACGAAATAAACAAAGATCTTTTAAAAAAAAAGCTATGATTATAAATTATTAAAAACATCGTTAAAAATAATTCTGGAATGATGAATTAATATGAGAATAAATAAATAGTAAATTGAAATGAATAAATAAAGAGTAAATTAAAAAGAACTATTTAAGAAAATGATTTTGTCCAAGTATTTTGGTGATAAACGATTTCTCCGAGCATTTGTAAGTCCGGCCTTTGAAAATACACGTTCTGATGGTACTGAACTTGCAGGAATACACAAATACTTTAAATGCAGTTTATAAAGTTCCGGCATCGTATATTTGTGTTTTTCCCAAAACTCTAACGGGTCATGAGCTCTATCACAATGTGGTAATTCTAAATATTGCCGCACCCTTAGAAATGCACTGGTGGCGTGTGATGTTTCTGTTTGCATATTTTTAAGTTTATTTTCAAAATGCGACCACAACGATAACCCCTCTTCAGCCATGTTTGTTAAGAATATTGAAATCATCCGAATATGTACAACTTATACGAGTATGTCGTATAAGGAAATCGTAATATTATTCCGATTCTGTTAATCCGATTAAAAATCATCCGAATATGTAAGTATGTCGCGTAGAATATGGAATCGGAATATTATTCCGATTATTAAAATCATCCGAATATGTATGGATGTCGGGTAGAATATGGAATCGGAACATTATTCCGATTATTGAAATCATCCGAATATGTATGTATGTCGCGTGGAATATGGAAACGGAATATTATTCCGATTCAGTTATTCCGATTATTGAAATCATCCGAATATGTACAACTTATACGAGTATGTCGAGTGGAATATGGAATCGGAATATTATTCCGAATATCACAGTCTTCCGATTCGGGTATTCCGATTATTGAAATCATCCGAATATTTACAACACTAATGGATAACTTGATTTTTTTTAAATTGAAGGGTATAGCAATTTTTACATAAATGGATGTAAAATTTAATTTTCTTTCGATTTTATGCGGGTATCATTGTGTCTATCTCCAACGGTTTTGGAGATATTCGCGATTTTTCAGTTTCTCACGATATAGATACGTATTGCGAAACGGCGCCGCCGGTCACCTTCTCGCATTTCACCAGGCTTGGGACTGACAGCAGTAGTACTGCCATGCTTAGAAAGTGGCCAACAGAACACAATAGGACCATTTGAAACAAACATTTAGACAATTGTCTAAAAGATAGTTATAATGTTTAAAGCGGCATCTTTAACGTCAACGTAAGCTTGACAAACAAACTATACTTTTTTTATAGGTAGGTATCTAACCGTTATTAGTGTTCCAAGTGTCAGAACTGACATTCAGAGTACTGTTTGGTAACATAATAATTAAAGATGTCGCTTACACGAGAAGAATAGATATGGTTTTCCTTCTCGGTGAATGTTACAGAAACGCTTTGTTAGCGTCAAGAGTTTACGCACAGTATTACCCATGTAGAAAGCATCCAGATAAGAGGGCATTTCTGTCGCTACTGGGTAGATTTGTAAGTACTGGATCCGCAGCACGTACGAAACGGAACCGCAATAACTCCGTAGTTACGGATGCAAATCAGTTGCAGCTGCGATTTATTCTCATGGGGTTTCATTAAAAATAAGGTTTATGAGACGCCACCAACAACCGCTGATGATATGCGTCATCGTATTTTAAGAGCGTTTCAAGAAGTCACACCAAAAATACTCAGAAATTCCCAAAAGTGTTTGCAAAAGCGATTTCGATTATGTAGTGCCCAAAACGGACAGCATTTTGAACATTTAATATAATAGTGTTGTACAAATTCTCTGTACAATGACAACACTAGCGTTTAAAGTGTAGCCTGTTGCGAGCAAAAGGCTCTAAGTGTACGTACGCCATACATTGGATAGAGTAATGTAATCCAGTGATAGGTTGAGACTGTGGCTTGAAAACTGTAACAAAAACCCAAAAGAAAAAATGAAAAAATCCCTTACCACAAAAATTAAAAAGATAAAAAATCTAAATACGTAGCAATGTAGTTTGAAAAATGTGCTGATTTATTGATATTCCAGTAATGTTATGTTTTCTTTTATCTTTGCTATGTTTGCTTGTTTCTAGTGGCCCTATTGTGTTCTGTTGACCAGTTTCTAAGCATGCCAGTATTAATGCTGCCAGTCCCAAACCTGGTGAAATGCGAGGGGAAGGTGGCCGGCGGGGGCGCTTCGCAATACGTATCTATCGTGAGAAACTGAAAAATCGCGAATATCTCCAAAATCGTTGGAGATAGACACAATGATACCCGCATAAAATCGAAAGAAAATTAAATTTTACATCCATTTATGTAACAATTGCTATACCCTCAATTTAAAAAAAAATCAAGTTATCCATGATCTTAGAGTTCGAAAATTACAGATCCCTATTTAATAACGCTGTAATTTAAACGCAACAATTTTAAAATAAACGACGTGTGCTGTTTCATGGTTAAGCGAAAACCGCATCTTTCTAATTGTCGTATTTCCTGAGGTATTTCCAAACACCAAAGACACTGCAAATGTCATTTTTTTCGAAAAACGTCATGTAATTCGGAAACGGTACAACTTAGCCCCAATGTATCCCTTACGTATTGTTATTTAAATTTAACAGGGAATCTAAAAGTGCAATAATATATAGGGTGTTCCATTTAAAATAATAAAGTTAGTAGTCACTTCCGGTACAACCGGAAGTCCGCCATTTCTGAAACTAATTTTAATATGTGTAGAATATGATTCGAGGCAACATTTATTTGAAGCATTTTTTCAAAAAAACAATAATAAATCGGCTAGGGACCGTTGCATCTTAGGCTGGACACCCGGTACGTATTCATAGAATTAGCTTATTATCTTGCTTCACGATGCAATAGAAGTATCATATTCCGTACTTTTATTATTAATAATGATTAACAAAATCTATTCGCATTCATTAATGAATGCGAATAGATAAAATAGATAGGTGTACCGTGAGCATAGTACAACAATGTAAATAGGTACTTGCTTTAGATTTATATGTTACCTACATACTTACATAAAAATAAACTGTTGTGAGTTCAAAAACGAAAAACTTGTTCGTATTCTTTTGAAATTACAATGTACACAACAGAAGGCAAAATATATTATAAATTAAAACTCAATAACAATAAATTAAGCGGTATGTATTTTTTCATTATGCATTAAGGTTTCGTATAACGGATGCATCTTTGTTGTTTGTGCCTCAGCAATTAGAGAGAGCCATTTATATATAATATATGTAGAACACTTTTTTCACCGGTTTGAGAAAACATTTGCATTGTCATCGTTTCTATGCTTTTATCGATCACATATTTTTGAGGCGGATTGTATATATGTGCATTTATACTGATGCTACCTAATTCAACAAAGGATTTACATCGCAAATAACCCAAATTCACCGTACAATTTGTTTTACAAAAAAAATCAATTGCAGTTCCGCTATAGGACCTAATGCTTAAAAACGCCTGAGTCTATAAATTACGACCGCAAGTTACAATTACAACTCATAATAACAGTGCCGGAGCTATCGATTTTTTTGTTTGGACAAGACGAAGTGAACTGTAACCATTGGAATGCTTAAGACTAATTTAATACCGCAATCATTATAAACAGGTTAATGTTCATAGCTGAAGACACATAAGTGTATCTTACAATAGATGTACATTCATATAAACCCAGTTATGTATACCGTGTGGACAAAAGAACGTTTTGAGTCGGGCTTTACATGCATGACGCTAGAGGGTTGTCAGATTGTATGCCAGCACACGTATGTATGTCCTTGATCACTCGATGGACGCGGCAGCTACACTTCATGGGATGTACGACACCCAAACGAAAATTTGCCGGCATGGTATGTATTGCATATGCATAAATATGTAAAGTAGAGATAAAATACGCATGTTATTAGTTCTTCTATGAATTAGAGCAGTGAAAGAGCTTTTAATGCGAATTCTTAGATGCGAGCATGACTCCTAGGTATAAGGTGTTATAACAATAATCACTAAATTATATACAAGGTAAATATCGTTGCCGTAAAGTCAAAACCTCATATCTACGATATGCAAAAACTCATCTGCAGTATGGTCACTTTTGAACCATCAAACCTTTTCTTGTAAGTAAGTAAGTTTTATTAATCTCCAAAGACCATTACAATGGTATAGCAAAAGTCGTAAAATGAAAAAATACAACTGCACAATTGAAAATCTAATTAGAAAAAAGGAAGCTAAACCCATTGTATTTAGGAACTACAAACTTAAAGTAAATAGTGAAAGCTAATAATGTTGGCGGTGTTAACAAAAGATGAACAATGTTGGAATGAGTATAAGAATTGCAGGAACAAAGTAGTAACACAAATCAGATCTGAAAAAGAAAAATATTTTATAAAGGTATTGGATGAGAACAAACATAATTCCAAACAACTATGGAAAAATATAAAGAAAATGTTACCCGAACGTAATAAAGTTGATGCGGAAGAAATTATATTCGATGGTGAAGTGGTTAGTAATAGCAAACAAATCGCAAATACATTTAATGAGTATTTTGTTAAGAGTATTGATGAAATTGAAGCTAAAATACCAAAAATAAATTCAAACTATACGACAAACAGAATAAACAGTTGCAATAACTTTCGACAGTTCAAAACTATTACAATGGGTGAAATAAAAAATGTATTAAAAAATCTAAAACAAACAGGAGATGTGACTGGAGATGGAATTAATTCAATAGTATTAAGAGATGTGTGTGTAGTAGCTGCAAATAGACTATTGGATGTGGTTAATCTTTCATTGAGTACCGGTGTGTTTCCAGAACAATGGAAAACAACATACATTGTACCTGTACAAAAAGTGAGTAAAACACAAAAATGTGAAGAATTTCGCCCAATAAACACTGTGCCAGTATATGAAAAGGTGTTGGAGTCTATAGTAAAGAGCCAATTAAATCATTATTGCAACGAAAATAATGTAATAGGCAAACATCAATCTGGTTTCAAAAAGGAACATTCCTGCGAGACTGCCATAGTTAATTTATATGATAAGTGGATAAGAGAAATGGACGACGGAAAAATAATCTTAGCTGTTTTCCTAGACTTTTGTAGAGCATTTGAGACTGTGGATAGAGACATACTAATAAGAAAGTTAGAAATAATAGGTATTACGGGTGTGGTTAGAGATTGGTTTGCTAGTTATTTAACAAATAGGACACAAAAAGTGAAATATAAAGGTGAGGTATCGAACGAGATAGAAACTAAATTTGGGATACCACAAGGGACTGTGTTAGGGCCGTTACTATTTAATATATATGTTGATGATGTGGTTGAGTGTGTTAAAAAATGTAACCTCTCTATGTTCGCTGATGATACAATGTTATATGTATGCGGAGACGATATAAACGAAATGGTTAAAATTATGAACGAAGAACTTGACAGAATATACATATGGTTAGGTAGAAATAAGTTGAGTCTTAATATCAGTAAGAGTAAATATATGTATTTAGGAAGTAGATATAAATTAAATTCTTTTGTACTTACATAATAGTATTAGAATAAGCATTAATAATATTAGATTGGAAAAAGTAACGAATATAAAGTACTTAGGAGTTATTGTAGATGAAAATTTAAATTTTAAGGAACATTTAAAATACATATCAAATAAAATATCTAAAAAAGTTGGGTTCCTAAGTAGAATAAGTAAACAATTATCAATATATGTCAAATTAAGGTTATATAAAGCAATTATAGCACCACATTTTGAATATTGTTCAGCAATATTGTTCAATGCTAGACAAAATGAACATCAACAATTGCAAAAACTGCAGAACAAATGTATGAGAATTATACTAAAGTGCAATAGGTATACGCCTGTTAGCTTAATGTTGGATACCTTAGATTTAATGAATGTACGGCAAAGATTAACATATAGAGTATTTATTCTCATACACAAAATCAAATTGAGGGAAGCACCAGAGTATTTAATAAATAAATTGATAGAAACAAATGAGATACAAAGCTATCACACTAGACAAAACAGGGATTTTTATATAGCTAGATACCGACGCAGTCAAACTTCGCGAAACATATTTGTGCACGGAATAAATCAATATAATTCGTTACCAGAATATATTAAAGAATGTAATAGGATTAGTCTTTTCAAGTCGGTGGTTTATAGGCACATTAAATTATATTTCTAAGTAGTTCTAGACATAATTGTTATATGTATGTAAATAGCAATGCTAAATAAATAATACTTACTTACTTACTTAAATGTAATAACAATAACGCTGATGAAAATAATAATAATAACAATAACAATAATAATAACAACAACAATAATAAAAACAGCAATATTAATAATAACATTTCTATCAAGAGCATTCAAAAAAATTATAAATAGTGAAGACAATAAAACAAGAAAAACCTTAGATTAAGATGAAGCACTTAAGTAATTCTAAAATTTAAGAATTCCTGTAGAGAATAAAAAGCATTCACTGCTAATAGATCACGCATAAACCGTTTAAAACACCAACGGCTAAAATCTTTCCAATGATTAGGAATTTTATTATATATTTTGATAGCAAGAACCTGTGGGGACTGCTGATATAAGGTTAATCTAGGTGTGGCTATGTCACTTCTATGTCTGGTGTTATAATCATGTTTATCTTTATTAAGTTGGAACTCATAAAAATTGTCGTAAGCATAAAGAGCAAACTCAAGAATAAGAATACAAGAAAGAGTTAATAATTTATAACTGATATAAACTGGTCTTCACGACTCAGTACCTTTTAGGCCGGTTATGCAACGGATAATACGTTTCTGGCTGATAAAAATATCTTTGGCCATGATTGAATTTCCCCAAAATATAATCCCGTAAGAAAGTCCGCTAAAAACGTAAGCGTAATACACACCAATCATCTGCTGATGCGTTAAAATTGGCTTTAAGTTTCTAAATAAAAAACAAAGTGAATTTAATCTGGGTAGCAGACAATGGACCCTCCAATTGAGAGATCGATCTACCCACACTCCCAAAAATTTAGTATAGTCCGTATTTGTAAGCTGTCTGCCACCCAGTGACAAGTCTAAGTAAAAACATGGCGCAAGCTGAAGCTGATAGGGATGAAAACGTAAATAACTACTTTTATCTTCATTGACAAGAATCCTATTCATCAATCAATCATTTTCAAGTTTCTTTCATATTTTATTACAGTATTGCACGCACCGTAAAATCCTGCAGTGAATTACAAAGCTGCACGGAGAAAAATGACATTGTAAATCCAACAAAAAAAGTATTGTCCTTACGTTGCAATCGGTTCAAAAATAAATTGGTATTGCAGTAAAGTTTTGTAAGTATATTCCAAAACTTTTGTTTTGTTCCACCAACAACACTTTTGTTGGTGTTAAAATATTTTACGGTACAAATAATCGCTTTGGCGATAACATTATAGTTGTAGTTATTTCAGATCTAAAATACAGATCAACGTGTGCGATGAAGTGAAGTAGATGTAAACACAATTTTTCAAACCAGTAGGTACAGTTAAGAAATATTTACATTACACACAATTGTAGTTGACGCAACAGGGCGCCTACGTTGTCGATATTACAACTTGTGATGCGGGAAGTCCCGGCATGGACAGTAGTATCACGTGATTCTAACCGCATGTTTCATTGGTCTTACACAGCCTTGAAGAAACAGACTAGTTACCAGGCGGAGTAGACGACGCCATATATTTTCGGTTGTGACGTTGTGTTAGCTTATTAGTTTTGTGTAAAAGAACGACAGTGTATTAATATTGGAGAAAACTGGCTCACTTCTGACGTCTTCTGACTCTTAGATGTGGATAATTTTGTTACAGAGAAGCTAGCTGAATGGAATATTATGCGTACGAAGTACAGATTGCTAATGATGAGTACATTAAACTTTCGATAAATTACCTAGTGTTTTCCCCTGTTTAAAAGTTGCAAAACGATCTAGAAGATACGTTGCCTTGAGACATTTGTAAAATAAGACTTAGATACATTTGAAATTTTAATCTTCATTTTTAGTGTTTCCCAGTTTTAGAATTTATCTTTTTTTGTTAATTATTAATCAAAAATGTGTTATCCTATACTGATATTTTATTTAAACCCTCCTCAGCTTACATTTAAGTCAGCACCGAATTTGTGTGTGAATCTACTAAAATATTGTTCGCTTTGAACAGAAATTTCGATAACAAAAATCAAAATCAAGTGACACTATAAACGTAGAAAATGATGACGGAAAATCAATTGTTTGTTAAATATCCACAACGTGCTGTTGAAGTTTCAAATTGCTTTGGTAGTGATAAACAATTTTTAATACTGTATTTCACACAATTTTGTTGAAAACACAATATTTTTGTGATTCGTTAAACAACAAGCAACTGGTTGATTGTAACATGTTTTGGGAATATATCCTTCCAAATTTTGTGGCAGTTCTAACAAAGTTTTTCGACAACAAGTTTTAAGTTGTATTGAATAATGGTTGTTGTTGTCATATATTTACCCACAAATTGTTGTTCAATGTGCGTCAATTGGTGCCACCTTAACAATAAATTTTTCTCCGTGTGTAATTGAAACTAAACCAACTCATAATCTCCGACAAACTGGCCGGGAAGCCTACATAACAAAGTTATGCTTCAGTCTAAAAGGAATTGAACGAAGGATAAGCAACATCAGCATATCTGAAATCAGGACAAATTGAAGGCGCTATTACATCAACGATTAATGATAATCGCTCCATAGTAAACCAGTCTCAAGCAATGTATCCTGGTGGAACATAAATCTTCAAATTATGCGAAAGCAATTATAGGAAAAAGAGCAATAGAGCTAGAAAACATGAGCTTAGGATGAATATAAAAGGGCCCTTATTGATTACAACAAAACTTTGAGAAATTCAAAGAGAGAATCCTGCTGGAGAAACTGCGACGACAATGAGCCAGATCAGGAATATACTAGACTCAGTAGGTCAAAGAACCTCAAAGCTCCATACGTAGGTACCATGAAAAGTAACACGAGAAATGTGACCATAAGAGAACGTTTTGGATTTTAATTTTCTGGGTTCTAAAATTATCCATTGAGGCAGGCATCTAGTGAGCACTAGCAGCAAGAAAAGTGGTGAATATGAAAAGAAAAAACTGCTAAGATTGAACTCAGCAAGATAAGTGTTTGTGTGTTTAAGAATAACAGGATCTATGAGGACTACTCCTACAGCAGCAATGGAATACCTCCTATACCTCTATCCTCTCCATTTGGTGATAATAGGGGAGACAAGAATGGGGCATCTTAGATTGCAATTTTTGGAAAGTCAAAAATGAACCTAGAGGATCTGTACAGACTAGTACAGGACACAAGAAAATTGGTATGACTGGTATGACTCAACGAGCAAAGGAAATGGGAGATTAAACACGAAAAGTCAAAAAGCTGCAGTGTTTACAGAGACTCCATGTCGGACAACTCCCACAGCAACAAAAAATAAATATATAAATTAGATATTATATATATAATATAAAATATTTGAGTGGAAGAAATCGTCACATTCTCTGCGTATACACCTGCGTTTATTCAATAAATGTTTTATTAAAGCATTGAGTAATAGGTGTTACGTAGGCTGTAAGGACTGACAGATGGGCCGATGCTAATAAATGAAATAGTTATATAAATATATAAGCAACACTTGTTATGAGTGTATGGAATTGTAATCTTAACTTAGACATTTTTTTTTGAAAGATAAACTGCAGAAAGTTTAGTACTTATATAGATATAAATAAATAAAGAATATCTACTAATAGCTACAAAAACTTTATTTTATTCACAATGTAATACGAGCAAATATTTTTAAATAATGATTAGATACTTATTTTCATAAAAACAAATCTTATTCAGAAACACGTGAATATGCAATGCCAAGTGCCAAAATTATTAGGTTGATAATTTACCTATGTATATACTTAATCTTACTATTGCTGCGTAAAGGTAAATCATAGATTCTTATTATTAAATATTATCTATCACAACGTATCCCATTTTTTTTTTTTTAAATTAAGGAGCTTATAAAAACCTGTAATAGGTATATTAAGTTATATTGACAATGAATACGCTAAATAATCTAGAAGACTATGATGTCATTTTCCACTTATAGTACGGCGAAATAACTCGAAGCACGACGTTGTATAAAACGGTACCCGATCTATTAGGTAAACAATTTAAAAGAAGACATTGTTTCCTAAAAAATTCTTACCGTTCGACGAGAATCCACAGGTCGGTGCAAATGAAATATTCTGTTGTGTTGACGAATCCGAAGTGTATCAACCTTCTAGGTTATGTGCACCAATCAATCCATGGTCGATTGAACACTAAACACTAACACTCTCACTTTTAAAATGAACCGTTCCAAATATGTACATGCACACAACGTACACAATTAAATACGACGTGTCGTATACTGAAGATATTGTGTTAAGCACCGTTTCTTAGATATACAAACCGTGGATTTGCGTGGGGAAAGCTCTACACATTACGTCACACTGAACGAAGGTTATAGGCGTATATACTGGATCTTTTATTTAAGTCAAATTGAATAGATTGCTATAGAATAGATTGCATAGTATTAGATGTTTACTTTTCTGTGATTGGAACTGTAAAACAACGAACAACGTTCGTCGAACAATAAGTACATAGATATATAGAAAACTGCGCGGTGATTTCAATGATGGAATATACGAAAACCCGTTATATCAGTTTGCTTCTAACTAAAATATAATCATAAGTAAGTATGAGTTAATTTTTATTAACAGAAAGTATACATATGACAAACAGTTAATGTGAGAAAAAAATATGCTTGAAAATTTAAATTGTCAAGTTAATATATACATATAAGTATATACTCTACTACTTATAAGTATGTATGAAGATACCATCTTTATCAATTTCAATGCGAATCGAAGTTCCAGAAATGTTTGAACGTTTATGCAACTGCAACTACATAACATGAACAACTTATAAGTAGTATGTTTAAAAAATCCACCATACAGTTGGTTATGGTAACTCGTGGTAAAGAGTGGTATAGCTGAAAACACATGGTTATTTTTGACGGCATGATTTTATCACAGTAATGTGTGATGTGACAGGTTGACAGGTCACAGTGATTAAGATTATTTTCTCATTCTTATATTATATTAAAGTGGTTGACAAATAAAATCACGTTTATTTTGCCCTTCGATTCTCATTTGTCTTTCAAATAGTGCATTTCCATAATGATGCCCATCCTGATTTTCAAAATCAGTTTAAAATACTTGTAGAAAAGTATTTCTATTCTCTCGATTTTTTTGTTTTTTAATATTGCTTCTGAGTAATTACTAATTACACTACCTACATATCTTTTGATTTTCGGCCTTTTTGCTAAAACAATTTTAGTTAGCCATGATTATAGAAATACAGCAGAATTATTTTCTATACTGGCGAAAGTCCCGCCTCCACGCGCATCGTACGTTAACGACTTCAAAGAATCAGGCGTGGCTCGGTCGTTCATCGTTGACGTACGGCATTACAGATTACAATAAAAACAGAATTTCATATTTTGAACGAATAGCGAAGATAGCGGCGGCTATTTTCTCACTTGCAAATTATAACGTTTCTCCATATTTCTTTGTGTGTCTCACTTCATTGAGTACGCCCTCTTGCTACGGCGCATTCGTCACTATATAGGAAAACACACAGTATGTAATCATTCATTGGAGAAAGTGAAACAGTCATGGTGATCTAGATGGCCAATAGATGTCGCTCTGACGTTATGAAGGAACTGTGGACGGTAGAATTCAAAAATTGTTTTATATTTAATTTAATTATTATAAAAAAGAAAAAAAAACGGAAATGCTTATTTATTGCTTATATTTACTAGATAATTTTTTTACATTGTTGATATAATACAGAGGATATGGTTGGAAGCGGTCTTAAACCCTTCTTCTTAATAATACTATTAGCCCCCTTAACATAATTAAAAGTAATTAATTTAATAAAATTTTTGCAAATCGTCCGTGTATCCCTAAGGAGCGACAAATTTTGAAATTAAAATCTACTTGTTTTTTTTAACAGTAAAAATTTTTTGAAGTACACACTAAAAAATATTACACTTTTCCTACGGAAAATTTCTGTAATGTATAGGGTAAATTTACCAAAAATTGGGAAATTTACTATAAAACTTTATGTAAATTTCCCAATTTTTGGTAATTTTACCCTATACGTTACAGGAATTTTTCGTAGGAAAAGTGTAATTTTTTTAGTGTGTATGTTTCCACTTTACAAAAGAAGCACATGTCAGGTGAATGAAGTGTTACAAGTTAGGGGTATGTGTTCTTATTTCACATAGTACAAAATAATAAAAATAATTATATTATGTGAAAATGTGAAAATATATAGAAATTTAATACGACTTTTACTATATTTTCATAAAATCACATAATTTTACGTTGGTTTCCTTAAGATCACATAATTACGGCAAATTTAGGCCACCATTTATGTAATTGCGCTCAGTTTTTGTCGTGCGCATGCACAGTGCAACAAGAGCAAGAGACTCATTATGTCTTTGAAGCGTCGCCGTCGTATATGTCGTTAGTGTTAATACGTGAATTCAAAGTGTAGTTTAAATAAAAAAAAAGTTTTGGTCAGAATAAAATATAGCAAAGCAACGTTTGTTTTATTTCTTGATGCTAAATGTCATCCCATAGTCCGTGTCCGCGAATTTCGTAACCTCTGTATAGGTATATAATATATATACAAGACATGATGACAAAGAGAGAACATGAAAGGTACAAAAACAATTTATTATTCTGGTGGGCTAAATTACATTTTCGCGCCATATTTAAAATAGTTTTCATAAAATTTCAATTGTAGAGAACACTGTTTCACGAATGTACATGCATCTGGTAATATTCAAGTATTGCAGGACTTACGTTACGTAGGTAGGTACATATATGACATATGATAATTGTTTCTTGCTTCACTGTATATTACTTCAATTACACATTCTATACGAGAGAAAGATACGCATAACATTACAGAACAAATGTAGTTATTTTAGTAATTGCAATGCCTAAATTCACATTATATGTAATGTATTAGTATATCAAACCGCAGCAAATTTAAATAGCGGTTACTACTACATGATGTGTACTAGTACATTTAGTTCGCAGTTTCTTACAGTTAAAATTTCATATTATACTCAGGCCGTTGAGGAAAATTGATGTAAATATACTTGAGTTTTCACGTATTACTCCATAAAATTTCCTAAATAGGTAAAGTAAAATAAGATCTGTAATTTTACATAATACTCCGTAAATTTACATTACATGAATTTAATTTTACTCAATCCACCATGGCCACATATATAACCCATGTGGCATTCTGTGAATTTACAGAAATGTGTTTATAGTGTACTTTCCTCGCTACTAGTAAATAGTAGAGAATCTAGTACCACCTGCACAAATTCCATTAGATTTTGACAATTTTTAAAACCTGCACAATATCAATGTATAAAAAGAATACAACTTAATTGCCAGTCAACATAAATATAACCGTAAATATAATTCGCTTTACCGTTTAAAACCAAGAATAGATCTTGATTAGTTTGATAACACCGTTACCAATTTCAGGAAACCGTGTTTAATAAACATGCATTTTTCAATTGGGCGATTTATAAAACGCAAACCAGATTTACTGTTAGATTTGGTTGTTTTTTTTAAACATACTATTAATAACAGGAATAATTTTAAATCAATTACTTTTATGTTTTCATAGTTTTTAATAGAATTTATGCAATTATATTTTATAAAGATATAAGCAATTTTTCCGGGAATATTTGACGCAATGCATGATTTTAAAATACAGAATTTCGTTCTAGTTTATTTTAGTTTTAAAAATGTGTTGAATAGTTTTAAAAAATATATAGGTATTACATATATGTGTATTCTGGCATGCTAGTATAGCATCGCTTTATGTTTTATCTTTTAATTGCTAATAATTAACCCAACAAGAGTTGCTATTACGATTAAGTGTAAATTATTGCATATTTGAAATTCCTGAACAGTCATATTTACAATTCTTTCTTTCATTTACAATTTTTATATACTTACTCTTCGTATACCAATATTTCTTATTTGTTTTTAGCTTGTAATTTGCGACGTTTAGAAAAATTTTACCTGATTTTTTGTCGGCACGAATGTAATCAATTGGGGAATAATCTTGTCTCTTTTTTATTTCTCTTCGTTGTGGGCCGTCTAACGTATAATATTTTGTGGCCTCGTCAACTGTAAACATAGCATTATCTCTCAACCAAGGCAACGGTAGGTTAATTCGACCCTTAGATGATATGTAGGGCGGTAAATTTTTACCACGTATACTACATTTTATCTCATTTCACAGTTCTTAAAATGAAAAATATGCTTAATTTTTTGTTATTATTGAAAAATCATTATAACAAACATTCACTTTAACACAAAATGCAGTTCTGCCAATCCACATTTATAGACTGCGACATATTTCTTTAAATAAAATGTTCTAAATATTTTCTTATATGGACAAGAAAAAATTACAAATGTCGTGCGTTAGATGATTTACAGCGCTCTAACTCATTGAGGCAATCGCCTTCGACACGTGCCTGAAATTGAGTCATCGCGCTGTAAATGACACCTACCGCACTCCAATGTAAATAGCTAAAGCGTTGTTCGTTGGTTTTACACCAATAACACCATCTTCTATATATATATACCGTGTTACTTACGAGCCAGTGCAGCCAGTGTAACACCAGCGAACAAACTTTAATAGTATTGTTTTTCAAACCTTTATATACTTTTGGATTTAAAGAAAAGTGTTCAGTTCTACTTTAAATTTATATATTATCAGGTATGTAATTTCACATCCGAATATATTTAACTCAGAACGATCATCAGAACGTCATTTAATTCAGAACGATATGCCAATAATACTATAAAATCTATGTATTAGTTAAGTGTATACATGAGGCATAAGGGTCGAAAAGAACAAATCAGTTCTTTATTAAAAAGAAAGATGCTACTTTTAAACAAGATTAAATTAAAACAAAATATACCGAGCACAATTTTTTAAAACTATAGACTACATGTTTAATAAAAAGGGACGTTAGATTTCAGGATAGTAAATTTGTTTGCCTTGTGTACACTACAAAACTTGATTAATATGAAATGTATGTTTCCTCTGGTAAAGGTTTTAAAAATTTACAATCATATATTATCCAGACATATTTAAAAATCTTCGCAAATAAACCTGATTTATGCCGATGAAAATTACCTAACTAAAAAAATGATTTTTCCTTGTTTTAAGGTTTCCATTTACAAATGTTTCCGTTAAAAGAAATTCAAAAAAAAAAGAAATGGGTACCATAAGCCAAGAGAAACTTATTATACATCATTACCTAATATTACAATTCACAAAGAACTGTTAGTAGATATTATGAAGAAAAATTATGATTACGATGAAGAATAGATTTAATAAATAAAAAATAAGTATCTACCGAGATATCTACAGCATATACAGCGTGGTTTTTCTCCTAAAACTCAGCATAAGAGCGCACATTGAAGGCTCAGTCTGAAAGCTCTAATCTAAACTCCGCTGTTGACCGGCAACCGCCAATAGTGTTAGACTTGGTCCTTTCTGGTCTTCTAAACATATAAGAAATAAATTTTTGTTTTCAAATAAATTTCTTAAATTTAATTTAAATATTCTTTGCGTATTTAACAGACATGCCTAAGATACCTAAGTCTTGTAAATTTCTTGGTTGTACAAGCGTTTATAGGTGTAAAGAATCAATTTATTTTCACTCGTTCCTAAAACATCCAGCAACATTGAAAACTTAGAAGAAAATATATCCCCTTTTAAATTTATAATTATACTTACATTTTTCTTATTCTGTTTGTGGAATTTATTGCTATTTTAAAATTAGATACGGTTTCTGCTAATTAAACATATTGGTCTATATTCCACCTAATGTTTAAGCATCTGTGGTTTACGTTAACAATGCCGTAACTAAATTTTTTAATCATAATTTTTAATCTTTTACTGCGAAAAGTTTATTATTTATTCTTAGAAATGCTTAAAAGCCCAAGCCGACTTAAAAATATAGTTACGACATTATTAAGTTAAATGTGAGATGTAAGTATGACTCACTATTAGCAAAGGTATCACACTGATAAGCTTTACGGAAAATCGAAAGATAAACAGTTTTAAATGTCGCGCCATATTTCGTAAGCACGGTCCTCTCGTAGTTCCATGTTCGGCCGTAACCCCCAGTAGGGGCGTTGTAATATTTTTTAAAATTTCAAAATGAATGTCTTTCGGTTTTCTTCAGTGTTGTGCCTTGTCTCTGATATATATATATATATATATACATGCTCTAAGCCTTGGTTTCGTTGCATTCAGTATTCATTCGTTTCGTACGAAATTTAGTACATCGCGGCAACACTGAATGAAAGTCTGGCCAATGTTGCCAACCTGAGAAACTTTCCCCTAAATTTGAGGTAAATTTTTAAAGTGAGGGGACACTTTTAAGGGATACATATTGTTAGAGGATATTTTTAATAGTTTGTTGTTAATATTGTTGTTACAATTGAGTGCTGTAGGTGAATAGGGAATTTTATTTCTTTATAGTTATTCAAAAGATGTGTGGCGTACGATGCCAACGTAAAATCACATTTACGCCGTGTGCAATCTAGGAGACGCCCAAAGACCCCCATATGATTAAATAATTAAAGAACTTCATAATTTTTTAAGAAATAAACCTACATTTTCTTTAATTTTTGTAATTTTTTAACCTTCAGTGTTATCTAAAGACTCGCAACGTATTTCCAAAAACTTAAAATGTAACAACAGAACGCCACATTTTTAAATTAACTTGTGTAAGCTTCTCTTGCTCGTCTGATAATAGAACACGTTTTAATTTCTCCTTAGATATACACGTCAAACTACTATAACATCTAAAACTCTCTCTCTACACGTACTTCACTCTTGACGCATACTCATACCACTCTTGCCAACTTATTAATATTTAATCTTTTTCTTTTCTCACACTTGCTTTTTCTTTTTTATTTAAATATCTTCCTTCAAGAATGTAAAGCAGTTCAAATACACACGTTTGATTTAGGGGAATTTGAAACACCATCTAGGGGAAGGTATGTGCTGTAGATTGGCCATGCTGAGTCTGGCATCTGGCACCATGGGTGGTTATGTTAAATGGCAGCTACTGAAACCGAGTTTTTAGTTTTATAACACATCAATAGATGACGACTGAGATCATGACGCTCGTCGCGGGTAAGAAAGGTGGTCAATCTTATCGACGGTTACTTTGCATTTAGCGTGTGTATAGGCAATTCGTTGCATGGTTGCATTTGTCATTTGTCAACAGAAGCAACAGAAGTATTTGTGTAAGTGACAACAAATCTTATACTGATAAAGTTAGCATCGGTTATGTGAGTGGGTTTATAACCAGAAATATAAAGAAATTATCGCAGTGTGAAGATTGTAAAAGTCAAATATTTTGTAAAGATCAAATTTTTGAATGGCATGATCTTGTTGTTGAAAAGGAATCTTCAAATGGCATTCCAATGAAAATGAAATATTGCACGCCAATATTTATGCAGTACATGTGCAAACTTTATAATTTTACTCGGGCCCTTTTACCACACGTAGTCTGCCAAGGTAAGGCATTGCACATTATATCTTTTATTGATGAACATGTGTGTTATCCTTACAGCAATTCATGTGGTCACCGCGAAGACATTAAAAACATCATACTAAATTATTTTATTAAGTTTGTGTGCCACAATTGGTGCGTAGGTTTAAATAGAGTACTGCGAGGACAGGATGACAGGCAAAACAGAAACGATGTTATATTTCAACAAGCCAGAATTTGTGCGAACAAACGAAGGGAGTATAAAAATAGAAAATAGTTTAAATAACGTCTATAAATAATATTTTTCTTTTCTTTGGGTCTTCCGGTTTAGTTAATAATACAAATGTTCTTTTACGTTTCGGAAATTATATTTTTTCCTTTTTCATACTCCATCATTTAATTATTTCCATTTTTTCACCTTTGCGGTGTTGTCAAAGTAATTTTTTTTAAACAAACATATACAAGTGTATATGTTTGTTTGTCGATTTGTAATATGTATTAATGTCTTTTAAAATTTTGAATACTAAATGTTATTAAAAATTACTTTGACAACACCGCAAAGGTGAAAAAATGGAAATAATTAGGTATATGATGGAGTATGAAAAAGGAAATAATATAATTTCTGAAACGTAAAAGACCATTTGTATTATTTACTAAACCGGAAGACACAAAGAAAAGAAAAATATGATAAGAAATACACACCGGTTAAATAATCTTGAAGACTTTTAAAAATAATAATAAAACCCACTTTTCACAAATGCATAATGCCCATAACGTATTTTTGGAATTGTATCTTCAAATGTAGAAGTATATGTATATACTTTACTTTATTATTATTGCGAAAATATATTGCAGCACACAGGAATTATTTTAGTAAATGCTTAACGTACACAATTTATTTTCTAATTGCTAAATGTAGTGTATTTTAATAACTTTATATATGCACGATTTAATTTATATATATGTTGGTAGTTATAATTAAACACGAAAAAAAAAATATATGTGTATTATTTCCATTTTATATCTTCAAATCTTTTTACCACACACACTTTTGTGAGAAGTTTTAAAAACAGCATATTACTCTTCAAAGTATACAGAAAACAAACTCCAACTTCTTCCAATAGTGTAAGCGGTAAATCGATTCTCTTTGCCTTCGTCAT